>CM057467.1:61080940-62330940 GCA_030035585.1 Dugong dugon | reverse complement strand
GTTAATTAACTGTAAACTCTATGGGGAAGGAATCAGCCCCTTCTTTCCCCATTATATCCCCATTGATTAAACACAGTGTCTTGGCAAGTGGAAGGTGTGCAATAACTAATTGTTGAATGAATATTGATTGAATGACTTGGTAAATATTATGAGCCTTAAAAAAATCCACACCCTCTGTCTCAGTGATTCCTTTGCTGAAAATACATCCTCACGTGGTTAAAGGTTCATATACGCCAAGTTTACTTCAGTGTTGTATATATTAATAAAAAACAAAAAACCCATTGCCGTTGAGTGGATTCCGACTCCTAGTGACCTTACAGGACAGGGTAGAACTGTCCCATAGAGTTTCCAAGGCTGTAATCTTTACAGAAGTGGACTGCTACTCTTTCTCCTGTAGAGAGGTTGGTTGGTTTCAACAACCAACCTTTTGGTTAGCAGCTGAGCACATAACCACTGCACCAGCAGGGTTCATAATGAAAAACAAGATAATCTAAATGTTCAACAATATGGATCTTGGTAAAAAACATGAGTATTTTACAGCCATTAAAATACATCAACAAAAAATATTTTACTAACACATTATATGATGTTAATTTTACAAAGCATAGTCCTGCTGGAGCAATGGTTAAATACTCATCTGCTAACCCAAAGGTTGGCAGTTTGAATCCACCTAGCCACTCCAAGGGAGAAAGATCTGGCAATCTGCTTCCTGTTTCCCTAAACATTACAGCCAAGAAAACCCTATGGGGCAGTTCTACTCCATCACATGGGTCACTATGAGTCAAAAATCAACTTGAGAGGCACCTAAAAACAATGCATTTGTCAAAACCCATACGACGACAGAACACAAAGAGCAAATCCTGATGTAAAGTATAAATTCCATTTCTGTCGAGTCAATTCCGACTCATAGCGATCCTATAGGACAGAGTAGAACTGCCCCACAGGGTTTCCAAGGAGCAGCTGGTGGACTCGAATTGCCAACATTTTGGTTAGCAGTCTGAGCTGTTAACCACTTATGTAAACTAAAGACTTTAGTTAATCATAATGTATCAATATTGGTTCATCAATAACAAATGTACCACAGAAATACAAAATGTTAACAATAGGAAAAACAGTGTGCAGGGGAGACAGGGAGCAAAGAGAGGGAACGCTCTCTTATTCTTCCACAATTGTTCTGTAAACCTGAAACTACTCTTAAAAAAATTCTATTTTTTAAAAAGCAATACAGTTTCATATTCTTAACTTTTCATCTAACACACACATAAATAATCCTCTATATTTAGCTACATCTGTGGCTATGTGTCATAAAAATATGTATCTTTAACTACAGATACAGATGCAGAGACAAATAAAAAAAGGCTAAAAAGTACTAAAATATTAAGCGTGGTTAGCTGCAAGTGGAATTACAGATGCGTTTTAATTTTTCTCAAATATATCTTTAGTTTACAATTTTTTTTTACCATAAGCATGTATTAGCTCTACATCCAAAACACAATAATAAAATTATTTTTTAAAAAGTAGTATAAATGCTCATCTTTAAGCTAAAAAGATCTATAATTATCCTCCTAGTTTTCCTTTTTATTTAAAAATAAAACTAATGAAGCTGGAAACAGAATAAAAAAACATTAAAATTAAGGGCAATAATCTATGCGACTGAAAATGAATGAAACAGGTCAGAGAATGAAAGATCAGTGTGCAAAACAGAACCAGCTTCTAGAACTGCTACATTAAACTGGGCTTTGAGCAAGTCTTGGGTGAAGAACTGTGTACTTAATCCATTGTAAGGAATCAAAAAGTGTTTTATAAGATTGCCTTCCCAGTCTGACAGAACAAGATATATTTGCCAGTCATTCTAAAATATAATAGAAATCAAGGAATTATTTGTACAGTTTTAGATTTAGTTCGTTTTTTAAAGAAAAGTGTACTTACTGAAAAAGTGTAACAATCAATGTTACCCACTAACTAAACACAGCCTATCAGAATAAAGTGCAAACGTGTCCAATTATGGATTTTTAATGTGGTGCTGCCAAGTATTGCGCTCTGAGCACATGAACAATGAAAATGATGGAGAAAAAAGATCACGCTGTCTACAATAGAGCAGAGAAACTAATTATAAAATAATATTTCATGACATTATTTCAACCTTCCAGGGAACAAGTGACTCGTAAGTTAGACAACGAAACTGAGTAGGATCAGATTCTCTTTCTTTCTTTTTTTCTGATTGTCCTCTCATCACACAGGACTGCACTTTTCATCATTAAAACAGCAAGACCCACTTGAATGAACCTAATTTCTGGGCAGTGATTCCAATATTTTAACGTCACAGAATACAATAAAAATCTGAGTCAAACTAAAAACAAAACAATCTGTGTAAACTACTTTTTGTTACAACATATTTGTGTTTAAACAGAGTTACTGTGGATGTTGAAATTGTGGATGAGTTCATTCTATGTGAATCAACAATCAATGTCTATAGAAGTGTCAGTGAAGAAATCAAATAACACATTGCACTGGGCAAATCTGCTGCAAAAGACCTCTTTAAAATTTTAAAAAGCAAAGATGTCACTTTGATGGCTAATGTGTGCCTGACACAAGCGATGATATTTTCAATCGCCTCATATGAATGCGAAACAATGAAAACAGAAGACAGAAGAAGAAAAGATGTGCTCGAATTGTGGTATTGGCGAAGAATATTGAATATACCTTGGGACTGCCAAAAGAAAAAAATACCAGCCTTAGGAAAAATACAACCAGAATGGTCCTTAGAAGTAAGGATGACAAGACTTTGGCTTGCTTACTCTGGACATGTCATCAGGAAAGACCAATCACTAGAAAAGGACATCATATTTGGTAAAGTAGAGGTTCAGCAAAAACGAGGGAAATCATCCATGAGATGGATTGACACAATAGCCACAGCAATGGACTCAAATGTACCAAAGATCATGATGATGGTACAGGACTGGGCACCATTGTGTTCTGTTAAACATAAGGTCACCATGAGTCAGTGCCAACTCGATGTCAACTAACAACGACTGTGGCGATAGAAGATATCACTCTTGAACTTAAGGTGCTAGCATAATTAAAGTAATAATCAAAATCAATTTTAAACTTGATCATGTACCTCTGTATGCAAGGCCCAGTGCTAGTATTCATTCAGAAACCAAGACTACGTTATTGAACTACTGCTATGTGCTAGGTACTATGTTAATTACTAGAGAAACAAGGATGAATAAATACAGGTCTGATCTAATGGAATTCAGTCTAGTGGAACAGATAATTATCTATAACTGTGATACAATGTGATAGGAAAATTATATAGCATGACATCGTAGACATAAAGGTATAGAAGTCATAATCTCTCCTCTCCACAGCCATGATTATGACTATGAAGTCTGAGTTCAAATACATAATAATGATACTATAAGAATTATCACAAAGAGGTTGTTGGACTTCTAGCTACTGTGAGCTACACTCCATGCCAAGGATATGAGAAATTTCACATTTTATAACTGGGGAGACTGACAAGACAACAAGTAACTGCAATGCAAGGTAATTAACTAGAGGTTAAATAGAGGTTTTATGAGCTAAAATGAACTGAGAAAGCTTAAAGAAGAGGATGTGCTCGAACAAAGTCTTTTAAAAAGGCTTTGTTAGGCAGAAAGGGATATTAATTACATCACAGGAAAATAGAAAGCTGATAGTTTAGTGCAGGGATCAGCAATTTTTTTTTTTTTCTATCAAGAGCCAAATGGTAAATATTTTCGGACATTTTGGCCATACAGTCTTTATCACAACTACTTAACTTTGCCATTGCAGCAGGAGAGCAGCCATAGGCAATGTGTAAACAAATAGGTCTGGCTATGCTCCAGTAAAAATTTATAGATGCTATTTCATATAATTTTCACATATCATGAAATCTTATGCTTCCCTTAATTCTTTTCAAGTACTTAGAAATATAAAAACCATCCTTAGCTCATGGACTATACAAAAACAGGTGGCAGCCTGGCTTGGCCTGTAGACTGCAGTGGGCTGGCTCCTGGTCTAGAGAGAAGACTAGCTAAACATGTATTTATACACAATGGTACATACAACCTTATCAAATATCTAAACCAGTGCTTCTCAATTCTATCTGACTCAATCTTTCCATTTTGTATTAAATATTTTGTAATACCCTCCTTTCTCCATCTAAAATGAAATTAAGAATTAATGCAACAGGCTATATACATAATATTATAAAAATAAACCTTAACTGAAGTAAAAATGAAAATAAAAGTACTTTATGTTAATGTTTTCAATATGTAAATCTGGGGGTCCAACTGTACTAGATGATGTAATGAACTAGTCAAATACTTGCACGTACTTATAATGAATAAATTTGGATTTAAATGGAACAAGGAGACCAGAAGCTAATTCTTATAAGAAGCAGAGAAAAATGAAAGACTAGACACACGAGTGGATCCCAGATTAAAAACTAGTGCTAGAATAAATAATAATAAGACCATTTGTACATGTTAAGAAAAAAAAGGAAATAACTTTAGTTGAAATAAAGATAATCTAACAATGCAAATTGCAGATACCTAAGGTAGAGAAAGTAAAGTGTCATATTCTTGCAAATAAACTGAGCCTTATTTATAAGTTTAGTGTCAAAATAATTCCCTATTTTACATAGGGCAGGATAATAAGGAAGTATCTATTCATCCATCTATCTATCTGCCTATCAATCTATTATCTATCCATCCATCCCTGTTTGCCATTTTCCCTCATATACAGGTATACATTTGATTCCTAGTACTTCAAAAGACCTTAGAGCTCTACTTGTTGATAGAAAATGAGGAATGGAAGATGGATTTAAAAAAGAAAAAACAGCAATCCTAGAGCTTATAAAGTAGTCAAGTGTAGGTGAACTTTGGGACAATATGAGAGCAAAATTAAAAACTCCAAAATCAATAATTTCAGATAATCTTCAAAAAATACATTTTTTATTATGCTATAAAATGTTTAAAAATATGTGATGTGACAAGCAAATGAAATATTTTAAAAATAATCTTACTAATTAAATTTGGTGAGATCCCTGCATTTCATGTTTCTACCAATTTAAACTATTTAGTTTTGGGTTTCTTAAAAGAAGATTCAAATCTCGTCAATTACATGTTTGCAGATGACAGCTACAAGTATAGACATACAGGAGAAGTGTTATCAGTGACTAAAATGCCAGAAGCAGCGTTGCTGTAGGGATGGGTTTTTCCAAAGTGGGAAGTCCTAACAATGTACAATAGTCCCTTGATTTGCATAGTAATTACATTCCTAGAAAATTCAGTGATTATTAAAGCCTTGTAAAAAATAGTTTATATTTTTTATGAAATATTGAGCTTGATTTTAGGCTTATACTATCATAAAGAGTTGTTTGTTTTTTAATCTTCATGAATGCCCAGTGGAACTTTAAGAAGTGTGCAGTGCTGGGGCAATTCTTTGTTGTATAGGACTACTTTGTACATTACACACCATCTAGCATCCCTGGTCCCCTTCCCCTAAATGTCAGTATTACTTCCCAATCACTGTCAAAACAAAAGTGCCTCCACACATTTCTAAAATGCTTCCTAGCTGCTCTCCTCCCTTCCTTGGGAGCTGCTGGTTTGAATTCTGAGACAGTGAAGGTTTATGTAACTCTTTGTATAATGCCCAACATTGCATTAATAATTGCAAGCATAGTTTGGGGTCTTAAAAGCATGTGAGCAGCCATCTAAGATACTCCACTGGTCCCACCCCATCTGGAGCAAGGGAGAATGAAGAAAACCAAAGACACAAGGGAAAGATTAGTCCAAAAGATTAATGGATCATGAGTACAACAGTCTCTACCAGACTGAGTCCAGCACAACTAGATGGTGGCCGGCTACCGCTACCAATTGCTCTGACAGGGATCACAATAAACAGTGCCAGACAGAACTGGAGAAAAATGTAGAACAAAATTCATACCCCAAGAGTATGGCCCAGACATGCTTTTAATTCAGTACTAAAGTCACTCCTGAGGTTCACTCTTCAGACAAAGATTAGACAGACCCATAAAACAAACAATGATACACATAGCTCAACTATGTATACAAGATTAAATGGGCATACCAGCCCAGGGGCAAGGATGAGAAGGCAGGAAGGGATAGGATAGCTGGACAAACGGAAATGGAGAACCCAAGGCTGAGAAGGAGAGAGTGTTGACACGTTGAAGGGCTGGCAACTGAAGTCACAAAACAGTATGTGTATTAATTGTTTAATGAGAAACTAACTTGATCTGTAAGCTTTCATCTAAATCAAAATAAAAAAAAAAATAATTGCATACATAATAATTTTATGTCAATAATTATGTTATATGAAGGCCTAAGAGAGTGGATGGAGGGCAGCTCAGTTCTGAGTTAAAAGAAATGGACTAATTCTTCCACAAACTGAATGATCTTGAACAAGTCTCTTAATTTTTCTAGGTTTCAGTTTCTCCTTTGCAAGATGGACTCAATGACCCCTAAGATCCCATCAGGCTGACATAATTATAAAATACTCATATACCTTTGGGAAATTAAGAGAATGGAACAAAGTAGAGAACGGATGAGAATAAAACCAGGGGAAGCTACATTTGTAACAGATCAAACAATATCAGAAAAAGGACGGGGAAGGGCAATGGAGATGGTGGTATCAAAGAGAGATATTTGATAAATGGAGAGACAGGTAGATAGAATATATGTATGAGATTCACTAATATTCAGCAATGTGAGATGATGCTTTTGGACTACAGGTAGACATTGTTTGCATGTGCTATTATTTTGTGTTTATACTAAATTTATAATACATTATTTTCAACTCCTTACCGTAAAGGTTACAAGCATTGAAAGTGAGTTGCAAGTAACCATATATTATGAGGACTTTCTAAGAGGCAAGTATCTTATTTTGGTGTCAGTGCAATGGGAATCACCTTCAGATTAGCACAGTTCTTACCCTTGATCAGAGAGGAAGGCACCTTCAAGGGCCTAACTCACCCAGGGTTCTTGAGACCAGAAAATGAAGTGAAAAAGGGAAATTCAGGATTCTGCTAAAGGGTGGCCAGTCCTCCCAACCATACAGAAAGCGCTAATCCCTTAAGGAAATTCCTATTAAAGAATTTGAGAGGTCTCTGGGGGTATGGTCCTACCACTCAGGGTATCTAAAACAATTCTTTCTGCAAGATGTAGTGAAGGAGTAAGGTAGTCAAATAGACATACATTTAAAATTAGTTCTGCCGATATCAGTTTTTCAATCATGGGCAAGTTACTTTTAGCCTTAATTTTCACACTTGTAAAATGGGGATTACAATAGCACTCTTCCAGTATTGCTAGAAAAATCCAAAGAACTGACTAATCTAAAGTCTGTAGCAGAGCGCTTCACACACTGTGGGTATTGGGGGTACTCAATAAATATTAAATCACCTTTACTTTTTGCTTCCCTACCCTCTATGCTTTCCAACTCCTTGTCCTGCCCTAGACATAATGCTCTGCTGATGTCAGCATTCAGCAGTACAAGTGCCAGGAGTGTTAACCAAGTGGCTTCAGGTCAGCTACTGGAATGGTTAGAACTTTACTTCCTTTTGTGATTGTATCTCTTCCCCTCTCCTGATTCCCTTGCCCAGAGTAAACTGGTATGCCCCAAAGACTAAGAAGTCTTTTCCTTCTTTGGGAAGGATCTCTCTTTCTGTAAGGAATTAGTTGAAGCAGGCATAGAGTTAAAACAAGATGTCACATCTTTCTGGCTTGACATAGCCTGAGCCTGAGATTTCAGCCTAGGGCAACCTTACTTTTTGGACGAGAAAGTCCTTTGCATTCAAGTTGCTGCAAAATGTCGTTTCTGGAGAAGCTGTAAAGGGACTGTTAGGAGAGATTCACAGAGCTTGTCTAAATACTTTAAATGCAGTTGTTCTTGCAGTATGTTGCTGAGAAAATCTTCCAACATCACCCTACCTGTGGGAGCTACTCTATCAATATAATTCTATTTTACATGATTTTTTGTTGTTGTTGTTAGCATACACAGTTGTAAATCTCTGAGAACCCTGAAAGACAAAATGTCACACCAACATCATGTGGTACAGTGCCAAAAGTTTCTGGACAGTTGCCTAGCCTAACCTTCATCATTATAAGACATCCAAAAATTCGGTGAGTAAACCAGAAATTCTAATGAAAGACTGACCACATTACTGATGACTAATTTGATGTATAATACGTTCTTCAGGTTAAAAAAAAACATTCTTCGGATATTATTAGTAATAATTACTGCTATTTATTGAATAGTGTTTTGTTCTAAGCACTATGCTTACTTAGCTCTTTATGTAGATTATTTTCAATCCTTATTACATTTCTCTGCAACATGGCTTTTCATTCAAGTTTTACAGGGGGAAAATGAAGCTTCAAGAGGTTAAGGAAGTGAAGTCACAGAGAGCTAGTAAGTTCAAATTTAGGATTATCTGGCTCTAAAGTATAAATCCTTTCCCAAGTGTTTACCATTAGTCAATGGGAGTCAACTGACAGAGTCACGTAATACTAGTACTAAATGAAACTTTAGAGTGCAACCATGGAAAACCAGTTTTCCTAGAAACAGGAAAATGAAGGCATAAAATTGTTTTGTAATTGTGAAATCTATTACACAGAGCATGGCAGAGCTGGCACTTGAACCTTAAGGTCATTCCACGCTGCCAACTCAATGATGCTCCCATCAAGGTCCATCAGGCTCTCTGTGAACAGGCCCCGCCCATCTCTCAGCCTCATATCTTGATGAACCTACCCTTTACTGTACAATGTTCTGGGCAAATCGAACTATGTGCAGCTCTATACAGACACGAGGGTATTAGGAGCTTTTCTGCATTTGTTATTTTTGCCCCAAAAGTTTAAATGTCTTTGTCCCCTTGATGAAGACCTACTAATTTCTCAAGATTGAATCCAATTCACCCCAAGTGTTACCACCTCTATGAAGCACCTACTGATTCACTACTCTTCTCTTCACAGCCAATCAAGTATAATTAAGGAATAGGTTAATAATAACAAACATTTACTGTAAACTTACTATTTGTTCATTCATTCCACAAGTATTTACTGAGCACCTATTTTATCAGCACTGTGATATAATCATTTATAATATCAGTAATTCCTCACTACAACCCTATGAAGTAGGTACTATTTTTATTCCCATTCTACAGAATAGAAAATTGAGACTTAAAGATCTTGTTCTCTTGCTCCTCTGTGGTCCCTCTGGATTGACACAGTGGCTACAAGAGTGAGCTCAAGCATAACAATGATTGTAGGATGGCACAGGACCAGGCAGTGTTTCATTCTGTTGTACATGGGGTGGTTATGAGCTGGAACCAACTCGACTGCACCTAACAACAACAACAACAACATGGCATTAGCAGCACTCTGGGACTTTGTTTCACTTTAAAATTATGATTTATGATGATATAATTCTGTGTATATAATCATGTATTTGCTAAATGTTATATCCCCATTGTAGTTTGTAAGTTCCGTAACGGTAGGGGTGGTGTCTACTTCATTTACTACTATATACACAGGGCCTGACAGAATAATACACAGTGATGTTGGCTGAGTAAACAAATGAGGAATGAATGAACGAAGAATAAATGCATAGAACTCTGGTCTCTGAGTTTCAGATCAATCTGCATTAGCAAGAAATGCCACATAAGCAATGATGGCCATGTTTCTTTCCAAGGTCGACACTATTATCCTTGATGTGTATTTTAGAACTCACTTCTGGACACTATAATTTTCCATTTTTCTTACCTATTATTATGGTTATATTAATTCTACAGATTCAAACGAAATGAAGCTTTCTTTGAGAAAGGAAAGACGCTGTTTTTTAGATCAGTTGAAGGACAACATAATAACAGTGTCCTGGTAGTACACAGCACCCCACATAACAGGAGTTTGGCAAAGAGCCTTGGGAGAAACTCAAATCATTACCATGGCCCTCTATTATAGCAGCTGGAAATCACACTGCTGATTTCCACGTAATACAGCAAATATCTCGGAGGGCAGGATCCCAGCTCCCAGACACTTAACAAGCCTCAGGCACGTTCTGTTCTTCATATGGGTCCCCGGACTATTCCAAAACATGCACTATCCTTCTTTTTTATCAAGGATACTAACGTTTAACATCATTAGCCTCCACCCTTGGTTTTACAGTGTTTCATAGGATAATGTCAGTTAATTTAAGGGGTAAAAATAGTATCATAAAATTCTTAAAACAGACTTAGCTTTAATGGACACAAATGCATATACATAGTTACATACTACACATTCTTGATTCAATGATAATATACATTGGTATATAATACACATATGTGTACATTTCAAATATTGGATATATTCCATAGCTACATATATAAATGTATACAGATATATAAATACACATATAACAGCATTTCTTAGCACATATAAGAAGTAAAAGTAATATACTTTATATGAAAAGAAGGAAAAATTCTTTGGAAGAACAAGTTAATACTTTCCAGGTGAGAAAAGAGGGATAATATATAACTTTAATTTTATATGTGTATATGTATTCACGTATACATGTGTGCATGTGTGTATTTATAGATATGTATGTATATAAGCATATATAAAAATCTGCACCAATAAATATTAATATATGCAAGGAATTAGGCAACTATAGAGATATTTAAATACATATACTGAAATGTATGTATATATGTACATATAAACACATAAAAATTTACTCAAAGCAATATAATCGAAAGGGTCCAAAGGTGGGGTGAAGAGAAAGACTGAGCTATCTAACACAGTACTTTTACAGGACTAAGATGGTAAAAGGGTAGAATTGTCAGGTGAGGGAGGAATGTCACAATTTTGAAAACCCTAAAACATACAGGTATCACCCCTTCAGTATTTGGGCATCACTGTTCTTCTCAGCCAACAATAAAATATACATAAATAAATGAGAGAAAAAATTATAGAACTGTGTATGCAAATGAGTAAAGGGAAATGGTAGCTACCTCAATTTATTACCTTCTCATATGCCACTGGAGCCCTGAAAATTATCAGTGCAGAGTCTATTTCAGTCCTTTAAAGCATTAAATGGTTATAAATTTAGGCAAGTAGGAGACTGAATTCGCTAAAAACCAAGAAAGGAAAAAGTTTCCCGCAGTTAATGAAAAATAACATGGTTACAATAATGTAGAATTTTAGATTTTGATTGGGAAATGTTCATTTATGAAATTAAAAGTTTTCTACATGTGGAATAAAAAGAATTGCAACAACAAAGTAAGTTTCTTTCTCTGCGCCACACAAAATCTGTTAAGTTAGATGCTACTGAGTAAGTATACCTTCCTTGCCTATGGGAGTCTTGACAATAAAACCATAAACAATGCAGATATATAGGTTAAAGATAAATAAATACATGTATTTGTCAAAAAATATATAGAGTCTTCAATATTGTCAAGACTTTACTCTGTTTGGAATTCACATTAATTTTCAAAAATAACTGCATTTCTAAATGTCAGGCTCCATTTCAAGCTAATACTAACATAATAATATACTCCTACTTTAAATTAAGATGCTGAGATGCTCTACTTTCTTAAGCAAATCTTATAATTTCATGGCAATGCATCAAAAGCCACACATATGGCTACATATATTTAACTACATTATTAAGATCTAGTGATGTATGGCATTCTTGGAAACACTTTTTAAAAGGGAATATTAAAATGTTCTTTACACCTCTCAAATCACAATATTTTATTCATGATTAATACCCACTTTCCAATTATGCTAAAATCATACTGAAATCCAGAAATGATTCTTTTCTGCAAACACAGCTTTTCTCTTTTCAATGCATATTTAAAAGCAGAGGCTTTGTTCTATATTTATGACAGTGATTACAGGTGTTATTTATTTATATTTTACAGCATTGCAGGAAGTTGCTTTCCCTCCTTTGGATGGAGACAGAAAAAAAAAAAAAGACTCAATTTCATTTCTGGTAAAATGCTAGCTTCAGAAATGAATTAGAGGAAGAAAAAGGGTTATAGTTTTCAATATAAGTAACATTATTGCTTTTCCATGAGTAAATGAAATATTTCATTATTTTATTCTAAGTATAACCATCCTCTGGCTTGCCCTAAATTACTCCTTTAGTTTGTAAAATTGATTATTTAGTATAAACAAATTTTCTTCTCCATAACTGAAAAGGTATACAGTATTATAAGAGTAAAATTAGAACAACATACTTCAAATCACTATTTTCCATAACTGAAGAAATAAATGGTCCTTTATCTTTAAAGATAAAGAGATTTTAGAGATAAAGATAAAGAGTTTCTTTCTCTTCTGAAAATCAAATAAAACTAGGCTAGGCAGAATAGAAAAGTTAACAATGATTAAAAGTAAAAGTACCACTAAAAGACTATGATACAGAATAGTAAAATCATCTGAGGATTAGAGAAGTTGAACTTGGTTAAAAGTCACTGAAAGAAACTGAGCACAGCATCCTCAGACATTCATGAGCCATTCAGAGGAGTGAGCCCACAAACACAGGTGAAAATGACAGGTTTTCTTGACCTAACCTTTTCCAAACAGGCATACCCAGTCAGCAAGGAGGTCTCAGCAAAGTTTCCAGACCATGCTAGCCTTACACAACTTGCTCTCAGTTTCTTCTAATACCTAAGGGAAAGTCATAAGGAAAAGGCTCACCTGTGCTGGGCTGAACCAACCATGTGGGCAGGCACAACGCTCCCCACAAGTCCCTTTGCCCTTGGTGCCTGTCTTGTGGGGGCTTTTCCGCACACTGTCCCACAAGGTGACCAGCTTGGTCCTGTTTGAAGCTGGGCCCCCAGGTCCTGAGGAGGGCATGGTCTGAGAATTGTATCCGAGTCCCTGAGGGTTCCTCTGCCAGCCACAAGCACAGTGGGCATCCCTGATCAGGGTGGGCGCGCTCCTGCCAGCATCCATCCCATCGGACCCCTGGCTGCAGCTGTGTTGCTTGGTGAGGTATGCATTCATACTGCACTGATGCCTACTCTTCCCTTTGGTCAGCTCTGCACAGGAATGTCTCCTGCTCACACCCCTTTCTTCCAGGCAGTTGTAAAAGTCTTTTTTCCCTGTGGATCCCTCAGGATCTTTGACAGCTGCTATAAGCAGTGCATCCTGGGAGCAGTGGGAGCAGCAAGAGCAGCTCCGCACAGCATTATCTGCGGGCTGGTAGCTCTTTGTCAATAGATGACTCAACTCACAGAGCAACTTGACAGTATCCCTGCTCTAGGCAGAAGCAATCAATGCTCCACACAGCTGGGCTACAAGACTATCCACTGTGTTACAAACCCTTTTTGGATGAAGCCCCACAGTAAAGAATATTCTCTGCATTTTGGCATTCTGGCTTTCCCTCTCCTAGCTGATTCCCACAAAAAATACAGACCTCAGGAAAGATAGTTTCTTATCAGAATAGTGGGGCAGTTCTTTTCAGAAAGGATGCATCTAGACTGAAGCAATATAGCATAAGCAATTTAAAATGACGGGAAATTTAACCTATAAAGGATTTCCAACATTTATAGGAATCACTTGTCTAGAGAGAGATTTACCACGACTCGGAGCAAATCATATGGTAAGTAAATAAAAACATATTTACATTAACTTTAAAGAATATCACTTTGTTTAGAAAAATTATAGAGGTCACAACATTGTACTAAGAATCCCTTAAAATTTGTTTTAGATCATGATTATATATTATAATCCAAACATATATTCTTTTTGCTATAAACGATTATTAATTCCTTCTGATTCAAAATAAGGCAATTTTCAATTCTCAAAATTGATGAGTTGGCTTATTTAAAACAATATTTTTCCTTACCCCAAATTATTCTGAGGATTTCCTTTCAAATACTTTACCACAACAAATACATTAACCACAGAGTCTGCGTTTTAAAGTGAAAGACGCATCCAATTCTGCCATCCAGTATTTTGGTTTCCAAAGAGAGAATTTTTAAATTCTTTCAACTGAAAAATAAATGAAATCTATCCAATTTAAAGCAACTGCCTTCCAAAGAGGGCATGATTGTTTTAAAATTTTAGCATAATCACTGAAGTCATACATAGTATTTTCTGTCAGTTAAGGGAAAGACTAACTTCTACAGCATTTAGAATTTTCATTCTGTTTGAAACTTTACAATATCTATTGCCAAAATGTCTGCCTTTATCACACATTCATAAGGAAATAATTTTGACTGGATTGGGAAGTAAGCTACCGTTTATGAAGTACCAAACAAATGAACACATAATCCCATGATATAATTATTTTATCTATAGACCATCACCTGCCACTGATGCCTTCCCACTGGATTGACCAGGTGCAGGGGCAGTGTAGACCTCGTTTCTGACTAAATTGGTGAGCTTCTTATTGCAAGGGCCAGGGTCATAACATGTTCTACAGTTCAACACTAGGACCCTATATAAAAATCATTGTTAGACTTAAAACTCCTAAAAAGAAGGAAATGGATCCTCTCTTTCCATTTTATCTTCATAAAAGGATCATTTTCCAACTTCTGTGCAAGGTAATGATACAGTACCATGCCTGGCACATGGTAAACGTTTAAAACATCTTCAGTGAATAATTGTGGCCCAAATGTGTAAGTTTGAAGGCAAGGCCCTGGTTTTTCTTGTTGACCATTTTCTCCCAAATACCTAGCACAGTGCCCAGAACATAACAGGCAATGAACACATTTTTGGATGTATGGCTAGATGATTGGGTGAATGTATAAACGGAAGAAGAGAATAGTAAAATGAAGGAGTTGACTGACATTTTTGGATAATATTTAATTCAACAATGCACTAGAAATAAATTATTCCTTTAAGTTTAGCTTCAGTGCTGGTTTTGAGGTGTTAAGAAAACTTGCCAAAAAAATATATATGAAGATTTAAAATGATGGCAGAAATAACAATGGCACTGATGGTCTTTCTTCCTGAAAGAGAATCAAGGAGCCAAGATCAATACCTAAAGACAGCAAAATTGAGGCAAACAGATCACCATATGGTACTCAATGAGGAAAAAAAAAAAAAAAAACAGGCAAAAACATCTCTCTCTCTCTCTTTTTTTCTTTTCCTTTTTATACTGGATCAAGAGATAATGCCTGAAAGAACTTCTGGGTCAAATTAAGCCCTAGAGAACTTTGGACTTGTCTGGTGTCACCATGATGTATGACTCTACAGCAAGTTTTGATGTGATATGGCAATGCCATCACCCCCAAATGAGAATGTCAGGGAGTGATAAGTTTGGCTCTCTCCAGTCTTACCTAACCATGGATGCTTCTCTAGTTTCTCAGGCAGATATCACTGCTTAAAGACCCACTGACATCTGCAGGGAACACATGCTCCATTCTCACCCACTTGCCCCTCAAGTATAAGAATCAATCTGCAGAGAAGTAAGTTTGTGTGAATCCATCACAATTTTGTAATTGTGTACGCAGCTTGCAGTAAGACAAAGAAAACTTCCCGGCTGATCACTACCCAAATATATTATAAATCTTCACAGGAATCTGACTCTGTTACAAAAGAGTTATTTGGAATGAGCTATTTCTTCTCAACATAAGAACCACAGAATTTTTGTTTTAATAACCTCAGTACATCATTTCTATATAGATAAATAAATATTATATTTTGCATCGCTAATGTTACTTTCCTCCCAAGATCTTGAAAACAATAAAAACCAAACCCACTGCCATTCAGTCATTTCGGACTCATAGAAACCCTGTAGGACAGAGGAGAGCTGCCCCATAGGGTTTCCAAGGCTGTAATCTTTGCAGAAGCAGACTGCCACATTTTTCTCCTGCGGAGAGGCTGGCAGGTTCAAAACACCAAACTTTTTGGTTAGCAGCTGAGTGCTTAACCACTATGCTACCACGGCTCCTTTTAAAGACCAGAGTCAACTTTAATGAAACCCATTACAAGAATATATTGAACTTATTCTTTTATTTTAGTACATGTAAAGTAATCCCAGCCTCCTGTCTTCCCATCCCCCAGGGAAGATTTTGCTTTTCAACATGACATTTGGGTTTCCAAGTCTGAGGACAGACCACTTAAACAGATAAATATGTCCAACTAGCCCACTATACTATGTGACAGACCCACTAATTAAGATAATCCAATTGGATCAACTGTAATTGGACAATTGTAATGACCGTGAGATGACATGGAATTCTGGCCAAACAAGAATTAGCAGGGCGCAAGTACACATCCTACTTATCACTGTGATTTAACATGGGCAGATGGTGCACAAGGCAAAGCCTACATGGGATATATCTTACTGAACTCTCTTTGACCTGGCACTGACTTCACAGAACAATCACTAGTTTTAAAACAAGAATTTAAAACTAATATCCGGGCTTGATTTGTTTAATAAAAAATAAATAGCAAAAGCGAATCACTAAATAAATTGTACTGTACTAAAATACTATGCAGGATTTTTTTCAAGACAAAATTTCCTTCAGGAACTCTATGCATATGGGAAATTAAAATATTAATTACAAAAGAAGAGCTAAAGCGCTTGCAAAAGGATGTCTGTGCAGCAGAAACCTCTCTACAGCCACAAGTAATGTACTACATAATCATAAATGCTATAAAGTATTAGATACAATTTACTCTGATTTAAAAAAATTTATATAGTCCATTTTTGTGACTTCACAACCTAAAGTTATTATAAATGCAAACGAATCCATATTCTTCTATATCTAGTAAACTTCAGCCTAAGTAATCTCCAGACTGAAGCACATTTACCTTTCAAAAATAAGAGAAAGACAGAATAATTGAAATATTTTAGGCTTTAAAATTATTTCCAAAATATTTAAAACCAATTTAGTCATAAATCTTATGACACAAAAAAAGGAAGAATTGATAGTGTGGAAATACACATGCCTAAATGCCTCAGAGATTGAACCTGGACAGAAGATAGAATAAGAAGTAGAAAAAGTTTTAAAGTGGCCTGAATTGTCAGTAATATACTTGGATTTGGATGAGTATTGGTGGGGAGTGGGTTAAGCTGAATTAGTGATAAGTTTAACTTGTAAAATGGTTCTCAGGAAATGTAGATTTATTATATTCTATATTATATTATTATATATTAGTAACACTGCTACTGCAGCAATAAGAACACGAGTTACGAGACATTTCTTAGAGATTCTGAAAGGAACACTTTGTAATATGTATATTTAGCAATTGAATCTAAGTGCTGATCTACACAACTACACGAAATTTGTTCTCATCCTTCAACATGAAACTAACATCGCTTCTTCTGTGAAGCTTTCTGGGTATGCCCAGCATATTCAGTCATACTCTACAATATTTGGATACTTATCTGTGTAAATATCTTTCACATTTGTCTATGTCTCTCAATCCCCATGACCGTCCTAGTCTAAGCTAGCACCATTTCTCTGTGAAACTGCTGAAACCACTTTTTAACCACTTTTTTGTAACCGCTTTTTAACCACTTTAATAGCAAGTATCCACCCTTGCTCTGATTCATTCTCACACAGTAGCCAGAGTGACTCCAAAATGCCAATACGATCTGGTCCTACCCTGCTTCATACCTGTCAATAAAGTCTGCTTCTCTGAGGATAAAGATCACAATCTTAAAGGTGGCGTGTATGATCCTTAATCATGCCCTGTGTGGTTTGGCCTCTGCTGCTTCCACCAGTCTCACCTTGTCTGGCCCCCTTGCTCTAGCCTCTGACCTTGAGTGCCTGCAGTCAGTCCCACCTCATGGCAATTTGCAGGCTCTTTTTCCCACCCCCACCTCTACAAAATTAATTCCTACTCACCCTTCTTTAGTTGCTGCACCAAGGGTCAGTTCCCTTCCCCAAAAGTCAACCCCAAATAAGCATACAATACCATCTCAGGAGAAAAGTGGCTTACTAGGGAGGCAGCATGGCCTCAAGACAAGTCTTCAGACCTGATTTCAACCACATTATCATCCCTAAGCCTCTTCTATTCAGAAATTCTGGAGTCCTCCTTGCCCTTCAGAGCTCAACTCAAAGGTCACCTCCTCAAGAAAGCATGCCCTGAATACTGGTTCTCTTTCAGGACTGATCATGTCATCCTCCCATTAAACACTTATTTAGCCCCTGTGCTTCTTAATTGCAACACTGCAATTGCATTTAAAACAGCCATTATGCTATTGGCTGTGTAGGGCCCATCTCCCAAACAGAAATGTAAGAAATTAGCTTTAGGGCAGAAGAGGGCCCTCTTACTCACACTTGCATCCTCTGAACCCAGCACAAAGTAAGTGTTTAATAAATTTATTAAAAGAAATTATGCAAGAAAGAATAAAAAAAAATTTCAGTGGTTATATTGACATAGGTATTCTAGCCTGTATTCTATTGCAATGTAAAATGAATAAATAAGCATTTTCATTTTAAAAATAAAATAACAATGTGCTCTTAAGGTCACCATTTTAGGGACCCATTCAAAGTGGCTGAGTGGCGTAAGTGGCAATTTTCTTTTTTTTTTTTTTTTTTAAGAAATGTGCTAGTGGTCTTATATTGCTGAGTAACTGAAACAGCTTCTGTTTATTTTAGCAAGATATTCATTCATGTAAGCTTCACTTCCTGGCAGCTGTGCTTTTCTCTCAAGTGTTTTCAAATGTTCTCCCTTTACAGCTAGACAGAGCAAAATGGGGAGTGGTTCCCCCAAGTCAGAAGCCAATCAGTGGTAAAGCCGGCAGAGAATCCCAAACTTCAACCACCAATGTTCCTCTTAATAATATGATGTAATCCAAAAGGTAAAAGTGATTTCACAGGTTATCAAACATGTGTATTGGGGAGCGGAAAGGCATGGTAACACCTCCTCTTCCTTCCCACATGCCCTCAACCAACTTAGAAAGTTAAAAAAATAAAAATAAATGGCATTATTATCCCAACTAAGTATCTTCTTTATTTCTTAACACAGAAATTGCAGCGTTGGATACTGAGCTTTGTGTATATAAGGCATCAGTATGCTCTTGCCCAAGCCTTAATCGACTTGAAAATTAATTTAAATTGTATTGATTTCAACAGCATGGAGTTGGGGGGCTCAGTCAGATCCTTGGGAACCTAATACATATAACATCTGGGTGTGATGTTTCCAAGTGCCTGTTTTCTTCTCTCTTCCCATGGCAGACATTCTACACTCTTTCCCAGTTGCCAGGAGCAGACAAGGTAGTGTGGGAGAGTGTGGGGGCCCTGGGAAGGGTGCGAGCACTTGCCATCCCTGTGCTGAATTTCAAGAGGTAGGAAATGCATGAATAATGAGATATGCAAAAATAACATTATTGTAGTGAGTCACAGCTGAGAATAGGGGAGAGGAGGAAGGAAGGGAGGGAGAGAGGGAGGAAGGGAGGGAGGGAGGAAAAGGTGGAGAACAAAAAGAAGGAAAGGAGGAAGGGAGGGTGGGAAGGAACTGTCACAAACTGAGGAAAGAAATCTCTCAAAAAGGATAATTAAAACACAATCAGATTGAACGATGCTGGTACACAGAATCAAAATGGAACAAACATAAATGTTGCTTCCTCCAACTGTGGGATAGTCTTGCACACACCACTGAGGCCCCCCCTGAAGCACAGTACCAGAATTTGAAAGGGGAAGTCTTCCTTTGGCCCTTCCTTTAAGTTTCACATGTTCTTATTTTTCTGATAAATGATTTGTAATGGATATTTCTAATTTTATTTAAAGATATAAAAACATTTTGGGTTAAAAATAAGCCAGATTCTGACTTTCAGAGGTAATTCATTTGTGGATTGACTTAAAGGCAGGGGTATGGACTAATAGAAATGACAGGCATTCTTCCAGCTGAATGATCTCCTCTCCTTAGAGACATGACATTTTTGTAAAGTTTTACCTAATTGGCTTTGCTTTGGTCGGTACATTTCAAATTCACATTTAATTAATCATCCCCTCCTCTGTGATTCCATCATTTTGATTTTGTATTTATTCATTTCATTCAATAAATACTTATTGAGGCCTATTCTGTACCAGGCACTATGCTGGGGATAAATAAAGCAGTGAACCATAGACAGGGTTATAGTCTGGCAGCACGGAAAGACCCTGAATGAACAAATGTGCTGGATAATGAAATGGTGAGGTACGGGGACAATGTGTAGGATGTCCCCTGTTATTATACTTGCCCCATTATGGTGAGTTTTATGATTATATATGGGCACATTCGTCTTCCATATTAGATTGTAAACTTCTTAAGAGCAAGGACTGTCTTTTGTTTGTAAACTCACACCTTCTTTCCCATATTAACGCTTAATGTAGTGCCTAGCAATATGATTCTCATTGCTCAATAAATACTTGCTGAATTGAATTTGGAAACATGGGACATGGGTTTATGAAACATGCTCTAGTGCCAGCTCTGAACAGTTTCATCTGGTATAAATCAATATTATTTCTAGGTTTTAATGATCCCATTTATAAAATGAAGGGATTGGACTAATGAGTCTATGAGGCCATACTCAGTGGTTGTTGAAAAACAGATGTAGCTGATGAGTGTCACTCTGTCATCATCTCTGGGTTTAATTACAATGCCTCCCAACTGACTATGGTAGAATGGTTTTAACATGTGGCTGTTATTATTTTAACACAGAAGTTTATTATTATTTTGAACATATACAAATGTGGTCAAAGACTATGGTATGGTGAATTTAGGGGCTTACTTTCTCGATTTTACATCTTTCAAAAAGAGTTTGCCAAATAGAGAGGCAGTATGATATGATGGTTAAAAGCACAGCCTCTGAAGTCAGACTGTTATATTGCAGCCCCCCTCCATAACGTATTTGAAGGCTGGGACAAGCTTCTTCTCCCCATACCTAACGGCTCTATAAGTGTCCATCTAAGGGCTGAGCACATTTTCACTGTTGCATAAATATTTAAAGTTTGATGGAGTTTCCTCTCATCTAGAATCTTTATTTTTCCTCTATTTTCACATAATGTAATAGTTTGTATAATATTTCTGTACTTCTATTATTTTTTCCATTTGTACTAGACGAGACATGAGTTCTGGAGTCCGACTGGGTTCAGATCCTGGCTCTGACCATTATTAGCCATAGATGTGGATAAGTTATTTAACTTCTCTGTGCCTCAGTTTCCTCATCCATAGAATAAGGTTCACAGTAGTTCTTACCTCATAGGATTGATGGGAGAAGAACGTGTTATTTTATGTAAAGTACTTACTACAATGCCTGGCATAAAATAATGCTCAATAAGTATTATCTATCTACCTACCTATCATCTATTTATCTATCTATCATCATCATCTCCCTCCTCACATCAATTACAACTTCCATAAGCTGATATTTTAAAATTCTGCAGGTCAGTTGATTTGAAGGTCAGGATTCCATACTGGTCCTAAACTTATCTTTCCAACTCCTATTTTGGGCAGGACTAAATATCATCACTATTACCAAAATCGCTAACATTTATTGAGTATTTATGTGTCGCAATCATACATATTTCATTGGATCCTCATACTAATCCTATACAATAAATATTAAAGTAGCAATTTAAGACACAGAAATAGACTCAGAAACATTCCATAATTTTCCCACGGACACAGCATTAGTTAAGGAGCAGAACCAGAAATAAAATCAATGTCCAAACAACACTGGAGCCCATGCATGAAAATCTGTGCAAAATAATATATCGTTTTTGTGTAAGACTTTGGTTTTTGAAAATACTGTTATATCCCCTGACTGCTCTGACCGGGATCACAATAGAGGGCCCTGGATAGAGCTGGAAAAGGATGTAGAACAAAATTCTAACTCACAAAAAAAGACCAGATTTACTGGCCTGACAGACTGGAGAAACCCTGAGGATATGGCCTCTGGACACCCTTTTAGCTCAGTGGTAAAGTCACTCCCGAAGTTCACCATTCAGCCGAGGATTGGACAGCCTCATAAAACAACAGGGACTAATGAGGCACAGCAGTCCAGGGACAAGGACTAGAAGGCAGGAGGGGACAGGAAAGCTGGTGATAGGGAACCCAAGGTTTAGAAAGGACAGTGTTGACATGTCGTGGGGTTGTTAACCATTGTCATAGGGCAATATGTGTACTAACTGTTAATGAGAAACCATTTGTTCTGCAAACCTTCATCTAAGGTACAAAAAAAGAAAAAAAGAATTATCTATGTGACATCAAATTGACAACAGCAACTCAAAAGGTTTGATGGGAAGCCGAGAGAGCAGTGAGTTGAAGATAACGGTGATGGAATAATTTGGAAAAGGAAGTGAGAATAGCAGCACAACTGGAAGAATGTAATCCATGTCACTGAATTGTACATGTAGAAACTTTTGAAATGGTGTAATTTGGCTAGGTATATTTTCACCAAAAAAAAAGGTCCTCCAAGGTCGAGAAGGGAGAGTGTTGACATGTCATGGGGTTGTTAACCAAAGTCATAAAACAATATTTATACTGTTTAATGAGAAACTATTTGTTCTGTAAACCTTCACCTAAAGTACAATAAAAAAAAAAATTAAAAAATACTGTTATATCCTTATTTTTCTTAATCTTCATCACAGCAGGAAAGGGTGGAAGACTGAGCTTCACTGTGATGAAATAATGTGTCTAGGGTCAGACATCTAGTAAATGATATTGTTGGTACCAGAATTCAAAGGTTTGCTTTCAGTCCAAAATCTTTCCACTATTCCATCCTGTTCACCTACACAGCACACCCCCTTTTTAAGTACAAACATGTGACATCTTGTCAGCCCCTTTGCCTTCAAAATAAATGGATAAAAGATGAAGAACATTTAGTAAACCTAGAACTTAAAGTTTTAAATTTGGTGTCTTACATAAAATTTGTATTTCCTTCTCTGTTCCTATTTACAGATCCTAAAGAAAAGATTAATTAGGATTTTGAAAGGTCTGACTGAAACGGATTCCTAAACTTGAAAGAATTAAATGAAAATACAGTTCTTTGCTTTTAATTTTATTTTCTTATACAAGTCCAGGAGGATCTGCACAGTTTCTTGCCATCATGAGAAAGAGGTTTGAGTTTATGTAAACCACGTTTCTTCAGGCTTTGTAAAAGCCAAAAGAATTATAGCTGCTGTAGCTATCATTTATTGATCATCTACTACAAATGTGCCAAGAAATATACAGAATTAGTGCTAATTCTTGCAACAATACTGAAAGGCAAATGTTACTATTTCCATTTCTAGATGAAGAAATTGAGGTGCAAAGAAGTAATTGCTCAAGGTCATGCAGCTACTAAATGTCAAGGGCACGATTCAAGTCTAAACCAAACCCATTGCTGTTGAGTCAATTCTGACTCATAGCTACCCTATAGGACAGAGTAGAACTGCCCCGCACGATTTCCAAGGCTGTAATCTTTATGGAAGCAGACTGCCACATCTTTCTCCCACTGAGTAGCTGGTGGGTCCGAACAGCTGACCTTTGGGTTAGCAGCCAAGTACTTAACCACTGTGCCTCCAGGACTCCAATTCAAACCCAGGTCAGTCTGATTCCAAAGGCTTGTTACCTCCCACTGCCTTGTGTTACTTTCCTTTAAAAAAAGAGAAAAAGTGATACTTTCCTTTGGCTGATGTAAATACTTTAAACGTTAAACTCTGAGTCAAGCTGTGGGGGCTTTGGGAAAACAACTCAAACTCTCATTATTTAAAACCCATGTCGGTGAGAAGGCCAAGCAAAAAATGAGTTATCAGCTGACAGTGAATATTCATCAAGGCCTGCTGGGCTAAATGAAATGTCGTATTGCACACCCAAGTGCCAAGCTGCCCACTGTCAGACCTTTCAAAGAAATCTCCTTTATTCTAGATCTTGCACATAAGTCAACAAAGCAGACATGATACGTAAACTACCTGTATGTTAGGTTCTGCAGCATTGATGGTGGGCCCAGGACACCCTATCTGGAGGATTCACCAGGTGCAAATTCATTAGTTGCAATTAACAATCCTTTCTTTTCCACCAAAGATCATTTATTTCATCCTTGGAATCTGTTTAGTATAATGTGTACAGCAAAGATTGTGCATCACTTTGTATGGAATTTCCTAAATAATCATCTGCTACTGAATAAAGTGATAAAATCATTTATCCGATCTTTTCCCCTTTCTTATTTTTACAATTTCCCACTGAAACCAGTGATACTCCTTGTCCTTCTTTAACTAGTTAATATATAGGTAGTCTGGAGCTGAACTGACTGCCTGTTTGCATTCAATCTGCTAGGTGGCCTGTTTCAACTAGGCAGGCAGCACATCAGAAACAGCACGTCATTCCACCTCGACCAACTTTCCAGTTAATCCAGGGAGGACCTTGATATCAGTGCTCATATCCTGCCCCACTGATATGGTTACTGTGGTGGTGGGCAAGCCCCCTCTTTGTTCGGTGAAAGCACGCAGACAATTCAGGCTAGAAATCAATCTCATCCAAGGTAGAAAAGAAAATAAATTAAGAGCAGTGAAACAGATCCTTCCAGGAGGGAACACCAAACAGTAAGTGTCCATAATAGTGCTGCAGCACAGGTTGTTGATGACATCCAGTGAATGTTTCGCACACCTGAGATCATTTACGTGGATCACTTGCACTTGTGACCACTTTGCAGCCTCTCCTTTGGCTTTCCCTATCCATTACCTTTTAGTTATTCACACGCAAAGCCCCTGTTGCTTTACAAATAATTCTGAAAGGATGAATGGGAAGAACTGATACTCCCCTGCTGCATGAGTCAAAGGGAAGGGCTTTTCAAAATTACACAAAGTGTTCCTGAAAATGAAATTGTGCTGTTAAACATCTGCATTAACAAATGGTTCCCCAAATAGTGAAAACACAATTGCCTTTACTTTAAAGTAGGCTCTGACTACAGTATGTTCTCTCACGATATAGGGCAGCGTCAACCATTGGGTTTGGTCCATGACTGACTTGGCATTCAGTCAATAGTTTCTACTTTGTGATATTGATGCTGATCTCTCTGTATCCTTGTATTGGACCTTAAAAAACAGTTGGCCCCTTTTCAAAGGTAATCAAAAGCAATTACTTCTAGTTCCTAATAACTTTGGCCCACGTTCATTTTAGTGAAAAGGCCATTTATACTTTTTTCTTAAAGCCAAACTTCTTAAGTGAGAATGAAGAAACCCACACAAGAGCAATATTTATAATATAATAGATTTTTTCTCCAAACAAAATATGACCATATTGATACCATCATTATTGTAACATCAAAATCCATAATGCTTAGCTTTACATTTCAGTTCTCTGAAGTCGGCTACATGAATCTAAGAGTTTAGGTCTCCTTTAATTCTTTTAATAGCACACATACCAGGAATTACCTTATTCTGAGGATACAAGGTCTTAGACGTGTCATTTACGGCTTACAAGTGCCTGAGAATTTTATTGTTACAAATGCACTTTTAGGAAGGGCAGGGTTCAGAGAAGCTCAGCTGAGTTATGTGTGTGGGAGTGCGCGTTTGCGGACAAGGAGGAAAAGCAAGTATCATATTTTTATGCAAATAACACGCATCATACTTTTGCCAACTCTGCAACCCCTTTGTGCGTTATTTTCCTAGACATGCTATGTGCGCTATATGTGTGGGCATGTTACTTACGTGGGTGCATTATTTGCAAAAATATACAGTAATGCATAGAGGTGTCTGCTACTAACTATAAGATCTGCCTATATGTGGGACAGCTTCCATGTGCCCTGCAGGCAGTGTATATTCCCATAGCACCCAAATAGTAAACAGAATTTCCCACAGCAACACACTTGGGGACCTTCATTAAATCAATATTTAAAATGGAAATTATTCTAACAAGCTTCTTTCCCTAAGAGCATGCCAATCTTAACTTTCAGTCTCCTGAAATCATGCATAAAGTCAGGAAAGTGGAAAGCTTTTGTTGTTGAAACTCTGTTTTGTTTTGTTTTTTAATGTAAACAGTGCTAATACTTTTCTTAAGATAAACCCTAGAACTTCTGAGGTCTGGTCTGCCTTAGTGACTTCACAAGTATGGAGGCTCTGTGAGGCCACTTGCATGCATTCAAATAACATTCTCCTAATTACTCCGTTTCTACTCTTATCCACTAGTAGTTAGAACGCTGTTTATTTACCAGAGAGAAGTAACACATAATACATTTTTCTCAGGGTCTCCGTTAGCTTTCAAACATAATGTTGCCTGCTGACATTTTAAATTCTTAAAGGTAGCAAACTACAGTCATGGCATGACATCCATTTGGGCAACGTCCAACTGTGTATACGTCCGTGGACCCATAAGGTTTTTTTGTTTGTTTGTTTTTAAGGGAGCAACTCTCCTTTTGTTTATTATTTCCCCCCTGGTTTTAAAGATTCCAAACCAGACTCTTGAAGCACTGGACCATGAGTGTGACACAGACAGGTGAGGCAGAGGACATGGCTCTAGATGTGGGCCCTTGGGCTTTGTCTGGTGAGAAGGTGGGCAGTGGCAGCAATGGAGGGGGCTGTGGGGCCCGGGCAGCTCCTGCACCTCAGTGCTGCTCCACCTCAGTCAGGTGGAACGGTGGGTGGGGCTGGGTGCACTCCACTTCCTCCTCACTTTCTTCCTCTCCCTCGGCTCCTGTTGCTGCCCTCTCAGCAACTGCTGCATCCGCCCGTTCCTCCGGCCTCCACCAGCCATTCGAGCAGCAGCAGCAGCAGCAGTGATGAGGAGGAACAGAAGCAGGCTCCCGTTAGATTTTAATATAATAGGCTTTAGGAGGGTTGGTTTATAACTACTGGTTGTACGTAAGTCGGACATTTGTAACTCAGCGACTGCCTGTATATAAGATGTCCAAAATGTCCAAATGTACAATGTCCAAAATCACACAGCATCCTTTTTCACAGAACATATTGTGGATGTTAAGCGATGCATAACTGTATTGAAATATTTTAGCTCTATTTGTGTGCAAGAGGCAGCGGTGATTCAGTGGTAGAACTCCATGTGGGAGAGCTGGGTTTGATTCCTGGCCAACGGACCTCAAGCGCAACCACCATCTGTCTGTTGGTGGAGGTTGTTGTTATGATGCTGAACAGGTTTCAGCGGAGCTTTCAGACTAAGACAGACTAAGAAGAAAGGCCTAGAGATCTACTTCCAAAAAATCAGGCAATGAAATCCTTATCGATCACAAGATTCCGATCCTGAGTTGGGGGTTGATATGACAGCAGTTAACAACAACAATCTGTCCACAAGGTTAAGAACTAAATATAGAAAGCAATTAAGGATGGGAAATTTTATTCATTCATTCAATAACTATTAATTACATATCTACAATGAGTCCAGCACTATGCATGAAATTTAGTTGATAGCAATATATAAGATATATATCATCTACATATATCATCCCCACTCTGATTGTAATTACAGACTAGTGGGGGGTCTTGGAGTCCTGGTGGTGTAGTGGTTAAGAGCTCAGGCTTCTAACCAAAAGGTCAGCAGTTCAAATCCACCAGCTGCTCGTTGGAAACCCTATGGGGCAGTTCTACTCTGTCCTATAGGGTCACTGTGAGTCAGAATCAACTCCATAGCAGTGGGTTTGGTTTTGGTTTGGGGGTGGGTCTTCAGTAAATAATTAGAGATAATCATTTAATTACAACTTTGATAATGGCAGTAATTAAGTTTAAAAGCTATGAAAATATGTAAGAAAGACTTTAGGGATAGTTTCCCTGAGGAAGTGACATTTCAGCTGAGAAAGCCAGTATATGAAAATAAAATCCGTTCTACTCATCATCAAATTGACAAAATCAGAATGTGTTAAATTAATTTACAATGAAATGTATACTCCTCCACAGGAAAACAAAAATCATTCCAAAATGCAAATAGCTAAAATTTACAGCCTCACAAAGTGTGTTTCCTTATTATTTAAAATTTATATCAGCCAGAACCAAGTCAAACCCTCATATTTTAAGTAAAGTCTTCTACTACAAAAAAAGACAGGAGATGGAGTACTATGCAACGAGAAAGAACAATGAATCGGTGAACCATCTCATAACATGGATGAAACTGGAGGACATCATGCTGAGTGAAATAAGTCAATCACAAAAGGACAAATATTGTATGAGACCTCTATTGTAAAAACCCATGAAAAAATTCACATGCAAAATGTAACAATCCTTGTTGGTTACCAGGGATGGGGGGGGGGGGGGGGAATACTAAATAGGTAATAGGTAAGTGGTAACTTGGGTGAGAGATGAGATAGTACATAGTACAGGGGAAACTAACACAACCTGCACAAGGAAAGGTCATGGAGGCCCTATAGACACATCCAAACCCCCCGAGGGACTGAGTTGTTGGACGGAGGGCTCTGGGGACCATGATCTCGGGGAACATCTAGCTCAATTGGCATGACACTACTTATAAAGATAATGCTCTACATTCTACCTTGGTGAGTAGTGTCTGGGGTCTTAAAAGCCTATGAGCGGCCATCTAAGATACTCCACTGATCTCATCCCTTCGGGAACAAGGGAGAACGAAGAGAACAGGATACAAGGAAAAGATTAGTCCGAAGGACTAATGGTCCACAGCTACCAAGGCCTCCACGGGACTGAGCCCAGTACAGCTGGATGGTGCCCGGCTACCACCAATGACTCCTCTGACCAGGATCACAACAGAGGGTTCTGGGCAGAGCTGGAGTAGGATGTAGAGTATAATTTTAACTCCCAAAAAAAAAAAAAAAAAAAGAAGACCAGATATACTGGCCTAAAGAATACTAGAGAAACCTCGAGAGTGTGGCCCCCAGACACCCTTTCAGCTCAGAGGGGAAGTTACCTTCAAGGTTTGATGTTAAGCCTGGGAATGGACACCCCAGTAAAACTAAATGGGACTAACGATGTACAGGAGTCCGGTGACAAGGGCCAGAAGGCAGAGGGAGAGTAGGAAACTGATGATAAGGAACACAAATTGAATAAGGACACTGTCGATGTATTGTGAGATTGTTGACCACTGCTATAGGGCAACATTTGTAGTAACTATTAAATGGGAGGCTGTTTTGTCCTGTAAGCCTTCATCTTGGGCGAGAATGGCAGCACAATTGGAAGAGCATAGTCAATATCACTTAAATGTGTAAGTAAAAAGTTTTGAAATGGTGTTTAAATAAAATAAAAATAAATAAATAAATAAATAAATAAATAAACAAATGAGACTAAAGAGGTACAATAGTCCACTGACAAGGTCCAGAAGACAGAAGGGGACAAGGAAGCCCCCTGGTGATAGGGAACACAAGGTGGAGTAAGGATATTCTTGATGTGCTGTGAGATTGTTAACCATTGTCATAGGGCAACATGTGTAGTAACTGTTAAATGAAAAACTATTTTTTCTGTAAGCCTTCATCTTAAGTGAGAATAACAGCACAGTTGGAAGAGCGTAGTCAATGTCACTGAACTGTGAATGTAGAAATTTTTGAAACGGTGTATCTTTGGCCATCTGTAATTTTCATCAAAAAAAAAAAGGTTGAGAATTTAGAGGCTTAATACGTTGTGGGGTTGTTAACCAATGTCAAAAAACAACATGTGTACTACTATTTCATGAGAAACTATTTGCTCTGTAAGCTTTCACCTGAAGTACAATAAAATATATATTAAAAAAAAAAAAAAAAAGAAAACAAAACAAAAAAAAAAGACAGGAGAAAAGCAATAAAGGAAGCAAAAAAGTAAGGAAGGAAAGAAAGGGAGAGGGAGGAAGGGAGGAAGAAAAGGCAGGAGGGAAGGAGGGGAAGAGGGAGGGGAGGAAGCTAGGGAGGTAAGAAGGAAGGAAGGGAGGAAGGAAGGAAGGAAAGACTATTTTGACATGCTGTCAAATATAATGAAAAGGCTCTGAAGAATCCTGGCCCAAACATTCAAGCTGAAATGCCCCTTCTAAATCAATACATGCATTCTGAGGACGTAGGGTGAAAGGTTTTCCAACAGTTTCAAACCCCTTAAACCTGAAGTTTAAATGTCATCTCTTAATTACCTATATTGCAACAATATGACCTTTGACTCATTACTTACTTAAAATCTCAAGCTCCTAAGGAGGGAGAAATGAATTTGAATCCCAGCCCTACCATCTGTCAGCTGTGGGACATTAGGAAAGTCACTAAACCTCTCTCAACCTCATTTACCTCATCTGTGATAAGAAGATAATGATGCTTACACTTTAGGATTGTTCTCAAGATTGCATGAGGTGATGCATGTAATGCACTTAGCACTATATCCGCCCTGTTCATCGAAAAGGCTCCAATCTTAGCCTTCTCATTTTTGTTAGTGGTGATGATGATGATGAAGATGAATACAAAGAAACCTACTGCAGTTATAAGGCTGGTTGAAGACATTTAATAGTCCCAAACCCTGAAAAGATTATTAGCCCCACCAATATAACTTAAAATAATTTTTTATTCTTTTAATGTCAACAAAACTCACATTTATGCTGCAATTAAAAGTTTCTAGATTTTTCTGATTGCTAAATTTTGGATGTGTTAACCAGTTGGATCTTTTCTCAATTTTTGTTGCCCACGTTATGCTAGCACATGTCCCGTCTAAGCATATTCTTCGCCTGCCTATTTAGTAGTTCAACATTGCTCAACATAGTGACTGGGAGATGTTTAGAAAGAAAACCAAAGAAGGTAGCTTCTCTGGTTAAATTCTATCCCACCTGGAGGACGGCTGTTATAGCCTCTTAATGGAGAGCTATTTGACCTCTGTAGCTCCATCTCTCCCTGTTCCCTAATCTTCTACTCAAGTGCCCTTTGTACTTGAGCCAATTCAATTTCTCACAACCATTTTCAATTCTCACTCATCCCTTGTCTGTCATGTCACGAAAGAATGCATACCTAGGGAGTGACCAGCAGCTCATAGAGTTTGCACCCTTACTTCAAGCTCACAGCTTGGCCTCACTTAGAGATTCTCCCTTACCAAGACCACTGAGCCCTATCCAGACACACAGATTAACTCCCTCTCCTGGCTTCTGATTTTTGACTCATTTTCTTGGCTCTAACCAGCACTCTCCCTCTTGTGGGCCACCATCTCTAGTGCTGAGACACAAGTAGTCAGCAACCACATTAAATGACTAGCATGGCTCACTAGGAGCCAAGTCTGGGAAGACAGCCAGTCTTCCCATCCTGAAGCAGGCTATTCAGCCCTTCTGGGTTGGAGAGCTGCAGAGCATGGTTGACTGTAGCAAAAGGCAAGGAGGAGACAGGCTTGCTGAATCTTCTGAGTGGAAGTATAACCGGATATCCTCGAATTGAATATTGTTGCCCTTACCCTTAAACCTCTCACTTTCCAAAGTCAATCCAAGGAAAAACAAGCACATTCTCTCTCAATCAATCAATCGATCAATCTTTCTCTCTCTCCCTATATATGTGTGTGTGTGTAAGTGGTGCAAATGATTAAGTGACGGACTATCAATTGAAAGGCTGATGGTTCAAACCCACCCAAAGGCACCTTGGGAGACAGGCCTGGTGATCTGCTTCTGAAAAAAATTACAGGTCGAAGCTCTGGAATGGGAGACTCAGAAGAGGCGTAGTGGGCCCTTTCATGAGCCCGATATGTGAGACTGGATTATTGCCCAGATTCAGGAGCACAGCACCCATTCAAAGTGGCAAAGCAGCATGGTCGGCCGCCATCTTTGACTGGGGCACCACTGTTTCCGACTCTGCCCAAAATCTGACATGCAAGAGATTTCGCTGCTATGCAACATGTACGTTGCCCTTGTTTTCTGAGAGGGGGTTTTAAGTTTCTAGCAGTGCTCTGACCTGTAATTTTTCCCATTCTTGTTAAGTTTCCAGTTCACTCAAATTTTAAAAATTCAGGTCTGTTCTGGTATTGCTTCCTCAGCCATGACTGAACCGGGAAGAATTGGTTGGAAGCCCTGTTGAAAATCCTATGGAGCAGTTCTACTCTGCATACGTGGAGTTGCCATAAGTCAGAATCAACTTGATGGCAGCTAACAACAACAAATTATTTATACATATAAACCCATTGCCATCGAGCCTATTCCGATTCATAGTGATCCTACAGGACAGAGAACTGCCCCATAGGATTTCCATGGAGCGGCTCGTGGATAGGAGCTATTGACCTTTTGGTTAGCAGCCAAGCTCTTAACTGCTGCACCACCAGGGCTCCATATATATATATACACTCCATATATATACATACATATATATATATATACACACATACACATAGACACAGTGGCTACAATAGTGGACTCAAACACCAACAATTGTGAGGACGGCGCAGGACTGGGCAATGTATTGTTCTGTTGTACCCAGGATCACTATGAATTGAAATTGACTCGATGGCACCTAACAACAACAAATATATATATATATATATATATATATATATATATACACACACACACACACACAAACATGTATATATGTGTATATATTAAACTTTATGTGATCTTGATAGAAATCCAGTTGTGAAATTTCACTGTGATTTGACACTGTAATGTAACATTTCTGACTTTCTTTTTTTGGGGGGGGAGGATATACTAGTTTGTTTGTTTGTTTTTAATTTTTTTATTGTACTTCAGGCGAAGGCTTACGGAACAAATAGTTTCTCATGAAACAGCAGTACACATACTGTTTTATGACCTTGGTTAACAACCCCACAACATGTCAACCATCTAACTTCTCAAACTTTCTTTTGGTGAAAATATACATAGCCAAAGTACACCATTTCAAAAATTTCTACATGCACAGTTCAGTGACATTGACTACGCTCTTCCAATTGTGCTGTTATTCTCACTTAAGATGAAGGCTTACAGAACCAAATAGTTTCTCACTTAACAGTTACTACACACGTTGCCCTATGACAATGGTTAACAATCTCACAACACATCAACAATATCCTTACTCAAACTTGGGTTCCCTATCACCAGCTTCCTTGTCCCCTTCTGTCTTCTGGCCCTAGTCACTGGACTCCTGTACCTCATTAGTCCCATTTGGTTTTACAGGGCTGTCCACTCCCAGGCTGAACGGTGAACCTCAGAGATAACTTCACCACTGAGCTAAAAGGGTGTATGGGGGCCATACTCTCGGGGTTTCTCCAGTCTCCTTTAGGCCAGTAAATCTGGTCTTTTGTTTTTCTGAGTTAGAATTATGTTCTACATCCTTCTCCAGCTCTGTCCAGAACCCTCTGTTGTGATCCTGGTCAGAGCAGTCAGTGGTGGTAGCCGGGCACCATCTAGCTGTACTGGACTAGGTCCAGTGGAGGCCCTGGTAGCTGCGGACCATTAGTCCTTCAGACTAATCTTTTCCTTGTATCCTGTTCTCTTCATTCTCTCTTGCTCCTGAAGGGATGAGACCAGTGGAGTATCTTAGACGGCTGCTCACAGGCTTTTAAGATCCCAGACACTACTCACCGAAGTAGAATGAAGAACATTTTCTTTATAAACTGTGTTATCCAATTGAGCTAGATGTTCCCAGAGACCATGGTCCCCACAGCCCTCCAACCAGCAAATTCAGCACCTCAGGGAGTTTGGATGTGTCTATGGGGCTTCCATTACCTTTCCTTGTACAAGTTGTGCTAGTTTCCCGTGTTGTGTACTGTCTCACCCTTCACCCAAGGTACCACTTAACTATTGCCTATTTAGTATTTCCTCCCCACCCCTCCCATCCCTGGTAACCAACAAAGATTGTTACATTTTGTGTGTGAACTTTTTCATGGGTTTTTACAATAGAGGTCTCATACAATATTTGTCCTTTTGTGATTGACTTATTTCACTCAGCATAATGTCCTCTAGTTTCATCCATGTTATGAGATGGTTCACAGATTCATTGTTGTTCTTTCTCGTTGCATAGTACTCCATTGTGTGTATGTACCATAGCTTGTTTATCCATTCATCTGTTGATGGGCATCTAGCTTGTTTCCATTGTTTTGCTATTGTGAACAATGCTGCCATAAACATAGGTATGCGTACGTCTATTCGAGTGACTACTCTTATTTCTCCAGGATATATTCCTAGGAGTGGGATTGCTGGATCGAATGGTATGTCTATTTCTAGCTTTCTGAGGAAGTGCCATATCATTTTCCAGAATGGCTGTATCATTTTCCATTCCCACCAGCAGTGCATAAGACTTCCCATCTCCCCGCAGCCCCTCCAACGTTTGTTATTTCCAGTGTTTTTGATTCGTGCCAGTAATGCTGGGGTGAGATGGTATCTCATTCTGGTTTTAATTTGCATTTCTCTAATGGCTAGTGATCGCGACCATTTCCTCATGTGTCTGTTGGCCATTTGGATGTCTTCTTTGGTGAAGTGACTGTTCATTTCCTTTGCCCGTTTTTTAATAGGAGTATTTGTCTTTTTGTTGTAGAGGTGTTGGATTTTCTTGTAGGTTATGGAGATTAGACCTTTGTCTGATTTGTACTGTCCAAAAATTTTTTCAGTCTGTAGGTTCTCTTTTTACTCTTTTGGTGAAGTCTTTTGAAGAGCATAGGTGTTTGATTTTTAAAAGATCCCAGTTATCTAGCTTATCTATTGGGGTTTGTGCATTGATGGTTATGGTTTGTATCCTGTTAATGCCGTGTATTAAGGCCTGTAGTGTTGCTCCTATTTTTTTCTTCTATGAACTGTATAGTTTTAGGCTTTATATTCAGGTCTTTGATCCATTTTGAAGTAGTTTTTGTATACGGTGTGAGGTATGGGTCCTGTTTCATTTTTTTGCAGATGAATATCCAGTTTTGCCAGCACCATTTGTTAAAAAGACTGTCTTTTCTGCATTTGATGGAATTTGGGCCCTTGTCGAAGATCAGGTGACCGTAGGTAGAAGGATTTACATCTGTCTTCTCAATTCTGTACCATTGGTCAATGTATCTGTCGTTGTACCAGTACCAGGCTGTTTTGACTACTGTAGCTGTATAATAGGTTCTGAAGTCAGGTAGTGTGAGTCCTCCAACTTTATTCTTCTTCTTCAGTAGTGCTTTACTTATTCAGGACTTCTTCCCTTTCCATATAAAGTAAATGATTAGTTTTTCCATCTCTGAAGAATGTTGTTGGTATTTGGATCGGGATTGTGTTGTATTTGTAAAGTGCTTTGGGTAGAATTGTCATTTTCTCAATGTTGAGTCTGCCTATCCATGAGCATGGTATGTTTTTCCATTTATGCAGATCCCTTTGGGTTTCATGCAGTAGTGTTTTGTATAGCTTGTATAGCTCTTTTACATCCCTGGTCAGATTTATTCCTAAGTATTTTATCTTTTTAGGGGCTATTATAAATGGTATTGTTTTCCTGATTTCATTTTCATTGTTCTCCTTATTGGTGTATAGGAATCCAACTGATTTTTGAATGTTTATCTTGTATCCTGCTACTCTGCTGAATCTTTCTATTAGTTCCAGTAGATTTCTTGTGTAGTCGTTAGGTTTTTCTATGTATACTATCATAAAATCTGCAAACAGGGACAGTTTCACTTCTTCATTACCAATTTGGATGCCCTTTATTTCTTTTTCTTGCCTTATTGCTCTAGCTAGAACTTCCAGCACAATGTTAAATAGGAGTGGTGATAAAGGGCATCCTTGTCTTGTTCCTGTTTTCAAGGGGAATGTTTTCAGCCTCTCTCCATTAACAATGATAGACGCCTTTTATTATGTTGAGAAATTTCCCTTCTATACCTATTTGATTGAGAGTTTTTATCAGGAATGGGTGTTGGACTTTGTCAAATGCCTTTTCTGCATCAATTGAGATGATCATGTGATTCTTTTCTTTCCTTTTATTTACGTGGTGGATTACGTTGACTGATTTTCTAATGTTGAACCATCTTTGCATACCTGGTATGAATCCTACTTGGTCGTGGTGTATTATTTTTTTGATATGATGCTGAATTCTATTGGATAGAATTTTTTTAAGAATTTTTGCATCTATATTCATGAGAGATATTGGTCTGCAATTTTCTTTTTTTGCGACATCTTTGCCTGGTTTTGGTATCAGCATTATGCTGGCTTCATAGAATGAATTTGGAAGTGATCCTTCCTCTTCTATGCTCTGAAATAGCTTGAATAGAACTGGTACAAGCTCTTCTGTAACTATTTTGTAGAATTCTCCAGTGAAGCCATCTGGGCCAGGGCTTTTTTTGGTTGGGAGTTTTTTTATTACCTTTTCAATCTCTTCTCTTTTTATGGGTCTGTTCAGATTTTCAACATCACTTTGTTGTAGTTTGGGTAAGCTGTGTGTTTCCAGAAATTTATCCATTTCCTCTAGGTTTCCAAATTTGTTGAAGTATAGTTTTTCATAACATTCTGTTATAATCCTTTTTATTTCAGTTGGGTCTGTTGTAATGTCCCCCATTTCATTTCTTATTTGGGTTATTTGCTTCCTCTCCTGTTTTTCTTTTCTCAGTCTGGCCAGTGGTTTGTCAATTTTGTTGATTCTTTCAAAGAACCAACTTTTGGTTTTGTTGATTCTTTCTATTGTTTTTCTGTTCTCTATTTCATTGATTTCTGCTCTGATCTTTACTATTTCCCTTCTTCCAGTGACTTGGGCTTTTTTTGCTGTTCTCTTTCTATTTGTTTGAGTTCTATAGTTAATGTTTTGATTTTGTCCCTTTCTTCTTTTTTGATATGTGCATCTATTGCTATAAATTGTCCTCTGAGGACTGCCTTTGTTGTGTCCCAAAGGTTTTGGTATGATGTGTTTTCATTCTTATTTGATTCTAGGAATTTTTTGATTCCATCTCTGATTTCTTCTATTACCCAGTGATGTGGAAGCAGGGTATTATTCAGTTTTCATGTAATTGATTTCTTTTCCTTGCTCTTTCTGTTGTTAATTTCTACCTTGATGGCATTGTGTTCAGAGAAGATAGTTTGAATGATCTCAACGTTTTGGATCTTGTTGAGGATTGCTTTGTGGCCTAAGATGTGGTCTATTCTGGAGAACGTTCCATGTGCATTGGAAAAGAATGTGTACTTTGCAGCAGTTGGATGGAGTGTTCTATATATGTCTATGAGGTCAAGTTGGCTAATCATGCCCTTTAGGTCTTCTGTATCTTTGCTGAGTTTCTTCTTAGTTGTTCTGTCCTTTACTGAGAGTGGTGTGTTGAAGTCTCCTACTATTATTGTGGAACTGTCAGTGTCTCTTTTCAGTGTTGTTAGAGTTTGTTTTATGTATTTTGGAGCCCTGTCATTGCGTGTGTAGATGTTTATTATGGCTATGTCTTCATAATGGATCATCCGCTTAATCATTTATAGTGTCCTTCTTTGTCTTTTATGGTAGATTTTGTTTTAAGGTCTATTTTATCTGAGATTAGAATTGCCACTCCTGATCTTTTTTGGTAGTTGTTAGCCTGATATACTTTTTTCCAACCTTTCACTTTTAATAAATTCACATCTTTGTTTTTAAGGTGTGTCTCTAGTAGACAGCATATTGATGGATCCTGTTTTCTCATCCATTCTGTCACTCTCTGTCTCTTTATGGGTGCATTGAGTCCATTTACATTCAGTGTAATTATTGATAGATGTGAGTTTGTTGCTGTCATTTTGTAGTGCTTTTTTTTTGTGGTGCTGAAGTTTTCTTTGTTCTTCTTACTCTCTTGTGCTGAATTACCTTTGTTTGTGGATTTTTTTTTTTCATTTCTTTTGTTTTTGTAGGTTTAGTTTTTGCTGAGACTTCATGTTTTTCCTCTTTTTTTATGAGTACGTTTGTTAACTTTCTTTGTGGTTACCATGAATTTTACCCTTATCTTTCTAAGTTTGAAGCAGTCTACTATTACTTGGTATCGCCTTGCCTTCCTCTCCATTAGAAGGTTCTATACCTATGCCATTTATTCTCTGTTTTATTGTTTTGATGTTGTTGTCATTTACTGATAAACTGCTCTGATTCCCTGTTGCATTTCTTTTGGTTTTGGATAGTCCTTGAAGGTTCATTTCCTAGATTGGTATCTGGCTGGTAGGATCCTGCATCCTAGATTCTGTCTGTGAGCTGAAGATGTTTGTCCTCAGATCAAAGAACTCCCTTTAATAATTCTTATAAGTTTGGTTTGACTTTTACATATTCCCTTAATTTCTGTTTACCTGGAAATGACCTAATTTCACCATCAAATCTGAATGAGAGTTTTGCAGGATATATTATTCTTGGCTGGCAATTTTTTTCTTTCAAGATTTTATCTATGCCATCCCATTGCGTTCTTGCCTGCATGGTTTTTGCCAAATAATCTGAACTTAGTCTTATTGTTTCTCCTCTGTATGTGACTTCTTGTTTTTCACGAGCTGCTGTCAGGATTCTTTGTTCGTCTTTGGTTTTGGCGAGTGTGATTATGATATGCCTTGGTGATTTTCTTTTAGGGTCTCTCCTATATGGGGCTCGTTGAGCTTCTTGGATGGTCAGCTTTTCATCTTTCATGATGTTGGGGAAGTTTTCTGTCAGCAGTTCTTCAATGATCCTCTTTGTGGTTTCTGTTTTCTCCCCCTGTTCTGGAATTCCAATCACTCGAAAATTTTTGCTTTTGATTGTCTCCCACATAACTTTAAGGGTCTCTTCATTTTTCTTTGTTCTTTTTGCTGAGTTTTCCTGAAACTGACTTGTAGCCAAGTGTTTGTTTTCAATTTCAGTGATCCTGTCTTCTTCCACCGTTTCAAATCTGCTTCTCAGCCCTTCTATGACCATCGTCTATTTGGGAATCTTGTTGTTTATCTTATGGATTTCTAATTGTTGTCTGTGTATAATTTCTAGTCGTGAATTTATTTTGGTATTTTGTTCCCTCATTATTTTCCTGAATTCTTCCAATTTTTTGTCTGTATTTTCCATGAATTTGTCTATTTTTTCCTCATGTTTGTCAGACTTTTGTCTCAACTCTTGGAGAATTCTGAGTATTATAGATTTGAATTCCCTATCAGGTAGTTCTAGTGCATTTTCTTCCACTGGAAAGTCATCTGGTGTTTTATTTTGGATGCCTACTGGAACCATCCTGTCCTGTTTTTGTAAATGTTTTGATACTGTCTGCTGTCTTCAGGGCATTCAGTAGTTATTTTTCTCATTTATTGATTGTAGATTTGTTTTTTTCATCCCTTTTTTAAAGAAATTTGACTAAGTCTGAGCAGGTGGACTGTGTGTTGTTTGTTGTTTGCTCGTTTATGGGCACAATACTTTTCACCTCCTTCTCCAATTGGCAGGGTCAGTCACTCAGATATGGCACGGCACGGCAGGTCTAGCTGAAGAGGAGTTACTGGGATGGGTTGTTTGTGGCACTTACTACAGCCACCAGGGCAGGTAGGTAATCAGTGCAGGGCAGGTTCTAGTAGGCTGTGCCTGTGCTGCTTGTTGGTGTAATGTTAAGCACACAGTGCAGGTAGGCAGGATGTAGCAGCGAGATTGTTATGTGTGGAGCTAAGATGGATATGGGAGAGAGGAGAGAGAAACAGGAGCCAAAAACATACAAACAAACAAAAAAGAATGCTAGGGGAGCTTGCCGTTGGATTGGAGAGATGAGAGACTATGAAATGGAGAATAACAAAAAGGGGAAGAGGAAGAAAAGAAAAGAAAGAATAAATAAAAATCGGAAAGGTTAAATAACTGCAAAGTTCCCAGGGATCCCACCAGTGCAGCTATGAGGTCTGTGGAAGTTGTTCTCAGGTGTTGCAGTACAGCCTGGCTAGAAGGCGTAGAGGTATAGAATGCCAGGTATTCAGGGAACAGAAAGAGAAGGAAGATATAGAGACGAGAAACTGAGTAATGAAGAAAGACAAAAACGGAAAAAGAGGGAAAAGAAAACAAAACAAATTTAAAATAAAAGAACAAGAAAAGCCCCCAAGAAAAAGAACAAAAAAAAACAATGAAGAAAGAAATGCCCTCAGGGATCCCTCTGCACATCTGTGCAAGCCGAGGGGGTAGTCTCTTTGCCATGCAGCACCGCCTGGCCAGAAAGGGCTCCCAACTCAAGAAAAGGAAAAGAAAATAAACACACAATTGAAAACAAACAAATGAACAAAAGCCCCAGGATCCCACCGGCACGGCAGCCCAGACTGGGAAGCAGCTCCACACTTGAACTGAGCTCCACAGCCCCTCAGGAAGAAGCAAAGATGGCGCATGGAGCCAGGTATCTGAGCAAAAGGAAGGGGAGGTGGTGAGAGGTAAGGAAGAAATCAAATGAAGCAGAAAAAAGCAACACCAGCAGCCAACAAATGGCACACAGAGAGCTGGCCCATTCAGGTGTGTGGATCCAAGCAGCCAGTGTTTCCCGGACAAGAGACTGTGGCCGCGGGAAGCAGAGGAGGCTGAGTGGGGGTGAAGAAGGGTCGGGGGTGGGAAAGCGTATGTCGAAAATTACTGGTTGTTTTGTCTCCCACTGGAAGCTCCATGAAGCTGCTTTCTCATATTCCCTGTTTGCTGGTCTCCGATAGGGGTCCAAGATGGTGGATCCGCACTGGGTTAGCTGGTAGGGGACCTCTGCATGAATCTCTCCTCGCTCTCTGTTCTCTGTCAGTTCTCTCACTCCATTTGGTGCCTGGTTGAGTTCTTTATCTTTTCATTTGATGTTTTAGGGTTTCAGGATTGTTGTTTTCTCTGTTCGGCTTAGTGTTTTGGATCTTTGCTGTGGAGGGACGCGTGGTGCTTCTGCCTAGAGCACCATTTTGCCAGAAAACCTTACTTTCTTTTTAAGGACAGGTTTCTTTCATTTTTATTCTATTGGCTTAAAATATGCATATTCTGTGTGAACGTGGGCAAGTTTTTTAAATTCTACAAGGTTTAGTTTTCTTATGTATAAAATGGGACAAATAGTAATATCTACTCTGTAGAAATGTTATGAGATAATACATATGAGGCGCTTAGCCTATTTCTTAGCACAGCTAGAAGAAGGCAATCCAGGATCCAAACCTATTTAGTCTAACCTCAGAGCAGAGCCCATGCACTTAGCTCCCTCTGGAGCACTTAATAAAAGTTGGCTGTTGTAACTTCTATCATTGCAATTACCACATTCATTGTAGAGAAAACAGAAAATTGAGATAAGCAAAGAGAAGAACTGCCCATAGTCCCATCTCTTGGAGATAACAATTTTTAATATTTTGGGGCTGACCTCCCTGACATTTTTCTGCATATATTTTTTTTCTCCAAAAGGTAGTATAATACTGTACATACTGTTTTTAATGTTTTTACCCTTAATATGTTATTAATATCTCTAACATCAGTAAATATTCTTAGTAGAGTTTATTATAGACTAAGAAAAAAGTGTCGCCTAAGTGACTGGACAATCTGACCTCTGACCATGTCTCTCATACTTGACAGTGGTCTTAAACTCCATATTCCTTGCATTTTCTTAGCTTTGCTAATAGCCTCTGATGCTTAGGGGCAAGTTGCCCAGTTCACTGACTTGCAGAAGAACTGGCTGGGCAGAAGCGACAGCAAAAGTAAGACCCCACAAATAGTGGGGATTTTCTCTCCATTACCCAACAGGGGCAGTTCATTACAGAAGAAAATAGCACTTCATAAAACATTACAGTGCAGTGACCATGGGTTTCACTGAGAGCTGGCAATTTGGCCAGCATCTACTACAAAACTGATAGAGGAGCTGCTCATGGATGGAAGACAGATAGAGCAAGAGAAGTAGGAAGAGAAATAAACTTTATCAGGACACTTGGAAATGAGACTATATAAGGTCAAGAGAACAACTCACCAGAAGCATAGGTCTGCTGAAATACCACAATGCCCAGCATGCATCTTGTTTGTTACCAATGTGTGAATAAGGGGGAAATTGATTCATTCATTTACAGATCATTTTTTGAAAACACAGTTTAAGCCAGGCATGAAACATGCACAGGAAAAACCTTCACCCATATTAATCTTACATTACCACCTTGGTCCAATTGTTCACGGAGGTTTGCTCATCTGACACTTCCTTTCTTTTTTTTGATTATCTATTGAGATTCCCATTCCAAGCCTTATTCCTTAATAAACTCTAATCTGAGAAAGCAACCTCATTAGTCTCTTCTATGCAGATTATTATAGGTAATTGGTTAAAACACTTGGCTTAACATTTTGCAACTCAGTTTTTTCCCCCTAGGATATCACAAAAAAAAAAAAAAAAAAAAAGAGTTCCCAATAAGTGGACTTTCCAGATAGCTTAAATTTTTCGTAGTTATGCCCTCTGTAGCCTTGAATAAGCTCCTCAACAATTATGAGTCTCAGTTTCTTCTGTAAAGTGGCAATAACACATACTTCAAAGTGTGCAGGGCAACTATATGGTCGCTATGAGTCAGAATTGACTGGCTGCCAACGGGTTTTATCATAGTACTTAACATACAGTAGTAGTTATCCTATCAATATTATTAGTTATTAATTAATGTGGATTTAATAACTCAGATCATTCATTACTAGCATCTGTTTTTGTAATGGATTACCTCACAGTGATGCCCACACAGGCTATAGTAGTGTATTTCCCTTTATGTTAAGTATCCAGAGTTGCTCCTATACCCTCAGCACGTGTCCACAAATTATAGAGGGTTTTTAGTATTTCTTTTACCTCTGTTATCACAGCACAACTTCAGCTGTCACTTCATCCCCCAGCCTTCTCTATTTCAATCAAACCGAGGAGTGGAGGGGTTATATGCTGATCAACTAGATAGTAAAACTTGTTGGATCTGTGTCAAAGGCAAGAGTAGTAAGATGAAAAGAACTTACACTTAGGAAGCACTGAAGTGCCAGACACTACAACCATTCTTTCATTAAATCCTCAACGTAACTTTCTGAAGTGGACCTTGTCCATTGTTCCCATTTTATCACTCAAGTTGACATCAAAAATATAAAAAAACTCATTGCCAACGAGTCAATTTCAACTCATAGCCACCCTATAGAACAGAGTAGAACTGCTCCATAGGGTTTCCAAGGTTGTAATTTTTACAGAAGACTGTCACATCTTTCTCCACGGAGTGGCTGGTAGGTTGGAACTGCCAACTTTTGGTTAGCAGCCAAGCACTTAACCACTGTGCCACCATGGCTCCTTCAAGCTGACATCAGGGAATGTTAATTACATGCCACTTTTTTTCGACTCAACAGCAATGGGTAATGGGTTTTTAATACTCTATAGTGGGAAAAGAGCCCTGGTGGCTCAGTGGTTAAGAGCTCAGCTGCTAGCCAAAAGGTCATTAGTTCAAGTCCACCAGCTGCTCCTTGGCAACCATATGAGGAAGCTCTACTCTGTCCTATAGGATTGCTAGGAATCAGAATCGACTCAATGGCAACAGTTTTTTTTTTTTTCTTTTTTTCTATAATGGAAACAATGGGTAGTCATAAACGCTTTTTTGAAGTTTGTTCATCTAATTGTTTGTCTCCATTTTTGAGAAAATCCTGGAGCAGAGAATTTAAAAAGATGATCTTTCCTGCTTTTAGTTCACTGCTCAGGGATTATGTCATCATCTCTCTCACTTCCACTAAGTCAATGATATATACTTTTACCAAATTAAGAATGGCTCTGGCTTTGGTGTTCTTTGCTCAGTCTCCCCATCAAGATCACCCCTTAGAAAGCAGAGCTGAACTCCAGACCCTGAAGTTCCAGAATCTCTCCAGGGAAAGAGCCATCATTAAAACAATCTCCTTTACAGTTTGTTGTTGTGTGTCATCAAGTTGTATTAGTTTTACACACACAACATTGTTGGTGCATGTGCTTCTTGAAGCTGAAGATTACAAGCAAAACTTTATCAACATGTGAGGAGTTCTGTCTTTTGCTCTCCAGAGAATGAAGTACAGAAAAATAATTATGGGGGATTTCTTTCTTGAGTATCAGTAAATCCCCTGGCCATACATTCATCTAAGAACAATATTGGTTATTTAGAGATAAAGTTTGTGTGTGCACGGGGACTAGTATGTTTACTGAGCTGCTTGAACCCAATTATAAAGAGTCCCCCAGTAAGCACAGCCTGAAATGTGGTCACAGGAAAAAAGGAAAGAAAATAATGAGGTATCTTTTGGGCAAGTCTGGTTTATTTAATGATTGGTAGTAACTAAAGAAGGCAATATTGAAGAATGCAGGCACACCAGCAGTATTTCCCATCCAATAATCTATATTGCTTTTAACACAAAATCCCACTGTTGCTTTAGTCTGCCAGAGCTTCATTGTCCATACTACCCCAGGGGAGAAGCCATCTTCTGGACAGATACATAAAGCTTAGGTCTGCAAGCACTGTATATTTATATTTAAATATAAAGATCCTCTGGAGAAATAAGTGAATCACTAACAAATGTTAGTGATTTTACAACATGTCAGCAATATTTGTTGTGGTGGTTAATTATGATACTCAGACAGGATGTAAGAGGTAGGAAGGAAAGAGAAAAAAAAAAAATACTTTCCTAGAACTTACTATGAATCCAGGCTTATAACAAGAAACTGGCACATATAGAAAATCAGGTATTATGATTCATTTTACAGATTTATTCCACAGCAAAGACACAGACTTGGAGAAGTTAGGTAATTTCCTAAGTTCAGCTAGTAAACAGTAGACCAAGATTGGAACACGCATTTCCTGACTCCTATGTCTGTTACTCTTCCTGCCTCATCCAGGGCAACAAAATCACTGATGCCTGGCTATGATGTTATCTTCACGGTAACTGGCATATGTTAAGAAAGAGGTCAATGCAAGACTGACAAATGCAGTGGCGGGGCCAAGATGGCAGAATAGTCAGATGTTTCCTGTGGTCCCTCTTACAACAAAGACCTGAAAAAACAAGTGAATCGATTATATATGACAATCTAGGAGCCCTGAATATGAAATGCAAAGTTGAGGAACTGGACTGAGTGGCAGGGAAAGGGAGAGATGGTTCAGAAGCAGCGAGGAATTGCCAGACCTGACCTGGTGGGAGCTGGTGCCCTTCAGGCCAGATTGGCTCACCTGCACACTGAGGCAAGCAGTGACGTTTGGGAGGCGATTTCCACATCGGGAGAGACCCAGCTGCAGAGAGTCTACTCAAGCATCCAGAATCAGTGAAAAGCAGCAATCAATCAGCAAAAAATAAGTACTTGTGCCTGACCTACTGTGTGGATCAAAAAACACCCCCTTTGGGAAAAACCTCTCTCATTTACCTGACCATTCCCTGCTCTGTACTGAGTCCCAGGCTGGCTTCAGCAATGGCAATGGCCCTGGGACAGAAGTAGGACCCATCACATGCCCTGAGCCATTCTTTGGAGAGGGAACAAATTAACAAACAGGAAAAAATAATCTGCCAACTCCCCTAAGCCAGGAACTCAGGGTAGGCACAGCTTTTTTGCCTAGGCAAAGGCATAAGGGGTCCACGGACTTTGAATGCCTTTCACTCCTGCATAGACATGTGTGGGCCCGTTTCAACAGCATAGGCCCTCATTAGCACAATATAACAGGGCATATACCTGAAGCCTAACTTCAACTGTATCAGACATATGGTAAAACGACAGGTTTGTGACCTTTGATACTGCTCTGCCCATTAAGCAGAGTCCTCACCTATGCACATCAGGGAACTGAGGACTGGTGGCTCCACCCACACCACTTAGCCACCTGCGACAGGGGTCCAAGAATAAGTGGTGCCTCCCAGTCCTTAAGGCCAACAGCATTGGATGCTCATAGTCCAGCTGCAAAACTCATCCTTCTATGCGCTCTAGGGAACAGGGACACGCTTTCCTCCCAGACACTCAGAGGCAGCCGTCAGCCCCCTGCCTTGTTCAGCGTGTGACCCGCTACTGCAGCCAGATACCTGCATCTACAACAATCATCTATACCTGTCTAGGACTGTAGGTGAGAGCTTGCATCACATACTACCTGGACACCTGAGCTAAATTCATACAACAAAAGTAAAAGGACACCCGGGCTCAAATAAACCTAGTAACAGATCTAACCACCTAGTTACAGGACGTTAGAGCTTCAAAGGTGCCACTAATCACACTTGCTCACACAAGCAGCTATTTGGGCATATCAAAAGAAAACAAGAAGCTAGGACACAGTAAGCAAACCTAAAACAAATAAATATAAAAACTTATTGATGGATCGGAGACAACAGTCAATATGAAATCACATAAAGAAGCAGACTATGATGGTTTCAGCAAGCTCCCAAAATAAAGAATCAAGAAATTTTCCAGAGGAAGAGAATTTCTTGGAATTACCAGAGGTAGAATACAAAAGATTAATATGCGGAACTCTTCAGGAGATCAGGAAGGAGATTATTCAAAACGCAGAACAAGCCATAGAACACACAGACAAAGCAATAGAGGATCTTAAGAAGGTTATTCAAGAGCATAATGACAAATTTAACGGGCTGCAAGAAACCATAGAGAAACAGCAGACAGAAATCCAGAAGATTAACAATAAAATTTCAGAATTAGACAACTCAAGAGAAAGTCATAGGAGCAGAATTGAGGCAATGGAAGTCAGAATTAGTGAGAGTGAAGATAAAGCAGTTGATACTAACTTATTTGAGGAAAAATCAGACAAAAGAATTTTAAAAAAATGAAGAAACCCTAAGAATTATGTTAGACTCTATCAAGAGGAATAACCTACAAGTGACTGGAGTACCAGAAGATGGGGGGATAACAGAAAATACAGAGAGGATTGTTGAAGATTTCTTGGCAGAAAATTTCCCTGATATTGTGAAAGATGAGAAGATATCTATCCAAGATGCTCATTGAACCCCATATAAGTTAGCTCCCAAAAGAAAGTCACCAAGACATATCGTAATCAAACTTGTCAAAACTAAAGATAGAGAATTTTAAGAGTAGCTAGAGATAAATGAAAAGTCATCTACAAAAGAGAGTCAATAACACTAAACTCAGACTACTCAGCAGAAACCATGCAGGCAAGAAGGCAATGCGATGAAATATATAAAGTCTTCAAGGAAAAAAATTGCCAGCCAAGAATTATATATCCAGAAAAACTGTCTCTCAAATATGATGGCAAAATTAGAGCATTTCCAGATAAACAGAAGTTTAGGGAATTTGCAAAAACCAAATCAAAATTACAATACTAGAGGAAGTCCTCTGGTTAGAAAATGAATAACATCAGATAACAACCCAAGCCTAGAACACAGAACAGAGCAACCAGGTATCAACCCAGATAGGGAAGTCACACACAAAAAAGATCAAAGCTAAAACACTGAAAATAGGGAAACAGAGATGTCAACGTGTAAAAGATGACAACATTAAAACAAAAAAGAGGGACTAAAAAATGTAGTCATAGATTTTTCATATGGAGATGATGTCAAGGCGAGACAAAGAAATAAAAGACTAGTTTAAACTTAGAAAAATAGGGGTAAATATTAAGGTAACCACCAAGGAAACTAATAATACTACAGATCAAAATAAAAAATAAGAAAAACATAGAGACTCAGAAAATACAAAATCAACAACAATGAAAAAGATTAAAAAAAGAAAATACATAAAGAAAAATGACTCAGCACAGAAAATTAAGTGGAACAAAGAAACTGTCAACAACACACAAAAAAAGACATCAAAATGACAGGACTAAACTCATACCTATCAATAATTCCACTGAATGTAAATGGACTAAATGCACAAATAAAGAGACAGAGAGTGGCAGAATGGATAAAAAACACAATCTGTCTATATACTGCCTACAAGAGACACACCTTGGACTTAACGACACAAACAAACTAAAACTCAAAGGATGGGAAAAAAATCTATCAAGCAAATAGCACTCAAAAAAGAGCAGGAGTGGCAATTTTAATCTCTGACTAAATAGACATTAAAGTAACATCCACCACAAAGGATAAGAAGGACACTATATAATGATTAAAGGGTCAATACACCAGGAGGACATAACCTTAATAAATATTTACATACCCAATAACTGAACTCCAAAATACATAAACTCTAACAGTGTTGAAAAGAGAGATAGACAGCTCCACAATACTAGTAGGAGACTTCAACGCACCACTTTCAGTGAAGGACAAAACATCCAGAAAGAAGCCCAATAAAGACATGGAAGATCTAAATACCAAAATCAACCAAATTGATCTCATTGACAAATACCACACACTCCACCCAAAAGCAGCCAATTATACTTTCTTTTCCAACAGACATGGAACATTCTCCAGAAAAGACCACATATTAGGTCATAAAACAGGCCTTAACAGAATCCAAAGCATCAAAATATTACAAAGTACCTTTTCTGACCATAAAGCCATAAAAGTAGAAATCAATAACAGAAAAAGCAAGGAAAAAAATCAAATACGTGGAAACTCAACAATACCTTGCTCAAAAACTACTGGGTTATAGAAGAAATTAAGGATAAAATAAAGAAATTCACAGAATCAAATGAGAATGAAAACACATCCTACTAAAACCTTTGGGACACAGCAAAAGCAGTACTCAGAGGTCAGTTTATAGCAATAAATGCACACGTCTAAAAAGAAGAAAGGGCCAAAATCTAACCATTAAACCTACAACTAGAACAAATAGAAACAGAGCAGTGAAAGAAACTCTCAGGCACCAGTAGAAAGGAAATAATAAGAATTAGAGTAGAATTAAAAGAAATAGAGAATAGAAGAACAATTGAAAGAGTTAACAAGACGAAAAGCTGGTTCTTTGAAAAGATCAACCAAATTGATAAACCATTGGCCAAACTGACAAAAGAAAAACAGAACAGGAAGCAAATAACCCGCATAAGAAATAAGATGGGTGATATCACAACACACTCAACTGAAATTAAAAGAATCATAAAAGAATACTATGAAAAATTGTACTCTAACAAATTTGAAAACCTAGATAGAGGAAATGGACAAATTTCTAGAAACTCACTACCTACCTAAACTAACATAAACAGAGGTAGAACTAAATAAACCTATAACAAAAAAAGAGATTGAAAAGGTAATTTAAAAACGCCCAACAAAAAAAAGCCCTGGCCCTGATAGCGTCACTGGAGAAGTCTACCAAACTTTAAGGGAAGAGTTAACAACACTACTACTAAAGGTATTTCAGAGCATAGAAAAGGATGGAATACTCCCAAACTCATTCTGTGAAGCCAGCATAACACTGTTGGCAAAACCAAGTAACGACAGCACAAAAAAAGAAAATTACAGACCAATATCCCCCATGAACACTGACGCAAATATCCTTAACAAAATTCTAGCCAATAGAATTCAAAAACAGACCCAAAAAATAATTCACCATGATCCAGTGGGATTTATATCAGGTATGCAGGGATGGTTCAACATTAGAAAAACAATCAATATAATCCATCACATAAATAAAACAAAAGACAAGAACCACATGATCTTATCAATTGATACAGAAAGGGCATTTGACAAAGTCCAATATCCATTCATGATAAAAAAAAAAAAACTCTCAGCAAAACAGAAGTAGAGGGGAAATTCCTCAACATAATTAAAGGCATTTATACAAAGCCAACAGCCAACATCATCCTAAATGGACAGAGTCTGAAAGCATTCTCCTTGATAATGGGAACCAGACAAGGATGCTCTTTATCACCATTCTTATTCAACATTGTGCTGGATGTCCTAACCAGAGCAATTAGGCTAGAAAAAGAAAGAAAGGGCATCCAAATTGGTAAGGAAGAAGTAGCAGTATCTCTAATTGCAGATAATATGATCTTATACACAGAAAATCCCAGAGAATCCACATGAAAACTACTGGGACTAATGGAAGATTTCAGCAAAGTATCAGGATACAACATAAACATACAAAAATCAGTTGGATTCCTCTACACCAACAAAAAGAACTTCGAAGAGGAAATCACCAAATCAATACCATTTACAATAGCCCCCAAGAAGATATAATATTTAGGAATAAATCTAACCACATATGTAAAAGACCTATACAATGAAAACTACAAGACACCACTGCAAGAAACCAAAACAGACCTGCATAAATGGAAAAACATACCTTGCTCATGGATAGGAAGACTCAACATTGTGAAATTGTCTATTCTACCCAAAACGATCCACAGATACAATGCAATCCCAATCCAAATTCCAATGGCATTTTTTAATGAGATGGAGAAAAAATCACCAACTTAATATGGAAAGGGATGAGGCCCCAGATAAGTAAAGTATTACTGAAGAAGAAGAACAAAGTGGGAGGCCTCACACTACCTGATTTTAGAACCTATTTTAGAATCGCCACAGTAGTCAGAACAGCCTGGTACTGGTACAACAACAGATACATAGACCAATGAAACATAACTGAGAATCCAGACATAAATTCGTCCACCTATGAGCAGCTGATATTTGACAAAGCCCCAAAGTCCATTAAATGGGGAAAAGACAGTCTCTTTAACAAATAGTGCTGGCATAACTGGATATCCATCAGCAAAAAACTGAAACAAGACCCATACCTCACACCATGCACAAAAACTAACTCAAAATGGATCAAAGACCTAAATATAAAATCAAAAACGATAAAGATCATGGAAGAAAAAATAGGGACAACACTAGGAGCCCTAATACATGGCATAAACAGAATACAAACCATAAATAACAATGCACAAACACCAGAAGAGAAACTAGATAACTGGGAGCTCCTAAAAATCAAACACTTAGCTCATCAAAAGACTTCACCAAAAGAGTAAAAAGACAACCTACAGATTGGGAAAAAAACCTTCTTGGCTATGACAAGTCCGATCCACATCCAATCTCTAAAATCTACAAGATACTGCAAAACCTCAACAACAAAAAGACAAATAACCCAATTAAAAAATGGGCAATGGATATGAACAGGCACTTCTCCCAAGAAGACATTCAGGTGGCTAACAGACACATGAGGAAATGCTCACGATCATTAGCCATTGGAGAAATACAAATCAAAACTACAATGAGATACCATCTCACCCCAACAAGGCTGGCACTAATCCAAAAACACAAAGTAATAAATGTTGGAGAGGTTGTTGAGAGACTAGAACTCTTATACACTGCTGGTGGGAATGTAAAATAGTACAATCACTTTGGAAATCATTTTGGTACTTCCTTAAAAAGCTAGAAATAGAAGTACCATATGATCCAGTAATCTCACTCCTTGGAATATATCCTAGAGAAATAAGAGCCGTCACACAAATAGATACATGCGCACCCATGTTCATTGCAGCACTGTTCACAATAACAAAAAGATGGAAACAACCTAGGTGCCCATCAACAGATGAATGGATAAACAAATAATGGTATATCCACACAATGGAATACTACTCAATGATAAAGAACAACGATGAATCCATGAAGCATCTTATAACATGGAGGAATCTGGAAGGCATTATGCTGAGTGAATTTAGTCAGTCGCAAAAGGACAAATATTGTATAAGACCACTATTATAAGAACTCAGGAAAAGGTTTAAACAAAGAAGAAAACATTCTTTGATGGTTATGAAAGTGGGGAGGGATGGTGAGGGATATTCACTAACTAGATAGTAGACAAGAATTACCTTAGGTGAAGGGAAGGACAGCCCACTCTACAAAGGAAGTCAGCACAACTGGACTAAACCAAAGCTGTTTCCTGAATACAACTAAACACTTCAAGGGACAGAGTAGCAGAGGTGGGGGTCTGGGGACCATGGTTTCAGGGGACATCTAGGTCAACTGGCATAACAAAGATTATTAAGAAAATATTCTGCATCCCATTTTGTTGAGTGGCATCTGGGGTCTTAAAAGCTAGAAAGCAGCCATCTAAGATGCATCAACTGGTCCCAACCCACCTGGAGCCAAGGAGAATGAAGAACACCAAAGACACAAGGTAAGTATCAGCCCAAGAGACAGAAGGGGCCATATAAACAAGAGACTTCATCAGCCTGAGACCAGAAGAACTAGATGGTGCCCAGCTACCACCAATGACTGCCCTGACAGGGAACACAACAGAGAGTCCCTGAGGGTAGTGGGAAGAAAGTGGGATGCGGAACTCAAATTTTAGTAAAAAGACCTGACTTAATGGTTTGACTGAGACTGGAGGGACCCTGGAAGACATGGCTCCTGAACTCTCTGTTAGCCCAAAACTAAAACCATTCCCAAGGCCAACTCTTCAGACAAAGTATAGACTGGATTATGGGACATAAAATGATACTCATGAAGAGTGTACTTCTTAGCTCAAGTAGATACATGAGACTAAATGGGCAGCTCTTGTCTGGAGGCGAGATGGGAAGGCAGAGAGGGAAGGGAGCTGGCTGAATGGACACGGGAAGTCTGGGGTGGAAAGAAGGAGTGTGCTGTCACAGTATAGGGAGAGCAACTAGGGTCGCATAACAATGTATGTGTACATTTTTGTATGAGAGACTAAACTTTCACTCAAAGCACAGTTTAAAAAAAAGATTGAAAAATGCAGAAAACAAAGCAAAGTTGTGAGGGGCTACTCATAGAACGAGGTAGAAAGTATAACAGCTGCTTAAAGAAGATTGGAGCTGGAGAACGGTTGGGAATGCAAGCAGTGGGATCATCGGGGTTGGAAGAAAAGTTGGCTGGAGGAAGAGTGAACCTTCTTCAGATTAATGGAAATGGAAGAGTCTTTTCAATTAGTAAACATTTTTAAGCAGACTAGGGCTAAGGGAAATACAGAAACTGGTAAGTCAGGTCACCATCCTCAAGTAGCAGACAGCCTTGGAAGGAGGGTACATGGAAGAGCTCAGGCTTTGAGGTCCCAATTCCAATGCACAGTAGCTGTGAGATCATTACTGAGCTTCCTTGAGTTTCAATCTCTTATTATAAAGTAGATATCATGATATTATTTTTGAAAGGTTGTTTAAGTGTTGGGATATATATTATACCTGGTTGCATCTCAGATGCCTGATATATGATGATGGCGGAGGTGGTGATAGTTGTGGTATACAAATGGCTATAACTCTAATAAAAGAGAAAAATGGAGGAGAGGATAGAAGGAATAAACTGAAAAAAATAAGCATGACACTTATTGTTAGCATTCAGTTCCTGTAAATCAAGTGGGTCTCAGACCTGGCTACAAATTAGAAATCTTATAAAAAAAAGATCAAATACCCCTGCTCCATCCACCTCCCCAGAGCTTCTGATTTAATTATTCAGGATAGGGCATATGCATTTTAAAACCCCCCTTAGTTATTCCAGTGTGCAGCAAGGGTTTAGAATCACTGCTTAAATAAACAACTCTACCTGGAGGATTCCCAGCCCTGGATGAATCCATCTGCTGGAAGTGAAAAACCCAAAAAGCAAATCCATTTGTCGTCGAGTTGATTCCGACACATAGCCACCCTATAGGACAGAGTAGAACTGCCCTAAAGGGTTTCCAAGGAGCGCCTGGTGGATTCAAACTACCCGCCTTTTGGTTAGTGAGTTGTAGCTCTTAACCACTATGCCGCTGGAAGTAAGGGATGAAGTAAAAAGCCACATACATATGGCCATGTATATATTTCTATATGGGAACTGTGGTGGCGCGGTAGTGGAGCATTTGGCTGTTAACCAAAAGGTCAGCAGTTCGAATCCACCAGGCGTTCCTTAGAAACCCTACGCAGCAGTTCTACTCTGTCCTGTAAGATCCCTATCAGTCAGAGTTGACTCAGTGTCAATGGGTTTGGCCTTTTTTAACATATATACAACCTTGTAGGAGCCCTGGTGGCATGGTAGTTAAGCGTCTGGCAGTTCGAATCCACCAGTGGCTCCAGAGTAGAAAGATGTGGCAATCTGCTTCCATAAAGATTACAGCCTTGGAAATCCTATGGGTAGTTCTACTCCATCCTATAGGGTCACTATGAATTGAAATCAACTTGATGGCAATGGGTTGCTTTTGGATATGGCCTTGTGTTTGGATAGAGCCCGGAGTCACATAGCTGTAGAATCTCTGTGCCCTTTTTCTAATAATGGCTGGTGACTGTCTGTCTTACTAACCTATGTATAGATTCTTTATAGCAAAACATATCAGATTAGCATGTTCTTTAAGTAACATACCATGTTTCGGAAGGAAGAAACATTTTAGTGGAGGAGATGTGACATATGGGGTCAAAAGACCAGGATTCAGGTTCATTCATTCAGTTATTTATTCCAGTTTAATTCTACCAAATTCAAGCCCGCACTGATGTCCTAGCCTAGACTTTCCTGTCAGCACCCCTGGGCGAGAGGCTTGGGGCATTGTGCCTTGGGATACAGTGGCTGTTCTGCAGTTTGGGGCATACCCAAGCACACTGCTGACTCTGGAGACAGCACCCCTGGGAGCTCCAAGCATCAATAGTGACAAGATTCCAGATCTCAGTGAGAGAGTAAAGTGGATTCTGTCCATTTGCTTCTCCATTTTTTCTTTTTAATCAGTCAGAATGGGATGTTAGTTTAGATTTTTTAAATTAAGTAATAACATAGCAGAGGTATCCTCTAGGGCCCATGTTGAAAAGTGATATGGTTTGAAGCTGGGCTTTTCTTTTTTTTGTTTAACTATTGTTATTTCTTCCCATTATTTTACAGAATATAGGTCTTAGATTTTTAACAATTTGTGAATCAGAGGCAGGGAGATGGTTAGAGGAAATACCAACTGGATTGTCTTTTGAGTTTCTGTCAATGGTTCAATAATGATGTAATCCAAGGCAAAAAGTTTATACATCTGTGTTGGGGTAAACAATATCTCTCAGGTTTGTTAAGAAGATTAAATATGGCACCGTATATCAAGCACTTAGCACACTATATGGACTGAAACTATAGCTATTATTATTAGTTTATGATTTCTTTTTTAAACAAATACTGACAATCTCACTTTTCAAACTTAACTCACATACAGGCGACAGGCTCAAGAAAAAGAAAGAATTTGGGGGTACCAACACCAAACATTCATTTGATGTAAAATAATGAAATAGGACTTGGCACCATCACTTACAATGCCAACATGTTAATCACAAAGCCATGCAAAAAAAAAAAAAAAATGGGTCCAATATGGGTCCAACAGTGAATTTGAAAGTTGTGCTTCATTGCTTTGGATCTCTTGCTACTAATACATGCAGCATGCCAGGCCCTGGAGCAGACACTAGGCCTTGCCCTGCAGGAGAAAGATGGCCTTACCAGGAAATAATGACAGCACAGCTCAACAAAATAATGAGAGAGGTGAGTGGAAAGTAATGAACACAGCCAGGAAATGTTTGCAGAAGTAGGAGAAAGCTTCGCAGAGGTGGGAATCTGCTTCAAAGGCTAAAGTGGAATTCACAACGAAGAGAAGAGAGAGCTTGGCCAAAATATTAGGATGAGCGAATGATTATTAGAGTTACAGTAGTCCTACCCCACCCCGCTCCCCCATCTGCGGTTTCAATTTCTGCAGTTTTATTTACCTGAAACCAACCGTGGTCTGAAAACATTAAATGAGTGTGTAGTGTGATGGAATCTTGTGCTATCCCACTCCATCATTCACATAACTTTCATTACAGTATATTGTTATAATTGTTCTACTTTATTATTAGTTGTTGTTGTTAATCTCTTACTGTGCCTAATTCATAAATTAAACTTTGTCATAGGTATGGATATATATGACAAAACACAGTATATGTAGGGATTGGTACTATCCACGGTTTCAGGCATCCACAGGGGTCTTGGAACTATCTCCCGTGGATAAGGGGGGACTACTGTAATTCTTGCCCAGAGTCAATGTGTAAACAAGTTTTCAACCTTGATGATATTTATAACAGAGTTTATAATTTTCCAGACCTGAGGAAAAAGCTCTTGGTTGTATCCTGTGAGCTGGTTTTAATAATAACCAGTTCACTAGCCTTCGCCTTTCATTCACTAGTTGTTAAATGCCTATGATGTGCTGGAAACTGTGCCAAGAACTGTGGATGTAGCTGAACAAAAGAGAAGCATAACCTGTCTTTATGGAGCTTAAAATGTAGTAGAAATATTTAAGGAGTACCGAGAGCATTTGAAGGAGTAGTACTGAATGCTTGGGAGTGATCAGCAGGTGAAGGAAAGGGAATGCTTTTATACCTTATCCCTCTATGCATAAAAAAAATGGGAATAGTAATTATTATCATACAAGATTCCTAGGATGATTGAGTATAGGATATGACAATACTTTGGAGAATGTAAAATGTATAAAAATATATGACAGAAATAATATTGTTGTTTTTATTAACAACCTAACTGAATTTATTTAAAATAATCTAGTTTAGATTTTTGTTAAATGTACACAGATATTTATCAATGGAAAACTATGCCTTGATTATCATTCCATCCACAAGAAGTATTTGCATTGTTTGTGAGAAACCAGTATAAAATAATGATTATGCTTAGTGTAATTGAATTATTTCCTTTTAGAGAAAAAAAAATAGAAGCCACCTGTTAATTGAGTGCCCACACTCACCCAGATGGTGAGGGCAGAATTCAAAGATCCCTACTTTATATTCTAAAGAGTACATCTTATTTCCATGAATGCCAGAGAAGAATGAAGATAAACAACAACAGCGTCATGTTTGGAAACCAATACTAACACAAAGTCCAGTTTCAAAAGGGAGGAGGTAGAACAGAGAGGTGGAGCAAATGGATGCTGGAGTCAGACTGTCCGATTCCACAGTTTGCCTCCACTGCTTATTAACTACATGACCTTGGGCAACTATTTAAATTTTCTGTGCTTATCTTTCCTTATCCCTAAAATTGGGATGATAATAGTACCTACTTTGAGGGCTTTTGGAAGGATTCAATAAGTTCATATAGATAAAGCTTTTAGAATGTTGTCTGGTATGTACCAAGTGCTCAGTATATATAATCTATCATTATCACTGATAGCTATCATGTCTATGCTTTTTAATCTATACCTCTCCTAACAGAAAGAAACTGGAGAAAATGGAACTAGCTCAAAACTCTTATGTTTCTTTCTCTTAAGGGTGGCAGAATGCTGTGAAAAATACAACTAGAAAATTGAAAAATTTGTTTTTTTCTACCTATTAAAGGCAACAGGTTAACCAATTTCAAACTCTTTTCTACTTGAAAAATACGCCACCTTCTAATTTATTCATAAGAAGCCCTGGTGGCACAGTGGCTGAAAGGTAGGTGGTTCAAACCCATCAGGTGCTCCACAGGAGAAAGAGGTGGCAGTTTGCTTCTGTAAAGATTTACAGCCTTGGAAACCCAATGGGGTAGTTCTATTCTGTCCTATAGGGTTTCTATGAGTCAGAGCAATAACAGCAATAGGTTAACAAGTTTTAATTTATTCACAGTAACTTTTCTGTCCAAAGTCCTCCCCAGCCATCTCCCAATGACTCCTTTCCAGCTGAGTTTGCCTGTCTGAAGAACAGATGTACCCACTGGTATCAGGTTAGTAAAATTCCAGAGTTAAAAAATTACTTAATGTTTGCACCCTCAGCAGAAAAACATTTTCACATTGTTGTTGCATTTTGCATTCCGATTCATTATTGCTTTCATTGTACAGAAGGGTAGGATAGGGATGCTATCTTTTATTTGGATTACAGAGTGGTAAATACACGATATTCCAATTTTTTGCAAACTTAATGAAAGTCAAAGGAGGAAAAAGTGACTCAAGCCTCATTATATTACTTTTCAATCCTGTGCAATGCAATTCTCATGCTGTGTATATAATCTTTGAGATCCCTAACCAGAGTTCACTTTGGCTGCAGGGTCCAATTGCATTAGAAAGTGCCTTGTAGGAAGTGCTGCAAATGCAAGCAGACACAATTAAGGCAAAGGAAAGACAAAGAAAGGAGGAGAAATGTTGGCCAGATCATTTGTTTCTCATAGATTATCTTTCCAAATGTGGACCAGCAGGAATAATTTTTATGTTGCCTTTGGAGAATTACCACAGCAAATTGTATGTGAAACACAGATTCGGAAATTCTGAAGCCAGCATACTTGGAGAATATGAAAGTAACGCTTGGAGCAAAGGAAAAGTTCTGTACATGAGTGAATACTAAGCATCAACAAAGCACATTCAAGCTTGATTTTTATTACAGTCATGATGTTCAAACTTTGTAGGCCATTGCCTCCATTTCTAAGCTCCCCAACTATTAATCATTTTCTACCCTTTAGATATTGGAACAGGCCACAGAATCGTAATAAACACCATCTTTTCAAACAAACAAACAAAAATCTTGTACTAATCATGATGTATAATGTCCCAAAGGAAAAAGACACATATAGATGCTTATCTCCTTGAGTGAGAATCACATGTTAAAGGTGAACATGTTATCACAATCTAAATTTCTTGTTTTGTTTGTTTTGGTTTTTTCCTGAGGTTTCATAGTCCTTCTCTGGTACTTTGTGACAAGAAACTCATCCATAGAGCTAGCAGAGATAGATCACCTTAGAGGCTTCATGGTATAGAAGGGGTCAGCAAACTGTGGCTCACAGGCCAAATCCTGCTCACCTCCTACATTTGTAAATAAAGATTTATTGGAACAAAGCCACACCATTTGTTTATTTACTGTTGATTATTGCTCTCGTGTTTCAACAGCAGAGTTTTTAAGTTGCTATAGAGACTGTTGTCTGGCCTGCAAAAGCAAAACGATTTACTACCTGATCCTTTATATATAAAAAAATTTGCTGACCTTTGGTATCAAAGAAAAAGCAGTGGGTTAAGAAGAAAAGAAAATGGCACTTCTGAAGGTAAAGTAAGTAAGCCTTTTGGTACCTCATGTAATTCTCACTATCTTCATCAGAAACCTACAGTATTTTCTTTTCATAGATGAGAACTTATGTTTTTACATATTATTTCTATGCCTGGGATATTGTTTCTGAACCTAGTAACTCCAGTGAATTCCAACACTTCCTTCAAGGCTCTCAGCTCAGTCGCCTCCTGTTCTGCAACGTCTTCAATATTCTCAAATGGATCTGACTACTTCTTTCTAAATCTCACTCACAGTAGTAGAGAGTATTTCACTTATTTATTTACTTACTTGTCCACCCTTCCTCCTAGACTATTAGGGTATTGTAATCATCTTTATATCTCATGCCTTGCATGCTGCCTGGAGTATAGTAGTGCACACTAAATTTTTGTTGAAGTTAGCTGAAAAAGTGATAAGCAGAAGTCTTGAGAAGTTAATTTGCTCAAGGTCATGTAGCCAGTATGGATGAAGTTGGTATTTGGATTCAGATCTTCTGACAAGTCAAGTGCTTTTTTCAGTTTTTTTTAAATTTCATCTAATGAGGAGACTGAGATTTCATTTTGGTTCTGCTATTGAAAATCTGGGTTTCGAATGGGCCACATAAACCAGAGACTTCATCAGCCTGAGACCAGAAGAACTAGATGGTGCCTGGCTACCACCAATGAACGTCCTGACAGGGAACACAACAGAGGGTCCCTGATGGAGCAGTAGAACAATGGGATGCAGAACTCAGATTCTAGGAAGAAGACCAGACTTAATGGTCTGACTAAGACTGGAGGTGCCCCGGAAAGCACAGCCCCTGGTCTCTCCATCATCCCAGAACTAAAACAATTTCCAAGGCCAACTCTTCAGACAGGGATTGGACTAGACTGTGGTACATAAAGTGATACTTGTGAAGAATGTACTTCTTAGACAAGTAGATACAAGAGACCAAAGGGGCAGCTTCTGTCCAGAGGTGAGATGGGAAGGCAGAGAGAGTTAGGAGCTGGTTGAACATTCATGGGAAATCAGGGGCAGAGGGGAGGAGTGTGCTGTCACAGAATGGGGTGAGCGGTTGGGGTCTCATAACAATGTATGCAAAAAAAAAAAAAAAAAAAACTCTGTATGGGAGACTAACTTGAAATGTAAACTTCATTTAATTACACTTTATATAATTTGATTGAACAAAATGGTATTTGTGGAATATTTTCCTGAACAATTCACTTCCCATCTAGTTTTCTATGTATATTACAAACCTATGTTTGAATTAATCTATGCCATCAGTGAGCAACACAACTGGACCAAATCAGTATTTTCCCATTTCTATCCCACTCGCTTTACAATGCAAGGAACTACTTTTAGAGAATCGTGCTTTGGCATCAGCCCATCTACCTATATTAAAGGATTTTATTTTTTTAAAGCTCTAGAGAATTCATTATTGTATTTATTATAATGATGTTGTTGAAGGTACTCTATAGTCCATTATACAGAGCTCTCTTTATGAGGACCAACAGGAAATATTTGTCTCTGCTTTCCGTTCCAGGAAAAACTATGTTTCTCTAGAAAAAAAAAATGTTTCAAATCTTACAGGCATTGTAAGAACCTGATCATGTTTTTCTTATTTCATTGGCCTCTAAAAACGCAGAGTCATGCTTTTTATTTACTTCTAGCAAATATAGAGGACCCCATGGCATACATTCCACATATTAATACTACTCCTTATCTATTTTCCAACCCATATTATCTTATATTTATGATTATCTCCCTTAATTTTATTCTTTTTTTTTTAACCTGGTTGTATTATATTCAGTTTTATAAAACAATTTAAAATCTTTCCCAAATAAGATGTGTATACATACATAAATGTATACATATATACATAAATAAGGTAACTGTAAGTAAAAAATGCATGGGACTCATTTCCCCTGGCAAGTTATTTAACCTCTGTGAACTTCATTTATTTTACCTCTTAAAGATAATAATAGCACATACTTCATGGGCTGCAGTGTATATAAACACATTTGATTTATTTTTATATTTTAATTGAGAGTCTGGAACATAGTAGGTACCCATAAGTGTTTGTTCCTTTACTGTCCTCCTAAAGAACTTGCAATTTTGATAAATTGGTAGTCAGCAGAAATATTAATTTGCCAGTGATCCTAGGAAAATGGTGATCCTGATTCTTGGAATGAAAAGAAGACTTAAGAGGGCCTTGCCTCAGCAGATTTAGGTTGAGACACTAATTAGAACAGACTGTGACGATGGGGGAAGAGTAGAATGGGCGTACTGTGCTCCATATAAAAATTCATATACTAATTAAAATGTCGCCATAGTTCTCAATAATGACAGCTCTTGGCCAAGAAGTTTCTAGGGCTGAAATATTAAGACTGCGGAATTCAGACGAAGTCTTATTACACAAATTACTTGAGGCATCAAGTGCATATTTGTGCATAAGCCACACAAGTTCTTCCTGTAAACTTTACCTTTGGAAAGGTTTATTGATTCAAAGAATTTTTTCAAACAAACGGGACAATGAAGTCTCAAAAAAGATAGTGACAAGGTCCCCACGAAACCAAAGGACAGCCTTTTCTCTGTGAACTGTATTTGTTTATATTTTCAGTGGTACGATGTTTCAAAAAACACTGAACTAGAAGTTGTAAAACCTTGATTTCAATTACAGCTCTACCACATTCTACCTCAGGAACCTTGGGAAAAACAGGGAGTTTTCCCATCTATAAAAACTAAAACCAATCAAACTCGTTGCCATTGAGTTGATTTCGACTCATAGTGATCCTATAGGACAGAGTAAATCTACCCCATAGGGTTTCTAAGGCTGTAAATCTTTACAGAAGCAGACTGCCACATCTTTCTCCAATAGAGCAGCTGGTGGGTTTGAATTGCCGACATTTACGTTAGCACCTGAGCACTTAACCACTGCACCAATTAGGCTTCCTTTCTCATCTATAAATAGGGATAATAATACACACCTCACAAGGCTGGTTGTGGAGATTAAATGAGGTAATAGATATGAAGCGCTTAGCCCACTACATGGCACATAGTGCTAAAGTAACTCTGTGAGAGGAGGAAATGATAGAAAGGATAGACAGCACCAAGTAAACTGAGTTGTTGTGGTGATTCTGTGATGTGTTCACTTGGCTAGGTTAACTGCTTTTCCCAGAATCTCGTTTCCTGTATGTTTCCAGCTAGGATGGGGCAGAAGATAGATTCCTGTGAGAGATTTGAGGGTGCAAGTGAAGCGGCAGCCATTTTGTTGTTCACACGCATTATGTTTATCTGCTGGCTCAGCTTGTTAACATAAGGAGCAGCCAGTTAAGGCATTAAGATATTTTTAATGTCTTAAAATAACTTTGTGGTAATGGTATTTCAAATATTCCCTGAAATGCTGGGAGGAGGTAATAAGCCATCTGGCAGCTGTTCATTAAAACAAATTATATAGTACTTTATGAAAAAGGAGGACAAAGGACTTGTAAAAGCAACTGGCTGATAGTAGGCACTCAAAAATGTTTTTTATTTTTGTTTTAAAGATCTAAATCTCTGGGATGACTAAAGAAGAAACACAGAAGAGTTTTACTCCTTTCTCCTATAACCTGGATCCCATCATCTCCCTAATATTACACATCATTCCTCTTTCTCTCTTCAGAATCCTCAAGTTCTCTCATTCTGCTAGATAGTTTTCATAAGCATTTAAATGTACTAAAATCTCTATTCCATCTTAAAAAAAAAAAAATCTTTCTTTAGCTATCACTATGTCGCCTTCTTCCTATTTACAGTCAAACTTCTCAGAAAGAGTTGTCTCTATTACTTCTCCATTTCATCACATTCCACTTGCTTCTCACTTTATTCCAAAGTAGTTTTCACTACTTGCCCTAACGCTGACAGTGATGTCCATGGAACCTAAACCCAATGGACATTTTTAGGATTCATTTCAGCAACACAATTTTGAAGCTTTAGAGACACCTCAGACTCCAAATACCTCAAATCAGACTCATGTTCTTCCCCCTAAACCTGGGCTTCTTTCATTGTTCCCTCTCTCAGTGAACAGCACTGCCATTCACTAAAATTTTGAAGCAAATGTGGTAGTTTATAAAAATTACTCTGGAGGATTAGGGCACCCTGAGGGTAAAGAACAAGAATTTCACCCTATTTCCCTGGCACCTTGCACAGTGTCTCAAACAGAGTTCAATAAACATCTGTTGAATATTATTTCTGAATGAGATCAGTTAGAAGCCTGTTGAATTGAGGTATCTCTAAGTCTTATCACTCGGTTGTCTATACCTGAAGTGAATGAGTTCAGATCATATTCAAAGAGAAATCATGGAGGCAAGAGGATAGAGCACGGGGCAAGTAAGACCTGGCAGTGGGGACAAAAATAGGAAGATGAAGAGTTTCACAGCATTTGAGAGCGAAGGACATTGTAAAAGGAGTGTGAGGGCACTTAAGGTAAATGGTTCAGATTTGACAATTTTTCTAGGGAAGTTACTCCCATCCCTTTCACATCCATTTCTATAGAAGGGAAATGCAATTACCACAAATGCACATAATAAAGACCAGTTTACTGAGCACTGCAGTGAGCACAGAGGTCCCTGGGTGATGCGAACAGTTTGCACTCAACTACTAGCCTAGGTTGGTAGTTCAAACCCACTTAGCAGCACTATAGAAGAAAAGTCTGGTAATCTGCTTCCATAAAGATTAGCCCAGAAAACTCGATGGAGCAGAGAGAAAAGCAAGTACAGAATATGCATGGACAATTTGGTGGAAACCAGCTTGGCTGGGTGTGATTAAGGAAGAGTTAAGAAAGCTGCTGTGACTAGAAATACGTAGGCAAGGTAGAGAATGAAGGTGATGTGGTATTAGGTGAGGAGGGAGAGGTGAGCAAGGGCTAATTCTTTTGATGCCTTGTGGGCTACTGGAAGAATTTTCAATTTTTCAGGAGATTGAGAGAAAGCCACTGAATGGTTGTGAGCAGAAAGTGGCAAAATCTGGATGCCCTTATAAAATGAGCAATCTGGCTACACTTAGAGAATGGACTGTAGAGGGGTAAGAGCAGTACCCAGCTATCCCTGATGTCCCACTTAATCTACATATTAAGCATGTGACGTAACATTATTTCTCCTAGTTTACAGTAACTAGCATGAAGGTACAAGGGGTTTTGACTCTAAGTCCATGTGTATATTCCACTCCTCAGGAAAGCATTCCTGGGCCCCACTGACCAGATCATATTGTCCTATTACACATTCTCACTGCAGCACCTTCCCGTCCTTCACAGCACCTCCTCATTGCCATTGACTTGATTTCAATTCATAGCACCCAACAGGACAGCATAGAACTGTCCTATAGGGTTTCCAAGGCTGTAATCTTTATGAAAGCAGACTGCCACATCTTTCTCCCAAGGAACAGCTGGTGGGTTCGAACTGCTAACCTTGGTTTGCAATCGGGTGCTTTAACCACTGCGCTGCCAAGGCTCCTTTTACAGCACCTATCACCACTGAATTTTATATTATTTTGTTGATTACTTTTTTAATGTCTGAATCTTCCAGAAAGAAGGTATGTTCCAGGAAAGCTGTGTCAGTGTGAGTTGTACTTACCATTGTGTTCTCAGAGTCCATCTAGAACAGTGTTTGGCATAGAGTAGGTGCTCAGGAATTATTGTTAAATGAATGAATACATTGTATTGCTAAAAGTAAGTGGGGAAGGCTGATAGGTATGTGAATAAATAAGGGAATAATAAAGAAATGAGGAATTTAATAAAATAAGGAAAAATACCCACTGTATCTCAGTATCTGGTTTTTGTCTGTTTTTTAAATCTAGGCATTATTTTTCAAGTGATTGTTAGAAAAATTAAGATGAAACTTTTTTAATCAAGAAAAATGAAAACTCTAATTGAAAATCATTTGTAACTAAAAAAAAAAATTAGGGCATTAAATAAAACACAGACAATCTTTTCTCCAAACTGCTTAATATACAGGATTATTTTAATGGCTTTCTAAAAGTTTACCATACCAAAGAATTAGGACCATGGTATATCTACAGGCCTGAAAATAGACACAAATTAAATAAAAATAATTATTAATATTGCTATTATGATATTAGCAATGACAATTATTCATATCTGCATAGTGGTTTCCAACTTACAAAGAACTGCTGTGTATATAATCTCATTGCTCATTCAGAAGGTACCCAATATTTTATCCATCATTTAAACACACAACACTTTCTGGATCATTTCTGCAGCAATCTCCTTTGCAATGGCCTTGATAAAAGCTGACTGTAGAATTTTATTAAATTCAGCCCCCATTAAGACTTGGCATTGTTTGAAGCCACTATCAGATGATGCTGAGCTCAGTAAGAGCATTTGTTCCTATACCTTCTGTCTTCATCAAACAGCAAGTTCTAGTCTTTTCTTTTTGGAGCTCGGACTAGTAACAAGCTTCTCTTTTCTTTGGTATGTGAAACTAATTCCCATGCTTTCCTTTACTTTTTTGTGCCAGATACTAAGTAGATGAAAATGATTCCCTCTTTTCAACTTTAACACTTCTGCAATTAAGCCTTGGGAAGCTAGAGATAACTCTGAGGTGGTAACTTCTCTCTAGGCTGTTAAAAGAAAACAACTACCAACCCTCCAGAAACAAAGACTTGGTTCTTGTCACCCTATAGCACATTAAATGGCTGTTAGGACTTAAATGGCTAGGACACAGTGAAGAGGTGGGGGACCATGTCAGGAAATGTGCCATTCTAGCCCTGACAAACAGAATTTGCTGTTTCACAACTGCATGATTTATGTTTAATGCTATTAAAAAATAATTATCATATACTGACACCTACTATACACCAAGCAACCTGTTTTGTTCTTGCTATATGGTAATTCATTTAATCCTCACAACAACTCGTAAGACTGATAAAACCTCAAACCAAACCCATTGCCTTTAAGTCAATGCCAAGTAGAGTACAACTGACCCATAGGTTTTCCAAGGATGAAATCTTTACAGAAGCAGACTGCCATAACTTTTTCCCGCAGAGCGGCTGGTGGGTTCGAACCGCTGACCTTTTGGTTTGCAGCCAACTACTTAACCACTGTGCTACCAGGGCTCCTTCATAAGGCTCATATTATCCACAAAATCTCATTTCTATATACACAAGGAAACTGAAGAACAGAAAAATTAAGCAACTTATTCAAGGTCACAGAACTGAAGAGTAGCAGAGCAGCTTTCTCAAGCCCAGTGTTCTATCCCCTTTATCAGTTAAGAAGGGAGAGATAGTGTATATGGGAGTTTGGTTGGGAGATATGAATATGTGAGAACATATGATAACAAGTGGAAGAATTGGAATTTAAACCTAGCTCAATCTGACTCCAAAATTAAAGTTCTTTCCAGTGCCAAAAAATGGCTCCCTTTCCAATGCCAACATTATGTGCTTCTTCCAGATTGAACAAGCCTTTAAAAATTTTCTTTTTAGCATTGAAAATTTTCTCAGAATTAGTTTGAGGTACCGATATATTCTAAAACAATGGTAAAATGAATGAATATGTTAGCATTGTAATCTGCCACATCAACCTACCCTGATTGTACTACCTTACTTAGTTAAGTTTCAGTGACACAAACTCAGGGAGCTGGTTTTAACATACAATCTCTGCTAGGTGTATTAACTCTTATAGTCCATTACAGAATTATTGAGAAATGCATCGACTTAAACTTCACTAATGGTGCCATGTAAGTCTGAATAATTAACACAGTTCCAGACATACTTATTATTTTTAGCAGTTTATGCTGCCTGGAAATTACTGTCTAGGGCTTCTGGATTTATTTATTTACTTTTAATGAGATAAAGTCCAGTGAATTCTAGAGAGTATATGGAACTAAGGAGACAGAGATCTCATCTTCTAGGAAGTCCCCAAGCACCCTTACAAATGCCTATCATTAAAGTGATGTTAAAAGTAATCCTTATTGGATATGAGCACACACTTTGCCAAAGAAGACACTCAGGCAACTAACAGACACATGAAGAAATGCTCATGATCATTAGTCATTAGAGAAATGCAAATCAAAACTGCAATGAGATACCATCTCACCCCAACAAGGCTAGCATTAATCCAAAAAATACAAAATAATAAATGCTGGAGATGTTGTGGAGAGACTGGAACACTTATACACTGGCGGTGGGAATGTAAAATGGTACAACCACTTTGGAAATCGATTTGGCGCTTCCTTAAAAAGCTAGAAATAGAAGTACCATATGATCCAGCAATCTCGCTCCTTGGAATATATCCTAGAGAAATAAGAGTCGTTGCACGAATAGATATATGCGCACCCACGTTCATTGCAGCACTGTTCACGATAGCAAAAAGATGGAAACAACCTAGGTGCCCATCGACAGACGAACAGATAAATTATGGTATTTACACACCGGAATACTATGCAACGATAAAGAACAATGATGAAGTCGTGAAACATTTTATAAAATGGAGGAATCTGGAGGGCATTATGCTAAGTGAATTTAGTTAGTCACAGAAGGACAAATACTGTATAAGACCACTATTATAAGAACTCAAGAAAAGGTTTAAACACAGAAAAAACATTCTTTGATGGTTACGAGGGTAGGGAGGGAGGGTGAGTGTTATTCACTAACTAGATAGTAGACAAATATTATCTTAGGTGAAGGGAAGGTCAGCACACACTACAGGGAAAGTCAGCACAACTGGACTAAACAAAAGGTAAGAAGTTTCCTGAATACAATCAAACACGTCGAGGGACAGAGTAGCAGGGGCAGGGGTCTGGGGACCATGCTTTCAGGGGACATCTAGCTCAACTGGCATAACAAAGTTTATTAAGAAAATGTTCTGCACCCTACTTTGGTGAGTGGCATTTCAGGTTTTAAAAGCTAGCAAGTGGCCATCTAAGATGCATAAATTGGTTCCAACCCACCTGGAGTAAAGGAAAATGAAGAACACCATAGACACAAGGAAAGTATTAGACCAAGTGACAGAATGGGCCACATAAACCAGAGACTCTATCAGCCTGAGACCAGAAGAACTAGATGGTGCCCAGCTACCACCAATGACCACCCTGTCAGGGAACGCAACAGAGAGTCCCCGATGGAGCAGGAGAAAAGGTGGAGTGCAGAACTCAAATTCTAGTAAAAAGGCCACACTTAATGGTCAGAGACTGGAGGAATCCCGGAAAGCATGGCCCCTGGACTCTCTGTCAACCCAGAACTAAAACAGTTTCGGAGGTCAACTCTTCAGACAAAGATTGGACTGGACTGTGGGACATAAAATGATACCCATGAAGAGCATGCTTCTTAGCTCAAGTAGCTATATGAGACTAAATGGGCAGCTTCTGTCTGGAGGTGAGATGAGAAGGCGGAGAGGGTTAGGAGCTGGTTGAATGGACATGGGAAATCAGGGGTGGAAAGGAGGAGTGTGCTGTCACAGTATAGGGAGAGCAATTAGGCTCACACAACAATGTACGTATAAATTTTTGTATGAGAAACTAACTTGAAATGTAAACTTCCACTTAAACGACAACAATAAACAAACAAAATAATTAATTAATTAATCTTAAAAAAGCAATCCTTATTACACTTTCATCTTCTACTCTAATTTCTCCAGTTTCCCTAAGGTTGGACAAGGGAGAAAATGGCATTCTTTATTCTTAAGGCTATTAGGATTTCCTATAGTTCCCCACACCAACCAAGATGCTGGATCTTATTCTGTTTTCTCTATATTAAATACACAGTTTTAAATCTTTCTTCTCTTGGTCCATCAAATTGTATTAATTTATATTTTACAGTGAATTTTTTTCTATATTTGATGGGCTAATTCTTAAGACTAAGGGAAAAAATATGACTTTTCCAAACTTTTATTCAAAGAAAATATAATTGGTAACCTAGGAATACAATTCAGTCTAGTTTCTAAATGTATCATATTTTCCCTACCACCCAAAAATCACTAATGGGATGAACAGGTGAACTTTCAACATGAGGAAAGGGGGTAAACATAGCTGTGCATGGTGGCAACATATTATAGGAAAGGTGAGAAGATGAGAGAGATAGTATCTTATAAACCAAACTGTCCCAATATTTTAAGAAAGGCCAGTTCTTAAGAATAAAGTGGGTTGATTCGGGTAGAAAGCTTGAAAAGTAAAGGTTTGCCGTAATCAATGAAAAGATTGTAAAATAAAGTTGGCTAAATACGAATTTACTAATAAAGCAGTGTTGAGGGTCAAATTTGTACTTATCCTTTGAAGGTTCAACTTAAACATCATATCCTACCTGTAAAATCTTCCACAAGTCTTCCAGGCAATTGATAGTTTGTGCTTCTGAAAAATCTAAATATTATATAATTATCCATTATATTTCACAATTCATTTACTGTAATTGTGACTTCTACTTCCACTCATGAAGAATTAACCACTAGAAGAACTGCCCCCCAACCATAAATAACTAGAAAACTGGACAAAATATATGAACCAACTAATTTTCAGACACTTGGCAATAGGCATCACAGAACTGTAATCCCTGACAGATGGGAAACAAATCAAGTGAGCTCCATGAGCACAACAAGATGAAACCCAAACAGATCCCAGTTGCTTCACTGCACTGAGAGCACTGAAACTGACACCTGGGGAGCCAAGTCAGAAAGAGGTAGAGGGAGCACATGAGCACGAGCGTTTAAGAGTGCACTCTGGAGATCTATGAAGGGGTCCCCCTCCATTCTTTGGTTGTGTAATAATAAGTACATGTATGAGGTAAGACTACAGAGGCTGGGGAAAGATTCACTGGAAAGCAATAAGCTGAACAAGTCCCAGGGCTCAGAAAGGTTAGTGAATAATTTACGTTTTCACTAGCTAGAGTGGAGAGAGCTCATAATATATGGGGCATCAGTTCAAGGTCTCATAAGGATATTGCCTTAACTGTAGAGATAAATTAATCCTAGGTTTAGGGATGCTTTGGACTTGCCCTAAAAAAAGAGTAAAAGTAAGCCTCAGAAGGATTAAACTTATTCCAAAAAACTTAACTGTATACTACAAAAAAAACCCAATACTCTAGCGGAATACAGCAAAACCCAGAAACCAACAACATTACATCCATAAGGTATTTAAAAAAAAAACCAAATCAGCTGCCATTGAGTTGATCACAACTCACAGTGACCCTATAGGACAGAGTAGAACTGCCCCATAGGGTTTCCAAGGAGCACCTGGTGGATTCGAATGCCAAACTTTTGTTTAGCAGCCACAGCTCTTAACCACTACACCACCAGGGTTTCCTCATAATATATAGCATCCATTAAAAAAATTACCAGAAATGCAACCAAGCAGGAAAATATGACCCATAATTAGAAGAAAAATCCATTACTAGAAACAGAGCAAGAAATGACAGAGATAGTGGTATTAGCAGATAAGAATGTTAAAACATGAATGTAAATATGCTTCATATACTTAAGACAGAAAAATACTCGTACAGAATAGAGATGAGGAAAGAAATGGAAAATACATATATAGAGAGAGATAGATATCTAGATAAATAGAGAGAGAGACTGATAAATTGTCAACTTTAGATAAACCACTAACAACTAATACAAAGGTGTATAGTTAATAAGCCAATAGTGGAGCTAACTGAAATAATAATAAAGACTCGATACAAAAAATGACAGAAGGAAAAAATAGAGAGTAAAAATAGAAAGCAAATAGCAAGAAAACAGGTTTAAGCTCTAGCATATTGATGATTACATTACATGTAAATAGCTTAAACTCTCCAAGCAAAAGGCAGAGATTGATGGTATGTTATTAGTTTCCTAGGGCTGCTGCATCAATGTACCACAAACTGGGTGGCTTAAAACAACAGAAATGTATTTCGTCACAGATCTGGAGGCTAGAAGTTTGAAATCAAGATTAGTTCCCTCTGGAGGGCTCTGAGGGGTAGTCTGTCCCATGCCTCTCTCCAAGCTTCTGGTGGAGGTTCCTAGAATCCTTGCTGTTCCTTGGCTTGTAAATGCATCACTCTTATCTCGGCCTCCATTATCACATAGCAGTCTTCCCTGTGTGTGTGTGTGTGTGTCTCTTCTCCTGTTTTCAAAAGGACACCAGTCATACTGGATTAGGGCCTACCCTATTCCACTATGATCTCACCCTAACTAATTACATCTGCAAGACTCTGTTTACAAGTAAGTTCACAGTTATAGGTACCAGGGGTTAGGACTCGAACATACCCTCTTGGGGGGCAAAATCAACCATAACAGATGGATTGAATTTAAAAAAAAGCAAGATCCAACTATATGGTGTGTATAAGAAATGGAATTTATATATAAAGATGCAGTCCAAATTCCCTATACACTTTGAATATTTTTAGGACATAGGACATATCTAATCCAACTTGTATCTCCAGTACCCAGTTCAGTACTAGTATTCAGAATCTACTAAAACTATTCATTGAAAGAGTAATTTTATTGAAAACTTCTTACTTCATAAGACATGCAAGGATGCTTCAGGAAAGCCCCCAGTGAAATTATCACATTCTACAAATTAATAGATTCATTAAATGGGGCTTTATGACAACGGCACAAAGAAATTAAGCTTTTATTTTAAAAGGACTTTGCATGCCTCTTGTTTGTTTCATGTCTAATATATCTGCTTCATCTGAATATCCCAGAACTCAGATGATCTTCTAAGTTAGAGGTCAGCACACTTTTTCTCTTAGGGTCTGACTGGAAATATTTCATGATTTGCAGATCATGTGGTCTATGTAGCAACTACTCAACTCTGCCATTGTAGCACAAAAGCAGCCATAAGACAATACATAAATGAAACGCATGGTGTGCTTCAGTAAAACTTTATTTACAGGAATGAATAAACCCATTGCCTTTAAGTTGATTCCGACTCATGGCAACCCCACATGGCAGAGTAAAACTTCCCCATAGGGTTGCCTTGACTGTAATCTTTATTGAAGCAGATCATCAGGTCTCTCTTCCTCTGTGCAACTGTGTGGGTTCACACCACCAACCTTTATGTTAGTAGTCAAGTACAAACCGCTCATGATACCAGAGACCTTGCAGAAGCCAGTAGTGGGCCATATTTAGTACATGAACTGTAGTTTGCTGAGCCCTGTTCTAAGCAGAGGATAATTTTTCAAAGTCTCTGTGGCTAAGTATTATCTACTCTTTAAACTGTACATTTATCACTAGTCTAGAAAGCTTTGATCAGACCCAGTAATAGATGCACACATCTTTTTATTTATATGAACCCTGTATCTACTTTTCTTGGATGATGCAAACAGAAAAGACAAGATCTCAGACACTGACAGGTAATTTACTTCCTATAGCCAAGCTCTTCAATGCTCTTTCATGCTTTTACTGTATTGTCACAGCCAATACAGCTAGTGAACTTTGAAAACAATCCTAAAATGTAAGTGCCCAATGTTACCACTGTCAGTTCCTATCATCTTCAGTAGGATTGAAGGTGTGAACTATGAAATTAATTATATTCAGGACATACAATACACATAGTTAAAATTTGTTCAATGTGATTTTCTAAAACATCTTGTTTTTTAGCTTTGTGCTCAAATGTCACAACTTCCTTTCCTACCTTTTTATAATTTCTCTTCTCATTTTATGCTTTCAAATAACAACAACGTATTCTTTATTCGTCTACTCTTCATGGCTTTCTATCTAAACTTTCTTCCAATATAAGGATTTGAGGATTCAGTATAGATAGATGGTCACTAAAAGTCAAAACTGCCCACTATGTCAATTAAATAGCATGTCTTCTATTTAAGCCAATTTTTTTTTCCACTCAGGGAAAATGATACAGCCTATAAGGGAAAACCATGCGTCTGTTGTTAACATATCTGTCTGACGTAGAGATGAGGAGTTCAGGCTTTAGATTCAAATCTTGATTCTGCTTGCTAGTTGCATTATAACACTGGGCAAGTTATTTATTACCTAAGACTCTGTTTTCTAGTCTTCTACATAAAAACATTCATCTGACCTATAGGGTCGCTATGAGTTGGAATAGACAAAAGCAATGGGTTAGGTTTTTGGTTTTATGTAAAAACAAGGTATACCTCATTAAGCATGATGTGAGATTAAATGAGACAAATGTATGGAAAGCTTAGTACAAAGCTGTTTCATAATGCACACTCAATAAATATTGGAGCCCTGGTATAAAATACTGTTTTTATTTCATTGCTTAAAACATATTAAGTGCTCAATAAGTGAAAAATACTCTCTGACTCACTTTCTCTCTCTCTCTTTCTATATATAAATATGTATATATGTATGTATATATATGTATGTATGTATATATATGTATGTCTACAACTCATATCTTTTTTTTTTTTTTTAATTTTATTGTACTTCAGGTGAAAGCTTACAGAGCAAATAGTTTCTCATGAAACAGTAGTACATATGTCTACAACTCGTATCTTACCAATTCTATCTCCAGAGTCCATTACAGTGCCTGGTAACTACTAGGTACTCAAAATGTTGTTTGTTGAAATGTAATTGAAATGAATTAAGTCTCTATATGAGACACATTTATCAACACTGTGATGACTTTGCCTTGTTGTTACATTCTTTGTCAATGTCTCTATCACTAGGGGGTTATTTGAAATCCCCAACTTGATTCCTATAAAAAAGAAAAGTTAAATTTTTTATACTACAGTGTGGTAGGTGCTTTATGTATGTTATCTCATACGATTTAGATAAATTGAGTTTAATACTCAAATCTGTGAGTTAGGCGCTATTATTCTAATTTAGAAATGAAAAAAGCAAGTTTAAGAGAAGTTAGACCAGCTACCATACAGCAGAGCTGGGTTGAAACTGAGGCTGGATATGCTTTGAACTCACATTTTTAATTGTTGTGCTATTATAGGAGACCTGGTAGCATGTTGGTTAAGAGCGCAACTGCTAACCAAAAAGTCGGCACTTCAAATTCTCCAGCCGCAATTTGGAAACGCTATGGGGCAGTTCTATTCTGTCCTATAGGGTCACTAAGAATTGGAATCGACTTGATGGCAACAGATTTTTTGGTCTGGTGCTATTATAGCTGTCATAAAAAGTACACATCCCTACAAATTATCAATGACCCTTACTAGAAAGGGAAGAAAAAGTTCATATTTATCACGCATCTAAAATATCTAATTTATTAGGTGTCATGACAATATTTGATGTAGATACGATCATTTATATTTTTAAGATAAAGAAACTGAGGCTTGTCCAAGATAATACATTACTTTCTTCAGAGGGGAAAAAAACCCCCACAAAGAACAGCTTCATTTATTCTCTGTTATGTTGAAAGTTAGCCCCTAAAGCAAGTTGACTCTGTACACAGTCAGGCATTTGGCCAAAGCAATAAAGGCTTCATGCCACAGACATGGTTGAAGCATTGAAAACATGCCCTTCCCAAATTTTATGATAACACATAAAGATTGCTGGGTGGAACAGCTGTACTGAGAAATCCCAGGGCCAAATACTTCAACAGAAAATATAATTTGAGGATCATAGGAGAGGAAATGGGACATATATTGAGTGCTTACCATGTGCTGGATACGTGCAATCATCGACTCATTAGATCTCACACGATATGTGAGGTAGACTTTAATCCTTCAGCTTACCAATTAGGGAACTGAAATTTAAAGAGGTTATATAACTTGCCTCATGTCCCTCAGCTAGTAAACAATAGGGTCATCTTCTGAATCCATTCTTTCACTAAAACACCATAAACAAAGTTTTAAATAGACAATATAAATATTTATGATAAAGCTGAAGAGAGGGTTTCTTCCCCCCTCCCTCCAAGAAGAGAGTGTAAATTCTTACAGGGAAGAGGAAATCCCCTCTTTCCTAGTAATAACACAATTTTTCTCATGCATGTTACAGCTGCTTGATATACACAACCCATTAACAGACTTTAATATTCGACAATTCCACAGCTCTGAGCTGCCTCTTACTTACATACAAGTTACATATGGTGAAGAAAGGTGTATTTTTTTAACTTCATAAGTACTTCAAATCCCTATGAAAACCTTAAGTGCTATTCATTTAAAAGGGGGAAAATAAGCTATGTAATTACATTTTCAAAATCAACCCTCTCCAAGGAACCTCCCTAGTTTCCCGCAACTGGAAATAAAGGAAGCAGTACAGTAATAGTAGGAAGCTTAGTCAGACAGACAGATGGATGTGGGTCTACCTTCTGGTACACTAATGGTATGGCGGTTAAGCGCTCGGCTGCTAACCAAAAGGCTGGCAATTCATATCCGCTTGCCACTGGTGGAAACTATGGGGCAGCTCTATCCTGGCCTATAGGGTCACTACGAGTCAGAATCAACTCGATGGCAACAAGTTTAATGGCTGATTGTGTGATTTTTAAATTCCTTATCCATATAGGACTGATGGAGAATAGAGTGTTATAGTGAAAATAAAGTGCCCATCACAGTGTCTTGCACGTAGTAGCAATGCAGAAAACATTAATTCTCCTTTGTACCACTATGATAAACAAATGACAGAGATTTGTTTTTTTTTTAATTAGCATTAATAACATATGTATCTATCCTCTCCCACAAGAGTATCAATTTCTGGCAACCAGTGACTGAATCTTAATCACTTATCAGGTCCCTACATTATATGTGCGTTAAGGGTGTTCAAGGAATTATTAGTGAATTGAAATTACAGGCAGTAGGCTCCTGGGCCACAGTGAAGGAACCAAAGCCCAAAGCAAAATATTGGACACAGCCAGCAAGTGCTAATTAAAGCTGCTTTAGTATTATGTGTGCAGGGCAGTGGAGGGAGGGCATCTAGTGGTCCATCTTATGGGAGGCTAGCTGATGGAAAAATGTGCCCACAGCACCTCAAGTCAATCCTCACACTTTCCATTCTGGCTGCTTTACAAATCCAGTTGCCCACTTATGTCCAAAGGACCAAAGTCTCTTAATAGTTTTAGACCTAAGAAGGCCAGTGAGGTAGGACTGATTAATTATACTGGCTCTCTTTCAGCCCTTGTTTCAGTTCATTAAAAGGAAACAAAATGATGTTCTATTTTACTGTAGTGGTACTTCATTATTTGTAGATAAAAATTTCAGGAAACATGGTTCTCCTTCAAGACCAAACCAAACCAAACCAAACCAAAGGCAAAAACAAACATGCAACCTACAAAATCTTCTACACGAGCATATTGTTGCTGTGTGCCGTCAAGTGGATTCCAACTCATAGCAACCCTACAAGACAGAGTAGAACTGCCCTGCGGGGTTTCCAGGATGTAGTCTTTACTGAAGCAGACTGCCGCATCTTCTCCCACGGAGCAGCTGGTGGGTTCGAACCACAGATCTTTTGGTTAGCAGCTGAGAGCTTAACCATTAAATCACCAGGGCTCCTTCCACCAGCAAAGCAACCTCAATTATTCTGCTGTTGAGACTTGACATACTACTTCGAGTAAGATCAATTAGGAATTCTTTATTTATGGATTGAGCATGTTCTACCAATTCCCTCTATCTCCAAAAAAAAAAAAAGGTGGGGGGTGTCATGGTTTGAATTATGTCCCCCCAAAAATGTGTATATCAGTTTGGCTGGGCCATGATTCCTGGTACTGTGTGATTTTCCTGTATGTTGTAAACCTGCCTCTGTGATGGTAATGAGGGAGGATGGGTGGCAGTTGTGTTAGTAAGGCAGGACTTGATCTGCAAGACTGGATTGTGTCCTGAGGCAATCTCTTGAGATATAAAAGACAGAAGTGAGCAGTGAGACAGGGGGACCTCATACCATCAAGAAAGCAGTGCCAGGAACAGAGCATGTCCTTTGGACCGGGGTCCCTGCGCAAAGAAGCTCCTAGTCCGGGGGAACATTGATGAGAAGGCCGACAGAGAGAGAAAGACTTCCCCTGGAGCTGACACCCTGAATTTGGACTTTTAGCCTACTTTGACTATGAGGAAATAAACTTCTCTTCATTAAAACCATCCACTTGTGGTATTTCTGTTATGGCAGCACTAGATGACTAAGACAGGGGGAATAAATAATATTCCTATATTCTCATGGTGAGCTCAACTGGTTGTCTACTATGTAAGTCCTCATAATCTCTATTAAAATTCTCTATTATAACTTAGATAATTTTTATAAATATCCTCTAAATCTTTATGAGAAGAGAATATCTCCTTCATGATATATGAGGAAGATTTATTCCATTTCCTTTCCACTAGTCTCTGGCTTTATACTGTTATAAAGAAATCTCAGTTTTATGAAAAAAAAGGAAGTCATTTTGAGAAATCAAAATATTCTAAAATGACTTTATGTTAAAATGCTAGAAGAAAGTCTGAATTTTCCTGTCTTCTTGTTAGGTAACAGACCTTTGAGATTTAACTCAGAGGATTTTAAGAGGTAATTTGTGTAAAGTATGGTTACATTTAAATTAATCTGATAAAATGTAAATGGGGACCCAGCAAAGAGGAGGCAATTAATAACTTACATTCAGATTCCCACTGTAAAAAAAGTGCATTGAAGTATTGTCTGATAATGATTGGATTCAATCCAAATAGAATTTTAAAAATTCAAAAAGCATCTGAAGTGTGTTAGCAAATTCACAGCTTTATAATAACACTGTGATTTCAGTTTGCTTTATATTTCACAAAATATTTATGCTGGAATACACATGCAGATTCTAATTGCACATAACAAAGAAAGGTTCCTGAAAAGGTCTATTTGCTTGCAAAAAGCTGTGAAGATTTGTTATCACATGAAATTTATTTTTAATAAATAGAGACAGAATGTGTAAGTTAGCTTTTGGTGTTTTTGCCCTATAGCAGAACCAAAATTATGGAAACCTAAAAATTATAGTTTTAACTTCCCATGAACTCTCCTTGCATTGCTCTAATTTGTGGTTGCTTAGAAATATTACACACAGAGAACTGATTGTTTCCAGATGCTACTAGTCAAAACTCACTTTATGCTTTTGACTTTAATCTATTCTGTTTAATAGCGTTATAAATACGTTTCTCTAAAAGGTCATAAATGTACAAATCAAGTTCTGGTAGCAACGTATCTTGGGAATATATTCTTATTAATATGTAAAAAGCCTTTCCTGTGTTCAGCTTCCATTGGTTTAACTAATACAAACTTAATTCTGAATGACTCCTGAAATTACTATCATTTATGCGCGAGATTTAGTTCACTAATTTCCATCTACGTTTCTGATTCAGTACTTTTGATAGCACTAAGTCCTTCACATTCATTCACCAAAGGTTTATTGAGAGAGACACTTTAACTCATTTCTAATTATTCAGTAACTTACTGAATACTTAGAAGATAGCAAAAGATGAAACCACAAGAGTAACTGGCATGCTTGAATAATGACCTTAGCTAGTAACTACAGACTCCACTTGGAGAAAAACAGCTGAAGGAAAAAAAAGAGAGAAGTAACTGAGGCCTCATTGTGAACTAGCAGCAGCTGTGGAGAAGAACCATACAAGACAAATCTTCAGACTGTCTCTCACTGATTATTTTGATAGTCCCTAAAATGGCACTTAATTTCTCTAAACTTTTATTTTTTCATTAGGAAAGAAGCATAACAAAAAATATCTATTAAGGTAGTTGTAAGAAAAAACTCTCGAACACTAAATGTGTGGAGGGGAGGGCAAGCTCTGCTTGTCAAATATTGTCAGAAAGTAAATAATAGTTGAATTATCACATGGTCAATAAATTAAAAAAAACTGCTTTTAACTTTTATTTTCTACAGGATGTATTTTTTTTAAGTCCTTAAAACCCTCAGATACACAAAAATACTTCAGTTATTCCTCACAACAACCTTCTCTGATTCTGTAAGGTTTGAACAACAACAACCACGTATGTATATAAATATACACACATATATCTAATCCATTAAATCATTCTTAATCAAGATCAAAAGTAACCCTGGATCTAATCTCACAATGTAGATCTAAGAAAGGGAACCACACACATGATAATTTCCTTATTTCTACTTTGTGAAAATTTACATCAAAATGTCCCTTGAGCTTCATGATTCTTTTGAAGAACACCTTTTCTCCATATTGGTAAGTCCCTCCTGTTTATTTACCCTTCCTCATAGGCAGAAAATGATCCTTTGCTTCAGTGACACTTCACCTAACTGGGTCAAATCCCAAATGGCTAGTGTGACGTTCTGCATCTGAAATTACTTGTTTTATGAGGCAGAGGATATATCTAAGCCTAATCTCTCAATCTTTCTTGGGTGTTCTTCAGATCCCTTCAACATGCCCCAAAGTGGAATCAGAGAGCTTTCACTTAAAGCCTTCTCCTCCTACTATTCTCCTTGACTCAATACCAGTGTAATCTACCTACCCAATTTATCCTCTTCAGAATAATCCTTGATTATTTCCCTCTATAATCTATGATGTTAATTGCTCTCCTAGTCTAACGGGTTTTATCTTCTGAAGAAATTCTGAAATTGTCATTTGTTTGGACATTTTCTTATAAACGTTACCTTCGTTTAGTTCCCATCCACTATGGCAACACCCTCCAAACTCATCTTTCTGCCTACAATCCCTTCCCATCTTCATTTTATTCCCTACAAAGTGTAGAACTGGTAACAACATAAAACTACATCAAACCCTTTACTGGATGCCTCTCTGACTTCCCCAGACAAAAGAATCACCATTCTTTTCAAGTCACCCACAGCAATCTTACACATTCCCATTATAACACTTTTCATAGTGGACTGTTATTAATTGTGTGCATAATTGTCTAAAAAGACTATGAGCTTCTCAAATGAAGGAACTCTGTCTTTGTTTTCTTAGTGTTTGAAATAGCATCTATTGCATGATACTTGACATACGTTTGCTGAATGAATGAATAAGTGAATAAGTGACTGTTATAATGACTGGGTAGCTTTTGTTTGCCAATTGATTCTTTGAAAACATGCATTATACGGCACTTACCAAGTGACAGTGCTGCTTGGTCTGGTGATAGGACACACTGTGTTAATATCATTTTTATATGTTCTTTTGTCTTATGTAAATATACAAGATGGCCATTCAACAAAACATTTAAAATCAGAATTTTTTATGTGCAGATCTTTCTGTTTATAGATCAAATATTAAAATTGTTGTTTTATGACTTAATCTTGCTTTATATTCACCTACAAGTTGCTTCTGGAAGAGCTAGTGGAGTAATTTTTTTTTTAAATTACAGATTAGTCACCTATATTTAAATACTGATAATCATTAAGGCCAGACATTTGCTATCTAAAACAGTTTTTCTACCCTCAGATTCTTATTTATGTAATGTATTTACCTTTAGGTTGGCTTACTCATTTTTATTACAGATTACCGTGCACATGGTTTGTGACCACAACGTGCCCTCCTTGCTTGTTAGGCACATTAACGCAGAGCCTTTTGTTGGGTATAACCTAATTAATTTATCTTGTTCAGTGCCTTGTTTGCAATTATTTTCATAATTGCTATTTCATAGGAACTTGACCCATTTGACTTTTAAATAAGCTTTTTGTACTTTGTTGATGTCTCCATTTTCTCCACCTAATAAGATATTGATAAAATTTAAGGTCAGGAAGAAAATAGCTGTATCAATCAATGTTTTCACAAATTATTCATTGTAAATTTAGCTGAAGTACCCCCAATCTTTTATTTGGAGACTAAAAAATTCACTTCTATGAGGCTTTAACTCTCTCATTTTAACTCTGATTAGCACGACAAAAAATAAATCACTACTTGACAAATATTTTATCACCCATATTAATCCTTGCTGAGTAAAGGAGATTAAGAATAGGCTTGTTATTAATCCTAACACAAATACTATGGACTGAAGCAGTTTGGCGGGGGGTGGTGGTGAATAATTAGAAACAAATTTTGGGAAAATCATTTTTGCAAAGTAGGATCAGATTGACCTTAAAGGAGAAAAAGAAACTTGCTCTATGAATGACATCACCAAAGAGAGAACAGGATTTAAAGAATTAGGGAGTTTAATTTTGCATGCTCATCAAATTGAGGACTTCGCTTGTGTCAATATTTGCTTGTATCCTAGAAAACGCCATTTCTGGCAACTTTCATAAGCCCAAGAAATACTAGTCCAAAATGCAACTCTACATATATGTATTCTTGATTATTTTCTATCTGCATTCCCTCTCCTTATAAAAACAACTTCAAGCATCCCATAACAAAAACAAGAAACCTAAAACAAAATAAAATAAAACTCATTGGTCACCACTGGAGGCAGCTAAGGCACTAACCATTTACTATGATCATTGGTAATTATAAAGAAAGAATTAAGCATTTATCCTCTCTCATGTACAAACTAATAACCTTATTTGAGAAAAAAAATTATTTTCAGAAAATTTCCGTATGTAGACAAAAAGAATTAGAAAATCACCAATCAGCAATCCCTACTGAAAAAACTGAATACGGAAACAATCATCAATAGATGCAAAATGCCTTTAGGAAAAATGATTAATAAGGAACTTTATAACGAGAGGGACAGGCTGACAAAACCTCTACTGCTGATCCGTATTCACATGATCAAAACTATAACGATCAGACATATGTGCCTCCTGATATAATGCAAAATGAAGTACATAGCACCACCTACGAAGTATCTGTGCCAAAGGCCAAAGTTGTGTCCAAATCTAACACAACTTATATACTTATTTTCCAATTCATGGAAATATTAAGAATAGAGATCAATTTAAACACCTTGAGGAAGTGATTCTATAAAGAAGCAGACCTCATTATCAGTGAGTCATTGCCTCCAAGAGACAGAAAGAGAAAACACGAACTATTCTCGATTAAAGAAAATTTAAAAGTCCCAGAAGCAAATGTAAGATGTGGATCTTGCTTGGATCCAAATTTGAACAAACAAACTATAAAATGACATTTTGAAACAATAAGGGATATTTGAATATAGGTGGAATATTGAGTAATATTAAATTTCAGCCTTAAGTGCTTATATGATTAAAGTAAAAAGGCAGCATCTTTAGACACACACAATCCCCCAAATATATAAGTCGGTAAGGAGAACATGGGCTGGCCTCCAGGCCTTACTTTCCCCTCACTTTGTGTAGAGAATAGCCTGTATGAGCATAAAAGCCATTTTACAGGACACTTCCATCAGGAGTCCCAGTAAGAGAGAATAGGAAGAGAGGTGTTATTCAAAAAAAGTTCGTTGAGAAATCTTCATACTTGAAACATAGAAGTTCACAGATTTAGGTAACACTTAAGGCTCAAAGGGATTTATTTTTAAAAACCCAACCTAGACTCACTATAACAAAACTACTGAATACCAAAGATATAGAGGTCTTAAAAATAAACCAGAGAGAAAAGATAGATCATCATTAAAAAGGCAGGAAAGAAAGAAAAGACCAAAATGGATGTCAGAAGAGACTCTGAAACTTGCTCTTGAACAGAGTAGGTAAAGCGAAAGGAAGAAATGACGAAAAGAGCTGAACAGAAGATTTCAAAGGGCAGCTCGAGAAGACCAAGTATTATAATGAAATATGAAGATAAATTGATACTTCCTTACAATTTGTTGTTGTTGTTAGGTGCTGTCGAGTCAGTTCCGACTAATAGCAATCCTACGTACAACAGGACGAAACACTGCCCGTTCCTGCACCATCCTCACAATCCTTGTTATGCTAAAGCCCACTGTTACAGCTACTGTGTCAATCCATCTCTTTGAGGGTCTTCATCTTTTTTGATGACCTTCTACTTTACCAAGCATGATGTCCTTCTCCAGGGACTGATCCCTCCTGATAATGTCCGAAGTATGTAAGATGTAGTCTCTCCATCCTTACTTCTAAGGAGCATTCTGATCATACTTCTTCCAAGAAAGATTTGTTAGTTCTTTTGGCAGTCCATGGTATATTCAATATTCTTCTCCAACACCACAATTCAAAGGTGTCTGTTCTTCGGTCTTCCTTATTCATTGTCCAGCTTTCACATGCACGTGAGGTGATTGAAAATACCAAGGCTTGGGTCAGGCACACCTTAGTCTTCAAGGTGACATGTTTGCTTTTTAACACTTTAAAGAGGTCTTCTGCAGCAGATTTGCCAAATGCAATGGGTCTCCTTACAATTTAGTGACAATAAAAAAAAGATACCATATAAAACATCTAACAGAATATCTGCTAGTTGAAAAAAGCTCAGTAAACACTATTTTCCTCCTTCCCTCTAAAATGCTAATGAACCAGTATATCATTTTCTTTGATTATTAAGGAACCTTCTCTGGCTAACTTAATCAAAAAGAGAATTCATTGGAGGAGAAAATTTATATGTGGGAGAGCTCACAGGATAAAAGAATGAGGCATGGAAAAGGCAGCTGCTGCTGGAATGATTAAATTCTAACAGAATTTAGATTTAGAGGGAAGCAACTGGCAGAGGGGGCAGGTTATATAGCCTGTGGGGTTCCTTCAGCTTCTGGAGTATGGGGGTAGACATCTTGATTTACAGTCACATCAGAATTGCCCTCAGCGGGAGACAGGTGACTCCCCAGAAGAAAATTTACTGCGATTAGGAAGAGAAAAATGAATGTTGGGCAGCCAAAAAGACATGAAATATCTACCCTAACATGTTTGGCTAAAAGCAAACATGATACGGAGTAGAATTCACAGACTCCCACAAATCACCTTTTCTGCTAGATATCCATTTAACTCTCCCTAATCTAATTATTCCCCACTGTACAGATGTGTACAATGGTGCCAGTTCTCTTTCCTCAAACTAGTCCTTTCTTAGTGTATAGAAATATTGGTAAAACTACCAAACAGCTCTCATCAAGTGAGTGCCTTCCTTTTAGAAATGACCAAATAGGTATCAGGCCAGTCTCTAATAATGGGACTACTTTTCCAGCTGTCTCCTCAATCCTGTGCCAGTGCATAACCTGTACTTACTGCTGATGACTAAATTACCCAAGATTATGCCATTAGTTTAAAATTGGACTAAGCAGGAAGTAATTAGGAGAGAGGCTCCTGTCAAACAGTTCCTAAACTATTAAGTGATATGAGGCTTCCTGCCTTTCTCTCTCCATTCAGGGTATGGGTATGTTATCTATTGCAGGTCCTGCACTTGGCTATAGGTGTGAGAATTCATCCTACAGATTTTGTTGTATCACAGCCACTTCTCTTTAAAGGCTAATACGGCTTTTTATAATGGATTTAGCACATTTACAAAACATCTGTGCCTTAGTGATGACATCACTAAAAAGCCCCATATTCCACCTGAAATAAGTCTATTGGCTTTATATGCAAACTCAAAAATACTTACAACCTCTCTCCTTCCTCTGTTGTTGTTGTTGGGTGCTGTCAATTTGGTTCTGACTCATAGTGCCCCTACGTACAACTGAACGAAACACCACCTTGTCCTGCACCATCCTCACAGTCGTTGCTAGGTTTGAACCCACTGTTGTAGCCACTGTGTCAATCCATCTATTTGAGGGTCTTTCTCTTTTTCTCTGACCCTCTGCTTTACAAAGCATGATGTCCTTCTCCAGGGGCTGGTCCCTTCTGATTGCATATCTGCCTCTAACTACATACAATTGATACCATATACTGCCAATGTATCTCATAAATATTTCCGATATCCACGTGTTATTCTACCGCCTGAGTTGAGTCCGCCATGTGACGCTAGGATTACAGCATCTCCCTGGTCTCCCTGCCTTTCGTCTTACCCTCCTCCCATCTGTCCTCCATTCTGCTGCCAGAATAGCATTTATACCACGGAACTCTGACCATGGAGCCTCCTACCTGATTCTTGTCCACATCCCCCCCTTTGGTGTAATCCTTAATTCATAAAACAGCGTCCTTTGTGATCTGACCTTGACACACCTATTTCATCTTCCTTCACTCTACCACATTTTAGTAAGTTGTTCTCTCAGCTTGGCCTGTTCTACTTTTCATCTACATGGAAAACTTCACATTTCATCACAATGTCCACTTTCTCTGAGAAGTCTTCCCTGACCATATAGATTTCCTCACCTTTTACAGACACACCCTAAAGTAACTCCCAGTAACTCCTGCCTCATATCATCCATGCCTCTGTGCAATACGCTTCCCTTGAGTCTGGGCAGAACTGACAGTGACTGCCTTCTAACGAACAGAATAAGCCAAAAGTGATGGGATGTAACACACCTGGTTAGGTTACGTGATACAGCAAAGGCAATGGGATATCATTCCCATTATTACCTTATATAAGACTCTGTCTTGGAAGACTGGAATGAGATATTATTTTTCTGGCCTTGAAGAAGCACACAGCCATGTTGTAAACTGCCTGTGGAGAGGGCTATGTGGCAGGGAACTGCGGGCAGCCTCTATGACTTGAGGGCAGCCTCCCACCAACAGGCAAAAAACTGGGGCCCTCAGTCATACAACCACAAGGAAATGAATTCTGTCAAAAACCTGAGGAAGCTTGGAAGTTAATCTTTACCCAGCTGAATCTGATTAGACTATAGTCCTGGATGATACCTGGACTGCAGCTGGTGAGACCCTGAGACAGAGAACCCAGGTAGGCTAAGCATGAACTCCTGACCCAAAGAAACAGAGAGATAATAAACGTGTGATGTTTCAAGCCACTGAATCTGTGGTCGTTTGTTACACAACACAGAAAATGAATATACTCAGTAACCCAACATACTTTCTACTGGCTGCTACTGCATTTTTTCACATACCTCCATCAAGCAACTTAAATTTTCATACTCAAATTTCTTCCCAATATTTCTGCCTAACCTATATGAAATTTTAAGAGCAGTTAACGTGTTTTTTTAATCTTGTATCTCCAGCATCTAGTATAGGAACTACCAAGTGACTGTTGAACCAAAGAAGGAACAAAACCCTTTGCCACCGAGTTGATGACAACAAAGAACAAAACGAATGTGTGAAATTGAAACAATAGTAGATAACTTATTGAAATCATTTTGCCACTGAGCATGCAGTTTCCTTTCAATTCTAATAATCCGAATCTTGAGAAACTGAATATGGGAATGTTGAATGGGGCTGTTATTTATTGAGTGGCTATTATGTATTTGGTGCTGACCTACTAGATCTGAAAAATGCAGTTGATAGAAGGTCCTTTCATATTTTTTGTGTTTTATATAGAAAATATGAGCTCTACACAGGAAATACTAGTTGGACAAGGGTTTTCAAAAGGCATTAGAACTGTCAGCTTTGAAAAATTAAACAAGCTGCCCTAGAGATGTTTAAGCTGAGACTACAGACCCTCCTATTAAAATATTTGTTTAGAAAAGGGTTTGAATATTGAACTTGGTGATCTCTGAGGTCGCTTTCAGTTCTAAGATTCCATGATACTTAAAAAAATATTACAATTTCGAAATCATTATTTTGTGGCAGTATAAAGAATTATAGTCAATAATATGGTATCTGTATCACAAAAAATAAAATCTACTGGAAAGCTAAGTCTTAAATGTAGTCTTGTAGCTATGTTCTTTTAAATAATAAAGCTTCTGCCCATAAAACTCAGTACCTACAGTTCCAGTGAAATTTTGAAGGAACTGGGTGCTGATTTTGAGTTCTGTATTACTGCAATGACTTCAGGAGCCACAAGGTGGCAGAGTGTAGGCACAGTGTTTCTAATTCACAAGACTTTGAAACAGGAGTTACCATACCTTCAAAGGCAGCTTTAAATGAGACTTTGGATTCTTCCATGTTTCCATTATGCCAGGTGCAGGGATTGGATGGAGGAAATGAAATGTATATTTAGAGGCTCTTAGGGAGATAACGGTATATGAAGTAGTGGATATTTAAAGACAAAACTGTTCATGGATACAATTTCTAATTTGCATTTGCATGTGACCCCAAAATTATTACAGCCCACCCTGATCACTGCCTTCTCCAATCACTCCTTTAATGCCCACCCGCCACACTTAAACTGGTACAAATTCACAAATACAGCACTTCCATTTAGATCCTTAAAGCAGCAAAAAGCCATTTGATCTTTTTACAGGGTTTTAAAAATCAGCATTGTGTACGGTCAAGTTTATTCCCCTACTTTACCACAGATCACAGCAACCAATAAATATTATATCAGTGCAATGAACAGGGCAGGGATCTTGCTCTGATTCTGTAAGATCAGGTCTTACATGTTTCCATTATGTGACACATTTCCATTAAAGATCACTTAACTTCTCCTCTTACGAAAAGGCAGTCTTCTCCAGATTCTGGATTCCTTGATAGTATCTGACCCGAGATATTCTGTAAGTTCCCTCTTCTTTCTGCAGATGTTTAGGATGCTGTCACATCATAATCAGTCAACCAAATAGTATGCAGAAGGTGTATGGTACCTTCTTTGGGGGAAGCAGTAGACTCCAAGTCCAAGAGAGCCAGGACTCTTTTGTAATAACCATTTTATCTCCAAGGCCTAGAACCATGCCTGATACATAATTGTTGTTGTTAGGTGCTGTCAAGTCCGTTGTGACTCATAGAGACCCTATAGGACAGAGTAGGACTGACCCATAGGGTTTCCAAAGAGCAGCTGGTGGATTTGAGCTGCCGACCTTTTGGTTAGCAGCTATTGCTCTTAACCACTGTGCCACCAGGGATCCATAATAGACATTCAAAAAATATTGAGTGAATAATAAACCTTACATGTATAGTTGCCAGACTGAAAGAACTCAAGTCCATAGACAGCCCACAATCATGCCCTAAAACAATAGTTGCTCAACAAATGTTAAATTAAACAACGTTTTGTTGTTAGATGCCATCGAGTCGTTTCCGAGTCATGGCAACCCTATATACAACAGAACGACACATTGCCTGATCCTCACAATCATTGCTATGTTTGAGTCCACTGTTGCAGCCACTGTGTCAATCCATCTCATTGAGGGTCTCCCTCTTTTTCGCTGACCCTCTACTTTACTAAGCATGATGTCCTTCTCCAGGGACTGGCCCTTCCTGATAACATGTCCAAAATATGTAAGACTAAGTCTCACCATCCTTGCTTCTGAGGAGCATTCTGGCTGTACTTCTTCCAGGAGAGATTTCTTCATTCTTCTGGAAGCCCATGGGATATTCAATATTCTTAGCCAACACCATAATTCAAAAGCATCAATTCTTTTTTGTTCTTCCTTATTCATTGTCCAGCTTTCTCATGCTTGTTAGTTGATTGAAAATACCAAACACTGTGTGGTATGGGATAAGAAAAGGTCTGTGTCAAGGTTGTATCCTTTCACCATACTTATTCAATCTGTATGCTGAGCAAATAATCTGAGCCCGCTGGACTATATAAAGAAGACCACCACAACAGGATTGTAGGAAGACTTATTAACAATCTGTGATATGCAAATGACACAACCTTGCTTGCTGAAAGCGAAGAGGACTTGAAACACCTACTGATGAAGATCAAAGACTTCTACAGCCTTTAGTATGGATTACACTGCAACATAATGGAAACAAAAATCCTCACAACTGGACCAATAAGCAACATCATGATAAACGGAGAAAATACTGAAGTAAATTAAACAGTAAGCATACTTATATAGTCCCATAATTTTCTATTTCCTATTAATGAAGTTGATATAGAGGCTCAATCAATCAAGACATATATATGTATGTACATATGTATTTCATTTATTAATTTATTTACTATTCATTTATTATTGAGCACTTATTGTGGTTGACTCTATGAGCAAACCCCAAGATATTCAATGCCTACGCCCAAGGAGTTAACTATTAGTGGCAGAGACAAAACACACAAGAATAATAAGATAAATTATTGATTTTCAACTTTTAGAAATAATCTGTAACAAAGTACAGAAGGCATTGTTATTGTTGCATGATAGAGTGTTAATATCAACAACCTTGAAAATGTAGTATAGAAGAGACAATGTCGAAGGAACAAGAGGATGGGATAGAGGCTAATACTGGCATCTTATGAAGTGCACAGTTGAGAAACCCTATTGAAAATTGATGAAATAAGAAATTCTGTAAAGAAATTTAATAATTTAGTAAGAAAAAGAAGAAGAAATCAAATCACAGCAGGATGTTGTGTTAACCAATGCAGAAATTCTTTTATTTTTATTTTTTTTGAGGTAATACAGGTACATGGCAACAAATAGAAATGCTTAGTCTCCTACTATCCTCCCCTCCAATCCTTCTTTATTTTCTGACACTCCCCTGGGAATTTAAAGTGTTCATACTTTCAATTCTTTTGTAGGTTACCTTTGAACTGCTATATAATGCGTATATATCTGATTTGTCAACGTTACTATCTACTGACTTTCTTATATGAATGATGAGAATTTAAGTCACTTCTACTATGGTCTTACTCCCATTTCCTCTTCAGATGTTTGATATGTATGAAATTATTTTAATCCTTCTCTCAGTTATCTCTGTATCTGTAAACAATTTCTTAAAAAAATTTTATTTCTTATTTCATCAATTTTCAATAGGCTTTCTCAACTCCACACTTCATAAGATGCCTGTATTAGCCACTATCCCATCCTCTTCTTCCTTCAACATCTTCTCTTCCGCCACCTGAACATCTACTACATTTTCAAGGTTGTTGATATTAACACTCTAACATGCAACAATAACAATGCCTTTGTACTTTGTTATAGATTATCTCTAAAAGTTGAAAATCAATAAACAGCTTCTATATTGCAGTGAGTCTGTAAATATTGTTCAGTGCCTGGCCAAGAAATATGTTAACATTATACATAATTTTTTTTTTTTTTTCTCTACAGATTGGATGTCATAAACCTTTGATCACTCATGAGAGAATGTTCCTAGCATTAAGGTCAAATGGACTTTTTTTTCCCACACAAACCATGCATTTAAAAGTGCATTAAAATTTGTTTTTATATTTGTATTGTTTTGTATAGTTTGCTTTGTAGCTGGACTATAAAATAAAGTCTTTCTCCAGCCTCCAGAGTTTCTAACTGCCTTTGTCTTTTTCTTGTACTATTTATCTTTATCATCAGACTTTAACTTATTTACAGACCCTTGATCATATTTATTTCATGAAGTCACTGTTTCTATACGCTTATTCTACAAGCTCTGGAACTTCTTGTTTTATCTAGGTTGACTGCTCTCCAGGTCACTGGTACACCTATTATTTTGGGAGTCTCCACCACCACTTCTTTCCTGCTCTTCTGAGTTGACTCTGCTGTTGCCAAATCTACGAATTACTCTTTCTGGGTTTACTTTCTCATCACAGTCTGATGAAACTTCCAATGCAGTAGTACATGTGTGCGGGGGTGGGGTGGAGGTGAGGGTGTTGATGGTGGTAAACTTTCCAAGGGCTCATACTGTTGGGATTATTTTGAGCCTATGCCGGTGCTTGACTGGTACTTCAGCTAGTTATAGATTTCTAGGTTGAAAATAATTTTCCCTCAGAATTGTGGAAACATTGCTCTTTCACTCTCTAAGTTGGAACTCATTAAACAGTAGGTAAATTAACAATAGCCCAGAAATACTTTTGCTCTTTCAATAGTTAATTTTTATTTACGACATTTGATCAATGTACGGCTTTTATGTGTCTCTGAAAATCTAAACACTAAAATTGAACATTAGCCTTATCAGCTTGAGTGGTGTGGAGATGGGGAAGCTTTGTTAGCTCTTTAGACCACTGAGGCAGATTTGTCAGGTTGTTACTTTACTGGTTCAAGTAAAAAGAAATTGAGAAATCATGAATACACTTTTTAAAAGTGAATTTAGATGTACTTTAACACCAAGAAGATCTATCCCTTTGCCTAAGTTGACTATTTTGAATTAAAGTTTTCTTTAAAACATTCAATCTATTCTCTCTGTAATCAAAGCATAGACAAGGTCAAGTCAGAGTTTTCATTTGAAGAGGGAAGGGGAAAGTGGATAGGGAAGTGGAAATTTACATGATGTTTAAACTGCAGTTATTTTGAAGGAAAAAATACTACAAAGAATATAAAGCAACAATACCACCTATAACAAACACTAAAATTTTTATAAAACATCAGATATTGAATTTAATATGATCTAGAGGGAAAAAAAAAAAAAACCCTAGGTGGTGCAAACAGTTAAGAGCTCTACTACTAACTGAAAGGCTGGCAGTTCAAACCCATCCAGAGGCGCATCAGAAGAAAGGCCTAGTGATTTGTTTCCAAAAGCCTCAAAAACCCTGTGGAAATGAGGTACCATGTCACCTCAGCATTACCGGCACAAATCAAAAACACTAGAAATAACAAATGTTGTAGAGGCTGCGGGGAGATCGGAACTCTTATGCACTGCTGGGCTGGTGGGAATGCAAAATGATACGACCATTTTGGAAAATGATATGGCACTTCCTTAGAAAGCTAGAAATAGAAATACCATATGATCCAGCAATCCCACTCCTAGGAATATATCCTAGAGAAATAAGATTCGTCACACAAATAGACAACTGCATACTCATGTTCATTGCAGCATTGTTCACAATAGCAAAAAGATGGAAACAATCTAGATGCCCATCAACAGATGAATGGATAAACAAACTATGGTACATACATACAATGGAGTATTATGCAACAATAAAGAACAATGATGAATCTGTGAAGCATCTCATAATATGGATGAATCTGGGGGCTTTATGCTGAGTGAAATAAGTTAATCACAAAACGATAAATATTGTATGAGACCACTACTGTAAAAACTCATGGAAAGGCTTACACACAAAAAGTAATAGTCTTTAATGGTTACAGTGGAGGGGAGGGGTGGGGGGGGACACTAAATAGACAATAGATAAATGGTAACTTTGGTGAAGGGTAAGACAGTACACAATACTGGGGAAGCCAGCACAACTTGTACAAGGCAAGGTCATGGAAGCTCTATAGACACATTCAAACTCCTTGAGGGCTGTGGGGACCATGGTCTCAGGGAACATCTAGCTCAACTGGCATAACATAGTTTATAAAGAAAATAGTCTACATTCTACTTGGTGAGTAGTGTCTGGGGTCTTAAAAGCCTATGAGCAGCCGTCTAAGATACTCCACTGGTCTCACCCCTTTGGGAGCAAGGGAAAATTAAGAAAACTAGATACAAGTGAAAGATTAGTCCAAAGGACTAATGGACCACAACTACCACAGCCTCCACCAGACTGAGTCCAGTACAACTAGATGGTGCCCGGCTATCACCACCGACTGCCCTGACAGGGATCACAACAGAGGGTCCCATACAGAGCTGGAGAAAAATGTAGAACGAAATTCTATCTCACAAACAAAGACCAGACTTACTGGCCTGACAGAGACCGGAGAAACCCCGAGAGTATGGCCCCCGGACACCGTTTTAGCTCAGTAATGAAGTCACTCCTGAGGTCCACCCTTCAGCCAAAGATCAGACAGGCCTATAAAACAAAACGAGACTAATAGGGTACAACAGTCCAGGGACAAGGACTAGAAGTCAGGCGGGGACAGGAAAGCTGGTAATAGGGAACCCAAGGTTGAGAAGGGACAGTGTTGACATGTTGTGGGGTTGTTAACCAGTGTCATAAAACTATATGTGTACGAAGTGTTTAATGAGAAACTATTTGTTCTGTAAACCTTCATCTAAAGTACAATGAAAAAAAGAACAAGAAAACTAACACCACCTGTGAAGGTAATGCCACCCGTGAAGGTAAAAAAAACCCTATGGAGTATAGTTCTACTTTGCAACACATGGGGTCGCCATGAGTCAGAATCAACTTGGATGGCAACTGAGGGTTGTGTGTAGGGCCATCACCAGTATATTTAATTTATAAAACTTGACACTGTGATACTTTTCCACTGGAATAACTGCTAAGTTATTACAAGTTTAATTTAACAAAAGTAAGTCATGAATTACTATGTGAGCCCCTCTTGTGTACCAGACAGTATACTTGAAAGGTTCACAAACTGTCCTTACTGGAGCCTCATAACAAGTTTGTGTCTATAAAATTATCCTTAATTTGCAGATATGGAAACTAAGGCTTGACCCAGAAAGGCTAAGTAGTATGCCTAAAGTAACACAGAAATTAAATAAGAGAGTCAGGGCCCCAAACCTTCCTGTTGTAACTTCCATGCTTTCTGTATTCATCACACCGCCTTCAAGTCTATGCGATCCCATATGAACACTCACAGGTTTGCTTGAATATAATTTCTATAATGAAACTTTAAATTTCTAGCTCCTCTCTTCCAAGGAAGCCTAATCACTTTGATTATTATTATATGATTAAAATTAACCTCATAACATCTTTAATCAGTTCAAACACTATGGTCTCCAGAACAACTTGAGAATCGGTAGTCTTTCCTAGATATCAAGGACAGCAATAATAATAAACTTGATAATTAAAAAAAATACATATATGACAGGCACTATTCTCATAACTTGAAAACAGCAAGTATTTTCATATGTATCAACTCATTTAACCCTCTCAAGTATCTTACAAAGGAGGCATCATTATGGTCTCCATTTTACAAATACTACCGTCATTTCTGCAGACCTCTTATCTGGAGGCCATAACATTTCACAGTCCATCTATTTTATCATTCAAATAACTGAACTCATAGGGACATGATTAAGTGGAACAAATATATCCAGAGTTTAATAATTTCATTCATCATGATTAATAGAATAAAATTTACTGAGCAACAGTCAACTTCTAAGGCCAAATAACACCAAATCTGCCACAGAACATTCAAGTCGGCTGAGATATAGAGACAGAAGTTAGGTGATTTAAGCAACATAATACAAGCAACAACTAGTGAAGGTAAAAACATAGCACATGCATCTCAGTAAATACATAGCTTTAGTTAATTTGCTTTAAGATTGTAATACTTAATCTGTTATTGTTGATGTATTTCAACATGAGGTATACGAGTATTAAATAAATGTAATGAATAAAACTAATAGACCCAATAGAAGCAATCTCAATTCAACATTACAAATATTAACTCTAATCTAGAGTTACATAAATAATATGTATCATATAACCATAATAGAGAAAGTATAAAGTAAATATAAAGACAAATACATGATGCTATTGAATATCACTTCACTACTGCTGTTGTCAGCTGCCGTCGAGTCCATTCTGACTCATGGTGCCCCATGTGTACAGAGTAGAACTGCACTTCAGAGAGTTTTCTAGGCTGTGACCTTATCAGAAGAGATTGTCAGGACTTACTTCTGTGGAGCCTCTGGGTGGGTTTGAACCACCAGCCTTTCAGTAAATAGTCCAGCACTTGACCATTTACTTTATCCAGTCCTACTACATCACTACTCCCATTCTGGAATTCCCTTCAAGATAAAAGCTATTTTAACAATTCCATTCCTGGATCTGTGTTATTTATTTATTTCTCAACCATTTTCTCACTTGTTTAAACAACACACACACACACATACATACGATTTTTAAATGTGGAATATTTTCTTTCTTTTTTTTTTTTTTTTTTACTTAAAAATTCAACCAAGTTTGAAAACATATACTAACTTAATAAATAGAAGATTATTTCCTTCCATTTGACTTAGTTTCTTTAGACTTTTTCATGTAAAATACTGTTGGAGTTTAAGACAATGGATTTCTTTAGATAAAGAAGGTAAATGTGAAAACTGTAAGTGAGATTTTTGAGAATATACTGCATGCTTTCTCAAATTCTAACTTTTGCAATTTTTTAAACAAGTCATTTTTCAATGTTAATCATGAACCTAATGAACATCTTTGCATACAAGCTTTCATTACCTTGCAAAGCATTTAGCATAATAAGAATAAAATGGGAACATTTCCAAATACAAGAACTGTGTTTATGATTAAGCATCACTAACATAAGGAATCACAAGAAAATTACCAGAACTACAATTAAAATCTCATTAAAAGTATTTCAACCCTGACAATATCTTAGCGGTAATTTTAGTCTATTGAAGACCTGAAGAGTCTCCTTCTTAGTCTAAAATTTCATTGTAAGGTTATTCTTTTTTTTTTTTTAATTCTTAGAAGAGTACATTTTCTGCATCCATTTGATAAGGAAGATATGTAAATATTGGCAGGTATGCATAATATGGGAAATATAAGTTATTACTTGCAAATTTCTATGTCTTTTGAGTTTTGCATCTAAAAGAGTCTGAGCGGATATGATGCTATAATTTTTTTCTTTTCACATTGTATTAATATTTCAAACTGTACATAAATCCCTTCCCCTCTATGATACTTCTCATGTACACCAAATTTGTCAGTCAAAAATCTAACAAGAAATTGGTTACACTCAGAAAAAGAAAAATACTACAAACCTCTCATCAGAAAACATCCAGCTATGGTCAATGTTTTGCTTTGTTTACTAGCCTCTAAAGGATCTTTAAGAAAGAACCATGTCAGAAGATACCTGCTCAATGGCAGGATCTCTGCTAAGTGTGGTTCAGCACGCAAAGGATGAATGAAAGACTCTATTCCTGTCCCCCGAAAAACTCACAGCCCAAAAGCACAGTGAAGATCAAATTCAGAATTACATTTGTTTGCCAGATTATGATTTTGTATCTATAATGTCCCTTTGCGCTTACTATATACTTCAAGTATCTTTTCATTGTTTAACTTTACTCATAAGACCAAAGAACATGTACTACCTGAAACCAACTCAAGCTATAGTCATGGTTCTTCAAAGTTCGCTCTTCCACACTTGGTTACCGCCTCAACACAGTGAGCAGGACTGGCTGCTTTTGTGACTGGATCCTTGCTACCATCCCCATTTCAAAGCCCATGCACATGCTCTCTGAAGCCAATGCCAGGGGAATCATCTTTAGTGTCAATGTGCTGCTACCGTTTTCTCTTCCAGCTAGAATGGCTGATTTGTTTCTATGGGGTTAATGTCTCTCTCCTGCCCCGACTCCTTCAGCAATCCATCCTGCTATTATCATAGTCAGAAAAAAAAAGAAAAAACACTTTCTAAATCTCAATTTCCCAAATTCACCTAAAATATGTTGGATCTTTTATGTTTCATTCCTTTACAATTCAGCTTTTTCTGCTAAGAAAGTTTGAAACACAGTTTGCACACCTCTTAAGGTTAGTACTCTTAGATGTCTTCATCTGATCCTATCTTAGAGATTCAGTGACCAGTTACTCCTAACTCACAGCTCTCAGTCAGAAACAGCTGTGAATCAGGAAAAAGCTCATTTCTACACTCTACTTTTTGCCTATTGGTCCATTCATATTATATTTTTCTATCCTGCCATGGTCAAACACTGAATCATAAATTCAATCATGTACTGGGGACACATAATGAAAAACAGTCTCGCTAACAAACATATATTCAAATTACCCTACCCAGATAGAGAATCCTAATAGTAACAAGGCCTGGGAAGGAAGTACCATACATACAGTTTGAACGGCCATGTCACTAATTACCAAAGGGCTACAGAACCTATCAGGTGAACTACACTAAATCTTTAAAAAAAACATCAATTCCAAAGCACTCATCCAAACAAGAACACATCTCTTCCATCTCTAGTAATTTTCCAAGTTGTCTGTAGGGGGGAAATTCAAAGTGTGGTCTAATAACAAGATATTGCCCATTGTTTTCTGGTTTGTGCCTTTTTGTGTGTGTGTAGTTTCTATTGTTCTGTTTTTTTTTTTTGGAGATATGGGAAGGTGGGTGGGAAGAATATTTTCCTAGCAGGAGGGTACTGTGAAAGAAGGTGCCTATTTTAAAAAAAATTTATTGCTAACTTATTTACATTTGAAATGTATACATTTTAGATTGCAATTATTTTAGGACCCTGTGCTTCCAGAAATGCCATGGTTTAGACTAACCCATCCCTAGAAAGGAGCCCTGGTGGCGCAGTGGTTAAAAGCTATGGTGAGCAATGGCTGCTAACCAAAACGGTGGCAGTTCAAATCCACCAGCCCTTCCTTGGAAACCCTATGGAGCAGTTCTACTCTGTCCTACAGGGTCACTATGAGTCAGAATAGGCAATAGGTTTTTCAGCTTTTTATCCCTAGAAAAAGGACAAACGGGAGGAGACCTCACTACAGAAGATCATGTGGTAAGTATGATAAGGAAGAGAGGAAAGGAGAAAGGAGAGAAAAGCAGTTGCATAAAAGAGAGTGGAGGCCAGGGATTGGGAGTAGAAACATGCAGAAACCATTTGTCTTTTTTATTACAGAAATAATTATTAAAAATCCCAATAAATAATGTCATCTCAGGTTCTTGCTTAGACTCAAATGTGCATCCCTCTTTATACTAACTATACATAATATTCATTAAAATTCCTGATGCCACTCTGGCTCTCAGGGAGTCTATTTTCTCCCTGAAGTATTTAGAGACTGGGTTTGTTCACATTTATTGAAGGATGTGCTTTAATTTCCGTGGCTATCACATAGACTAGGTTGTGGCTTCTAAAGCCTTTGTGAAAGAATACATCAGCTACCTACTTCCATTTTATTTTTTGTACCACAGGCATCTCTATAAGCAAGGTTGCTGGGAAGATTAATTTAGTAAGAACCTACTAATATTGAGGTTTCCTCAGCGAAGCCCAATTACAAATAGTATTTCATTTCACTCATTATTTCTTTATGTCATTTAAAGTCTGTAGCCTGATTAAATGAAATTTCGGGACCTGGGTGCTCTGCACAGCTTTACGAAGCATAAATAAACATGCAATCACTAGCCAGAGGGAGAGTGACTTTCTTTGAATTGTGTTCTTCAATTGTACCTGTACAAAAACCTGCCCCAAATCAGTAACAAAATGCTGAATCCAGATTTTTCGTACACGTAATTTAAATAAAAATATTTTACATGAGACATGTTGTTTGCATTCATCCCTTGCTCTCTATATATGTATGTATGTATATATACATACACACACACACCAAACCCATTGCCATCGAGTCGATTCCAACTCTTAGCGACCCTATAGGACAGAGTAGAACTGCCTGTAGGGTTTCCAAGGCTGAAAATCTTTATGGAAGCAGACTGCCATTTTTTTTTTTCCTGTGGAGTGGGTGGTGGGTTCAAATCACTAACTTTTCGGTTAGCAGCCGAGTGTTTAACCACTGTGCCACCAGGGCTCCTTTATACATAGTCATAGTTCCTGCAGTTTAGGCATGACAATATCTTGTTTTCATTTTTTATCTCTTCAAAGTTTCCAAGACAACTATATGTGTTATCCAGAATAATTTCACACATTTTCTTCACTTAAATAAGTCAAATCAATGTAAAAAAATAACGAACATTGTTTTAATGCTTGTCTATTTTTTTATTTGATGAATATCTAGCCTTTGTCAACAGAAATAACATTCTACTTCATAATTCCTACATTACAGAAATACTGCTAGCTCTTGAAGGAATATCAAATTCAATCTATGAACATTTTTTTAAACACTTCAGATTATGTATAGGCTCACTTTGAATTCATGAGGTAACAACATGAAAATAATTATCGCTTGGAATGTTATGGTTAAAAATGCTAAAAACAGCTATTCCAACTTGGTTATGAGTTAGCACTGTCATTTAGGCATAGATGCTAGATATGAATATTCAGTGTGATACATTGTTTTTAATATTGCCGTAAGTGCTCCAATCATCCTTGGATGCCATATGTACTATTGCATAATCCATTCCAGTTACAAAGGAATGCTTCCCTGCATGTTTAACGAGAATTATTTGAGCTACTTTTCTATAGCCTTGCCATCCCGTTCTCCGATTAATCAACACTCTGAGAAAGATTAAACCTTAAAGACCAAGCTGTTAGAGGAAAAAATCAAAGAATCCTATGGCAACATAACTCACTGAAGCATGAGTTCTCCCTAATGGAGTCCACTGGCCAGTAATTATTTATTGAACGTCTGCTACACACAAGGCACTGTGTTGGTGTAGGAAGGGGCTATAAAATGAAATACCAACCACCATTTACTGAATGCTTACTCTGCACCAGACACTGTACTAGGTAACTACTTTCTGTGTATTTGTGTAGACAGGCTTGAATGGCAGGATAGAAAATCTAGAACTAATCCTCTAGGCAGGTGGTTGACTTTAAAGAGTTTTTGTAGGGCAGGAAAAGCTTCATGTTTTTGTTGTTTTATTGCATGAGTTTTGAGAAGACAGAAAGATTAACCTAGCAACAATAGTTATTGTCCAGTTAAGAGATCCCAAGAATAGTAACAAGGAGACGGCTAGGTGTTAAAAACAGTAAAGCCTAAGCCAGGGCAGTGTTGAAGGAATGTGACACCAGGGCTGGATAGGAGAAGCACTGGGATATACTAGAGGTTCTGATGAATACCTGGTCTTACAGACTGTGAGAGAAAGAAGTTAAAGATAGAGATGAAATTCCTCTTTGGAGAATTTATTTCATAAATATATCTGAATATATATGAAATAATAGATTTGCATTAGGCAGAATAAAGTAGACAATGCTGTAAACCAGTTGCTGTTGAGTCAATTCTGACTCATGGTGACTCCGGGTATGTCAGAGCAGAACTGTGCTCCATAGGTTTTTCCGTGGCTGATTTATCAGAAGTATATCCCCAGGCCTCTCTTTTGAGGCCTCTCTAGATGGACTGGAACCTCCAACCTTTCAGTTAGCAGCAAAGCATGTTAACCCTTTGCACCACACAGGGACTCAAGGCAATGCTGCAATAACCACAAAATCTCAGGGACTTTACATAAGGACAGTTTATTTCTCACTCACAGTACATTTCACATGTTAGTGGGGCAGTCCCCCCTCCCTCCATCATCTTTCAACTATCTGTAGCATGTGATTTCCAAGGTTGTCATGGCAGAGCAGGAGCGTTGCATGTTTGCACAGAACGGTTTTAAGGGACAGGCTGGCAAACAGCTTTTATTAATTCTACTCTCATCTCTAATGGCCAGAAACCATATACGCAGCCCTATCCTAACTGCAAATAAAGCTGGAAAGTTAGGGGACTGCACACATATTCAGTTAGCACTAATATCACTACGTTTGGTTGTAAGAGCAGAAGTTACAAACAACCCAAATGCCCATCAACAGGAAAGTGGCTAAATAAATTAAACTACATCCATATAATGGAAAGCTCCAAAAATAAGTGCTGATAAGGGAAGCTCTCCAAGATATATCAGTAACTTAAAAAATACAAAGAGCAGACAAGTATGTATAGTATGTTACCTTTCTGTAAAAGGGAGCAAATCAGAAATCGTTGCTGAAGTTATAAAGAAACTTTGACAGGATACATAAGAAACCAACAACAATGTTTACTCTTTTGGGGATGAGGTTGGATGAAGGAGACTACCATTCAAGATAGTCTAGTTTTAATCAATTAGTTTACTCACGATAACCTAATAACCAGTTAATTCAAGAATAATTGCAAGATAACAACTCTTAAGACAAACCAAGGGTGAAATGCTAACAAAGATGTAAATTGGATTGAATACTTTCTGCACATTTAATAGTGACACTAGAGCAGATTTGTATTCAGTGACTTCTTACACAGTATTTTTTTACTGTAGTTTAGATGAAGGTTTACAGAACAAATAGCTTCTCATTAAACAGTTAGTACACATTTGTTTTATTACAATGGTTAACAATCCCACGACATGTCAACACTGTCCCTTCTCAACCTTGTGTTCCCTATTACCAGCTTTCCTGTCCCCTCCTGCCTTCTAGTCCTTGTCCCTGGGCTGTTGTGCCCCTTTAGTCTCTTTTTGTTTTATGGGGCTGTCTAATCTTTGGCTGAATGGTGAACCTCGGGAGTGACTTCATAACTGAGCTAAAAGGGTGTCCGGGGGCCAAACTCTGGGGGTTTCTCCAGTCTCTGTCGGGCCAGTAAGTTTGGTCTTTTTTTGTGAGCTAGAATTTTACTCTACATTTTTCTCCGGCTCTGTCCGGGACCCTCTGTTGTGACCCATGTCAGAGCAGTCAGTGGTGGTAGCCGGGCACCATCTAGCTGTACTGGACTCAGTCTGGTGGAGGCCATGGTAGCTGTGGACCATTAGTCCTTTGGACTAATCTTCACCTTGTATCTTGTTTTCTTCATTCTCCCTTGCTTCCGAAGGGGTGAGACCAGTGGAGTTATCTTAGATGGCCGCTCACAGGCTTTTCACACCCCAGACGCTACTCACCAAGGGAGAATGTAGAACATTTTCTTTATACACTGTGTTATGCCAGTTGAGCTAGATGTGCCCTGAGAGCAATGACTTCTTAATGGAGGGCAAATAAAATCAGATACTGATTATTTTCCCTTGAATTGTTACATCTCCCTATAAGCATGATTTAAATTTAGGTTGGGGATTTCCTGTTAATGTCTTAAAAAAAGAAAGGAAAAAAAAAGTGAAAGCAGCTGTTTGGTTTAGTGTGCTAGATTTGTCTCTCAGTTGTTTCTAGATTTTTTTGTTCCTGCTAAGAAGAAACAAAGAGAACCTTAAGTGCCACCTAAGTAAATTCTTCATTCCGTGAATTCGTGAGAATACAGGTGTTTCTGGAAATAAGTGAAACATCCTCATCTAGCCAGTTACCCTGTCTGAATCTCAGCTTCAGTACTTAGAAAACAGGAACCGTACTATCTACCTAATGGATCTTTGTAAGAATCAATGATGACATAGTATTTCTGTCACTGATTTGTGTACTGGTAAGTGCTAAAGTCAATCTTTTTCAGAGAAGCTTTCCTTGATGTCTCAAAGGAAGATGTGGACCTCTTATTCATGCACTCCCACAGCACTTCATACTTCTTCCAACACTTAGATGTTGGTTTTCTCTGCCCCCTGCTAGATATAAACTGCAATATAAACATTGCTTTGCACATTACTATATTCCAAGTGCTGAGTGCAGAGCCAGGCATGTAACTCAATATTCATTGCTGAATGAAATGAAATGATTGATTACAACCATTCTAATATACACAGACTCTGATTCGTACTCTTCCCCGTGGTGAGCACTAACCACCAGAGTACCTCAAAGGAGGGACTCCTTTACCTGGTCCTGGAGGAGTAGGTTAACACTCATCTTCTAGGTTGGCCATGCCATTTATATTTTGCTGATTATAGTTATGATGTTTCAAGGAATGTGATGTGTGCTGTGGTCAAATCTGTGTTGGTCTATTCTTATAAAAATAATGAAGTAACTGCAAACATATGTTGAATGATTACTATGTGCCAGACATTGTTCTAGGCAGTTTACATTTAATTCTCTCAACAACCTTCTGGAATAGGTTTGGTCATTGTTCTCACTTTACATATAAGGAAACTGAAAAACAGGTAAAACATCTTGCTGAGTTTACATAGCTACTGTTGACAGAGCCAGGGTTCCAACTTGGGTATTTGGATCCAGAGGCCATATTCTTAGTCATTCTGCTATACTTCATTATAATAATAAACTATAACACAGGGCAAATACACTTGAAAATATACAGTGTAATTTTATATTAAACTCAAAATGAATATTATAAATGATAGTCAGTATTGATACAAGTAAAAAGACATTAGTACTCATACATTCCTGGTGGCGTTCGCAGGTGACTTAAAATTTTTAGTAAACAACTTAGCAATACATGGGAAATAATGTCTAACTTTAAGAACGTGGCATAGAAGTCAGACAGGGCTGGCTCTTATCAAAGATATATACATCATTTATGTATTTATCAATTTACCTACTTCAGAAACATTCTTATTGGGTTATATATGTACATAAAACATAGGTAAAGAAGAGTCTCTAAAACATACATGTACAGTTTACAGAACAATTATAAAGTGTCGCTCCCTGATTTCAACTTTCTTCTGCCTGCCTATGGGTAACCATTACCCTGATTTTTACAACAACTATTTATTTGCTATATAGATTTTACCACCATGCATCCTTTAACAATATAGTACAATTTTGCCTATTCTGAACTATACAGAATGCAGAATGTATTATTTTTTGACTTGTCTCTTCCTCTCACTATCACATACAATTTTTTTAGTGCTTACTCTTGAAATTATAATGTACATCCTTACCAAAGTCAAAATTTAGCTAATAATTTTACTTTCCTGGACAATACAAGATCTTTAGAACACTTAAATCCATGTATCTACTTCTTGACAATATATCATTGCTGTCTTCTATTTTGACTCTGTCTTATTTCTCTCTATGTATATTTGGTATATTTATTTTTTAAATTTTTTAATAATCTATTTCATTTTTGTTGTTGTTGAGAATATACACAGCAGAGCATACACCAATTCAACAATTTCTACACGTACAATTCAGTGACATTGATTACACTGAGGTGCGCAATAATTCTCACACTTCTGAGTTGTTCTGTCCCCGTTAACATAAACTCACTGGCCCCTTACTTTCCTGTCTAATCTTTTGATTTGCTGTTGTCAATTTCATCCAACGCAGATAGATTTTAAAAGAGCACAATGCTAAAGACAGACATTCTTTACTAGTTAAGCTAAAATATTATTTGGTTCTAAGAAAACTTCAGGCAGTATTTGTGATTTAAGGTTTAAAGATTATCTCCAGGAAATAGTTTCAGGTATTAATCCAGCCTCCACAGCTCCAGAAAATCTGGAGTACATGAGAATTTGAACTTATGTTCTGCATTTTCCCTCTTTTGATAAGGATTCTTCTACAGAACTTTGATCAAAATGTTCATCAATGGTAACTGGACACCATCCAGTTTTTCTGTTCTCATGGCAAAAGAGACAGCTGCTCAAGGAGGCAATCAGCCATGCACCCCATGTGCCATATTTTTACACAATGCACACCTTCTATGTTTGTATGTCAACCGCATACTCTCCCCGCAAGGTATTTTTGTAAGGGCCACTATGTCAATTTTTTTTTTGTTACATGTCGGTGGTCTACTATTCTAGGAATGACAAATTGGAGAGGAATTGCATTACATTCACTGTCAAAAAGAACATTTGAAGATCTATCCTAAAGTGCAACACTGTCAGTGATAGGATAATATCTATACTCCTACAAGGAAGATCAATTAATGCAACTACTATTCAAATTTACAAACCAACCACTAATGCCAAAGATGAAAATATTGAAGGTTTTATGAACTTCTGCAGTCTGAAATTGATCAAACATGCAATCAAGATGTATTGAAAATTACTGGTGATTGGAATGCAAAAGTTGGAAACAAAGAAGGATCAGTGGTTGGAAAATATGGCCTTGGTGATAGAAATAACAACGGAGATCACATGATAGAATTTTGCAAGACGAACGACTTCTTCACCACAAATACCTTTCTTCAACAGCATAAACAGTGATTATACATGTGGAGGAGCACTAGTGGCACAGTGGTTAGGAGCTACAGCAAGCTAGGGCTGCTAACCAAAAAGGTTGGCAGTTTGAATCCACCAGCCGCTCCTTGAAAATCCTATGGGGCAGTTCTACTCTGTTCTGCAGGATCACTATGAGTCAGAATCGACTCGACAGCAATGGGTTATACATGTGGATGTTGCCAGATGGAATACATGGAATCAAATCAACTACATCTGTGGAAAAAGATGATGGAGAAGCTCAATAACATTAGTTAAACAAAGCCAGAGCCCGGCTGCAAAACAGATCATCAATTGCTTATATGCAAATTCAAGCTGAAGATGAAGAAAACTAAAACAAGTCTATGAGAGCTAAAGTACAACCTTGAGTATGTCACACCTGAATTTAGAGACCATCTCAATAATTGATTTGACAAATTGAACACTAATGACCGAACATCAAATGAGTTATGGAATGACATCAAAGACATCATACATGAAGAAAGAAAAAGGTCATTAAAAAGAAAGAAAAGACCAAAACGAATGTCAGAAGAGACTCTGAAACTTGCTCTTGAACGTAGAGTAGCTAAAGTGAATGGAAGAAATGATGACATAAAAGAACTGAAAAGAATATTTCACAGGGTGAGTTGAGAAGTATTATAATGAAATATGCAAAGACCTGGAGCTAGAAAAGCAAAAGGGAAGAACACACTTAGCGTTTCTCAAGGTGCAAAAACTGAAGAAAAAACTCAAGTGTCAAGTTGCAAAACTGAAGGATTCTATGGGCAAAATATTCAATAGCACAGGAAGCACTAAAAGAAGATGGAAGTAATACACTGTCACTGTACCAGAAAGAATTGGTGGACATTCAACCATTTAAGGAGGTAGCATATGATCAAGAACCGATGGTACTGAAGGAAGAAGTCCAAGCCGCACTGAAGGCATTTATGAAAAACAAGGCTGCAGGTATTGACAGAATACCACTTGAGATGTTTCAACAAACAGATGCAACGGTGGAAGCAATCACTAGTCTATGCCAAGAAATGTGGCCAAACGACTGGAAGAGATCCATATTTGTGCCCATTCCAAAGAAAGGTGATCCAACAGAATGTGGAAATTATTGAACAATATTATTAATATCATGCAAGTAAATTTTTGCTGAAGATAATTAAAAACCGGTTGCAGCAGTACATCAACGGGTAACTGAGAGAAATGCAGGCCAGATTTAGAATCGGAGATGGAACAGGGATATCACTGCTGATGTCAGATGGACCTTAGCTAAAAGCAGAGATTACCAGGAAGATGTTTACCTGTGTTTTATTGACTACGCAAAGGTACTCCGGTGTGTGGATCATAACAAATAACATTGTGAAGACTGGGGATTCCAGAACACTTAATTGTGCTGACAAGGAACCTGTACATAGACCAAGAGGCAGCCATTCAAACAGAACAAGGGGCTACTGCGTGGTTTTAAGTCAGGAATGATGTGTGTCAGGGTTGAATCCTTTCACCACACTTATTCAATCAGTATGCTGAGCAAATAATCCGAGAAGCTGAACTATATGAAGAAGAACCCAGCCTCAGGATTGGAGGATGTCTCAAAAACAACCTGCGATATGCAAATGACACAATCTTGCCTGCTGAAAGCAGACTTGAAGCACTTACTGTTGAAGATTAAAAACTACAGCCTTCAGAATGGATTACACCTCAACAAAAGAAAACAAAAATCCTCACAGCTGGACCAACAAGCAACATCATGATAAAAGGAGAAGATTTTTAAGTTGTCAAGGATTTCGTTTTACTTGGAACTACAATCAACACTGATGGAGGCAGCAGTCAAGAAATCGAACAACACCGCATTGGGCAAATTTGCTGCAAAAGACCTCTTTAAAGTGTTAAAAAAAAACAAAGATGTCTCTTTGAGGACTAAGGTGTGCCTGACCCAAGCCATGATATTTTCAATTGCCTCATACGCATGAAAAAGCTGGACAATGAATAACGAAGATTGAGAAAGAATTGATAAATTTGAATTATGGTATTGGCAGAGAATATTGAGTACACCATGGAATGCCAGAAAAACAAACAAATCTGTCCTGGAAAAAGTACAGCCAGAAACCTCCTTAGAAGTGAGGATGGGAAGGCTATGTCTCACAACATACTTTGGACATGTTATCAGGAGGGACCAGTCCCTGGAGAAGGACATCATGCTTGGTAAAGTAGAGGGTCAGTGAAAAAGAGGAAGACCCTCAATGAGACGGATTGACACAGTGGCTGCAACAATGGGCTCAAACATAGCAATGATTTTAAGGATGGTGCAGAACTTTAGTATTTCATTCTGTAGTACATAGGGTCGTTATGAGTCATAACCAACGCAACGACACCTAACAACAACTTCTGTAAAAAAAATTAGTAAAGCATGTTTATAAAAATACCTCGGGGAGGGGGTTGGCAAACAAATGCAGAAGGTATGCATTATTTGCATAAAATACAGTACTCTTCCTATTCTTGATTCTCCTTTTTCCTCTGTTGCTCCAGGTAAATAGAGACCAATTGTTGTACCCTGTATGGTTGTTTATAACCTTTTAAGACCCCAGGCACTACACAAGGAATTAGGAGGTACAAAAGAAGCACTAAACAAGATATCAGGCCAGTTAACTAGGATGTCACATGAATCCATGACCCTAAACCTCCAAAGCATGGAACCAAATCCCATGAGGTATTTGGTTGTACATAAAGGAGCCTCAGTGCTCTTTTTTTTTTCTTTTTGTTGTTGCTGTGACTTTATCAGACAATTTTTGCCAATTCAACTTTTTACAGGTGTACAACTTACTGACAGCAATTACATTAATCACCTGTGCAACTCTACTCTTAATCAATGTGATTTTTCCATTACCATAAACCAAAACTCAGTACTGTATAAGCAATACTTTCCCTTCCCTCTCCCTCCCACCCCTAGTAACCTCTAATAAACTTTGGTCCCTATATAGTTTCCTGTTCTTGTCTTTTTGTATAAGTGAGGCCATACAATATTTGCCCTTTTGTGATTGACTTATTTCACTCAGCATAATGTCTTCTAGAAATAGTGCGCCACCAGGGCTCCAGAACTACCATGCTGTCATTGTTGTTGTTGCTGTTAGGTCCCACTGAGCCAATTCCGATTCATAGCAACCCTATGTACCATAGAATGAAACACTGCCTGGTCCTGCACCATCCTTATGATCGTTGTTATGCTTGAGCCCATTGTTACAGCCACTGTGTCAATCCATCTCATTGAGGGTCTTCGTCTTTTTCTCGGACCCTCTACTCTACCAAGCATGATGTCCTTCTCCAGGGACTGGTCTCTCCTGATAGCATGTCCAACGTATGTGAGAGGAAGTTTCACCATACTCGCTTCTAAGGAGCATTCTGGCTGTACTTCTTCCAAGACAGATTTGTTGATTCTTCTGGAAGTCCATAGTATGTTCCACATTCTTCACCAACACCATAATTCACATTTATCTATTCTTCTTTGGTCTTCCTTATTCATTATCCAGCTTTCACACGCATATTAGGCAATTGAAAACACCATGGCTTGGGTCAGGCACACCATAGTGCTCACAGTGGTAGCACCACATAATCCAGAAATTCCACTTCTAGGTATATAGCCAGAAGACTTGAAAGCAGAGACTCAAAGAGATACTTGCATACAAATTTCACTGCAGCCCTAGTCACATTAGCTAAAAGGTGGAAACAGCTAAATATCTATCAACGGGTGAATGGATAAACAAAACGTAGTACACAGATACAGCCATAAGAGAAGTGAAGTCTTGATACATGCTATAATATGCATGGGGCTTGAGGACATGATGCTGAGTGAAATAAACTGTCTTATTTTTGTATTCCGCAAGACATTATTTTATAAAAGGGATGTTCATTTAGATGAGTTCACACATGTTGTTCATTCATAGCATCTCATATTCTCCATCTAGCATCACTTCCCTTCTGCATAGGAGCAATTTTTTAGAAAGTTCTTTAGTAAGGGTCTGATAGTGACAAACTCTTTCAGGTTTTGTTTCTGAAAATATATTCAGCCCTCATTTTTTAAAGATAAAATTCTGGATGAGAGCTATTTTGTCAACATATGTTGAGATATGGTCTGTTCTGGTTTTTTCCTCCAATCTGGCTGTCTTAAGATCTCTTTGTCTTAGATGTTTTGCAGTTTCACCATGCCATGTCTGGGTGTAGACTTTTTTTTTCCTAATATCCCTTGGAACTCATTAATCTACTTGAAATCTGTGTATTTTTACATTTTGTTAATTTTGGAAACTTCTTGGTTATGTATCTTTACAACTACTGCCTCTGCCACATTCTGCACCTCCTTTCCTGTAAATGTGCAATTCTATTACATGTACGTCAGTCCTCACATACCTTCCATGTCTTTTAGCTTTTCACGTTTTCCATTTCCTTTTCTCTCTGCATTCTGGATAATTTCTTCTGATCTACATTCCAGTTCACTCATTCTATCTTCACTTTTGACTAATCTTTGTTAAACTTCTCACCTCAGCTTTAGATTTAAATTTTATTTTGTTGACGTGCTCTTTAATTCTTTTTTTAAAAAATTTATTGTGCTTTAGGTGAAAGTTTACAGCGCAAATTAGTTTCTCATTCAAAAATTTAAATGCAAATTGTTTTGTTGCATTGGTTGCAATCACCATTTTATGTCAGCACTTTCCCCCTTTCCGTTTCTACCCTGGATTCGCTGTGTCTGTATGTCCAGCTTTCCTGTCCCTTCCTGCCTTCTTGTCTTTGCTTTTGGGCAGGTGGTAGACTTTGGGAGTGGCTTCAGTTCTAAGTTACCAGGGTGTCCGAGGGCCTCTTTAATTCTTTTTCCAATCTGCTAGGACATTTTTTTAAATAGTTTGGTTTACTACTTATTCAAGCTTGTCTTTAATTCTTTTAAAAAGGAAGGCTAAGTATTTTGTAAGCTTTTTTGACACTTCCAATATCTGAAATCTTTATGGGTCTGTTTCAAAGTTTAATTTCACCTGGTTTAGCAAATGCCCTCAGGGCAAAAGTGGTTTTAGTGCAAGGCCAACCCTCTGGGTTCCTGCTTTCACTTAAGTTTTTCCTTGATAGTTCTTTACTATCTTGCTAGGATCCCTGCTGGCACAGTGATTGTTAGGCTGCTAACCACTAAAGGGCAGCAGTTCAAATCCACCAGCTGCTCCTTAGAAACCCTATAGGCAAGTTCTACCCTGTCCTATAGGGTCACTATGAGTCGGAATTAACCTGCTGGCAATGGGTTTATTTGCTTGGTACTTTTAAGAAGTGTTTGTTTTATCTGTTAAAATACTGCACCCAACATTTTTAGTCGTGGTCGGAGGAAGGGCTGATCCAAATACCCTAGTCCAGTGTATTACCAGAAACGAAATTCCTTGTTTTGGATAATCTAATCAGTCAGCTGCCAAGAGCAGAAGGCTAAATGAGATGATCTTTCACTTGTGCTTCCCCTATTATGTTTACAGGATAATTATGGGGCATCAAAAAATAAAATGGCTAATAAAAGACTGTTCTAATGTAAGTATCTGACCTCAAAATTAGGAGACTTGAGTTTTCTTTTTGGTCATTGATGTGATTGCAGCAACTTATTTAATTTCCTTGTTGCTTTCATAGCCCCACTTGTAAACTAGAATGAAAATATCTTTTACTTACAGTTCTCCTTTTCCCATAAATAAATTTTTTGCAGCTAAGTAAGAAGTTCTCAGAAAGGACTTTGAAGGGGCTCTATAAATTGAAAATACTAGCTTTAGATGGGCTAAATATCTTTATAGCTGATATCATTGCAAAAATGAGGAACATTAGCAACAAAAGTCCTAAACCATATCTCTTCAAAGTCCTCATACCAGATGATTTAGAACAAATAAATAAATGGTGGAATTGTACTCTGGTTTTCTTTTTGTCTTTTTTTTATAACCACAAGGAAAGAAACATTCTGTACCAGATAGCACAATTGCTCTCCTGCATGGCCACTGACTGAGAACTCTTTTACTTAATTGTGATAAATTCACTTGAACCCAAGACTCAATATTTTACTTGTTTTGCAAATGTCTTTGATTTATGTGCATACATCAAGGAGAAAGCACACTCCACAGAAATTAGGGAAAGAAAATCCTCAGTAAGCCATTCTGCTTAAGAGGTGCAACTGGGCCTCCTCTCTGGTACAGATGAGACGTTAGAGTTGGCGAAAACAAGCTCTCTGGTGAGTCATTCTTAATGTCATTGAGAAGACAGTCATTGCCTTCCAGTGGACTGGGCAGCTACCAACCCTCCACCCCCACAGAAAGAAAAATCTGTAAAATTCTGTTGACTGTTACAACAGGAACATTCTTCTGTCTCACCCAATTCCTTTATTGTGACGGCAGAATATCTTTTCTGAGAATGGCTGGAGATTTGGGAGCTGAAAGATGATTTGAATGGAAATCAAGAAACTGGAAAAGGTTTAATTGTAAATATGTCCTGTATTAATATTCTTCATGTCTTCACTAATCATTAAAGTAAGAATAATAATTATCATTTATTGAGTACTTCCTGTAATGCATACATTACCTCATTCTATTATCATAGTAACCTTCTTCTGAGATACTTTGATTCTGAATTTATGAATGAGGAAACTTAAGAATAAGGAAAGAGATTTCAAAGAGGGCAAAAGTCTAGCCAGAAGAAAAGTGGAATTTGAACAAGGAATTTGAAATAAATCCTTGCTTTTAACTATTAAATACACTGCCTATTTTTACTGAAGTTTCCTGAGGAAAATTTATTTTGACAAGAAAAAGGAATAGGAATTATATTAATTATAAAATAAATAATCCTTTATTATAAAATACAAACTTGTGTCTGAGACAATGCTGTGTTCACCAAACTGTTTCATTTTTTTTTTTCCCTTGGACCCACAAGATGATGACATTTCCCAACCTCTCTCGCAGTTAGGTTGGGGCACTGAGTGGGTTTCGTTCAACGGAATATCGGCAGAGATGACGCATGCCATGTCTACACCCTGTCATGAAATCTCTTGTACAATCTTTTTCTGATTTTTTGGCAACTTTGGAGGTCAAGTTATAAAAATGGCAGTTACAAAGACATAAGGAACAAGGGTTCCTGCATAATTATTGGTGCTGAGCTGTATAGTCAACTGCATTGGACACTGGTGTGAGAGCTATAGACCTTTGTTATATTAAACCACTGAGGTTTTAGGATTCTTTGTCATAGTAGTTAACCTACACTGCTTAACATACTATCTTTAAGCCATGAGAAAGTATATTCAATAAAGTCACTAACATCACGCTGACATTTTCAATTCTTTTTCTGCTTCTAAGAACTGCGGCTTATTACTGAATTTTACAAGTTGCACTAACTACTAGTTTAGAAGAAAATGCTTTTGCCAGTCTATGGAAATTAACAATGGTTCTGTTTCCATCTGGGACAAATGAACAATAATTTGCTTTGATGTAAAAATCAATTATACATGAATTCTTTCTTCCCCATGCTTTATTTTTTATAACAATGAAATCTATCTAGGGAAAAATAGACTATGGGAATCCGAGGGATAGTGTTGTTTAAAATGGTTCAGATCTGAAAGGTTTCCTTGTCCCTTTGCTATAGTACTTTTAATCAGATGTTACACAGAGCTCTGGCAACATCGAACAACAATTTAAAGGAATGTAACTGCGAAAGTGTAATTGTAGTGGATTCATCAGATACCTATAGAGTGAGTGTTGCCAAGTGTTATACTTGAAGGCTCTTAAAAAGAAAGTATGTGGACAGAATCAGAGGTACTGGAAGGACAGACAGTAGGAAATCAGAGGGCAAAAGTGTCAAAGAACAGGACAAAGAGAAGACAGATAGCATGGCACTACAAAGAAACGGAGGGAGTGGGGTTCGTGCTGCAACTACAGTGCTTGGGAAACAAGTTGTTGGAGGATCAATGATGAGACGCAAGCCAGGAAGGATCGCTGCCCTCATTCTCTTCCACCCCACAAACCTCCACCTATTTCTACTAACTCTAAGAAAAAAATGGAAATACGCTCAGGCAGGGCACCTGATGAGAACAAGGATTTTCTTAAGGCCCCTAGCACTAATAGAGATTTTGCAATAAGTATATTTGCAATATACATTTCCTTATTGGATTAAAATCTCTTTTCGAATCTTCATTTGGAGCATGTGGTGATCACTACAGTGTAGTTGATATTCTCAGATGTTTTACGTGAGAGCAAAGGTAAATCAAACAAAATAACCTAGAAGCATCATTCACACTCCAGTGAAGGGCAGAGTTGGTAGTGAGTTTCCACGATCCCTAGGATAAAAGGAGTCCATGTCATGAATGTTGTAATATCAGCTGCAGTATTCGGGGCCAGCCCGATTGATGAAGCACGGTATGCATTCTATACCCAGAATTACTGCTGACTCAAAACACCCTCAGTAAAGAAGCAGCTTAAAAAGCTGATTTTTATTTTCTATTTAGATTTCTACAGTGAATTCATTCTCAGAACTCGATGACACTTTCTCAGTTACAGCTTCACATTTTCACTTTTAATATGCATAATACATAAAAAATAAATTAGGGCTGGTGTGCATAAAAAGGCAAGAGTCGCTAACAAATGAATTCATTGGCATCTTAATTGCGTCTCTTATGAGGGATACACATTTCTTAGCTTAAACAACAACTGGCGTCTTCCTTAGCTACGTTACCACATGAAAATAGTGATTGAAAATGCCTGGAATACATTTTCCTCTTTACTCTCCCCTTCACTGCTGCTGCTCCTCCTTCTCTCAGTTTTTACCCCGCCTGAGAAGCCTTCCAGGGCCTCTCCAGAACGCTCCTTTTTAATCTTATAGCCCTTAGCAGATACCTACAAGTAAGAGCTTCTCAAATTGTGCTACATACTTGTTTCTCTCCTTGTCCACTAGATGGTGGGCTCCCAGAGGAGAGGGGTCATGATAACATTTTTGTCTCCTCTGACACACAATAAAAGTTTATTCAGTGAATAAAAGTTATGTGGAGAAGGACTATTCTTTACTTAGTGCTTCTGCGAATATCTGTAGTGCTTACCTCTGCTTGATCTTCAGCTTATAGCATTGGCAAGCTGAAACCCTTGCTCAATAGGTATGACCCACCACTTTTGGCTGTATGCTTATCTACTAAATCTGCCCACCCTTGTCTGTCACTGTATCACCCACTAGAAATTGTGAGCCCCTGAGCCCCTCTAAGCAACTTTTCTGTTTTCCTCAAATATGGTACAGAATCTCTACAGCTCAATCAATACACACTTGGAGATACTGCTATGTTTGCCTATTTGGGGGACACTAAAACATATATGAGCAGGATAACGAATAAGGAAGAACGAGGAAGAATTGATGCCTTTGAATTACAGTGGTGGCGAAGAATACTGAATATACCACGGACTGCCAGAAGAACAAACAAATCCGTCTTGGAACAGGGACAGCCAGAACGCTCCTTAGAAGTGAGGATGGCGAGACTTCCTCTTATGTACTTTGGACATGTTATCAGGAGGGACTGGTCCCTGGAGAAGGAAATCATGCTTGGTACAGTAGAGGGTCAGCAAAAAAGGAGGAAGACCGTCAACAAGATGGACTGACACAGTGGCTACAACCACAGGTTCAAACACAGCAACAATTGTGAGGATGGCGCAGGACCGGGCAGTGTTTTGTTCTGTTGTACACAGGGTCACTATAGGTTGGAACCGACCCAACGGCACCTAACAACAACAAAACATATTATGGCATTCTCCCCACCCTCAAGGGGCTTATGAATGGTTTGAGAAGGCAGGAGATTTACATGTAATAAGTAACATCCAAATTATGATAATAATATTATTGTAAGTAAGTTTAGGTTTGCCTAGTACTTTATAACTTAAAAAAAAGACTTTTATTTAATACTCACAAACCTTGGGTGAGATATTACTTCTACCTGAAATACATGTATTTCATAAAGGAAACATGAAATGTATTGGCTAAATATTTGGGGTGTCGTTATCCTATCCTGACACAAATATTAGTATCAAGAGTACAAATGAGGAAACTGAGGCTCATAAAGACTAGATAGACCACAGAGCTCATGAGAGAGGCAGAGGCAGGAGTGGAAGCAAGGAATTCTGACGCTGAGTAGCCTCCTCTTTTTACTTTATCAATATGTGCTTAGGTTTCAGGACCTCAGTGTTAGTGAGCTTGTCACTCTGACATGTCTTCTTGTGCTTCTTTGTCCATCTAGCAGAAAAGCCCTCCTCCCAAATCCTCGATCAATGCTTATCTACAAGTTTGTGGATCCCTACTGCTTTATAACCAAAACTGCAGACCAGAATTTGAAACTAAGTTTCATCCTCTCACATGATACCTCACCCTTTCTTTTAAAATTCTCTAGACTTTGTTAGCATATGGTCAAAAAAATACACTAAACAGCAGATTTTAGACGTGTGTGTGTGTGTGTGTGTGTGTGTGTGTGTGTGTGTGTATGTGTGTGTGTGTAAGGATTTTCTCTAATATTTTTGTTGTAATCTTTATGTAATAATTGTTAATAGGTAACAAATATTAGTATCAAGTATCAAGAGAACAGAATCCTGAATTACCGACTTTATCCTTGTCCCAACTACCACAAAATCAACAACCTACTCCTCTTCCTCCTCCTCTTGGCTAATAGGGCTAACGCTCATTGAGCCTTAACACATGCCAAGCACAGTATTTTGTATTCGTTAATTTAATCCTCATAACAACCCTACCAGGCTGTGTTTTGTTGTTGTTGCTCCCTTTTACTGCTGGAGAAACTGAAGCCTGAGGAGATTAAGTAACTTTTCTAAGGTCACACACAGCAAGAAAAGTTATTCAGTAGGTAAAACTCTGGTCATTCTGACCTCGGAGTAGCTACAAAGAGCTACAACAAACTAGCTTCCAGCACAGAAAATGAAGATGCAAAGTATATTAAAGAAAACTATAAACTCTTCAAGGACAGAGCCTTACAGTTCCTTCTACTGAATGCTCTCAAAGCACCCTGTACTTGTATTTCACGAAACGTTATCATGACTTATAATTATATACTTATGTTTGTGATCATTTATTTAATGTCCTTCTTCTCCACTAGACTGTTCCTTCAATGAGGACAAAGACTGTTTCTGTTTTGCTTACCCAGTGCTTAGCAGAGTACCTAATACTTGGTAGGTGGTCTATAAATAGCTGCTGAATAAATGCATTTCCTCTGGTGCCATCGTCAAAGTGGCTTCACTGAGGATTTGTTTGGTGTTCTGACTTATTATTTTAGTACTCAACATAAATACCTATGGAGCACATTTCTGGCAGAAGAAAAAAGGACACTGGACCTAGACCTGGTCTCAGGCCTTAATCTTTGGCTTAGCAACAGGGTTATTTTGGGTGGTGACCCCAAACAGCTTAACTTCTACACTCTAGCTACAGACACACTTTTCAAAACAACAAAAGTCATTTTCACACCAGCTATCTTTCATGTTTGGCAGGTCTGAAGCAGATGAACTTTCAGAAAGCACAGACACTAACACGAATTTCAATAGCATAAAGTATATTTTCTAAGGCGTAGCCTATACACTTTGAAAATTATGTTTTTAAGGTGGAAACAAACTAACAACAACAACAGAGAGACCCTTGGCCTTGTGTCTCCCTAATATACTGGCATTTTCAGATAAGCCATTTCTCTTTGTGGTCTGACAGTTTAACCAAAACTTCAATTCTTTGAAAACAATTTTCATCAAAAGAAATTTTGCCAATATGGGTAAAGAGGGAGAAAAGGAGAGAAAAAATATATATAATAATACACATATATATGTACTACATAATATATATGCATATATGTATAAAATCCCTGTTAATCCTCATCGTCATTTCACAGATGGGAAAACTAAGGCTAAGAGATAGTGGCAACACAGACTATACTGCTAATAAACGATGCAGACAAATCTTGTTTCTTTTATTCCAAGTCCAGGGATTTTTCCACTAGTAACACTGCCTTCCCATTTGAACTATTTTTTTAATGATTTGTCTTTCACTTAAAAAAAAAAAAAGCTGGCAATACAAAATGAATTTATGGAATTCATTATATATATTATCTCACGTATCTTACCATAAGCTTTACAGAACAGAAAAGGAAATTCCTTACCTCAACAATTTTTTTTTTTTTGGTAGAGTAGCAGTGCCATAAAATAATGCCTTTAGTCTGGGTTTTTAAAACATCTAATATTTCTTCATTCTCAAATTCATTTTCCAGAAGATATCCTCTATCAGTAGGAACAGATGGTTCAGTTAATTACTAATAGAAAATGGAGATAATCGTTAGTAGGTTAACGTTTAAAACCCAGTCCATTTGGGAATCACCCAAAAACTGCTATGGTTGTGACACAGCTATTCAATGGCATGTGGCAAGACAACATGGGGCTATCAGTCTGTATCCCAGGCCACCAACTTTACAACCCCTCTCAAAGGTTCATAGTGAAGATCAAATAAAATGATGTGTTAACAATGCTAGAAGGTCTATTCTTGTTCACTTTATCTCCATATCTTTTTAATCCCTTCCAATCCTACTGCCACCACCCTTATTTAAGGCATGACTGGTTCCAACCACATCTACTGTGCTAGCCTCCCAACTGTTCTCATTTCTTCCAACCTCTATTTTCTTCAATCCAAGTTACACTTTGTTATCTGATTAACCTCCCTGAAAACAGCTACGAGCATGTAATTGTGAGCTCACAATCATTCAATGACTCCTGTTTGTTTGCACAATGAAATTCAGATAGTGTGATATCCAAAGCTTTCCACACTCTCACCTCTACTTTTCAGTCTATTTCCTATTCATATGTCTGTCCTATGCTCCAGCCAGAGCTACTGGCTTGCTGTTCCCCATATACAACCTGTCTTTTACATCTCCCTGACCTTCTACATGCTGGCCTTTTGTTGAAAATACCCTTAATAATTCACAGTCCCCATTCTTATATACTTATGCCTACCCTTTCTTCAAAGTCCAGGTCCAAAACCACCTCTTCCATTAATAGTTCTTCAACATTCCTGGCAGGAAGTAATTTTCTTCTTCTTTTGAATTTTCATTGTAATCTTTCTACGTCTATGATCTTTATTGTTTTCCACCTCACCTACTTTTGCCATGCTCCAATCCCTCTCCGAATTTCAAACCATTACTTTCCTGTGTTTATCACCTTTCAATGGCTTCCCATTGTTCTGGGGAAAAAGAGCAAAAGCCTTGATATGATCTGTAAGATTCTGTATGAGGTGGCCTTTGTATACCATTCTAGTCTCACTTTCCCCTCTGCTTTCCATCCACTCTGGCCTCCTTTCAATCTTTTAATAAGGTATGCCCTGTCTGCCTCAGAGCTTTCATATGTGCTGTTCCCTCTGCCTGGACTCCTGTTCCCCATCCCCACCTCTCCTTCAGAGTACAACTCAAACACCACCTCTTTGAAGAAGCTTCCCTTATTCTCCAGGAAAGTTAGCATCCTCCTTCCCCCATCATTCAAAACGCTCTTTTATCACCTCACACTTTTCCACTGCAGCACGTGCTTCATGGTTGTTTCCTCAACTAGTATATAACCTCTACTATAGCAAGGCCTGTGTTTGTCTTATTTCTTATTTGATCTCCATTGCCTAACACAGTGCCTGGATACAAAAGAGCTACTGGATAAATATTTTTTTAATTATTTCAAAATAAATAGACTGTAAATTAGGTATATATTCATTAAATTATAGGAAGTTTTATGCTTCTCGTATTTCCTCTGTCTCTCCGACCAAGCTGTGAACTGCTTAATTTGTGTCGTACCACCAAGAGCCCAACCGTGTATAACTCATAGATGCTAAGGAAATATGTGTTGAAATGACAGAATAAATGAAGTAATGAAGGTAAAAAAGGACAAATGGACTGGTGGTACATAAGGGAGAAAACTAACTTTTCACATAATTTCCAAATCCTCACATTTTTTAGAGTTTTAATATTTCTAAATATGAAAAATAACCAAATGCCATTCACATTTTATAGACCAATGGCTTGATGCCTATTGAGTATTGATATTTCCTGAGGCACAAAGAGAAAAGGAAGGAAAGAGAAACACTATTGTATTCTGGAGAAGGGATACTGTTTAGAGATGATACCAGAGTTCAGAGAAAATGCAGATTTCCTTTACTCTTATAACAACTCGGGGGGAAAAGAAACTTAAAATAGGGAAAGGCAAAAGACAAAATGAGTACTGATAGGAACTACCCGTCGGAGGAACTAGAAAGGAGTTGTTCCAGTTACAAAAGGAAATCACATGATTCACTTGTTTTATGTTGGCAAGTTTAATTTAGATGACGTCAGGGCTGGCCTACAGCTATCATGTCCTCCTCATAGCCAGGCCATACCATCTTCACTTTTATTTCCCTTTCTCCTTGCCAAAAAGCCCCTGGGAGACCAAGCCCCACACAATTACACAGCCTTCACTTCCTATTATCTCTGCCTTATGGGCTCTGTGTGTGACCTTGGACTAATCACTTTTGTCTTCTGTAAAATCAAGGGGCCAGTCTGGTCTCTAGGGTTCCTTCTGTATCAAATATTCTATGATTGTAAGTCTTGACTTGCTATAAGTTTTCGTCATGGGCTGCTGGTGCCTTGATTTAATCAATCCATTCAAAAATATTTGCTGTTTGCTGTACACCAAGGAGTGTCTTAGGAGCTAGGATAAAACAGTGATCAAAATAGATAAAATCCTTGCCCTCATCCTTACCACATTTGACTGGGAGGAGACCAAGCAACAAGATGAATAAAACATATGGCATAATAGATACTAGAAAGTGCTAAGAAGAAGAATTAAGCAGGGAAGGCGGACAGGAGATGTGTTGATGTGGTATTGAATGAATAGCCAGAGAAGTCGTCAGTGAGAGGGAAAGACTCAATTCCCCGTTTGCTAGTTGTCTGCCCCTGACTCCTGGAAATTGCTTATGACTTAGATCGGTTGTGGCTTTATGGACCCCTTGCTTCTTTCCCTTGAATTAAACTGTTCCTTCTCATTCCCACTGTCACAGCGTTGGTTCCGTCCCTGTCAACTCTTGCCAAGGGCATGAGCAATGGCCTCCTTTTGGATCTCACTGCTACTACCCTCTCCACACTCCATCTTCCCCTCTTTTCTGCCAAGAGCATTACTTTCTTATAGTCAGCTCCAGTGTCACTTGCTTTCTAAAAATTTCCCAATTATTTCCCTCATCGATCTCTGACAACTCCCTCACCTGTCCTAGCTGTTACCACATTAAACTCTTTATTTGCGGAACATATCCATTCTTTGCTCAACTCCATATCTACACACAAACACAGTTCTCTCTGTCTAGTCTGCCATTGCCCCCATTCTCTACCTTGCAAACTGCTACCCACCCTTCAAGTCTCTTTTTAAAAAGCACTACCACTGGAATGCCTTCCTCACTTCCCCTGGACAGAATTAGTTTCTTATTCCTCAGCGTCCTCTCTGTACTTTGCACATACCTCTCTGCTACGTTTATCACTCTGTATTGTGATTATACATTTTCCTGTTTCTTACTGTCTTTACAGACACCAGACTGTATTCATTTATGTTTTGAACTTAGCAAGTCCTCAATGCAATGGATGAGGACAGAGAGAAGAAGGAGGGGAGAAGGAGGAGAGGGCGAGGGAAAGGAGGGATGTCTGTCAGTCAGTTGTAGAAGATGAGCAGCTGAAGATAGGAGAAATTGCTGCTTCCCGAAAGCTACAGGTTAGAAGATACCTTAAAGTAGCTCAAACTCTAAAACTTGAGGGTTCAGCATTAACCTACCTTCTATCAGTCCAGCTCTAACCATTCTGTCCCAGTTCTTATAACTGGGCTTCTACAACTCACTCCCCACCTGGTGCCCCAGTTCTGAGAACTCGCCTTCTGTCCTGCTCCTCTCTGTCTGAATCTCTGTTTTGGAGACCTGCCTAATATGTCAGGCTCTCCAAACCTGCAGCTCTGTCTTGCTCTTGTTTATCTCCCTCCCCTTTCTCCCTGTTTAATCTCTGCCCTGCCCATGAACCCAGGCAGGTATCCAGGGTCCTGCTAATCCCTGACAGACTTTGCTGATTCTGACTTCTGAGCATTACATGCTCCTGGGTTCCTCCTTTGCCTTTCACTGCCTGCCTGCTGTGGCTACCACTCCACCATCCCCCATGCCATCTGACTGCTTGGATGACCACCTGCTCTCTAAGGCCATACCTTTGGATCCTGTGCTGTGCCTGTTAAATTAGCATTCTTCCCAACAACCTCTGAACCTATGTCTGTTTTGGGGTTATTTTTGTTTGATTGGTTGGTTTTTGTTTCCCCTTCTCCCTGTCCTTCTTAGATCCAGGTTTGTCTTGTCCCCTGCAATATTCCAGTCATGTCCAGACATAATGAGACTGGGCATACTTTAATGGATAAAGATGGTCTTGGGGATATCACTAGGTTTGTTCAGTTCACTTTAATGTATCTCACAGCATTCGAGTAACAGGGAACCTTATTGGAAGCTCTAATGTCATTTCACAGATAGGGAAAATGAAGACTAAAAGGTGAAGTGACTTTTCCCAAGGCTGCACAGATAGCCCACAGCAGAACCATATCTACAGCCTAGGTTTCCTGTGTCACAGTCAAGAAGTATCCTTTTCACTGGTCTGTCACCCTTGTAGACCTGCTTTACATACATCAAAGACTTCTGTAAAACAGCGATCACAGAATCACTTGCAGGGACCTTAAAGAAATGAAGGTGCAAATCTACAGTCTGTATTTTTTCAGGCCAAATAGATACGAGAACAACCTAATCTCCTTCAACAACATGGAACTATCCAGAGAACCCCTAAGTTGGAAGACACTCAAGATACACAGTGGCCACAACTATGGACTATAGCATACCAAGGGTCATGAACACAGAGCAGAGCCAGTCAATGTTTAGTCCTGTTGTACCTGGAGTTGCCATGAGTCAGAGCTGACACCACAGCAACTAACAAGAGAACCAGGAAGAGACAATAGCACTAATCTATCCTAATTAGAACAATACTTTTGAATTTCTCTTCAGGGTGCCAACAAGCTTGGAAAAGATGATCTAGAGATCCAGTAATTAACCAACTAAAAGAAAGAGAAAAATCAGAAAGTGCTTAATAATGAACCCTTGTCAACTAACGGGACATAAGTGGTACCCCACAAGAGACATTACTGAGACCAATCTTTTAAAAACATTTTAATCTTTATCCTAGAAGAAGAAATGGGACACATTCCCTGTATGTCCGTATAGTGCAACGATAACAGGCATATATTATTCAAGACAATTAGTTCCCACTGAGGATTCAGGGATGCATTAGACAAGGTCTTCATCCTGGTGAGTTTAGATTTGAGTGGGAGAGATGGCTATGCACACAAAGAATTACAATTCCAGACACCTAATAAATGTGATGTAAATAAGAACGCAGTGCAATTATTGTAGAAGAACTGACTTCTTCCCCACCAAGTTGGACTAGGGAGAGTGTCATGAATGCAAGGGCATCTCGGATCTCAGAAGTAGCCCTGACCTAACGGGCCAAGCTGGAAATCTGAGAGTCACCTGGATGACACCTCCTATATCTAGGCAGCCATCAAGTCCTGTCAATTCCAAAGCTTAAAACATCTTACAAGCCAGCTTTCTCTCCATCTGCCTTAGTTCAGGGCCTTGTCATTTCTCCATATATGTCTACAGTAATGTCCTGACTGGTCTGTAGTTATAGTCTCTACAGTCTCTATAGCATCTATAGTCTCTCTCTCCTTCAATTCATCTTTCATACTGCTGACAAAATGATCTCGCTGCTAATCTGATCACATCACTCTGGAGTTTAAAATCTTCCAATGAGTCAACATTTGTGAGGCCTTCCGTGGTTTGGCTCCTATTCACTGCTTCAGTCACACCTCCTGCTATTGCTTGCCTTGCACATTATGTTCTAGCAACACTGAATTCCCTGCATTTCCAGCAAAAAAGTCTTCCTCTTTTATACCTCCATGTCTTTGCCCTGGGTGTTAGTCAGCTCTAAAATCAGAGTACTCACCAGAGTGCATCGTTAACAGAAAAGCCAATCAGCAACCAGGAAGAATCTCATTCATTGCAGGAATTAGAAGGGCCTTAATGCCAGCAGCTCTCTTTCCTACAGGGATTCCCTGCCAACACCACTCCATCTCAGTTAATAGCAAGGCTAGGATTCTACACTTTTTTGTGGCTGTTTGGTTGAAGTCTCTTTAACAAGTAACCCAGGTTTCCTTAGTTCATGTTCAGGGAGCCTTCTAACACACATCAAGGATCTGGTGGCTTTACTCTCCCTCCTCCTTTCCCTACCCCCCACTCCTCAGGGTCATTTCAAGCTCCATTTTCAAATGCCCACAGACCGAAAGGGAGGGTTTGTGACTGAAAAGTAACCAGTCAATTTAAATGGATCCCTTCGCAACTTAAACAAGATAGAAAACACCTATCAATGATGCCCCTTTATGAAAAATCATTTGTTAAAAAGCACATAAACTTTAAGGATTTTCTAAAAGAGCTTATTCATAGCACGCTAAGGTTCTCAGAATACTGCTGTCTTTGCGTTTTTTTAACTTATAAAATGCCATTTTCTTATTTCTTCATGATTTAGTAACAGTGAGTACTGGCTTGTAAAAAAAGAAGAAAGAAAGAAATTAAGTAAAAACCATATATCCTTGTTCCACACACCTATGAATATCAGAGACAAAAAAAAAACCATTGCCGTCGAGTCAATTCCGACTTATAACGACCCTACAGGACAGAGTAGAACTGCCCCGTACAGTTTCCAAGGAGCACCCCATGGATTCGAATTGCTGACCATTTGGTTAGGAGCCATAGCTCTTAACCACTATGCTACCAGAGTTTCCATACCAGAGACACATAGTAAAAAGGCAGAAAATACAGCTGTTTAGTAATCAAGGGTAGAATTTCACCATATAGAAAAATAAAATGTTGGTCTACTTCCGAACATAGAAACATGACCCTGCTAAAGACCGCGGAGTTTTATTTCCATCAGTTACAAGACTCCAAGGGCAAAAACAAAAACATGAAATGCTAATTCTAAAAATCCCTGATGAAATACCAGGCTAGAAATTAATATTTATCACATTTTCAGTGCTTCTGACACAACAGCTCATAAACATATATGCTGATGTTATGAATACAAATTTGCAAGCTCTGTGGACATATATTATCTTTTCAGAAAATAACAAGGTAGGCAGATGCCTTCCCTACTTGTGATTAGAAATCTACTGAATATGGACAGCAACATTTATGACAAATAAAATTGAAATCAATGGATCACATACATCTTAGTCATACACTGATTCAATTAATTACAGTGAGAAAATAGACAATGACTCTTTTACCATTTAAAACAATTTAGAAGACATCTGTGATGTGCTTTTTGTCTTATTCACTCATTAGTGTGGAGGAAATAAATGAGAGGATGGGTGGATACATGGCAGAGCTAGGATTCAACAGTTAATTTAATAGGATGAAACATGTTTTCTTTGGTGGAGATGCAGAGAGCACACAATCATGTCCAATGGCTCTCAATAAAATGTGCATATGCAAATAGTGCGCCACCTATTTATCAGTTTATGACACTGTGGTGGCTTGCATGTATCTGTGAAGCTGAAAGCTATACCACCAGTATTTCAAATGCCAGCAGGGCCACACGTGGTGGACAGGTTTCTGCAGAGCTTCCAGAATAAGACAGACTAGGAAGGCCTAGTGATCTACTTCCAAAAATTAGCCAATGAAAATCTTACGGATCACAATAGAACATTGTCCAACTCACTTGCTTTGGACACATCATCAAGAGCAATCAATTGCTGGTGGCAGCCATCATGTTTGGCAAGGTAGAAGGCCAGTGAGTGAGACTTTCAGTGGGATGAACTGGCATAACAGTCACAACAACGGACTTGAACATGCCAGTTATTGTGAGGATGACACAGGATCAGGCAACATTTCGGTCTGTTGTTCATCAGGTCACCACAAGTCGGAGTCAACTCGACAGCAAGTATCTATCTACCTATCTATGGACACAGTACCACATTTCAGGTCTCAAAATTATGCCACTGTTGTTGTTTAGGAGCCCTGGTGGCACAGTGGTCAAGAGCTTGGCTGCTAACCAAAAGGTCGGCAGTTCAAATCCACCAGCCGTTCCTTGGGAACTCTATGGGACAGTTCTACTCTGTCCTACAGGGTCTCTACGAGTTGGAATCGACTCTATAGCAATGGGTTTGTTTTTTGTTGTTGTTGATGTTTAATATTTCTTTAAGTTTACAAAGCCCAGAAAATAAAAAATAAACTATAGACTTTGACTTTATTTCTTGCTACAGTTTAGGGGGATATTTTTCAACGTTTTTTTTAGCTGTGTCATTATTTTGTTCAACATATCCTGATTGTGTGAGATACTGTGCACTTGAATATATCATCTAAAAAGATAGACAAATGGAAGTTTCATAACGTTGACACACAAATTAAATATAAGTGCTAAAGTCTGTCCTATAGTTGGTAGTTGATGATGGTGATGATGATGATGATGATAATAATAATTGAGAACTTACTCTATGTGAGACACTGTTTTGTAAGCTAAATATCCACTTAATCATCAGAAGGATACTGAGAAGTGATTATTATTAATTCCATTTAGATGAAGAAATCTAGGTTTGGTGAGGTTAAGAGACTTGCCCAAGGCCACACAGCTACTAAGTGACTGAGTCAGGATCAAAAAGATAGGTCCCACACTAACAGAGATACAAAGCAAACAGTATTTAAACTGTCTCAGCCATCCTGTGAGGGTACTGAACACCAGCTGTCCTTCCAAACTGTCTGCTCCCAGAGTTTCCTCTGTTGTCAGCCTAAACGCCTGCTCCAAGAAAGGACTCATGGTTCAGAGCTTTAGTTTTCCCTCAACCTTCTATGTTACAGTTCCCAGAGAACAGGGCTTCTGCCCTGACTTGCTCTAGTGGCCTCTGTCCCAAAGACTGAAGTCCTATTCTGGAACCACAGCCCACCATCTGGGGTCTTCTGGAGACCTTTAAGATGACAATTTCCTGGCACGCATGCTCCCTTGTCTAATATTCTTCCAGTTATGTTCTGCAAACCCAGTGGAAAGCCTTTTGCTTCTTCTTGGTAACAATGATACCTACTACTGTCTGAATCATGCTGGGCTTCTTAATATGCATGTCTCCTTTTGGTCTAGGCTCTTTGAAGGTCAAGAATAAGTCTTTCAATCTCCACTGACACAGTGTCTGATACTGAATCATGACAAATGAATGGCCTTGTCAGGCTTAGAGGTCACAGCCTCATCCACTGGACCTACTTCCTTCTGACAGATGTCTCAGTCCTGGATCACTCTTCCATGCAGGTCCTAGGCCTGGTCTAGTCCTCTGTATCTCAACAGTATGTTTCATGATGAGAAACCAGCTGAATCCACTGATATGAAAGGAGTACAGCAGGAAGAACACTGTACATGGAACTATTAGTCTCAAGGTGATATTTCACCTGGGTCTTAAGGAATAATTAAGAACTTCCCAGGTGAAAGAGAGGCATACACACAGGTAGAAAAGTTTTAAATGTAGATGATAAATTTGAAGAATGCCAAGTATCCTAGTGGGATTAGCACACATGTGTAGACCAACTTCATGATAATGCAAAGATAAACAACAAACAGATGCAGAAATGTAACTACCCTCACTATTACACTCCACCCCCAAGACACATGGGGGAACTCATGGGAATATGAAATACAGTCGAGTCCAATCCACTGTTTTCAGATTGCCTGTGTGTTTTGAGGAGTCTCCACACTTAGTAAACTCCCTGCAGGGTTCAGACACAGGTTCTCAGAACACACTCAATCAATACCTGCTGACATCAGCTATCAAATGGGGCATTACTTGAAGTAAGGAATATGATTATCCCTGATGAGGGCAGCTTAGTGAACCTTTCTTCCATACCTATCCATCCTTCTCCCTGACAGATATGGTAATGCAGAGACTTTTTCCCTCAGTATAATCATCAACTCAGATGGTCTGACTCCTCCAGGAAGAAACTAGCTGAGAGCCTGCTAGAAACCTTCAATCTCATTCGGTGTTAAAGAATATCTACTATATGCTGCGTCCTCTTTATCACGGCATCAACACTAGCTCCAAAGACAAACCCCAGCCAGTCCCAAGAGAACACTCATCTCTTACACTTGCAGAAGACAATCACATGAAACTCCTATTATGTTATTCAATTTTTTATTTTTTAAGATTTTTAACCTCTGAGAGCATACTACACTGTACATGATAAGTCCCTTAACTTCTCAGTGCTTTAATCTCCTCATTTGTGATACAAGAATAAGAATATTCACCTTACAGAACTATTTTCAAGGTTAAATAAATGAGTATCTAAAGGACTTAGCATAGTATCTATCAAATGTTTACTGCTATTATTTTTATTGTAATTATCATCATTAATAAATAGAGAAATACCCAGCACAGGCTGTTTAACTACTTACTTATCACAGATAACAAGATCTACAAACAAGGTAGATGAGCCTGAAATTTCCACTTTTATCACTGCTGCACAGTCATAAAAAAATGGCTTAGTCCCTATTTTATTTACTATCGGGTTTCAACGCACAAATAATCTGAGGCATAAACTTGGACCAACTTATTGACATCTGTGCGAAAATCCATTCTAGTTGATTATTTTTTAATGGATCAGCATTTTAATTGGGCTTAACTTTTGGCTTCTTAGATTTTATCTGAACAACTTGGGTAAGCTTACTCCCTCATATTTAAATATAATCTAATGATATACTATTAATTATATATTTATTTGTCCCTTTATTAAAAGGATTATTCATAAAAAAATTAAAGTCTTCAGTTTGTACAGTGCTTTAACATTTATAAAATATTTTCTCTCTATGTATAATATAGCATGTTCTGTACTATTCCATAGCTTTTCAAGGGAATACACTTGAAAACAAAATGCTTTCTATCTTTTGATCATTCTGCTTAAAGCACACATCCAAATGCAGTATGCAATCAAGGCTGACCCATCCAATAACACTTGGAGAAAATGAGACAGGAATTAAAAACAGTCCTAAGAATGTAAGAGACTACAAATAATCTTTCCAACTTAGGATGCTGCTGCAAAGTAGCTTCTTGCCAGTTCCAGGTTTTAATGCCTTGATTAATTACGGAGTGATCTTTAATTATGTATTTTATTATGCATAACAAGTATAAATTACATACCTGATTGTTCATAATTGTATTAAAAATATGTATCATTTATCCTTGAAAGTGAAAGGCCTTTTTCACGATGGATAGAGCTGTTTGGGGAACAAAGTATGGGTGGAATTAATGGTCCCCATATTAATCATTTCTTTTATGAAAATGTGAAGGTCATCCTCCACTCTAAGATGTCTCCTGAATTCCTTTTGCAAGGTCTGCCAGATGAATTTCAATATGCAAAGCAGAGCATTATACAATGTGTACTACTCTCCCCCTAAAGGCATATAGCTTTTATTTAATAAAGATGTTTTTCTAAGAAGATTTACTGTGGCATTGTCACATATTAGAACTTGTCTTGGAAAGGTGATTATTATTAGTAAAGACAGATGACCTGTCTCTTTGGGTAAAACAATGGACATCATTGCACAGACCTATTAATATCCCCAGAGTTAGAGGCTGATAAGAATCACAATGTAAAACCTACAGACACCATTTATTGAGCTCCTGCCAGGGGCCAGGTATTGTATTAACAACTCAACATTGTTAATATTATTATATTTTATATAGGGCCGCTATGAGTCAGAATCAACCTGATGGCACAAAACAACAACAAATTTTATATACTGTTATGAACATTAACAATGTGCAATGCACTAGGTAACAGCCTTATATTCGTTTTACTTAATCTTCGTATTATTTTTCCCCATTTTTAGATGAAGACAATAAGCCTTAAAAAAGTGTCTTATTGAAGATCATGCAGGTAGGTGAAACAAGTGTCAAACTCCAAAGGCCAAGTTCTTTCATTATCCACAAATACCATTGCTACAGGTTGAAAAATTAGGACCCATAGTCCCAAGGTGAGGATCTGAGGCAGGTGTGGCTAGAGGCAGTGAGGCACAGGGGCTGTTTCTGGACCTTCAGGTTTGACTCACTCTTTCTGGCGGTCAAGATGATGATCAGTTAGCAAAATTCTTGGACTAGACAGAAAGGGGGTCACTCTGGCTCTAGTGGCTATGTGATCTTTTTCAGGTTATTTAACTGCTCCAAAACTCAGTTCTTCATCTACAAAGGAATTATAACAGTGCCTACTTCGTACATGTATTGAGAGGATCAAATGAGTTAATCACAGTGAATGCTTAGCTCAGAGCTCAGCATACAATAGTCATCAATAAATGTTAGCTTTTATTGTTGTTATTTTTTCCTCCTCCTTCTCTAATAACTGTTATTACTATTCTGGGTTTCTGCAAACTAATTATTGCCCCCCTTTTGTTTCATTCACTTTCAGTTTGAATCTAAAATTCTAAATGTGTAAAATTTAAAACATTAAAAGGTTAATCCAACCCCCTTATCTATCTTCTGCCCCAGCCTTGACACCAATATCCCTTCTTTCTTGATCTCATTTTAGTCCTTTTCGTTCTAGTTTCTCCAAGATACATGTCAAAAATGAACCCCACAATCATTACCCCAGGATAACTTACAGAGAGAAAAAGAGAGAGAGCATGAAAGACTTAAACATCCAATGCTGTTAAGAATAATATTCCCCAAGCAAGAAGAAACTGAATCTCATATTTTCTGTCCAAGCAAATCAGTGTTTTAGTAGATGTGTGTCGTGTGATGTCTACAGATATGCAGCAAGATCTTTTTTCTTTTTCTTTTTCACTTAAGGAAGAGAATAGAACTGTCTCCTTTAAGAAAAGGCATTTAGAATAGCAGTACCAACTCCAAATAACATAAATTAGGATGGAAGCTCACTAATTCAGACTGACAGGGAGCAAGGATGGGCTGAATTACTGACAACTCTGACTTAAAGAACATATTCTGTTAAATACGGGGGCAATATCTCCTAATGTTTAAGAGCATGTGGTTTGTAGTAAGACACCCTGGAATTTAAATCCTGCTCTGCCACTTACTCTCTGTGCAATATTTCCAAAGTCACTTAATCTCTTGAAGTCTGAATTTCCATATACATAAAATAGGTATAGGGATAGTTTTAACTCATGGACTTTTCCTGAGGATGAAATGAGACAATGTGTGTAAATTATCACTTTAACACAGGGCCTGGCACAGAGTAGGCATTCAAAAGTGATTGCTGCTCTTATTATTAATGTTCCTATCATCAATATCATCTTTGTTATCATTACAGTATTCCACATAAACAGAATTAACTGAAACCAAACTAACGAAACAATGCCAAATATTGATCCTTGTATTACCTTGAAAAATGGATAAGAATTGTTTTTAATTACCTGGGAATTGTTGAAATGTAAGTCTGGACTCAACTAACACTGATTAATTGGCCACTGTGCATATCACACCTGGCACCTTCACAAATATCATAGCAGATAATCCTCACAAAAGTCTATTTAACAGTTGAGAAAATAGTCACAGAAAAATGGCTCCTCCAAGATTACACAGGTAGTTGGTGCAGAGTAAGCAGGCAAATGCAGTGACATAGTGCCCAGCACATAGTTAGGGCTCAGTGATTAGTGACTAAATAAATGAATGGAGGCAGGACATGGTGTGGTGTAGTGGATACACTGAATTTAAACATTCTAATTGTGAATGCTAGGAATACTTAATTCATACTTACTGACTGTATGATCTTGAGAGAGCTGTTTAATCTGAACCTCAGTATTTCTGTCTGTAAAATAGGCATGATAATATCTGTGCCACAGAAATCAATGTGAAAATGAAATGAGACAAAACACAGAAATGATCTAGCACTGTGCTTGGTGTATAAGAGGCATTCAACACATGCTAGTGTTCTTTCCTTTTCCCCTTGTGCCAAAGTTCATCTCCTCCCCAAACTTTCACAGCCTTCTCCTTATCATGGAGAGTCCATCATCAGCACCGTTCCCTCCTTCCCCGGGACAACCATTTATTTGCCTTGCAGGTCAGTTTGAAAATCCAGACTCCTTTTCACTTTCTCTGCATCTAAAGCCATTCACTGGGATCACACCAACCCCACTCATGTCCATCTGCCTCTGCCCACCCTTCCTTTGCAGTCTTTTCTAGGAGACAGTTTCACAACCTCTCCTCACCACTTCATTTCTCAGTGGCCTCTTTGCCTTCTCCAAAACAGTACCAGAATTCATAAAGTCATGACATGATTTTTTCTTTCACCTTATCTGTCAATAAATTATTTTCCAGGCTTTTAAACAGCATTAGGATCCTATCTTTTCCAGGAAGCCTTCCTAGATAGGACTCATAAAATTGATTTTCTTTTTTTACCCTGTATATCATCTGGATATGGACTTCTTATTTTCACCATAATTATACACCTAGGGTATCAGCCAACACTGATTTACACCCTTTATTCACATGCAATCTAAATTCCTTGTTGTCTGTTAACGTGTTAAGGACCACAGTCTACGTTTGTGTTTCTTATACCTATATCATAAGACAATGTGAGTGCTTTCTTTGACTATAAACAATTAGAGGATATAGATGGTCCGTGCTCCAAAAGCACTTTATAAGGAGTCTGCATTATAGCACTACCACATGGTAGCAGAATTCCTTGTTTACATGTTGGGCTCTTATTCATCTTTGTGTCCCCAGTGCTTTCCACAAGTCCTACCACATAAAACCCAAACCAAATCCATTGCTGTCAAGTTGATTCCGACTCATAGCGACCCTATAGGACAGAGTAGAACTGTCCCATAGGGTTTCCAAGGCTGTAAATCTTTAAGAAAGTGGACTGCCACATCTTTCTCCCGTGGAGGGGCTGGTAGGTTTGAACCACCGACCTTTCTGTTAGCAGCTGAGTACTTTAACCACTGCGCCACCAGGGCTCCTCTATGAACATATACCAAAAAACTTAACCAAATCTGTTGCCGTCAAGTCTATTCTGGCTCATAGCCAACTTATAGGGCAAAGTAGAACTGCCCCATAGGGTTTCCAAGGAGCCGCTGGTGGATTCAAACTGCTGACCTTTCGGTTAACACCTGAGCTCTTAACCACTATACCACCAGGGTTCCCGATGAACACATACCAAAAGAAAACCCATTGCTTTCGAGGCTATTCTGACTCATACCGACCCTAACATACAGGGACTTAAAATTATTTTAGCCGAAGTGACAAAGGAAAGGAGGAAAAAATAGAAGAGCAGCAATACTGGTTCAGATTAGCCAGATGCTATATTAAGAGCTTTGCATATACCATGTAAATTAGTCCTCATAAAACACCACAAAGCAGGCACCTTTTATTTTTAGAGATGAATAAAATGAGGCACAGAGACATTAAATAACTTACTCAAAATTAAACAATAAACAAAAGCCAGAGATTTTGTGCATTTATCCACTACATTGTACAGACTTTTCCAAATAGTTTTTCAATTAGTTATACCATGTCTCCCTTCTGTTCATGGAATTAGGTTCTACCTCCTTAATGCAAGGCCTTCCACAATCCATAACTCTTCTTTTCTAGATGCAGCTCTTAGCATCCTCTGCTTATCCCCCACTCTTCAGCTGTAATAAACACACTCTCAGTTTTCCAAACATGCCCTTTGTTATCCCTGTTTTTCTCACCCTGGAATTCCATCCTGCTCTCTACTGCCAATCAAAATTCTTCTTCTTCTTTATGACCAGTCCATTTTCCATATTCACCATGGAGTGTTCTCTATTCCCATGCTGGGATTATTTTTTCCTTCTTTGATGTATCCGAAACTCTTGGTTTGTACTTCAAGGTATACACTGCTTAGTAGTAAAGTAGTGAGATGTCTGCCTCTTACATTAAAATGTGAACTCCTAGAGGGTGAAAGTTCGATCATATCCGTCCCTGTGTACTCCTAATGTCTTACACTTTGCTTGGTAAAGAGATACTCAGAACTTTTTTGAATAGATGAAAAAGGAGGAGAAAAGAGAGAAAGTAAGAAAGGAGAGGGGCAGGAAGAGATAGAAAGAGATTACTTAATTTGATGGCTCATGTAAGGTCCCTGGTACTTAACTAACTCAAACCTGCTCTTACTATGAAAATGCATTCAAAGCTCTATATATGCTTTCAAATGCTCTTTGCATTTAATATACGCTCAATATCTACCCCTATACCTGGGAGAAATTACACTGTCTAATGTAATAGTTTATCTTAGCAAACTTTCATGAACTGCAATATTAGGCAATCACACCAAGTGCTTATGGAGGTACAATATATTTATTCTGGACTTCACTTAGAGCATCCTGAACATACCGTCTCATATACAAGACAACCCTCAAAAGCCCTTCCATCAGAAGCACGATAGTTGAGACATGCAAATGTTTTTATGCTCTTTTCTTTCCCCACTATGAAGACAGACACACATGAAGAAAAAATCCTCCAAATTACACAATGAACTGTCTCAATGAACATCCCACCTGAAGATATCCCCTCGCAAGCTAATGTAGTTTTTCAGGGAAGGCTCTGTGCCCCCTTTAGTGACAGTAATGTCTCAAGTGTGAGGTAATCCCATTTGGAATTACAGGCCTGTGTCCTGAGCCTCCTGCCGACAGAAAGCTACCTCATCTTGTTCCTAATTAAGAGCGCAAAATTCTTCCCAAACCACCTTCATTATTACACACAGCATGCTTGGCTCTATCAGGCAATACCCTCACATTCTGGAAGAATCAGCCTCCTCTTTTAAAATCCAGGTAACCACCCCAGAGCTAATTATGTCTATTAAAACATGTTTCCTACACTCAGCAGATGAAACCCATTTCACAACAACAATGGGCTATATAGCAGAGAAACTGTTTGCAATAAAAGGTAATAGAGAGATGACGGTAGGCTTAAAGACAAATGCACACACCAAATAAACAAAAACAGGAGAAAAATCATGTCCAACCAGAAGAAAATGACCGTGGAAACCTTCTTAGAAAGTATATGCTTATTTTAAAAATTGGAACAGTGAAAAAACTAAAAAGCAGCCGAACTTGTTTCCCTATATAGCTGAAAATGCAGAGAACGTGGACAGAAGAGAATGCAAGACTCTTCTGTAGCAGCTCTTTACCCTAGAAACCCATCTTCTTAAATAACAAGTTCTGTTCTGTGGGCAAGTAGTTTTTCTTCTCTGAATCTAGATTGGCTTCTTCATTTAACAACAACTCAAAGGAATCTGAGGTATGAAATTCCTAAGACTGTTTCCAGCATTAACATTCACTGAGAGCCACTATGTCACTTTATTTCACCTAATACCCTCCAGCATTATCAAATGCCTGAGGCATAGAAATTATTCAAGCAAAATCCCAGTAGGCTAAAATGCATCATGAGGGTGTTTCTAAACAATGAGGCCCATTACAGCAGGATTTTAGTCACTATTTCCATTTCCCATCTCAGTACAAACCCCAGTCAGCCCCTTATCATTTTTCCTCCTTATCATTTTTATGCAAAATAGGATCCCATGCAGCGGCAGCAGCACCTGGAAACTTCTTAGAAATGCAGATTATCTGTTCCCACTCTAGACCTATTGAATCCCTAACTTTGTGGATGGGACTCAGCAATCTGTTTTAACAAGAGCTCCGGGTGATTTTGATGCATGCTCAAGTTTGAGAATCACTGTCTTACATGAAATATTGCAAAAGTCTCCTTCAGCATCCTCTTGTTTCTCCTCTTGCTCATCTCTAATCCATTCTCCATACTGCTACCGCATCAGTTTTCCTAAAATTTAAATTTGATCATCTCAATCTCTCTTTCAAACACTTCCATGACACTGGTGCTCAATTCTTCATCAAATGAAAATTCAAAATTCTTTGATGGCAAACAAAGCCTTTCGCCATCTGGCCTCTGCCCATCTTTCCAAAGTCACTTCTTCCCACTTCCCCTTGTATCCCCTGTTCAGGGCGTGCTGAGCCTTCTGCTGCTCTGTGAAAAAGATTATGCTCTTTAAGGAGTCTGTGCTTTGCTCAAGCTCTTTCCTGTGCTCAGAATGACTTCTCTCCCCTCTACTGTGTGTCAAACACCTTCTCATCCTGTTAGACTCGGAATATCATTTCATCTGGGAGGCCTTTTCTGGCTCCGCCCCCTCCCCTCTACAATCCTGTTGTATGTAGCAAACCAAAATCCATTGCCCTGGAGTGATTCCGACTCATAGCAACCCTACAGGACAGAGTAGAACTGCCCCACAGAGTTTCCAAGGAGGGCCTGGTGGATTCAAACTCCCAACCTTTTAGTTAGCAGCTGTAGCATTTAACCACTATGCCACCAGGGTTTCCAGTTGCACTACTTTGATGTATAAATTTAAATTGCCATGCTGTAATTGTTAACTTACATATCTATCTCCCTCACTAGCTGGAGGTCTTCAGAGAAGTTGAGAAGGGTATTTGGATAGATTTACCTCTATTTTATTTTTCTATACATAGAATATATTAGGCATATGTCTTAGTCATCTAGTGCTGCTATAACAGAAATACCACAAGTGGATGGTTTTAACAAAGAGAGTTCATTTCCTTACAGTAAAGTAAGCTAAAAGTCCAAATTCAGGGCGTTAGCTCCAGGGGAAGGCTTTCTCTCTCTCAGCCTTCTCATCAGTGTTTCCCCGGACTAGGAGCTTCTCTGCACAGGGACCCCTGTCCAAAGGACGCGCTCTGCTCCGGGCACTGCTTTCTTGATGGTATGAGGTCCCCCTGTCTCACTGCCCACTTCTGTCTTTTCTATCTCAAGAGATTGCCTCAGGACACAATCCAGTCTTGTAGATCAGGTCCTGCCTTACTAACACAACTGCCACCCATCCTCCCTCATTAACCTCACAGAGGTAGGTTTACAACATACAAGAAAATCACACAGTACCAGGAATCATGGCCTAGCCAAATTGATACACACATTTTTTGGGGGACACAATTCAAACCATGACAGCATATATTATGAATTCCAATTAATATTTCTTTGAATAAATGAATAAATAAACTGCCTTTTAAGTATCTGCTGTCTACAGGTGCTATGGTAGTGTTTTACCTCTATTATCCCTATTTTACAGAAAAAAACTGACCCTCAGTCTTTGCCAGCTTATGGAAGACATAGCCAACTCTTTTTGGACACTGAAGTTGTTTCCTCAACCAAACTACAGAGTTTTCCTAAATAAACTAAGCATAGCCATATCTTCCTTGACACGTTTTCACATTTTTCTTACATGCAGTTTCCGTAATATGAAATGACATTTATGAAGTCAAATATTGAATATTTGAAGCCAAATATTTCTGGGCCTCCATTTCTCCATCTGCAAAAAGGCTTTGCTATATATTACCTATAATAATCAACTATTGTTGCCATTTGATATTAACATAATTCTTTCCAGCCGTAATAATCTTTGATTATTAACTGGTCTCATTGTATTCGATTATGCTGTTTCAGTAGCCCTACTTCAGTTCTGGGCACATTCATGATGTTCTTGAAAAATTATCGCGTTGACTGTTTGCTACGGCCACGGTGTCAGTTCTCATTAAAAATGTTCTGAGTGAGGGTACTAAGTTGACCACAAAGTCTCTCTCCTCAAAGAATATTTAATTGTGGTTTAGATTTGCCAGTCAAAATTCCTAAAGAAGTGTGGTGTGACAGATCGCTTTTGTGCGGGCCTTTCTAGCCGTGGTCTTGCAACTCCCACCCAAGCGAACGGGTGGGACTTGCGATAGGGTAATTGTGGCCCACCAAAGGGATTGCTCAGTTTTGCCATCCTGCTGGGCTTGAGGTGAGCCATCCCAGAGGCCATAAAGAGAAGAGCCCACCACCACAAAGGAAGGAGAGACCCACAGGAGATGGTGCAGTGAGTTTCCTGGCCCACAGAGACAAAAAGCCAAGTGCCTCTGGGCAGAGGCCTAGGGCCAGGGAGAGGCATGCCTTTGAGCACAGCTGGGGAGAGACTGTCCTGATGGAGGAACTATATCCTTGAGTGTTCCTGAGCCTGAATTGTAACCTGTTACTTCCCTAATGAACCCCAGAATTTTGAGTACTGTCTGTGAGTTCTGTGGGGCCATTGCAACGAATTATCAAACAGAGGAGAGAAGTAGAGAGTGTCCTAGGAGGGATGGTTGATGTCAAAATTGGTAGAGAGGAGAGAGAGGAGAGGCATATCTGACCACCGCCTCACCGGAATCAGCCTTGGGCTGTTGATCTTAATTCTCGTTCCCCCTTGTTTAGTTAGAGCAGGTCAGGCAGTGCCTTCATGAGGTTTTTACAAGAAGACAGTTGGAATCTGACTTTTTTATCTTTATAACTAGTTACACACATTCCGTTTTCCCTTTTTTTATCCTTGGTTGGTACAGCTAAGCTATCACAACAGTTATTATCACTGTCAAAGTTATTTACTTCAGAACGTTAAATTTATAAACACTAAGAGTTTAATTAGCTGAAACCTAAATTGCCATTATTAATTTACTGGTTACTTTACAATACCTTGTAAAACATTTATGCTGCGGTAAATGAAGAATCCACTTTCCAAAGATCATGTGATATGGTTAATTCATTATACAACTAAATAATTTAACTACTAATCTTAGTAAAGCTCAAGGTACTCAGCTGAAGTTAAATTGCTTTACTTGCAACAAAATGTTTAACATTATTACCTCAGATGTTATAAAATCTTATCAAAGAAATAATTGAAGTTCAGGCATTTGTAAGTTTTCCTAAAACATTCTTAGAAAAGCTTTAATAGGTAGATGGAATAATTGTTGTAAATTAATAGGTTTTATGAGAAGGTCAAGTGGGGAAGGTCTGGAAGTTTTTGCATTATGACAGTATTCAGGTTTGATTACTAAATGGTGCTTTGTCTCACCAAGGACACTAGGCTATTTAAAAATTCAACTTAAATTCAATTGTGTCTATTCTTGCCTGGCATCTGTTACTGTAATAGATAGGCTGAAAAATAAAATTCCATCCAACTCATTTTACTCTTTCAAAGTCTGTGATGACCTATTTTACTACTTGCAATTTACTCAACCAATGATAGAAATGTGTAGAATCCCCAGACCTCTTGTTCGCATCTCACTGTCTTGTAATTGCTCATTTACTTGTCCTCTACAATTGCTTGCAATTGTTTTAACAATAAACCATGAGTTCCTTGAGTATTGAATGTGCCATGTTCACCATTACACCCCAGCTTCCTAACATACTGTGAAGCATCTATTAAATGAATAAATACATGGATTGAGATTATTCCTTTCAATCATTTCAAGTTAATATCTAGTTTCTTTAAAGGAAATAGTTCTATTTCAAAAAGATGGTTATTTGCTCAACCAGTGATGGAATTGTGTACATTATAAACAGGTATTTGATATGGAAGAAAAGAGGCAACAGACGTTCTAGAATACAGAGTGTTAATCAGAAATACAAAAGCCATCTTCTGTTAGCTGAATGTTCCTACATCTTTTGAACAGTCTCTAAAAGCAGAGAAAAACATGGAAGTATCTATATCACTAAGCAACAAATAGCAATGATGGATACTGATTCCTTTCCAAAACAGAGCTGATGCTTTAGGAAGACAGAAGTTTACTATACTAATTAGAGGCCCCTGGCCTATCTCCTCAGAGGATGTTCTCATGGGTAGATACCAAGGCAGACACTCTTAGGTGGATGATTTTCAAGTTACTGACTCAGCAATCAAATGGCAGCAATCCTAGCATCTTTGTGAGATAAGCTGATTAAATCAGGCCTTCAGATTGAGTCACCTTCCAAAAGTACTGCTCAGTGAAGCTCAGGTTTGGTGTATTTGGGCCAAGTTTTGCTTGCCCATCCATGTCAGTGTTGTGGAGCATGTGATTACGAAGCTGGTCAAAGTAACCGAAAAAAACCAAGCCCGTTGCTGTTGAGTTGATTCCAACTCATAGCAACCCTATAGGACAGAGTAGAACTTCCGCATGGGGTTTCCAAGGAGTGGCTGGTGGATTTGAACTGCTGATCTTTTGGTTAGTCACCAAGCTCTTAACCACTGCACCACCAGGGCTCCAAAAACTTAAGTAACCTGCCCAAAATCACAGGACTAGTAGGTAGAGCTGGGATTTGAACCTAGGCCATCAGGCTCCAGAGTGTGTGCTCTTAACCACTCTACTACACTCTGCTGCCAAACAAACCCATTGCTGTCAAGTTGATTCCAACTCATAGTGACCCTATAGGACAGAGTAGAACTTCCCCATAGGGTTTCCAAGGAGCGGCTGGTGGATTCAAACTGCTGACCTTTTGGTTAGCAGTTGAGCTCTTAACCACTGCACCACCAGGACTCCACCACAAAGTAATCCTACCACAAATCTAACTCAGCATCAGAAAATGGGATGGGAGAATTGACTAGTCATTTGAGAAGTTCCACAGAATTACATTCACTCCAAAATCTCTTTCCTTAAATGACCTGGAACATAGATAAAAACCAAAAAGAAAATTCATGGCCTTTGAGTCGATTCCGACTCATATTGACCCTGTAGGACAGAGTAGAACTGCTCCATAGAGTTTCCAAGGAGCAGCTGGCTGGTGGATTCAAACTGCCAACCTTCTGGTTAGCAGCCGAGCTCTTAGCCCCTGTGCCACCAGAGTTTCACATACATAACACTACTTGTATCACAAATGTTAACTCATGCAATCCTCATAACAACCCTGGGAGATAAATATTATTCTCATTTTATACATGAAGAAAGTACAGACAGTCTAAGGAACTTGCTCAAAACCCTGCAGATCACAAGTAGTGGTGTGAGGATTTGAACTCAGAAGTCTGACTCTAGAAACTGTTTTCTTAAATACACTACTCTTCTGCCTTAATGTATTTTAATAAAAGTATCAAAAACAATAAACAGCCCTTTTTTTTTTCTAGAAGGACACTATGAATGTTCACTTGTGCTATCTAAGAGCATAACCAAACCAGGTGTGTTTTATTCTAATTCTGCATAGTGGCACTCATTGAAGGAGAGATATGCCAGGTGATTTACAATCAGGCATGATTCCACAGCTCTAGAATGCTAACATTCAGCAAAAAATAGAGAGGGGCTGGGCAAGGCAAAGGAAATAAAAGGGAAAGCCTGGCATGCTAAAGTACATCTAAGAATTTGCTTTAATCCTGTATGTCTTTGTCCTAATCTACACCCGAACTTCCCTAGGGTAGGGGCCATGGCTTGGTCATTTGTGCATTCCTCATATACATCTCAGCACGGTGCTAGTAATAGTAGTAGTTTGCAAGCAAGTCTTTTTTCAATGCCAAGGGGCAAATAAGTATTTGTTGAATTGTTAATTGATTTTAAAGACCACAGATAATTCATTGATTTTATTTTCCTGGGGCTAACCTGGGTCAACTTGGAAAAAAATGTGACTTTGAAACTGTTCAGGGCAATCAGATAGGTGAATTGTAAGTAACTGGGAGGGGTAAAGTGTAAACTAATTTGAAATGTATTTAAATTTGTTTTGTAAAAGGCGTAGTATAGTTCACAACTGCCAACAAGCACTATTATGCTGCATTTCATCCCACTTTCCTCAAAACACTGAAGAAATCACCGACACTAAAAGAAATTCTTGTGCATCATACAAGCCATTTTCATAAAGCTCTTGCAAAATCATGGAGATATGCAAAGGACAAAAACTTTAATAAAATAATGGATCATATTTGAATTAAACATGATATTCAAAATGTTACACTTGGGGAGTTAACAGAATGTTACATGCTGAGAGAGCAAGAGGGTAAACATCCTATAACATCCTCTACCCTTCATAAATTAGGTCTGAGAACATTAAAAATAGTGATAACAATGAAAAGGATTACTTACGGAATGAAAATGGGAAGCAGAAGCCAAGATTAGTAAAAATATTTGCCTCTAAAACTCTCAAAACTGTGCATCCTAGAGCAGAGGTAATAAAGATGGTTATTTCTAAGAAATAGATCCAAAGTGACTCCATTCAATTCACAGCAGGAACATCCAAAGTAGCAATTAATGCAACCGCTGGAGTGGAATTATTTTCCAAATGCCATCCTGTTGGTTTTTTTTTTTTTTTTAAATGGAAACAGGGTTCAGAAGTCATGGTAAATTTGGGTCTATTATTTACTGCAAATACCATCAGGTTATTAATATCAGCATCAATGATATGAATACAGTCAATAATACTTCTGGTGAAACAAAAGGAACTTAGCAGATGCTGATTATCCAAGATTGCTAGAGTAGTGCTTACAACTCCTTGAGATCTGATCTTGGGAAATAAATGTAGAAGCATCCATCTCAACAGTGTGTGGAGCCACTGAGGCTCCTGCCAGGTTAAGGGATTGACTGGAAGTTAGAAGACAGGAGTTCAAATCCTAAGAACTTCTAAGAGACATTGGGCAAGAAAATTCCCAAACCTCACATTCCCTAGGGACCCAGCTTGCTCATCTGAAAGACTCATGGAAGTAATGTAGCACCACTGTTAACAATGTGGGTTCAAATCTTGGCTTTAGAACATGCTGGCAGTGTGTCTTTAGGCATGTTAATTCACCTCTTTGTGCCTCAGTCACCTCATATATAAAAATATAGAAATAATAGTACCTAGCTCTGGTGGTGCAGTAGTTAAGAGCTCAGCTGCTAACCAAAAGGTCAGTGGTTCAAATTCACCAGCCACTCCTCAGAAATCCTATGAGGCAGTTCTACTCTATCGTTTAGAGTCACTATGGGTTGAAATCGATTCGATGGCATGGGTTTTTGTTTTGGTTTAGCCTTAGGGTCACTGTGAGAATTAGCTCAGTTAAACACGTGAAATCTTAGAGTAGTGACTGACCCATAATAAAGACTCAAGAAGTGTATACTAATGTCAGTGTCACTATCTATAAATGAAAGTCATTTCCAGTTCTGAAATACAGTGTAACATCACATGAGGCTCATCTTCTCCATTTTCAAGGTCTGAAACAATGCTATCAAGGTGATGTGATGCATTGTCCAACTGGGAGATGAGCATCTTGAGTTACACAACATGTATCACTTCTCTTCAAATGAGAAGTAACGTGCACTAACCAACATTCACAAAATGCCAGAGAATCTCCCCTTCTCTCAAAAATTGCATGGTATGTTTTGAGAGAGGGAGATGTGGGAAATGTATGGGAGGGAAGGGACTGTTTGTAAGAGTCATCCAGAAAATTATTTAAAACAGAAACAAAAACCCAGAACTCCTTCAGAGTCAGCTCACTGACTATTTCAACCTGTTAAAGAAAGGTGTCCCTCTCAGTCATTTTTCCCCCCTAACCAGTGGCAGAGCAGCCCTAGTGGCGTAGTAGTTTAAGTACTCGGCTGCTAACCCAAAGGTTGGTGGTTCAAACCCACCAGCCGCTCAGCGGCAGAAAGATGTGGCAGTCTGCTTTCATAAAGATTTACAGCCTTGGAAACTCTATGGGGCAGTTCTACTCTGTCCTACCGGGTCGCTAAGGAGTCGGGATTGACTTGTCGGCAGTGGCTTTGGTTTTATTGGGTTTTGAAACCAGTGGCAGAGATATAATTCCATATCTCCTCACTCTATAAAACCAGGATGGGAGGTCAAGTCTACTCTGAAGCTCAAGGTCATACCAGAGTAGGAGGAATTGTTAGTGAAGTAGTTATCAAAAGCTGCATTATAACCTTTCTGAAACTAGCTAGAGTATTAAAATGAACGAACGGAAGGCAGGAAGGAAGGAAAGGTTTTTTACAATATCCTATATATTTTGCATGCATTATTTAATTGAATTCTAAAAATCATGCAAGGATAGTTATTATCATTTTTAATACACGAGAAAATTAATGATCAAGGAGATGCAGTTATTTGCTCAAGGTCACTCAACCAGTAAGATGGCAAGCCAGATCTGAACCCAAAGTTGCCATGATGCTTCTGCTGGGTGTGCCAACAAGAGAATTTATAAAATGCATGAAGGATGAGAGTCAATGAAGGTGACAGAGAACCTATCCAAGGAACTTAGAAAATAAAAGAAAGTAACTCCTAGGCCACAATGGTGTTCACACAAAAAAATAAGAAAAAAAGTCTTATTTTTCCTATTCTCCTTATACCTTCCTAAACACTCTTCCCATCCCCAACTCTTCCCACACACGTTTTTCTCTCCAACACCAAGCCAGTTTTCAGACTTCCTGAGCTAGGGAATTACCGAAAGTTTAAAATACCCAGGCCAAATGATACAGCTCAACATTGCTAAAAAGAGAGGAAGCTTCACAGGCTCAGGCCTCCTACCTACAACAATGCTCATTTCATTATACCTTGATGTAAAAACTTGTTAAAAGTCAGCCCTACTTATAGCTGGAATTTTCTCCCACAGTCAGTTTTGAGGAGCTGTGCAGTAGATGCTGTGGAAGGCCAACCAATTCTGTTTATCAATCAGAATGACCTAGAGTAGCAAGGGTGTGGAAGGGAAGCAAATATTTGTTAAGTTCTGTATTATTTTCTTAATTTATCAATTTGCAGATAAATAGTATTCATTGCCCTTTTTCTGTGGGTTAGACCATAGAATATTAAGATAAACAAAGTGATCCTCCAAAAGCTGCTCAGACATTCTCCTCACCTCCTACTTATTCCTCTTTTTCTTGACATACAACTGATTTTAATAACCTCTTCTAGCTCCTTCACAAGAACAGGTGAGGTTGACCCTGCAGAGGATGTGTGTTTATTAAAATGTACATGCCTTGCGTTAAAAAGAACTCTCAACTGGTTACCTATTTCTCCCTAGTGATAATACTCTGGGCACTAGAAAACCATTTCTCGTTTGAAATCACCAAATAGACTCATCAAGGCAGGAGATGGGATGGGAATTCTCTATATAATTAGAATCTTCAGATTGAGAGGGTTCAAGCAGTAAACCTTTCATGTGCAAACAGAAGACTGTACTCCTGTGGCACAAGGGACAAAGCAGCTGGAAGATTTTACAGTTTGACATGACATTGGTGAAGGTTAAAGAGGACTCTGGTATTCCACTGGTTACTGTTTGTTTCACTTCAGCGTTAGCGGCCTGGAAAGTGAGAAAGGAATAGAACTGGACTCTCAAACCCCATTGTTACAAAATGTCTCATAGTCTTTCTTCAAAAGAAACAGGCAGTAAAGAAAGAAGAGCTCCTGAGTGTTTCCTACCTTGCTCCCATTTTGAAAGTGGGTACATTCTCCATTATATTCTTCAAATGGTCAAGAAGTCGTAGGTTTTTTGTGTATATTCATTTGACATAATTTTTTTTTTTTAGTTTTTCCTAGTGCTAGGCATTATGTGCAGTGGTTAAAGCACTGGACTGCTAACCAAAAGGTCGGCAGTTCAAAACCACCAGTGCCTCCATGGGAGAAAGATGTGGCAGTCTGCTTCTGTAGAGATTTACAGCCTTGGAAACCCTATGGGTCACTATGAGTTGGAACTGACCCAACAGCAGTGGATTAGGCATTGCGTTAGGTGTTGAAAGGAAAGACGAACGAGACCAAATCCTTCCTCAAGGACTCACAGTCTATAACAAATCAGAACTAGAATCAAAGAATCTGGCTGCAGATGTAGAAATCAGGCCCCCCAATATGAGACTTAGCCAAGGTGACAGAGGTGGTGGGAGTAGAGCCAGTTGAAATCCAGGCCCATTAACGCTTCATCTAGGCTTTATTCCTGTATAGCTCAGAGGCTCCCATCAAAGTCAATCGTCAGACCAGGTTTACGTAAGTCCTGTTAGGTGCTACGTGTCCTGATTAAAATGGGACAGAATTTATGGTGGTTTAATGATTTAATTAGGAAGACAAGACTACCCCAGATGAAATTATTAGAGAATACTACAAAGGTATTATTTAAATGCTGAGCTGCATGGTATAAATGCCATGTAAGATGACTTCTTTATTAACCTCAGACATAATACTTGTGTAAATAAGACATGTAGATTCTCTGATTATCAAATCTGTCTCTGCAATGATCACCATGGTTGAGCTCATCTTGCTAAATGGGTGAGTATGCCTTTTAATCTTCATCACTCAGTGTAAGATGACCATCCTAGGTAGAGGAAGGCCACTCTAAAAAAACACATATTTTGCAAGCAAAGTTTTGTAAACAGACAGAAGCTAGACTATCTGAATATCTGGTTCCTGAAGAACTCTGATGAGAATCAGGTCTTGTTTTCAGCTACAGAGTGACTGAACATAGATGAACCGCAGCCAGGTGAGGAGAAGGTTGTTGTACTGGCTTCTTGTCAGCTCAGGCACACCCAACCTGAGAACGGTTTAAAGAAGAGTATACGGTATGAGTGGTTAAGGTCACAGGGTCTGGATTCAGCCAGACCCATGCCTGAATCCTGACTCTACCACTTATGATCTTGGGCAATTACCTTAACATTTTATACCTTCATTTCTTCATCTATAAGATGGGGCTAATAATAGGCTTAGCATGTAAGGTTGTAGTGAGAAATGCATTGATACATCTAAAGTGCATGTCACAGTACTTGAATAAATTGCTCAATAAACAGTAATTATTATTATAAATAGCGATCTGACTATGGATTTGTGACCTGCCATCTTGCTCTCCAGCCTACTCTCCTCCTCCTTCATTGTAGCCATTTCTCTGATCCTACACTTTCCCTCTGTCTTCCCTCCCTAACCTGATATCATCTGTGCCCTGTGCTCTGCCAGGGTGGGCAGCACTGTTGGGATCTCAGAACAGGTGCTGCTGTCCCTTTAGCTGCTTGATTCACCTGCCCGGTGACGGAAGAACTGTGGGACTGCATTCAGCATGGCAAACACCTGTCCTCTCTGTCACCATTGCTATATAGACACTGGCACTGAGTCATGCTGCTGCTAATGACCGGTGAGCTCTCAGACACTCAGAAGGCTCTAAAAAAGGGACCTGAGAGGACAATCCACCCATCCCTCTCTCTGGGTCAGGCTACTCTTCAACCTACCTACCACAAGGCAAAAATAGGCACAGGAAGATTCTATCACTCACTGAGGATTGGTGAATCTTCAACATCAGGACATTTCTTCTTACACCTAAGCTAAAGTTCAGATTCTTCATTTCAATCCATTCCTTTTGAGTTATCTTTAATAGGGATAAATAAACTTAGTATCTAACTCATTGTAAATATACCTCATTGTATATATACACAGAAGGAGTATTGTTTACTAGTTAAGAGCTTTAGTTCTAGTGTGAGACATGGCATCTAATTCCAGTCTCCTACTGGTGATATGTTTCTCTCTAAAAAGTAATAATTATAGCAACCATCTCAGGGTGTGCTTATAAGGATAAAATGCTTAGCACAGTTCTCAGTTCATAAAAAGAATTCAGTAAATGTTTGTTATTATTGTTGTTGTTTAGACTTATAGAAAAATATCCTGAAATGCTGAAAGTCTTCTTAAGTTTTCTCTTCTGCATTCTAAATGGCTCCAGTTTGATTATGGCTTTTAATCCGTTTCTTCTATAACTTTTATTTTCATTTTCCCTCCATTCACATACCTTCCTAAATCCAGATTAGGCGACATAGTGCCAGTTGAGTCTGATGAGCGCAGTACAAAATGGATGGTATTTTTAGGATTATCTGTTATACTTCCCTATGCAATCTATTAAGAAGTCCCTGGGTAACACAAGTGGTTACGCATTGGCTACTAACTGGAAGGTTGGCAGTTTGAACCCACCCAGAGGCACCTGAGGCACCTAGGAAGACAGGCCTGGTCATGTGCTTCTGAAAGGTCACAGTCTTCCAAACTCCATGGAGAAGTTCTATTCTGCACATGTGGGGATGCTATGAGTCAGAATTGACTCAATGGCAACTAACAGCATGGAACTTACTACGCTTTGCAAAGAAATAAAAGTAATTTGATAGCAAGTGTTTAACATTTTAAACACTGTATTTATGTTAACTCATTTTATCCTCAAAATAAATCCATTCATTCTTTCAGCATATATGGATTGAAATAATTGATTCTTCACTGATTCTAAAAATGCACATTTTTTTCACATTTTAACAGCTCTGAAATCAGGATGTATCTTGAACTGATGATGTATCATAGTTCAATTGGCAATCTTTTTTTCCTTGGTTATATATATATGAAATAATAGTGCATCTTATAATTACTGATAACCTAAAGTCAACAAAACAGGGTATGAGAGACAACCATGTGCCAGGCATTCTGCTGGGCCCTAGAAGTATAATAGTGACCAAGACTGAACAATTCTACATGTCAGAGAATACTCATTCTAATGAGCAATACAGAGGAATAAAGATGATTACAATCAATGAACAAGCTGCTGTGGGAGCAGATGGAAGACCCCCCTGGACCTGTAGGGGCCTGGGAAGACTTCCTAGCAATGATGATGTCACCTAAAGGTGGAGTGAAATTAGTGAGGAGTAAGGCTCAGCTGTGGTCTGCCAGTCAGTGGGAAAAGGATACACAAAAACCTAGCAGCTAGAGACAGCATGGCCCACTCAGAGATTTAAAGGAGTTCAGTTTGCTGAATTTAGAGAGCTCATGGAGGAAAGGCAAGGTTTGATGACAGACAGGAAAGCAGAGGCCATATTATGATGGGATTCGCAGATAACGTTAAGGATTTGAACTTTGTCCTGAGGACACTTGGGATCTACTGAAGCCTTGGTGTCACTTCCATCTGATAGATGAGAAAACTGAGGCCTAAAAAAGCCAAATGACTGGTTTCAAGCTGGATAGCAAAGAGCAGGACTAATTTAATCACCTCCCTCTGGTCCTCTCACCCTCAGCCCAGTGCTGTTTACACTACACCAGAATCATCCAGAGCATAATTGTTTCTCCTTGGTCATACTGCCAGCAAATGCATTACTAGATTATCATTCATTTTAGTTTACGTTGATTCGTGCATTTGGTTTAGATGGAGAGGAGCGTAGAACCAGTGCTGTTGGTTCTTGAAAAATGGTCCAAGGTGAATATGGCCTAAAGTCAGGGTATTTGGGCTCGGCCGCATCACTTGTAGGTCATACATTACTGCCAAGCTCATCCACAGCTGTGTCTATTAGATGATGAATATTTATGCCAGTCTACTCTAAATGCATCATCCATCCATTTTTCATACTGTATGCTCAAAAGATAAATAATATAAAAATTAAAACAAAACCAAATGAAAGAAGTAATAGATTGCTGACGGGGTGTGAAGGTTTACATCTTAAGCATTTTAACAATCTGGCTATTATATCATCAAAAATTGCATTTCAACTTACCTTAAAGCTTCTTCAACTGGCCTTTTAGAGTAATACAATCTAGAGATTGACTAAATTAAGCAATTTAAGTTGAAATGTGACTAACAGGCCTAAGACACTAACTTCTAAATTAATTACATGGGGTTTAAAAATAATAATAATTATTTGAATGGAGATATTTTATTCCAGCCAGGCAGTTTTGATTTTAGACGCTCAGTTTTGAAATCATTTAGTTCACACAGTTTCCCGGTATGCATGAACTGCCTTTTTAATGAAAGAATAACAAAGGGCCTTTTCCTTTTCTTTTTTAGAAAAATGGCAATATGAATCACCTATCATCTTTGACTCACTCTCAAAAGAGAGCACATCTACAATTGCCAAGCACTCAGGTCCTTTCTGATGAAAGACATCTTTGTTTTCTACAGGAATAAGCAATGAGTACAAATGCCAGAATTTAAATATGATGATATGACAATTACTGGCTATTTAAAACGAATACTAGGTACCAAGATGATCGCTTGCTACACACATTCAACTATAGAGGACAAAAAGTGTAAAATCTTTGATAATAGGACAGACAACTGTCTAAGACATCTTAGATGTAGTCTTATCTGAGATAAGGATGGTGAGATACACGATCATTAGTTTTGATTCTGTAAACCTCATAACTTTACAATTCTAATATCAAAAGAGGACAACATGATAAGAAGGAATGGTTAACCTTATTTAGACAAGACAGGGTTAGGGGATGCAGGAGAATGACAGATGGATGGAAGAAAGTACTACCCATCAAGGAATCAGTTTTGGAATAGCTCTGGTAGACTTGGTTTCAAATCCCGGTACTGCTGCCCATTACTAGCCCCAGGACCTTGGACCTACTTTCTAAGACCCAAGTATCTTAATTATTTGACTGCAAACACAGTTTCTACCTTATGGGGTTGCTGTGAGGATTAAATGGAATGTGTATGAAGACGGGCTATCATTAATATATTATTGTTGTGATTATTATGATTATTATGGCTGGCATTCTATGATGCTAGTGAATTCTGTTGTCACTAGATGAGGGAAAACAGTAGACCAGGGAATAAGGAAAAAGGCATACTGCGTGTTTAGGGATGGCTTTAAGCTTGCTTATTCACAATTAGCTTTTCAATTAACGCCAGCCTTGAGGAAAATACTCCTAGAACATACCAGATAGCTAAAATAAGGCTGATGGGCTATGATGGGTGTAGGTTGTTTTATTAGAGTAGGAAGAAATAAACTAGATTACCTACTGAAAAGAGAAGCTAGATTTTACAGAGGGTACTAAAAATCACAGTAAGTGTCCATGATACAGATACATCCCCCCAATACTAAAATATGCTCTGAATCTATCAATAGTTATTTCACACTTAAGTAGTCATTTTCTAAATAAAATTCAGTAGTAATCTTATTTTGTACATCTTCCTCCATTTGATGATAAAGCATGGCAAGATATCATTAGCACTTCATTTCTCCCCCTGTGTTTGCAACTATTTGATATCTGGTGTTATAAGAATATTTATATAAATTAATTCAGCTAGCTGTATTATTTTTAACTGCCTTCTAAAAGTATATTACTAGAATCATTCAACAAAATATTAATTCACAATAGTAGTTTAAATAAGCCATGTAATGCAATCAGGTACCCAAAATAAATATTTTCCATGCAACAAGCATCGATTGAGTATCTGCACTGTTCAAGGCAGCACACCTTTTAATTTTTTCCAGGAACCCTGTGAATACAAATGCCATGGGAGGGAGGTGGGGGGTGGGGGAGAAAAGAGAGAGAGATGCTATTTTCATATTGGCTATCATTACCTAGTGTTCAAAATTAACTCCTCCTAGCTCCACGGGCTAGGACAAGGGCATCAGAGTTAGTCATTTTTCCTTTGGTCTTTATCTCTCAGAGCAAAACTTCAGTTCTCCAATTCTGATTTCCTTGTGTGACTGTATTTGCTCTCTGAATAAGACAGAATTTAAAACCTTTTATCCCAAATTCAGGTTTTTTTTTTGCTTGTTCTAAGTATTAGCCATCTCAAAAATGAAGAGAAGATATCAGAGGCCCCTTACTAGCTTCTTCCCATACTCAAGAAGCAAAAGCCTGGGTCACTTCATTAGATTTACATCCTTTTAGATTCTATACACTGAATTACATAGAGCTGTTCTGCTCCACATTTGGTCCCAAGCCTGAATTAAGTGTCACTGGGAAATTCAACTTTTCTTTGCATACTAATTTAGTATAAAACATTATCTCTCAGTGGCTTTCAGAGCCATTTGTGGTGCCTGACAGTCCTCTCATCCATACAACCTACAATTTTCATAGGAAGAAGGCATTTCTCAAAAACATTTGGCTCCAACGAATGACCTACTTACAAGTCTCTTTTCTTAAAAATTACTTGTGAAACAAAAAATTGATCAATATATATGGTACTGGTACTGGTACCATTAGGTTTGTAATTTTTTTACTTGGGATATACAGAATGGGGAAGGCTCAGCTCCTAGCCCAATCCTCCTCTGTCTCTCCGCCACTAAAAGTGCCATTAAATAACAAGTCACACACCTTTCTAAAATCCTCAGATCTAGACATTCTAAGAGGCTACAAACTTAAAGTCAGAACTCTAGTGACAGTTTCTCTTTTCACCCTACAAACAATGACATCTTGGTTTATCACTGGTTCTTATTCATTTTATCAACATTCTTACCCTGAAGGAATGAACAGCAAGTTAAAATGAAGGAATCTTTACAACCGAGGGGAAGGACTGTGTCACAGGGCAGGGCAGCCATCTCAGGTCAATCTCACAAGCAGATTTAAAGGCAGAAAAGAGCTGAACCAAAGATTTTGCGTCCTCAGAGTAATATGGAAAATCCAGTTTCACAAGATTTTGTTACCTTTAGAAGTTTCCCCAACACTTACCAAACTGGATACTGATTCCCTAAATATGACGGTTTGGCCAATGCCTGAGAAAACTCTTCTCTTATCCCCAAGCTCCTACTGTATCCTAGGACTTACAGGCCATTTTAATCTCATTGAGAAAGATAACTTATGAGCAAACTACACAAGGAGATTCTCTGGGAACTACTAGTCACACTGAATTAAAGAAATACAAGCCCATTCTCTAAATGCCCGTGACTGCTCAATTACAAATTTAATTTTTTCTTATCGTAAACCCTTTTAAAATGATGGCTTTGTTGTTCTGAAAAGATATCAAGTACCCCTGTGGAGTCTGGTTGATGTTACTGTGAGTCCCAAATACGTGCTCCTAGGACACAAACTAGGACACACTATGTACCGGAGAAAGGCTCAGGTATTTATCACGACCCTTCAGAACCAAATATCATGGTAATAAAAATAATGCAGTATAGCAACAAGTTTACTAGAGAGCTCCCTTAACAAGCAAAAAAATGCAGCTGCTAGATTGCTTTTATCTATGTTATTTAAAGGAATATTAAGTTTTTGTCGAGATACTCTATCAACTGATGATTTCACAAAATATTTTGAATAGCCAATGATCCTGCTTAGCCCCAAATGCACCGAGAGTTACCTTCTCTAAGTGGCATGGACCACATTCACAGTGAGAGGCAGGCTCTCATTCCAAGCTAATACAGGCTGCATCTGTACTCAGACCAGCAGTCAGGAGCAGGCAGTTGGCAAATCAAAAAGGTAATCTTCAGCCCCACTAATTCCATACCTTCTCCGATTTCGCCTTCCTGGCATTGTGCACGAACCTGCGACCCAGCTTCTTGGCATACCAGATGGAAGCAAACATAGCGATGCCAGTGGAAGGAATTCACAACGAAGCTGCTGCACAATCAACTTCCCACCTCGGGCTCCCAGGCTCTGAGACAAACGGAATCAGGCTGGAGCTGTCACTAGCAGGCTGTTGCGTTCTCAGTTCCTCCCATGCTGGTTAGCTGAGGGAGAGGGTGGGAGGAGGGAGGGGGCTGAGGGGGGGAAAGGCAGTCCTGTTTGGCCAGTATGCAGGTATATTTACATCCTGCCAGCAGGAGATCCGGGTGAGGCGGGTGCTGCCGTCCTAGCCAGCTCACACACATCCAGTCAGCTAAGTGTCTGTCTGCAGTTCTTAGGCTCCGTCACCACCAAACTCCATGTGTGTCAGGAGGAAGGGAAGCCGCAGTCAACCGTCCGGGAGGCGGATCACCTCCCGCTCTAGGCTCCGGCAGTTGCGCTCCTGGCTTGGCTTTCCTCTGTCTTAAACAGTACGTGCTGGCGGCAGTGGCCACGCAAAAAAGAGATCCACATACAGCTTTACAGGTACATCAGCCAATACAGGAGCTGCCAGCAAGGGGGAGAGGCCGGGCCACCACTGTCACAGCCCTGCGGGCACAAACAGGTGTCCCTGGAGCCTGAATCCCTCAGGAATCCACCAAGAGGACTAACGGTGCTGTTAGGGTGGCTAGAAGCATAAGCATCCTTCCCTTGCTCCCTCTTCAACATCATTTGGTCCAAGGAAGGTCACATCTAGCTAGCCTTTTGTGGCTTATCTACAGTTGGCTAGAGAAACGCTTTATTTCTTTAGACTGGTCTGGGACAAAGGATAAAGGGAGCAGGATGAATTGTCCTCCCAAATGCCTCTGTGAAGGTCCTTAGTTTTTGGACTCATTGGTTCCATCTTCAAAGCAACTGGACCTACTCTCATGAGCACAGGTTTTCTGTGTGGGGATTAGGGATGGAGAGGGGGCTAAATCTATCTTTAAACTAAATTACCAAATTGAGCAATTTAATCTGTTCTTTTTTTTTTTTACCAGAGGGTTTTTCTTACAGTGATATCCAGTGTTAAATGATGACTGTAATATCACCTTTGGGAAGGTAGATTTATGGCAGCTCTTAAGCCACACTCCTTCAAAGAATTTTCACGTTTGATTCTACCACTAAGTGCTTACAACTTCAATTATAAGGGTTCAGATTGTCATTAGAGGCACTTTCAAGGTAAAGTCAATTTTAAGAGACAAGTGTTTCCCCCAAATGAGAGATAATGCTTAACTCTTTTACCAATCCTATTGGAGAACAAAAAAATAAACTGATCATGTTGGCAAGGAAAATCTGCCTTCTAATGACACAAGAACTAGAAACAATTCAGTAAATATTTTCCAGCTAATTTCATAGGAGTACCCTATGAGCATCTACGGGCCAAAGAACGTCAACACTCTTGCAGATCCTGGAAAGGAACTCCCTTCTCTCAGCATGTCACTTGAGGTCTAATCCCAAAGAGCGTTGGGTCTAGAGTCAACTGAATGCTGGATTCTAAGCATATTGGAGGTCCTTGCAGCCAACTGGAAGTATAATAAAGCAATGTGCGGCAGTCAGAACCCACGTCCATGTTATTCACTAAGATAACCCCTGTGCCTGGGACAATGCTTAACAGAGAGAATTCACTGTATGTTTTGTTGAATGAATGAATGGCCTGGATTCTGACTCTGGCTCTGCTTCCAACTGGTTTGCCTTATCTGTAAATTAAAGGAATTGGTCAGATAATGTTTAAGGTCTTTTCCTGCCTGATGAGCCTCTGATCCAGATTCTGAGTTTTCATGTGAGTATTCAGCAAGACAGAGCCCCAGTGGCACAGTGGTTAAGAGCTACGGCTGCTAACCAAAAGGTTGGCAGTTTGAATCCACCAGCTGCTCCCTGGAAACTTTATAGAGCAGTTCTACTCTGTCCTATAGGGTCGCTATGAGTTGGAATTGACTCGCTATGAGTTGGAATCGACTCATCGGCAATAGGTTTTATTGAGCAGAAAGCTCACGAGGGGTATAGCCTGTGGTGAAATGACTCAGTGTTCTGAAAAGCCAACAGTGGCACCCTTGGGACAGCCCAGCTCCTTCTACCTTCTTTGACATTCCTAGCTGCCACTCAGGTGTGGTTTTGCCATTATTTGTTTCTTTTGCTCTGTGTGCTCACTTCCTATGAGCCCTACTTTACTTTCCTATTGACACTCTTAGACAACCCCTGGGCAAAGTTCTCCACATCACACCCTGTACTCTTAGAAGAACAAGTGCCACAGAAATCTAACAAATAAATAAATAACCCCTGCTTAGTTTTCAAGGAGGTACTCAGCAGGATCACAGCTTACCCTAATTGTGTCACGATGCTAAAGCTATTCATTATGCCTGCACACAAGTTTGTCCAAGCCATGTTGTAGTTAAAAGAATATTCAGTTAAAAGAATAAGTATATACAAAGGGGGAAGAAGCAATTCCCTCTAAATTAATGAGTAGAAAATCCGTTTTTAACAATTTATGGTGAAATCAGACAAAAAGAGGTGAGAAAAAAAAAAACAACTGAGTTTTCAAACCACTGATATCCTTGGAGGGAATCAAAGAATGTTAATTTACTCTGATCAGAGTGTCAGATAATAAAATAATTTCTGCACTCTCTTCATAAGTTAACACTTGCTATGTCACTAAAACTAAGATCTGGGGATATCTTTGATATTTGGTCATTTTATTTGTTTTGCCTTTATGCTGAACCTTTACCAACCCTCTACACACACCTGATCTGAAGGCTTTATAGTAATTTAATGTAGTAATATTAAATTTGTACTAAATTATTATTAAAGAATTCTAATAAGATAGAATTCTTTAGAAAGTAAATTGGGCCTACCAGTGAAGGATTAAATTTAAAAATAAAAAGATTAACTCTTGATCATTGAATAGGCAGTTGGAAGTAGAAAAGCAGTGTGGGTAGGACATTTGTAGTGAGAGCCAGTGCTCATGTTATGCAGAGTGCTTAGCACAATATAGGGATCCAATATATATTTGTCAAAAGAATTTAGGACAAAGTAGGAAACTCCACAAACTGGGAAAGCCTGGAAGACTCAGTAAAAGTGTATCCATACATTTGCAGTTGTAAAAGTTGTTTGAAAGCGGGGTGTCACATCAATGGAAATGAAGTCACGGCCATATTTTTACAGCCATCTTCCCTGGGTTCTCTGTGGGCAGAAGAGGGTGGCAGCTGCCTACAGTAAATCCTAATAGTCTCTAACCATTGCTCTGCTGATTAAGATAAATAACTTTTGCAGCTCTGCTGTGTAGAGAAAACACATTTTTTGGACACTCTCCATCTGTGTAATGTTAGTACCTGGACAGACCTTTTCCTTTATAAATTCATTTTTAATACCTCTCATATGACAGAAGCCTACCTGTGCAGCTGAGTTTGAGATGCAACATTAATCCTTTCAAGCAGCTTTGAGATTCATGCCTCAACATAGACACTACGTGAGCCTCCTCTGAATTCTCTAGGTAAATGCAATGTTCAAATCAAGCCACTGAGTATTACACAACTACATTTTCTGCCTAACACATGAACGATTTTCTTTTAAGAATTACATAAATGCATCATAGATAATTATAAAAAACAAGGTAAAATTTAAGCCCTAGACTAATGTCTCTGGTTGCCCCAAAAGCTAAGTTGACTGTTCAATACAAACCAAAGAAAACACGTGTTTAAGACATAAATAAATGAATTAACGTACAGAATCAGTAAACATTCAAGGTCTTTTGTTTGGTGTATTTGAAAATTTGATATTCATATTTGCTGACCCTTTGTCTAAGATCTGGTATCAGTCCATTATTAAACAGCATGTATAAAATTTACATTACATAGAATTTACATCTAAAAGAGAATAAACATAATATTTAACTTCTGCAGAGGGTAGTAGAACAAGAAAGATAAAAATGGTTACGTCTTGGTCTGTATGTATGTCTATTATTTGGGTCTTCTGCAATAAGATTGTATTCATGTATCACTTGTTAGATTAAAAAGGTAAGCACCACAAAAATGTATTGAGTACTTACTATATATCATATGCTGAGGACTATAATAAAGTACAATCCCTCCTCTCTAGTATCCATATATAGCTGAGTATACAGATGTGTAAAGAAATAAATTTCAATAAAGAATGGCATTATAACAGGTGTATAAAAAATAATGTGGGAAATCAGAGAGAAAATTACTAACTATTCTTTGGCTTCCATACGATATAAGCCCATTAACAAATGTTAGCTGGAAAAAGTGCAATAATTACTACCCGGGTATAAAAAAGGCAAAAAATAGCTAAATCTCCCTGCATGTTTTATCTTTATGCGCAACAGGAAAAAAGCTCACCATGAATATATGCATATTAGAACTAATGTATACAATCTGGCCTGCTTGCAGAGAAACAGACATTTATTTCTGCCCCAAAGAGACAATCAGACATGGACAAATGTGGGGAAAAAAAATTTGTCACTCCAAATAATAAGCTCGATGACTCTCATTAAAAATAGACTAAACCTAACTCTTTTCCTCTGTGTTCAAAACCATGAACTCATTCTTCAAGGTTTAGATATCTTCCTTGTACTTTCTTTCAAATGTTTAATCATGACACATTTTAAGAACCCAGAAATGTAAAGAAAATAACACTCATTCATGTAGCTATCATCAAGATTTAATAAATGTTAATATTTTGCCTTATCTGATTCAGATTAATTTTTGAAAAAGTAAACTCTTCTTAAAATCTCCCTACCAAACCTCACCTCACATTCATTTCAAAAAACAGTGCTCAGTAAACATTGTTGCATCTGTCTCATTAAGCACATACAACCTGCTCTAGAGTAAGTAATTTGAAATATAATTGGTGGATCATGTGTCCATATATAGTTTTATTTCAGTAAAAATTGCTTTCTAATTTACATTGTTGGAGTGCTAGTGGCACAGTGGTTAAGAGTTTGGCTGCTAAGCAAAAGGTTGGAATCCACCATCTGCTCCTTGGAAACCCTATGGGGCAGTTCTACTCTGTCCTATAGGGTCACTATGAGTGGGAATCCTACTAGACAGCAACGGCTCAGTCAGTCAGGTCAACTGACATTATTAGTATTTTATATGAATCCTATATCCTAAATAACACTTGGTATAATCAGGTTTATTCATTTTTCTCAGAGGACGTAATGTTATCTCCTTGAAATTTAGTGCACACTTTCCTGATTACTAGTGGTACTTAGCATCTTTTCATATGTCTGTCGGCCATTTGGACTTCCTTCTTTTCATAGACTTTGTCCATTTTTAAATTGGGTTATATCTTTTTGTTGACTTGTAGAATTACTTATGCATTCTGAACTCTAATCCTTTGCTACACACTTTGAAAATACCTGTTCCCTGTCTCTGACTTGTTTTTTAACTTCATTCATGTTTTATCATAGAATCTTTGTAAAAATTTAAATGTACTCAATTGTAGTATTGTTTTCCTTATGTTTGTACATTTTTATATATTTAGAAATTTCCCCCTCCCAAGTTCATAAAAACATTATCTTATATTTTCATCTAAACAATTTAAATGTTTTGTTCTTTACGAAGTCTAAGTTTTTGAATGTAAGGTATAAGATAGGAATCCACTTTTCCCCATATTTGTCTAAATTGTCTCAGCACCATTTATTTGTTTTTGCTGTTATATAAGAACATTATTCCTTTTCCTTTCTGATTTATGATGCCACCGAAGTCATATGTCTATATCACATGTGTGTGCATATAATTCTGTTTCCAGGATCTTTTTTTGAGTATTCTGTTTTTAATTTACATGTGTCAATCTTTGTTGTTGTTGGGTGTTGTCTAGTCCACTCCAACTCATAGTGAACCCATGTGACAGAGTAGAACTGCCGCACAGAGTTTTCTTGACTGTAATCTTTACAGAAGCAGATCGCCAGGTCTTTCTCTTGCTGAGTGGCTGGGTGAGTTTCAACCGCCAACCTTTCAGTTGGCAGTCAAATGCATAGCTGTTTATACTACCAGGGCTCTTAATTACTATGGTTTATAATAAATCTTGATATCTAAAGGGCGAATTGTCCTTTTCATTTGATTTCACTCTTCAATTTTATTTTCATAAATTTGTACAAATGAGCGCTTTAATACTACCCCAAATATTCCATGTTATTATTTTATAGTATTTTAGTTCCATGTTGTTAATGCCCCATGAAAAAGTCATTATTATTATTATCACTAGTATTATTTTGTTTTTTACAATTAAACTTTTCTCTGAATAACCCCCACATGTTACCTATTTATTTTCTCATCATTATTTTTCACCTTCCAAGCCTTCTTTCTGATTTAAATTTTCTTCTTACTGATGTACAATTTTTCTAGTTCATTCTGCAAAGGTCTGTTATGGTTAAACACGTTTAATCATCCTGTATTTTTCCTGAGGATGTCTATCTTTACATTATACCTTAAATCATAACATAGATAAGTAGAGATTTCTAGATTGACAATGATTTTTCCTCAGCATTTGGAAGATATTATTCTACTGTCTCTGGCATCTGTTTTTTGGTGTTTTTTCATTGGTTTGTTTGTTTTTTATTTATTTATTTATTTATTGTTATGATGAGATGTCTGCTGTCAGCCTAATTGCTGTACAAGAAATGTCTTTTTTCGATGGTTTAAGATTTTTTGTTGTCTTTATTCACCTACAGTCTCTCTACAATATTTTCTCTTTAATCCTGCTTGGGACTCACTATGGTTCTTTAATCTAATTTTTAAAAAGTCCTAGCCAATATCTTTTAATATTTCTTCTTCTTCATTCCCTCTATTCTCTTCTTCTAAAATTCTATTATATTTTTTCCTGGACCATTTTATTCTACCCACCATATTGCTTCTTATATCTTCTGGTTTCCCTCCCCTTCCTTCTCTTTGCTAATTTCAGTCTTATGTCCTGTGATCTATACTCTAAAATTACTATATTAATTTCAGTTCTAATCTACGGTTGCCCCTATTCACAGAATGTTTACTTTCAATGGATTTTTTTTTATTATTAATTTTTAGAAGTTGCATATATTTCTTTTTAAAATCTACCTAATCTTTTGTCAGGGCCACTGTTCTTTTATTACGATTTTTATTCCTTCCTCTATAATGTTAATAAAGTAAAACATATTTATTTTGTAGTCTCTGATATTCTTATGACCTAATTTTCTTGGAGGATTAATTCTTTCGGTTTCACATGTAGTTTATGGTTTCTGTATGTCATTTGTATACTTTTACTCTGGGTTCTTCTTTAGCAAGACTACACTTCCTGTGGGAGTCCCGGGGGTCTTCAGCTGTGTAAGTGTTGCTACAGAACAGTCCTGTACATTCTTCTACTACTTGCCCACAGATTTCAATAGGCCGGAAGCAGTTTCACGTTAAATTTTTGGTTTGGTTCTCCCTGCACAAAAAAATCTAAATTAACGCTTTTTTTTCTTTTTCCACTTATACTAGAAACTTGCTTCCTCTCTTCTTCTCTGGACTCACAAATGACGTTTTTTGAACCCCTTTTATTAAAGGAGAACCCTTTTAAGCCCTCAGTTTTATGCAGGGGTCTCAGTTTCATTTATCTTCCTTTGGTGATTCTAAGGTCAGTGTCTTGCCCTGCATTGGCATCAAAACTATACCCTCTCACCCCAAGGTCCTTTACTGAGTTTCATATACCCCTGAGATGCCACGGTGTCAGCTGAGGAACTCACTACTCTAATCAGCAATTTATCAACAAAAGCAAGTCAAAGTGGCATGTCTCTAAATTAACCCCAAAACAACTGGTGAATTTAAAAGTCTGCATATGAAGTTTTAATATTTAATAAGCCATGTGGAGCAACAGTATGTAGAGAATGTCATGTGAAATAATGCATGAAAGAGATTCCAAAAAGTCTTCTAGTTAAAATGTGATCCAAAAAGCACTATAATATAAAAATTAGTTACCTAAACTTAGCAGTCAGAGGAACTATCACCACCGTATTTGTGACCTTGGATAAGCTATGTCATCTCTCTATAAAATGGGGTAACAATGAAAACCATTATTTTGTTGATAATAATGATCAAATGTGATAATACAAGCAACAAAAAATGTTGCTTTTATAATTTCATCCAGCCTCTAATTTCCAGGGAGACAAATACCACTATAGTTTAGAAAGACAATGTATGCTTACTATCATGAAGCAGGGAAGAACGATTTTTAAAACTCCCTTTATATTTGTGGACCCCTGGTGGTATAGTGGTTAAGAGCTCTGGTTGCTAACCAGAAGGTCAGCAGTTCAAATTCACCAGCCACTCCTTGGAAAGTGGAGAGCTCCATATGGAGCAGTTCTACACTGTCCTGTAAGGTTGCTATGAGTCACAATTGACTCGATGGCAATTGGTTTGATTTTTGTTTTTTTGGTTTTTTTTTTATATTTGTACTTAACCATCTTCACTGTTAAAGTTTACTTTCTTTCTTCTTAAGTCCTTTCCCCCTTTATATGACGTTAGTGGAGAAGACAAATCAGTTTCCAAGCTCTTGTAAAAATATTTCATAAATTTCAAGACTTTCAGTATCACAAGTCTCTCTCTTCTAGGCAAAATGAATTTTTTCTAATCTTTCTGATATTTTTTGAGACTCTCAGGGACTTTCTTCATTTTCAAATCTCCCATGAAAAGAAAAACTCAAAGGGATCCTGAACTTATATAGCAGTTCTGAACCCACATATTGTGATTTGCTCAAATCCTTTAAATTATGCTACAACTGAGAATATAGACTGATACGGTGATGACTATAAAAAAGAATGTAGAGCCAAGTGGGTATAGGTAAGGAGGAAGGTAGACGAACATCAGCCAGAAGCCAAGGAAGAGTGGGTATCTAATGGAACAGGAAAGAATTTTGATTTGTGAATACAATAGAGAATGTAATAAACAAAGCCATAAGTAGTTTTTCTGAAAGAGCTACACAGTGGTGAAGGATGGGTAATTGGATAATTTTATAACTAAGAATGTAACTCAGTCCCTTCAAATTTACATGTTCTCCCAAAGCATGCCACAAATACAGATATTTAAAAACAACTCATTTAACCTGAGCCCTTTGGAATGGGAACTTGCCTACAAATTGTAATTCAGTTAGGCAGTCCAGGATTCTAGCTATCTCAACAACAGAATTATTCCTATCTGTGGAGGTACGGTGCTAGTTTGGGAAGCAATACTCTTGGTTTTAATTTCATTTCTACCTGCTGTCTTATGTCTGGTGTTGGACTGCATAATGAATCTGTAAATTCCTCCTAAACTCAAATAATCTAATAGTTCATAATATTTATTATTTCAAAATTGATCTGTAATAAAATGATCTTTAAGTCCAGTGGCCATTTTTGGAGACCCTGTAGCCTTACTATATCATCCCTTTGGGTCTTCAAAAAATTTTCCTTTTCCCCGACACACTCTGTGCATTTGCATCTTTGCACATGCTGTTTTCTCTGCCTGAAGTTCTATCTTTTCACCTCATTTCCTGTTCCCTGTCATTTTCCACATAACAAATCCTTAGACATTTTTTGAGACTTGGCTCAAGGATTCTCTAAGAAACCTATCCTGGACCATTCAGACCGAACCAGTCATTCTCTTCCATGTTTTTATACCATTTTGTATGTAACTCAGTTTTAGCTTTTATTACAGCTATTTGTGATTACTTTGAACTTATTTGTTTCCTCTCAGATGACTGTAAATAATGCAAGAAAAGAATTATATTTCACTTATTTTTGTATCCTCAAAGATCTACATAGTCCTTTGCACATGGTAGAAAAAGAAAAAAAAAAAAACAGTTGCCGTTGAGTCAACTCTGATACATGTCTGAAAGGAGAATTGTGCTCCAGATGGTTTTCAGTGGCTAATTTTTTCAGAAGTAGATCGCCAGGTCTTTCTTCTGAGGCAATCTGAGTGGGTTCCAACTTCCAACCTCTCAGTTAGCAGCTAAGTGCATTAACCATTTAGACCACCCAAGGACTCCTTACACCTGGCAGGCGCTCAATAAACATTTAAAAAATAATTTAATAGTTATTTGCTGAATGAATGTATAACTTGAATAAAACTGCTTCATACTGCTGGGAGAAAAGAAATGAAGGCACTGCTACACCGACACATTAAGCATTATTATCACCTTCTTTGTTCATCGTATTTTTACGTCATACTCTTCTTCCTATTATAAGTCGAAGTCACTATAAGAAGGGTTCAAGGTGCTTCAAAAATACTGTTTCTAAACGGAAATCAAGGATTCATAGCCTAACGCTTGTTGGCCATTTTTGCATTCTGTAATTCCTCCTCTTTCATAGGCACAGGCAGTCTTTTGCAAAATTTAATAGATAAAATGGCTTTAAAAATAAATAAACTCCCTTTCATTTTTGTAAAAATGAGACCTGCTAATGAAAACAACACCCAAAAACAGAGAGACCATTCCATTTTCCATCCTGCCACCTACACAAAACTGAAACAGCAGCTGCTAAAATCATTAGTGCAAATGTCAACTGCAGACAATGTTACTGAAAATATTCCTGATATTAATTGCCATCTTTCTCCAGCTTAAAAAATATATATAGTTTAAAAAAATATGTAATAGCATCATTGTGTTGTATCCTTCATGGCTAAGTAGGGAGAAAATGAAAAAAAGACCGACTTGCTGGTTGCAAGCTCTATATCAGCTACTTTACATTAAACATCTTTACATGAAGGTAAAGTATCTTGTCTTTAAGATACATAAAGTATTTAATCCACTACGATACTTCGTATTCAGTATCTCAATGTTTATCTAACATCAGCTATTTTTGTGATATTCCCATACTACCTCTATTGTTGTTAACTTAGTTTGTTTTTAAATTCAGTTTGACTCACTTTTTATTTATTTTATTACAGTGCTGGAAGTGCTTACTCACCTATGCCAAGAAATTTGGAAGACAGCTACCTGGCCAACCGACTGGAAGAGATCCATATTCACGCCCATTCCAAAGAAAGGTGATCCAACAGAATGTGGAAATTATTTAACAATATCATTAATATCACATGCAAGTATAAATATGCTGAAGATAATTCAAAAACAGTTGCAACAGTACATCGACTGGGAAATGCCAGAAATTCAAGCTGGATTCAGAAGAGGACACAGAATGAGGGATATCATTGTTGATGTCAGATGGATCTTGGCTGAAAGCAAAGAATACTAGAAAGATGTCTGCCTGTGTTTTATGGACTATGCAAAGGTATTCAACTGTGTGGATCATAACAAATTATGGATAACATTGCGAAGAATGGGAATTCCAGAACATTTAAGTGTGCTCATGCAGAACCTGTACATAGACCAAGACATAGTTGTTTGAACAGAACCAGGAGATATTGCATGGTTTAAAATCAGGAAAAGTGTGCACCAGGGTTGCATTCTTTCATCATACTTATTCAAATAATCCGAGAAGCTAGACCAGAAGAAGAAGAATGAGGCATCAGGATTGGAGAAAGGCTCAATAACAATCTGACATAAGCAGATGACACAACCTTGCTTGCTGAAAGTGAAGAGGACTTGAAGCACTTACTGCTGAAGATCAAAGACTATAGCCTTCAGTATGGATTACACCTCAACATAAAGAAAACAAAAATCCTCACAAATAGACTAATAAGCAACATCATAATAAATGGAGAAAACATTGAAGTCATCAAGGATTTCATCTCAAGAAATCAAACAGCATATTGCATGGGGCAAATCTGCTGCAAAAGACCTCTTTAAAGTGTTAAAAAACAAAGATGTCACCCTGAGGGACTAAGTTGCTCCTGACCCAAGCCATGGTATTTTCAATCACCTCATATGCATGCGAAAGTTGGATAATGAATAAGGAAGCCCAAAGAAGAATTGATAAATTTGAATTATGGTGTTGGTGAAGAATATTGTATATATCATGGACTGCCATAACAATGAACAAATCTGTCTTGGAAGAAGTACCACCAAAACGCTCTTTAGAAGCGAGGATGGCGAGACTTCAGCTCACGTACTTTGGACATGTTATCAGGAGGGTTCAGTCCCTGGAGAAGGACATCTTGCTTGGTAGAGGGTCACTGAAAAATAGGAAAACTCTCAACAAGATGGAATGACACAGTGGCTGCAACAATGGGCTCAAACATAGCAACGATTGTGAGGATAGCGCAGGACCTGGCAGTGTTTCATTCTGTTGTACAAAAGGTCGCTATGAGTCAGAACTGAGTCAAGAGCACCTAACAACACTATTTAAAAAGGAACTTGTTATCATTAGAACAGACAAAAACAATGATCATTTCTCATAACAGTAAGTGACATAAAAATAAATACAGTGAAAATAGAATGTTAGTAATACCAAAGAGTAAAATGAAAAACAGAAATAATTTTAAAAGTCTAATTGAAAAGAAAGGAGCCCTGATGGTACAATGGTTAAGTGCTCATCTGCTAACCAAAAGGTTGATGGTTTGAACTCACCAGCCGATCCATGGGAAAAAAGACTTGGTAATGTGCTCCTGTAAAGATTTCAGCCTAGAAAACCCTATGGGGCAGTTCTATTCTGTCCTAAAGTGTCCCTACGAGTTGGAATCATCTTGACTACACACAACAATAACAATTGAAAAGGTAATTGAAGGTTTACATTAATAAGGATTTTTTCTTATTTACTTATTAATTTCAAATTTCTAACTAATTTACCATAAATTAAGGTGCAATTATTTCTTTAAAATGTTTGTCTGTACCATCTTAAATATATCACATGTTAGGAAATAATTTCACCTCATTTAATCCTCACAATAAATCTCTGAGTCAGACAATATTATCTTCCTTTTATAAATGAGGAAACTGAGGTTCAGAAAAATTAAACAACTTATCCAGAGTCATTTGCCTAAAAGAACTAGGCTCTGAACCTTGTTTTGTCCCTTACTTGCTTCTAGATTTTTAACTTATATGGGCCTCAATGTCATTATGTTTAAGACACTGTACAACAGTACACAAAATGACATATTACAGCGTAAGATAAAACAAAAAAATAAAGAAGAAGGAGCAAGTACTATGAATTTAGGTAACATTCACTAACCCATGATTTCTATAAGAGGAAATTTGAGTTGGGATTTAGAAAGCAAATCAGAACAAGAAGTATGTTTTTGCCAAAGGAAACAGCAAGAGCAAAAGTAAAAAGGTTGGAAAAATGAGACGTGTTTGAGGAATGGTGGAAAACAAAACCGGAAAGGCTGTAGTCCTACTGTACTTAGACAATGCCAATAAACACTTAATCATGACAGATACGGTCAGAGTTGGAGATTAAGGAGAATGATGAAGGTAGAAGAGATAATGAGGGTCTTAATTAGGGTAATGGTGGCAGGTATTATGGTAAGGAACAATATAAAAAACATTTTTCCTTGACACCCAAGACTAGGTTTGGACCCCTGAGTCACTTCCTTAGCACACAATATGCCTTTTCATATTTATCACACTGATAATTATCTATATAATAACACAAGTGTCGTCTTTCTGAGTGGGTATTCCATGAAAGCAGGGACCATGTCTGTCTTTTCACCATTGTGTATGTCTAGTATCTAACAAAGTGTCCCAAAATAAGATGTATTGTATGCATGAATGAAAGAAAGAAGAATAACTGAGGAGACAGAATCTGTAAAGTTTGACAGGTGTTTTATGATCTGAGAGCAAGGTGAAGATTTGAGCCCAGGGGACTTGGAGATACCTCTAAGATGAAGAAGACACTCGCTTTGAGTACCTTATTCTTTCATTATAGTTTCAATTTCTTCCCTAGTCTCTTTAGTCATTTTAAGTATTCTTATTTTATGATCTCTATCTGAAACTTTCATTAGATGGATTTCTTAGAGATTTAGTTCTTTCGTTTTTTTTTTGTGTCTGCTGATTTTTTCTTCTATAGTTCTCATGTGAGGGTTCTAAACTTTCTTTGTAAGCTCTCCTAAAGCAAAGGATTTTTTTTTTTTTTTAAACAGGAGAGTGCTGTTGCAAATTATTCTCACATTTTCTCCTTCGCTGTATTCTGGGTGGGGGTTAACCTATATCTTGGGGATTTCCAAATCTATGTAAAAAAATGAAAGGGGAGATGGTGGGTTAACTCTTAGATAGATTCAGGTTATGATGTATCTGGAAAAGTCAGAAGTATATGTGTCTAATAAGCTATATGATGGAAGAACTCCTCCTCCATTCATTTGTTTATTCAACAAATATTTATTGAGTGTTAATAATGTGTTATAAACATGTACCAGGCATGTTCCAAACAATGGAGATATAACAATGAACTAATTAGATAAAAAGCCCTACCTCATAGAGCTTACATTTTAGTGTAGAGGAAAGATAATAAGGAAGATAAATAGCATAATATATAGTCTATTACCCATTGCTATCAAGTCGATTCTGACTCACAGCGACCCTATAGGTCAGGGTGGAACTGTCCCATAGGGTTTCCAATGAGCAGCTGGTATTCGAACTGCCAACCATTTGGTTAGCAGCCAAGCTCTTAACCACTGTTCCACCAGGGCTCCAGATAGTCTATTAGACAGTGGTACGTGTTAAAGAGAAAAATAAAACAGAAATGGAATAGAATGTGTTGGGATGGTTAACTTTTTTTATTGGTTGATCAAAGAAAATCTCACTGTAAAGGTAAGTACTTAAGAAAATGAGAGCAAGCCGGAAGAATATTTAGAGGAAGAGCATTCTATGTAAACACCTTAAGAAAGAGCTGTGGTGTACTTGTTGGAAGACAGTAAGGGGGTCAATATGGCTAGAACAGAATGAGTGAGGAGGAAAATGGTAGGAAGTTAGGTCAGAGAGGTGAAGGAGAAATATAGAAAGATCATGCAGACCATATAAACTATTGTGAGCACTTTGACTTTTATTTATGAATGAGTTGGGAAACAATTCTGAGCAGAGTAGTAACATATGTCTAATGTTTTAATAAGATTACTTTGGCTACTGTCTTAAAAATTTAGATCGTAGGGAGTTAAAGCTGGAAGCCGGGAGACCAGTTAAGAAACTATTGTATTTCAAATTCTCGTGGATGGAATTCAGACTTCCTGGAGCCATGAGGTTGGATGAATCCCTGAAACTACTGCCCTGACATAATCTTTAAACTTTAAACCAAAAATATCCCCTGAAGTCTTAACACAACAGTTTAGTTTAACTAGTAAAAACTGCTGCCTTGGGCACTATTCTCTTTGAAGAACTATCTATATGGGATCAAACTGACAACATCAACTCAAAAGATTAGATAGGAAACTTAGGGGGCAGTGAATTTATGTTAATTCAGGAGGAACAACTCAGAAAAGGAGGGTGAGAATGGTTACACAGCTTGAAGAAACTCATCAATTTCATTAAATGGTACACATAGAAACTGTTGAATTGGTGTATATTTTGCTGTGTATATTCTCATAATGACAATAAATAAAATTATACATATATAAAGAAACTAGTATAATTATTAAGTTGAAAGGTAATGGTAGCTTAAACAAAACAAATGCATATGGAAATAAAGAACAGTGATCAGATTCTGGGCATATTTTGAAAATAGACCCAACAGTTTGTACTGCGGGATTGTATGTGGGGTGTGAGAGAAAGAAAGGAGGCAAGGATAATGCCAAAGCTTTTGAACTTAGCAACTAGAAGTCTGAACTCATCAATGGTAGAAATGAAGAAGAATGTGGATAAGAGCAGATTTTACAGGAAAAATAAAAAGTTTGGCTCTTGACGTATTAAATTTGAGATCTCTTTTAGACATATGAATGGAGACGTCCAATAAGTTTGGGAAGTACAAATCTAGAATTTGAAAGAGAATATTAGCATATAAAGGGTACTGAAAGTGATGATCACTGGCTGAGATAGAGAGTACTTGAGTATCTCAACATTTACAATTAAATGGTGGCACAGTGGTTAAGAGCTGGGCTACTAACGAAAAGTTTAGCAGTTCAAATCCACCAGCCACTCCTTGGAAACCCTGTGGGGCAGTTCTATTCTGTCCTGTAGGGTCGCTACAAGTCGTAATTGACTCAGTGGCAATGGGTTTGTTTTTTTTTAATTTAACATATAGTTTCCTTGCCAAACTGTGAGCTGCATGAAAGCAGCAAACAAAGTGAAAGATGGACAAGAACGTTGAGGGTCTATGCAATGTAACCGATTATAATGAATGTCCTTGAAATCTGAGCTGCACAGAAAAGGTAGTGAGGCTAGGGGACAGGTGAGAAGCAGAAAAAAGATGATAGGATCAACATGTTATAGGACCAGGTAGGTGTCAAAAGCTTGTTGAGGTCAAAGTATATATAGATATTTGACTGTGTTTTGTGTAGTATGAGTTAGAATCAATTTGATGGCAATGGGTTTGGTTTTAACATTTATCAAGTTTTTAGTAAGAGTGAAATATTTGACTATCTACTTTAATTTTCAAAGAATCCTATGAGGCTGGTCCTATTTTTGTTCCCAGTTTACACATATGTAGAGTCAGAGAAATTAAGTAACTCACTGGAAATCACCCTACTAACACTGACACAGCCTGAATGCAGACCAAGCACTGACTCATAATCCCTGCTCATGTCCACCAGTGTAGGCCTTGTGCCTGTCATATTGTCCTTTGGGTAGGGTTTGTAACACCTATAAACATACTAGCTGTGTTTGGGATCAGAAATCTGCTCTTCTTATTATCTGCGTTTATTTCCCTTATTGTCTCCCTTGATAGTTGGTGAAGTCTTTGTGAAAATTTCATTCTATTAAAGACTTCAAAAGCATTAACAAATAATAATAATAAAAAGGTTTTATTCATGATAGGGCTAGATCATGTAAGGAGGTTGTTCTACCCAGGGGATCCCCCAAGGAAAAGAAATTTCAAAGGGACTCAGAGCATCTAACTGCATCGTGTCTGTATATTCTCATCAAAATACTAATAAGATAGGTGATTAGCTAATTAGCAGTAAGAATAGCAGAGGTGAATCTACAGAGGAAGATAACTAAGGCGGAAATTCGGGAGCCATTCTCATGGAGTGGTAGTTGTTCACCTACAGGAAATAGGTATGTTCTTACTATCAAATGAACTTAGGAAAAGCATCCATCCAGTGAGAGAAAAAACATAAAACTAGAATAGTACAATCACACTGGAAGTTTAAAAGAGCACAACTTTGGAAAACAGTTTGGCAGTTTCTTAAAAAGTTAAACATACACCTACCATACGATCCAGCAATTCCACTCCTAGGTATTTGCCCAGAAGAAATGAAAGCATATGTTCATACAAAGGCCTGAATACAAATTTAATAACAGATTTATCTGTAATAGCCAAACACTGGAAACAACTCAAATGTGGTATAGTCATATAATGAAATACTGCTCAGAAACGAAAAACAATAACTATTGATACGAGCAAAAACATAGGTGAATCTCAAAATAATTAGGTAGAGTGGAATAAGCCAGACAAAAAAAGAGCACATACTGTATGATTCCATTTACATAAAATTGTAGAAAATGAGAATTAATCTATAGTGACAGAAAGCAGATCCATGGTTGATTAGGGATGGTCAAGTTTAGAAGAAGATGGGATTACAAAAGAGCACAGGAAATTTTTGGGGTTGATGGATATGTTTACTTGATTGTGGTGATAGCTTTACAGGTGTGTACATTTGTAGAAATCTATCAGATTACAATATGACATCTTTATGTCAATTATACTTCAATAAAGCTGTTAAAACAAAAACATAAAAAAGGACACAGCATCTAAAACTTGACAAGGAAGATGGTTACATCTGATGTTCTTAAGAGGACGAGGGATTTAAAAAGTCAATTGACTTCATAAGAAGAAGAAAAGAATATAAAATAATTAATAAAAAGCAGAAACTAGGACAATTTAGCAAAAACTTCAATTTTCTTTATCTTGTTTTTATTTCTACCTAACTTCTGTTCCTCTCATATCTCACCTACAGCAATTTTCCTAATGAAATTTCACACCTGTCCATTTCTGACACCATTTAACATTTAGTAACAGCGCAAATATTAACAACGTATTTTAGGTATATGTTTTTGTCTGGCCTGTATTCCAAGTGGATCAATAAAGAATTTAAGAAAACCTAATTCATTCGCTTTTTCTTTTCCATTTTAGTTAGTTTGGTTTTGGTGTAGAAACAGACTTAACCATGGTACTTAATTTTGATTTCAGAAATTGATTTTCTACTTTATTTCTGCTGTTGCTTAGGAAACAAAGTTTTCGAAGTCTACACACCAAACTATAAATCTCAGCAACCCTTGTTCTAAAAAATCCTGGAAATGCTTTATGCCCCCTTTCTTTGCCCAGATGCAAGGAAATTAGAATTATTCTTTTTTCCATTTGGAAAGGAAAAAAAAGGAAATATCAGTAAGGTTAATGCATGTAACAATACATACCAGGATATAATCCTGTTTTTCATTCAGTATTTAAAAGGAAATAGACACTATTTGAAAATATATTCAAGAGCTTAACAGCCAATCTAAGTTAGGACTCCACATCCAGAAAAAAATTGGGAATTCATCTGCATCACATACAAAAGCCTTCCTGATGGGGAAGGGCTGTTTCAGATTCAGGAATGTGGGCCAAAATGATCAATTTGTTTCCTGTCGGCACAACTCAAATTACACTCTTGCCAGCAACACTGAGCTCTTTCCAGCACATCCATTAAGGGGACTTGGCTCACGCTGAGGGTGCCTGTAAGACCTAATGTCTATGAGAATGTGCAAAACCCTCACCAAGGGAGTATGGAACACTGGGTTCTGAGCAGAAAGGCCTTCATCCCAATACTGTAGCTTGCATGAAAAGCCTGGTGACCAATCTGATGCCAAATATTTCCAGGAGTTTGGCTAGCACAACTCAAACTCCTTCAGCTCATTCACTGAAGGTCCACTGACCAAATTTTTAATAAATTTATTTAGAAACGTGAGTAAGCAGATACCTACCAAGATAAGAAAACATGGCAAATAGTTACATGAGGAAATAATGCATTAGAATCACTGTAGCCCTGGCCCAGACATGTGGTGGAGGAATCCCTTGGTTTCCACACTAGAAAGAGATCATTAACTTATGTACTTTTTTTCTAGCAATGTTCTAAGAGCTTATCTCATATAATTCTCATAATGATGATACGTAACATTTATCAATTGTTTGATATATACAAAGCATTCCGCTAAGTGCTTTACACAAAGTTCAAACCTCACCACAACTCTGTGAAGTCAGAAACTAACCTTATCCTCATGGTACAGATCTCCCTTGTGCTCTGAATATACCACATGCATTCCCTACTCAGGTCTCATGCCTTGTTCTAAACCTGCCTGGAATTCTCTTTCCCAGATATGCATATGGTTACATGCTCACCTTCTTCAAGTCCTTACTAAAGTGTCACTTTTTAAAATGATACCTTCTTGAACACTTGAGGTAAAATTGCAACCCCTATCCCCAGCTACTAAAACTCTGTAGCTGCTGTTCTTTTTATTTTCAACTTTGCACATAATCAGCATTTAACATAATATTTATTTATTTCTCTCTTCCAACTCTCACCAGAATGCAAAGTCTATGGAGGCAAGGATTTTTGCCTTTTTTTTTCATTAGCTAGAATGACACCTGGCATATTGTAGGTGTTCATTAAATACGTGGAAGTGGTAAATGGAAGAGATTAGCTTTAAATAACCACCACTTGTTATCATAAATTAGTAGGTTATGAGTAAAAAAAAAAAAAAAAAAAACTTCAAATAAATCCTTGTTCTTTGTTTATAATTAAGGAATAGTTTTGCTAGTAAGTTATGTTCAGATAATTTTATCCACACTTACTCTAGAAAACAACAGGTCAAACAATTTAACTAAGTGGACAGTAAATCAGAGTTTATTAGTTGGTATTTGGTGCAAAATAGTATATAACAATCTAACTTTGCCCTTCTGAAGCCTCCAGTCATGTTGAAAAGACAAAACATACAACCTGAAACTATTAGAAGATTATATTTTGGTTAACTTATCATGTATTCATTCATTCACAGAATAAAATATTAACTCCATACGCAAGGCATTCTAGGCTACGTGCTAGGAGCATAGAAGTGACTAAGATGCAGTTCTGACCTCAAGGTGTTTATAGTCTGTTAGAATACATAGGATATACTATAAAACCAAACGTGTTCGATGGAATATAAACTTAATAAATGGAATACAGTGTGCTAAAACTGAGTAAAAAGACAAATTACTTTGAGAGTTCATAGGAGATAGAAATTACAAAGGCAGTATATTACAAAGCGCTACACTGAATATAATCAGATGCCAAATTGTATGGCTGAGACAATAAAATACTACTGCCTGTCACTCTTGCATTTGAAATACACCAGGGATTTTGGTAAGCTTTCATGCAGAAAATGATATATGCCAAGACTCATATTTCTCTTAGTTCCCTGTGAAAGGGTACTAAACATTAAACAGAGTCCAACCCTGAGTGATGCTTCCAGCTGTTCCTGGGAGTAATTTCATTACCTCAGTTTTGTTCTTCATCTCACGCAGTTTTGCAAACAAATTGAAAAGAAAGTCTAATACTAATTTCCCAAAGGTTAAATTCATAATTAAATTCTTGAAAAATTGATTAAATACAACAAATCTCACAAAAACAAGTTATTACATCACATGTACTGCCTTTCCCCAAATAAACAGACCAGAATCTATGTTTCAAATATTTGCCTTGTTTTTGCAGATTGTACAAGTGATAATGATTATTGTAGAAAGTCTGAAAATACAAAACAACTCAGAAATAAAAGTAAAATTTATCTGTAATTCTATTATTTATCTAAATGCTAGAAAATTGGTATATTTCCTTCTCTCTATAGGTATAGGCATAGATACAGATGAAAATATAAATGTAGATATTGGTGTAGCTATTGATCATAATCTAGATAATTTTTTTATCCATTATTGTGAGAAACTGCATTTCCATTCAATATGCTTCAAAGACATGGTTTCACCTGAATGCATGATATTCCACCTCATAGATGTGCCAACTATTATAAACAATACTCTGATAAAATAAGTATACAAAAATGTTCATTTGCTTTTCTGATTATTTCCCTTGGATGAATTCCTAGACTAAGAATCAATGACTAAATTGGTGAAGACATTTCTGAGATTTCTATTAAGTACTGCCAAATTGTTTTCCAAAATGTTACACCAATTTATGTCCTGTCCAGCAGTAACCTAGAGTGACCATTTCCCTACATTCTTGTCACCTTGAGTATTGCCATGTTCTTATCCTAATCTTTGTCAATTTGATAACCCCAAATCAATATCCATTGATATTTTTATTTACATTATTTTAAATTTTGATTTAGAATATTTTAAGAAATCACTGGAATTTTAGTTTTGTGAATTGTCTAGAGTGTTGATGATTTTCATATTGATTCGTAAGAGCTCTTTTCAGTTTAAGCATAATAACTTTGTCACATCTGTGGTTTTTCAATTTTTTATATTTTAAACATTGTAAAGTTCTTTTGTAGTCAAATCTATTTACATTCTTCTTTGTGAATTCTTCTATTGTACTTATAATTAGAAAGCCCTTCCCCAAACCAAGACCAGTTAAATACGGACCTTTTAAGGTTTTTACATTAGCCTATCATTTTAATTTTACATTAACCTGTCAATACATCTGTAATTAATTTGCTGTTTGATGATAAAAATCTTTGATGTTTATTGAGCAAAGACTGTTTTCCAAATATTATACTAAGTTGTCTATATGAATTATCTCCTACTTAATCCTCATAACAACTTTATGAGATAATAACTATTACTGTCCTTATTTTATATATGAGGAAACAAGTTTAGAGAGCTTGAGTTATTTATCCAAGGTTATATGACTGATAAATTATGTAGCTGGGGTTTGAACTCTGGTAGTCCCCAGAGCCTGTTCTCTTAACTACTCTGTTTATTTTAATGTGGTATCTGGCTCTTGATTTTTCAGCTAATACTGTAGTCAGTTTTCTGAACACTAAATTTTGAATAGTCTACTCCCCTTTGATTTGCATTGCTTCCTTCACATATATGACATTATTTTATATACCAAGCTCTTTTTCACAGTTATTCATTCTATTGTATTGATCTATCTATCATGCCAGTTCTTGCCTCAGAACTTTACCTTTGACTTGTTGCAGTCTTGCAGTGCTTATTAATATGTAATAGGGCACATACCTGACTCATTTTTCTACCTGTTGACAAATAACATTGCTCTTTTCATCAATTTGTTACTCTAACCAAGAATAATCCTTTAGTTAGGTTCAGACGATGTAGCATTTGACTTTTAATGAGTTGTATTAAATATTGGAAAATTTATATATTTTTCAGTTTCACATTTCCTAGCCAAGAATATGAGCTATGGTGCCGTTTATTCAAACAGACTTTGACATCGCTCAGTAAAATTCTGTAGTTTTTCTTCTATCTCCTGCATAAATAATATTAGAATTATTCCTAGGTATGCTGTACTTTCTGCTGTTGTTATGAATATTTAAAATTATATTGTCTCTTTGCTGAAATAATTAAGAAAGGTATTGTTTTTTGCATACTTGTCTTATAACTGGCTCGCCTCTTGTGTTTTTAGACAAAAGCCCAGCAATTTAATCTTCTGACATACCTCTTAGTCTGTTTCGTATCATATTTTACTGGCCAGAAATTTCAAAATAATGTTAAAGCATAATAGTTATGACAGTTATCCTTCTTTTTTCTCAACCTTAATGGAGATTATTTTAGTCTTTCAACATTAGGTATGATATTGTTAGTTTGGGATGGTTATTCATTACAATGTTGAATGTATAGGTTTCTATTTTTTATTTTTCTCAGAACTTTTGTCAGGAATAAGTGCTGACTTTTATCAAATGCCTTTAACATGTTTTACAATAATACCTTTTTATTTATTTGATCTTTAGATGTCCTGTATTATAATAATAGATTTCTAATCAAATCATCTTTGCCTTCCAGGGATGAAACTCTACTTACTCTTAATAGGGAGACTCTGGTAGCATAGTGGTTAAGAGTTACGGCTGCTAACCAAAAAGGTTGGCAGTTCTAATCCACCAGGCGCTCCTTGGAAACCCTATGGGGCAGTTCTATTCTGTCCTTTAGGGTCGCTATGAGTCGGAATCGACTCGATGGCAACGAGTTAATTCCTAATAGATGATTTTCCAGTTGAGTGTTAGATTTTACTGGGTGCATTTTATTTAGGATCTACGCATGTTTACTTAGAATATATATATGTTTATTATAAATAAATGAAAGTAGGTCACATTATCCTTTTTTGTGCTTTGTCAGGTTTTGACATCCAGGTAATATTAACCTCATAAAGTGAACAGATTATAGTTGGCGGATGTGTTATAGAAAGCATACCAAACGATGAAGACTTAAAATTCATACTACAAGGGTTCTGGCCAGTGGTTCTGACTCGGTTCGTACCTCTCAGTGAGTGAGAGGATGGCAGAACAGGTGCCCAATTTCATGCTGTTTGTGTGTCTGGGTAACATTTGTTGATCACCCACTGCAGAAGCAGTTTTCAGAAAACTTGTAACTGATCAAAATCTTTTAGATAAGTGGAGGATAGACAGTGCAGCAACACCCACATATGGAATAGGAAACCTGCCTGATTACCAAGGGCAAAACTGCATGAAGAAGCAAGGCATTCCTGTGAATCACATTGCCCGGCAGGTTACCCAAGAAGACTTTGCCTCATTGGATTATATACTATATATGGGTGAAAGCAATCTGAGAGATTTGAATAGAAAAGGTAATCAAGTAAAAAACTGCAAAGCTAAAATTGAACTACTTGGAAGCTATGATCCACAAAAACAACTTATTATTGAAGATCCTTATTACGGGAATGACTCTGACTTTGAGACTGCGTAGCAGCAGTGTGTTAGGTGCTGCAAAGTGCTTCTGGAGAAGGCGCACTAAGGCTGCATTCATTCATTATTAAAGACGAGCTGTGATGAACATCTTCACAGTGATGCTCTCCGTTTTTCAATCAGTGAATGTGCAACAATGTTCCATTGCTACTTCTTCAGTTGACTTACTGTTTCTTACCTTAAAAATAACTGTAAATGGAAATCAGTTGTGATTGGCAGAAGAATAAATAAAAATCTTTGATTCAGACAGTTTACGGGGTACATTAAATCTTCTTAAATTAGTTTTACCTCCCACTTTGTCCTCATTACAAACAAAATAGTAGAACAACAAAAAAGAAAATTTTGGTGTTTCATAGCACAGTTGGTTTTCAGTCTTTGTCAGGTACTAATCTAAGAACTGCCATCACTCTGATATGCTTAATTATTAGGTTAATGAATGATGAAATAAAACATCACTTTAAGGTCCAGATCAACATCTGAGCCCATTGAGACTTTTAAATATCTTGCTCTACCTCTCCATGAAGTTGACATGGATAAGTTAATGAAACACAAGTGTCCTCTGCTTACATATACTAACTTTCATTTATTTTACCCCAGGGCCTTTCATCGAATAACAGCCCCAGCCATAGGAGCTCACAGTCTAGATTAGACATATTTTAATTTGTACGCACTCACGGTACATACTTGTATGTTAAAAGAATAGGAAAAGATTCATGAAATGAATCTTTAGCATCTTTGATACATCTTAATTTTTGCCTAGTTTATTTCATAAGGAAGTCAGCTTATTTGCTCCTATTTGAACTACTTTGCCCCTGTAAATTTAATTGTGTCAAAAGGACACTGTAAGCTGTTAAATCTTATGGTCAGTTTGACAAACATGTCTTTTTTATATGTACATATAAAGCAAATGTCAAATATTTATTGGCTTAGGTGGGAAAAATAATTTTAAAAGTTGGAAGAAGACAGTTCTATTACAGTCCTTAAATACTGATATGTTAATAAGTTAATAAGTACTCTTTCATCAGTGTTTAATAAATTATAGGAGAATATAAGTAATTTCTGTGTACTTTGAGATAACTAATCTCAAATTCATTTGAATACACATCAGAAAAGATTGTTTTAAGAATTAAACAGGAGAGTATAAAAATATAACTGAGATTAAAAAAAATTCATACTGCACAGACAGTTAGCTCATATATCATATAGCTAGCTGTCTCATACACATATTCGCTGTCTTGGGGTGCCCTCCACTGCAGTTTTTCTATCAGAAAAAAATATCGTTATACTCAGTTGACAAATTCATTCATGAATTATATCATTTTTAACATTATTTATATCTAACTTTACTGAACATCTACTTTGGGCCAGTAATTTATCAAATTCTTACCCTCTTGAAGTTATTATCCCTTACAAAGAATGTAAAGCTGATCGAGTAAAGCAATCTGCCCAAATTTACATATATTGTAATTGGAGAGATTATTTCACTGTACTACCTTATGAGAGACTCATTGGAAAAATTTTCACAAATTAGCTGCCACATATATAATGTTTTGTAATCAGTTTGGTCTAAAAGCAGAGAAATAGATAGGATGACTCCTGGAAATTTCTTTAAACTCTAATTCTGTAAGGTCACGAACTATCTCAGTTTATCAAAGATGAATTATGAAAAATAAAAGAAAGGGTCAAAGTATTACAACGTTGATTTTAAATTCCCCAAGGTTGGGAGTTATGGCTGTTACTTATTGAGCACACTCTCTTCCAGGTTCCGTGCTAAGCACTGTATATACACTATTTCAGCATCTTAAAAACACTTCAAAGCTGGTATTATTATCGTCATATTTTGCCTGGAGAAATGGAGGCTCAGAATTTAAGATAAGTTGACTTATGTCATACATGCAGCAAGCGAAGGGTCTGGAATTCAAATGCAGGTCTGTCTATCTCCATGGATCTTAATTTTTGCCTCTCTGCTATGCCTTTTCTCCATGTATGTCTTATGACTATATTAACCACAAGTGTTCATGTGAAGAATAAGTGCTTCTAACAATCTTTCATTTAAATTATGCTTTCAGATAATTTTAAATAAGTGACCAGAAATGGGGAAAAATTAATTAAACTGTCAATAAATCACGTATAGGCAGCAATCCAAAAGTTTTAAAGAAATCAATCAAATACAGTGGGCTCAATATTGTCAGGACTTCATTGAAGCCTTGATAGAAGTTCAGAATAGCCTTTGAGTAAAAACTCAGAAGTAGTTTAGGGAGTGAAGAACCTAAGGTTAAAAGTTAACTGCCAGGGCTTCAACAACAGCTTGTTTAGTCAGTTCATCAAAGAATTTTCTTTTCTGAGTGAAGAGGGGGTGCTGGTTTCCAGTCTTTCTCTGATAGATGAGGCAGCCAGTTCTAGGAGGGCAGAGACCACATCTGTGTCTTTAGATGATGAGATGTTTAAGCAGTTGGCTGCCAACTCAAAGGTTGATGGTTTGAATCCACCAGCGGCTCCAAGGGAGAAAAGACTTGGCAATCTGCTCCCATTAAGATTGTTATTGCTGTTGTGTGCCATCAAGTCAATTCTGACACGTAGCAACCCTATAGGACAGAGTAGAACTGCCCCCATAGGATTTTCTTGGCTGTAATCATTACGGGAGCAGATCACTAGGTCTTTCTCCCACAGAGCCACCAGTAGGTTCAACCACAGACCTTCTGGTTAGCAATGGAGTGCTTAACCATTATGCCACCAGAGCTCCCCATAAAGATTACATCCTAGGAAATGCTATGGGGTAGTTCTATTCTGTCCTATACAGAACTATGAGTTGGAATCAACTCAACAGCACACAACAACAAAAGTACCTGGCATGATACTTGCAACATAATAGACATTCATTCAGTGAATGAGTAAATGAGTCTCTGTAACCCTAGGGAAATCAGTGCAGATGACAGGGGGGGAAAAAAAAGAAACAAAACACTAAAAAGACAGTCAAGAAATTTGGATCTGTGACCTGATTCTGCTACTAACTGCACCAATGTTAAATAGATTCTTAACTTCTTTATAACTCAGTTTTCTCATCTGTGAAATGAAGAGGCTGAACTAAATGATTCCACAGGTACTTAGCGACTCTAAAATTTTATGATCTATAATTACTAATTCTGGCATTTTCTTACAAAGCCTTCTTACCTACCAGAGGGACAAAGGCTATCATTTATCAAAATGAGTCCCAGGCAATCAGGACTCCAACCACAAATTAACAACTTACAAGATTCCTGGAAGTACATGCAAGAGGTCCCATATCTCTGATATCATTAGACATTCTATTTCATGACTAAAAGTGTTCACTTTTTTAAAAAACTTTTTTCTAAAAGTCCCACAACTACTTAATAGTACAAATGAACATGTAAAAAAGCTGGAGTTAATCGACAAATACTTTTTAAACATGTATATAAATCTAATTTTCTGGGAAACAGAAACACATTACCCAGCCTCTCCCAGTGTACTTCTTGCCCAACAACTGAGAAATGACCTTATGTTAACAAGCACATACAGTCATCCTTCTTGTACAAGGCTATAAAGTCATAATTATTCACTTTTCCACACTTAGGGCTAAATATTTATTAGTATTTATAAGGATACCAGTTTGGTCCTATTGAAATAAGATAATTGTGAATAGCTTTTCACTATGTAATATCTCTTTCTCTCTCTGCCCCTCCCTCCCTCCCTTCCTTTCTTTTTTTCTTTTAATGCCAAACTGGAAATAACTACGCTATCACTCAATAGGGGTAGGAAATGAAAACAGTCAATAGTTCTGCTTAACAATTGGCCCTGATCTCTTTAGGGAAGGTCACAGAACCCACAAGTTTAGCAGTCTACCTGTAAACATCATGCAACAGATCTTATTGTAACATGAGAGAATTTTGAATTGTACCATATTTTAGTAATGTAAGGGCTAGCTTTTAGAACTGTCAGATGCAGAGATGGGGTAGGTATTTATTATACATAGTCCCAATTCACTTCTATTGTTACAAAGCAACCTTCAAAGAGATGAAATGTTAGAGCAGTAAAGGACAAAAGAGATCTCTGAGCCAAACTCCTTGCTTTAGAGATGAAAGATCCAGGCTCAGAGAGGTTCAAATTCTTGTCCAAGGTCACATCCAAGAGCAAAACCAGCTCACAGACTTGTTCTACTTCCAAGTGCAAAATTCTTTTTTCTATTACCACTCAGTCTCTCTCTTCCCCAGAGAGAGGCTTGTTCATTACAGTATTCCTCATTGACTGCATTCTCTGAGAACCCACCTGCTCTGAATAATGATGTCTCAGGAAGAAGGGAGTCAAGGTACGGTTCATTCTCCTCAGAAATATTAGAGAATTTTGAAGAGGAGGAGGAAGGAATAAGGAGAAAGAGGAGATTATTTCAAGAAATTGCCTCTTACAAGTTGATCATGTCTGTGTTTCCCTGTCCTGAGGGATGAGTTTCTGGTACTCTTGTGTTATAGGTTCATCAAGTCTGGGTTCCCCTGTACTGAGGGCTGCACTCCTAGTACTCTTGTCTGGAAGCCAACAATGGGTAGATGTACCTGGACTCAGCACCACTTAGGGAGTAGGTGAAGGGAGGAGGAAGTAGTATTGATAAATTACTGTTGCTTTGTTAGTGGCTCTGACCCCTACCTGTATTTATTGTACTTTAATTATTTGATTATGATACTCAAGTAGATTGAGTTCACTGAGGTGATTATGACCATTCACCTCCATATCCTCAGGGTATATCATATGCTTGGTATTCAATGGTTCTTGAATGGAAGAATGAATGAATGATGTATATTGTACCTGGGAGAGTATTCCCAACGTTGAACACACTCTTGGATTTCTAACATTATCTTTGTCTGTGATAATAAAGTTTCTGGTAATACTGCATTTTTAAAAAATATTCTTCATTAATTGTAATAAAAGCTCAGTAGGCCTATCATGCAATATCTGATTGAAACTCTCCTCTCTAGTAGATTCAGAGAGTGGACTGGAGAGCAGTGAATGTAATCCATGTTCTCTTGCCCTCTAGGCATAAATTGAAATTCATCTATGGTGAATGGATTAGAAGTTAAATACATACAACATGTACATCAAATATGTCAAGTGTTCAATATGATTTTAACATGGGGTGCTCAGAAACTGTATCCTTGCAATGAACCATCCTAGTGTGAGGTACAGAGTTACTTTGCATTAGGCATTGAACTCCTTTATTCAACAAACATTTACTGAGAATCTAGTATGTATTAGAGACTGTGCTAGGTTTTCAGAATGCATAAATAAATAATGGAGAGTCAGTGTCTCAAGTTCTGCACGCTGTTGTCAGGTAGAGAAACAGTCACAGAAGTAAAGAGTAAGCCACAAATGACTATGGATACATTGAGCCTCAGGTTTCTCACCTAGTTACAAATAGCCTCTTATTGTAGTAGTTTAGAAGGCAGTAAGCATGAGTTATAGCTCTGGCTTTGTATGAATCTAGCCATGTGGTAAAGTCAGAGAATTAATTTCCCTGTATCTCAATCTCTTCCTCTGCAGTGGTTAAAAGTGTGAGCTTTGACATCACTCAGATCTGGCTTTTGTGGTTCTACTGCTTACTATCTGATTGACCTTAGGCAAGTTTCTTCACTAGTGTAGAGCTTTACATTTTTATCTGCAGAACAAAAATTATAAGAGTGTCCCTATATCATAGCTGTGAAGGCTAAATGAAGTAAGATATGAAATGTATTTACCACAGTGCCTGGCACACAGTAATTGCTGATACATGCTGGCTGTTAACAACAATATTAATTTAAAATGAGGGAACTAGATGTACTTGAGTTAAACTTCTTCTGAATGAAATTCAACATAAAAGCTATGGATGAGGGAGAAAAAAAATATACCAATCAATGCTGTGTAGGAAAATATCTTCTTCCAACCAGTAAGCAAAAATCTTACGATGATGCATAGAAAAGGGACCTTGGAGTCACAAGAGTAACTTTAAACAATAAACAAACAGATCTCATTTACAGACCATACCAGATTTATGATTTCACTGCCAAAGCTTACAGAGCATTCCAGGTTGAATGTTGTTAGCTCTTGGAATGCCACTATATGTAGAATACTGCAGTGAATAATCCAGATAAGAAAGCATCACACATTTGAACAATTCTCATTACTATGGCTCCACAGTAGGACATGCGGCCTGCTTTGGTAACTCAGAGTTCTAATGTACAAAGAACTGTGATTACTTCATAACGGTCAATTCTCCCAAATCCCTGGAACCATGGTAGGCCAACTCACCAAGATCATAGAAGCAATTAAAAGTGTTTAACTGGGAAAGGTGCCAGGACCAGATGGCTTCTGCCAGTGGGTTTTTGTTTTAAACTGTTCAACACGCAGGAAACAGTATTTATTTGCCTCATATCTATTTGCTAGGAGATCTTCTTCATATTTGTAAAAGAAAGCACTCATCACAGGGAGTCTAACCCTAGATGGGCACTGGAATGTGAACCATAAATTAGAATGATAGAGCCCTTCTCCCCTGATTTCAACTCAAATTGGGTCAAAGTTTACCATACATACTCTAGTATGGAGTATGTATGCATGGTCTATAGGATAATCCATATATTGGGCAAAAGATGTAAAGACTTTTAACAAAAACAATTGTTTTATGCTACAAAAACTATGCCATGTCTTTATTTCTTATAGATTACAACTACTGAACAATATCACCTATTCACAGGATATATCTGACATAAATATTGATAACAAGTGTATTTACTTGGCTAAGACAAAGATTCTGCTTAGAAGTTATTTAAATCCTACCTACCTATGGTGGCCATCCTTGTTCTGACATTAATAAATTCACCTTGGGCAAATTCTCTCTTCTGAGCTTTGATTTCCTTATTTGTTTAAAAACAGATGGGTGAGGGAGGCTATTATTTTCTATAAGTAGAAAAGTATGATACGGCACATAACACTCAGATGAAAGTACAAAAAAGAAGGTTAAGAAAAATACCCATGTACATATGGAATTTAGTATTTGATAAAGGTGATAAATCAATGAAAAAAAAAAGAAGGATTTTGAATAAAAAATGTTGAGAAAACTAGATAGCCTTTTGGGAAAAGATAAAATCAGATCAGTACTTCACACCATACACAAGAATAAACTTCAAATGGATCAGAGAGCTGAATGTCAAAAAAGAAAGCACACAATTAATAGCTGAAAAGACAAAACACAATTCCTTTATAAACTAAGAGAGGAGAAAGCTTTTATAACTATGACTCAAAATCCATAAGCAATAAGAAGTTTTACAGACACGCACACATAAAGATGGATAACAAATCGTAAGAATATTTTTGCAACTTACATCACAAGTTCAAAGGCCTAATCAATTTAATACATAAAGAGCCCCTAGAAATCTAAAAGAAAAATAGCAAAGACCCAAGACAACAGTGGGATGAAGATACGAACAGACTACACAAAATAAAAAAAAATGGCCCTTAAACACATGAAAAGTTGCTCAGCATCACTCATAAGAGAAACAAAATTCCACTGAGACACTCTTTCAAACTATCAGATTGGCAGAAATTCTGCAGTTTGATAACATACTCTGCTGGCAAGGAGAAGCACACGTTCTCATATATTGCTACAGGGAGAACAAAGTACTACAACCCCCATGAGAGTACATTTGATAATATCGTACAAAATGACACAGGGGTTTGCCCTCTAGTCCAGAAATCCCATTTCTACTCCAGAGATATACCCCCATAAATAAATGATAAATCCTGCAAAAGATTATTTGTGACAGTGTTATATGTAACAGTAAAAGATAGAAAAATCCCAAATAACCAACCAATACAGACATGTTGAACAGCCGTGGTATATCTACCCAATGGAATTCTATGAGGTTGTGATAAAGAATAAAGAAGATCTCTGTAAACTATTATGGAGTGATTCTCACAATATATTATTAAGTGAAATAGCAAAACACTTACCTTTTGTACACAAAAGGAAAAGAAATAAGAATATATGTACATGTTTGATTACTTTTGTAGACAGAGATACCAAAGGTAAATCAGAATATAATAAAAATGGGTAATTAGGTAAGCTGGCCAGACAAACTAGTTTTCCAGGATTGATCCTTTTATTTTTAAGCTTTTAATAAAAAAGGATATTTTAAAATAGTTTTTGTATATAATACTTTATTGGCCTCCTTATATAAAATCAACATTTAGTCAATACATTAGTATTTCAAAAATTATGAATTGTAATTATTTTAAGCAACCCCATTTCTTCTTAAAATCATCCCATTCAGACAACAAATTATATATGATTGTACCTATAGGAGGTGGCCAGGTGGTGCAGCGGTTAAAGCACTCAACTGCTAACTGAAATGTAAGTGGTTTGAACCCACCTCCATGGGAGAAAGATATGGCAGCCTGTTTCCTTAAAGATCTAGAGCCTTGGAAACCGTATGGGGCAGTTCTACTCTGTCCTACAGAGTCACTATGAGTCAGAATGACTTGATGGCAGTGGGTTTGGTTTGGTATCTATAGGTAATTGGTCAAAAAAGGAAACGGGAAAAAAATCAAACACTTCTCTGCTATACCTTTTAATATAATTTTTATTTCTGAATGATGTAAATATTCAAAATAAATTTAAAAGAAACAAAACAATAAACTCTAAAATGGCAAGCAAACTAAAACAACCACATTGAACTATGTATCACATTGGTGATATAACCACCCAGAGAAAACTATGTCAAGTGACTTTTGAACACAGTTCATCTTATGTGGGGTGCATTTTAAGAAGAAGAAAAAAAGATGCAAAAACTACATTTTACTCAAAGTTTTACTGTTATCTGTATTATTAGTGTTGTAATTTTATTTGCAGGATAGGGTAAAGTAAATAAGTAAAAGTATTATTTAAAAAAGCAAACGAGATAAAGGAGTTACAAATATAAAATCAATAAAGTTTGAGCAAATACTATGTAATCTGATACATGGATTAGAAATATCAATATCTACTCATGACATTCAAAATACATACATACATATATATATATATATATATATATATATATATATATATATATATATATATCCCCTAGCTCTGTTCACTAAAAGGGCCTAAGAAACAAGATATCCCAGTAGCAATGAGCCTAAACTAGCACTGGGATTAAGACAGAGGTCCCCAGGCTGCGGAAGATTCCATTGCCTCAAGCAGCTTGCTTGGCATGCCCCATAGCTTTACATTAAAATACAGGTTCCCTTCTCCTTAATTACTCCCCAAAACTTGAGGAAATTGGTGGAAGCTGGCTGGTTTAGGCACATGCTGACAATCGGGATAACCTTTTAGACCTCATACATAGTAACCTTCCCACCTCTGAGTGGAGTTTAACCACTGTTTTCTAAACCGCGATGCAAGTTATATGCAAACCCTATTGCACCTGCATAGTATGATTAAGAATGTTGCTGATGTAACTTGTACGAACTTCCTACTTGTAAACTCCTTAAAAGTAACCTTCCCCTTGGCCTTGCTGAGCATTCTTGGTAGCAGCATCCCTGTTTCCTTTCCTTGCGCAAGGAAATAAAAGTTCTCCCACCTCTGTCTCTCGTTTAGTGGCTGAGACAAGTTGCACTGAGCAGAACCTGGGGTTTCCACCCAGCGACAGTATCTTGGTTTCTAATTAGAGTTTCCTACTGAAAGGAGCCAGGGTGCCCTGGAGAAATGGCTGATTTTATATCTCAGGCAGAGGAAGTTCAAGAACTTGGGAGCCAGTTTGAAAGGGTTCATGTGGATACATTTGGTAAAAATTTGGACATCAAAAAAGAATGATAGAATTGACTTTAACATAGACACTTTTTTTTAAATGGAGAAAGAATTATTTCCTATCATTAAAGTTGATTTATTCTAAATTGATAATGAAAGGAAAAATATTCAATCATCCTACCTTCATAGAATGAACATTTTAAGATAGTGAAGAAAAAGTCTTCTTCATAGAAAAATGCCATTATGAAAAAAGGATAGAATTATAAAATAACCATTTGCAACATCCAGAATAATAATTGTTTCATACTGTGTTATCAATTTATCTTAAAATCATTAGGAGGTTATTGGGGAACAGAGTATTCCCATGGTGGCAAAGTATCATGGATTCCTTGAAGTGACAGTGGTATTTCAATTATGTTGGAAAATGTCTTTGTTCTAGAAAGATAAATGCTTAAGTACTTAGGGGTTAAGCATCATGATGTTTTCAACTTAATTTCAAATTATTCAGCAAAAACAAAAATGTGTATATACGTCTGGGAAAGAGAGAGAGAGAGGAACAGAGTGAGACCGAGGGAGCAAATGATAACAACTGGTGAACAGATGAAGGGTATAAATGTGTTTGTTTACTATTCTTTTAACTTTTCTCTAGGTTTGAAATTATTCAAAACTAAAGTTTGAGGAACACGGGTAGTGTCATTGAAAAACGTTGGAGAGAGTCTTGTAAATAAAAACATACTAAAGAAACATGAGCCAACTGTAATAGATAAACCATGATTAGATCCTAGTTTTGAAAAAAAAAAATCTAAAAAGAATTTGTGGAGATAATTGAGGAATTTGAAAATGGGTTGGATATGAGATAACATTAGGACATTACTGATAATTATCTTTTGCATGGTAACAGTGTTATGGTCATGCAGGAGATGGACATTCAAGCGACTACTTCTGTGACTTCTGATTCTACAAAGCAAATCTAGCCATCTATGTAGACACTAGATTGGTAATTCAATAGATAAGCAAATAGAAAGATAACACCTATTTGGCATACTGTTAACAATTGTTAAATCCAGATAATATGAATGTTTATTGTATTATTCCTTCAACATTTCACTAAGTTTGAAAATTATTATGATAAAAGTTAGAAGAAATAAAAATTAAAAACAGTACATATTTTGAGGTTTTTAATAAGCATGAAATATAAATAACTTAAAGTAAACTTAATCCCTGGTAGTGAGCAGAGTTTTAATAATGTTATTTTCCTCTCCTTTCTTCCCTTATACTACATTTTCTAACACAGAAAACAATTAACATATGGAGGAAATTGAGGATGTCTTATAGGGTTGAGTGGACAACTCTGAGTTTAGTGCACATGTTATTAAGTAGGCTGAATTACTATAAAACGGTTCCTTGATTTCCATGTGTGTTAATTGGATCTTGTTGGCTAGTTCTGAATTTCCCAAAGGAAGGGAGGAATGTTATTCTTCCACTCTCTATTCTAGCCCCTCTACTTAAACTCAGCCAAGTGAAGAACAACAATAAATCTCCCTGTGCATGTCCCTTCCACACACCAAACCTCCCACGTGCACAAGCATGCTACACTGATTTAACACACCAGCTGAAGACTCCAATTACCATATTCGTATATCTTTGCCTTTAAATTCCTTACTCCCATTGCAGCCAGAACTGCTGTTAATGTTTAAGATGAGTGCCTTTTCAAGGCTTTCAATTTTGCTCATCACTGGGTCCTTAACCTGGGATTAAATCAAAACATGTTTTAGCAATTTAGCTCTTTTGTCTAAAGTACTGAGTTCCCCAAATTTACATATGTTTAAAAAAATCAAATTTACCAAGTAGGTACTAAAGTATTTAGAATATACATAATAAAAAAGTTTCCTATATTATATCAAATTCCAGTTCTTCCTTTGTTATACCACTCTGCTTTAAAATTTTAATCTTCACCATTTAGCCTTCCAGAACTACTCTATTTTGTTTTAGAGAAGAGATTCGTATGTAAGGAATTATCACAAAATTTGAATTAAGCAGGGAATTCCTAGTTCTCCCTGATGTACAAGCTGAAATGACATTTTCTTTGTGAATCTACCCAAACATTCAGGCAGGAACCAAACCAGTCTATACTCCCGTACTTAACACAGTAGAAAACAAAAGGTAAGGCCCTGTTAAATATTTCTTGAATGACTACTGTGTCCATCTCTATAAAACTTACCACACCATGGTACAACTATTTCTATATATCAGTCTCCCTTCAATGGACCTAACACTGAAAATCTTTATCCTGTGAGTGAGATGATAAAGAATAGGTTTAGGAAGACTAATCTGGAAAGGATTTGCAGAGGGAGGAGAGAACTGGAGGACGAACCCAGTGACGGCATAGGGAAGGCTGTCCATAAGTCAATGTGTGGAATGCCACGAAAATTCCTTTGGAGCCAAAGATTCAACCTAAGATACAATTCATTCCTACCCTTAAAACGTTAGCCTGATGGCACAGCAAAGCCCAGTGTCTTACTCGTATGGCCTTGGAATTAAAGTTAAAATTCAGGAAATCTTTTAAACCTTTCAGGCCTCAGCAAAAAAGTAAGACACTGTATGGGAGCTATTTCAGTGGCAACAGATCTTTGCAGTTGATTTACATTGCATGATAGTGGCAGTTGCTTTATTCTCATTCTGTACAATGCAGTGAATCAACACTACAGTAGTTGAATATTTATCTAGTACTTCCTGCAAGTTGCTATAGCAAAACTATTTTTTAACGTCTCTTCCTATCTAATTATAGACAAAATAGATAATATGAATGTAAAGATGCGTGAACACACAACAAATAACATTCATATTGAAATATTTTCAGCCTTATTGAACAATCACATGGGCAGAGCTCTATGAAAAGTCATAAAGTTATGTAGAAAATACAGCCAAACGAAATTAAATATATAAAGCATAAATGCTGGCAAATAATTGAATGCAAATACATAAAGATAACTGTGAAATGGAAATATGAGAAAATGAAGTAACTGGGGATTGTGAGGGTAAATCAACGAAGGTTTCAAAGAAGAGGCGAGTTTAAAGTGGATATTCATTTAAGGATATTCATTTGTTCCTTTATTGACCAAAATGTTTGCAAGAATCTTCCTTGTGGCTGGAATGTTACATACTAAAGATCTGGAAATAATTAAGTCATTGTTCCCTTTGTCTACTTTGTCTAGGAGTTCACAGGCTAACGGGGGGGGGGGGGGGACATGTAAAAAAGCAAAACCCATTCAGTGAAGTATGTGCTTGAGGAAAACTTCAGGGTCAGTTAAGACTTTAGTAAATTGAGATTTAAGGCTGAGTGAGCATTGGCAGGGCACAGGATGCACAAAAAGAACATTTCAGGAAAATGGACTGCATATGTAACCCTTATGGCTAAGACACATCTGTGTAGATAGTAAGGCCCATAGTCTCTAACAGCAGTAAATACATGCATAAGTAAATACCCGCAAACCAAAGGATAAAGGAAGTTCAAGACAGCTGAAGTATGCGCAGGGTGGTGGTGGGAAAGGCAGGTAAAAATCTTGGCAGAAGGCAGGCTGATAAGAGCTTTTCATTGCACATTGATCATTTTGGACTTTATTGTATATGCAATGGAAAAGCAACTGAAGATTCTAAGACGGGACAATCAGACATACAATTTAGAAACCATTAATATTTGCAATGTTAGGATAGGATGGGAGATTCTTAGGATCTTCCATTTTTGTGTTTCTGGGTAGGTTTAAGTGTGAGATATTCAGCTCAGTAGCACTCAGAAAAATAGGTATTGACAAGACATTTGGAGACAACTCAATCAAGCTCAAGTTGGAATATAACTGCACTAACAACTTAAAATATGTATGTATATATATGCATGTATGTATATATATTTCCTCATATTTTCTCATTAATATTTATCCTAAAATCCCTGCTATTTTGAGAGATCATCACTGGATTATGTCACAAATGAAAATCTTTACCATGAGGGGTGTCTAATCAAATATCACAAAACCTCATTCCTGCAACTCTAGACTTCTGAGCATGCAAAGTACCTCAAGAAGGCAGAATAGCTCCCAGACCTAGAGTGATGGTAACATCAAAGCTAGAATGACCTTAGAGTTTACCTACTCCAATCTCCAATTTTACAAATGAGGATATAGAGGACCAAATAGCCAAAAGACTGACCCCAAAATTCATACAATTAGTTTTTGTCACAACCAACTCTCGAAGTCTTATTTTCTGATTACCAGTCCTGTGCTCATTCTGCAATACTGGGTTAAGTCCATTTAATGAAGGCAGTTGTTCATTAAAGGCATGACTTTGATTGAATTCTTGCCCATTAGGGTTGAATTACAGTGCCCTCATTTTGACACTACTAAAGACTTACTCATGTACAAATAGCCTAAGTGAATCTGACAGCATTTCTATCTTCTCATATAAAGAGGTGGTTCTGGGGAACAAGCATGAAGTTTCCTGGAAGAAAGAGGATATACCATTCTTTGGGAAGACAGACTGCCCCCACAGAGACTGAATATATGCTCTGAACAACCAACTGGATGTCACTGACAGCAACTGTACAATAAATAGGCATGACGTAGAGAAGTGACATATCCCTGTTATAAGGTAATGTCAAATGAGCAGAGAAAAGTGAAGATTAGCTCTATTGGCAGTTCCTAAAACCATTTTCTCTACGGGTAATTGGAAGAATCTAGCATTTTCATTCAGATACACTTTCAAATAGACTTTGTAAAACAAATCTCTGAAAACCGAGTAGTTTCCCTGTCTCCTTTACATTTCATAGCAATGGTAGTCGATACAGTTAGTTAGCGAAGTGAAGGAATCTATTGATACCTGGAAAATATGGAATTACGAAGTTTTCTAAATTAGTTTATTCTCCAAACATCCTCAGCATTTATATCTTAAAAGCAAGTATTTTTTCAAAGACTGATTACAGTCTTGATCTTTAGGCAAAACTCATTTACCTGCTCCACGGTTGGTGAACTATGGACTTTCAGCTGTCTCTCTGAGAGAGGTGGTAGAAGTGGTACCATATCCTTGTGGGAATGGGCATGCATTTGTGCAATCAGTAGCTTCCACCTGGAGTATGAGTTTGAGTATCTCTTCGTTCTTTGTGTCCATGTCAATATCATTTTTCTCCGTATCATCTCTTTATTCTCTGACTCACCATAGACTTTGTCATGGTGTATTGTAGCCCTCACCTTACTATAAGGAGTGCCACTGTGGGATAGGAGAGGACCAACATGTCTGTGTCTTTTCACTGATCCAGTTTAAAGATGGGCTTAATGTATAACAAAAAAAAAAAAAACAAGCCTGTTACCAATGAGTAGATTCTGCTCACAGTGACCCTATAGGAGGGGTTTATTAAATAATTTTTGAATACTTTTAAAAGGATATTATCTAATTTAATCATCACAACAATGTTCCAAGGAGAAGACTAAGGTCAGTAATAGTATTGCCTTCTTCTTCAAGTGTCTCATCAAGCAACCTTTTGACAAAGAATTCCTATATATTTTTATTGGTACAATCTGACATCAAAAACAATTAGCTAAGTGGTTAAGAGTCAAGACCCTGAAATAAAGAAAATGTATATTCCGGTGGAAATACTGCCACTTACTAGGCATGTGACCTTGGATAAGTCATTTGAGTCTTCTAACCTCAGTTTTCTCCTCTGCAATATCGCATACCTTGTTGGGTTGCTGTGATGATTAACAAAAAGAATATATATGTGGTCGTCTAAAATTAACAGTCACAACCCAGATGTGAGTGGTATATAACTTCTAACATTTCTTATTAAATCAACTTCTTTGAAGTTTGATGTAAAAAATAATAATAAAAATAAAGTCACTCCCAATTCAGAAATGAAATAACAATAATAATAATAGCAGATACCGTTTATTTTACTCCTACTCTGTGCTGTCGGATGGGGTACTGACAACTTGGCATATATTCCCTTTATCCTGGGTCACTGGATTTCCATTTTACAGGAAGGCACTGAGCCACAGTGTATGGGTGTACAAGTTCATAAGAATAAAATAACTTTTCCAAGGTCACATAGCCAGTATGTGAAAAATAACCAAACCCATTGCCGTCAAGTGGATTCTGACTCAGAGCGACCCTATAGCAGCATCTATAGTTCTCAAAATCCGTGTTCTATTAGCTGCCACTGCTGCCGCTACCTACTACTACTTTGCTGCAATAACCTGATGACACATTAAATTGTCTGGGTTCAACTTCTAAACCATAATATTCTTGAGGACTGGGATTATGTCTTATATTTGTTGAACTCAAGTGAACATAATTGAATTAAAGATCACTCTAACATGCTAACCAACAACTCTCCCCTTTTGAAAAATCCTTTTGTCCAAATCCTTCTACCTCCTTTGCGTTAAGACTATCAAAGCCAAAATTAGATGTTAAGTTAAAAACAATCCAAAAGCCACTTTCTTTGTTATAGTTCAACCTTCATTTCTAATGACAAATGAAAAAAATGACATTTGCTGTAACCATAAAATCTGCTAGATGTGGCCAAAAAAAAAAAAAGGAAGTATGAGTCCATAGGGCATGTTGAGTTCTAACAAGTTGTAACCAATAGGTTATTTTGTTCTTGGCTGGCAAGGCCTGGCTTTTCTCCAAGATAAGACATGTGACATCATCTCCTATCCTCCGTCCTCCCAAACCATCTTGTAACAGTGTATCTAGTTTAAAAAATGAATATAGCACGTTTCTGTTCTGAAATGTGATGTTCTAAAATGTTTTGACTTGTCTTGCATAAGGTATCAGTAAAAGTTTGGGGAGAAATACTAGTATTTTTCCCCCCAGTCAAACAGAGATAATCTAGGGGAAAAAAGGCAAAACACTTCCTATGAAACTGTCCATAGCTCCTGGAAGCCTTTGTGTTTTACCATGGGATTGCTCTTAAGATGCTTTCTGTTTAAGGACAGTTATGAAACCCCAGGCTGTTTTCTGACACTTGCTGGAAATTTTACTCTTTGCCAATGGGTATAATGGAGGCATTTTCAGGGGTGTGCTGGAACAGACTCTTACAGGCAAGTGAGAGTCAGTTGTTTTGGGAGCCAGTTGTTAAAATATCAATAGCTTGAAATCATCCAGGGTGGGAGTATTTATGCCATGAATATATGCAGATGCTACAAATAAGAGCTTTTTCTTTCTTTTTTGGCATATTTACAGCGCATCACTGCACCTAACTCTAGTGATAAGAATCTCTACCACAAACTGCTAGCATGAACTATCAAGAAATAGGACGGCACTGAGCCACAGTGTATGGGTGTACAAGTTATTTTGTGCCCAAAGGAACCCACCTAGGGAATAAGAGGGGGCTCAAATTCAGCTCACACTCTGGTCCCAAACTGTTCGTCCTGGTATGGTACTCTGCCCTCCCAGAGAGGCCGCATTTTTCCATTTTGAACAGAGGTGCCTTACTGGCCTGGAAGTGGTTTTAAGTCATTGTTCCCCAGGACACCTCCAGAATCTTAATTACAGATTCTATTTGTCATATCATTCTTTGTGTGCCCTTTACTTCAAGTAGCAAGAGCTAAAATTTTTGACTAGTTAATGCTTGTTGAACTCTGAGACGTAGGTATGTTTTAATTTATATATGAGTACCTTGTAGCTCACAGAGGTTATGTAACTTGTCCCAGATCACGTACGTAGTAATCAAGCAGAAATTCAAACCCATATTTGTCAGACTCTAAGCCCTCTCCTCCAAATAATTTATGTTCTGATTGTCATATTGCATGTATTAAAATTATTTCTCTCGAATACGGGTTCCAGAGAGAGTTTTAAAACAAACATATAAAATACATAGCATTTTTCAAAACAAAAAGTTTCATTTTTTTAATCATAATCTCAACTCTATGCTATACCTATTATCATTGTTCCCATTTTACAGAGAATAAAGCCTAAACTCAGAGAGGTTAAAGAATTGAGATTATCCACAAACACTAAAATGCTTGGCATTCTACCATACCGAACAGCAATGACAAGTAACAGGTGTACAGAATTTTACAGTTTACACATATGCTATCTTTTTAAAGACAAACAAAGCAAAAGTGATGCTATGTCATTTCTGAGGCTAGGCCATAAAAATGTTTTCTGCTCTCTTTTTGTAACACTAGCCTTTGAAAGACAACATCTATGTTGTGAGGAAGTCCAGGCCACATGGAGAGGTCATGTGTTGGTGTTCTAGACTACAGCCCCAGATAAGGAGTCAGCGGATAGTCAGTATCAACTGCCAAACATGTGAGTGAATGTGCCTTCAGATGGTTCTAGGTCCCAGACTTCAAGTCTTCCAGCTGAGGCCTTAGACATTACGGAATGGAGCTATGTCATCCCTGCTGTCTCCTGTCTGAATTCCTGACCACAGAAGCCATGAGAGATAGTAAATGATCATTGCTTCAAGCCACTAAGATTTTGGGTAACTTGGTATGTAGGCTAGTATCATCAGACAGACAGCAGGAAACACTAGCAGAAAGACCCTAGGACCATGCTTGGTGCATGCTGGACACCCAGTAAAATTTGTTGAATGAATTAAAAGAAGTCCAAGATAAAGAAAATGTAGGCTTTTAATTATAGTCTAAGGAAGATCATAATTTCCGTGACCAGTATTTTTTTGTTTTTTCTGTTTAAATGATGGAAACTCCCCCTCCAAAACCATTAAGGACAATGAGAAAGTCCTGCAAATAACTCAAAGTATTGTAAAATCTCTAGGGATTAGTGTACAAATGCATAAATCTGTTTCATTTTGTTTGTTTTATTCCACATGAGAGCCTGTTTAAACAATGTCTTCTAACACTTTAGTGAAAAGAACTTAAAAGTGAATTAACTCATTTGTAATCTTGGGAGAAGATGCATATTGTAGTGCTAGACAGGATACTGGCCTAGAAGAACCAGAGTATAGGTGAAAGAATATATGTGTTAGAGTTAAACCAAGTTTCAAACTCTGATTCTACCTCTTCTTAGCTAGAAGGCAGGATCAATAGCAGTTAACATTTTAAAAATATTTTTCATGTTCCAGATAGCATGTTGTGTCTTACCTGTATTAACCTGCTCAATCTAACCATTATTATCCCTATTTTACAGATGATGAAAGTTAGACCCAAAGAGGTAAGAGACTTTAAAGTAGTATAACTAGTAAGTGGCAGAGACAGGATCCTCCATGTACTCAATAAAAGAGATTAAAAAGTGCCCACCTTACAGCTTCATGATGAGGATAAAAGATAATACATGAAAGCACTCAGTACATGGTAGTTACTATTAGAGATAGGTGTATGCCTGAACATAACGCCAAATTAATGCAGACTACACCTTCATTTAAGATCAAAAGAAGGTGAATACCAAATGCTTGCAGGCAAAGGGATTTGAGGGGCTTCAAGTTTCTGGGTGAATGTGTTTGTCTCAGGAAGCAAGACTAAGAGACACCCTGACCCTAAGAGATACAGAAGCAAAGGTTTATGTGCCCCAGCAGCTGAGACGAGTAAGAAACAATGACTGAGAATATCTCAGAGCTACTGTGGTTGTCACAGGGCTATTTCCCCAGATATTTCTACTTCTACCCACTGGCAGGATTGCAATTCCCTTTCACGTTGGGTGGGACCATCTGATTATTCTCACCAATGAGCCTGGCTGAAGGCCAGAGCATGTCATTGCCCAGGCGAGACCCTCCAGAGAATTCTTACTCTAGCACAATGACCAGCGAAGTTCAAATTGGTGGGTCCTTGAGTGGCTATGTCAAGTGGGGATCCCTGCTGACCTGTGACAGCCATCCAACTTGTACAGCTCAGGTCATATATAAATAACGAAAAAAACTCCAAAAGTTTTATTATACTGCTTCTCTGTAGCTTTACTGTAAACGTGGTCAGCGCCCACAAATGCCATTTTAAATTTTTTAATTTAACACTATTTATTGAAAAAAATCTGAAATTGCAAAAAAAAAAAAAAAAGTATTTAAAAAAGCAAACTATCTTAGTGTATCAAAAATAGTTCATTAATTAGCATAAATGTACCATTCTAACGTAAGATGTTAAAAACAAGGGAAACTGCATGTGGGGTCTAGGGGAACTCTCCGTACTAACATGGACTGACACAATGGCTGCACCATCGGGCTCCAGCATAACAACGATTGCGAGGATGGCGCGGGGCTGGGCAGTGTTTTCTGCTGCTGTACATAGGGTAGCTATGAGTTGGAACCTACTTGACAGCACCTAACAACAACAACAATCTAATTTTAATAATAAAATAAAACCATAAAAAGGAGTGAAATGATTTATTTGAAATCTTACAGAACAAGAAGTACCACCAGAATTAGAAAGAATATTATCTAAAAACAAAATTATATAATTATGTATTTTTTGTTCAATACAAAGGACAGAAATGGACTAGTCTGTCAGCTAGTAAAAGGCCAGGCTGAATTTGAATCTACATCTGTTTGATTCCAAAACCTGGCTCACTGAATTATAAAAGGTGGCTTGTATAAGGCATCTTTTTGCATAATTACAAAATCTGAATAAGTGACTCAAGAGTCTAGGCACATAAAAATGAAGTTTCTTGTATCCTGGTGAAATACTACTCATTTTATTTATTATACTTCTAAGGACTAAGAACCACGGTATAAAAGGACAATCTTGCCGGAAAATCTTAAGTGTACAATTTGCCCCTAAGAGAGGAAAAAGTGTCTTCTTTAAGAATGACTTACATGTTTCTAAGTCCCAAACATCACTCAATCAAACACCCATCACTGTCATGCACTCTTGCCCTTCCTTGATATTTTAGAAACACACAAAAGTTAAGATTGTTCTTGGAAAATAATTCTTTCCTTTCTGTATTAAGCTGTTTCACCACTAGAAAAAACTAGACAAATCTCTTTAATTGGTACAAACTACTTCTCTCAGGTTCGGGTCAGGGGATGCCAAAATGAGTCCTCAGATGATAACATTAAGGATCTCTGTGAGATATCTTTCTTAAGGTGAACATTTTCTTTTCTTTATGCTACATCACTCTTATTTGGATATAATTCAATTCAACAAAATCCTATTAGTTTTCAATCAATTAATTCCCTCATTCCTTAAAAATATATTTTAGGGGCCTATTCTGTCCTAGAAATAAAACCTGAAGACAATATAGTTCCTTTCTGTGAGAAACTGCCAGTCCAGTAGCTGGATAATTTGTCCTCAAACTTTTTCTGAAATGTAATACCTTACAAATTCAAACTAGGTTTAATAGGTTGTATATATTATGGTACAAAAGTGGGACACATGTAAAGGGAAAACATTGGGAACGTACATCAATGAAAAATGGGCATTAGAAAAAAATCTAATTGATACCAACGGCAAATTTAAAAGTTACAAATTACTGTAGGACTTCAACATAATAGGTGGGAAGGAACAGCTTAAATGCGTCTACATGATGACCACTCAGCTGACTAAAAATTATGATGAAATGAAAGTTCTGTGCTGTAATTGACATAAACAGAAGCAATTACTTATCTTGAGGGAGAAGCAAGGCTATTAACACTTAAGGGACAAAAATAACAAACATTAGTTTGCTGTTATATTGTAGCCTCCTTTTTTCATTTGTCTACTAGGATCTCAGAACTGCATTTTCCTCACTTTTTGAATATGTATATTTCATGAAGCTCAGACTCTTAGAATATGTTTTGCTTACTTTCTTCCCATCTTATATATTACTTCATGGACACACTGCCAAGAATGAAAACTATTTTAAATGGGTCTTCATTACACTCCTTAGCAACTTCATAGCAATATGGAAATCGATGATTTTAATTTCTTTTAAAAAGTCACTAAAACCCTAAAGTCTTTAAATTGTTTCCTTTACCCATGACACTTTAGCTATCATTACGCTGCTTTCTCTTATGTACAAAGGCAAAAGAGTAGGTGACTTTTGCTCTACAACTAGTGAAAGCTGTTAGTATGTATACAGCTGTAATAATCCTCCATTTGGGGATAAGACTGTTTGCTCCCTGAGAGTTAAACTAGTGAAACTGGCCGTAGAAGAGATTAGCTGTCTTGACTTAGCGGAAAATGTATTTCCAAATCGAATAGAAAGAGCTGGGCCTGGCTATAAATCTTTTAAAGAAAAAAGGGTCTAGTCTCAGAGAAGAACAACAGAAATACATTACAGAAGAAAGTTAAAGATTGTGCTAATGCCATTACTGTGTCTATGAAATTATGATTAAGTGCCTGCGCCTTGGGTTCAAAACCCAGCTTTGCTTCTTACTGTGTAACTGAAATATTTATCTAATCTCTTTGGCATATCAGTATCCTTATATGTAAATAGAGACAAAAAGAACTTCCTCATAGAATTCTTTTTAAAGTTAAGATAAATAATACATGGAAACACACCCTATTAAACAAACAATGGGTCAAGGAAGAAATCAAGAAAGAAATCAGAAAATACTCAGAGCTGAATGAAAAGGAAATACCAAAATTTATGGGATGCAGAGAGGGCAGTACTCAGAGAGAAATTTACAGTAGTAAACACCCACATTAAAAAAGATGAGAGATCTCAAAGCAATAATCTAACTGTACAACTTGAGGAACTAGAAGAAAAGCAAACCAAGCCCAAAGCTAGAAGAAGTAGGGAGGTAACAGAGATTAGAGCAGAAATAGAGAATAGAAAAACAATACAAGAGAATCAATGAAACCAGAAGCTGGTTCTTCGAAAAGATCAATAAAATCAACAAACCGTTAGCTAGACTGACAAAGAAAAAAGGAAAGATGCAAACAACTAAAATAAGAAACAAAAGTGAAGACATTACAACTGAACCTACAGAAATAAAAGGGATCATAAGAAAATACTGTGAACAACTGTACACCAACAAATTAGATAACTTAGATGTAATGGACAAACTCCAAACTCCTAGAAACACATAAACTATTTAAATTATCTCAAGAAGAAATAGACTATTTCAAAAGACTCATAACAAGTGGAGAGATTGAATCATTTGTAATGAAATATTCCCCCCACCCCCCTAAAAAAAAAAGCCCTGGAGAATTCTACAAAACATTTTGAGAAGAACTGACACACCAATCCTTCTTAAACTCTTCTAAAAAATAGAAGGGGTGAGAACTGTTCCTAACTAATTCTACGAGGCAAAAATTACCCTGATTCCAAAGCCAGACAAAAACACCAATAGAAAATAAAACTATAGACCAATATCACTTATGAATATAGACGTAAAAATCCTCAACAAAATGGCAAACCAAATCCAATATCATATTTACAAGATTATACAGCACGACCAAGTGACATTTATTCCAGGAATGCAAGAGTGGTTCAACATTAGAAAAATCAACCAATGTAATACATTTCATTAATAGAACAAAACAAAAGAACCACGTGATCATCTCTATTAATGCAGAAAAGATATTTGGCAAAATCCAGCATCCTTTCATGATAAAAACCCTCAACAAACTAGGAACAGAAATGAAATTCCTCAGTATGATAAAGGGCATTTATGGAAAACTCACAGCTAACGTCATACTCAATGGAGAAAGACTGAGAACTTTTCCCTTAAGATCTTGTAATACAGGCTCATTTTAAGTCCTGTGCCTCCAGCACACTTGATCATGAATCCCTAACCGGTCTTCTTGCCTGGATCCGTTGGCCCTGTAAGTTATGGGAATACAAAGATATTCTGATTTGGAGGCTATATTATAGCAAATAAGGTAGACAATAAGAACCAACAACTCTTTAGCAAATAGTTGCTTCAAAAATTTGTCATCTGTGTTACATATGTGTTATTGCTGGTTAACTCCTGGTCAATCTTTCAGAGTTAGTTCAGAAGTGTCTTCCTGTGAGAAGCCGCCTCTCACTCTTCCCCACTCCATCCCTATATCTCAGCCCCTTTATATCACCCCCACCGCATATCCATTCTCTGGCACTTTGTCCTTCAGCTTCCCAAACACACAATAGTTCAAGCATAGCATGTTCTCCATTACACTGGAATTGTTTTTGTTTCTGCGCTCCCCATGAGCATGAGACCACAATATCCCGGAGACCCAAGGCTGTGCCTTATTGTAACCTCCTTGTCTAACACAGTGTCTGCTAATGTAGGCATTCAACACACGTTTATTGAATTATTTCTACAAATCTGAGGATCAGGCAGGAATTTTGACAAACTCAGCAAAGTTCTGTCCCTGAAGTTTCATGAATCCAGCAGCCTCCTTCACTGATATCCTCACCTTTGTCTCTTTAATTTAAGCAAATTTTCCTATTACACCAAATTAAATGATCTATTTTCTTCTCCTTTACTTAGAAATCAATTTCCAGTATTCTTCTAATATTTTCTCCATAAGCTGAGCAAAGAAATGTGGAAAAACACATTTCTGTAGATAATAAAATCTACCTATTCTTCTGGAACAAGAATTACAAAATAATAATAATAATAAGTTGTTCTTTTAAAGATAAATAAATAGAAAGAATAAACACGCTATCTCAGATGATAATATTTTAAAGCAACTACTTGCAAAACAGTTGTTGATTCCTACTGTCTACTTTATTTCCTCTAAAATAGCTTCCTTAAAGCCCCCTGGTGATAGGGAACACAAGGTGGAGTAAGGATATTCTTGATGTGCTGTGAGATTGTTAACCATTGTCATAGGGCAACATGTGTAGTAACTGTTAAATGAAAAACTATTTTGTTCTGTAAGCCTTCATCTTAAGTGAGAATAACAGCACAGTTGGAAGAGCGTAGTCAATATCACTGAACTGTGAATGTAGAAAATTTTGAAACGGTGTATCTTTGGCCATCTGTAATTTTCATCAAAAAAAAAGGTTGAGAATTTAGAGGCTTAATACGTTGTGGGGTTGTTAACCAATGTCAAAAAAAACAACATGTGTACTACTATTTCATGAGAAACTATTTGCTCTGTAAGCTTTCACCTGAAGTACAATAAAATATATATAAAAAAAATAAAAAATAAAAAAATAAAAAAAATAAATAAATAAAATAGCTTCCTTAAAGTGAACTTACACCCAATCAGAGTATCTTTGTATTTCCATTAACTTGTAGTATCAAAGAATCCAGGGAAAAGGACTACTTAGGGATCCATGATCAACTACACTGTAGGCACAAGAATTAAAATGAACCCATATTTTAAGAGCATTTTAGAAAATGTGGGTTTGTGAGTTAATAATAATGAAACCTTGAACTGTTTCTCAACTTCAATAAACCTGAGTGACCTCATCTGTAGAAGGGGGTACTTCCTACACTGAACTGCTAAAAGGATTACATGAGACCAACTATGAGAAAGTGCTCTTTAAACTTTGAGGAATAAGTCTAATGGGATGCATAAGTATTGTAAAGCTCTGAAATTGGCTATTTCCAAACTCAAGCACAAACAAAGCACTGTCCTCCTGCTTTTATTCACTGCCTCTTATTATTTGGGCCTACGTCTTTCTCTCTCTTCCCATAAAGGACATCCTTTGAGGACAGGGATCTTATCTTATTCTCCCTCTTGACGCCCAAAGCTTAAAGTATTGAACATAGGATATATTCTAAAGTCTGCTGGATATATGAATGAATAAGAATAGAATGAACGAACAAACGATAAGAAAAATTAAACGAGTAAATTGTTCTTCTGAGATGAGGAAAACATCTCTTTTGTAAGATATTTTAGTGGGAGAGAAAAAAGTTAGCTGTAGTTGTTAAATTCATAACTGCTCAAAGTTTAGGACAGCAAATATATAATAAGCTCATGCAGATAAAAAAGTGTTAAATCTAAAAGTCACCAAACTCTTTGAACTCATAGGATTTGGAGACAAAAATAGGAGTTTTTGCTAATCTGCAAGTCATTATTTATTAAAAGATATTTAATTAAAGTGGAGGATAGGCATATGATAGTTAATTACAATTAAACCCATCAATATAGAGTCTCTATGACTAGCATGCTATTCACTCTGGACAACTGAGAAGGCTGACATTTCTGCACAGTCATTCTGACAATTAAAAGCATGAGAAAGGACACATTAAGTAAGAAAAGGACATTATGCCCCCAAATATTCTTAACTAGTTTCCAATAACCTGAAACAGATGTATCATTTATGAGGTTATCTAAAAACCTTTGTAAGCAGTACATTGGGTGTGTGTATGCATGTGTGTGCACATGTACACATAAGCAAGGAACGGCAAGCAGTTAGGTATCTTCTAACAACTGTGAAATGAAGAAAATAAGATTGTCCTCAAGGTTAACTTAAAAAATCAAGACTCAGTAGATCTGAGTCTAGCTATGTAAAGTCATCTGAAAGACATGGGAAGTCTCGCAGGTCACTGAGCCCTGCATATCACCTAATTGACTGCATTAGTGAGTCTAAGGAAAGAATGTGCATATCAGATGGAGGGTTGCTCTGCCGGGGAAGTAGAAGCAAAGAGTCACTGAGGCAATAGTTGACAGTGCCCATATCAGTTCTATTCCAAGGGGAAGATGCTCTGTCGATAGAACTTTATGAATGTGCAGGCATCCAGCAATTACATCCTTTTACAGCTACAGGGATAGTAGGCTTTTGAACATGAGGGCATTAAACTTTCAAAACTTAAAACCACCTTTGATTTACTTACCTCACATCGGGTATATTCACCAATATCCAGTTCTCCATCTACTTTGGGGTACATGGGATGATTGCACTTCTCCATCTCCTTGAACTTAGCTATGGTCATTTGATTTAATCTGGCCAATAAAATGTGAATGGAAGGCATATACGCCACTTCTTAGTGGAACATTCTAAAGGCCAGCGCATCATTCTTCATCGTTTCTTCCCCCTTGCTGAGGCAACTCCATGTACGGGAGCTTCTGACATTCTGGGTTCTTGAATAAGAAAGGATTAGAGCCAAATATCCCACCACCCACTATGGACATGAATATAAGAGATAAATGAACCATGTCATTTAAAGTGACTCAGATTTTGCAATTATCTGTACCAGCATTACTTAGCCCATTTGGACACAGGCAAGCTTAGGGTTATCATTTGTCTTGTCTTATAGTCTCTCTACCAAGAAAGAATAAACTGGTTTGGGTATATGGGCGTTTAGCCAGCTTAGTAGCTCTATTTCTCATTAAAATTAATAAACTTTAGTAAGTATCTATTCATCTCCATCAGTGTCTTGTGAACTTTGCTAATATGAATCAGTATCCCTGAATTTGATTGACTCTGGGACTCTGCCAAGCTAGAGTTTTTGAGCTTGCAAAACAAAAAGCCTGACCCTGGAGCTTGATGAGCTCACTAAGGTAACAATCTCTTTGTGGGAAACTTTTGAGGATAGGTGGCTCTTCTGACACTTCTAAAATATTCCCACACCTGTCTGTTAGAAAAGTTGACAGTAGTCATTGATGTTTGAAATTTGAATAACCTACTGTATTTCTGTCTTTCCTCAAAGAGGACATCCTTTGAGCGCAATGGTTAAGTGCTCCACTACTAACTGAGATGTCAGCAGTTGGAACCCACCAACCACTCTGTGGGAGAAAAGACCTGGCAATCTGCTCCCTAAAAGATTTCATCTAGGAAACCCAATGGGGCAGTTCTACTTCATCCTACAGGGTCGCTGTGAGTCGCAACTGACCTGATGGCAATGGGTTTTTTTTAATTTAAAAGGGCAAACCGAGTCTTGTGCATCTACTATGTGCCTAGAACACAGATGCTTTTATACATATTCTACTCCATAATTGTGATGACAATCACCTAAGGTAAATTTAATCTATACTCACTCTATAGATGAGAAACCGGCAAGTCAGTTAAGTAATTTGGTTTTACAAATAATATGGAACCAGGACATTCCAACCCAGTTTCTGACGCCAAGTCCAGAGATTTTTATACAACATAAAAAAAATTAACTGAACCTTTATTATTTAGCTAAAAATTCCTTTATGTATCTAGTGGTTTGGTAAGCATGCCCTGATGTACCCTTTCTCTATGATTATTAATTTCATATACTTTAAATGCATATTTCCATTTTACTCGTTAGCAAGAATGAACAATACACAATGAGACTAAATAACATAAGTCTACAGAGCCAAAGTGAGTCATATGCAATGATTTGTAAGAAACACTCAAATAAATTTAAAGGATGATAATTGAATATGCACTATGACATGAATCTGCTGAACTCATTCTAAAATGGCTTTCTCTGGCTCTTTGGTCATTGACCCGACTGATATTAATTTTTCCAGAATAAGTAAGTAGCCAATATGTATGACTTTAAGGAGACAGGTCTACAATATTTCTGCTTTAAAATAGACATTGTTCTATAAAACAGGAAGGTAGATGCAATTGCATACATACATGTCCATGTCTTTGGCTCTGGCCTTAGTACCTTTAATTCTAACTTTGGTAATTGAACTAGATCCTTTTGACAGCAGTTTTTGCCCCCAAAGGCCCTCAGTCTATATCACAGAACTGTTGCTTAAGCAAGCCTTCAGAGTATCTGGTATGGTCCCCCATTTTAGGTGACATCCTGGTACTCACACTAACTCCCTGTTGTCCTGGTTCCATCCTTAGGGTTAAAGAGACACTGTGGGCTGTGGCACTCAGAGCACCAGTTCTGTTTGCTCAAAACTTCAACTGGCCTTAAAAGTAAGCAAGTACATAATAACAGAAGTCAACATGGTGTCACTGACAACAGAACTCTGTTGACAGACCATCTCTGCGTCTTACTAGCCAGGAACTTGCAAAGTCTCAGAGCCTCAATTTATTCATCAGTAAAATGTAGATTATAATTGTCTCATAAGTTTTTTTAAGTGAGAAATAAATAAAACAACAGCAACAGCAACATATGTCAACATACTAGCACAGCATAGGCATGCAATAGCTGCTCAATAAGTGTTAATCTCTTCCTTCCCTTTGTGTTACTCAGGATAGGCTAGGTTATGCTGCAAGAATACAGTAACCCTGAAATCCCAGTGGTTTAACAAAAAAAAAAAAAAAAGGATTACTTCTTACTCATGCTATTATCACTGCAAGTCAGCAGAGTGTTCTGTTTTATATACTTATCAGGGACGCAGACTAATGCAGACTCCACATTTTATAGCTACATCATCTAGAACATAGGCCTCCTTGATCCCTGTGTCAGGACAGAGAATTCTGGAGGGAAGAGGCACTGGCTTTTCTATGCTGGAGGTGACACATATCACTTTTCCTACAACTTACTGAATAAAAATAGTCATATGATCCTGTTACCCTACAAGGAGGCTAAGCAGTGTGAGGTGCCAAATTGGGGTAGTACCACTCTCTTTGCCATATCATCTCTTCTCTCATACATAATGTAGATTTCAATAAGATAATGAGTGGTACACATATTACCTATGAGTAGAGCCTCTAAGAGATCCTTAGTGAGGCCCAAACAACTTAGATGTTGAAGATTCCGTTCCACTGTATCATCCCCACCCCTCAACTCAGGTATAACCTAAAGTGGATGGGTTTCAGTTAAGATTAGCCAAAATCAATGCATAATATTTCATTTTCCTCCTCTGTACAAACTGTCCAAAATTGAAGCCTCTTCAATTTGAATGCCTGGGCCAAAATATCTTGTTGGCCCTGTTTTTTGACAGTTCCTTCCTAGGAATACAGCAAACTTAAGTCTAAAAATTGCCAAGGTGTGTGAGTCTCTGTTAATTATTTACATGTCTATGTGAGTAACAAGATGAATTTTATCTGCTGGAAATAGGTGTAAAAATCTGCCTAAAATAAAAATTTCCATTCCCAGAGACAAAAAGGAGGGTGAAAATTCTTTGAGGTAAGCCAGGACAGTGTCCTAAGAATGTCCTTGCAGTAATATATAACTCTGCTACTAACAAAAGATCACCATCACTGGCTTATAAAATCAGCCACCCAAAGATGAAGTAGGGAAATATCTTCCTAATCATGTATCAGTCGACTAATCATTCAACAGTTATTGGGTACCTGCTATGTGCCAGTTACTGTGTTAAACATTGGACATACAAAGATATGCGAGACCCCACTGCCAATAGTTTCATAGAAAAGTAAAATTGAAAATATAGTGCAATTTATAAGGCATTACAGGAGAAAGATATAGATGCTTCTTGAATCCTGGGAGGACCAAGGAAAATAATCATAAGAAATTCACTCCCCAAAATTTGGAGACAGTGTAATGTGGAAAATTATAAACGAACTTTTTGTTTTCAGAAAAAATATCTAGCTATCATATTTGACTTGATCTACCTAGTTGCTTAGGCAACCAAAAAACATAAGAGAAACATTGGGGAAATGTACTGAATGGTTAATCAATAGCAAGTTAGTCTTTTTTTCAGAGTCTGGGTTTGCCTGAAAGTTATCATTTGTTCACTTGGTTCTAAAATATAAGGGTTCCAATGGCAATAAAACTCATCCAGTAATTTAAGATAAACCATAAAGCACTTATAAAATTATTGTTCATTTATTTAAAAATACTTGCACAGTACCTGGCACAACTAAAGTACTTGATAAAAGCTTAGCCACTATGGTTATCAGATGCTCGTAAGTGTGGTTGTAGCTGCACAAGAATTAGCATATTGGCAGCACAATCTCAACAATGATAGAGTGACAAAGAATGTCCCTACGTATACAGCTGTCACCTGGTGAAAGGGATTAAATTCTATTGTTGTTACCATATTTCTAAAATAGCAGTTTACTCACTATACCATGGCTTAATGATTTAGGCATTTACTGCAAGATTTTCAAAGCAGGTCTTCCTAAGTAGACGTATTGTGAAAGATAATGTATGATACTCTAAGATACAGTAGCCCTTAGGGAGTTTACTAACTAGTAAGAATGTGGACTATATGAAGAAGAACGGAGCATCAGGATTGGAGGAAGACTCATTAACAACCTGTGTTATGCAGATGACAGAACTTTGCTTACTGAAAGTGGAGAGGACTTGAAGCACTTACTGATGAAGACCAAAGACTCCAGCCTTCAGTATGGATTACACCTCAACATAAAGAAAACAAAAATCCTCACAACTGGACCAATAAACAACATCATGATAAACGGAAAAAATATTGACGTCGTCAAAGATTTCATGTTACTTGGATCTACAATCAACACCCATGGAATCAGCAGTCAAGAAATCAAAAAACACACTGCACTGGGCAAATCTGCTGCAAAAGACCTCTTTAAAGTGTTAAAAAGCAAAGGTGTCACCTTGAAGAATAAGGTGCACCTGACCCAAGCCATATTGTTTTCAATCACCTCATATGCATGTGAAAGCTGGATAATGAATAAGGAAGACTGAAGAAGAATTGATGTCTTTGAATCATGGTGTTGGAGAAGAATATTGAATATACCACAAACTGCCAGAAGAATGAAAAAATCTGTCTTGGAAGAAGTACAGCCAGAATGCTCCTTAGAAGCAAGGACGGTGAGACTATGTCTTACATACTTTGGACATGTTATCAGGAGTCACCCCTGGAGAAGAAAAACATGCTTAGTAAAGTAACAGGTCGGTAAAAAAGAGGAAGACCTTCAATGAGATGGATTGACACAGTAGCTGCCAACAACGGGCTCAAGCATAACAAGGATTGTGAGGATGGTGCAGGACAGGGCAATGTTTCGTTCTGTTGTACATGGGGTCGCTATGAGTCTGGACTAACTCAATGGCACCTAACAACAACAACATCAAGAATGTTTAGAGAAATATACATGTAACTACAATGATATTGGGCCAATGGAGGCTTATGAATAGGCATGGGGATTCAGTAAAGACACAGTTTAGAAAACGAGGAAAAGCATCATCAAGGTGTCTTCAAACTGGCATTGGAAAGCAGATGAAGAATTTCAACTGACCCAGATTAAGGGGACTCAACCATTTGGAGAAGGGAGAGATTATTCCAAATGAACAACACAGAGGCAGAAAGTACCTAATATATTTCTGAAAGATAATCTCATTTCACAGGAGAAAAGTGTTCATATTGGGAATTTGTGTAAGATGTGGCTAGAGAGGTAAACTGAGACAAAATTATGATGAATATGAATGGAGAGTGAAGATTTCTTTGTAAATCTAAAAGTATTAAAAAAAATACCGTCTTTAATGTTTGTGCTCTCTACCTCTCACTTTCCTAAAAGGGACTTTCAAGATTGTCAATCTCACTTTAGCTGCAAGCATCCACAACAGTAAAAGGAAAAAAAAAGTCAAGAAAGAGCTAAAATGTACGCTTTTCAATTACAAAACAAGCTTTTGAAAGTCAAAAAAGGAGATCAGAGGGAATCTCTGCAAAGGTTGCTTCATTACGATAGAATTGTTGTAGTTAAACACCCATAACTTTAATGGAGGAGAGTTCTGCAAGCTGAGAGATCACAGATGGAGTGGGCATGAGGAAGGGATGACTTTCAGGTCTGGTTAGAGTGGGGGAAGGTGGGGTTTGATGGCTGTGGTCAAAGCAAAGCCAAGATACTGCGTGGTAACTGCACCTATAGGATGTAGGCCTTAAAGGCTGTGGCTTGTCCAAGAAAAGGATTCCCCTTCCTTGGTGCAGAAACTTAGACTCCTATTTGAACTCTCTTTTGTATATGGCCAGCAAACCTCATTTTCCATTTTCAAGGACACTTCTCCATTGTCACCTCCCTGCCTATGAGCCAGAGGTGGGCTAGAATCCAAAAGACTGCTGACTATGTGAAAGAGAAGGCCTTTTGGCCTAGGCAATCTTAAAAGGACTTTCTATTCCTATAAGACTGAAAAGGGATAATATTTATTATTATAATAAAATATTTCTCAGAATGTTGGTGGAAGTAATACACTCTACAGTTTATCTGAGGTATAAAAAACTCTGTAAGTTTACACCTAAATACCAAAAACTCATCATCTTCAGGTGGATTTTGCCTCATAGTGACCCTATAGGACAGAGTAGAACTATCCCATAGGGTTTCCAAGGAGCAGCTGGTGGGTTCGAATTGCCAGTCTTTTGGTTAGCAGCCAAGCTCTTAACCACTGTGCCACGAGGGCTCCTAGATCTAAATACCTATTTTTTAATTATAGAATTGACTCAATAAACTAAATCTATCATCTAGGGCATAAAGATATGTCTCTTCCTCTTCAGGAGTACCCAAGTAAGGTATATTTATTGGAATACAAAAAGATGAGACTTGACTGACCATAACTGCTCAGCTGTTTGATAACAATCGTGATCCATGAGGCTCAGAAATTTTGAATAACTTCATCCAAAATTATACATCTAATAGATTGCAGAGAGGCTCAAAAGATTCCAAAGAGTGCCTCTTTCCACTATACCACAAATCTATTTTATACTGTTTTGCTTTTGAAACTTAGAGGATAAATACATCTTAAAATTTATGATACTATAAAACAAACTGCGCTGTAGTATTTTTCTCTTTTGCTAGCTATTATCTGTCTTTGATCTATGCAACTCATTATGTGTGTTCTCAAGGATAATGGTGATCTTTTATTCTTCTGTATTTTAGGTCTAGGCAACTTTATTTATATACTCTCTGCCCTTTGAGTATTATCACTTGCTTTTTCATAAACCATCCAGTATTCTTGTCGAAAGTGTGTTTCTTATACATATCCCACTAAACACTTCACTCCTTGCTTCTGGTGAAGGAGAAATGAAAGCTTATTTAAATCATCAGTGTATCCTTGCTACATTTCTTTTTTAAAAAATAATATTAAATGCAGCATATGTCTGATTAACTTATGTATTTTTTCAAATCTGGATTCAACAACTTCTCTCCCAAACCTCCTATGTTTGCTCTCCTATCTTCTTCTAATTGGCATCACCATCCACCCAGTTGCCCCAGTTTTAAACCCTGAAAGCTTCTCCAAATCCTGCTTTCTTACTCCTAAATGTAATAAACTTTCAAATCTTTTCAGCTCTATTTTTATAATTTCTCACATCCATCTCCTCCTTTTTTTTCCTCACTACCATGGCCCTAAGGAACACTAGTGTCTCTTAACCATAATGTTTTGACATGAGCTTTTGACATACTGGTATAATGCACAGAGTAATGAGATGGATTTCAAGAAAATGGTTACTATTAAAAAGAGCCAAAATTGGAAATAATTCATTTAAAAAATAGAGAAAATCTAATTTTATCCCCATAATAATAAGATGCTCACTCACTTGCATCCCTAACTGTGGGCTTTACTGAGAGTAGAGAAAGGGGTAGAGTTATTGAAATGGGGGTTGTACATTCCCCAGGTTATATCGATGGACTTGTATGGATGTGAATATCATCCTTCTGTTTGGTTGTGGCAGAAACCAAAGTTGACAAAAATAGCCAAGCTGCTACATTGCCTCCAATTTCCTTTTCCTCTAATTCACCTATATGCTGCCAGAAAATCATTTTTCTTGAAGGACAGTCCTCTGATAGTGTCACTCCTATGCTCAAAAATATCCCATGGCTCCTGATAATCTAAAGAGTCAATTCCACACCCCTTAGATTGATATACCAGGCTCTCCTCAGCATAGCCTCATTTTATTATCCAAAGCCTAGCTTCTAATAATTTCCCTTAGTCACTCTTCATTTCAAAATGCTGGCTCCACCTTTCCATATTATCTGCCAGTATAATGCTTATATTCATACCATTTCTTCTTTCTAGACTATTTTCATGGACTTTCTATGCATACAAATGCAATCCAATCCTTCATACCCAACTCAAAAGCCACCTTTTCCATGAAACCCTTCCTAATCATCTATATACAAAGTATCTTTCCTTTATAACGCTTAATATTTTCTATCATATATTTGAGTTATTTTTGCCATGACTTTTTTCTGACTAAACTCTTAAGCTTCTTAAGAACCAGGTCTATGTTTGATTTACTTTTATATGTTTTCCTGCGCCTAGCAACTTGTCTGACCCATAGTATATGTTCAATAAATATTACTTTATTTACTCAATAAATAAATTAATGAATTAAATAAAAATATTTTTTCTCTTTATGCTCTCACGGAGTTAACTGTGTTTAGAGATATCCATCACCTTTGAGTCAATTCCGACTCACAGTGACCCTACAGGACAGAGTAGAACTGCCCCATAAGGTTTCCAAAGAGCAGCTGGTGGATTTGAACTGCCGACTTTTTTGGTTAGCAGCCCAATGCTTAACCACTGTTGTATAATAATCACAATGCATTCATAGTTATAAAAAAAATCAGTCTCATATACATGTTATCATAAGAATGTTTCTAAGGGCACTGACTTTTGAGGAAGAAAGGAAATTTTGAATTAAAGCAGCCAAAATTGATTCATTCCAGCAAGCTAATCTAATGAAATAGAGGAAGAGGAATAGAAAGGAGGAGGAGGAGGAGGAGTCGAAAGAGAAGGAGAAGGAGAAAAAGCCAAGGGAAAGGTAGAAGAAAATAGAAGATAGTGTTTGATGGAATGCTAGTGTTTGATGGAATGCTAGTGTTTGATGGAATGCTAGTAAGTGCCAAAAAGCCAATTGTTAACAAATCTTCAGAAAGTAAGCTACTCAGTAGTTAATGAGAATATGGACTCTTAAGTCAGATAAACTGAGTTTGAGTACCAGCTGTATGATTTACTAGTTCTGTGACGCTGCACATTTTTTAGGCCTCAGTTTTCTCATATTTAAAATGGAGATAATAGTATCTATCTCACAGAACTGTGAAAATTAAGTAAGATTATATTAGCAAAGTGCTTAATTTATTACCCAACACATGGTTTTAAGCTCCATAAATGGAAGTTGTTCTTAAACAGAGAAGGTTGGAGATATGGTTTTACAAATTCCCTTAAACAGGAAGTTTGTAGCTTGGATTCAGGAGAAGAATTGAAATGCACATCTTGTAAACTCCATTATTGTAAAGTGACCCAAGGCTGGGCAGCTGGCAGAGCTGACTAAGTAATGTTCTTAGGTGAAAAGCTCAGGAGAACTGAGCCCTGGTTTAATAACCTACTGGCATCTATTTAATCATAGCTGTTAATGACTCCCAGTAGAGATTAATTTTGGTCCCTGCAAATAAGATAATTGATGTCTCGCAGAAAACAAGCAGAACAGCAACTTGCTGTTGGTCAACAGAAGTAGGCAAAAGGAATAGGGGCTTGAGAAAAAAGAAGAACAGAATTAGAGGCTGGATCTAAAGGTGCACAGAAAAAAGCAATGAGGATTGCCTAAAAAGGACAAGAAACATATGTACCTATATGTCAAAACCCAATATAACCAAATGGTGCCTAGCTCTCCTTTTAGATATCCTGTATCCTCTAGAATTCTGGAGGATAGGGATAATAACAGCTAACACAGATCACTTTGCCAGATCTTCTAAATGTTCATATACCTATATATAGATATAGGTATATATAATACATAGAGATATCTGTATATACATGCATGTGTGTGTGTATACATACATATCATTTCTTACCTCATTTAATTCTTTTACCAACTTTCTGAGACAGGTTCTGGTACTATATTTTACTTATGGTGAAACTGAGCCTCAAATAGATTAAAAATTTATTCAAGTGGTCTAAGAATTGGTGGTAGAGCCAGGATGTGAAGTCAAACAGGCCTGTTCAACTAGCAAATAACTTGCATACCCCTGAATCATCTCAGCAGAATTACATAATTTCTGCACCTACATTTTCTGCTTCTCACTCAGGGATGCACACATAATGAATAAGAAGAAGCTTTACCCCTGCCCTCTATAGGTCAGAAGTGGCTGCTAGGATATCCCTCTGACCCATGTCAACCCATTAAGGAGACTGCAGCTTGTTTTCTACTTTGGGTTAATTCAGCAGATATGCACCTAAGACTTGTGAGAGTCTGTGACTCTAGATTTAAAGGTGGAGTTGACTAACGATAAACCTAAGACGACAAGTGACTTAAAACTTTGGTGGCTTCTTTTTCTCATCCATATGAGTCGGATACTGGTAATGCTTCCCTCATCTCCCTCATGGATCTACTATTTGTCTCCTTCTCCTGTTCTTTGGAAGACAGAAACTTTTTTTAAATGTCTCTGTCATGATTCCTATTACAGTCCCTGAAGTATAATAGATAGCCAGAAAATGTTCGCTGATAGATGGGATGAGTTAGTGAATGGATAATAATTAAAGAACTTTGAATGATATAAAAAAGTGATTATATACCTATTGATGAAGGAGTGAGCATGAGAAATCAGCAAGGCAAAGACGCCAGAGCTGCTCCTCAACATAAAGCCAGACGGGGTGGGAAGCGCTGAAATGTCAGGACACACTGTTGATATCAGGGGAAATCTGAAGCCACGGACAGGTACCAACATGATGGAGGCATAGTCTAGGGCAGAGAGGGAGGATAATCATATGCCCATACTTTGTGAGTTAGAATCATTACATCTAGTCTCTAGCATGGCTCCAGCAGATCTTCCATAAAGCAGCCATGTCTGAGAGGTGTTCTCAATACCATTTCTGATGGAAGGCAAATCGTAGTTTCAATTTGTCTGCAGTTTCTACCTCAAAATTCTGTGCATATTTCCAATTCTCATTTGCAGTTGAGTTCCATGGTTCTTAAAAATCACAGAAATGTTATTTCTTGCTATAACCCTCTCTAAAACTTTCACACTGCCAGTGGCAAATAGGGTTTTCACCTAATTCACTTTTTCCGGTGCTATGGTATGATCTTTGATTAAGCTCCTTTTCCAAGGTCCACATTCACGTTTAAATTTTTTGGCTTTATCTCCCCAAGACAGTTTGCCACTTTTCCTTAATACTGTAGACATGGTTGTTGAAGAAAAAAAGTTTTGATGTATTCTGGAGGTTTTTCAAAAGACATTTTAAGTAAACATGAGGTAAAAAAAATTATGACTCAACAGAATTTATAAAATAGCATACTGAATTAATTTCACAAACCAGAGCTATAAACTTAAGACTTTTTAGGCTGGAATATATTATACTTCAGAACAGAGGCATCAACTGCTCAAATACCAATAAAAGGCTTCCTTTTATTATTTCACCCCATAGATCCCATGTACTAAAAAACTTTCCTACCAAACCAACGGTATATACTCAGTAATTATTTATTCATTTTTTTAAAAAAAACTATATTCAAGTATATCTGGAACCACCAAGACAAGCTTCTAATCAGACCAGGAGAACCATTGTTAGCAGAATGGGTTGATATAACTCCAGCCAAAGCGATGAAACTGGTTTCTTTATTTATAATACACAGACTTTTGTAGAATGAGTGTCCCATTGGATTCGGCTTTCTGAAATATTGAAAGTAGCATGGTTAATAACTCAGACTCTTTAGTAAGAAAATTTGAGTTTGAATACTGGTTTTACCATTGAATATCTGTAGAACCTTGTGCAAGGTATTTAACCTCTCTAAGCCTTGATTTCCTCAGTTGTATGAGGTAAAAAATGGTATATAACTCAAAAAATTGTAAGATAATAAATGTCCTTCGTGCAGTACCTAGCGTATTCAGTACGTGTTAGCTTTTTTATCATCATCATTATCCTCATTATTATCATACCACCACCACCACCATCATCATCATGGTGTCGTTTTTTCTCCATTCAAGAAGTGTAGTGGGCCTGGTAACCTAGGGATGAGGCCTACTAGCTTAAATGCAATGTCTCACGATTTTTCATTTAAGTTACAATAGATATTTTCAACCATTAGACCAAAGGAACATAGAAAATTCCCATTCATGTACTGAAAACAGAGCCAGTCAGTCAGTTTTCTCCCTGAACTCTCCCCTGGAGAGCTGAACATACTCTGATCAGAGACATTAACCAGATTTTTGCAGTCAAAACTCCCTTCAGTCTAGAGATGAAGGACAATGTGTGGGCATTGGAGCCACTCAGGCTTGGTTCAAATCCCACTCTACCACTTACATAGGTTCTAGCTGGCTTGGGAGTGGGGGGTTACATAGGCCATACAAGACATGGTTGGGCTTTCAACTCTAAATTGGGGATAATAATCTCTACTTTTCTGAGTCCCTTATAATATATATAAAGTTCTCAGAACAATGGCTACCACATAGTATGCATGGAAGAAATAGAAGTTAAAAAAACAAAAACAAAACTAATGATATATCTCCTCATTCACTTTATTAGGAATGAGTCTGAAAGGATCGTTTCTGCTGAAGCGAGCGTTTTGGCTTGGAGCAAAATTAATGAGAAGTTTTTAAGAGCCTTGTCACTGTTTAAGGTAGTTAGATCCATGAATGAATTTAGTTGAGACAAGTGAGGAACTTTAAAAATAGACAGGGTAGCAGTAGCCACCCCCTGCCATGGCATGTAAAAGGAACTGAGAAGACCTCTTAGATGCTTGGACACTCACTACTGAAGACTGGCAACCTTTGAATACATCTGCCCTCAATTTCTTTGCAGGGTCCCTCTTCAAAAGGCAAATGTTTCTGGTGTGTGTTGAAGGGAAAGAAGAAGATAAATTCCTAACTTAATGGGAAGCAATGTACAACCCATGAAATTTGGCTGGGACCTCTGGGCATTTGATGACTAGGGGCAGAGGAGGAAGAAGGTACAAAGTGCTCTGAAACGAGCGATGACAAGGGTAGACTGAAGATTACCTTTGTCCGTGACATACTTTTGACCAGAGTAGAATACTAACATCTGAGACTTTCCTCTTCTAGAGTGGCTGCTCAGAGACTGTCTACATAAGGAGGACCTGAGACCTCAGACACTAGGCCACCTCCATGACAGTGGGGCATGTGCTTAGAAACTGACCCAAGCAGATGGAGAAGAGTTTAGAATCAGGACTATGTCAGGTGGTGGGTTGCAGCTTAGGCAGGTGATCTGTGCCAGTAAAGTCTCAAAGGACAGTAGATGATAATGACTGGTAGATAGCATGACGTCAGGGACTAGGAGCAGGTGAAAAGCAGTGATTCTGGTTGGGGACTAAACTCAGTTACACTAGATGGAGGGTAGCAGAACCTTAGCCATGACTAGAGTTCAGGGAACTCCAGGGCTTGGAAGGAGACACAGGAGCCATGCAGAGCCATGGGGCTGAGTAACGGACAGGTTATCCAGGAGAGTCCCTAAATATATCTGGGGGCCAGCTTGACTTGCTACAATAGCTTTTCAATCTCTCCTAGCCTCCAATTTCACCTACTTCCAATCCTTTATCCTTTTAAAACTTCTATAGCTTTGCATTGGCCCTGAGAATAAACCTCAAATGATTCAGCACACCAAAATTATTCTTTCATCACTCACTTGTGTCCCTACTACTCTTAACACACACACGTACACACACCTTTAAAAACCACCCAGTTCATGTCACGCCTTTGTTTAAAAGTCCCACAGCAGCTTTCCACTCCAAGCTCCATGATGCTCTACGAGGGCCTATGCAGTCTGTACCCCAGACCATCTCTGTCCTCATTTCCTTAGTCACTTTTTCTCTTCCTCTAACAGAAACCACTACTGTGCCTCAAGGCCCTTCCCATTTTGTTCCCTGGGCCTAGATATCCTGTTGGCCTGCTATCTCATTTTCTTCAGGCCTCTGCTCAAAATATCCCCTTAGGGAGGCCTGACCTGACCACCCTAACATAAATGTGCCACACTCATCAGTGCACACACCTGAACAACCACTTCCCTTTCTTTGCTTTATTTTCAACACTCAACACCACCTTCATATTTAAAGTAGTTAGTGTGTCTCCTCTCCATGAGAATAGGGACTTGGTCTTGTTCATGTCATGAGTGCTTCAAACAGTGGCTGTTAGGTACTCAAATATATGTTTGTTGAATAAGCAAAAGAATGAATGATAGCAATTTAGATATTACCTATTTTGTGAAAACTCCCTGACCATCCTCTAACTGGGTGAGAGTCTCAGCCTCCTCTGTCCTCCCATAATACCCTGTGCTTATGCAAATATTAGCACCAATTGCACACTGGGCAGCAAAGATCTCTTTAGTTGTTTGGTCTGCCTTCTATTCTTCAAGCTCTGTAACGTCAGAGACTTAGCTTTGCTCATTCCAGTAAATGTGGTGCATAATAGGTGATCCACCTATGTTTGAAGAATGAAGGAAAGACAGTGAACAGGCACAATGTTAGAGCAAGAAATATGGTCTGATTCTTATTCCTCTGTGCCACAGAATGAGGGCTCCCCAAATTCTCCCAGGTCATGGTGGCCTCTGAAGTCCAGGGCAGGGCTGAGCCTATAGGTAGGGCTCATGTAGGGACATGGGGCAGGGGACCATGCAGGTCATTATATTGTCTACTTTCTCAAACACCACCAGGCATCTAAGCTGTGCTAAGTAATTCTGTGTAGATGGTGAGAGTGTTCTGGTTCCTCATAGGAAATGCGTTCCTTGAAAGTTCCTAATTCTGACTGAATGAAGGCATTGAAATTCATGATGCACCAGCCTCTTTAACCACAAGTTTCTTTATCTTTTCATCTAGTTTCATGTTTTCTTTATTGCTTGGAAAGAAGCCTGTTCTGAAAGAGGCCCCGGAGAAACTGATAAACAATGGCTGTCACCTTCCTAGACATGGCTTTTTATACAGCTTGGTGTGAGTTATCTAACTTTTCAGAGATTCAGAGCACCTGAGTCAGAGTGTGAGTTTCCAACCACTGTTGTTGGATTTTGTGTTTTTTGCCTATTAAATAGATGGACGATATATAAGTGGCCTTGACTTTAGAAAGTCAGCTATTAAATTATAACTTGTATGGAGTGCATATGTTATTATAGGCATTGTGCTAGATTCTTCACATATATTATCCAATTATTCATTCATCTTACTGACTGAGGGCCTGCAATATACAGATGTGTTCAAGACATCTCAGATATATTACTGAAAAAACAAAAAGACAATATACTTGCTCTTAGTTATCTCTTACCATACAGCTGCTATTAACTTTAGCAACCTTATAATGTTAGAATTACTATTGTCACCAACTCTCCCTGCCCTGAACACAGACACCAACTCATACAGTTTTGGCCTATCATTCCCTCCTCCATCATGTGCCATACTACCTCCTGGGCTATTTTCTTTTTACGCCACTAACCATGGGGTATGCAATGCTATCTTTCATTTGTAGAATTAATGGCAACCTGGTTATTGGAGTCAGGATTCACTGTTGGACAATTATTCTTTTATCCAGCATGAAGACTTCTATCCAGAAACTATATTACTTGTCATATAAAGGGGAATGTAAGGAGCTTCTAACTGAAAAATACCCAAAACCAATCCAGAGGAAAACTCAATATACATTAAAAATACCCCCCCCCCAAGGTTAACTTAGTATTTTATTTTTTTCAAAACTCTTTTCTGTTTTATTTTGTTCTCACCTTATCCACTGCCTACTGGAATAAAAGAAAGCCCCATGAGAAGTGTGACTTTGTAATTTAGCTCAAAACTGTATCTCCAATGTCTAAAGCTATGCCTGAATGTGGTAGGCAATAACAGTTTTTGAGTGAAGGAATGGTTTATTTACTTAATGTAAGGTAGAAGGCGAAATATTCCAGAGTCAGGAAGTTACAATAAAGAGATATAGGTTATGGAATAGTAGGGAATTTAGGTTTCATTTCTTTTTTATTATCTGCTTAGTTCTCTAATCTTGGCTAAGTATTCAAATTCTGATTCCCAGTGATCTCAGCACTTAACTTTGTTGTGTATCTTAAATAACAGATATGAGAGTGTTTAGCACAAGGTTTACATATAGAAGATGTTCAGTTAATATCAGTTCCCCTTCCTTTCACTTCCCATAGGAGAGATACAAATAAATTGCTACAGGATTTCAGAGGAATTATGATATTCATTTCCTTAAATATATGAAGCCTGAGAGTCTTAAAACATTAAATGGCTTGCCTGAAGTCACACAACTAATAAGTAGCAGAGCTAGGTCTACTTCTCAGCTCTCCCAAATCTTAGATTATTGCTATTCCAACTGTACCCTATAGACTCCCAGTCTCAGAATTGGGACTATACCTGCAACATTCGAAATCTGAGTATCTATCCCACTATCCAATCGGAAAGGCAATGTTTTTTCCAAGGGAAGTAGGGACTGAGGAATTATAAATTCAGAAGGTCATTAGACTCCCCCTGGGAACATACTGCTTCCTTCAAAGGAGACCCCTGAGGAAACCTCTGAAATTTTAATTCAAGCAAAATTATAAGCTCATTTGCCCTCTGCCTGGCTCACATAATACTAATTAGAATTCTCATGTCATAAGATCAGGAACCTCCAGAATTCATAAAAAACATGTTTATTATTTTGCATAATAAAATACGTCAAACTCCATGGAAATTAAAGTAACTAATCATCTCTTATCAGCGACACTCAAATGCCATCACAGCTCCACCACATCTCAGTTCTGTTCAGGCCCACCATGGATCCACATTATCTTAATGTGACAGCAGGCAGCCTCATAGGTTTTAGGGAAGGGGATATTAAAGGGTATCCGCTGATTGACCTATGGCTCATAACCAACTGGCAATCAAAATGCATGATACATCAGAAGACAAAACTGAGGCATTCATGGCAAGAAAATAAATGATTATAAGCCAGACGTGAAAAGATAACAATTTTCTGCATGACAGCTTCCCTCAGATTCCTTCCAAAGGTAGGCTTGCTCAGTGGAATGGAAACTGGAATATTTATAGCCTATCAGCTTAGTATGTCTTCCGGCATTAAGCTTAAAGAGATAATGAGTGATAGGCAACAATAAATAAGTGATTACATTTATGCAGTATATTAGCATGATTTTCAACATTTCCTAGGGTGGGCTAAATTCTCAGAAATGCTTACACTGCATTTCTATTTTAATCCACAATGATTAAAATTGAGAACTAAAGGTGATATGTAATCGGTAAACCAATTAATCCAGTAAACCCAATGACAAGGGGCTGACTGCGTGCAGGTACTACGTGAGTTTGAGGGAGATAGATGAATAAACCACAGTCCTCACACTAATAGAACTCATTGCCTGAGACACTGACAGGAAAAAACAATTACAACATTCTAAAACTTCTATAAGGAAACAGTCACATTATATCAGCAACAATAGTTAATCATCTAAATAATTTGTAAAAGTCACTAGTTGGAAAAAAAACAAAAACAAAAGGTTTATAAATGGAGAAGTTTCACACTGGAGGCATTCATGTCAGACGTAACATTAACAGGGCCAACATGCATTTCCAGTAAGCAAAAGGTCAGGATGTAAATAATTTGTTCATGGGAAGAATGTGCCAAGATGTAAACAATTTGTTTTTTGTTTGAGTCTTGCAAGTGAATCTTTGTTGCTACTGTTATTGTAAAATGGGGAATGTTGTGTCTAAAGGAGATTTGGAGCCACATTCTGGGAAGTCTGCTTACCACATGAACAAACATTATGGTCCCTTACTGTGCATACTCTTATATGTCTGGCATAACCTCACTTGAGACAGTATGGAAAATCAGTGGCCACTTTGGAATTCTTTTGATCTAACTTAACTTTTCTGTGCAGTAAATTAGAGAACCGAGGCTTCTTGATTAAATAGCCCCAGTGGGATCCCTATTTTGACCGGTATATTCAGGTCTCTAACAGACATCTAGACAGTAAAATTGCTTCCCTGAAGGACATGGTCTATAAATTAAGCAAGCAGAATAAAGAATTACAACGTCAAAGTTCATCTCCCACCCCTTCTGCTCCCCTGCTGGCTGCTACCTCTTTATACAATTCTTTGCCTTCCTACTCTTCTGATAACACTTTATCTGAACTTCCCTTTGTTCCCTAAAAAACCAGAAAATAAACCCTTTCCTGAAATACCCTTCAAAATTTGCCCAAATACACAGCAGTCCAGGGACTAGGGCTAGAAGGCAGCAGGGGACAGGAAAGCTGGTGACAGGGAACCTGAGGTTGAGTAAGGACAGTGTTGATGTGTTGTGAGGTTGTTAACCATTGTCATAGGGCAACTGTTTAATGAGAAACTATTTTGATCTGTAAACCTTCATCTAAAGTGAGAATAGCAGCACAATCGGAAGAGCGTAGTCGATGTCACTGAACTGTGCCTGTAGAAATTTTTGAAAAGGTGTATCTTTGGCTATGTATATTTTCACCAAAAAAAAAAAAAAAAAGTTGAGAAGGGAGAGGGTTGACATGTCGTGGGGTTGTTAACCAATGTTATAAAACAATATGTGTACTACTGTTTAATGAGAAACTATATGTTCTGTAAACCTTCACCTGAAGTACAATTAAAAAAAAAAAAAAAAGACACAGAAAAATTGCCCAAATAGTGATGCCAAAGATTCATCTCACATCACTTTTGCCCCATGGACACACTCAGAATTATGTAGCATTTTGAAAGATTCTCCTATACTCTGTGAGGACTTACATCAGCTTGTTCACATGATTTCTGGCCCAGGGGTAGACCAATTACTGTTAGAACAGACAGAATGGAAAGACCTCATGAACAGTTTGGACTTAAATATTGATAAAACAGCCACTGAGCTGTTGGAAAACTCTCAGGCTATGAGTAAAAAATTGGCAGAGGCTATCCTAAAGGCCTTTCCTCCTTTGATTGATTGGACTAAAATGAACTCCTGTAAACAAAATAAAAGATGAAAGTGTTTATGATTATCAGACTTGGCTGCTCCAGAAGTTTTCCCAACACTCTGGCTTCATTTGACTGCACCTGGTACCTCTGGAACTTTCAATGCTGTTTTCATATCTAGTCTGAAACCTGAGATCTCAGCCTTAGTAAACTGACATTGATTAGACTGGAAGAGAGCTCCTATTGTTGAGCAAACCAACTTAGCTTACAAATTTTCCCAGACTCTTGAAGCCGAAAGGGTTTCTAAGGCTAATAAATTAATGGCCCTTCAGTTGCAATAATTACAATCTCCCAGTCAAAATAAAAAATGCTAAACCTAATGGCACAAAGATGCGTATCTGTCACTATTGTAAAAAATCTGGCCATTGGACAAATGAAAGCTGTAAGTTAAAAAGTAAACAAAAAATTGACATAGCACCCCCTTAAAAAAATTCTATAATCTGATTTAGAATGAAGAAGCTCCAGTGACAAAAAAAAAAAAAAAAAAAAAAAAAAACACAGGGACTTTTCCTGTGGTGGCTCTTAATCTGCAAGGAGAAAACTATTTTTTAATGGCGAACTTGTCAATTTTTAACTGACACTGGATTCACCATGTCTGCTATTAACCCCACCTGTTTCCAAAAGCCCCTGTCCTAGAGTACTAAAACCTCAAAAGTACTGGAGGTCACCAATCAGGAACGAATGTTGATTCATTCCCAAACTGTTCCAATATCTCTTGGTCTCAATGAAGATTTACGGCCTTTTTTGCTCAATTCTGGTACTTTTGTCAATCTGTTGGGAAGAGATATTTTATCCAAATGGAACCGTAACTTACAATGTAATGAAAAAGAGGAAATATTACTGAGTATTCCTGATATCCCTAGGTCAACAGAGATAGGCTCTGAATTAGTCAATACTCAGGAAGCAGCCATTTGCTATATGCAATCACTTGTCATGCCTCTCCAAAATTCAACTCAGCCTAGTCCTCTGCCTTATAACATCTTTTCCCTAGTTCCTGCAACCTTATGGGCCACCACACCCACAGATGTAGCTCGAGTTTTGTCAGCTGAGCTGACTAAAATTTAAATAGATTTATCTAAACCTCTGCTGAAAATTCCCCAGTATACACTCAAATGAGAAGACAAGGACTAGCTCCCATCATACAATATTTCCTTTCTCAAGATTGTACTTTGTACCAGCCCTTGTAATATTCCTGCTATTCCAGTTAAAAAAAAAATAAATAATTGGAACAGGAGATTTGTTCAAGATTTGTGTGCAATCAAGTGTATTGTTATTCTTAGATTCCCAGTAGTTCCTAATCCTCATTTATTACTTTCCAGTGCACCCTTCAGATACAACCCATTTTACCATTGTGGATTTTGCAGCACCTTTTTCAGTATTCCTGTGCATTCTGAAAGTCATTTTATTTGTTTGCTTTTACCTGGGAAAATCAACAATTTACCTGGACTGTTGGAATCGACCCATTGGTAGTGGGTTTTTTTTTTTTTTTTTTTTTTTGGTTTGTAATGCCCCACGGAGTTATTGAATCTCCCACCTATTTTTCTCAGATTCTGCATGCAAATTTTCAGATCTTAAAGTTATAAACAAATCCACATTGCTGCAGTACACTGAGGATTTACTAGATGGCTCAACCTCCCAGCAGGCCTGCCTTGATGACAGTATGTTGTTGTTGTTGTTAGGTGCTGTCGAGTCAGTTCCAACTCATAGTGACCTTATGTACAACAGAACGAAACACTGCCTGGTTCTGCACCACTGTCACAATCATTGCTATGTTTGAGCTCATGGTTGTAGCCACTGTGTAAATCCATCTCAACAAAACAATAAAACGTTTTAAAATGGTGTGCATAAGCATCTGCCCAGTATAGGAAAATATTAGTAGAGGCATGACGGTAACAAGGTAAAAAGAAAAAAAGATATGTGGTGCCTTCCCAACCTCAAGTCAGTCTGGCCTTCCCTGGTGGGTCTCTACATTGTAGGGATCTGATTGGGTTGCTCTTGATCTATGGACACAAGAACAATGGAGAAATAGTTCATTACTTCAGGAAATCACTATTACTAGAATATCCATTGATAAATGGCCCCTTTTCTGATCTGAACAAAACCCAGGCCATAACTTAACCTTTAGTCTTAACACAGTCCTTACTTGTAAATTGAAGTCACCCAAGAAGAGTTAGCTAAAGAATCTTCCAAACCCACAAACATCTGTTTGCATTGTAGGTCTATATCAACAACAGTGGGATGGATTTATCTGGTTAATTCCCCAAGCAGGAAGGCTGAGACAATTTGCTCCCCTTCGCTGGGAACAATCTAACCACATCCATATGAATAGCCCAGCCATCACCAGATCTATAAGACACCTTCCAACGTCTGAATGTACATGAACTATAACAGTACAAGCTACAGATGTGTTCACCACCGACTAGCTACAACACTCATGTATCTATTGTGTAGCCCCTAAAGGCATCTTTGGGTTATGTGGAACCCACCTTTGGCCCTGGTTCCCATCAGGCTGGATTGGAAGATGCACTCTGGGCCCGACCTGGACTCAAGGACATATTTAACTGAACTCCCTTTAGCAGCTAATGTACCCATATTAAGAGCTCAATGGTCTCAATCAGTGTTTAATTGGGTTGATCATTTAGCAGCAGTATTAGCCCTTCGCATAGGACTTGAAGATGTTATGGCACATGCAGAAATATTAACCAAATATATACAAACAGCTCCAAATGACATTTCCCATGGATTTAACAGATCAATATTGAAATAGCAACGATGAGAAAAGTAGTACTCCAAAACAGAATGGCCCTTGACAATCTCACTATAGACCAAGCAAGTACCTGTGCCATAATAAAATCTGACTGCTTTGCCTAAATTGCTGACATTAGTGCTAATATTACATGCTATATTAATCATATTTGCAATGTATAGTATCTCCTTAACAATCCTGTTCCTTCCTTAACTGACATTATAAGTAATTGGTTTGCCTCTTGGGGTGGATGGTGGAAAAAATGCTACTTTATTTTGGAATTTTTATAGTCCTCATCATTTCTATTATTGTAATTATAAAATGCTGTTTCGCAGACTTTCGGCAAAATGGCACTCTAGGCAGAAGCACCACGCCATCCCTCCACAGCAAGGATCTGAAAAACTAAGCTGAACAGAGAAAACAACAATCCTGAAACACTGAAACATCAAATGAAGAGATTAAGAACTCAGCCAAGCACCAAATGGAGTGAGAAAACTGACAGAGAATGGAGAGCGAGGAGAGATTCATGCAGAGGTCCCCTATCAGCTAACACAGCGCGGATCTGCCATCTTGTACTCCTACCGGAGACCAGCAAATGGGGTATGAGAAAGCAGTTTCACGGAGCTTCCAGCGGGAGACAAAGCAACCGTCTCTCAACTCTCCACTCCAGCATCAAGCTCCCCTACCATTCTTTTTGGTCTCTAGGTTTTTGGCTCCTGTTCCTCTCTCCTCTCTCCCATATCCATCTTAGCTCCACACGTAACAATTTCCCTGCTACATCTTGCCTACCTGTACAGTGCATTTAACATCACACCACCAAGCAACACAGGCACTACTGGAACCTGCCCTGCACTGACTACCCACCCCCCCTGGTGGCTGCAGTAAGTGCCACAAACAACCCGTCCTAGTAACTCCTCTTCAGCTAGACCTGCCATGCCGTACCATATCTGAGTGACTGAGCCTACCAATTGGAGAAGGAGTCGAAAAGTACTGTGCCCACAGATGAGCAAACAACAAAGAACACACAGCCCACCTGCTCAGACATAGCCAAATTAAAAGTAAAAGGGACGAAACAAACAAATCTACAATCAATAAATGAGAAAAATAACTACTGAATGTCCCGAAGACAGCAGACCCTATCAAAACATTTACAAAAACAGGGCAGGATGGTTCCAGTAGGCGTCCAAAATAAAACACTAGATGACTTTCCAGTGGAAGAAAAGGCACTAGAACTGACTGATAGGGAATTCAAATCTCTCATACTCAGAATTCTCCAAGAGCTGAAGCAAAAAGCAGACAAAAATGAGGCAAAAAATACACAAATTCATGGAAAATACAAACAATTGGAAGAATTCAGGAAAATAATGCAGGAACAAAATGCCAAAATAAATTCACAACTATAAATTATACAAAAACAACAATTAGAAATCCAAAAGATAAACAACAAGATTTCAGAAATGGATGGTGTCACAGAAGGGCTGAGAAGCAGATTTGAAATGGTGGAAGACAGGATCAGTGGAATTGAAGACAAACACTTGGATACAACTCTGGTTGAGGAAAACTCAGAAAAAAGAACAAAGAAAAATGAAGACACCCTGAGAGTTATGCAGGATACAATCAAAAGCAAAAATCTGTGAGTGATTGGAGTTCCAGAACAGGGAGAGAAAACAGAAAACACAGAGAGGATCACTGAAGAACTTCTGACAGAAAACTTCCCCAATATCATGAAAGATAAAAAGCTGGCCATCCAAGAAGCTCAACCAACCCCATATCGGAGAGGCCCCAAAAGAAAATCACCAAGGCATATCATAATCATCCTTGCCAAAACCAAAGACAAACAAAGAATCCTGAGAGCACCTTGTGAAAAACAAGAAGTCACATACAGAGGAGAAACAATAAGACTAAGCTCAGATTATTCGGCAGAAACCATGCAGGCAAGAAGGCAATGGGATGACACATATAAAATCTTGAAAGAAAAAAATTGCCAGCCAAGAATAATATATCCTGCAAAGCTCTCATTCAAATATGATGTGAAATTAGGTCATTTCCAGATAAACAGAAATTAAGGGAATATGTAAAAACCAAACCAAACTCACAAGAATTATTAAAGGGAGTTCTTCGATCTGAGAACAAACAAATTCAGCTCAGACTCTAGGATGTAGGATCGTACCAGCCAGATAGCAATCTAGGAAATGAACTCTCAAGGACTATCCAAAACCAATAGAAATACAACAGGGAATCAGAGCACTTAATCAGTAAATGACAACAACATCAAAACAATAAAAGAGGGAATAAACGGCACAGGTATAGAACCTTCTAATGGAGAGAAAGGCAAGTCGATACCAAGTAATGGTAGACGGCTTCAAACTTAGAAAGATAATGGTAAAATTCATGGTAACCACAAAGAAGGTTAACAAACATATTCATAAAAATAAAGAGGAAAAACATAAAGTCTCAGCAAAAACAAAAGAAATGAAAAAAAAAAATCCACAAACAAAAGTAATGCAGCACAGGAGAGTAAGAAGAACAAAGAAAACATAAGCACCACCAAAAAAAAAAAAAAAAGCACTACAAAATGACAGCAACAAACTGACATCTATCAATAATTACACAGAATGTAAATGGACTCAATGCACCCATAAAGAGACGGAGAGTGACAAATGGGTAAGAAAACAGGATCCATCAATATGCTGTCTACAAGAGACACACCTCAGAAACAAATATGTGAATTTATTAAAAGTCAAAGGTTGGAAAAAAATATATCAAGCTAACAACTACCAAAAAAGAGCAGCAGAGGCAATACTAATCTCAGATAAAATAGAATTTAAAACAAAATCCACCATAAAAGACAAACGACACTATATAATGATTAAGGGGATGATTCATCATGAAGACATAACCATAATAAACATCTACGCACCCAATGACAGGGCTCCAAAATACATAAAACAAACTCTAACAACACTGAAAAGAGACATTGACAGTTCCACAATAATAGTAGGAGACTTCAACACACCACTCTCAGTAAAGGACAGAACAACTAAGAAGAAACTCAGCAAAGATACAGAAGACCTAAAGGGCACAATAAGCCAACTTGACCTCATAGACATATATAGAACACTCCATCCAACAGCTGCAAAGTACACATTCTTTTCCAATGCACATGGAACGTTCTCCAGAATAGACCACATCTTAGGCCGCAGAGCAATCTTCAACAAGATCCAAAACGTTCAGATCATGCAAAGTATCTTCTCTGACCACAATGCCATCAAGGTAGAAATTAACAAGAGAAAGAGCAAGGAAAAAAAATCAACTACATGGAAACTGAATAATACTCTGCTTACACATCACTGGGTTATAGAAGAAATCAGAGATGGAATCAAAAAATTCCTAGAATCAAATGAGAATGAAAACACATCATACAAAACCTTTGGGACACAGCAAAGGCAGTCCTCAGAGGACAATTTATGGCAATAGATGCACATATCAAAAAAGAAGAAAGGGACAAAATCAAAACATTAACTACAGAACTCAAACAAATAGAAAGAGAACAGAAAAAAATAGCCCAAGTCACTGGAAGAAGGGAAATAGTAAAGATCAGAGCAGAAATCAATGAAATAGAGAACAGAAAAACAATAGAAAGAATCAACAAAACCAAAAGTTGGTTCTTTGAAAGAATCAACAAAATTGACAAACCACTGGCCAGACTGACAAGAGAAAAACAGGACAGGACACAAATAACCCAAATAAGAAATGAAATGGGGGACATTACAACAGACCCAACTGAAATAAAAAGGATTATAACAGAATATTATGGAAAACTATACTCCAACAAATTTGAAAACCTAGAGGAAATGGATAAATTTCTAGAAACACACAGCCTACCCAAACTACAACAAAGTGATGTTGAAAATCTGAACAGACTCATAACAAGAGAAGAGATTGAAAAGGTAATAAAAAACCTCCCAAGCAAAAAAGGCCCTGGCCCAGATGGCTTCACTGGAGAATTCTACAAAACATTTACGAAGAGCTTGTACCAGTACTACTCAAGCTATTTCAGAGCATAGAAGAGGAAGCAACACTTCCAAATTCATTCTATGAAGCCAGCATAACGCTGATACCAAAACCAGGCAAAGATGTCCCAAAAAAAGAAAATTACAGACCAATATCTCTCATGAATATACATGCAAAAATTCTGAACAAAATCCTAGCCAATAGAATTCAGCATCATATCAAAAAAATAATACACCACGACCAAGTAGGATTCATACCAGGTATGCAAGGATGGTTCAACATTAGAAAATCAATCAACGTAATCCACCACATAAATAAAAGGAAAGAAAAGAATCACATGATCATCTCAATTGATGCAGAAAAGGCATTTGACAAAGTCCAACACCCATTCCTGATAAAAACTCTCAATCAAATAGGTATAGAAGGGAAATTTCTCGACATAATACAGGGCATCTATGCTAACCCAATGGCCAACATCATTCTTAATGGAGAGAGGCTGAAAACATTCCCCTTGTAAACAGGAACAAGACAAGGATGCCCTTTATCACCACTCCTATTTAACATTGTGCTGGAAGTTCTAGCTAGAGAAACAAGGCAATTAAAAGAAATCAAGGGCATCCAAATTGGTAACAAACAAGTGAAACTGTCCCTCTTTGCAGATGATATGATACTATACATAGAAAACCATAAAGACTCCACGAGAAATCTACTTGAACTAATAGAAAGATTCAGCAGAGTAGCAGGATACAAGATAAACATTCAAAAATCAGTTGGATTCCTATACACCAATAAGGACAATGATGAAAAGGAAATCAGGAAAACAATACCATTTATAATAGCCCCTAAAAAGATAAAATACTTAGGAATAAATCTGACCAGGTATGTAAAAGACCTATACAAAGAAAACTACAAATCACTACTGCATGAAACCCAAAGGGATCTACATAAATGGAAAAACATACCATGCTCATGGATAGGCAGACTCAACATTGTGAAAATGACAATTCTACCCAAAGCAGTTTACAAATACAACGCAATCCCGATCCAAATACCAACAACATTCTTCAACGAGATGGAAAAACTAATCATTAACTTTATATGGAAAGGGAAGAAGCCCCGAATAAGTAAAGCACTACTGAAGAAGAAGAATAAAGTTGGAGGACTCACACTACCTGACTTCAGAACCTACTGTACAGCTACAGTAGTCAAAACAGCCTGGTACTGGTACAACGACAGATACATTGACCAATGGAACAGAATTGAGAACCCAGATGTAAATCCTTCCACCTACGGTCACCTGATCTTCGACAAGGGCCCAAAGTCCATCAAATGGGGAAAAGACAGTCTTTTTAACAAATAGTGCTGGCAAAACTGGATATTCATCTGCAAAAAAATGAAACAGGACCCATACCTCACGCTGTATACAAAAACTACTTCAAAATGGATCAAAGACCTGAAAATAAAGCCTAAAGCTATAAAGTTCATAGAAGAAAAGATAGGACCAACACTACAGGCCTTAATACAGGGCATTAACAGGATACAAACCATAACCATCAACGCACAAACCCCAAAAGATAAGCTAGATAACTGGGATCTTCTAAAAATCAAACACCTATGCTCTTCAAAAGACTTCACCAAAAGAGTCAAAAGAGAACCTACAGACTGGGAAAAAATTTTTGGACAGCACAAGTCAGACAAAGGTCTAATCTCCATAATCTACAAGAAAAGCCAACTCCTCTACAACAAAAAGACATATAATCCTATTAAAAAATGGGCAAAGGAAATGAACAGACACTTCACCAAAGAAGACATTCAAATGGCCAAGAGACACATAAGGAAATGCTCGCGATCACTAGACATTAGATAAATGCAAATTAAAACCACAATGAGATACCATCTCACCCCAGCATTACTGGCACGAATCAAAAACACTGGAAATAACAAATGTTGGAGGGGCTGCGGGGAGATGGGAACTCTTATGCACTGCTGGTGGGAATGCAAAATGATACAACCGTTTTGGAAAATGATAGGGCGCTTCCTCAGAAAGCTAGAAGTAGACATACCATTCGATCCAGCAATCCCACTCCTAGGAATATATCCTAGAGAAATAAGAGTCGTCACTCGAATAGACATATGCACACCTATGTTCATGGCAGCACTGTTCACAATAGCGAAACGATGGAAACTACCTAGATGCCCATCAACAGATGAATGGATAAACAAGCTATGGTACATAACACAATGGAGTAATACACAACAAGAAAGAACAATGATGAATCTGTGAAGCATCTCATAACATGTGAAACTGGAGGACATTACGCTGAGTGAAATAAGTCAATCACAAAAGGACAAATATTGTATGAGACCTCTATTGTAAAAGCCCATGAAAAAGTTCACACACAAACTGTAACAATCTTTGTTGGTTACCAGGGATGAGAGGGGTGGGTGGGGGGGAAATACTAAATAGGCAATAGGTAAGTGGTATCGTGGGTGAAGGGTGAGACAGTACACAATACAGGGGAAACCAGCACAACTTGTACAAGGAAAGGTCATGGAAGCTCCACAGACACATCCAAACTCCCTGTGGGACTGAATTACTCGGTGGAGTGTTGTGGGGCCCATGGTCTCGGGGAACATCTGGCTCAATTGGCATAACACAGTTTATAAAGACAATGTTTCACATTCTACCGTGGTGAGTAGTGTCTGGGGGCTTAAAAGCCCGGGAGCAGCCATCTAAGATACTCCACTGGTCTCATCCCTTTGGGAGCAAGGGAGAATGAAGAGAACGGGATACAAGGAAAATATTAGTCCAAAGGAGTAATGGACCACAGCTACCAAGGCCTCCACCAGACTGAGTCCAGTACAGCTAGATGGTGCCCGGCCACCACCACTGACTGCTCTGACCAGGATCACAACAGAGGGTTCTGGCCAGAGCTGGAGAAGGATGTAGAACAAAATTCTAACACACACAAAAAAGACTAGATTTACTGGCCTAAAGGAGACTGGAGAAACCCCAAGAGTAACGCCCCCAGACATCCTTTTAGCTCAGTGGTGAAGTTATTTCCGAAGTTCATTGTTCAGCCGGGGAGTGGACAGCCCCTTAAAACCAAATGGGACTAATGAGGCACAGCAGTCCAGGGATGAGGGCCAGAAGGCAGAAGGGGGCAGGAAAGCTGGTGATAGGGAACCCAAGACTGAGTAAGGATAGTGTTGATGTGTTGTGAGGTTGTTAACCATTGTCATCGGGCAACGTGTGTACTAACTTTTAAATGAGAAACTATTTTGTTCTGTAAGCCTTCATCTAAAGTGAGAATAGCAGCACAGTTGGAAGAGCTTAGTCGATGTCACTGAACTGTGCATGTAGAAATTTTTGAAATGGTGTATCTTTGACTGTGTATATTTTCACTAAAAAAAAAAAAGGTCAAGAAGGGAGAGGGTTGACATGTTGTGGGGTTGTTAACCAATGTCATACAACAATATGTGTACTACTGTTTCATGAGAATCTACCTGTTCTGTAAACCTTCACCTGAAGTACAATAAAAAAAAAAATGCTATTTTGCTTTAGTTCAATGCATTTTATCCATGAAATGCTGTACTTCAAAACCATTTGACCCTTCACATAAAATCATGCTGATTTCACAGGCTTTCACCAATGATCGTGTTGTTTGATTACTTTCCTTTTGTTTCACTGCATATGTTTCATCTTAACCTCTATCATTCTGTCCTGATTGAGAAATATTCCTCGAATGTGGCTTTGTCCATTAAGATGTTCCCCATAAAGCCTACTCACCCTGAAGATGAGGCCTATTAGCTTAGCAAGGTGAAGAACATGACCCAGTGGTTAAGAGCTATGGCTGCCAACCAAAAGGTCAGTAGTTCAAATCCACCAGCTGCTTCTTGGAAACTCTATGGGGCAGTTGTACTCTGTTCTATAGGGTAGCTATGAGTTCGAATTGACTCAATAGCAATAGGGTTTTAAAGCTCCTCAGGAAAATAAAGTCCCTGCGAAGAAAGGTTACTCCATTGTGGATGATCACTGTCCCCTAGCAGAGGCTTGATCAAAAGGGAGAAATGTAAGTGGAAAAGTTTCAGACTGGAGGCACTTGTATCAGACGTAAGAATGACGGGGTCATTGTGCATTCCCAGCAAGCAAAAGGTCAGGATGTAAACCATTCATTCATGTGAAGAATGTGTCAAAATGTAAGCAATTTGTTCCCAAGAAAATGTGTTCATGACTGAAATCATGTATAACTGAACTGGCTGGCGCCATTCACCTAGATGGTAACTCACTCCTTTCTAGCCAAATGACCGACCTTCACATTTCAAAAGACTTCAAGCTGAAGCTGATCTTATCTACAATCAGTTATTAATCTCCTACCTTTCCTTTGTTCTCTATCTATATAGACCTCTCTATTCCACTTGAACAGCGAAGTGCTTTGTATTTTTACTTAGCACTGCCCAGCTCAAGCTGTATTATCTCTCAATAAAACCCCTTTTCTTTCATTCCTAACAGAGTACAAGATTTTCTTCCCTGACAGGTAAGTAGGGTGGGGTGGGGGTGGGGGGAGGATGAAGATTTTGACTGGAACACCAAAGTTATGATCTCTAGTGTCAAAGAAAAACCTACTTTAAAAAATGCTATCTGTTAAATGCTGAAGCAGTTGTTACCTAAAAATATTAATCCCTGGCATTCTTAGAGTATTCTAGAGTTTTCAAACACTTTTTTTTTTTTAACATATTATCTTTCTTAATCCCCATATACATCAAGTAGTATTTTCTTCATTTTACTGGAACTGAAGCAGTTAGAAATAAAGAGATCTGTATAAGATAATAGATAAAGGAAATGGTTGAAGCTGGGGTGGGATACAGATATTTGGTGAGCAAATGCAATGTTTTTTTTTTTTTCCCAGTATACCACATGATGATTTGCTTAAGGCCACACAGGCATGTAAATCAAAGCTAGGCCTGGAACCTACAATTTATAACTAGTCCTGTAAATGCTCACTCGTCTATGTCAAGAAATTTGGAAGTCAGCTACCTGGCCAACTGACTAGAAGAGATCCATATTCGTACTCATTTCAAAGAAAGGTGATCCAACAGAATGCGGAAATTATAGAACAATATCATTAATATCACACACAAGTAAAATTTTACTGAAGACCATTCAAAAGCAGTTGCAGCAGTACGTCAATAGGGAACTGCTAGAAATTCAAGCCAGCTTCAGAAGAGGGCATGGAACAAGGGATACCATTGCTGATGTCAAATGGATCCTGGCTAAAAGCAGAGAATACCAGAAAGATGTTTACCCGTGTTTTATTGACTCTGCAAAGGTATTCGACTGTGTGGATCATAACAAATTATGGATAGCATTATGAAGAATGGGAATTCCGGAACACTTTATTGTGCACATGAGAATCCTGTACGTAGACCAAGGGGCATTCAAACAGAACAAGGGGATACTGCGTGGTTTAAAGTCAAGAAAGGTGTGCATCGGGGTTGTATCCTTTCACCATACTTATTCAATCTGTACGCTGAGCAACTAATCCGAGAACCTTGGCTATACGAGGCATCAGGATTGAACGAAGACTCATTAACAACCTGCGTTATGCAGATGACAGAACCTTGCTTGCTGAAAGTGAAGAGGCCTTGAAGCACTTACTGATGAAGACCAAAGACCACAGGCTTCAGTATGGATTACACTTCAACATAAAGAAAACAAAAAATCCTCACAACTGTACCAATAAGCAACATCATAACAAATGGAGAAAAGTTTGAAATTGTCAAGGATTTTATTTTACTTGGATCCACAAACAATGCCCATGGAAGTAGCAGTCAAGAAATCAAATGACACATTGCATTGGGCAAATCTGCTTTAAAAGATCTCTTTAAAGTGTTAAAAAGCAAAGAGGTCACTTTAAGGACTATGGTGCACCTGACCCAAGCCATGATATTTTCAATCGTCTCATATGCATGTGAAATCTGGACAATGAATAAGAAGACCAAAGAAGAACTGATGCCTTTGAATTATGGTGTTGGCAAAGAATATTGAATATATCATGGATTGTCAGAAGAATGAACAAGTCTGTCTTGGAAGAAGTACCCCAAAATGCTCCTTAGAAGCAAGGATGGTAAGACATCATCCGACATACTTTAGACATGTTATCAGTAGGGACCAGTCCTTGGAGAAGGATATCATGCTTGCTAGGATAGACTGTCAGCAAAAAAGAAGACCCTGAATGAGATAGATTGACACAGTGGCTGCAACAATGGGTTCAAGCAAAACAACAATTGTGAGGATGGCACAGGACCAGGCAGTGTTTTGTTCTGTTGTCAACAGGATCGCTATGAGTCAGAACCAACTGACAGTACCTAACAACAACCACAATCCCATACTTCTTCTACCACAGTATACTGGCTCTTATTTATTGTTTAACTTCCTTCAGTGATTTGTTTAAATATAATGACATTCTTTTCCATGGAGTTTAGCGTTGTCTTCCAAGCATGATTGAGTGGCTAAGAGCTTGGACTAGGGAATCTCAGATCTGATACTGAATCTTACAGCTCTCTAACATTTCCTGGTTAATTTGCTTAAACCCTTTGAACCTTTCTTTACCCATCTTTAAAATGGGAATAATGAATTCTCCTTCAAAGGGCTGATGTAAAGATTGACATAATGTATATTAAGTACCTAACATAATCCTTGATAATGGAAATTTTAGATTGAACAGTCATTTAATTAGAGAGAGGGCTGGTGACTACTTAGTATCTCGAACTTGCTCAGAAACTCAAATACCATGTTTTTCACAATCCCATTCAATGACCTTTATTCCCAAAAGGTGCTAAAGCACAGCTATCCACAAGGCTTGTGCTGTATACTACAAGTGGGAGGTTCTATGAAACCTCCAGACTCATAACAACACTACTACCTAAGGTGCTATTCTAAACTAAAAGATATTCCCCACCTTAATGCATATCTTGGATGAAAACTGCTTTACTGGCTCAAACAGAGAGCAAGGATAAACAGTTTTCTCTACTTAAGAACCTTAGCTTGGCACTAAATAGAAACATTTATCAGGTTAGCAGATCAAAGAAGATACTTCGTTTTCTTCAACATATTCTCTCTCTCTTTCTCTCTGAGACACACACACACACACACACACCCACAAACTACTTACTTTTATATTGTTCCACATGTCTGACAATAGCTCGAAGTATAGACACTCAAGTCAGGTTACTTTAGTTTAAATCCAACCTCTACCATTCAGAAGCTATGTGATAATGACTTAAGAGTTTTAATTCGCTGATTCATTTATTTAAGATATTTATTGAATGCTTACTATTTGGCAAGCATTGTCATTGTTACTAGGGGTACAGAGCTGAATGAGACCTATAAAATCCCTGTCCATAAGGAGATTACACTCTAGGGAGGAAAAACACGATACACAGGTAAAAAAGAAACAAATTAAATCAGATTGTGATAAAGGAAACAAAATAAACACGGACGTAGGATAAGTGATTTGGAGAGGGACCATTAAGTAGTGTGGTTAAGAAAAATCTTTGTGTGGAGGTGATTTTTGAGCAGAAACTTAAGTATGAGAAGGAGCCAATCAAACAGAATACTGAAGGAAGAGCATCCTGCTCTGAGCCTCAGTGCCCTCCGGATTAGCCAGCTGGAAGTAATAATTGACAGTTTTCACCCAGGCATGCAATAGACTCCATTCATACACGGATAATGTCTCAGCCAAGGTTATTGGTTTCAGGTAAAATCAAGCAAACAAATAAATGGCCTTAGACATGTTATCAGTAAGGAGAAAAGGAATTTATTATAGTTAAATTGGAAGCTTAAAGAATCAATAGAAACATTGGAAAACTACGTTTAGTCATGGATAAAAAACAGGGGGGCCCCTGAAGTCTTGACGGAATGAACTGCTTAACATCCTTTCAGGAAATGTTTGCCATCCTTGCATCCAGCCCAGTCTGATCAGGGAGTCACCTAAGTATACTTTGCTCAAGGCAAGCTGTTGTTGGCTGTCCTTGAGTTGGCCACTGACTCATGGTGACCCCATGTACAATGGAATGGTTGCGAATTGGACTGTTGTGATCCGTAGGGTCTCATTGGCTAATTTTTGGAAGTAGATCACCAGGCCTTTCTTCCTGGTCTGCCTTAGTCTGGAAACCCTGCTGAAACCTGTCCAGTATCATAGCAATAAGTAAGCCTTCACTGACCAATGCCCCCCATAAGACAGGTTAGGGTACCTTCATTTACAGTCTCAGAGCATTAGGGAAGCACCCTGTCTGTTTGAACTGGGGATGAATAAACAGAAGCAATGTGAACTATCTCAATTCCCAAGCATTTTAGATTCAGTGTACTTGAGAACAGAAAACCAGATAAGCAATTTAAAAAGCTAATAAACCCCAACACAATCTAGATCAAATGTTGAGAATACATCCCATGCTAAACAACTTCGGCAGACAGAAACTTGCCCTAATGCAGTTCAAATACCCTTAGTCCTTGATCCAAACAATAAATAGCAATTCTCAAATATGTTCTAATGGGCCCTACAGTAATTTCTTTATACAGAGATGTTGATTATATGTTGAATTCAGATCATTTCAATCCAGGAAATATGACTTTAAGAAAATGCATCCCATACTGAACCTAGTTTCCTTGGTTATCTCATCCCAGGCAGATTCGCAAAGGGAAGCAAGTCATAGTGGGATATGGATACAATGTTTCCAGCTCTTATACTTCTTACCAACCAACTACATTAATGAGGTAAATATAAACTCCAAATGTAAAGTGTGTTTAAGTTTTTAAAAATTTACATTTAGAAATTTCCACATATATAAAAAACAGGCACTTATCTATTAGATACAGTCTGAACTATTTACAGAAGAAACGTATGATGTCTACTATTAGGGCAAAAGTAGGTTAAATTGGACACGAGCTGATAAAAGTTGAAATGGAGTGATGGGTAAAGGGGAGCTCATTACATGATGCTCTCTCTTTTTCGTATGTACCTTGACTATGAGAACATGCTTCCATGAGTATGGCTTCTGCCTTTAAGCAGATAACCATTTTATCCTATAATTACCCTCCGTTCTGCAGCCACCTCCTCTCACGGTCATTTTATGGTTAAGAGTAGAATGAGTGCCATGGAAGCTAGTATTGGTCCCAGATGAGCTACCAAAGTACTATGCGCCCACCCGTGATCAAACCACTTACTGTCTCCCGCTTTTATTTCCCCATGTATGTAATTGGTGTGAAAGTATTTCGCTCTCATCATAGAGATTTTGTGAGAAACACTCAGGTCTATGTGGGTTTTCATTAACTTAGCAGTACAATGTTAATATAAAAGATTTTACTATCTATAATGATAAAAACTGGGCTAATGTCCTTTAAATTATATTTTAGTTCCAAAATTGTCTTCAGTGATAAAATTACCTGATCAAGCTATAATAAAAGTAATTTGTTATGGGAAAATAAATGGTACAGTTGCGGAGACCATTTGAATGTGGGCTGGAAGACTTCTTTTTAAGCTTTAAAAATGCTGTTGCCCAGGAGACTTTTGGTTTCAATCCTGCATTTGATCCCAAACAACACCACAGACCTGAGCATTCTGCCTCACCTTGCTCTTCCCTTACCTGTAAAAGGAGCAGGTTGAATTACTCCATTTCTGAATTATTTTCTTAAAATTCTCTCAGCATATTCTAGGGGTGTTTACTTTTGTATTACAGAGGTCTGTATTACAGAGGCCTGCAAGTTACCCAGCCCTCTAAGGATCCTAATCTTAAAAATGGAAAACAAAAGATGCAGATGAATACGTAAAGAAAAAGGATAACAAAAGCCACAGACTAATAGAAAATCAGAAAGAAAAGTATATCATCAGTCACATCTCAGGAGGAAATCCTCTGTGGGGAGGAAGGTCAGGGATAAGTGCTTAATTGGAATGGTCAGGAAAAGAAAACGTCAGAATTGACAAGAGTGGGCGAAGTGGAACTAAAGAGATTCTTTGATAACAAATTCTAAAAATCTTCCTGGAAGTGGTGATTCTAACAGTGACTTGAAAGATAGAGTAAATGTTAGTGGTATAGAGCAGAGGGGTGATTTGTTGGAAATGTCAGGCCAAATGTAACCAATTTCCTTGTGGAAAAGACCCCTTTTGCAGTGGTCTCATTTAGTAGACAGGGAGGGAACTGCTAAAAGACAGGGAAATTGCTTTATTCATCTCTGAATCTCCAATACTATTTTATTAGGTTGTCTCCCGATTAAATGAGTTAATATGTGTAAAGGGCCTAATACCAGGTTTGGCAAAGAGTAGAAACAAAATAAATGTCCTAGAATTACATTTTAGGGGAAGGTTGGTAAGGCACAGAAAAAAGTGGGTGAATTATTTGTGGCAGGTAAATTTAATGTCAAAGGCAAACTGTATTTAACACAGCCTTCTCACTGGGACCCCTAAGCCCTCCAATAGAAGGGCTGTCTGCCTGCATGCTCTTTGAGATTGAGCCTCTTGGCTTTCCTGAGAGAGTGTCACAGATATTTTTACAGGAACAGATGAGATGAGAGACCTTTGTGGCCAAGTCATCCTCATCTCCAACCAAGCAATCTGTCTTTGCCAGGTGTTCCAGCTACAGGGCTAGACCCTGCCTGGTAAGTTAAAGTGATAGATGGTCCTTAAGAAAAGTCTGACTCAGCGGGTTCAACAGTATATACATTTATCTTAGAACTTTAATAAAATCCCAGATAAGCTCAAGAAACGGACCTCAGGAAAGAAATTGAAATACTGTCCCTATAAACATAACTGCATGCTTCTTATCATCATAACTTAGGTTTGTAAGGGTTCTTTAAATTCTGGGATTCTTCAATTTTTATTCCTTCTTAGCCTCACAAACACTCGGTAAGGAGATTACTAGGCACTTTTCCCTACAATTTGCTCTGATGAATCAGGATGTGACTTTGAAAATTTGTTCATAACTGCAATGTGGATGTAGATCTTTCCAAAATGTGGCATTAACAGTTTTGTTGGAAACAATAACAATTAAAATAGCTGTTACCATTTGCTGAGCATTTATTATGTATCAGGCCCTAGTCTAGGCCCTTTTTATATGTTATTTCATTCAGCAATCCCATGAAGTAGTGGAGACCTTGTGGTGCAGAGGTTAAGAGCTCGGCTGCTAACCAAAGGGTTAGCAGTTTGAATCCACCATCCGCTCCTTGGAAACCCAATGGGGCAGTTCTACTCTGTCCTATAGAGTCACTATGAGTCAGAAACGATTTGATGGCAACAGGTTTGGATGAAGTAGTAGTATTATACCAATTTTCCTGGTGAGAAAACCAAAGCTCAAAGGTATAAGGCAGAACTCAAGTTTCAAACTCAAGTTTATTAGACCCCAAAGCCCCTGCTCCTTCCACTATCCTCCATCTCTGCAGAGGGATAGAAAGTTACTTAGATACTAACTTCCATTAGGGAAACCACAGACATGATTATTTGTATTCACAATGCAAAATCCTACCTAACTACTAAATGTTTGGCATATGAGAACCCAATCTGGGTATTATTAATTCTCAATTATTAATGATATGTCTTTTACTATCAAACACTATTATGAGTAGATGTTTTAGGTTCAGTGTGAAACTTCATTACTTATTTATCAAAAATACAACTTAAGCCTTATTTCAAAGATAACACCTGAGATTGTCCTGACCTAATTGCCAACATTCTTTTTCATCTTCAGAGGATTTTTTTTTTCCTCTAAAACCAAAAGTTGATTAAAGAGTGAATTAAGAAATTATAATAATTTTTTCACAGACATTTAACCCATCCTTTTTTAAAAAGGCATTGTTAGCATTAAAATCTTCATGGAGTGCTAGTTCTAATTAGAAATATCAGTGTGACCCAAAGGATCACCTACAGAAAATGAAGGCTGACAGTTTGAGGAGGTTCTCTGATAAAAACAGTTAGTGTATTGACTCCATGTTTCAGAGGTAACATGTATAATTTGGCTCTAGAATTTGATTGTTTTTAGATTTAGTGAATTATCCATTTGCAGACGAGTCTAAATCCCACATGGGATAAAATCATTCTAGGCTAGTGAGCCTAGACTTCACATGATAAATATTAAAAATGGTAATTGTTATTATTGGTGCAAATGGTTAACACACTTGGCCGCTAACCAAGAGACTGGCAGTTTCAGTCTACCCAGAGAAGCCTCAGAAGAAAAGCCTGATGATCCACTTCTGAAAAATCAGCCATACAAAACCCTACGGAGCACAGTTCTATTCTGACACACATGGGGTCATCATGAGTTGGAATTGACTTTACGTCAACTGGTAGAAGTAGGTAGGGTAATAGCAATGTGAGAATACAGCTTTTAAGTGTCTGTTGAGAAGATCTGAGGAACTAACAATATCTTGAGTGTATTTTCAGGATTTGAATATAGAGAATGTTATAGTCCCTTCTCTTACATATTGGCTTAAATTTCTAAAGAAAGATTGTTAAGCGAGGTGGGTGATAAAGGGAAAATCGTGTTGATATATCTAGAATCTGGACTAAGGGAAGAAAATGAGTAAGAATTTATTGCTACCTCAAGAACTGCCCAACACCAAACTAAACTCATTGCCATCATGTCCATTCTAACTCATAGCGACCCTGTAGGACAGAGCAGAACTGCCCCATAGGGTTTCCAAAGCTGTAATCTTTACAGGAGCAGACTGCTACATCTTTCTCCCATGGAGTGGCTGGTGGGTTCGAACCACTGACCTAGTTAGCAGATAAGCATTTAATCACTGAATCACCAGGGCTCCTTAAGAACTGCCCAGAAGAGAAAATATGCCAGTAGACATCTGACAATTATTCTGTTCCTCTAGCCAGTCCATCCTTAGATGAGATGGCTGCGTGGGACAAACATGGCTTAAAGGCATTAATGATTAAGGTCATCCTACTTCTCTTGCCCTGGTTCTTTGTTCTTTCAGTAGTCTTTTTATTATAATTTGGCTTCCTAAGAAGACATTTCTATTGTAAAGATAATAGACTAAAGTACCAATGGAAATGTTCTGCCCATTTGGCAGATTTATCCCTCACTGCAGATTAATCAGTTGGCATCAGGCTTCTATTCACTCATTGACTCATATATTCAACAAATATTCATTGACTCTCTCTTAAGTGCCGGGTACAGAAGGATTACAGTTACAGAAACAAATAATAAGTAGTTCCTGTCTTCAAGGAGCTCACAGTTCAACGAGGGAAATAGCCTAAAGATTTGTAAAGTAGCAATTACAATGTAATGTGGTGAGTGCTAAAATCAGAGTAAATATAGGGTACTATGGAAGTATCAGGAAGGTAGCTAATTCAGATTTGAGGAATCCAACAAGGCTTTTGGGATAAGTCATATTATTAATACTGAGATTTAAAATCTTATTAATCAGGTTAAAACGAGTCAGTACTGTAAACATGATCACTTCTGGATATACTGACAAAACGGAATTCTTGTTTTTGTAAAGTTGAGTACCATATGCTAATAAATAATAATACGGGCTGTAGAAGTTGCTAGAACAGCCATCCTCTTGTTTGACTTTGGTTATATCTTTACATCCAATACCTTATATAATTAATAGAAAAGTATTCTTAATAATAATTAAATCTTGGCTTCCCTATAGTTCTTTTATCTTCAAGACAAAGAAAATCTAACCCTATGTCAGATACATTTCCACCAAGGAAAGAGGAATTCACAAGAAGTCACTGACTCTTACAATGTACCATAAGAAATGGAATGAATTAATTTAGAGTAATGATTACATTTGGAATTTGTACTAATCCTATTCTTAAATTCATATTTCATTTGTATTTTATCAGTAACAACTATATCTCTATGTAACTGTCTCAAATAAAAATTGTAGGATGTGGTTGGGGGTAGGTAAATGTGTTTAAATACTTGGCTGGAGATTTTATAACCTCAGTGTGGTTCTATAAAACTTGACTCAGATCTATAAATGTGAAATTTTATTAGATATTTCTTTTTGTGCTCTAGTTTATGATTAGCCAGCAAGGTGACAATATTTGGTTCATGTAATATAGTCTATTCTCTATAGAACAGCCAAGGGATATTTTTCAAAATATAAATCACATCATTTTGCTCCCCTGCTCAAAATCTTCAAATGGCTTCTCACCCCATTTTGAATATAACTACAAGTCTTTACTTTGGTTTATAAAGCACATATGAGTTATCTGCCCCACCCATTTTAACTACCACAGTATCTCTCCTATCTCATCTCCTGTTACTGCTCATCTTTCTTAGTGTGTCACATTGGTCTTGTTGGTGTTCCTTGAATACCATAAGCATGGTCTAGCCTCAGGGCCTTTGCACTAGCTGTTGCCTTTCTTTGGGATACTCTTTCCCCAGTATGTATGCATGGCTAGCTCTCTTACTTCATTTAGGTCTTTGGTCAAATTTTATCTTAACAAAATTTCTTCCCTTACCCTTCTATCTAAAATAGCCCCACTGTCATTCCCCCACTCTTACTACCCCACATCCTCATTCTAGATTTTTGCTTGTTTTTTTATAGCATTTACCACCATCTGGCATTGCATTATATGTTTATATGTTTATTGTCTATCCCCATTAAAATGCAAACTTTGTGAAAACAAGAACTTACTTGGTTTTATTCACCATTGTATCTTTAGTGCCTTCACTGGTATCTGATATAAAGTGATGCTCAGTAAATGTTTATCGTCAGCCAACTGTAGATATACAGACTATATGGTATTCTACATCATGGTTGACACTCCTACTACTAATGTATAAAAATTCTAGATAAAATGTGGGAATAAATATTTTAAATATATAGCTGAGCTCAAACAACAATAATTGGAAGTCCCCAGGTGCCAGAAACGTAGTAGAAACTTAAAGCCAGAGCAATCAGTTTGTAAACCAACACTACTGCAACCTAGGGGATTATTGGATATATAAACTGTAACAGCTTAAAACTGAAGTTTTAGTGCTCACCTGGGCATAGGAGATGTGGTATAGAATGGAAATAGTGACCCTTGTTTAAAGTTTGAATTCTGGAAAAGATGCTACATAAGACAGAGGGAACTAGAAGATTTATGATCTTGTCCTAGAGTAACAATAGGGAATATGTTCTCTGTGTTAAATTTTAAAAAAAAGTCTCTCAAGAGAATTTGAATCCCCAAGCCATATTCTCATGTAGCTGTGTATTTCACACACTTATAGTTCCTATGTTGCATGAGAATCTCTTAAGTAGAGAAATTAACGTAAAAAAATGTGGCTCTACATGAGTGAAACCTTTGGAAGTAGAAGGAATCGCAAAACTCCTCTCTAGTGATATTTCCCCAGTCATTGGCAAGTAGAACTATTACTAATAAAACAATTCCTTTTAATGCTGAACTCAAAGTAAGTTATAAACTGCATGAGAAAACGCTCTGCTAGGAAGGAAAATCAGCGTGCACACAAATGAAAGGATTAATTTAAAATGAAATTTAAAAAAACAATAATTTGAGAAAAAGTATAAATCTGTGTTTAAAATGGCAAAATAGGTTTAAAAAGGAATAGAGACCCAACAAGGGAATAGTACATCATGAAAAATCAAATTTGAAAAAGAACTAAATAGAACTTCCAGAAAGTGAAGCTTAAATACATGTATATAAAAACATTTGGATGAGTTAAACAGAGGGAATCGGTGAATTGAAAATAACACAGAATACAGCCTAGAAACAAAATGTGACAGAATATATGAAGCTTGTGATATGGAGAAGAGAATGTGAAATCCAATTGACATCCACCCAGAACAGAGAGAATGGGGAAGAGGTAATATTAGATTCAACGGTTAGAAAATTTCAGAATTAAAGAAAGACATGGATCCTTATATTTGAATAAGCACCCCAAATGCCAAACAAGATAAAGGAAAATGAATTCACTCCTAGCCACCATTAGTAGAACTGTAGACTACCAAGGATAAAATGAAAACCTTAAAAGCAATCAGAACTTAACTGGAGCTCATTTACTCTTATTGTATTTATCAGATCAGACAATAATTGAAACCAATAAATTAGAATAAGGTGAAGCTGCCATTCTGAGAGTCCAAAGAAGCGTTAGTTTTTAATTTGCTAAAACTGGAAATGAAAAGCTAACATTTGATGATTAACTACATGCCCGGCACTAAACTAGCCTTTTTTTTTTTTTTTTTTTTAAATTATGTGTTCTCTAATTTAAGTCTCAAAAATCTCCATGATTATATTAACAGCATTTTATGAATGTGAAATTGAGTTTAGAAATAAGTATCTTACCCAACCATGCTACTAATAAATAAAAAAGCCAGAATTCCTAAGTGTTTAGCTTCAAAGCCTATAAACAGATGCAAGAACTCATACAAAAAAACAAAACTACCTAGCTCTGCTACTTACCTGGGTGTGTGACTTTACAGAAGTTATAAAACCTGAGACCCTGTTTCCTCATCTGTAATGTGGGAATAAAAATATTAATGAACCCATAGAGTTGTTATAAGGAATAGTTTCCATATGTAGGTAAACTAGAACTTGGAACATACTGAATGATTTTTAAAATGCTACTTATTCATATTATTAACAAAAAATTTATGACATTTTATTCACTCATTGTAGGAAGATGCCATGTTTTAGACATCTTTTGTTCTCTCTTGTTGCTGTTAGATGCCGTCCAGTTGATTCTGACTCATGCCAGCCCCATATGTAGCCCTATGTGATAGGAAATGTATAACACTGGCTGAATTATTGCTAAAGTATAATAATTTATGTCTATAATATTGACCATGAGACAACAACAACAACAAAAAGCTGGATTTTGCTTGGTGTTATCTAAAACTGGAAAGACTACGTCAATCCAGTTGAGAAAGTTCCTGATCAAAAGTGGTAAGTAATTTGCAGTACTTTTAAGACTAATCTTATGTTATCTGGAGAAAGCTTACATGAAACATCTCCTTCCCTACTGTTTGGGGTGCTATGGCTGAGTAAGTACTAACTGTACTCTAGAAGGAGAAAAAAAAATGTGTCTATTTCTCAGAAGGTCTCTGGATATAAATAAGAAAAAATAGATACTAACAATCTATCAAATGAGCTTGATGGGTGTGCTGGGAGAAAAAAATAACATATTAAGAGAAGATTAAAAGCCCCAGCTTACATTTTCTTGATGTCACATGTGGAGACACATTTTAAAAAATTTGTGTTTCAGTTTATAAAGACAATGTTCTACATTCTACCTTGGTGAGTAGTGTCTGAGGTCTTAAAAGCCTGGGAGCAGGCATCTAAGATACTCCACTGGTCTCATCCCTTTGGGACCAAGGGAGAATGAAGAGAACAGGATACAAGGAAAAGATTAGTCTGAAGGACTAATGGACCACAGCTACCAAGACCTCCACCAGACTGAGTCCAGTACAGCTAGATGGTGCCCAGCTATCATCACTGACTGCTCTGACCGGGATCACAACAGAGGGTTCTGGACAGAGCTGGAGAAGGATGTAGAACATAATTCTAACTCACAAAAAAAAAAGACCAGATTTACTGGCCTAAAGGAGACTGGAGAAACCCCGAGAGTATGGCCCCCAGACACCCTTTTAGCTCAGTGGTGAAGTCACTTCCGAGGTTTCACTGTTCAGCCGGGGATTGAACAGCCCCATAAAACAAAACGGGACTAATGAGGCACAGCAGTCCAGGGACAAGGACTAGAAGGCAGAAGGGGACAGGAAAGCTGGTGATAGGGAACCCAAAGTTGAGTGACGACAGTATTGATGTGCAGTGAGATTGTTAACCATTGTCATAGGGCAACATGTGTACTAACTGTTTAATAAGAAACTATTTTGTTCTGTAAACCTTCATCTAAAGTGAGAATAGCAGCACAATTGGAAGAGCATAGTTGATGTCACTGAACTGCGCATGTAGAAATTTTTGAAATGGGGTATCTTTGGCTATGTATATTTTCACCCAAAAAAAAAAAGGTTGAGGAGGGAGAGGGTTGACATGTCGTGGGGTTGTTAACCAATGTCATAAAATAATATGTGTACTACTGTTTCATGAGAAACTATTTGTTCTGTAAACCTTCACCTGAAGTACAATAAAAAAAAAATTTTTTTTTTAATTTGTTTCTTTTTTTTTGTATTATTTTCTTAAGCTAGCATGCCCTTCTCCCTTCAATCCAAAGTATGAATAATTGAATGAAATGAATAAATGTATAAATAATAAAAAAGAACATAGTTTTTGGAAACCAAGCTTATCCTTAAATGGAACCTCTTCTTTAGACCACAGATAGAATTAATCCCTCCTTCTGGGAACTAGTGATAATCAATAATAGCATTTATATTTTCTCTTATATCAGAGTTTGTATACATTTTGCTCACAGTTTATAATTTCCTTGAGAATAGAGGCTGTGTCTTATTTATTTTTGTCTTTCCTACAGTATCTGAAATAATCCCTATAATTAGTAGGCTTCAAAGAAATCTTTACTGAGTGATTTAATAAACTTACATTGATAGCTACTAAAGTATCAAATACTATGCTAATCACCAACAGTTTTAGGACCTAAATAGCCTACTACTTAAATGAATGCTAACATCAGCAACAATCCTAAATGATCGTGTAACCACTGAGGATAGCTTGCAGACGTAATACACTTTGTCCAGTGCCTTCTGAGTGCCAGACACTGTGCTGGCTGTTTTACATGCTCTTCCTCAGTTTCCCAAATTTTCCTAATGATAAAATTCATCTTGGATGTATGTTAAAAATGCAGGTTCACAGGCCCCAGCTCTGGTGATTCTGATTTAGTAAATCTGAATGTGCACAGGAATACAGATTTTTTAAAAAGGATCCAGCATGGTTCTTATAATGAGGCAAAATTTGGAAAACACGATTTTAATCCTCACTACAGTTATTCAAGTTAAATAAGATGATTTTATCGAGAGTCAGTACTGTTACATCACATGCTCAAGGTCACACAGCCAGCAAATGACAGAGCTAGTGCTCAAACTTAGTTCTACATGCTCCAGGGCCTACAAGACTATTTTGCTCTTTTCTCATCCAGGGCAAGCAAAGGGTCTTCGGGTTATTGCTGCTCTTTCTATAGGATTGCTATGAGCTGTAACCGACTCGATGGCAAGAGGTTTGGTTTTGGTTTCTCACATATGTGCAATAGACCAGGTGTCATCTCGAAAGGCAATAGGCATTTCTTACTAAAGCAGTGAGAGGTGCCCCTGTCCATGTTCTCCCAGCAGGAGCCCCTGAGTACCTTTGTGAAGTACTAAGATTTCTTCAGCTTTCCTCATGGGAACTGCTGCCTGTCCTCAGATTTCTGAGTAAATAATAGCAATATTTACCGAGAACTTCTAGGACATTGTGAGAAAAGTAGAGTCAACTGGTGGGATATGATACCTTTAAAACATCAGGTGTGGGAAAATCTGAGGTTAAAAAAAAAGTGTAAAAAATTGGTTTCACGACTACTTCCTTGCATTAGCTACCAGTATGTAACTTTGTCCTGAGTGATTCTACTCTATTTCTTCATTTGACTTAAGCTCCTTTTTGTTAGAGGTATTTCTCATTCATCTTTGGATTTCTAGGAGCTTGCACAGTGCAGACATTTCCTAGGTAGCACAAATGATTTGAACTCGACTACTAACCCACGGGTTAATAATTCAAACCTACCCAGTGACGCGACAAAAGAAAGGCCTGGTGATCTGCTTCCAAAAAGATTAAAACCCTATGGAGCAGTTCTACTCTGTAACACACAGGATTGCCATTAGTCGGAATTGACACAATAGCAACGAGTTTATTTTTGCTTTTGCACAGTGCAGAACACAATGTGTGCACAATATGTTGTATAAATGAGCAAAACAACTTATTAACTATGTGATCTTAAGCAAATAGCTAATCTCATTTGGTCTCAGTTTCTTCCTCTGAAAGGTGCAAATAATGATAATAATCTGCCACCTATTTCACAGGGTTTGTTGAGCTAATGAAAGGAGGCATGTGAGACACATTATGTGAATGCAAGCCATATGGAATATGTCCCATTCATCATTCTATCCACTGTGTGGTACCCATCACAGTGCCTGGCCTAGCATAGGTACTCATAACAATGTTTAGCAGCTAACCTTAATCTTAATTTACCATAAGAATAGCAACAGAGTGCTCAGTCCCACTTAATTCTCACTTCAACACCACAATGTATGTACCGTTAGTATCAATTAATAAATGAAAATGCAAAGCCTAGAGAGACAATGACTTGGCCAAGGTCACATACAGCAAGGAGTGGAGGAGCTTGCACTGAACCTTGTGGGTTTCACTTTAAAATCCCTTTTCCTTAACAATTAATGAGCGAGTTGGAGCTGGGATTGACAAAGGGCCTGGAAGGGAGGAGGGGAAAGGAGAAGAAAATATATAAGAGAATAACTTCCCTAATGAATGCAAATAGGTGACACAGAGAAAATGTCAAATGTTATTCCTAGGTACAAAATGTATTTAAATCCAGGATGTTTTCTTTAACATAAATATTATTCAAAGACTCAATACAATCTTCCCAAGAAAACAAAAGGCAAACTCTGTAATCAATTCCTCCAACAAATCTCACCACCTAAGTATGATGGGTGTGTTGAAAGCTGTTGAAACTGTCAGCATCTGCTTTGCTGGGGCCGTCTCATCTGATCATTTATTTGACAAAGGAACAGCTCCAGCTTCTGCAGTTTTCCTTAAATTGCTGAGATTTTTCCCTCCAATTAAATCACTCAGTGACAGCAGCAATTCTATTAGGCTTCTTTCTTCACTTGGTCAGAAGGCAGAAAGATAACAAGGTAAGGCTTGCAACAATATAAATCATGTTAAGAACCATCACTCTGTGGCTGCAGATCCAAATCAAAGCTACGAAATAAAGGATGACATTGGATGCTGAAATCAAAAATACCAACCATCGTTCTCTGGGACTCAGGCATTAATACTCAGCCACATTTTATATAATGGTCTGTTCAGAAGATTAGTAAAACAGAGGCTGCAAACCCTGGAAATCCTCCTACCCACATTAAGCTAATTGAGTTGGAGACATCCAATTCATTACATTTGCAGCCTGATTTATAAGCAACTCACCCTGCCCTGGAGCTGAAAGTGAAATGCTACGAGTTAGCTATTCTTAAAATTTCAAACCCAGCAAAATTGAACCTGTCAGTGTCTTAATGGTACAGACAAAAGAAGAAGAATTCAATTCAAATGCACTTCTGTGACTCTGATAAAAAAATAAATACCCAATGTGCATTTCTATGAAACAATCTAGTTATATATCGGAAACCCTCTGTTCATGAATCCTATAGAAAATGCCTTATCGTTTTAGCAAGCTGATGGAGTAATTTGAAAGCAGTTCTTTGCTAAGATGAAACTTCCATTCAGTGTAAGGAAAACAATTTTATGACACTTAAAACCCAAATTCAGAGAGGCAAGATCTCATACCTCTCGGCTCGCATGGATAGTAAAAGCTTACAACACTGGCTAATAAACATAGAAAATTGCCTTAGCAGAATACACCAAAAATATTGAGGGGAATAAGATCAGACGCAGAAGTTGCTCTGCAGTTAGAGCACTCTCTTAAAACAAATTTCTTCTCAGTTCTTCTCATCATCTGTTGACCTCTGTTGTGAAAACTACTGTGAAATCAAGGATGCCTCACATACACACTGAACTGAGAGGCTTCCTACTTTTTCTGATGCAAAAGATTTCTGCTTGGGGACCACAGGTATTCCTTATCCAGGAAGAAACTGTGAGTCAGAGAAACAAGAATCATTCCACCCAGAAATTCTTAACCTAGAGTCTATGGTCTTTAGGGAGTTTCTAGATGAGCTTCAAGTGGTCCGTATCGTCCCTGAAATTTTAGGCAAAATTTTGTGTGTATATATTGTTGGGTTTTCCTGAGGGAAAGGGTTCATGATTTTCCTAAATTTCTCAAAGAGGCCCATGAATTCACAGGGTTAACAATATCATTGTTTAACTTCCTATCTGATATCTGAATCATCTCTACAATATCTCATTATGGAGTATCTAGATTCTGTTCGAATACCTTCGGTACTAGAAGCTCATTACCTTATGGGGTAGCTCATTCTATCTTTGGACAGCTCTATTAGGGGAAAACAAAAATGAAAACAAAGCACCTCACATGTACTCTGTCTCCTTCTGTTTACTCAGAAGTCTCAGTGTTATTATATAGAATAGTTCTTTGTTTTAAACAATTTGAAGCCAGGAGCTACCAGGTCCTCCTCAACTGAATCTGTCTACAAGGACATCACTCATGCCTTTGATGTTCCCATTTTGACATGGTTTTAATCCCTTCACCATCCTATCTGCCCTTCTCTGGAAGCACTCCAATTTGCTGCCATTCCCCCTGAAGTACACTTCTCAGATCCTAATGCTATACTCTGGGGCAGTGCAGAATTGTCATCTCCTTGTTCTTGTATGTCAGTTCCATTAATGTAGTCTAAAATCATATTGACTTTTTTGAGAGCCCCACAAGCTGACAACTCCTTGAACTGATAGTATCTTGAACCCCTCACACCAACACCAAATTCTTTTTTCTTTACCAGATTTTTTTTTATCTTCTCCATTGATCATTCTAAATGGTGGGCATGAAGGTAAGAGATTGGAAGGGAAAATAGAAGCTAGAGAAATAGGAAGGGGAGTTGAAGGTGGCCCCAGGAATGTGGGTGGGAGATGCTTTCAGCATAAGTAATAAAATTCAAGCTGACAGACAGCCTCCTTAAATCTTATTAACTGCCCTAAACGTGTTTATTATCACCCTTGGTGTACAAATGTGGAAACTAGGGTTCAGAGAAGTTCAGCGATTTCCCGAAAGGCACACTTCTGATGCCAAGCCTGTACTCTTTAACCTCCACACTGCCTTGTGGCTTGGGTAAAGCACCTGATAAGAGAAACAGCAATGCTGCCATGTCCATTGGTCTTTTAGATATGGATTCTTTAAATTCTGTTTTTCACAAAACTACCCATCAATGGTTACACAAATACATACATGAGCCATCAGTGCTAACTAATGATGAGGCAGATGCCTTTCTTAATGAATTAAACTGATACACACAATTTAGTTGGAAAGATTTGGGATGAGAGAGATGTTTGTCCAGTGTCAACAACCTGATTTACTTGGCCCTTTAATAAAGCTGAAAAAATTCCATAAATAAATAAGAAGTCAATGCTAATAATTTCCAGCTACATCTCCTAGAAATTGGAATAAGTAAACCTCTGTGGCTCACTAAATAGGACATACCTGCTCTCTACTTTTCCTATGAAACTAGGAATAAGCACTGAGCTGGTAATCTGGGGACCCAGGTTACTATCTCAGCTCTATTGTTAGCAGTGTGCTTGCCCTGGCAAAGTGTCTTAATCTCTCTGACCCTCAGTTTCTTTATCTGTAAAATAAAGGAGCTAGAATATATTACTTCAAATGACCCTGCTCAGTTCTAAATTCTGTGATTTTATGAGGCTTGCTATTGGATAGTGGGTCATCTGGTTATTTAGGAAATTTATTACTGAACTTAAAAGGCTCTTGTGTGGGTTCATGTAGCACGCGATCTAAATTACAGCAGGGTATCACAACGTATGCGTAGGGGCTCCCTTTTCTAATTCGCATAAACATGCTGAGTGGGTAGCAGCAGTGCTGCTTTAATTGTTCATAACAAAGAACTGAAGCCTATTTTTAGAAATGTTATTTTTAAAAAAGTTTTATATTGCCTATTTATAATTAAAGCTGGTAATATAAATGTCTTGTAGTTCTCTGAGAAAGAAAATAAATGACCAACAAAATAACTTACTAAATCAAATTCCCCCGTACAGAATATAAAGAGGTAAAACCAGAAAATCTCTACAGTGTCAGTTCTGAAGTTCAATTCCTGTAATTTCGAGCTGATTTTTACAAGTGACCCACAACTTCTATGTGTACCCTGTAGCTTAACGGTCCTTATAGTGTGGGGGGAGGATGCTTGGTCTATGCTAGTGTTATATGTAAAGGGACTTCAGTAAGTGCCCCTTGAATGCATTTTAAATGAACTTACCTGTGACCCAAAATTGGCCACAAGCTCTAACACACTAAATGTACTGCCAATTTAGGAGAAACAAATTATCTGCCTCCAGAGTGATTCTGGTGAGTCAGCTGGCCAGGGGAATGCATCCTGGGAGTGCTGCATTGGGGTTAAATCCTAGTGGCACTGACAATTCCTCTGTGAGTTGGGGAAAATCAATTCATCCTTCTCTACCATGTTTTCTCATATAACACTATTTCTTAAATAAATATTGAAGGTATAAAGTTTCCTTCATCTTTGCCTATAGAAGAATTTAAAAGTTGCCCTCTGTAAAGAAAATGTTCTACATTCTACTTTGGTGAGTCAAGCATCTGGGGTCTTAAAAGCCCGTGAGCAGCCATCTAAGATACTCCGCCAGTCTCACCCCTTCGGAGCAAGGGAGAATGAAGAAAACTAAAGACACAAGGGAAAGATTTGTCCAAAGGACTAATGGACCACAACCACCACAGCCTCCACCAGACTGAGTCCAGTACAGCTAGATGGTGCCGGGCTACCACCACTGACTGCTCTGACAGGGGTCACAATAGAGGGTCCTGGACAGAGCTGGAGAAAAATGTAGAATAAAACTCAAACTCATAAAAAAAGACCAGACTTACTGGCCTGACAGAGACTGGAGAAACCCTGAGAGCATGGCCCCTGGACACCCCTTTAGCTCAGTAATGAAGTCACTCCTGAGGTTCACCCTTCATCCAAAGATTAGACAGGCTTATAAAACAAAACGAGACTAAAGGGGCACAACAGCCCAAGGGCAAGGACTAGAAGGCAGGAGGTGCCAGGAAAGCTGGTAATAGGGAACCCAACATCAAGAAGAGAGAGTGTTGACATGTCGTGGTGTTGTTAACCAATGTCATAAAACAATATATGTACTAACTGTTTAATGAGGAGCTAGTTTGTTCTGTAAACCTTCATGTAAATTACAATTTAAAAAAAAGTAGCCTTCTGGAATAGCTTTTGCACTTATTAAATAACGTTAAATAACTTCTGTTTACTAAACGTTCGTAAACATCTTGATTTCCCTAAAAGAATTTAAGTTCCACATAGGGAGAGGCTCTATCTCTTACATCTTTTATTATCTCCCATGGGGCTTAGCTAATTGCTGGCCACACACAGTAATATTCAATAAATGCTTGTAGAATAATGGCGTTTACGCAGTGGTGCTCCAAGGTTGGCGGGTAATAAAACCATTTCGAGAGGTAATAAAAAATACAGAGTTCCAAGCCTAGTGAAGTAGGATGGGCCAGGCTTCTGTGTGATTTTGATACACATCAAAGTTAGAGGGCCACAGGTTTAAGTAACTTAATGGTAATGATAACTATAACAGGTACTGGAAAGAGAAAATAGCAGTAGTTAAGTACTGTAAAGTGTTCAAGCTCTGCTGTTTCTGAGCATTTAACTTCTAGAGGCCTAAGTTTTCGTTTGTTTGTTTTTTCCCCTCTATTTGTAAGATGGAGGAGTTGGGCCAGATCAGTAGCTTTCTGACTTTCTTGACCTTGATCCGAACACATTTTACATTGTGAACCAGAGCACACCCACACAAACCCACACTAAACTGAAACAAAAGTTTCTACTTGGGATGTATTCTTATATTCTCTATTCTGTTCAACTTTATTCTATTCTAAAATGACCAGTCAAGTTAATTTCACCTCTACAAATGGGTGAGTTGCAGTTCCCAAACCCTGGATCTGATGATTTCTACTGTTCCCTTAAGTTTCAAAATTATATCAGTCTCTTTTGCTGGAGAATAATACAGTGTTGTGATTAAGAGTGAGGGGTCTCTAGATTTAAACTCCAGATTAAAAAAAAACAAAAAACAAAAAACTAACAGAACCCTTACTGACGGGTAGGCTCTGTGAACTTTATGTACTTTATCTCCAATTCTTACATAAAGCCTTGGCAGTAGTGAGATGAGATCTTAGTTTTCAGAAGAACTTCTGTGTGTGAGTTAACTCTTAAGGAATATCTGCAGCTATAAATAATCGCTAATAACTCTTATTTAGGATTATTATAATAGTTACTGTTTTAAAAATGTATTATGCATTTAATATACCTAACAACCTAATATTTCTTAGAGAAAAGTTATTATTATGGTTGCATTATTATTATAATATGGAAGAGCAAAATAGGAGATTTGGATATCATTCGGTTGACTCTTCTTTCCAAAGCCATGGTGAAAACTCATTAATAGGCAGCTAGCTGGTGGTCTCAATTCTAGAGCACATTCCTGAATTGGGAGATACTGGAGAAGGTTCTATGCATTTTTACCAGTTTTTCTTCCCTATTTCTTACTTCTTGCCTGAATGTCCAGGACTACTTGAGGTGTCCTGTTAGTACTCTTTCCAATTAATAATAATTGAAGTAAGAAATGTTTCATTTGCATAGAATTTTCATCAGGTGCTTTTTTGTCTGAATTTGGTATACTTCTGTCAAGGCCGTATTTTACTCAACCATTTCCTCTCACCAAGGTCTGGGCCTGGAACAAAATGCATTATTCTCAAGTATGCAAATCTCTGCCAAACGGTTTGTGTGTTTTTATAAACTAAGAGCCTCTCAAACTAGCCCTCACAAATCTCAGTTTCTTTCCCAAGACCAGAAGCTTCCTGAACCAGCAGCTCGGCTACTTCCACCATCTAGTGGTGAGAGACAGAAATGAACAAATTTTGCATTTTTGAAAATAAAAATTTTCTAAAATAGCAAGACTCAGCTTAGTCTTTTAATTAGTGATATTACTGAACACTATGGCTATATAAGAAAAAATAGTTTTTCAGTTGATGATCAGTACTCCCTGAGTACTGGGTGAAATGTATCTCATATGGTAAATACACATATATCTATGTGTGTATATCTATACATGTATGTATATACATATATATATTTAATTATTAAGTAACAAATATTTTAAAACTATTTCCTATTTGGTCTGAATATAAGACAAGATGACTTTTTTATATGCCCTTGGAAATACTGACAAATTTAATTGCAAAATTCCAATGCCATTGATTTTAGGACACACTCATATTTCAGACATGTTAACATATGATAAAATCTGAGTCTTGGAATTGGTGATATTCTGTATTAATGATGATTAGGTGAGGGAAAAGAAGAGGAAAACAAAAGGGATAAACAAGAAGTCTGTGTCTCATTTTTGTGTTTCCTTTAATACTTCACCAAGTTCCCAGAATTCAATTTTTCATAACAGTACCCATAATTACACTTAAAAGTAATTAATTCAACAAATATCTGTGGAAGGCCTGGGGATATAATAATAAACCACACGAACATAGCCTGTGACCTTTAATATAACAAGGGTGCTTTAATATAACCAGGGTAATATTGATAGTAAATTTATTAAAATAAAACTATTGGTTATGAACAAAAGTAAAATTTTAACAACTAGTTGAATTCTGATCTAAAAAACGTCTTGTTAACATGAAACAAGAGTGGAAACAGTTGCTTGCTTGCTTGTTAAATGTGTGGCTTCTGTGCTGCTTATTTATGAAAATAATGAGATCTTTGAAATTAAGCAGGTATAGAATGTACATATTAAAATAATGAATAACCAAATCAAAAATGAGAGAAATAGATATTGCTAAGACCTGGAAAAGAGAAGCATGAAGGTGTGGTGGGCTGGACTTGCCTAGGATCTTTGATGACACACGGACCTAGTCTGAAGAGTATATCTCAGTGAGGAGAATTCCTCAACTGCTCAAGAGCAAAGTGTGTCCCTCTTGCTAAAAAATAAATTCCTACGTTCGAAAGGATTTTTCAAAAAGAAACTAACTCCCAAATACTAGCTTTCACCATGGGGAAGAAACATAATCCCTTGGGAGTATACTACCGGGTAGACAGAAATATTTTAAAGACAAAGAGAACCTGTTTTTTTTCCTTTCCATCCATTTCCTCACCATGTTCCCACCTATCACCACTCTTCATGGTTCTGATTAACAAACAAACAAACAAAAACTTCTGACACAGTCCCTTATACTTATATCTGCTTGTTTTCAAAAATAAGAGCCATAAGAAACATGACCTCAACTTCTACACACACAGAACCAAAAAATGAAAATTCAAATCTAAAATATCAGTACAGTTTAGAGAAAGGTGATATAGCACAGCAGTGATGAAGAATATGGATTTTATAGCCAGAGAGACCTTGGTTAGAAGTCCTGACATTTCTATTTACTGGTTTTGTGGCTGAGGCAAGCTGTTTAACCTCTTTGTGTCTCCGTATGTTTATCTTAAAATAGGGTTAATAATATCATAGAAGTAAAATGGGATAAATGAAATAGGTGATTTTAAGTTATTTAGCATAGTGGTTGACTAGTAATAATAAGATAAAAAACAACAGTTGATGAGTGCTTACTACATGCTGGGTACTTTCTAAGACTTCAACATGAAAGGGTCAGCATTCAAACCCAGGTATTCTAAATACAAGCCCTTCCTTCCTTGTCAAATACTCTGTATAAGGTACTCTGCTAGGTGCCTGGGGGTCCCACAGTAGCTAAGCTTGAGGAATTTGAATTCCTGTTGCAGAGTAAGAATAAGTAACAAATAATTACAACTCAGGTTCCCTAGGAGAGTATGTAGATATTGAAAATCATGTTTTACTGCTCTTTGTTTCTCCATCATCTATTATGATACACATAGTATGCACTCAATTAAAGTTTATTTCACTGACCTAAACTGAAAGAAAAATTTGCATGCTTTGTTATAGGCCAGTTTCTTTTGTGGAAGATTCTAGGTAGCATCTGAAGAGAAAACATCCCCATCTTAAGGCAAGGAAAACAAATTCCCTTGAATTCACCACTAAATTGCATTTCCCCTTCCAACCCTATACTTCACACTGGCCAAGGAGCTCTAATGAAAACAGGCTAAGCAAAGCAATCTATCACCCAGGCAGTGCTTGTGCTCCAAAGGCAGGTGAATCTTAGAACTGGGGCTTCAAGTGATACAGGATGGTGGACGAAGTGACTGCCAAAGCTGCAACAGTAAGATTACTCAGCTAATGATTCAGAACTTGTTCCATGTGACATTTAAACTGTTATCCAGCAATCTCATATTCTGTTTAGGCATGCCCTATGTAAATTACAAATTAATACTAGAGAGCCACATTCTCTCTTATGTAGGATTCAGGGAACATTGTCTGCTTTTGTGTTTTGCTTCACCACTCTTCCCCCTTTTAGTGCCTGACCCACAAGCCCCAGAGAGATCAAAAAAGGCAGAGGTTGAAAATATGACAAGTCTAGGGAGTCAGTCCAAGATGGCAGAGTAGTCAGATGCTTCATAACGTCCCTCTTAACAACAATGACCCAAGAAAACAAGTGATTCAGATACAAATGACAACTTTGGAACCCTGAGCATCAAAGACAAGGCTGAAGATTGGACCGAGAGCCAAGTGGAAGGAGAGAGAGTACACAAACAGTGGACACAGAGAATTACAGATTGCCCGTGCCCTGTTAGCTGAACCTGCACAGTGGAGCCATACTGAGACAAAGCAAACAGTGTTCCCAGCTGAAACCCCCATCACCTGGTGCAGCAAAGCAGGAGCGACCCTGCATTCACATCCAGAGCGAGGCTGGAATGCCTCCCTCCCTGCAAAAGTTAAGTGTACGCATCTCAACCACCGTAGCCACCCCAGCCTCCCATGCTAGAGATCTGCAGGCCTGTAAGCTCCCCCCTTGCTCATCACCCCTCCCTGCACGTGATCTCAATCAAGTGGCACCCACCATCGCCCTGGCCCATAAGACAGGAGCCCATGGATTGTAAGCACCTACCCCTTCACTCAGCCACTCGTGCTAGAGGCCCACAGACGTACAGAGCCTTTTACTCCCTCCAGCCACCTGTGCCAGGGATCTGAGGGCCAGTGGGCCAACAGTGCCTCCTATTCCCTCCAGCTACCTGCATCGGGGGCCTTAGGGCCTGTGGTGCCTCTCACTTTATCCACTCACCCATGCTGGGGGTCTGAGGGCTGGTGGTGCCTCCTACCCCCTCTGGCCCCTTGTGCTGGGGACCTGAGGGCTGATGGTGACTCCCACTCCCCCCAGCCACCCGCACAGGGGGCCTGAGGGCTGGTGGTGCCTCCTACTCCCTCTGGCCACCTACGCTGGGGACTTGAGGGCTGATGGTACCTCCCACTCTATCCAGCCACCCATGCTGGGGGCTTGAGGGCTGGTGGTAACTCCCACTCCCTCTGGCCACCTGCACTGGGGATCTAAGGACTGGCTGCATAACCTCCCCCATAACATGCTCTAGTGGACAGGGGCACACCCCCCAACCAGGATAATCAGTGAAAGTTTCCTCACCACCACCTGATAACTGATGACTCAGGCACTCTCACCCCAACCACCCAGCAATAGGCAGAGCACACACAAAACACCCAACCCAGTGACCAGGGAGAATGTCCCCTTCATCCACAGCCAGGTGACCGGCTGGACAGATACATTATCCTCACCAGAAATGCCAGCTATATCCTCAGCAGGCCCACAAGACGAGCAAACAGAGATCTGCACTCACACACCCAGTTGCTGCCCCACCTGCCCAGAGACAGAAGGTGAGAGCTTCAATGCAGCCAGATTAGTGACCAGAGTAGCACACATGCCCAGCCTACTAGGATATATCAAAACAAAATAAACATTCAGGATTCAACAAACAAAATAAATATAATAACTTCTTGATGTCTTGGAAACAATAGACAATATAAAGTAACATAAACAAGCAGGACAAGATGGCTCCAGCAAGTGATCAAAATAAAGAACCAGAAAACCTTCTGGAAGAAGAAATGGTAATGAAACTACCTGGTAAGGAATACAAAAGACTAATATACAGGACTCTGAAAGAGATCAAGGAAAACACAAAGAAACAGAAGAATTCAGGAAAACAACACAAGAACTAAATGACAAAAAAAAAAAATAGACAATTAGAAGCTATAGAAAAACAACAAGTAGAAATCCAAGAGTAACAATAAAATTTCAGAAATAGACAACTCAATAGAAGGATATAGAAACAGAATTGAAAGAATGGAAGACAGAATCAGTGAATCTGAAGACAAATCCCTTGACAAGAATTTGAGGAAAAATCAGAAAAAAGAATGAAGAAAAGCTAAGAATTATATGGGACACTATCAAGAGGAAAAATTTGTGTGTGATCAGAGTTCCAGAACAGGAGGATGCAACGGAAGACACATAGAATTGTCAATGATTTGCTGGCAGAAAACTTCTCTAATATCACGAAAGATGAGAAGATATCCATCCAAGAAGCTCAATGAACTCCATACAGGATAGACGCCAAAAGAAAGTCACCAAGACATATCATAACAAACTTGCCAAAACCAAAGACAAAGAAAGAATCCAGAGAGCAGCTGGGGGAAAAACGAAAAGTCACCTACCAAGGGGAACCAATAAGACTAAGCTCTGATTACTCGGCGGAAACCATGCAGGCAAGAAGGCAATGGGATGACATACATAAAACATTGAAGGAAAAAAATTGCCAATCAAGAATTATATATCCAGCAAAATTTTCTGTCAAATATGATGGCAAAATTAAGACATTTCCATATAAACAGAAATTAAGGGAATTTTAAAAACCAGACCAAACTTACAAGAAATATTAAAGGGAGTCCTTCAGATAGAAAACCAACAACATCAGACAACAACATGAGATTAGGAAAATATGACAAGTCTAATCTAGATTTAATTCCTTAGCATTTTCCTGACTCTAATGAGCATCTTTTGTGAGACTATAACAGGGCTTCAAACTGGTTCAAACCAGTTCAGGTCATGCCAATGAAGCAAAACCAGAACAGACCCAAATTTTTACAATTTGGGTGGTCCAGAATGATAACCAGAACAGGAAAAATTTCAAGCTGAAACCTTGGAATGGAAGACTTGGAAGAGGCATAGTGAGACTTTTTAGGAACCCGATACATGAAATTGGATAATTAGCAGGACTATAGAGAGCAACACACATTCAAAGCAGCTGGTCGGCCAGCCACCATCTTTGATTGGGGCACCCCTGTTTCCGACTCTGTTCAACTCGGACACGCAAGAAATTTGGTTGCTATGCAACGTGTATGCTGCCCTTGTTTTCTAAGAGGGAGATTAAGTTTCTAGTAGGGATTTGATGTGTAATTTTTCCCATTCCAGTTATTGTTTTGGTTCATTCAAATTTTAAAAATTTGGGTCCGTTCCAGTTTTTCTTCCCTGGCCATGACTGGACCAGGAAGAACAAATTCGAAGCCCTGGAATATAACACATTAAATTTTAATTACAGCAAGTTTTTCCAAACACTTGAACTGTGATAATATAACTCTTAACAACTTGATTAGGAAATATGTCCTGCTGCTGTGAAAATACATGAGCTTAAACTGATAGTGTAGGTTGTTATTGGCTTGTGACAGCCTCATATGCCTCCCTTTCAAAATATATTCAGTAGCTTCAGGTCAGTGGCCCGAATTCCACCGTGATGGGAGTATTTACACCACAAAGTTGGCAAATGTTACACCACAGGGCTCCCCCCTCCTTGGAAAAAAATGTACAAATTTAGCCCTATTACTACTATTAATAGGGGAAGGTACATGGAGTCTCTTCATTAAGACAGTCTAAAAGCATATCTTGTTTAGCAAAAACAACACCTCAAGAAGGTCATAAGGGAAAAGCCCTGGTCCCAAAATAACTATCTCATGGCCTGGGCTCAGAAGTCCTTAATAAACTCAGCTTTTTCTCTTCTTCGCAGTACTGTGGGGGGCTACACCACTGAACTGGTAGTTTCAAAAATGGTAGGAGACCCTATCCCAACCTTGGTATTTTATATCATGTGTTTATTATTCATAGGTGGCTATTTTAAAACTGATTTGAACTGCCCTCGATAAAAGTAAAACACTACAGTAAAACCATAAAAACTATTAAAAGTGTTTAAAAGAACAGATTAAGAAATAGGTTAGAAGGGGGATAAATATAGCAGAAAACCTAAGCTAAAGAAAGCCACTGACATTGAAGACACCTATTTCTGAGATTTCTAGAAGGCAAAGAAAAAACAGGAAATAGGAAAGATACCTTTATATACCTGAGATCTGATCTTCAGAAAAAGTAAAATTTTCTCCCAACTCTGGTAGAAATTTTCCAAATGGGGCATTGTGTAGCATAATAAATGATGGTATAATCACCCAAACTGTAGATATACAGATGATTGTATTATTGTGTATATGCTGTAGTCTCAATAAACAAAATGAAGATCTTATTGTGGTTTTATTGTTTTGTTAATATTATTTTCTGTAACCAGGCTAGCTTTGTTGATGCTTGCTGTCCAACTGATTCAGACTCATAGCAACCCTATAGGACTGCCCCATAGGGTTTCTAAGGAGCACCTGGTAGATTTGAACCGCTGACCTTTTGGTTAGCAGCCTGAGCTCTTAACCACTTCACTGCCAGGGCTCCAGGCTAGCTTTAGACTAGCCTTTATCATCCTAGTCAGCCTGGAGCCCTTTTGGAGTTATGCTCTAGAGTGGATTAAAGAGGAAGAGTTGGGAAGGAGAGAAAGACAAGTTGGGAGGAAGAAAAGGAAGGGACGTCCCATGGAGATTCTTATAGGATTCTTTCAATGAGTCAGAAAGAATAAAGTGGAAATTTAAATACTCTCAATTCAATCCAGTCTCCTAGCTCTGCCCTTTCTCAATTTATAGTGGTCAGTACACAGACTAAGAATGAATATTTGTTTGCAAGGATGAAAGGATCCCTAAAGGAGAAAGGTTTTCATCTGATCGCAAAGTAGAACCATTGATTCCTAGAGTTAGATGGGGCCTTAGACTTTTTTTTTTTTTTTAATTGTACTTCAGGTGAAGGCTTACAGAACAAATAGCTTCTCATGAAACACTAGTACACATATTGTTTTATGACATTGGTTAACAAGCCCACAACATGTCAACCCTCTAACTTCTCAACCTTCTTTTTTGGTGAAAACACACATAGCCAAAGATACACCATTTCAAAAATTTCTACATGCACAGTTCAGTGACATTGACTATGCTCTTCCAATTGTGCTGCTATTCTCACCTAAGATGAAGGCTTACAGAACAAAATAGTTTCTCATTTAACAGTTACTACACATGTTGCCCTATGACAATGGTTAACAATCTCACATCAACAATATCCTTACTCAACCTTGGGTTCCCTATCACCAGCTTCCTTGTCCCCTTCAGCTTTCTGGCCCTTGTCACTGGACTACTGTACCTCATTAGTCCCATTTGGTTTTATGGGGCTGTCCACTCCCAGGCTGAATGATGAACCTCAGAGATAACTTCACCACTGAGCTAAAAGGGTGTCTGTGGGCCACACTCTCGGGGTTTCTCCAGTCTCCTTTAGGCCAGTAAATCTGGTATTTTTTTTGTGAGTTAGAATTATGTTCTACATCCTTCTCCAGCTCTGTCCAGAACCCTCTGTTGTGATCCTGGTCAGAGCAGTCAGTGGTGGTAGCCAGGCACCATCTAGCTGTACTGGACTCAGTCCAGCAGAGGCCTTGGTAGCTGTGGTCCATTAGTCCTTCGGACAAATCTTTTCCTTGTATCCTGTTCTCTTCATTCTCCCTTGCTCCCGTGAAACTTTTTTTAACCTCCTGCCAAAGAAGGAATCCTTTCCACAACGCAATTAATGGGTTTGGAAATCCTGGTGGCATAGTGGTTAAGAGCTATGCCTGCTAATGAAAAAAGGTCGGTAGTTTGAATCCACCAGGCACTCCTTTGAAGCCCTATGAGGCAGTTCTACTCTGTCCTATAGGGTCACTATGAGTCGGAATCGACTTGACGGCAATGGGTACTAATGGGTGATTCAGGCCTGGAGGATTTCTACGAACAGAGATATCCTGCTTTACAAATTAGTCTACACCTTTTTTGGGATAGCTCTAAATGTCAGTAGCTGTGGTCTTATAACGATTCTGAATATATATTCCTACCAGTTATGCACAGTGGCTCTGCTTCTGCCCTCTGGATGACACCAATGTCATGTTTTGCACATGGCACCCCTTAAGGTATAACAAGATAATCCTTGTCCCCCAATCTTATCTTTTTTTTTTTTTTTCCTCCAGGTTAAACATACCCTTTTCCACCAGTCATGTAATTATTTCCAAAGAAACTCTGGAACGAATAGCACAATGAATACCTGAGGTATAATATTTACATAGTTTAGGAACTGGTATTTGACAGTCCAATATTTTATTGATTGGTGGTAACCAAGACTATTATATTTGTTAATACCTTTTAAGGAAGCCAGGATATTAAAAATATACGAAATTTTGGAACTATACTAAGCATAATTTAACTTTTCTTTGATATTTTGGCAGGTATGGTATCCCAGAGTGTATCGAGGTGTTCTTTCTGGCTATATTGTTTATTGTGGTATAACTATATGGAAGTACTAATGAAATTAATGGTCTAGCTCATAAAAAACAAGAAAAAAATTTTAGCAATAATTAAGGGGTTATTTGGTAGGTTTTTTTTTTTTATTTGCTTCTATTACACTAATCAAAAAACATTGACTCTAGTTCCATTTTTCCTTTTCTAACTTTAATCAACTCTGTTTTTTAACGTTAATCAATAAGATTTTTATCCAAAGCCTCGAATCCCATAGCACCAGCAAAGAAGGCAGAGTCATTTGCAATCAAGGAGGACATAAAATCCTTCTTCTCATTTAATTGTCCCTTCTTGTCAAAATGCCTGTTATCAAGAAATTGTTTTAAATTATAGGAAGAAGGTAGAAAGTGTTGGGAAAAGAATGACACCAAACAGAAAGAAATCTAGTACACCATTTCCAGGATAAAATAAAGGCATTGATGAGTCAACTCACACATTTTCCTTTTTAGTTCAGATGATAAGGCAATCACTAGGTGTTAACCTATTATATTTACTTTCTTTGTTTTATCTGGAACCAGAAATAGAGATGAACAAAGCCTCGATGTACTTTTGGGTTTTTAAAATATGTGGTTAGATTATTTTTCCCTTTCAATTGTTCATACTTGCCTATTTCCTTAGCTCATCCTAAGAAACTAAATGGATTTTCCAGACATTTAAACAACTGCAATAAAAATGGCCCTGCCTCAGTAATGTCAGGCTAGCCTCTAAACCACAGAAAGATCCTTTGGCAACCGGGGTCCACTGTGGTGTTTTAAAAGAACCTCATTTAATCATGTCAGCAAACATCTCCCTTAGCAATGCAGACCAACCACTGTTGCCAGCTATAAAGCCTGAATAGCAATCCAACTGACCTTCAGAGGAGAAATGTGAGATTGTAAGACATATCCGTGGACATTTTCTATTTGAGAAAGGTTCTTTTCCGATACATGCACGAGTTCAGGCCCTCTTACTTCATGGGTTAGTCGAGGTAAGGAATGATCATGTGGAGCGTCCTCATCTTGATATCGATACTTCTAGGAAAAAAGAAAAGAAAGAAGAAAGAAAGAGAGAAAAAGCATCAGTTCTGAGATTCACATTCTAACTTCACTTACAGGACACAGTTTGAACCTATTGTTGATTTCATCAAACAGGCATTGCTGCAGACGTTTTTGAGATCACCATAAACCAGGTCAAGTATAAGCAAAACTGATCCCATCATCAATATCAACCAATGCTGGTGACTGGCTTCTGCCTGACAATGTACCATCGCTGTTTATCAGCTATGGAAGGATGATAACAAATAAGGCCAAGACAATTTAGCTAAATAAGTGAGGAAGTAATCTTCCAAATGACCAGAATAGCTAAATATGTGCTAAAAATTAGGGTAACATTCCAGGAAATGGATGAAGGAAAAAAGCACTGAGCAAGAAAAGTGAATTCTGATAAAAGATCACTACCCATATATCCACCAGGTGCTCCTTGGAAACTCTAAAGGAAGTTCTACTCTGTCCTACAGGGTTGCTATGAGTTGGAATTGACTCGACGGCAATGGGTTACCCATATATCAGTTGTAAAACTTAATTTTGTGTTGAAATTTGTGAAAAGTTTAAGTTCCTTTGGAAATGAGGAAAAATTTTTGCCACCTACATTATTTGTATTGGCCTCAAAAGGAAGACAATCTTTTCTTCCTTTATTTCACCCTCCAGAAGGAAGAGTACTGATTCAGATTAGTTGCATTCTGGGACAAAAGATGACGATTTCTAGGGATGGAACTCTAAAAGAACTTAAAAAAATCAAGATAAAAGAGTCTGTCTATATTCAGAGGAGAGGGAAGAGGTAATATTCCTCCTCTCTTTTCCTCTTTTCTTTTATATGCCTGTAACATTAATAACATTCTCTGACAAAGGCCATCTTTTGAGTTTTCCAAATAAACTTAAAGAAGCTGACAGAAAGAGAAAATGGTCAGGGCAAGGAATAGTGTGTGGCCAGCTTGGCCCTGGGCATGAGGGCAATCTCTGTCTTCAGCTTTCACCTGGGTCTCTCTGCTTCTGATCATTAGATTCCCATTGTTTCAAGGCTTTTGGCCTACTTGGGAAGGAAAAACGGTAACATTCTATACCCCACCTTCAATCCAGCTAATAAAGTGTTAGTTTTCCTTCCTTGGCCCTCGATCTCTGTGTATGGTACAGGGTATTAGGGATAGTGGCCCAAACACTATCATAACATCATTTTAGGCTTAACTGTGATACCTAGCTTCTTCCCAATGTCTTAACATCATTATCACCAACAATTATTTTATCACATCAGGTTACTCAAAGCATGTCTTCTTACAAAACCATGTCTATGTTTTTCACTAAATTTCGAGATAAAAAATACAATTTTCCTGGACATCAGCTCTTAAGTCTGACTCAAAAAGTACCACCCTAGAATAGGTAATTCACTCTGTTGTCTGCTCTTACTCAGAAGCTGATTATCAGTGATTTTATTTTCAGGGAGGCTTTCTAAAATGTCCAAAGCGTAAATAAAAATTACAACAATTTGACATCATGATTTCAGTTTACAAAGCCCTTTCATATGCCTCTTTCATTGTAATCGATTTTGTCTATGATACTCCATCTTACCTATGAGAAAACCAAAACTCAGAGAAGTTAGAGGACCTGTCCAGGGTCACCCAACTAGTGGGCATCAGAGATTTGGATTCCAGATAATTTGAATCCAAATCCTTTTTGTATTAAATCGTCAGTTCCCTACTAACCCCATAAGGAGATGAAGCCCAAGTCTGATAACTGAATCGGTGACTTGGTAAAAAAAAAAAAATTACTGAGAACACAGGGCAAAATGAGGCTAGGACATTTCTTCAAACTACAAATACCATACTTCTGCCTTTCCAACCCTATGACTAATTTGGGAAGGCAATCTGCCTCAGAAACACAGATCAATCTTAACATTTATTCTTGAACAGTTATGTGGTCATTGGGAGTAGAATAATATCATACATATGCCATTTTAGTTTATTTGGTTTTCTGCCCATCTTCTCTCCACTTCTGCTCCGCCTCTTCAGTTCTCACAGAGGTGCTTCCATCTACTTAGTTACCCAGGCCAGAAAAGTAGGAGTTAGTCAGACTCCATCTTCTCTTTGATATCCTTTAATTTCAATTTAATAGATTTTAATTTAATAAATCACTGAGTATGTCTTATTCATAGTCTAAATAATTCATGAGTCTATCCCTTCATTTTCATACTCCTTCCCTACCCCCCCGGGCTACTGTCAGGTTCAGGTTCTTATCAACTGTCAGCTGGGCCACAGCAGCAGTCTCTGGGCCTGTCCCCATCCTTCTTCAACAATGCACCGGGGAGCTTTCTAAAACACACAATGACGAAAACCTACCACTAGCTCCCCAGTGTTCAAGCCTGCTTACCCTACCATAAGCCAACCCCTAAAACCACCACATGAGCTGAATCCCCATTGCTCCTGAACTCTTTTTTTCCTCACCACTCTCACCTCTGAGGTTATATTCCAGAAACATAAACTGTTTTGTGCTTCCTCATGCATGTGTTTATCTCCTTGGGGCCTTTCCATGGGCTATCCCCTGTGCTTGGAATGCTTTTCCTCTCTAGTTCCCCGTTTGATCTAATTCTTACTTGTCCCAGCATAGAGTCCATCTTCTTAAGAAAGCCTTGTCTTAAACCTGCTTACAAGCCTGACTTCAATTTGTCTCTCAGAGCTCGAATGTGCATAGCTCCATCATTGTACTCACACTGTATTGTAATTTCTATTTATGGACTGAGCTTCTTGAGGGCAGGGGCTGTGTCATCTTTATCTTGCAAGCCCTAGCATCCAGCACAGAGTGTGACACTGAGGAGATGCCTAGTAAGTAATTGTGGTAATGAATATAAACAGATTGCTAACTCCAGTTTTTACTTTTTTAAATTAACATATATAAAGCTAGGCTCATGTCACTTACGACAGTCTTGGAATGATTATATTCTGAAACATAAAGACCTAAGGGCATCAGAAGGAATTTTTTTTTTTTTTTTTTTTTTTTTGTGGAGTGAGAAGGAATCTTCCTACAGTAGGACTGAGCTGGCTTTAAAGAAAAATTTCATCCCTAAAAATATAGATCTCATTGAATTGTTTGGATAAATAACTATCAGGACACAAATAAGCTTAGTTGCACTGATGCAATGGCACAAATAACTTATTTCGTATTAATTCTTTTCATAAAATTAAGACTCATTTTAAAGACTGATAAAACCTTAAATAAGACTGTAAAACCAATCTTGATGCTCAACTAATATTTCATTGATAAAAATTGCTCATTATTCATTTTAATTCTCACCTATCCTTCAGCTCTGAACAAGACATTACCTCTTTTAGGAAGCTTTCCTGAACTGCAAGTCTGAGTTTTTGTGGGTATTTCCATAGTTCCCTGTATTCCTCCTAAACCAAAAACTGCTGCCATCGAGTCAATTCTGACTCACAGTGACCCTACAGGACAGAGCAGAACTACTCCATAAGGTTTCAAAGGCTATAAATCTTTACAGAAGCAGACTGCCACAGCTTTCTCCTACAGAGCAGCTGGTGGGTTCCAAACACTGACCTTCTGGTTAGCAGCTGAGTACTTTAACCACTGAACCACCAGGTCTCCTTTATACTCCCCCGGTCACAACTTACCATGCTACATCATAATTGGCTGTGTATTTGTCTGTTTGTTGTTGTTGTTCCATTGAACTGTAAGATTTGTGAGGACTAAGACCATGTTGGTCTTCTTCATCCTCAGATCTCTACCCCTTAGCCAAGTGCTATGCTCAATACGTATTTGTTGAATAAAGTTATTACTGACAAGTGAATAAATGGATGAAATGGAGATCAGTTGCTTAAGTCACAAAGCTATTTTGGCTACTGGATGCAACCTCTTGTATTGAAAAATATTATGAACATAGGTTAGAAGAACAACAACAAAAAAGGCAACCACATCATTGCTTGGCATAATCTTAAAGGACATCAGACTCTTAAGTATTATATTTCTCTCTCCTGGCCCATTCATTTCAATAATATATGCTCAGAATATAAACTCAATAAGAACCTGTTTGTGTCCTTTAGAAGACCATAAATTAACAAGTGAGTTAATGTGCACAGTTAAGTTACCATGCAGTGTAAAAATGCCTGTAGGTATAAACTGAGTTCTGAAGGAGTAGAAATGGATCAGCACCAGCTCCGTCTGAGGCTCCCCAGTTTGAAACAGGATGTCGAATGATGTAGAAAGAGGTAAGGAATGTTCTAAGTAAAAGTGACAATGAGTTTAGAGGAGATAAGTGATAAGAGAGAATGAAGCTGTGAGGGAACCAAAAAGCAAACAAACAAACCCACTGCCGTGGAGTGGATTCTGACTCATAGCGACCCTATAGGACAGAGTAGAACTGCCCTATAGGACAGAGTAGAACTGCCCTATAGGTTTTCCAAGGAGCAGCTGGTGGATTCAAACTGCCAAACCTTTTGGTTAACAGCCAAACTCTTAACTACGGTGCCACCAGGGCTCCTGTAAGGGAACAGTGAGATCTTTATGTGGGTTGTAGGAGATACTGTTGTTCCACCCACCTAAATCCTTGGAAATACCTTTAACCTGTTTAAGGCTCACATCTTCACTGTTGCCTTTGGGTGACTGAAGTCTCCTCACTCGGATGTGCCTGTGAGTTACACCAGCACCCTCCAACTTCAACACCACAAGGTGAGACAAATCTTATGGTGCAAATTACACTCCAAAGCACCCTCACGGGATCAGCTTTCATGAAGGGATAGACTGCAATTGGACCTACATTCTTGCAGAGATCCTTGGTATGTCCCTCATTCTCTTAATGAGTTTCTCCTGGAAATTTTCCTCCATAAATCACACACATACCAATCCCTATCTTAGGTCTGCCTCTAAGGAACCGTACGTAAGATTTAGATGGATCTTGGAAGGTGAGGTAGAGTGTGGCAGGAGGTGAGGCTGGAAGTCAGACTGCTGGCCTTTGTAAACAACAGGGAGCCATCCAAGGTCTATAAACAATATTCTGCCTGGTGACAGCCAGATAGTTTCCTTCTTTTTTTTTTCTTTTAATGTTCTGCCTATGAGTAAGCAAGAGATGACAAGAACTGAAATGCCCTATATTTAAATCAAATTCCAGCCTCCAAAGGAATCACTTTGATATGGCACAGAAGAATCTGTTTGCCTTCAAATCTTGATTCCCTTTGGCTAAACTAAAAGTGATTTATTGACTTGTCTAAGACTAATATCAACATTTATGCCAATGCTAATACTAATGCTTATATTAATACAAATACTAATCGTAATGCCAATGCCAATATTAAATAATAATAACAGCCACCCTGCTAAATCATCTCTGCAAGACAGATGCTATTATTATCTTTTTCTAAGGCTTGGGTACTTAATTTTTCCAAGCTTACACGGCTGGTGAGTGGAAAATCAGGATTCAAACTCAGGTTAGTCAGGTTCTAGAGCAGGGCTTCTCATTGCTTCAGTCCTGTTCTACCCCATGCTGAGAATTTGCATTTCCACCCCAGAATCTACAGTTTAACAAAATCCCCAGGTGATTTTCATGTATACATCTATCTACATTTTAACAAGATCCCCAGGATTCTTATCTATAAGAATCTGATTTAGTATTTCTGGGGTGGAAAACGCAAATGCTCAGCAGGGGGTTAAACCAGACCGAAGCAGTGAGAAGCCCCACTCTAGAGCTAGAGCACTTAAATATTCTAAGCTGGTTATGACGCAAAGATCTTAAGAGGCCAACTGACCCGTATCTTTATCTTCAGGAGATAAAGTTCTTAGGAAATCTTTGAGAGTCATCTAACAAGGGAGAGTAAACAACTCCGCAGACGTCAGTTTGTTATTTAAGAATCAGCGCTTAAGTTCTGGGTATATCTGAGTCATCTCTCATTCTAGAGTTTGTTAGGTACCAATGGCATGCTGGATACTTTTGAAGGGGTCTGTATTACCTAAAAAAGGAAGGCAGTTTGAGGTAGTCCTCTTCTTTGGAATCTGTGCCTTTGTTTCTCTCCTCAACCTGGCCAATTTCACTGGACTCCAGAATGAAAAAAATCTTTATAAATAGGTTATATTTCTTCTTACGGACCTAATAGAGTGGAGGTAGAAGAAGCGCTCGAAGTAGTGAAGACTGTGGTAGTATTTATGTCTCCCCGTCTTAGCTCATTTGGTCCCTGACTTCTGGAATCCCATTCCCTTCTTCTGTCTGAAGGCCCCTCCCCCCATACACCTCATCAGGTAAACTTTTCAGGTCTTTGATAAGCAGTTTGGGTGTCACCTTCTCTTGGAAGCATTCTCTGACTGCTCAGGTTGAAAGGATAGCCCTCCTTTATGCTCCCATAGTGTTCTGCACATATTTCTTCACTGAATTATACCTTTATATCGCAATAATCTGTTCATGTGTCTATCTCCCCTACTAGCCCATGAGTGCCCCAAGAGCAGAGAGGGAGTCATTTTCATCCATTAATCTCCAGTGCCCAAACTGACTTCCTGAAACAGAGTAAGTGACCAATAAATGTGAATTTAATTCAACTGAACTTAAATGTTCTGGACGCTAATATGATCCACCTGATCAAGAAGCCCTTCCAGCAAACCTGCATGCAATTGTACTCACACTTCATTTCTACCACAGCTCCCATGTGGGTAAACAAAAACCGAGGAAGTCTGACTAGATTCTGCGCAGTATATTCAGTTGATGCCTATGTGAATCAGAACCACGCTGAATTGCCCAGAATTCAAACACAGAAGCCTATACATGTCTGACCCATCACGAGAGGTTCTCCTGTACAGTTTGGAATATGTTACTAAGCTGGCATGGTGCATGATAAGTGATGGAGGAGTTGCAAATTTTTCATAAATAAAAATCTAGATGTATCTCTTTTGCTGCATAAAAAGTACTCTACTTCCCCCTTGCAGCAGGAGTTGGCACTGTGCAGATAAGACAGAGAAAGAGGGAGAGAGCAAACCAAAAGTTAGGGAGAGCCAGAATATGTTTGTGTGCTCCTGAACATTAATATAATACCTAACAGTTAGTTAGGTACACTATCCATGTGCCAGACCCTTCACTAAGACCATGATAGAAATTGTCCCATTTAAGCCTTGTAGCGATATAATGAAGCAGGTACATTAAGGAATCAATTACAGTTCTTTACGCAAAGCCTGGCATTTAGAAAATGCTCCAAACCTGTTAGTTCCACTGCTTCTGTTAACTGTATTGACAAATAGCTTACTCTGTGTCAAGTCTTATCTCTCCCTCTGTAATCTAAGTTCTTTGAGGGCGGGAATCCTGACTTACTACATCTTTGTCTCCCACAGAGTGGTCAGAACAGAGTGCCACGTAGTGTACGTCCAACAGGCCTGGGTTGGTTGATTGAATGCAACCACTGGAAGAAAGCTTCTTAGTTTTAAAAGTGTGCTTTGGCCAAAAGGAAGCACGTATTTTAGGAGGAATGTAAAGTCAGTAAGAAAATTAAATAAATGGATAACAAACATACAAAAGAAGTGATGATCCCTAAGAAAAAGGTGAATGGAGCAGAGAAAACAGAGGAAGCTAGGAGGGTGAAGAAAGCAATCTCAAAAAAAAAAAAAAAAAATGAATAGCATGGAAATGCGTGGTTTTCACATTGCCTCTTTTGCTGCTCATCTTGTTTTGTCTAATCACCCTTAGCCTTCTGGACAGCCTTAAGTAAGACTGTAGAAGTGTAACTTCCACACTCCAATGTTCTCATCCAGGCCCTGTCAGCTACCATCTTATTTTGCAGAAAATATGTTGTTAAAACACTGATATTTATTTTTAAGAATTTCATTTACTAGAGATGTATGCTGAATGCAGGCAGCTGTAGCTCAATTACCAGCTGCCATCCTACACACACAGACACACACACACACACACACGGTTCTTCTTTCCAGCTCCTTCCTTTTTCCTCAATGTCTTAGCCTGTGACCTGTGACCCATCCTCCTTTTTGATGATTCTAAGCCTGTTTCCACACATAATGCCTCCTCTCTCTAACTCACTACCACCATCTCTGGAGGAAAACTATGGGTAAAAGAAAGAAAAAGGAGAAGATAAAGGAATATTTAACGCAACAATCACATCAATATTTGTATCTGTATTTTTTATTTGAACTAAACTTCTCTGTCATTTTGGCTGGAGTAGGACTCTCTTTCACCTTTCAGTCCTTTCTGTTCACTATCCTTATTAATTTTTCCAGAATGGTTGTGTGTATGTTGCAAATCTTGGAAAGGGATGTTAGATAGGAGGAAAATGGGAGCAGGAAGAGCAAGGCAGACCATCCATATTTTTCACATTTACTTCCCGTAAGGAGACCTCCTGGCTTTCCATATTAGGGGGATCTCTTCCCCCTACCACATCACTCTCTGCCTTATAAGCTGTCAGGGTATCTTGCATTTATTTTTCATAAAGCTCATCACAATTTTATTTTATGTTTATTACTGTGATTACTAGCTTCGTAATTGAACAATGCAGGAAGCATCAAAAGAAGATGGAAAGAATACACAGAATCACTGTACCAAAAGAATTGGTCGATGTTCAACCATTTCAGGAGGTAGCATATAATCAAGAACCAATGGTACTGAAGGAAGAAGTCCAAGCTGCACAGAGGGCATTGGCGAAAACAAGGCTCCATGAATTGACGGAATACCAAGTGAGATGTTTCAACAAACAGGTGCAATGCTGGAAACACTCACTTGTCTATGCCAGGAAATTAGGAAGACAGCTACCTGGCCAACCGACTAGAAGAGATCCATAATTGTGCCCATTCCAAAGAAAGGTGATCCAACAGAATGTGGAAATTATCAAACAATATCATTAATATCACCGACAAGTAAAAAGTATGCTGACGATAATTCAAAAATGTTGCAGCAGTACATTGACGGAACTGCCAGAAATTAAAGCCAGATTTAGAAGAGGACATTGAGTGAGGGATATCACTGTTGATGTCAGATGGCACTTAACAACAACACTCACTTAGTGTTTGCCGCCTGCATTGTACCAAAATCTCCATGTGATCTGCCACCATGTCTGTTGGGTTCACTGATGATCTCTAGTGCCTGACACATGATAGATTCTTAATAAATGTTTGTTGAATAAATTATAATAGCTGGAAACGCTGGTAGCATAGTGGTTGAGAGTTCTGCTGCTAACCAAAAGGTTGGCAGTTCGAATCTACCAGGCGCTCTTTGGAAACCCTATGGGGCAGTTCTATTCTGTCCTATACGGTCCCTGTGAATTGGAATCAACTTGACGGCAACGGGTTTCGTTTGGTTTTTGTAGCCAATTCTACCTTCAAAATCCTTTACTCAAAAAGCTAATAAAAGTGGGATGAAGCTCACCGTTGCACACAGATCTTCCCCAAGTAAAGTCAACCTTTAAATAATAATTTTAAAAAAAAAGAATGATTCACAATCAGCAATACAGCTGACCCAAAGAACACTGAAAAGAGGAATTTTTCAGAGTTCGGAGCAGGATATACGTAACAGAATTGATGTGAGAGATGAAAAGCTCTCCCATGTGTTCCATTTGAATTCTTTCAAACAAAACTCACAAATGAAAGGAAATACTTTCCCGCTTTTTGCCACAAAGAACAGCACAAGCCAGGATGTTAATTAAATTACAAATCAGCTGTCTGCTTGCAGCTGACAGAACTTTGTGTGCTTCCAAGCAATGTCAGATATTTTAAACCCTCTGTAATTACCTACAATGGAGTAGCTGCCGTGAAGGACGCTTTCATGAATATTTAATGGGATCTTAAGATCCTTTTTAAAGAACTGATGATTTAAATAATCATTAGAGAACTTACTCAGTCCTGCCCTCCATCTGTTCATTGAAGATGTTGGAAATGTAGAAAATGCAAGCTCTCTCCCCTAAAACTCAAGGATAGGCCCAGACCTAGGAAAGGCCAGGTTCACCCAGAAGAGAAAATTGTATAGTTAAACAGCCCTTAAGCTATCTGAGCAAGTCAGAATGGAACACAGACCTAAAATCTGGAAAAATAATAATTGGAAAGGGGGATTATGAAATGAATTTGTATAAAATGTTGCATATAGGTTTTTTTGTTTTTTTTACAATATACATAGCACTTTCAGAAACCTTGTCTCAAGTAATTCTCTCAAGAATTGGATAAAAAGGTATTGTCACTCTGATTTCCAAATGAGAAAACAGAAACAGAGTTTCCCATGTTAAATAAATGGCAAAGCTGGGTTTGAAACTAACATAGTTCTCTGAATTTTGGTGTTCAATCTTAGGCTCACATCTGGCTATGTCACTTGCTAACTAGGAGACATTTGTCAAGTTGCTAGATATCTCTGAGCTTCAGTTGACTCAAATTATAAACCAAGAATTAGAGTATCTACCTGATAGAAAAGTGAGGATTGAATTAGACACTGTATTTCTGGCTCATAGTAAGTGCTTGACAAACGTTAATACTCTCCTTTCTTAAGTCTCACGTCCTTTACAATTTACTGGTTTAGCATTAAAAAAAAAAAAAAAGGTCCCTAAGAGTCAGCTCTTCTGTCTTACAATGCTGTCAGCTGAATGGAAAAAGAAGAAAATGTGAGCCATTATTTGCAGCTTCTAAATATGTCTCAGGAGTCCTGGTGGTACAATCGTTAAGCACTCAGCTACTAACCGATGGTGGTTTGAACCCACCATCCACTCTGAGGGAGAAAAGACCTGGCGATCTGCTCCTGTAAAGGTTATAGTTTAGGAAAATCTATGGGGTAGTTCTACTCTGTCCTATAGGGCTGCTATGAGTTGGAATCAAATCAACAACACACAACAACAACAGCAACAAATATGTCGATCATCTTTCCTCTCCTTAGGCCATCCTACTAGAATATTTTCTAAAACTCGGTGTTACGGTAGTGGCTAAGAGTGCAGGCTTTGGAGAGACCACCTGGATCAATTCCCAGTTTTATCACGTATAAGCTGTATGATCTTGGACAACTTATTTAAACTTTCTGAAACTTGATGTTCTCTTCTGTAAAATGGGAATAGTACCTATCTCACGGAATTTTTGAGAATGTCAAGCGAGGCAAGGCGTGGAAGGCACTTAGCACAGTGTCTATGAACTAGTAAATGCTCAATTAATATCAGTTATGATGATTTTATTATAAAATTAGATTTTTTATTTGATTTTAAAATATTCTGGAAGTATAAAAAACAGCTAATTGAAGGGGGTGGAGAGAATTGCTTCCTTTTCCTGCTTTCAAATCTTTCAAAGCCTATAATTGCAACTTTTCCAACTATTCCATGACATGTAGATCCTGTGTCCCAATCTCAAAGCCCTCCCTGACCCCACAAGGTGCTTTTCAGCTTCCCTTTGTGCCATCCTCAATGCCTGAAAACTGTCCAGGCTCTCTCACTCTATGTCCACTCAACTCAGCCTGCTCTGACCATTCCAGCTTCTACTACCACTCTCTCCTCCAAATTTTTCACTCAAGAAGAAATTAATGAGCACCTACTACGTGCCAGGCACCACAGTAAAGTGCTAGGGAACCAATAGTAAACAACAAAGACATACCTCCTCCTTGCCCTTTGCTCTTGATATCTTCTCTACCTCCAATTTTTTTTTTTTTTTTTTTTTACCCTGATGGTTGCCCACCCTTCAAACATTAGCTCAAACTTGATCTCTCCTCAGAAGCTTTCCCTGGACATACAGGCTTAGGGAAGTGTCCTTTTTCTGTGCTCAGAGAATACCCTGTGAATGTGTCCCTTTAAAAAAAAAAATACATGTTATATAGAAAATATCTGTCCATATGTCTATCTTTCCCACAGGAATGTGAAATTCTTGATTTGTTATGGTATCACCAGGGACATCAATAAAGTTTTCTGAACTGAACTACACTAGTAGATAGGTAAGCTCCTTGGACTCCTCCTGTATATTCCACCCCACCTAACATGTTCTGGAAGGAGCACATACTCAAAAACCTATCTGGATTCTATAAGGCACCTGGTTATTTTCATGCTGCAGATTTTTCAGAAGTAAATGAAAAACTGGTTCACTGTGTAACAGAGGTAATGAAGGGGGTTAGTTTTTGGGCTTGCATCTAGTGAGGAAAATCATTCAAGCTTTGGGTATGAGACACCTGGGAGGGTGTTGCTGGAGCAAAAGGGTTGAGAGAAGAAAAGAGAGACATGCAAGAAGGGAACTGAGTGAGCTTTCCTCCTTCTCATCTCCCGACAGCTCTGAGTTAGAACAACTAGGGAAGCAGATCATACAAATGAGGTCATCCTGTGTATTCTTACCTGAGACACTCTAAATCCCAGGACAGCAGCTGATCTAGACAAGGGAACCAATGTCAAACGAGCACAATAAAATACATCAAAGTGTACACAAGGAGGAGAAGACGTCCGGGAGAACAGGCACTAATATGTTGACAGTGGTCATCGTTGGGTGATTAATAATTTCTTTTTTTGAGCTTGTGTGTAGTTTCTAAATTTTTGAAAAGTACATATATTAATTGGAGAATAAAACTATATAACAAAAAATATGTAAGATGTGATTAAGTTATTTGGTTTGTTGTAATGGAGCAAGTCCAGTGGGCTGTAAGCTTAGTGGTGAGAAGAAAGTCTCTAGCCCTGGAAAAGGTTTATTTTAGCTCACTTAGGCCCATTTTGAGAGCTGGCCGAAGGATGCAAGGGAAGAGGTTGCCAGCTGACAAATGAAGGAGAGGGAGAGAGAGAGAGCAGGGAATGAATTTCCTGGGGAGGAACAGAGCTTGAAGTCAAACTGCTTTGGCACTAAGAAATCAAAGCAATGATTTGGGAACAAACTCGACAATTAGTTTGTCCATTTGAAGCACAACTTCAAATACTGTCTGAATGATTCTCTGGAGATAATTGCCACTGGATTCAATTGAGGGCAGTGAGATCTTGTGGGCATTCACTGACTCATTAGGCCAGCTGTGCAACCGCTGCAGCTTCTATGAGGGAATCTCATCCACTCGGAAGGTGCGTTCTGTCCCGTGTGCCTGGTACCCAGAAAAGAGGGAATGTTTCTTTAAGCAGGATGCTTCACCAAGTGACGCAAACTTCCTGTGCATCAGTTTCCTGGATTTCAATTCTGTTCCTGCCACTAGCCAGCAATGTCACTTCAGATGTGTGTGGAAGTTCTCTGAAATTTGGAGTCCTCATTTGAAAAATTGGGCTGATAATATTTATATGATAGTGTTGCTATGGAAAATTGATGAGATAATATGCATAAATGTCTTGACATGGGGCCTGGCTGCTGATAGGTGCTTAGGAAATATAAACCTGTTTTTCTTTCTGCATCAGAGTCATAGAATCGGTGTCAAGCATTGTTACCAAGCACACACATATGAGCACGCACTTTCTCCTCTCAGCCTCGTTCCAGTTCGAGGGAGCTGGCTTCTACCAGGCTATCGCAAGCATCACAGCATCACCTTAAATCAGGACAGACCTTCTGAAGGAGGCAGACTGGCTTAGTAAGGTCTTACCTCCACTGCTCCTAAGATTCTGCATCTTTTCGGTACGTAAGGTCATCTTACCCTCTCTGCTGATGCTTCCATTTAGGCCAATGTTCCTGGCCTCCTCTGCCTATAATTACAATTTCTGCACAACAGGCAGAGAGAATACAGTCTCAGACACAGATGCAACATTTGCCGTCATTGCTTACTTGAGCTACTCTTCTGACCCATTTGAGCTTCCGGACCTCAAAACCTGCCTGTGGAATTGATACCTGCTTAACCCTTTTATCCACATTTGACTTCCCCAGATTGGACCACTTGCCTACTGTAAACTAGAACAACTCCTGGGTTCTTTCTGGCTGGCTATGCACCTGGTCCTGGGATTTTTCTGGGCAGCCTGTCGGCAGGCTTCCCTGTGTGACACTAAAACCGAAGCCAAAACCAAACCAGTTGCTGTGGAATCGATTCTGACTCATGGCAACTCCATGTGTTTCAGAGCAGAACTGTGCTCCACAGGGTTTTCAATGGCTGTGTCTTTTGGAAACAGATAGCCAGGACTTTCTTCTGAGGATCCTCTGGGTGAATCCAGGCCATCAATCTTTGGGTTAGTAGCCAACCAAGTTTTAACCATTTGCTCCACCCAGGGACTCCTCTATGACACTACAGAGAGTAAAATCCTTTCCTAAAAGGAAACACAATCATTTGTTCATCCAACAAAATATAGATCAAGCACCTTATATAGTAGCCACTAAATTTTAAGTGCTGGGAATAAAAAATAAATAATAAATAAGCAAAAAAAAAAAAAAAAAAAAAACGACAAAACAAACAAACAGAAAAACCCAAACCCACTGCCATCGAGTAGATTCCAACTCATAGTGACCCTATAGGACAGAGAAGAACTGCCCCATAGGGTTTTCAAGGCTACAAATCTTTACAGAAGCAGAATGCCACATCTTTCTCACTCAGAGCAGCTGGTAGGTTCAAATCTCAGACCTTTCAGTTAGCAGCTGAGTGCTTTAATCACTGTGCCACCAGGGCTTCTTTGCTGGGAATATAGCAGTTTAAAAAATCTTCGACCTCTTGGAGTATAAATTCTAGTTGCTTTAGGTAATGTAGCTCTGTGTCTGACTTCTCTTGTTCCTCAATATACTTCTTCTACCCAGCAGTGGGCATGAACAGCTGTCCTCTCCATGGGAAGATGCCAAGTGGTTCAAATGGGAAACCACTCTGAATTGTTCCTGAAGGTGGTGCAGATAGGCTTGATCCATCCACCTGTTCTCATCCAGCTTCCTTTGTCTCAAAGCACCTGGTGATAAGCTGGCCTCAGTGGTACTGGAACAAGGCGCAGGTGAAGGGTCAAGACAGAAGGTGTGGCCTTGATTCTGGCCTCATTAGCAACGAGTTCCACTCAAAGAGGATTACTTGACAAACACACACTGTCATAAAAATAGTAATGTTTCCTCAAATAAAGATGGTTTATACTCCATGCTTTATATACCATGGTTATAGTGGCATAAATAATCCCTAAATAAGAAATTTTTTTGGGGGGAAGGCATTTGTATACTTAAACTAAGTGTTTGAATATGAAAATGAACAACACACTAATTGAATGTGCAATTACAGAATGTTATTTTATGCTTATCACAACCTTAAGATATAAGCCCCAAATAGTAACAATAATGATAACAATGATAATCACCTGGAAAGTTGTCTCGTACTCTGTCCTAGTATCCTGCTAGCAACTAACCTGAACCGACCCATCAGTGCCTACAGTGTTGTTGTGAATATATATTAATGCTTTACATTAATTTCTTCAATCTTTACAATAGTCTTATGAAATTGTTCCTATTTTATACCCCTCACTTTACAGATGAGAAAATCAAGGCAGACAGAAAGTAAGTAACTTTCCACACAATTAGTGGAGAAGCTGAGATTCATACCTCACCATCCTTGTAATCCCTACCTTTAATTCCTTCCCACACTATACTGTCTTCAAACTTGATCTCTCTGTGTCCTCTTTTTGTACTGCTCTTACAATGAAATTATCCCTCGAGTTCAGATTTTTTCATCCATCCTTCCTTTCACTGAACACTTGCAATTTTCCAGGCAGTATAATGGATGCTAATAATACAGAGATAAAACACAGCCTCACCTCTCACCAAGCTCACTTTCCAGTAGACAAGACTAACAAGCTAAAATATTACCACATTTAATTAATCTAAGATGTCATTGGTAAGATGCAATCTTCTTTCAGAGATATGAAAACATAAAAAGTACATCTTAGATTTGATGAAATACCATATTAAAATAAACACAGATTTCCATCGAGGTGTACTTAACCTAGCTTTGGAGGTGCTGGGGCAGTTTCCTGGAGAATAGGACACCTCAGATTTCTCTTAAAGAATGAGAAGACATTAGGCAAAGAGATAGCAAGTGTGTTCTTGGCAGAAGGAACCGCAAATTCAAAGTCAGGGAGCAGTTAAGACACAGCATAACTTCCCATCTTAAGATGCTAAAATGCTTAAAGGCAAGTTCTTATTCAGGTTTGTTCCCTCCAGAGGATTTGGTACAGAGCATTGAACAATTCTGTTTAACTGAAACAAAGATTTAATGTGGACTCACAGACAATTAGCAAAAGGATATCACCATTTAGATACTACAACATAAATAAGCTTATCATTTTCTCCTTAAAATTTGCAAGATGGAGTTAAGGTTTTGTGGAACTTTGAAGAATGCAGTGCTTGGAAAGACAGTCAATTCAAAATCTGAAATATAACTGATTACTTAAACTCATCACCTACAAGAATCAGGTCTGAATGATTAGACTGTTGTATAGCTTGGACTTTCATATACTAGTAGAATTTGGAAGGCCAATAGAGATCCTCTGGTGCACATTCTTCACTCATCACAGAAAACTTAGCTCTAAAATCCTTGAGCAACATCTGGCCTCTGCTTGTACCTCTCTGGACTCCGTGTAGCACATTACTGCATTTCCAGTTTGTGTGTTTTATTTTCTTTTATTTTTTTCTTGCATCTATTCGGTAAAAATTTTACCTGGATATGAAAAATTAACAATCACAGTCTTACTGTGATTTTCAAACATGCCATTTTTTTAGCCTAAAAATAATGAACCCCCTCTCAAATTTGGGTAGGACTTGCTCAACATTGAGAGCAGAATGATTCTAGGTTTTAGTACACTAGCTGCCAGGATACAGTAGTGAACAAAACAGACAATATTCTTTCTCTACGGAGCTTTCATTCTAGTGGAGATAACAGGTAAAGACAATTAACAAATAAATGAAATAATGACAGATTGTCAAGGAAACAAGAAAGTGCTCCAAGACAGCATAAAGTTGAAGCCTTATTTATTATATGAGGTCAAGGGGAACTATCTGAAACAATGATGTATAAGCTGTGTCCTGGAGAATGAATTACCCATGTAAAGAGCTGGAAAAACAGCATTCCTATGAAAGGAAAAACAGTAATGAAAGGCTCTGAGTTGGGCAAGATCTTGATGGGTTTTAGGAACTGAGAGGTCTGAAGAGGGGTGAGTGAAATGCAGTATGAGGCAGGAGAGGTAACCTGGGCTGGATTACACAGGACTTTGCAGGTCTCGAGAAGAATTTAGATCCCTGTCCTAAGAAAAATGGGAAGCCAAAAAAGGACTTACACAAGAAGGTGATGTGATCTGATTTATATTTGCAAAATCTCACTCTGGCTACTAGCAGAGAATACATTAGATGGGGGAAGAGGGCAGAAGTTGGCGAGACCATTTGGGAGGAGGATCCGTGCTGGTGCCTGGGATGAGCAGGTAGCAGAGGAGACAGGCAGAATCTGCAGGCTGGGGAGCTCTGCCCCTCACCATGTGAGGAAGCATCCAGGGCCCACAAACTCCAAGTTCTCATTTGCTTACCCATAAAAATAATTCCAAATGTCTATGTATCTCATTCCTTCAACCTTCCAACAACGTTCCTCAGAAGAGATGAGAAGTAATGAAAAATGAACTTTAGGATAACAATTGGTGACTAAATCAGCTCCTACCTGGGCCTATCTTTTGCCTGGGAAGAAAGATCAAGAGGTCAGGTGGCAGACTTTAAGCAACTGTATATAATGCAGCCTTGGGATGGAGGCCATGAGCAGCAGGTGCTGCATACCCGCATGTCAGTCTCCCATCAAAAACGGCCTCCTTGTTTTTAATAAGCCTGAGCATCTGATCTACCACTGAGTTAGAAATGTTTCTTCCTAATTCATTTTCTGTTTCTGGTGGTAACAGTAGCCCTACATAGTTAAAGCAAATGAGGGTACAGGGACAATCCCAAACTCCCCAGATTATACAGGGGACCCCCACATTCTTAAAAAACAATAAATTTTTATTTTTATAAAAATTATATTTGGTATTTATTATGAAACATTTTGTGCATACAAAGTAATTTATATCAGCTACACAAGCTATACTTGGAAGAAAGTCCTGGCAATCTACTTCTAAAAAATCAGCCACTGAAAACTCTATGGAGCACAGTTCTACTGACACACATGGGGTCACCATGAGGTGGAACTGACTCAGTGGCAACTGGTTTGGTTTTGGTTTCGTTATAGAAGCTATAAAGAATAATATAACAAATTACCTTGTAAGCACCCAGACTAAGAAACTGAGTATTGCCAACAGACTGGAAGCCCCCTGGTACCCATCACTAGTCATATTTATTCCTCCTTCTCCAGAGGTAACTACTGAACTTTCTGTTTATAATTCTCTGCTTTTCTCAGTGGTTTTGTGTCATATATATATATATATATATATATACACAAACAAACCTGTTGCCGTCGAGTTGATTCCAACTCATAGTGACCCTACATGACAGAGTAGACCTGCCCCATAGGGTTTCCAAGGAGTTCTGGTGGATTCTAACTGCTGACCGTTTGGTTAGCAGCTGTAGCTTTTAACTACTATGTCACCAGGGTTTCCATATACATATGTGTGTGTGTGTGTGTGTGTGTGTCTAAAAAATGTTTAGTTTTTGTGTATTTTGGAATTTATATAAGTTGTATAACACCCTGGCTATCTTTCTGGGACATTATACAGTGAAATTTATTCATGTTGATGTGTGCAGGTCTAGTTCATTTCTTTCTAGTTTTGTATAGATCGCCATTGAATGGTACACCACAATTTATCCACTTTCTCTTTCTGGAGTAACAAAATTATAACAATGTTGCTATAACACTCTTGCCCATGTTTCTTAATGTGCATATTCAAGAATCGTATTAGTGCATATACTTTGGAGTGGAATTTCCAGGTCTTAGGGCATATGGGTCTTCAACTTTAGCATACAACTAACTTGTTCCAGAGTGGTTGTATCTGTCATCAGAAGTATATCAATTTATACTCCTAATGAGATATGTACGAGAGCTATGCTTGCTCCACATTCTCCACAAAACCTGGCATTTTCAAGAAAAATACTTCAAACATGATTAAATGTCACATTTATCTGGGAAACTGAATCAATAGGGTTTATGGATAGATTACATGTGAGGGTGAGGGAGAGAAAGGGATTGAGGATCATTTCCAAATTTTTGGCGTTAACAATCATTAATACTTGATTTAAATGTCATCCTTCTGATTCTTCTTTATCTCAAATACTTGAGAGACAAATTGGAATGAATATTTTGTTCAGGTCACTAACTGGTTTGGAGTTGGTTTTTTTTCTCCGATTAAACTTCCTCTATGTGTAGGATCTACCTTCAGCCACAAGGTGGCAAGCTAATCACCCTCAAACTTGAAGCTCAAAGAGGAGATCTGAGTGAACCCGACGGTTCTTAGAAAGTTTACAAATCAAGAATTTATTCCTCAATAGATTCTTTATGGATATGACACATAAACTACTTGTTTATTGTAATATCTTAATATCTACCAATTTTCCTCTTTTATAAAGGAGTAATCAGAGGTGGGTTTTTTTCTTTTCTTTTCCCTAAATAAAACCCTGAACCTGTCACTGCTCCACCAATAGCCTCATTTGGCTCTGTGTAATTACAGCATACATTCTAGGCTCCTTAGTCTGACAAAAAAGACCCTATGACAACTATCTTGAACTTGCATTTCTATCTTCATTTCCTCTTACTTACCACTCCAAATACACACACACACCAACCACTGTTTCTCCCTCTACACATTTGGTCTTAGGGCATAGTCCAGCTATACCACATTCCTTCCAGATACTTCTACCATGCTCTTCATGCCTCCATGATTTGGTGAGGACTACTATTGGTTTTACTTAAAACACTCTCCCTTTTTTTCTACCTATTCAACTGAGATTCAAATTTGAGTCTCAGTTCCAACATCACCGTTCCAAAGGTTTCAGGGTCTCCTCCAGAAGTTAGCCATGAATCATCTAAGCCCCTAAAGCCATTTTTCTATTCCCCGTTAGAGCTGACATTTCTACACGTTTGTTTTCCCTTCCCCAAATGTTTGTTATTCACCAACAGGGAGTCATGGCAGATTTATATTTGACTCTGTTCTGTTTCCTTGCACCATGCCTGGAATCTAGTAGATCTCAATGAATGTCAACTAGCTTGCAGAATAAATGAATAAATGTTGTATGAAGGGGAATATATTAATTTGGAGTGATATTTTCTATCAGTATGTATAGTACTACACAATGCTTATATTGTTAGCACTTTTGTCTATTATTTTTGTTGTTGTTATTATAATTATCTAAAAGTCAACAAACATTGAGTTGGTTGTTGTAAGAGGTAGAAGATACTGCTTCCATCCATAAGGAGGTGAGCCAAGGGGGGAGCCAGGGAGCTGGCATAGCTCGGAACAAATTAAAGACGCAGGCAATGTGTGCATACGCAAATCAGTATAATATACTGATATAATAAAGTAGTTCCCTTAATTAACGTGATTAAATAAATCATTGGGTTTAGCTGTTGGCATGAGAAATTTGCATAATTCAGCCGACATGTCAAATATTTTTCTCAGCAAACATATTATTGATTTTTCACAAAGGTTATAATTTAACAAACACATAATATTGATTGTTGTTTGTTTTTTTTTTTCAAAAAGCTCTCAGTCCAGAGCTATGAGGATCTCAGCAAAATTGTAATCTCTTCTAATTAAAAGCTTCAACATGCAGGTATGTGCCACAAGGCATCAGGCATCATATGCTGCACTGTAATCTGAACTTGTTAACTTCACCTCTTTAGTCCTGTGACTATAACTCTTTTCTGGTCAGTAACTTTTTGCATATTTTCTTCTTGGATTTAGACCTGGGAGGATTCCTCCCTAGTTTAACTTATGCTAAAGTTGTATTTTTGTTTTAAATTCATTTCAGTCAATACTTAGTGAATGCCTACCAGGGTAAGGAAATGGGCCATGTCCTAATAAGTTACTTGTAACATGCTCCCGCAATTTATTTTTAGCTACTATTCTAATAAGGTCCTGTTCTGTGCCAGATATTATTGTAGGAGAAAGAATCTAAGACTCAAAACATTGTATTGGTGTGCTGGGAGGATCTTGTGTACTTGTTAAGAATTAACAGGCAGAAATTTATTCAAACAGTTTTTGCAGAATCTTTTCAGGTTCTTTCAGAGAACCAGCAGTTACAGGACTGTGTATGGTCTCAGCCCTAAATTGGGAACTTGACCTTTTTTAAAAGTCAAAGCTAGTAGGAAAACTATGTTATATTGATTTTAGAAAACATCATCAAATGAAGCAACTTAAGTCAGCATATAAATTGCTGTTGACTATTATTGAATAACCACAGTGTGCCAGGCACTATTAATTCAGCTGAAACTCATTAATTCAAGTGAATAACTAGGTCCCCTTTAGGAGGGCTCACATTTTACAAATGACCAAGCAAGGGAAAAACACCCAGCTGAAAGGCAACAGAACTGGCAGGCACTTTCATCATCTGCTGTTAATTAGAAGAAATAGAACTTAATTTTATTCAGAATAATGCTTCATCATGGCTTTGGAAAGTAATGAAGTCTCAGGAGAGCTGACTGGGCTCCTCTAATAAACTTTCCATGAGACATGGCAGATTGGTTGAGGGTCGAGAGGGGTCTTCTTGTAAAATATTCAGGGCTGCGGAAAGGTAAAATAAAAATGAACAAAATTCCCACTTTTCTGTCAAAAGCACCATAAAAAAATACAAAACTAATTTCTCTGGCCACCTATGGACCACTCTTTTTGAGATGAGAATAATGGAAACTTAACTGAGCCAAGAAAATGAAGGACACGCTGAACTTGAGTTCTAGATGGCCACTACTCTAGGAGATCTGGGTGTCTTCCTTTGCTGTGAAAGATCATTTGATATTATGGAGTTAGGTGCTCACAGTTTTTTAAATGACTTGACATCACACTTTCCTAATGATAGAACATAGCTTCTAATATCTTACTATCATTACATAGTCTTTCAACAAATATTTATTGGGTTTCTATAATGAGCTAGGCGCTTTGCTAAATGCTAGGTATACAACAATCAAGAAAACAGTTTCAATCACTACCTTCATGGAGTTTATAGCCTAGTAGGGAAGACAGATACTAATTGCACAAATGATTACTTAATTACAGCCATGACATGATCTATGAAGAAAAAATACACGGGCATTTAGCGTATGTACTAGTAAGTAGCAAGACACATAGCTCAACAAGTCTAGGTGATGATACAAATGATAGCTATCTTTTACTGAGCACCTATTATGTGCCAGGAACTATGCTAAGTACTTTGCATTATTTCTTATTTTTACAACTACCCTGTGAGGAAAAATTAAATATTCCCTTGTCACAGATGAAGACCCCTAACCCCATGGATTCTATGATGACAGATGCCACCAAAAAAAATCTCATTAATGGTCTGGTTATAGCTTGAGGGCCACCATTTTGCCACCTCTCTTTTAGACTCAGCTTACATGTTACCTTGTCTGTGAAGCCTTTTTTCTGGCAGCCAGTGTTCCCTATTTTGTGCTTTTCAAAGCCCTTTGTTTAAAGTCTAACATGTTGAAATGTATTTGATCTATTTACATATCTGACTCCCCCACTGGATTGTAATCTTCTTGATGAAGGAGACCATCTTTTAACTATGTTTTATTTATTTTTATATCCCCTGCATCTAGCAAGCTCAGTGCTTGACATTTATAGGTACTCAGTAAATATTTATTGAATCATCTTTGAGTAAATAAAATATGTTCTTAGAGTCTCCAGTAAGAATACAACACATACTTGAAAATAAGTATAGCATTTCATCTGAAATGCTGAGAAAATATTTGAAAGGCAAATTGTTCATTAATAAGTATCTAGAATAGACTATGCACCTGGTACACAATGCATATTAATTTGAAGATATCTTAAATGGATGAAAAAAACCTTTTTATTTTCTAAATGTTGACAAGCATTATAAATGTCAAACAAAATAGCAGTTGGTTTTCAACTAAATAGAATCCACTTAGATATTAAGCCTTGCACTTGTTCCCCATTCCTGACTTGAGCTGATCATAATAGGACAAAATGTGCTTTTTAAAAGTTATACTTTTACAACAACAGGCAATGCCTAATAGAATCAGTGACTCTAGAAGTCAAAGGAAGTCCGACAATTCCTTTGGTTCAATCTCATGCCTACAGAAGGACCTGCTCAGGTCTGATGGCTTTCACATTCTCAACAATAACATCTACCTGTGTCTCCCAGTTTCTAACCTAATGCTAATTTTTCCTACAGCTGTCTACGCCTCTACCTAATAGTAGCTTCTAAAACACTATTAAATGTAAAAGAAAAAAAGAGAAAAAATTGGGGGCACCCACTTCCTTCTTTGCATTTGGACAACTCACTTGTTTCAGAGGGAAGGACCAATTCAAACTCCCAACCCCAACATGAAGCCTTCCAGGTTTTCTTCCTCTGAAAGTACTCTTCCTCTCCACATTTTATCACTCAATGCTTACAATATTTATCTTTAAAATTATATCACAGTATTTTGGAATTGTTCTTGTCATTTCTTTAAATAAATATCTAAAAGATGCACGTGTCCAATCTTATAACTAAATTGCAATCCAGTTTTGAACAGCAGTCTTGCTGTATTTTCTTGATCTCCCTCAAGCATCTAGCACAGTAAATACAACTTATATATATATATTATGATGAGGACTCTAAAAAGCCTTCAAAACTCGATCCATTTCTTAGAACTCTATTTATTTATGCACCTTGAATATATTATAATAAGGAGCCCTTGTGGTGCAATGGTTAAGTGCTTGGCTACTAACTGAAAGGTTGGCAGTTTGAACCTACCAAGTGGCTCTGTGGGAGAAAGACCTGGCAATCTGTTTCCATAAAGATTACAGCCAAGAAAAACCTATGGAGAAGTTTTACTCTGTCACATGGGGTCACTATGAGTCAGAATCAACTTGATGGCACCCAACAACAACACATATATTGTAATAACCCGCCCACTGCCATCAAATCGATTCTGACTCATAGCGACCCCATAGGGTTTCCAAAGCTGTAAATCTCTATGGAAGCAGACTGCCACATCTTTCTCCTGCAGAGCTGCTGGTGGTTTGGAACCACCAACCTTTCAGTTAGCAGTCAATCGCTATAACCACTGTGCGATAATGAACCCTCCCAAAATCTTTAATTTAATTTCCTTCTTTTTTTTTTTTTTTTTAAATCACAATTCAACTCCATTTAAATAAGTTTATTTTGGGTAACATTTCTACAAACACCCATTCACTATCAGATTATATTCCTTGTGCCTAGCACAGTGACTAGCATATTAACCAAACAAAACCAAACTCACTGCCATTGAGTCCATTTCAACTCATAGCGACCCTATAAGACAGAGTAGAACTGCCCCATAGGGTTTCCAAGGCTGTAATCTTCACGGAGGAAACCCTGGTGGCATAGTGATTAAAAGCTATGGTTTGTTAACAAAAAGGTCAGCAGTTCAAATCCACCAGGTGCTCGTTGGAAACCCTCTGGGGCAGTTCTTCTCTGTTCTATAGAGTCCTTATGAGTTGGAATCCACTCCACGGCTATGGGTTTGGTTTGGTTTTTTGTAATATTTACAGAAGTAGACTGCCACATCTTTCTCCCAAGGAACGGACTGGTGAATTCAAACTGTAGACCTTTCAGTTAGCAGCCAAGCGCTTTAACCATTGGGCTGCCACAGTTCCTTCAGCATAGTATAGGCCCTCAATAAATATATGTTGGATGAGCAAATGAAGGAAGACTCCAAATGGCGGCTTTTTGGTAACATCTGAGATTGAGTTATTCTAAAATATGAAGGCAAGTAAATGAATGAATGAATCCACACTCACAACATGTCCATGTTTGCAAGAAATATTATACTACTACTCTGATTTATTATGCTTTATTATGCTTAACAAGGAGCCCTGGTGGCGCAGTGGTTAAGCACTCGGCTGCTAACTGAAAGATCAGCAGTTCGAACTCACCAGTTGGCTCCGTGGGAGAAAGCTGTGGCAGTCTGCTTCCCTAAAGATTACAGCCTTGGAAACCACGTGGGGCAGTTCTACTCTGTCCTACAGGGTTGCTATGAGTCAGAACTGACTCCACGGCAATGGGTTGTGTTTAAAACAAATGTTGATATTTGGAAAGAAGGTCTGACTTTTTTTTAGACCTTCTTCCAGCATAATTAGTGAGAAGTAAAGACTGGATAACCTTTGGACAACAATCCCCAGAGTGCAAAGAAACCATGCTTTTCTTGGGAATCTACCATTTCTGCTGTGAGCAGCAGCATGGGGAGCTCACTGAAAGGGCCAAAACATGTCACAGGGCAAGGTGCCAAGCAGCCAGGTGGGGTTCAGATGGTATGCCAGTGTTAGGCTGAAAAAAGGCAGACCCTAAAATCAGTCTTGTCCTTATAGCTCCTGTGTAACTGGCTCTCAGTTCCAGAAAGTTTAAGTAAAACAGCTGAAAGAATACCAGAATCGCCACAATGACACTTGGGCTTTGGTCCTGGCTCTGCCTCTAAGTAGCTGTGAAACCTTAGCAAAGACACTTTCCTTCTCTGGAAAACAGATTGCTTACCTAAAATATTCTAGGGAACTAGGCTAGAGCAGTAGTCCTCTGTTGCGTGCTGAAGACACACTGGTATATCATGCTTATTAGTGAGAAGCACTGCAAGTACAGTGAAACCTGTGACAGACAGGACTCAATGGGGCTGCCTTGCTTGTCTGGATCTCACAGGTTTTCCACCTTTGACAGGGTGCAGTCTTAACCAGTTTTCTATCACTCATTTTGGTGGAAGATAATTTGAGTTTTCCTTCTCCGACAGGTTTCCACCTTACACAGGTTCCAGCTCTCGCAGGTTTTACTGTATTTTGATATTATTAATAAAAAACCAAAAAACCAAACCCACTGCTGTCCAGTCAATTCCAACTCATAGCAACCCTATAGGACAGAGTAGAACTGCTGCATAGGGTTTCCAAGAAGCAGCTGGTGGATTCCAACTGCCAACCTTTTGGTTAACAACTGAACTCTTAACCACTACACCACCAGGGCTCCATTATTAATAAAGTGATTTGTAAATCATTTACCTAAATAAATGAGAGCCAACTTAAGAGAGGTTAACATCAAAATCTCACTCACTTGTATTCTGTTGTGTTTGCTTTAGAGGAAGAGAAAGGAGCCAGACTGCAGTGAAAACACAGCCTATTAAAGCACAGCCTATTTTATCTAGGTTAGATTTTAAGTGGTTCTAACTGATGCTGTGACAATAAGGGATGGTTGTCATGCCCTCCTTTCTTGCAATATTTTTGGGTGTTTTATAAAAACTTGGGTATGTTTATAGGAATGAATTGCTCCTTCATACATGTCATAGAGGAAAAAGTTCTGAGAAGAGTGGGAAAGAGGCTGTCTCTGTCAGTACTGAACTGCAGGAATTTAGATCTGAGTTGGCCTCAGGAAACTGGCTTTGCAGAGTCCCTGGGAACACTGCAGACATCCCCGAGGAAAGACTTCCATCTCCTAGAGGAGCCTCACCCAAGGGTGAACTGTCCCTTAATGTGGTGTGACTGGGGGCAGGTTCATTGGGAGAGAACAGGAAGAAAGAACAATCCTGAATTAGCTTAAAGTATCTTGTTTTAAACATTACCATAAATAGCACCTCCATTTCTTTTTCTTCCATGTATAATGTGATTTAATTAATAGTTATACTGGTTTTTATTTAATAAAAAGCTATTCTCACAGAACTATGCTGTATCATGGTTATGGGTCTAAAGTTTCCATAGTTGTCAAATGCTCTGGACTAAACATAACCTAGGGTCTCTCTTACTGAAAGCAAATCAAATCAGTTACTGTTGAGTTGATTTTGACTCATAGTGACCCCATGTGTCTCAGAGTGCAACTGTGCACCATAGGGTTTTCAATGGCTGATTTTCGGAAGTAGATTGCCAGGACGTTCTTCCAAAGTGCCTGTGGATGGACTCAAACTTCCAACCTTTCAATTAGCAGTCAAGTGCATTAACCATTTTCATCACCCAGGGACTCCAGTTACCAAACTAGGGAGCAATAACTTGTTTTTTCCCTAGGTATGTTTGCAGTTTCGATCCAATTTTTAGTGGTAGGATCACCATGCATGGCCATGAATTTATAAGTTTGAAAGGGCCTCAAGAAATAATCTTGTCCATACAATGTTTGTGAGACATACAAAATTTTATTTTACTTTTAAAGACCTCTAGACTCTCCGACTTTTCATGTGTCACCACTTCTGTGTTTAGCCACATTCGAAGTTCTTTTTGATGTTTTTCCTTCCTGATGTATTCTTTACAATACATTTAAAGCATTCCCTTCTAATTATCAAACTCCAAAACAAAACTAAAATACATGAATTTAAAAGAATATATAAGTGGTTGGGCTGTCCATACACATAGGTATTATTAATATTTCTAGCAGAGACCTCCGACACATAAAATAGTTCTCTCTTCATCAGTACGGTGCACTCAAAATACCCATAAAATGTCTCCATTACTGAAAGCATGAGTTGTGAAAAGTAGTGGAATGGGTAATCAGCATGGTTGTGGGCATTTGGGCACAGATCTGCTGCTTATATGTTGCTAATGCTGGGGCAGTTATTTAATTTCCTTAAGTCAGTTCCCATTTGTAAATGGGGATAAAAATTCCCACCTTATAGAGCTTATATGAGGAATAAATAAAGTGACTGGAACATAATAGTGTCTAATAAACACTAGGCAGCCTGTGAGACACACAGAGCACTGTGGATGACCCTCAGGGAAGGTTTCCAACCCTAGAAGAGCAGCACAGTGCCTGGAACATAGTATCTACTCAATACATGTTTGTTGAATGAATGAGTAATTATTACTCTTATTCAAATGCTAGTTTAGGAGAGTCACTTGATAGGCATTGATGCTGAACCTCAAATTACATAGGAGATGAATCTGATCACAAAACAGGCAACCTGTGAATGATCCAAGAATAAGACCCAGATCATGTAACATATTGCTATGCATTATATTCAGCTGCACTCATGTCATTTTCCCTTACAAGCCTATAAACTCCTTGAAGGCAGGGGGTGCATTTTAAATACCTCTGCATCCCCTATACTGACCACAAAGATCAGCAAAAATATGACCTACTCAATAAATATTCAGTTGAATTGAATATTGCTGGCCCATAACATAACCCCTGTTTCTGGATAAAATTTTACATGATAAAGTCGTTGTTTTTCTCTTCTGCCCAAGAAAAGGAAACTCTGTCAAAGAGAGCTTCCCAGATACATTGAAGCCCTTTCCCAGATACATACTACTGGTCTGAATTTTAAGAAAAACCAAGTAATAGCTTACAGCCTCCTTAGAAACTCATTTGAAAGTATCTCTATAAATCCGGGTTAAAAAAAAAGAAAAGCAAAAAAACTTATCTGCCAGAGTTTCTTCGGAAGAGCCGCTAATGCAAAATAAATATAACTATCCTTCTCAAACCCTGGTGGTGCAGTGGTTAAGTGCTACAGCTGTTGGAATACACCAGGAGCTTTTTGGAAACTCTGTGAGGCAGTTCTACTCTGTCCTGTAGGGTTGCTAGGAGTGGGAATCGACTCGACGCAACGGGTTTGGTTTTTGTTTTTGTTTTTTATGATCAACCTGGAGACCAGCAACACAGATGTTTGCTTCTGTGGGCAGGAGCTGCTGGTAAAACGTTGGATGAGCAGAGGATTAAGGGCTAGGTCAAAAGGTCCTCTCAAAGTTTGAACTGTTATAAAACATGACAGAGAAAATCTTCTGTCACAATGTGATAAACCAAGTTGATAACTGATCACAGAAGAGTGTTTAAACTGGATAATGCAGTTTCAGAAAAGCACAGCTGTTTGTTGTCAAGAGGAGGGCCACCGTGCTGCCACAGTTCTTCTAACCTTGCTCCACTTTCAAGTGGATTGCAGGATAAATTTTGTAAAAAGTGTCCTATAAAAAGCCCTGATGCCGTCCTTCCTCGGGTCTGCAGAATGAAGAGGGTCAGCTTTACTTAAGTGATTGGCTTCCTGTTTTTCTTAATTATACAAAATGAGGACAATGCAAAACACAGCTGGTGGAAACTCAGATGTTGCTCAAAGCCCGAAACACATAACTTTGTGATGAAAAACGTAGAAAATGCTCACTGGAGAGGGAAGAACAGCAATGACACATTTCCAGTGGCTTGCTTACGACAGCTGAAAAACGGATTTAACCTCAGAGAAGATGATGAGGTGAAAGTCTCGCTGTGGGGTATAAATGGCGGCCTTTAATTTAGACACACAAATGTTATTGAACAGAACAGACAGGAAGAATGGGATCAAGGCATGAGGCAAGGGGATTGAATAACCAGTTTATGAATGATTATGATTATGATGCCTAGAGGTTTACAAGGAATTTTTTGTCTATGAAAACTCAAATTACCCTAGAAAATGAGAAAACAAGCTGCAAAGTGTGCTAATGGAGATCTAGCCAGTTTCCAAGTATGGTGCAATATTGTTTAACCAGAATCTGGAACAAGTATTAAGTATTGTGTGACATTAAATAAACTACTCACATATTTTAAGGCTCCTTAGTGGTTTGAACCTACCCTGTGGCATTGCAGAAGAAAGGCCGGGTAATCTGCTTCTGTAAGGATTACAGCCAAGAGTAGTCTATGGAGCAGTCCTACTCTGTAACACATGGGGTTGCCATGAGTTGGAATCAACTCAATGACAACAGGTTTGTTTCTTTTGTTTGTTTTTGGTGAATCCCTACTCATCTTTCAAGGCTGAGCTCAAATACTACCTGCTCTGTAATGCCTATTCCAACCATCAGGCTGAAATAACACATCTTCTTCTTACTTCCTCAGTGTTGTATACCAAAAAACCAAACCTGTTGCCATTGAGTCGATTTAGACTCATAGAGACCCTATAGACAGAGTAGAACTGCCCCATAGTTGTATAGCATTTAGAAATTAGTTGTGTATACATCTGCATTCCTGCTATATTATGAGCTCCTTGAAAGTAGAGGCTATGACTTAATCCATTTTATAATCCTTCCAGTAACGAGTATCATGCAAGCTCTTAAGAAAAGCTCATAAATCTCAACTGAATTAATTTATCAAAAAATTTAAATAAACAAATGGTTGAATAAAATATGCATTTATGTATTCAACCTCATTGCTTGAGTGTGCAAATAAAGGTAGTGCAACACACCTTTATTGTGCACCTATTGAGGTCAGGTGCTGTATTCGGTATTGTAAGAAAAAAGGATGGTTACTAAGTTAGAACTAAATACTGTTGCTGGACTGCTGCAGGTTTGAAGCCCTGAGCACCAGTGTTACATAGCCATCCATGACTATCTAATCACTGTATTGTATGCAGTGCACTGATTGACCTGACCTTGGACAATTATTTCACAATATCTGTTTCCTCTTCCAATATATTAACAGAACCCCAAAGTTTTAGTTGTATATCAAGAGGTATCAAGAACTTTCTTCTGTAAAACAGCTCAGACAACCCTAAGAAGTAAGAAAATCAGCTTCAAAGGGTTCCTAATAGAACACTGTGCAATAGCCAGTACAGTGTGGAATGAGGTCTCCTAGGGAAGAGAAGGCATATTACTTCATTATGATTTGAAACAAGTTGTGTTACGTGACACTTAAAAAAAATAGCTGCTCATATATTTGCTGACCCTTTTATGAATTCCTACTTATTTTTCATGATTGCCCAGAATAAGGCTACACTTCACAGCCTCCATTGAACCTACATGTGGCCATGTGATAAGTTATGACCAACGGAATGTAAGCAGAAGTGTTTTTGTGGCAGTTCCTAGAAACATTCCTTGAGAGGTGGTATTTATATGCCCTTTACCCTATTCCTTTTTGTCCTGCAATCTTGAGTTAAGATTGAGGCCATCCACGGTGGAGCAGCAAGATAGAAAAAGACAGTGTCACTGACACCGTGGAGCGCCATATCAGCCCTACACTGACCACCTGGGATTTGCTGTGAAAGAGAAAGAAACTTCTTCTTTAGTTTAGCTACCGCTATTTTGATTTCCTGTCAATTGGCAGTAGGACTTGCTACCAACTAAACATTTATGTTGACATTTGTGTTCTCAACTCAGTTATGGATTAGGTAGGGAATAGTGGATGGATGGATGGGTGGGTAGACGTATGTATGTACGTATGGATGGATGGATGGATGGATGGAACAGCAGACCTTCAAATAATTAATGACTACAACAATTCATTAGGGATGAGTTTATTGGTAATTTGTAGAATAAAGGTGGTTTCTGTTATGGAACATAATGTCTTCCAGAAATAGCCCCTGCCTAGCTTCCTAGCCTCCAAATTTACCCAATTACTTATAATCCCTCACCCCTCACCCCAGTCACCTTGCATGCTTCTATGTCATTGTTTATAGTGCCTTCTTCTCACTTTTTTATCTGGCTTACTCTTACTTCAGCTCACACGTCATCTCCTGTAGAAAGGATGCCCTTACCCCTTCCCCAAAGTTAGGTGCCTCATATATATTCACCCATAGTACCCCATACACACTTTTGACTTAGATCTCATCTCTATGAATTATAATAATTGTTCTTCTGCCTGTCTCTTTTCTCTAAACTGTGAGATTCTTGAGTTACAGGATAGCACTTTGTCTTCATGAACTCTGTTCAGTCTCTGGAGCATAGCACGTATCACATCTTGTCATTGGTTTTGCCTTCCATCATATGGAAGACATAAAATTTACCCCTACTCAATTCCTAGAGCCTGGGTCTTCCCTAAATCTTGTGACATGACAGACCTTTCCTTAATTTCCATTACTCTTATCTCTGATGACATTTTCCTTTCTCCTTTCCCTTCCCCCTGATCGCTTAATTTCAGAAAACATATTTTGGGTACATACTTGGCAACATACTGACTAGATATATGTCTTAAAATTAATCTGTCAAGAAATTTTCCTCTGCATTTTATTCTACTCTTTTTTGCCAATTTCTATATAGAGTGAAGTTATCCTCGTGACTCAAAGCTTGAGGACTAGGAAAGGGGGTTGGAGAAAAATCTGTCTTTTGACATTTAAAAGATATTTGCTAAAATTAGAGAACAGTTAGCATTTCTGTTTAATAGTGAGATGAGGCCACACACATTTATGAACATTAAAAATAGACCATCTCTGTGTTCCTACTGGCCACACAGCCTATACTATAAAGTGGAGTAAATGGAAAGACAGGAGAAACCCTGTTTTGTCATAAACACAAAATCTGGGCTGACAGGTAAGCCATTTCTCAACAAAAACTGGCTCTTACCTAGCAGGGAGAAAAGTACATATAAACTTACTGCTGAAAAATTTATATCTTACAGGTAATGTTATGGGGAAAAAAAAAAACAAAACATTGCTGTCGAGTTAATTCCGACTGATAGTGACCCTATAGGACAGAGTAGAACTACCCCATAGGGTTTCCAAGGAGCGGCTGGTAGATTCGAACTGCCGACCTCTTGGTTAGCAGCCAAGCTCTTAACCACTGCGCCACCAGGGCCCCACATTTTTCCCTTAAATTAATGTTTTTTTAAAGTAGCAAAATAAAACTTAAACTTCTTAAATAGTAAGGCCAAACTAATGAAACTTCTCTGGTTCAGACCATCATCAGCTCTCTCCTGGACTACCGTTACACTCTTGAGATTAGCCTCCTTACTCTAAGACATGTCCCCTTCAAATCTATTTCCTGTCATTGCCAAATCTGAAGTGATTTGCCATTTGAGCTAACCTGATCTTGTCACTGGCTTCTTAAATATGTTTAGTGTCCCCATTGCACTCAGGATAAAATCTAAACTCCATACATATTTCTCTGTGATCTCATCCCTCTCCACATTTCTAGCTTCTGCTCTCGTAACTCCTCTTTTTATTAATAATGAATTACTTATAGTTCCTCCTGATACCTAAAATGCCCATCCATCACCCTTCCCCCTCCTGGAGCACCCATGTGGGCTCTGCTCATCCTCCAACCATTTTTTTCTTAGCTTTCACCTATTTCATCAAGACTCAGTTCAGACATGGCCTCTGCAGGAAGGGTTATACTATCTCCCAATCCCCAGGCTGGGCAAAGTGGAATAAATCCTCCAACAAAACCCTATGCAAAAGTCCCTTGTAGCACTTTCCATGTCTCACAACAAGCATCCACGTCCATGTGCATCTCTCCTACAAACTATAGGCTTCTTGAGACCCGAGACGATTTTATTAGTCCACATCCAGCAGAGTGGTTCTCAAGCCTGGCTAAACAGTAGGACTACCTAGAATTAAAACAAACAAACAAAAAAAAAAACTATACCCAGGCCTCACACTGAACCAACTGAATTCAAATCTCAGGAGTAGAGCAAAACATACTTCTTGCCTCAGGGCCCTTGCACTAGCTATTTCCTCTGCCTGAACAGCTCCTCCCTCAGATAGCTACATGGATCATTCTCCCACCTTCTTCAAGTCTTCTTTTAAATGTCACGTTCTCATTGAAGCCTATCCCATCATTATTAAACTTGTTAGCATCTTTCCCTCACACTCTTCAATCCTCTTACTAATAGTAATTAGCACATTCTGCCATTTAACGTAATTTTTTATTATCTTTAAAGTTTATTGTCTGTCTCTCCAAATGCAGAAATCATTTGTTTTGTTCACTAATGTGGCAACAACACTTAGCACAGTCCCTAGCATAGTTCATTATCTATCTGTCCATCAATCATCTTTCTAAAATGTATCTATCTATTAAATACATGAATGAATGAATTCTATTTGCCATCTACAGTTTAGTAGAAAAAGATGTTTATAAAGTTTTGAAAGCCTGCAGAAGTAGGACTGATTAATTCTGCCTCTGGGAATCAGGAAATACATCACGGAGGAGGTGATAATTGAGTTGAGACTTGAAGGATATTTCAGGCAGATAAAGAGGGAAGTGATTAAAATAGTGTCTAGGAAAGCACCAAGCTCAGAGTCTGACACATAGCAGTCCCTCAACAAGGCCTTGTTAACATTAAAAGAGGGTCTAGGCAGACAGAAAAGCACAAGCACAAAGATGAGAAAGTTTATGAACTATTTGGAATGGACGTAGTATGCAAGTAATGAGAGAAAAGACTAAATTGATATATCTTGACTAAATCAGATGATTTTATTTGCTTGTCTCTGCAAATATTAAAAGAATCTACATGTCTTTTTAGTATCCTCATTCTTGTATATAAGCCTACAATATTAAAATATGTTAGCACTGCTTACTGTCATTGTTCTACTTATGGTCCATATCATTCTTTATAGTTTTCAAATACGCTTTGCATTATTATTTAACTGTGCTGTGTTTTCTACCCAACTAGACCTAACCTTTGGTAGTATAAGGAATGACCTCATTATCTTTCTTTTGTATTCATCGTAGTGGTATGTAAGTCCATAAAAACACTTAACAACTAGCTCTCCTATAAATTCATTAATCTATTAATCCATACAGACAAAACATTTGTTATATTTAAATACCTACTGTGTGCCAGACACTGTATTAAGGACTTGGGATATGGAGGTGAAATTCAACCCCTGCTACTAAGGAACATACAGTGCTACAAAGGGATAGAAAACGAACAACTGCAATTTAGGGATTAAGTGCTACACAGGAGATAACCCTATAGTGTTTTACAAGCATATTTTATTAGATTTAACAAAATGGAGGAAAGGGCCAGGGGAACTTTTCTCAGCACTATTATTCTTGGCATTTTTTCCTAAAAATGCATGTGTATATAGGCATTTTATGTAGATTTAAATTATTATTTTTAGACATATACTCACATAGAGACAATTATAACACCATTAAAAAAAGACACTAACCTACTTAAATCACATTAAAGGAAAAATATATTTTCTGGTAAGACCTTAACTAACTCCACTTTCATTCAAAACTCAATAATATATAGTGCCAAAAAGTTTGCAGTTTCCTGTGAGAAGTGGAAGACCAACTACTGGGATTTTTGTTGAAGGGGAGAAAATTCTCAGCAGTTTCATCATTAAACTATAATAAAAAATTAGTAGCAATTAACCATATAGAGAAGAGAATGAAGGAAGGACATTCTGAGAATAGAATATATGTGCAAAGGCCCAAAAGTACAAGGAAGGGTGGCCAATGTGGGAACAGTAAGCATATATCACTATAGTGCAGCACGAATATGGGGAGGTTGACAAGGTAATACTATGGGATATTGACATGATGCCGAAGATGCAGGAATAGGCGAGATCATTAAGTGTCCTGATATGCTGAGGAGTTTGGACTAAATCATAAACTAATGAGCAACCAAAAACTAGAGATGTATTACAGAGTAGGGGGGAGGGCAGAGATGAGTTAAGTGGTTCCTGTAATAATTTAGACAAGGGAAGACAAAAGGCTGAATTAAAACAATGTTAGTCCAGACAGAGAATACCAGATGGAGGCTTAATTGACAGGACTTGGTGGCTTATGGGATGTGGGGGCTGAGGGAGAACGAGATGTCTAGGATAACTCCCAAGTTTCTGGATTGAGCAGCTGAGTGCTGGAAAGTATCATTCACCATGAGAGTGAGTACAATAGAAGAAGGGGGAAGATGATGAGAAAGTTTTGTTCATGTGAAGTTTGAGGTCCTGTAAAATAGCAACATAAGATGTCTTATTGGTAGATTTCTGGAACTTGGGGGAGGATATGGGCTAGAGCTACAAATGAAGAAATGCTATGAGCACCTGAGATCCTCAGTAATACATCAAAGTGGGTATTTCTCTCCGGAATGTATCAGGGTTTTGTGTGCCAGGGATTTTGCCACATCACAGGTATTTTCCTGGATCATAAATATACTTAAATATGTGGAGAGAATGTATATTAAAATGAACATTAGTATCTTAATGTCTGGAGTATAAAATTCCATGGGTTTTTAGGATAAAACCAGAGTCTCCAAACAGATTTCTGGCTCTCTGACTTACACTTGGTAGTTTCAACCTCATACTATGTCCACAGACCCTATGAGGCATGTGTTCACTCTCCTCTGTCTTTGGTTCTTTGGTGGAAACATTTAAACAAGACTGCATTAAAGCAGTTCACAGGTCCTGTGTGATTTGGATCCCAGGGAGCAGCCATTCAAGAGGTCAACCTAGAAGAATCTGACAAACCTTCTAGCTGGGAGTAAAAGGCAGCAAGCTGCTGCTTTGCTCTCACTGAGCTCTGACTCCTCGTATTTTGAAAAGACTGAAAGAATCTCTGTTGAAACACTGAAACATGGAAAGGAACAGCAAGATATTTAGGCATCATAGTTCCTTTGGAGCTAATACAGTACTTGGGTTGCAATTTCGTCTTTATTCTATGCAAGAAAAATTGTTCACAGATCTCTAATTCACTTCGATTCACTTTAGGAATTACCTAAGGGGTCAAATGCTTCTTTTGTATTTATGAGTTACCGACTGCCTTTTAAAAGCATATTATAAAGTATGAAAAATTCCTTTAATCACCATGTAGTCTCAAAGTGAAAATTATTTTGAATTTACTGATCTCAAATTAATAAAGTTTCAGTGGAAGAAAAGGTATTTTTAAAAGTGCTAAAGGCAGTTAATAAAGATCTTCTGTTTTGGAGAAGGCCCTTGAAGGTCTTTTCCATCCTTCTGTCTTTACAAAAATGACTCCAGTGTTTCTGATAAAACAGTTGCTTACCCCCTTTCTTATGGTGGAACTTGTCATCTGTATTTCCTTTCAAAAATGTTTAATGAACAGAAGCAGCACTGAAGCAAACAACAATTATGAGAGTTTCGGGGTAGTTTTCAATTAGGAATCTTCCACTTCCTTGAACCATGATCAAAGTTGTGAGTTGAATGCAAAGGACATTCTATCTTTGTCTAAGTCTGATGGAGTCAGTTTTTCTCCCTCATATTCTCCTCATCCCAGCCAGGCCTTTCTTAGTAAAGGGAAATTTCATCACATGTACTGTAATTATTTTCCTCTATGAGTCATTCTTATCATGATTATTCCTGCAGCATCAGGCATATACCACATATATATATGTGTGTGTATATAAATATATATATATGTGCATATATTTTTCCCGCGAAAAGGAGGAGGAGAGAGGATGAGAACATTTTAAAATAATTTTGTTGAGTACCTACTATTGGACAAACTCTTCTATTTCTAAAATCTCATTTGATTTTTAAAACATGATAGGCTTAATTATTCCAGTTTGATAGTGCCTCCCATGTCAAGTGGAGCCCTGGTGGTACAGTGGTTAAGCATTCAGCTGCTAACTAAAAAGGTCAGCAGTCGGAATCCACCAGCCTTTCCTTGGAAACCCTATGGGGCAGTTCTGCTCTGTCCTATAGGGTTGCTGTGAGTCAGACTCGACAGTAATGGGTTTGTTTTTTGGTACGTCAAGTCTGTAATGAATTACAAGACATTTTGTCTATTAACTGCTGTTTAAAAATAATTAGGTTTCTTTTCAAGTAGAAACAGCTTTAGAGAAAAACATTAAAATTTATTTAGCACTTGTTTTCACAAATAAAGACACTGAAGTTCTGAGTTTAAGTAACTGTCACCCACTAGAAAGTGGAAGGACTAAGGTAATCAGGTGTGTCTGATAAAAGAATAGGTTGGCAAGATTAAGTTAGGTGAGATTAACCGCAGCTTTAAATTCCAGTCTGATAAAGTGAAACTCGATTGTACAAACACTAGGGAACTAGTGTTTTTGAATAAAAGAGCAATGTAATGAGCATTATATTTTAGGAAGATTCATTAAGTTTATCAGGGATTCAGATTGTAGGTATACAAATTAGTATTAAACTTGGAAGGGAAAAGACAAGATATTAAAAAAAAAACAGTTGGAGGAATTAGTGTTATTCTAAATAATAATAACTAGCATAAAGAAACTAAAACTGTAACTATATGGTGGTAATAAATGATGGACTAATTCTGTACTGTATATATCTATATCTATGTTAACTATAAGGAGTCCTGGTGGTGCAATGGTTAAGTGCTCCACTGCTAACCGAAAGGTTGATGGTTCAAACCTACCCAGCAGTTCTGTGGGAGAAAGACCCAGTGATCTCCTTCCATAAAGATTGCAGCCAAGAAAACCATATGCAGTAGTTCCACTCTGTCACATGGCATCACTATAGTGGGAATCAACTTGATTGATTTGCACCCAGCAATAACAACATATTTACAACTATATATATTATCTAGCAATGAATCTTGGCAGTAAAAAGCTGAAGAGTGATTTTACAATCTTCCAACTATCAAACCAAACCCATTGCCACTGAGTTGATTCCGACTATAGGGCTGTAATCTTTACAGGAGCAGACTGCTATATCTTTCTCCTGCAGAGCAGCTGGTGGGTTCTAACAGCTGACCTTTTGGTTAGCAGATGGCGCTTAACCACTGTGCCACCAGAGCTCCATTCTTCCACCTATAGGAAAGAATAGTTCATAACTTATGATACTAGCTTTCTTCTCCTCTTTAAGGTCAAGACGCAAGGAAAGAGTCTTAAATGGCAGAAAGAGATTTAGATTGGACACAAGGATTTACATCTTTAAAGTATTGAAAAGGAAAGGTGTCACTTTGAGGACTAAGGTGCGCCTGACCCAAGCCATGATATTTTCAATTGCTTCATATGCATGCTAAAGCTGGACAATGAATAAGGAAGAATGAAGAAGAATTGACATCTTTGAATTACGTTATTGGCAAAGAATATTGAATATACCATGGACTGCCAGAAGAAGGAAGAAATCTGTCTTGGAAGAAGTACAGCCAGAATGCTGCTTAGAAGCAAGGATGGCAAGACTTCATCTCACTTCGGACATGTTATCAGGAGGGACCTGTCCCTGGAGAAGGACATTATGTTTGATCAAGTACAGGGTCAGTGAAAAAGAGAAAGACCCTCAACGAGATGGATTGACACAGTGGCTGCAATAATGGGCTCAAGCATAACAATGCTTGTGGGCTTGGTGCAGGAGCAGGCAGCGTTTGGTTCTGTTGTACTAGGTCACTATGAGTTGGAACCAACTGGATGGCTCCTAACAACAACAACAAGAATTATATAAGAAAGAGGAGTAGTTTTGATCTGGAGTGATTATCGCGTATTCTTCCCTAGAAATTCTTGTGTGTTAGGATAGACACATATGTGCATTTGCAGCAAGCAGCTCAGGTCCTCATGGTTCTATCTCAGACTTCTTAAAGGTGCTGCCTAATACCAGATATTGTTAAGAGTAAAGCATGCCAATTTCACGGTTTTGCTTACATTTGACCCATGAAAGAAAGGGATGGGTACTCCAAGCTTCCTTGCGAGGTCTATTTTAGCCTGATGATTCTGTGGTTTTATGCTTCATTTCATCATTGAAATACTCAAAAAATAGCTATGGTGGCAGCTCCTATCAATGACAGTTCAACGATCACAGAATTTTTTCAATTTCAGCTGAGATTAGATTGTTCTTCAGTGTATCTGAAAGGAGCATGGCTGATCTGCTTCACATGGCAGCATACGAATAAGCATTTGCTTCTAATTCCACCCACTACTGCTCCCTCTCTCTGTTGCTTATAAAAGCATCTGTTATCACAGATGCAGAAGATATGCCACTATGAACAACTGCTTTGTTTGGAAGGGCTGCAGTACATTTCTGTCACATCTTCCATGTAAATTTCAAGTCCACTTTCAGACAACACCAGTTCAATGAACAGAGGAGTATTTATGGGTTTATCTTTGTTTTAATTGTTAAGTCTTAAAAGAAAATGTTTACCTTAACATACCTTAAGGTCACATACCAAAAAAAAAAAAAAAAAAAAAAAAAGCCCATTGCTATTGAGTCTATTCCTATAGGACAGAGTATAACTGCCCTGTAGGGTTTCCAAGGAGCAGCTGGTGGATTTGAACTGCTGACCTTTAGGTTAGCAGCTGTGGCTCTTAACCACTGCACCACCATGGCTCCTAAGGTCACATAGCTTAATATTTTTGACTATGTAATGCTTGTTATATGCAAATATATGTATGTAATGTAATGAAGGGATGTTTATATGTGATGTAAAGGAACATTTTGAAGCATAGAAGTGAAATTAAAAAAACTCATCATCCATTTGATTCCAATTTATAGTGACCCTATAGGACAGAGTAGAACTGCCCCATAGGGTTTCCAAGGAGAAGCTGGTGGGTTCCAACCGCCGACCTTTGGGTTTGCAGCTGAGTGCTTAACCACTGCACCACCAGTGCTCCTTTCTTCCAACTATAGGAAAGAATATTTCCTAACTTATGAGACTAGCTGTTCTTCTCCTCTTTATGGTCAAGATGCAAGGGAAGAGTCTTAAATGGCAGAAAGAGAGATTTAGATTGGACACAAGGATTATATCTTCAAAGCGCTGAAAAGGAAAGATGTCACTCTGAGGACTAAGGAGCTGCTAGTGGATTCAAACTGCCAAACTTTTGGTTAGCAGCCAAGCTCTTAAGCGCTGCGCCACCAGGGCCTCATAGGCACCAATTTTAAAAACTAAAATAGAGTCAATATTTTTGTATGCTGTTTGCTATGGATTCCATATCTCTGTACCCCTTAAACACTCCTAAATCTTTTAGCACTCTTTTTATTACTATGGTTTTAGCACGTATGTATAAATCTACCCAAAACACTTACTGTTCAGATTTGCTTGCTTTTGAGTTTCATACAAATGTTATGGCTTGCTTTTCCTATTCAATGTTATATTTCAAAAATTCATCCATGTTCATTTATTTACATTGCTGTATATTACTCCATTGTGTGAATATGCTATAAATTATATTTACATCCTGTAGTTGATGTACATCTGGGTTGTTTCCAGGTTTTTTTTTCTTTTTTTTTTTCCTTTTAGGAACAAAGCTGCTATGACCAGTGTACGTTTAAAAGAGTTATTTTAGGGTACATACCTAGAAGTAGGAGTGGTAAGTCATAGTGTTCAGTTTTACAAAGTAATGCCATTTTGTTTTCCAAAATGGTTACACTTACCAGCAGTGTATAAGAAACAACCTCAACAGCATTTGATGGTATCAGGCTTCTTAATTTTATGTTAATGTAATTGGGTATAAAATGGCATGTAATGGTGGTCTTAATTTTACTTATGAGATTTGGTATCTTGTTAGATGTTTATTTACTATTTGTTTGCCTTTAAAAAAAAATTTGTGACGTCTGTTGATCGTTTTTCTATTGGATTGGTTGTTTTTATTAACTTATAGGAGTTCTTTATATATTCTTGATACAAATCTTTCTTTGGTTATTTACTTTGCAAATACCATCTCCCATTTCAAAACTTTTTTCTTTTTCCTTACAGTATCTTTTGATATCAGTTAATCAATCTTTTCATTTACACGTTAGGACTTTTTGTATTTTTTTAAAGAAACACTTGCTTATGCCAGGGTCACAAAAATATTCTCCTATATTTTCTTCTAAAATGTTTAAAGTTTTGCTTTTTTCACTTACACTTTTTGTTAATTTTTATGCATGGTGTAAGGTAAGGATCAATTTAATTTTTTCATGTCATATACAATTGTCCCAGCACTATTTATTAATAGATTTTCCTTCTTCAGTGTTTTATAGTACCATTTTTGACATATGTCAACTTTTCATATAGTTGACAAATATTTACACCACATTCCAGGTACTCTTTTAAGTGTTTTATAAAAATTAACTCATTAAATCTTCCTAACAACCTTATAAGGTAGGTACCGTTATTATTGCTTTTTTTTTTTTTTTAAATAATAAGGATATTGAGGCACGGAGAAGTTGTTAACTTAGCTTAAGAACTGGAGTTCTTCTACTGTTTCAAGTTGCTCTGTTTATTTAATTACTCAATATGCATATTCAGTTCTGAAGCTATACTGTCTTCTTTAAAATTGGTTTATTATAAGCATTGAAGTCTGGTAAGTCCAGAGCTCCAACTAGCTTTTCTTTTTCTGGTGTATCTTGGCTATTCTTGAGCCTTTACTCTTCTTGTATACATTTAAAACCCTCAAAAAATGCTGTCGGGATTTTTATATAAATTGCATTGAGTTTTCTGGTGGTGCAGTAGTTAAGAGATCAGCTGCTAACCAAAAGGTTGGCAGTTCGAATCCACCAGCTGTTCCTTGGAAACTATGGGACAGTTCTACTCTGTCCTATAGGGTCACTATGAGTCAGAATGGACTTGATGGCAACAGTTTTTTATGGGTATACATTTAAAACTCTAAAAAATTTCTATTGGGATTTTTATATAAATTGCATTGAGTTTTTTGATCACTTTGGAGTAACATCTTTATTATGTCTTTACATCCATGATTGTGGCATGTCATTGCATTTATTTGTCCTTAATAAATTTTAATGTTTTATATACTTTCTGTTCCATAAAGGTATTGCATATATTTTGATTAATTCCAATGTGCCTTATGTATACTTTTATATTATTTGTGTTTTGTTCAGAGATGGTCTCTTCTGTAGCTTTACTATTTTTTTATTTCTTAACAATAATTGAGAGATACCTTATTATAATCTGTCATTATGATGGTGAATTTATTTACTTCTTTCTTTTTTTTGTTTTATATACTTTAATAACATTTTATTAAGTGCACACAATGTAGAACATTTTTTCATGAAATAAGAATTTTACAATCATATAATGATCTTTTATAGTCCTTTTTATCTTAAAGTTAGTTTTTTCTTATATTTATAAGCTATCCCAGTTTTCTTTCATTTAATGTTCACCTAAAGTTTACTTTCAAACTTTCTGTGTCATTATATTTTAGGTGTGCCTCTTATCAAATGGCATAATTGGTGGGTTTTTAAAAAGTATGTAATATGCCAGTTTTTGTCTGTTAATTGCTAAGTTTAATCTATGTGATTATCATCTTTGAAATTGATTTTTCTGTATTTATTGTTTTCTATTTGTCATGGACTTGTTTCTTTCTTGATTATTTTTATTGATTAAATTTTATTTTACCTTATTAGAAATGACGTTCGTACTTGATTTCTAATCTTTTAACGGTCACTTCTTAAATTTTGCCACGCTTATATAACTTAATACAATGTAAAGTTTATTACTACTTTAACCCCTCCCCCCTCACAAAACAATACAAACAAAGACCTTTTCTGCTTTGTGGCTAAAAAACCAAACCTGTTGCCTTCGAGTTGATTCCAACTCATAGCGACCCTATAGGACAGAGTAGAACTGTCCCATAGGGTTTCTAAAGAGCAACTGGTGGATTTAAACTGCCAATCTTTTGGTTAGCAGTTGAGTTCTTAACCACTGCACCATCAGGGCTCTTTGTGACAGAGACTCTAAATCTGATTATTCTCCCAGGTTTAAAACGGGAATCTGGAACGGAGCTCCAAGACATTGCAGTAAAATCAGAAATATCAATCACCTTTTTGTAAAGAAACTTGAATTGTTTTCTTTTAGGTAACTTTGACTTCCTGAAATTCTTATTGTTCACTGCTTCCTGCTCTAGTTCAGTTCACTGTTATTCTGATATACTGCTGGAAGCATACATCCAGGTGATAGGTTTTTCTTTGTTCAGTTTGAGAGGAAAAACCCTTCCAGCTATTGTGATTCGAATGCAGCAGAAGGAAGATGAGTTACAGATCAGAGAAATCTAAATTTATTTTCTTTGGTTTATGTATTCTGGCTTTATTTAGCTGAGCAAGAAGTTGAATCTTTCTGTCAATGATTATGTTCATTCTCTCCCTCTAGGTATTTTTTATGGGAGAGCCTATGATGTAAAGAAGGCACTCAAAACTTATCTCATTCTGTCATTACAGCCTGATTCCTCTGTTATACATTAGCATGCTCCCTGGGCCAACATTTCTGTGAACACACCACCTCACACATCCTATAGCAGTCACTTTATATGAGACATTTAATAATGTACAAATAATGAAATCTGAAAAATGAAAAAAGTGGGCAATTTTTTATTAAATTTACTATTTGTGCATTATTTATGTACAATTAAAATGGTAAGTTAAGACTCATGGTGTGTGCACAGCCTACCATATAGATGTTTTTCCTCTCATGACTTTTATTTTTTTTTCTCATAAAAGTTTCATTTTTACAAACAAAAAATATATTTATTCTAGACAGAAGTTTTAACAGATGTGTTTTCCTAGTCTTTAAAACTGCAGTTCTGGTATTTAAATGCCCCCAGTGTATCTGATAGCTGACACTCCAAGTTCCAAACTTCACCGAGCGGGCAGGTTAATTCCTGGGACAGATTTACTCTTGTAGCATTTGGCACACTATTCCTAGGATTTGGCTTCCTGTGTACCTTAAAATCTCCAGGAAAATCTAGCTCCATTATACTATCTAATCTTTGCAGTTTAGCCCTGTTTTGACTGATGAAATAATCAATTACCTTTTTGTTAAAAAAAAAATTTGAACCGTTTTCCTCTGGAGCTCACTGTGTCTCCACCACTTGAGACCCTTATCACAGCTCACCTCAACCACGGCAATCATTTCTAACTGGTCTATGCTTTAGTCACTTCCCTCTTCAGTGCACTTTCCATACTGATAATACCACTCCTCTGTTTTAATAATTTTGTGTGTCCCCCATTGTCAACAAAATAAAGTCCAAATGTTTTAAGATGACCGACATAGCATTGCCAGTTATGTGGAAGCCCTCACTCTAGCTTCATTTCCCACCTTCCTCCCACAAATGCTGTTTCAGGCTCAGCAAACTTCCTGCCATCTCTCCATTCATCTACCATTTACTGAGTGCCTACTATGTGCCAAGCACAGGGAAAACAGAAGAAGATGTAATTCCATCTCTCAATCCATAATGTTTCCCTTGCTAGAAAAATCCTCTAGTAACTTCTAAAAGTCTCACAGAACCTGATCAAAAGTCACCTTTTTTTTCCCCTGTAGTCTCCCTAACCACTTCTTTTGCAAAACAAGTCACCCATTCTTCTGTACTCCCATAGTATTTCTATGACGGGGGCATGCTATTTAGAATATAAGTTGTGTTTATGCTACTATATTTTTTCCTTCTCCTTTATCTCAAGCAGAAACTATGCTTTTTTCTTGCTTCAGGGACTCTGACAAGGCTGAAGACAAAATCACCCTGAAGTTAAAGCCCCCTGAACCCATTGAAAGAACTATTCTACATATCCTGACTTTGGAAAGGGAGTGGGAATGCTGACTTTGGGAGTACGAGGTAGAGAAGAAAGGAAGAGTGTCTTTGATGGTGGGAAGTAGGTAGGGGAAATTCCAGGAACTCGAGAAGGGAACATAGGTCTGTGGGTCAGGAGAGATGGCAGACTCAGAGAAATATTTGTGAGGATCCCATAGAGAAGCCAAATTCTAGAGACTGGGATGCCCAACCTCACCAATTATTTCTATGCCTCATGCGTGCCAGGGAAGCATTAGTGCTTAAGACTTGAGAGGCCAGGTAGGTTCAAGACATGCACTCTCGTCTTTATAAAACATGTACAGGTAGTCTCCGACTTATGACATACTCAAGTTATGACGAACCGCACTTACTACCATCTGTTTTTGTTTTTTGTTTTTCTGTATATCTTATTGTTAATAATATGTTGCTGCACATAATTTGCCAGTATTATCATTCTCAGATGTTCACTAGCAGATGTTCAATTTTATGATTTATTGTTCAAAACACTGCTGGATTTATAAAGATACTGATGATAAAAGGCAATAAAAATGAAAACTAAAAAAAAAAAAAAGTGTTAGAATTATGTCAGAACCGACTTAGTATGAAGTCGTCAGAACGGAGCCTCATTGTAAATGAAGACTACCTGTAAAGCGTTGACTCATGCCCAGCCACCACCCACCTATCAGTGGGGCCTTGAGTGTTGCTATGATGCTGAAGAGTTTTCAATGGTGCTTCCAGACTAAGACACACAACGAAGAAAGGCCTGATGATCTACTTCCAAAAATCAGTCAATAAAAATTCTGTGGGATCATAACGGTCCATCTGCAACAATGGTTCACATGGCTCAAGACTGGGTAACATTTACTTCTGTTGTCCACGGGTTACGATGAATCAGGGGCTGACTCTAAGGCAGCTAACAAGAATAACAACACACTATTGACCAATCACCTGAGAGGCGCAGTCCTGTGAAAAGTCAGTCCTGTGAAAGTCTCTGAAACTTTTGCACAGTACTGGGGGTAGAAGGAGAATAACAATTTTGAGGGCTAGAAGTTGGAAATAAAAACAAACAAATGTGATATTTAATGAACATCTCATTTTTTGTGTTAGGATTCTTATCAACTATACATTCTTCCACTGTAACCTGCATCCGTTTGTTCTATAATTATATATTTTCCTTCCCCTCTGGACTGTGAACACTTTGGGGACAGTATCATATCTGAATCACCTCTGTCACCTCAGGTCATGGCACAGAGCTTTGCACACCACAAAAACTCAGTGTTTATAAATGACTGTCAAAAAGACCAAATGGACATAGAAATAAACTGCAAAGATGAATTCATTTTAAATTCTCTTTTAAGAATAACTTTAAAATCTCATCTCTTGCAATACTTTAAATTTGAGCTATGTTTCCATACTTCCATACATATATAAGTACAAAATTACAGTCTTTTCTACATACGCTTTTTCACCTGTATTTAATATATGTACAGAATCAAACTTCTACCAAGAATGGTCACGCGCTCTTGAAATATTCGCCTTCAGTATTGTCTGAGAAAAATGGAAAGGATGTGACATGGCAACTTGTATAATCAGTGCATTTTCTCCCCATTGGAAGGGTAACGGTAAGCTTCTAGGTTTGCATTTACACTTGCTATCGCACATAACAACCGCTGCAGGGCAAATAGTAATTAGTGTTTAATGAACAGTGTCCAATCGGGATCAGATCTGAATTACCCTCTAAATGTGGTGACAGCAGAAAATTTGCCATGATTATTGCTGCCAAGCAAGCCCCCAAAGATCTCTTTCTTCTCTGAAAATCTTGAGATACTTAGCACATTTCTTTCTCTATGATTTTAAGCTGCCATTTATGTTTGGTACCTTTTCTCCCAATTAGATAAACTCTGAAGATAGAAGGCATATCTTGAACGTTTTAAAATTCCTAACAGCACAGATCTACATGCTGTGTTATAGAATAGGCAGGTGCTCAGTAAACACATACTAATGAACTAACCGGACAGTTTCCAGAGTGAAAAAACTAATAACAACATGTTATAAATATTTGTTTTCTATTTTCTGGGGATAGGACGTGATGGCATGTAGGAAGAAAACAGGAAATAATGATTTAATTCCAAACTTTGTGCTTTAAGCTACTGGCAAAATACTGTACTCTGACAGTTGAAGATGTTACCTCCACATTGCTGCTGCAGTCATTCACTAAACAGATGTTGTGTTCTACCGAACATATCGCAGGCATTGTTCAGCTGTGCACAGTTTTTTTGTGTGTGGCGGGAGTTATGCATTTATTAACTAATTGATGAAAGAAATCGAATGCCTGTGGAATGTGCTGGGGTACAGAGATAGTAAGACATGAGCCCGCTCCTGAGAAGAGCATATTAGGAAGAGAGTGATGAGACAAATCAAAAATGCAAATTGGATCATGCCATTTTCTGATTAAAACACCTCACTACTTCCTCATTTCCCTCACAGTAAAGTGTATGCTTCCCTACTCTGTCACACAAACCCTTCCAGGACAAAGTTCCCACCTACATCTCCAACATTGTCTCCCATCACCCCTCTCCCATCTTATGGTCAGCTCTGAGGTATTCCTGTCATTACTTTAAGGACCATGTTGCCATACTCCACGCCATTGTCATTCTGAACACCCCCCGCCCCAAACAGCACTCTAGCCAGCCTGACAAATGCCTACTTCATGAAGGAATTTCTCCACGAAACTTTTCTTACCGGTCCCAATTCCCTAGGTAGACCTCACTACGATTTTGTTGGTGCTTCCCTGTATCCTGTAAGATTTTTCTTATAAAGACTTCTAAACTTTAACCCTATATTGTACACGTGTGTGTCTTTCTCTGCTATGCCATACAATCCTTCAGGGAACAGTTTGTGCCTTACTACTTTATCCTCAGCCCCTGGCACTTAATATGAGTGAAATAATGAGCTAACAGCTTGAGGAAGTGGTTCTCAACGCTGGCTTCATTTAGAATTACCTGGGAAGGGTTTACTAATCCCTACACACAGGCTGCATCCTCAAACAATTAAATTAGAACTCTATGAGTGGTACCCAGGTAGCAATAAATTTAAAACTTCCCAGGTGATTGCAAAGTGTGGTCAAGATTGAGACTCACTGATTTAACGGTTCAGTGAGTTACTGTGACTGTTGTGAGTGTGGTTTATGGGATGTGTGCATAAGCCAGAACTCACTGAGTAAAACTATGAGTGGTGACAAAAAATCCTCACCCTAATCCTAGCCCAAACCAATCTCTTCAGATTCTCTCTATAGCCAATTAAGTTAGGAAAATGTAATGTATTACATCTGCCTTTGGTGGCATTAGCATGTTAAAGACTGAGCAATTACCCAAGAAAGAAATCTGTTTAACTTTGTCCAATCCAATATTTTCTAAGTTTATTTTACTTCAGAACACTAGTTTTTCCCATCTAACACCTACTAATGTCTCAGAGATGCCACTACAAACTTGTATTTTTTCTTTCATGAAATTAGGTGATAATGAGTGTGCAAGTAATGATGTAACTTAGAGAAGAAAGGGCTGAGAGAGAAGTTCTGTATCTTTAGAATAGAGAATATCGGTCATGTTTGGATAATGAAAGGAAGAAACACTGGGGAAGGAAAAATTGAAGATGCCATAAAAAGTGATGGGTCTACTTTTTCAGCCCCAGCAAGAACTGTACAGTTCACCTGTGGGTGGGGTTTCTTTTCTCAGGGCTCTTTCCTCCATCAATGACCTCACAGCATCCAAAAGAAAGCGAGAAAATTTCCAGTGGCACTCTGAAGTAACATTACTCATTCATGTCTCAACATTTACTGAGCATCTACCATGTACCTGGTCTTTGTACTAGGGGGACACAGAAAAGGAGGTAATTATTCCATTTGGGGGTACCAACAAAGACCTCACAGAAGAAGTGACATGTGAATTGATTTTTCAAGGATGAATGTAGAGTTTACCAGGAAGAAAAATGAGAAGCAGGTGACAGACTGAAGAAAGAGCATGAGAAAAGAGAAAGAAAGAGCAAGGCAACAGTACAAAGAAAATTGCAGCTGGAATATAGGTGGGACTCAGAGAACATGAGGCTGGATAGAACACGTTCTGGGCCATATACATAAGAGCTTTGGATGACATGCACGGCAAAGCATTTGAAATTTATGAGGTATAAAATAGGGAATGACGTGCTATATTTGTCTTACAGAAAATCACTCTGACAGCAGCGTGAGTGATAGACTGGAGGTGGAAAGACCTGCAATAGACAGACCAGTCTGGAGCCTATTGCAATTATAGGACCGTTGCAGGTTTCCATGGATACAACTAGACATAGGGAATTATTTAGTAACGGAGCATGGAACATGTCATGTGATCTTTATCGTTCTAAAACAAACCTCCTACCTTAGGACTCTTGGCATGTTTCCAAAATATAATCTCAGCATTTAAATCAGCTGCCGCTATGAAAGTTCTTCAGGATCATGGAGATGACTCTTCAGGCAAAGTAGATCACAAAATGTAGGTCATTAAAAAAATCACAGCAGCAGTTTGTAAAATGAAGATTAAAAATGATTTTCACTTCATAATTATTTACTTGGTCTCATGTCTTTCTTGAAAGTATAGCTATGATACAAAAAGCTATATTTGTGGGTCTTCTTTTCAGATACCACCAACAGCATCTTAAGGAAAGCCTTAGCCCTTGTCAGAACCACTGTCCCTTCATAGAAAGGGAACTTGTTCTCTGCTTATTGAAATGAAAGAAATATGCAAGCAGCTGAGAATGAGCAGACTTACTCTGTTGAAATTCCTAAGGGAAAAGACACTAGGACTACCGGATGGGATTTGGGTGGCAAATATCAGCTCAACTTAAGGAAAGTATTTTTAACAATTAGAAGTATCCACAGATGGACTGTCAAGCATTGAGAGAGTATGTGCTGTCCATCATCTGTGGTGCTCTGGCAGAAGCTAGGGGGACCACCATGTGTTTGCCACAGAAAGCTAAGAACTGAACTGAGGACTGAACCCTTAACTCTATTAGCAGAAATACATCACTTTCCTAATCACTAGACCAAAATACTATTTGCAGAAGACTTACTATGAATCAGGCACCGTGCTAGCCACTGGGGATTCAGTGATGATGATGACTGACTGAATCTCTTGTGCTTATGAAGCTTACAGTGCAACTGGTAAGACAGAAATACAAATATTAATTATAAGGAAGGATGATGGTAGGGGAAGTTCTTATATCTTTCTTTCTTACAACCACTATTATTATTAGACAAACATCTTTTTTTCTAAAAAAAATGATGCTGTTCTCACAAGCACTCTATTTTTTTCTAACTGGTCTCTACAGATGTTGAAGTCCAAAAATTATATTAAAATGCCTTTTTTAATGAGGTCAGGAGTGGTGGAGATTATAGTAAGGAAACGAGATGAAAGGATGTACACATTCTTCCAGTCTCTGATTTTGGTAGTAATTTATCTGTAAAATACAGGTGCTTTTCAATAGGAAGGTTAGATGGCATGGCTATGGCAGCCATGAACCCTTAGAGCAGCAGTCAGAGTTACAGTGTGGGTTGCTATCAGTCAGAATTGGCTCGACGGCAAAAGGTTTGGTTTTTTGGTTTATGGGCGATTAACAACAACAACTATCTCCAAAACCTTCCTTTTGAACTTTATAATGGATGGATTAGATTGACACCATCTGAACTAATTTCTCAATTACAGCATCATTAAAATCGGGGCAACTGGGCATCATGCATCTTCTGATGTGAGGCAATATGGTTTAAATTATTCTATCAAACAGATATCCAAATAAGCAGGAAGGGGCATGTCAATGATACAAGACTATGAAAATGAGAATTGATTAGTCTATTCTTTCTTTGTGGTATGTTTTTTTAAAGAAAACTATTCCTTGGTGATAAGGGGATATGTCTGACTCTCGTACTCAAAGACCAGAGAACATCAGTGACTATAAACAAGAAGACTTTTCATAATTTCAAAAAGCTGCAAGATTCAGAAACAAGTTGCTACACGGACCACAAGACCAGTTCCAGCAAGTGTTGCAAAATTAATACCAAAAACAATGTGAGGTTTTGGAGACTTGCTTTTGATGAGGTGCTGGTAATGGGATGTAGAGGCCCCTCTGAGAGATGAAAGGGGCAGTAAGACGGACACCTGGTGTCTGAATGTGTTAGACCATTCAAAAGCCTCCAAGTGCGAGAGCTGCTTTATATTTTGCTGCATTTTACTTTGATTTTTAAAAAATTATTTCAGATGTGGCCAAAGTTTTCAACATAAATGTAACAAAATCCTTGAGAAGAGAAGAGGGACCTGTACTCCTAGAACAAGTAGATAGGACCATGAGAGGAGGTGAAACCTCTTTTAAGATGATACAGGGAAGCAGAAAACAGGTTAGGAATCAAGGAATTGGTAGGATTAATGGAATAAGATATGAGTGTTCAAAGTCAGGGTCACTGAGTGTAAAGGAAGTTATTATAGTGATAGATGAAGGAATTTAAGCAGGAGAAGAAGAATGAGCCCAAGAGTGTATAGATGGATGGTAAGAAAGTGGTGGGATTCAATGGATTGGAAGTCTTCGTGAAGTCAATGAATTGTGGTAATAGGACACCTGAGTAATAAGCTGGAATGACAGAATGTGGTGGTAGAAAAGTCATATCCAGATTTGAGAATAGGTGCAATTTTTTGTGATTACAAATCCAAGTGTAACCATGGGAATGGGTGGCTGATATGGAGTTAAGGAAAAGATCATTTAATATGTGGAGGTCAATAAACTGAGGGCCCAAAGTATTGAATAGCCTATTTGTGGGGATATATACCATTTAAACATGGCTGCACTATTGACAACTGCAGCCCCCACAGGCCTCTACGCTGCATAGCATGTTGAGACTTGTCCCCAACATGTTGAGACTTGTCACGACTTGTTTTCCCAAACCTACTGTCCCTTTACTGATTGGCTTGTTTACCTGAATTCCTTCTCCCTTGCCCGCACCCAAAGCCCATTGTTCTGTTATTTGCTTCACTGCTTGCTGTATTGACTATAAATAAACTCCTGGGACTGAAGCCGGGGTCGACTCCTCAGAGTGACCCTCCTGGCCCCACCTCTCTGTAAGAGTTGTGTTTGGTTACTGTCTCCACCGTCCCGACAACCGGTGCTGCTGCGACAGATGGTGCCCCATGTGAGGATGCTGTAGACACCCTCGCACTCAATCCCTGAAGGTGGTAAGTACAGGATGCGTCCATTTCGGGCTGCTCTTACAGTAGGAAGCGGCGGGGTTTTTCCGCGGGTGCAACTTTCCCGGACGTTCTCATCTCGGGCTGCTATAGCTCCGGGAGCAGCGGGGCTTTCTCGTACGCTCCCTCAAGGGATTTCAGGCTTCGGGCCAGGAGCCTTCCTATCATTCTTTTCTTCATTTTCCTATTCCTCCTCGGTATGGGGAATTCTCTTTCTCCTGAACAACATCAACACAAACCCATTTGTTGGGATTGTTAAAGGCCTCTAAGATTAAGGTGTCAGAAGAGGCCCTTACCCAACTTCTGCTTTTAATTGAGTCTGCCTGTCCTTGGTATCCCTTGCGGGGAAACCTTGATGTAGAAGCATGGGAACGTATCGGTAACACCATTCGTGACATGAGCATCCCAGCTTCAGTTCTTATTGCTTGGCCTCACTGCCGCCTCGCTTTACAGCCCCTACAGGCCGCTCCTTCTGCTCCCTCCCCTAGTAAACAACATGTTTATGACCCTCCTCTTTCCATGCCTCCCAAGGCTGATTTCTCTCAACATGAGTCTCTTATGGAAAGATGTTTGTGGGAGGGCCATGAGAAAGAGGAGTTTTCTGCTTATCCTGTCATTTGGGGATCAGGACCGCCCTGTCACGATGGCCTTGACTTTCAAGTTTTTAAAGAACTCCATAAAAGCATGATAGAGAATGGTTTACAGTGTTCCTTTACAAAAGGAATTGTAGAAGCTATAGGACAAAACTATGAGATGACCCCCTGGGATTGGAACGTTTTAATGTGAACAGTCTTAATCCCTGCTCAATTTAGCGTATGCAGTCAAGAATACAAGGAACATTGTAACCTTTATGTCATGGACAATCTTAACCATAGTATCCCTGTTAGTCTTGACATGCTCCTGGGTGTTGGGAATCATTCCACTCCCCAGGCCCAGAGTTAGATGAATAGGCAAGCATTCAATCAAGCCTCCGATGCTGCCACCAAAGCCTGGAGTAAAATCCCTGACTCCAGAACACCCACCGGCTCATTCGCCACCATTCGCCAAGTGGCAAACGAGCCTTATATTGATTTTATCAACAGCCTCCAAACAGCCATTTCCCGACAGGTAGATAATCAACAAGTGGCTGAAGTTCTTTGTCTCCAGCTTGCTTACGAAAATGCTAATGCTGACTGTTGAGCTGTTTTAGCCCCCTTAAAGGCACAGAATCTTAATTTAGCTGAAATGATTAGAGCATGTCAAAATGTTGGCACAGAAACTCATAAGGCACAAGTATTAGCGGCAGCTCTCCATCCATCCACTGCCACCTGTTTTGGGTGTGGTAAACCTGGACATTTTAAGAAGGACTGTCACAGTTTAAAAAACAAAAATTCCAACACTAAATTTCCAACCCAAAAGTGTCCCCGCTGTGGTAAAGGTGGTCATTGGGCTAAGCAGTGCAGATCTCAATTTAACAATCAAGGCAACCCTATGTCAGGAAATGAGAAGAGGAGCGAGAGCTCTCGTGCCCCAAAAAATCCAGGGAGCCCCCGAGTGTGGAGTGTGGAGACCACAGCATAGACTCCAAACAGCAAAGTTTTAAAGTCAATGATTTAAAGGCAGCCACGGAAGGGAGTGCAGGTCTAGATTTACCCTTAGCAGAAGGGGCTATAATAGATGAGGCAGGAAAAGTTTTTCTTGTAGCAACACAGGTTTGGGGACCCCTGCCTCAAAGATATTTAGGACTCCTAATGGGTCACTCTAGTATTACATCTCAAGGTCTAACTGTTCATCCTAGTGTAATAGATTCCGATTATGAAGGTCAAATTAAAATCATGGTTTCCAGTCTCTCTTATTGGAACATTACTCCCTCTGATAAGATAGCACAGCTAATTTTACTCCCCTTTGTAGTCGCCTCCACTCGCACTACCCCAAGATGGGCTGGGGGTTTCGGCAGTACTGATGCTTTTTGGTTTACTAAGTTACAATCTTCCCGACCATATCTTACTGTTCAGGTCAATGATCGCATGTTTAAAGGGCTCGTGGATTCTGGGGCAGATGTAACTATCTTCTCCTCTGATTCCCGGCCCTCTTCTTGGCCCAAGAAGCAAACCGCTGAAACCCTCACAGGAGTTGGAGGAGCACAGTGTCCTTTTCAAAGCACACTTCCCATTGTTTGCTATAGCCCTGATGGACAGCCCGCTTCTATCTGTCCCTTTATCCTTCCTTTACCTACTATATTATGGGAACAAGATTTACTCTCCCAGTGGAATGTTCAAATTGGCACCCCTCAGGATTTTTCATAGGGGCCACTGCTCAAACAGACCCTCTGCTAAAATTAACCTGGATACCTGGCCCTCCTGTTTGGGTTGAGCAGCGGCCCATTAAAGAAGAAAAATTAAAACACCTTAAAAAACTTGTCCAGGAACAGTTAGAGGCCAGACATATCCGGCCTTCCTGCAGCCCTTGGAATACACCTATTTTCTGTGTCCCCAAAAAATCCAAAAAATGGAGGCTCATTCATGACTTACGGGCTGTTAATCAACATCTTGTCCCTATGGGACCTCTCCAACCAGGAATTCCCAATCCAGCCTGTATTCCTCAAACATATAATATTATTATTATTGATCTTAAAGATTGCTTTTTTACCATCCCACTCCATCCCGATGATTGTGCTAAATTTGCCTTCTCAGTTCCTTCTATGAATAATTGTGGTCCTATGCAGCGTTATGAGTGGACTGTTCTCCCACAGGGCATGGTCAATAGTCCAACTATCTGTCAATATTATGCTGATAAGGCTCTTCAGCCAGTCCGAAGAGCCTTTCCCTCATGTCTTATATATCATTATATGGACGACATTCTCCTAGCCCATCCCAAACCAGAACAACTTGATTCGCTTCTTGTCTCTGTTCAACACGCGTTACAAGGTTTTGGCTTACAGGTAGCCCCTGAAAAAGTTCAGTCTTTCACCCCGTGGCAGTATCTGGGATACTGTCTTGACACCCATATCGTTTGCCCTAAAACACCAGAAATTATAATTCCCAAGGCTTTAACTCTAAATGACCTCCAAAAGATCCTTGGTCATATTAATTGGCTGCGACCTTCACTCGGCATAACAACCTCTCAACTAGCCCACTTATTTGAGACCCTTAAGGGCGACCCTGCTCTAACCGCTATGAAGACACTCTCTCCCCAGGCACACCATGAATTAACATTTGTTAACCAAGCCATTAAAGAAAAATTTTTGACTCGTTTACAGATAAATCATCCTGTTTACCTTCTCCTATTAAATACCCCTCGTAGTCTTACAGGTGTGCTCTGTCAATTTTCTCCTGAGTTTGGAGCACTTGAGTGGCTTTTTCTTCCTTATTGCCCTCTGCAACAGTTGTTTACATGCTTCTCTCAGTGCATTAACTTATTAATGCAAGGACGCACCCGCACTCAACAGCTTTTGTGTTCTGACCCTCATTTTATATACTTTGGGGTAACGAAAACAGCTTTTGATCATGCTCTTCTTAATTCTGAAGAGCTCCAGATCGCTTTGGCTGATTTTACTGGGCAAGTAATTTATTCTTATCCCACTTCAAAGCCACTCTCTACCCTACAGCTTCTTCCTTTACAATTTTCTACTACGCTCTCTCCTTCACCTCTTGCTAACGCTCCTACTGCCTTTATAGATGGATCAGGAAAAACTGGAAAAGGAGCGGTCACTTGGCAAACAGACAGTGCCTGGCAACATTTCATTACACAAAAGGCTTCCACTACACAGCGTGCTGAGCTGTCAGCAGCTGTTCTGCCTTTGAAATTTTTAAATCAATGCCTTTCAATTTAATTGCGATTCTGCTTACGTTGTTCACACTATTCAACATATTAGCGCTGTAACTCTTCGACTTAGTCCCGATTATGAGTTATTTACTTTATTCAAAAGGCTTCAAACCTTGCTTAATAGCTGTAACTCTCCCTTTTTTGTGGCACATGTGCGCTCCCATACACCCTTGCTGGGGCCTCTTTCTGGCGGCAATTCTCGCACTGATTTACTTGCTGGCTCTGCCTTTTCTAATGCGCGAACTTCTCATAATTTCTTTCATCAAAATGCACGCAGACTTCAAAAACAATTTTCTATCTCCCTTACTGAAGCACAACATATTGTTCACACCTGTCCTGACTGCCAACACTTTTCTCCCACGTCCTTTGCTGCTGGTGTCAACCCACGTGGTCTAATAGCCAATCAACTGTGGCAAATGCAGGTAACACACTATCCTCCCTTTGGGAAACTTAAATATCTTCATGTATCCATAGATACATGTTCTGGGTTTCTTTATGCCACGGCCCTTTCTAGGGAATGTTCTACTCATGCCTGTCGTCATTTCACCCAAGCCATTGCAACTATGGGATGTCCCTAGGCTCTTAAAACTGATAATGGGTCTGCATATACTTCTGCTAAATTTCAACAGTTTTGTGCCACTTGGAATATTCTTCATTCCACTGGCATTCCTTATAACCCTCAAGGGCAAGCCATAATTGAACGTGCCCATCATACTCTCAAACAGCTCTTAAATAAACAAAAGGGGGGAGATGACAGGTCTAGAGTATGTGACCAGAATGAAAGACTTGCCAAAGCTCTCTTTACTTTTAACTTTTTATTGGTTGCCAAAGATGGTCGTACCGCTGCAGAATGACATTTTATCCCCCCGACACCCGACCTCGCCCACAGGTCCTCTATAAAGATCCTCAGAATCCCTCTGTCTGGCAAAGACTTGTAGAATTATTAACCTGGGGGCAAGGGTATGCAGCTGTTTTGTCTCCCACAGGTCCACTTTGTATTCCCACCCGATTAGTAAAACCATATCATGACCCAGCGACAGCCACCACCCTTCCTCTGGGAACTGCTGCCTCCGCCCCTGCTGCGGCTGCCAGAGCCGCCATCCGATCCTACTCCAGAGCCACAACTGACATCATCACCCCCTCCCCCGGGGAAGCAGAATGAACAACAGAGCTCTGCAATACTGGTAACACGGGGAGGTCTGAAAGCCCTCTCCTCAAAAGCCGAACATATCCTCTCAACTACAGGTACCCCACCTACATCTAAAAATCTATTCCTAACTTTGGTATGTGTTCTCCTCCTCCTCCTTTCTCAGATACCAGCAACCTCTGCCCCAACCATGTACTGGGCTCATGTTCTTAGCCCCCCTGTCTTCCACCCAGTTACTTGGGAAGAACCAGAGCCCCCTCTTTCCTCTAATGATACTGTTGTTACTGGGGGAAAATATTTGGCCTATTCCAAACCACTTACTAACTCCCCTGAAGAGGGATGGTTTGTACTGTCTACAAATTGGACACTTTATGCTGCGCTCTTCCTTTGTGTTTCACTACCCAGCCACACACTGCTTCTGCGTGCGTGCCTGTACTAGAACAATGGTATATGAATTACATTTACTACAATGGCACCTATAAGCAACCAGCTATTCTAAGCAATTTTTTGTTAAAGCCATAGGCATTAACGGCATGTTCAGTGCCTATATTACTCACCCCCTTCCATCCCTGTATGTCAACACCCACAGCTATCTCTTACAGACCCTATCGATAATACCTGGGTTACTTGTCGAACTACTAACTTTTCTTCATACTCTCTCCCTTTCAACATTTCACTAGAAAATTGGGGCCCTCAAGGTTTAATTTTATTACCAAATCTCTCTACTTGGCAGTGGGAAACCCCATACCATTACTTGGGACATTCTAAGTCCTGGAACCCTGGCCTAGCCAGACCCATTCTTCTCTTACATTATTCAACTACTCATTTTTCCCCATTAAAAATCCTTTCTTGGCGATTAGGTCTCCCTTTTTTATGAAAGAACTCTCCGTTCAGGAACCTTTCTGAGGGGGACAAAGGACGCCAAGAACCCACTCCCCAAATTACAATGGACCCTCCATGACCATAACGATTCTGTGCTTATATGCACGTCTCGACCATACCTTTTTGCTATAACATGTAGACCTCTGGATATCTTTAAAATAAATGCCTCTTTTCAATTAACATTATCCAGTGGCTCTACTTGGATTACTCCATGTCTGTCCAGGCCAAATGTCTCCACTCTTAACATCAATTCTGTATTTGTTCTTCGACAAAAAAGCCACCTTTGGCTGCCTGGTAACCTTACACGGCCTTGGCAAGATAGTTCCCCCCTCGCTCAGGTTGTTAATGCATTACAGAAAATACAAACTAAAAGGGTTCTTGGAATTCTCATGGCCTCTATCATCACAGCCACTGCTATTGCCGCTACGGCAGCTACCGCCGCGGTAGTTTTCTCTCAATCTATTCAGACTGCCCAGCAGTTTAACACTTACATGCAAAATGTTACTTCTGAAATGCAAACTATGGCACATATTGATCAAGAGATCCTCAAGCATCTGGGTGCTTTAGAAGCCTCAGTCCTTTGGCTTGGAAAACGACAAGAAGCCCTATAGGAACATTCTCAATTAACCTGTGATGCTGAATACACTCGCTTCTGTGTTACAGCCCTTCCATATAATGAGTCCTGGAAGGATGTTCAAAATAATCTTCTGGCTAGCTTTGCTTCTCCATTGAAAGGTGATATTCAAAAATTACAATTTCAATTATAAGAACAGCTCTTGAGATTACAATCAGAGTCTAATAAGGCTACACTTAATACACTTAATGATTTTGCCTACTGGCTCAATCCCACACATTGGTTCTCTGGACTCAATCTCCGTGTCTGGATCCTTTTTGCTATAGGATGTTTAATAGTCTTGTGCCTCCTTATAGTCATTCGATGTCTCTACTCCCTGAAGATCTCCCATCACCAACAGAAGTCGGCCTTCTACCCCTGGACCATTCGCTACCAGTTACCTAAACAGGAGACGGGAAAAATAAAGACCTCCTCTTAAGAAGGCCCTTCCTATGTTATTATTTTGATAATCAGTAATTACCTGTATTTGGTTAATCAGTAAGTTCCCAATGAAAATTTGTTATGTGTAAATTCCTCTATATTTTCTGCTTCTCCTAGTTAGATGCTTCTGTATAGATACATTTCTAAGTTAGATGATTCCTTTCCAATTGATAGTAAATTTGTGTAAATCAGTGTTTGTTTGATTGTTAAATCTGTTATGATGTGTAAATTGCCCTTCCTAGTGATTCCCTTCTAAGTAATAGTGAAGCTGTGTAAATCATTGCTTGTTTGATTGTTAATGAATCTTTGAGCCTTTATAAATCTTTAAGCCTTTAAGAATAATAATTTAAGTGGATGTTAAAAGTTAGTGTTTGCCTGACAAAATGAGAGTCAGAAGAAACCCATGGGTCCAACAATCAGGATATTACTAGTGCAGAGGATTATATTATCCTCATAAGATCATCCTCTATTGTCTTACACACCTAAAAGGCACATTGAGTCCGCTCACTCCAGCTATGCAATTGGTAAGAGCATCGCTCTTACTTAGTAACCTGGTGAAGAACCAGATGGTATCCGGTGGAAAACCAGCACCGTGAGTTTAAAGAGCCTGCTACAGCCACCATCTAGGAGACTAAGTCCAGGTGTTATTCATAGCTATGCTACTTCTCCTCCTTAAACATATGGAGTGTGCCCCGGCTGTAGCTGGGCTCACAAGGACTCACTAAGACACCAGGCCCTGAGGTGTGAAGACGGTAGCTGAGATAATCTTAGACTTTATCTCGTAGAGAAAATTTTACTTTATCCTTGCGGACACTTGTTGGACCAATGAAACCCTCTTGATTCTTATTTCATTAACTAAACAAAAGGGGGGAAATTTGGGGATATATGCCATTTAAACATGGCTGCACTATTGACAACTGCAGCCCCCACAGGCCTCTATGCTGCATAGCATGTTGAGACTTGTCCCCAACATGTTGAGACTTGTCCCCAACATGTTGAGACTTGTCACGACTTGTTTTCCCAAACCTATTGTCCCTTTACTGATTGGCTTGTTTACCTGAATTCCTTCTCCCTTGCCCGCACCCAAAGCCCATTGTTCTGTTATTTGCTTCACTGCTTGCTGTATTGACTATAAATAAACTCCTGGGACTGAAGCTGGGGTCGTCTCCTCAGGGTGACCCTCCTTGGCCCCACTTCTCTGTAAGAGTTGTGTTTGGTTACTGTCTCCGCCATCCCGACAACCGTCGCTGCCGCAACAGCCTATTCATATGAATATTAAAATTGCCAAGAGTGATGGAGTGGGGAGCTAGACTACAAGAAGAAACCAAAGATTCAAATAAACAAAAGTGTATGTGACGTGGGGGTGAGGATGGAGGTGACCAGAGAATTTTTTAGGAGTTTATTCCATTACTGCACATGAATCTTCAAGAAATAAATATATTATATAACCTTTGCCAACATTATCTGAACAGAGAATATCTTTTGATTTTGGAAGAATAGTGGGGAACACATGTTGTGGGAACTTAACTAGTATTTTCAAGCTGTAAGTGGCAAATAATTAGTTGGTCATGAAGTCAATTTAATGGATTATGACCAGTCTTTTAATAAATGAAATATTAGACCAGAATAGGACAGATATGTAGAGGTACTCAAATAAAGGATGGACCACTATTTTCTAAGGCTACATGGGAAGGAGGTGAATTAGATTTAACTAATTCCAGAGCTGGAAGGCATCTTTATGAAAATAATAACGGCAACAAAAACAAAATTTAAGGCCCGTTTATAATATTTTTTCATTTAATATTCATGAAATCCTAATAAGGTAACTATTACTGTGCTTTTTCACAAATGATAAAACTGTAAATCATAAGGCTTTATTAATGTGTACAAAGTCATATAGTGACTGGCAAAGCTAGGTTTTGGGTAGTGGTGTGTCTGATTTCATAGGGTGTATTTTGCACTTGGCCACACTGCTGCCTGAAAGATCATCCAGTCCAACCTCTAATTTTACTTCAGCACAAAGGGCTAAGTCCCTTGCTCAGAAACAACCAACTAGTAAGTGTAGGATCCAGGTTTGGAGTACACATTCCTTGACTCTTTGCCCCTTTAAATTATAAATTTAATTTCTTTTTTGCTTCTAGTCCAAGCTTGTAGATAAATTTCTGAATAATTGAATATAAATGCAACCTTGCTCCAAATGAGTTAAAGAAAACGGAGATTGAAAGGAACCCTGTTGGCAAATCACTTTGAAGGCAAAAGATGATCCTATAATGTAAGGAACTGGTTCCTAATTTACTTAGTTTTCTAAGTCCTGAGATGCTGTTCTAAATGTATAGTGTTATGATAGGTATTTACCTAACCACATTCAATCTTGTTCTTGTTGTTATGTGCCATCAAGTCGGTTCCGACTCACAGCAGCCCCATGAACAACAGAACAAAACACTGTCCGGTCCTGCACCATCCTCACAATCGTTGTTATGCTTGAGCTCATTGTTGCAGCCACTGTGTTAATCCATCTCCTTGAGGGTCTTCCTCTTTTTTTCTGACCCTCTTCTTTACCAAACATGATGTCCAAAGTATGCAAGACATAGTCTCACCATCCTTGCTTCTAAGGAGCCTTCTGATTGTATTTCTTCCAAAATAGACCTGTTGGTTCTTTTGGCAATCCATGGTATATTGAATATTCTTTGCCAACATATCAATTCAAAGGCATCAAGTCTTCTTTGGTCTTCTTTATTCATTGTCCAGCTTTTGTATGCATGTGAGGCGATTGAAAACACCATGGCTTAAGTCAGGCACACCTTAGTCTTCAAGGTGACATCTTTGCTTTTCAAGACTTTAAAGAGGTCTTTTGCAGCAGATTTGCCCAATGCAATGTGTCTTTTGATTTCTTGACTGCTGTTTCCTGGGTGTTGATTGTGGATCCAAGTGAAATGAAATCCTTGACAACTTCAATCTTTTCCCTGTTTATCATGATGTTGCATATTGGTCCAGTTGTGAGGATTTTTGTTTTCTTTATGTTGAGGTGTAATCCATACTAAAGGCTGTAGTCTTAGATCTTTATCAGTAAGTGTGTCAAGTCTGCTTGACTTTCAGCAAGCAAGGTCGTGTCATCTGCATAACGCAGGTTGTTAATGAGTCTTCCTTCAATTTTGATGCCCCATTCTTTTCATATAATCCAGATTCTCAGATTATTTGCTCATCATACAGATTGAATAGGTAGGGTGAAAGGATACAACTCTGAAGCACACCTTTCCTGACTTTAATCCATGAAGTATCCCCTTGTTCTGTCCAAACAACTGCCTCTTGATCTATGTACAGGTTCCTCATGAGCACAATTAAGTGTCCTGGAATGCCCATGCTTCCCAATGTTATCCATAATCTGTTATGATCCACACAGTCAAATGCCTTAGGATAGTCAATAAAACACAGGTAAACATCTTTCTGGTAGTCTCTGCTTTCAGCCAGGATCCATCTGACATCAGCAATGATATCCTTGGTTCCACCTCCTCCTCTGAAACCAACCTGAATTTCTGGAAGTTCCCTGTCCATATACTGCTGCAGCTGCTTTTGAATGATCTTTAGTAAAATTTTACTTGCATGTGATATTAATGATACTGTTCGATAATTTCCGCATTCGATTGGATCACCTTTCTTGGGAATAAGCATAAATATGGATCTCTTCCAGTCGGTTGGCCAGGTAGCTGTCTTCCAAATTCTTGGCATAGAAGAGTGAGCACTTCCAGTGCTTCATCCATTTGTTGAAACATCTCAGTTGATAGTCTGTCAATTCCTGAAGCCTTGTTTTTCACCAATGCCTTCAGCGCAGCTTGGACTTCTTCGTTTCGTACAATCGCTTCCTGATCATATGCTACCTCTTGAAATGGCTGAATGCCAACCAGTTCTTTTTGGTATAACGACTCTGCGTATTCCTTCTATCTTCTTTTGATGCCTCCTGTGTCGTTTAATATTTTCCCCACAGAATCCTTCACTATTGCCACTCGAGGCTTGAACGTTTTCTTCAGTTTTTTCAGTTTGAGAAATGCCGAGCGTGTTCTTCCCTTTTGGTTTTCTATCTCCAGCTCTTTGCACATGTCATTATAATATTTTACTTTATCTTCTCGAGCCACCCTTTAAAATCTTCTGTTCTGTTCTTTCACTTCATCATTTCTTCCTTTTGCTTTAGCTACTCGATGTTCAAGCGTAAGTTTCAGAGTCTCTTCTAACATCTATTTTGGTCTTTTCTTTCTTTCCTGTCTTTTTAATGACCTCTTGCTTTCTTCATGTATGATGTCCTTGATGTCATTCCACAACTTGTCTGGTCTTCAGTCATTAGTGTTCAACGTGTCAAATCAATTCTTGAGATGGTCTCTAAACTCAGGCGGGATATAGTCAAGGTTGTACTTTGGGTCTCTTGGACTTGTTCTAATTTTCTTTAGTTTCAACTTGAACTTGTATGTGAGCAATTGATGTTCTGTTCTGCAGTCGGCCCCTGACCTTGTTCTGACTGATGATATTGAGTTTTTCCATCCTCTCTTTTCACAGATGTAGTTGATTTGATTCCTGTGTATTCCATCTAGCGAAGACCATGTGTATAGTAGTTGTTTATGTTGGTGAAAAAAGGTATTTGCAATGAAGTCGTTAGTCTTGCAAAATTCTATCACGCGATCTCCAGCATCGTTTCCATCACCAAGACCATATTTTCCAACTACTGATTCTTCTTCTTTGTTTCCAACTTTCACATTCCAATCACCAGTAATTATCAATGCATCCTGATAACATGTTTGATCAATTTCAGACTGCAGAAGCTGGTAAAAATCTTCAATTTATTCATCTTTGGCCTTAGTGGTTGGTGTGTAAATTTGAATAATAGTCATATTAACTGACCTTCCTTGTAGGCATATGGATATTATCCTATCACTGATAGCGTTGTACTTTGGGATGGATCTTGAAATGTTCTTTTTGACTATGAATGCAATGCATTGCTCTTCAAGTTGTCATTCCCGGCATAATAGACCATATGATTGTCTGATTCAAAATGGCCAATACCAGTCCATTTCAGATCACTAATGCCTAGGATCTCAATGTTTATGTGTTCCATTTCATTTTTGACGATTTCCAATTTTTCTAGATTCATACTTTGTACATTTCATGTGCCAGTTATTAATGGATGTTTGCAGTGGTTTCTTCTCATTTTGCGCCATGCCACATCAGCAAATGAAGGTCCCGAAAGCTTGACTCCATCCATGTCATTAAGGTCAACTCTATTTTGAGGAGGCAGCTCTTCCCTAGTTGTATTTTGAGGGCCTTTCAACCTGGGGGCTCCTCTTCTGACACTATATCAGACAATGTTCCACTGTTATTCATAAGGTTTTCACTGGCTAATTCTTTTCGGAAGTATACTGTCAGGTCCTTCTTCCTAGTCGGTCTTAGTCTTGAAGCTCAGCTGAAACCTGTCCACCATAGGTGACCCTGCTGGTATCTCAGTACCGGTGGCATAGCTTCCAGCATCACAGCAACATGCAAGCCTCCACAGTAGGACAAACTGACAGACATGTAGAGGCATTCAATCTTGTTTCCCTTTTATTTGATCTCATTCATCACTGAATCTGAGAACCTTTTCCCAGACACAAGGCCTAACTATGTTAAAAACATCATTGTGTGTAAGGAATTCCACATATTCTATCCATATTTCCACTACTGTACCTTTTTCCTTAAATAATCTGATAGGTCAGACCTTAGGATATTCACTGAGTCTGTTTTACCAGGGGGTATATAAACTGCCTCACAAGTCAGTATCCATAGAAGATGCTCCCTCTTTTACTTCTGTTTCCACATTGTAGGTATTCCTAGGTACAGCCTGTTTTTTCCAGGCATATTGGGCCATCCTCTTCTTCCTGGCTCTTGCGCTTTCTGTCTGCGCAGAACTGAGCAGGGAGATTCCCCTCTAGACAGGTCCATTTAGATGTACTATTTCTATTTTAAAGGTCTTTTGAATTTCATGAAAGAGAGAACAGAAAGTCCACCTTACACCTCCAGGCTTAAGCCACAATATCTTTCTCAGCTTTTACCTGAGCTGTGCTTAGGGAACAATTAGTCTTCAGCTATGAAGTAGGACTACAAGACAGTTTAGCTTCTACTCTTTCCGTGTAGTTTCCTCAATCAGATACCCCACAGGGAAGAGGGGTTAGTTGTAGAACAGAGATAGGGCATTTCTAGGTCCCTGATCATCATTATCATTAAAAAACAACAACAAAAAAAAAAAAACAAACCCATTGCTGTCGAGTCAATTCCATCTCATAGTGACCCTACAGGACAGAGTAGAACTTCCCCATAAAGTTTCCAAGAAGCACCTGGTGGATTCAAACTGCTGACCATTTGGTTAGCAGCCGAACTCTTAACCACTATGCCACCAGGGTTTCCTCATCATCCTTAGAGGAAGGAAAATTCAACCTACAACATAAGTGTTTATTATTATTAACTTATAGTGTTTTAATAGTTACTTGGATTTTTCTTTCCTTTTCTCCCAACAATTTGGTGGTGGTGTCATCAGAATTGTTATTATTTTGTACAGATTATAAATTTGGGATTAAAGAGGTTAAGTAGTAACTTGTCCTGTAACCCAAGCTAGTGGTGAGGCCACCACCAGAAGACTTCTGTCTGACTTCAAATATAATGTTTTTTTTTTCATACACTTTGTTTATTGTTTTGTGAAACCCATTCTCTAGGTATGCAGAAGAGAATTTATCATACATAAATGTAATAGCAAATATGTAGTGTCGAGACTTTACAGTTATTTATGAAAGCAAACCAGAACTTTAAGTATCCTTATTCTGAGCGTAGTGTAACATTCTTGGGTGTTTCTCAAATAACAAGAAGATCTTCATATAGTGGAGGAATCTGTAAAATGAAACCACGGCTTACCAGCATTCATTATGAGATTAGAGAAAAAAAACAGAGAATATTTTCCTTTATTATCTATCAGAAAAATCTGGTATATGGTAGGTATTCAAGAAAAATTTAGATGACTGAGATATGAAAGCTCAAATACCCAAAGGCCAATTGGCGTAAAGATTATTATGGCAGAAAAAAGCTAAAGCCATTGCTGTAGAGTCAATTCTGACTCATAGCCTATAGGACAGAGTAGAACTGCCTCATAGGGTTTCCAAGGATAGGGTGGTGGATTCAAACTGCTGACCTTTTGGATAGCAGCCCAAGCTCTTAACCACTGTCCCCTCAGGGCTCCCTACACTTGAATATTTAAAATATGGCCCTTGTTCATTTTGCATGGATGATGTGTATAAAGGTAATGACTCAGCTATGCTGAAGCTATCCTTGCTGTTATTTTTGTGAAGATTGTACACAGGTAATCAGCATGTATTATCAAGCAAGGATAATTAGGAATGAGGTTTGCCATTGAGATGTATTCTGGAAGCTGGAAGCTTCATTTTCCCCTGAAAATATTCTTTGGGAAAAAAAGAGGAAACTGTCCTTCAAAATCAACTCACTTTCCTGAAAATAAAGATAAGCATCATGGTATTTATGCGGGAAAGATGCCGACAGACACAACTGTTGGGAGACAAACTGGTAAAAACCATCTGGTGAGATATGCTGTGCTACTATTTGTTATCAAGAACCTTATAAATGGGTCTAACCTTTGATCCAGCTATTATTTCATATTCAATACTATTCAATAAGGAAATAATCAGAAAGCAAGATAGACAATTATGTATAAGGGATGTTTATAGGGCATTGTTTATGACAGTTTAAAACTGGAAATTACCTAAATGACCCACAAGAAGAAATAACAAAATCTGATATCTCTGTAGAATTGAACACTAATCAACCATCAAAATAAAATGTTTTAGAAGACTATTTATTGACTGAGTGATTACTCATGGTGAGGTCAAATAAAAGATTTAAGGAAATGTGCCTCAATTTTGACAGTATTTATGTAAGTAAATAAAAAATAGACATTTTGTTATTTATACAATTGTACTTTCCAGATTATCTTGAATGAGCATGTTGTTATTATTGTTAGTTGCTGTCGAATCAGTCCTCAACTCATGGTGACCCCATGCACAATGAAACAAAATGGTTCCCTCCTGTACCATCCCCATGACTGGTTGCAGATTGGACTGTTGCGATCCATAGGGTTTTCACTGGCTTATTTTCAGAAGTAGATTGCCAGGCTTTTCTCTCTAGTTCATCTTAGCCTGGAAGCTCCAATGAAGACTGTTCAGCATCATAGCAACATGCAAGCCTCCACTGACAGACAGGCAGTGGCTGCACTTGTGGTGTGCTGGCCAGGAATCAAAGCCGGGTGTTCTATATGGAAGGTAAGAATTCTACCACTGACCACCAATAAGCATATCTGACTGTTTATAGTTAGAATGTTGGAGAAATGCATTATTTAGTAATATTTTTATAAGGGCTGTGGTAGAAAATAGACTTGGAATTGACTCAATGGCAACTGATTTTTTAGAGATTAGGAATTCTGAGTCCCAAACAAATCTGCCACTCTAGTGTGTTCATCTTTGTGATCTAAAGCAAATCCACTTAGGGTCTCAATTTACCCTTTTGTTAAGAGAAGAGCTTAGATCCCAGAGGTCTATACTGCAAACACCTTCAGGGGCTAATAAAAAGGCATAAGGAAAGTAAGGTTCATACTTTCATTCAAGAAAGAATTATTGAGTGCCTACTAGATGTCAGATACTTTGCAGGGCACTGGGAATACAGTGATGGGAGAAACAGATGTGGCCAACAGCTTGTATTGCAACCAATCCAATGTTAATACCTTCCTGGAGGTGGAGGAGTAAGGTGGGCCAATAAAATGACCAGACTGGCACTTTACATGCATTATTTTATTTCATTCTTTCAACAACTCTATGAACACCTGTTATTTTAATCACTTCCCCCATTTTATTGGTGAAGAACAAAAACCAAAAACAGACAGTGATCTTAAATGACTTGCCCAATTTCATGAAGGTATTAAGCAATGGAAAGGTATTAACTGATGGAAACCTTGTGATACTAATTAATTCACTCAATCTTTCTATCAGTTTCTAATAAGAAACAAAAGATTGTATTAGATTATCATCCAGTTTCCCTTTCAATTCATAAACTTTACGATTCTAATCTCAATCTAAATTTAGTTCCTTAAACTATATACCAGTGACCTCTTCTTCATATATTAAAACAATCTGTTTTCCTATTATCACCAAGATTCAGGTGTAATTTGGTTTTGTTTTCATGTTCCTTTAAGTACGCAGTGGGGAAGTAGGGTGATCAACTCTGGGCCCTGGAATATTCCTATTTGGATGCTATATTTTATTTTGTTTTAAAAAGTCAGCTTCCTCAACACATTATCAGCTTTGCAGATCTTAAAGGTATGCTGACAATTGTCACCTAAACATTAATTCATTCAGCGTTTCTTCACAACACAGAACTACTGTTGCTGAGTTAAATTAAAAGAAGAAAAAGTGCAAAACAATTTACGGGAAACTAAAACCCAAGGCTCAAACAATAGACATGCATTAGAAAATGCTCTTTTATGAACACATTGGTGAAATTATAAAATTATAATTTAGAATAAAAGCCTACTTTTACTATGAACTAAATATAGTAGAATAAAATATAGAAAAATAAACAGTATAAAAGTCTAGGTCAAATGTAGTATCATCCAAAAATATTCTTTAAGTCTTCCGCTGAGAATTAATTGCTTTTTCATGGTACTTCCAGAGGACATTATCTGAACCCTTTAGGAAGTTTATCAGTCTGTTTTGAACTGGTTTATTTAACTCTCTCTACCAAAAAAAATATAGAGCTGTTAAAGGGCAGTGACCAGGTTGTTTACATCTCTGTATGCCTACACAGCAGACCAGCCATATAATTCTAAAAGGAAAAAATGAATAACAAAAATTACATTTTTTTCTACTCAGAATGTGACTTTTCTTCTACTCACATCTGACTTACTGTGAGCCATTTTACCTCTGAACTTCAATTTGCCTATCTGTAAAAGGGGATACACGTCTGTTTTACATACAACATAAAATTCTGAATGTCAAAGGATGTAATTCATCTAAGAGCCCATTAAAATAACTGTGAAATTACAAAGATAAAAGGTCATTCTTGGCGATCAACAGGAAAGGCCAAGACTAGTCATTCATCCTCAAGCCTCCTTCTTAATGGCTTCATAATTTTCCTAGTCTCTGATTCCTAAACCTGAGTCATCTTTGTCCCCTATTCTTTCTCTCTCTTCTCAGTTGCCAAGATCTATCTTCTCAGTTCTCACAATATATCTCAGCTCAAACTTTATTGCTTTATGCCAAGATTATCCAGTTCAGCAATTTCACAAACATTTATTAAGCAACCACCATATGTCATACGGAGCCCTTGTATCACAATGGTTAAGTGTTCAGCTGGTAACCAGAGGGTCAGTGGTTTGAACCCACCAGCACTCTGTGGAGAAAAGACCTGGTGATCTGCTCCCATAAAGATTGCAGCCTAGGAAACCCCAGGGTAGTACTACTCCATCCACTAGGGTTGCTATGAGTCAGAATCCACTTGACGGGATACAACAACAACATATGTCATACGGAGACTTTGGGTAGTACAAACAGTAAATACACTCAGTTGTTAACCAAAAGGCTGTAGGTTTGAGTCCATCCAGAGCTACCTTGGAAGAAAGGCCTGGAAATCTACTTTTGAAAAAGCAGCCATTGAAAACCTTGTGGAACCAATTCTATTCTGATACACATGGGATCTCCAGAGTTGGAATCAACTTGAGGACAACTGGTATATGCCATACATCATGCTAGGTGTTGTGGGTACTATAGGGTTGTAGGTTTGAGTCCACCAAGAGGTGCCTCGGAAGAAAGTCCTGGTGAGCTACTTCTGAAAAATCAGCCATTAAAAACCCTATGGAACACAATTTTATTCTGACACACAAGGGATTGCTGTGGGTCGGAATCGACTTGACAACAACTGGCATGTGCCATACACTGGCATCAGTCTCTGCTCCCATAGGGCTTATATTCTGGCAGAATCCAAAGGCAAACAGATAAACAAATACACAGTAATTTGTTTTTTGTAAAGAGGAATGGCACTGAACACATCCTGGGACAATGAAGATTTCCTAATGGAAGTGGCATCACCATCTCCACAACTAGCATACCACAGTTGATCATTATCATCCTAACATTTAATAAGCTGTTACTATGCACCAGGAATTATCCTCAGTGTTTTCCAAGTATTAACTCATTTATTTAATCATCACAACAACCTTATGATATAGATATATTAGTCCCACTTTAAAGATAGTATAGGGTCGCTAGGAGTCAGAATTGACTCAACAGCAATGGTTTTTTTTTTTTTTTTTAAGGTAATATAACTTAATTATGGTTACATAGCTAATCTGACAGTTTGACTTCAGCACCTGTGATCTTAGGCAGTAATAATGCTTAAGCTATTCTGATACCAAAGGGATAAACAGGAGTAAGAAAGAGGAGCTTGGTAAATTTGCAAAGAAGCAAGAATAACATATACAAAAATCTGGATATGAAAGAGAAGGAGATTAAGGCAACTGGAAAAAGTTGAATGTGTACAGATCCTGGAGGGAGGAGTGGGGATGATAAGATAATGAAGCTAGAGAGATTGGCAGGAACTAAATCATGTAGGGCTCTATAAGTCAAATTAAGGTGTTTAGATATTATTTTTAAAAAGCAAGTATTATAAAAGCTGTCCAGTTGGTATTCATTTCATTCAACTCATGTATATGAGGCTACTGTCATTCAGAAGAGTCCTTATGGTGCAGTGGTTAAGGGCTCGGCTGCTAAACAAAAGGTTAGCAGGTTCTAGCCCACCAGCTGCTCCATGGGAGAAAGATGTGGCAGTCTGCTTCCATAAAGATTTATAGCCTTGGAAACCCTATGGGGCAGTTCTACTCTGTCCTACAGGGTCACCATGAGTCGGAATTGACTCGATGGCAGTGGGTTTATACTATCATTCAGGCAGTGTTCTAAGTGCTGAGAATACAGCATGTAACAAGATAAGCAAGGTTCTTAATCTCTGCAAGACAACTTTAAAAATAAAACAGAAAAATGACTTATTGATAAGTGTTATAATAGACTGAAAATAGAATAATGTGGTCGGAAATGATGAAGTCAACACTGGACGATATAGAAAGGGCTCTCAGAGGACTTTGACTTTCATCTCTGCTTCTATACTCATTCTGGTTCACTCAAACTTGTAGCCAAAATAATATTTCTGTTAAGCTCTTCTTAATAGTTTTTCAAAATATTTTTAAAATTATAAATTATTCATGCATTGAGAAATGTAGATGAATTTAAAATAAAAATGAAATTCCTTTTTATTTCTACCCCGAGTGATAATCATTGTTAATTCCTTAGTATATAACTGTCTAGATAATTTTTGTGCATACCAAGTTTTTGGTTTCATGTAAATGAGATCAAAGTTACAGTTTGGTATTTCTCTTTTTGATCTTTTAGAATAGCATGGACATAATTCACCTTAGAACACAAATTTCCACCTCATCCTTTCAAAAATTACAGTCATAAGCATTTTGTTCAAGGTTTTTGTTGTTGTGCGCGGCCATCGAGTCGTCCCTTGACTCCTGGTGACCCCATGCACAATGGAACAAAATGCTGCATGGGTCCGTGCCATCCTCATGGGTCATTGGGTCACTGTGAGCCACAGGGTTTTCACTGGCTGATTTTCAGAAGTAGATCACCAAGCCTTCCTTCCAGGTCTGTCTTAGTCAGAAAGCTCTGCTGAAACCTGCTCAGCACCATAGCAACATGCAACCCCGCAATGGCAGATGGGTGGTGGCTGCCCATGAGGTGCACTAGCCAGCATCAAACCTGAGTCTCAAGGTTTATACCATAATTAATTTAAGAAATCTCCAGTTCATGGACATTTTGGTTGTTACCAATGTTATAGCATTAGACAAAATACTACTATAGATATCATGTACAATCATTTTTTGAGCATTGCACAATTGTGCCCTTAGGATACATTCTTAGAAATAGAATTGCTGAGTTTAAGAGTACATACATATTAAATATTAATGCACTCTGCTATATTGCTTTCCAGAAAGCTTATGCCAATTCAGTCTCACACTTATGCACATTATAAATCAGTGATGATAGTATCTATTTTTCTATACCTTTGTCAGTACTAGCAATTATTAATCTTTTTAAAATTTTTGTTAATCTGATAGGGAAAATGATCTTTCACTGCTTTAATTTATATTCCTTTGTTGTTAGTGATATTGAACACCTTTACATATAAGCACCTCCCTGTGGGAGTTAATCTTTAATGCTGTGTAACTGTATGCTAAAAAATCCTAGAACTCTTCTCTGTCATTTAAAAAGATGTTTGGATTTCTTAATATGACATTCATGGCCCTCTGAGTACAGATTACTTTTCTAGATTTCTGGTCTGCAATTTACTTATATGGCCTCTCATTTCCCTGCAAATAGCTCTGCTCACTGTTCATTAATTATATTTTTTCCTACCTCAATAATTGTGATTATGCTGTGGAATTACTAAGCCCGTCATTCAAGTCCTAGCTCACGTTCTGCCTCTCTCCACGAGGCCTCCCCCATCACTCCAGTCAGAAGTGACCTTGTCTTCTTTGAATTTCTTCAATACTAATGTTTAAAAATAAAAAGTATAAAAATACATATAATGTGTGATCACAATTATGAAGAATAAACAAAACAACATGAATAGTAAGGAACAAAAGCTGACAGAAGATACTCCAAAATATTAATTACAATCATCTTTATATGGTGGGAAGGTGCTAAATATTTTTCTATATAATCTCCTGTTTTCCAAATTTTCTATATTAAGCATGTATGAGTTTATTTCAAATACCTTTATATCCATCTGACTTTTTAAATAAGAGCAGTACTATGCTAGGAGAAAACATTTTTTACATTAATTGATAAACTAAAGGGCAATGGTGACACACCAATGAGATGATCTGAAAGTCCCTTTGGAAGGTTGACAAGAAGATGAGTACTTCTATTTCCATAATCCAGTAAAACAGCTGCACTGGTACTATGGAAGAAGAGGAGGAAAAGAGAAATGACATCTATGCTCTTGCTATAGAAACAAGGAAATCAAAACGGGAGGGGGAAAGTCATAAGAGAAACTGATGGCTTAAGCTCTTCTGTCCAGCGTAGCATCTATCCCTGCCCTCTCACCTCCCCCATCCCCAGCCCAAGACCTGCTCAGGCCCTTCCTCCCCAGAAACCCTTCCCTGAGTCCTCATGCCTCAACCAGTCTTTATTTTCTCTAAATTCTATTTTATTCACTTTAATGCTTTAAAGCAGTTAATTGGTCTCTAAATTATTTCTACTTTTTAATTCTTTCTCCACAGTCAAGTTCTAAGGTCCTCAAGGGCCAGGATTAGACCTTTAGTTCTTTTGTGTTCTTCAAGCATCTAAAACAGTCTGACACAGCATGTACTTACTAAATATCTTCAGATGAGCTCTTTTCACCCAGAGAGCAAGTCACCCAGATCTCACTAGGAGGGAGGGGGCTACAATTCATTAAGCCCCAACTGTAATCCAGGTGATTAACAACGACTGTTTTATATTTTGGAGCCCTGGTGGTGCAGTGGGTAAGAGCTCTGTCTGCTAACCAAAAGGTCAGCAGTTCGAATGCACCAGACACTACTTGGAAACACTGGGGGGCAGTTCTGCTCTGTCCTATAGGGTCGCTATGAGTCGGAATCAACTCGATGGCAATAGGTTTGCTTTTGGGGTTTTAGTTTATATTTCATGACAACTCTGCAAATGAGGTATTATTGTCTCCATTTTATAGTCAGTAGCAAGTGTACACATAGAGGCTGCAAACCCCTGTCTTTTTCTGCTTTGTAAAACTGGGAGAGCCAAATAAAAATCTCAGCTTCTTGACATATAACCTTGCTTGAGCTGAACTAGAATATAAGGATGTACTCACAAAGAAAAGTATGAGTAAAATCATTTGGAGATAGAATAGGAAATGCCATTTCTGTAGGAAAGTGGTGTTAGGTAACTTTTTAAATCCCTCACTTTGACTCCTAAGCCTGATAAATAAAGATTCTGGTAAGGACTTCTAAAATTCTAAATTCAATATAAATACCAGTTGCCATTGTATTGACTGACTCATGACGACCCCATGTGTGTCAGAGTAGAACTGTGCTCCATAGGGTTTTCAATGGCTGATTTTTTAGAAGTCAATTGCCAGGCCTTTCTACTGAGGCACTCCTGGGCAGATTCAAACCTCAAGCCTTTTGTTCAGCACTCAAACATGTTAACCTTTTAAAAAAAAAAGAGCCTCTCTACAGAGACAAGTCTTACAGTGGAAAATGCATGGTCCCTAGGGTCAGACAGGTCTAAGTTCAAATTCTGTGCTAGACCCTTTCCTAGCTCTGATCATAAGTAAGTTATTATCATTTAAGGTAATTTAATAAGCATCAGTTCTCACATCTGATGAAAGGAACAATCATTTCACAGGATTATTCTGAGGTTAAAATAAGATAGATAGCAAAATCTCTAATATGGTCCCTGGTCTATGGCGAGCCCTCTAATAATGTTAGTGTCTTTTCGTTCACAGCAACCCCCCATCCGTTGTTCACCAGGATGAGAACAGTTCTTCACTGCAAACTTCATATGATTCTAAGAACCATACTCTCTGAACACGTTTTCTCCAGATCAGAGGCAGAAGGACAGGGCCCTGTGTCATGTGACTATCAAGTTAGGCTTGAGAAAACCAACCTCTGACCCAAAACTGAAGACAGTTACTCAGAGGTATTTCTCCAAAGGCTGTGATCAATGAGGCTGGGCTATCTTTAAAAGCAGGGCCAGGGTCAAATTCCTGTCCACACCTGGAGACCCAGTACAAAGCCTGGCACACCAGCCAGTGAGCAGTATTAGGGATGTGGCCCAACTCATTAAAAACAAAATTTCTTCCTTAAGATTTTACAATACAAGAGACAAAGATAAAAGTACTCATGCTTGATCCTGTTTTCTGTCTGCTTTTTAATTTCATTATGGCTCCCTAGAGACACAGACGGCATCTACAGCTGTGATCAAGGAAAGGGATAAGCTGCACCACACACCCGGTGATGGTACTGAAAAGGCACTCTTCACACACTTCCCTGCTGAAGCAGTGACTCATGAAATTCACAATGTGCTAAGATTCAGTGAGGAGTGTTTCATATAAAAATTAACATAAGCAAAAGGTTACTTGAGGGAACAGTGCACTACTTTTTTAGGTGACCCAGTTATGGCTAAATTTGGAAAATTGGCAACAAAACTGATTCTTCCCTTTAAAACAGATCTCACATAAGCATAAGATACTATGAATCTTCAGGACCCAAATCTTTGCTGGGGCATCAGTAGTGGATGGGGCCTCTTAAAAAAGCCGGACATTGTAGAATCATCTGATCACCTCAGATTGCCATTGAGATCACTGTTTCCTAGGGTGTGGTTTGTAAGGGAGAAATCAGAGGAGCAGAACTCTTAAACTACAAACTATTTAACAAAAACGTAAGGAGGATAAATATATGCCAGGCACTGCTTTAAGCACTATACAAGTATCAATTTAATCCTCCTAATAACCTTACTTACTATTACTATCTCCGTTTTATGCATGAAGAAACTCAGGTTTAAAGAGATTAAGTATCTTGCCCAAGGCCACACATGTACTTACTATTGTAAGTGGCAGAGCCTGGGTTCAGACAAAAGCAGTTTGGCTCCAGAATCTGTGTTTTTGATCCTTATACCGCCTCTTAATGTATCTAAAGTTACAACATATAGTAAGACAATGCCTGCTTTTTGGTTTCTCGTACAAAATAATGATTGTCTCTGAGAGGAAGTGAAGTCGAGTGGTCTAGAGTGCTGACGCTGGAGCAGACTGCTTAGCTTGAAACCTGGATTCTGCGACCGTGGGTGATTTAATTAACCTCTCAGTGCCGTAGTTCCCTCATCTGCATGTTGGGTATAATAACAGACCTATCTCATAGAGTTTCTTGAAGGAGTAAGTGAGTGAATTAACACCTTTAAAACACTTTGAACAAAACTTGACACATAGTTGTTGTCATTGTTAGGTGCCATCAAGTCTGTTTCGACTCATAGCAACCCTATGTGACAGAGTAAAACTGCCGCATAGGGTTTTCTAGTTTATAATCTTCACTGAAGCAGACTGGAGATGTTTCTCCCATGGAGCCTCTGAGTGGGTTCAAACTGCCAATCTTTTGGTTAGCAACTGGGCACTTAACTGTTGCACCATCAAGGCTCCTTTGACACATAATAACAGCCAAAAATTATTAAATATTCTTGTTGATTAAAAAGTAATACTGTGTTGTCTGTGGGTTACAAAAGAAGCACCATAATTCTCATTGATTTTTGGTGAAAAGGCATGTGTAGTTAAAAGAATATGAGTTGCAGCATATAACAGACTCTGGCTAAAGTCTCACCTACAAATCAGTCTAGCTGTAATCTTGGAAGGACTACTTAACCACTCTGGACCTCAGTTTCTTCATCTGTAGAATGGGTTAACAACACCTTTGTCACAGGTAGGGTGAGTATTAAATGAGCAAATGTGTATAAAAACATGGAAACTGGAAAATGGTCAATAGTCAGATAATATTGCCAGATGCACTGTCTTCCCTTTTTATGATTGGATATACTGTTGGAAGATATTCAGTGATTTTACCAGATTGTAGCATCTTTTGACAATCTGAAATGACTCATAGACCGGCAGCATTGAACTGACAGGCCCAAAGTAGTCTCACCGTTTAAGAATATTTTAAAGTTATTTATAGGAATAAAAGTTGGAAACAATCTAAATGTCCAGTAATAGGGGGGAAGGGTGGTTATTTATACACTGGAATACACATTATTTTATACTATCATTTAAGATTATGATTTTTGCCTTTTAATCGAACAATTTCACCTTTATAAATTTATCTTATGATATGGTAATACATGTATGCTTAGATATATATGTAATAATTATCAATGTAGCAATGTTTATAAAGGCTTACAACTGGAAGTGACCAAACATTTTTCAGTGGGGGCACTGATTAAATACATAATGATTTAGATACAATGGGATATCGTGCAGCTAATAATGAAAGAGAAAATTTTTAAACGTGCTTATTCTGAATATGACCAGTAATGTTTGTTTGTCTGTTTCCTTATGTTTTTTGCATTTCCTACCTTTTCTATAATGGGCATATATTAAAATGGTCATAATTAATAATAACTTATTATTTTACAATGAGCATACAGTACTTTTGCTATCAGAAAATACATATTTTAAAGGATGTTTTTAACAGTATTTTTATCCTCATACTCCTATTTTACGTACACGCACATTAAAATAACTTTTTATCAATACAGTCATCATCATCAGATCATTAAAAATAAAAATAAAAACTCAGATGGTGACTCAAACAAGAACTGTTTTAGGAGAGAATGTGTATTGGTAGGCCCTGAAATGAAAGACACAAAATCCACTCAGAGGTCTGAGCCACAGATCAATGGCAAGCCCCTTTCCCTGGCCACCCTCTCTTGTCACCGTCAGCCCTCACTTCCCTAGCTTTGCCAATCCTGCCTTTACAGCCTCAGCCTGTCCAAGTCTTCTGAGAAAGGTGAGCCAAGCCAAGGATAGTAGCTGAAGCGTGTGACCCTGGCCTGACTCCCAGACCAGTGTGGAAGTCGTGCATGTACCCACAGAGCATTCTCGCCGCTTCATTCTCTCCCTCTGGTATATTATACGTGGTCTTTGCTCTGCCTGAAACATTCTCCTCTCTCCCTCTAAGCCTCATCACTTGTCTCCTCCTTTTCTAGTTTACTAGCCAACATGCCACCTTCTCCAGGAATTCTGCTCTGAACCTTCAGGCTGAGGTAAACATACCTGTTATATGTTCCCCCATGGTTTATGCCTCTGTTTGCTCTAATAACCCCCTGCTGGATTTTCCTATTTACTTACTAGCTTCTCGAATAATACTGTAAGACTTTTGAGGCCAGGGACTATGTGTTATTCATAGCTTTATTCTCAGGACCAATCATTGTTTGGTATATAGTTGGAGCTCAGCAGTTTTTAAAATTGAATTAATAAATGAATGCCAGGTATTGAGGGTAGCAGGAAAGGTCGATGTGTCCCCTTTCCATACTCCCAGTAGATGAAACACCATTGGCTAAGAAGAAAAGATAACACCTAAAGGTACTTGGGGGACCACATTATTTAACTATCGAACAGGCTGGTTGACAGTATACAGAGAACAGCAGGGACAGCCCATGAGGCTCCTGGGGCCCTGATAGGGTTAGAAGCTTGGAGAAGCTAAGAGTTTCATGATTATTGGTCTTCTGCCCAAAACTCTTTGTTGTATGGCTTTAATTGTTTTCTAATTTTTTTAAATGGAATTACGTAGTTGACAGCAACAAACAACAATTCTTTTTTTGTCTTGCTTCTTTCATACTTTGAGATTACAAATTTATTTTGAGATTATGTACACTGTTGCCTAAATGAAATAATTTCATTTTATTGCTGGAGAATATTCCATTATATAAATATATCACAATTTCTTTCTCCCTTCTCATGTTGATGGACACTGGGGTGTTCCTATGAGTTTTCTATTACAGATAAGATTGCTTTGAACATTTGAATACAAGTCTCTGTGTAGTCATGCATTTATTTCTCCTGGATGACTGAGTTGTTTGGTAGATGATGTCTGTAACGACTTCATAGAAATGTGGAAAGTGCTTATGATACAACATTAAGTGAAAGAGTGAGATCCAAACATAAACATGAAAACTGAAAAGTAAGAAATACACTAAAATTAGAGTAGCTGTTTAATTAGTATGGTGGGACTATAGGCAATGTTTTTTTCTTTTCGCATTTTAGAAATGTTTCATAATATGGTTACATTATTTTTAAAACATTTTTAAAAGCAAAGGGGGAAGAAGTCATAAAGTATCTAATACATGTGAGGAGAATATAAATATATTCCACTCTTTCTTTACAACATCATGAGATACATATAATTGGCTCCATTTCACAGATGAGTAAACTTAGGCTCAGTAAGATTAGCTCATTTGCCCAATACCTAATAATAAGTGGTGTGGCTGTGATTTGAGCCCAGGTTCATCTAGCTCCAAAGATGTTATTCTTTCCAGTATATTACATGAATTCTAAGTCATGTAAAGCAGCTCACATATCCTTATAAAACAGGGCCACATGGATAGAAAATTATGGATTTCTGAATGCAAGTATGAGGAGATCAAGAGTCCCTTGAAATGTTTGTTATCCTTTTTTTTTTTTTTTTTTTTTAACAAAAGATTAGTCCCCATAGTTTTCTCCCTATGTTGTCTTCCAGGAATTTTATGCTTTTAGGTTTAACATTTAGATTTTTGATCCATTTTTAGTTTTTGTGTATGGTGTGACATGAGTCCTGTTTATTTTTCTGTAGGTGATGGGAAAAGTGGCACCAAATGTGGATGTAGTAAGCACAGTACAACCAAAGTAAAAATGAATGTTTGAGCACTTATGAATGGGTATAGGCAAATTGGTATACGGATAGGTACAGGTGTGTATATAGGTGAGAACAGATAGAAGATCTGTACGTGTCAACACAAATATGTTGGTGCAGGCCCATATATTCATTGAAGACACATACACAGATACTCCTCAGATACAACCAAAAACCTTCCAAGACTGGTTTTCAGGGCTTGAAGGCTTAGGACCATAGTCTCATGGGATAACTCAGTCAATTGGCATAACGGAGTTCACAGAAAACATGATCTACATCCTAGTAAAGTGATTAGTGTCTGGGGTCTTAAACGCTTGAGAGCAGCCCTCTAAGACACAACTACTAGTCTCTACTCGCCAGGAGCAAAACAGTAAGAAGACAACCAAAAGCACAGAGAACAAACAAGTCTACATGAGCCACAACCTCATCTAACCTGAGACCAGAAGTAGTAGAAAGTGCCTGGCTACCACCCCTGGCCATTCTGACTGGGTTCACAATAGTTGATCCTGGATAGAATGGGAGAAAAATATGAAGGAGAACTTAAATTCTTATTTAAAAAAAAAAAAAAAAAGCCAGACAAACTGAAACAGTAGAGAACAGAGGACCCCCTGAGGCTATCGCCCTGAGATACTCTTTAAACCTAGAACCAAGCCTCTCTCCTGTGATCACCTTTTCACGAAGTAGCAGAATGGCACACAAAATAAAGGATCTTACCCATACAATTGGTGCTCTACTTAAAAACCATCTGTAGAGACCAAAATCTCAACAATTACCCAACAGCAAAGATGAGGAGATAAAGGGGCAGGGAAACTAGAGTACTGGAAATGGAACAAACAGAACATAATTAAAGAGAATGTTGACACACTGGGATAAATGTGACTAATGGTCACTGAATGGTTTGTGTGGAAATTGTCAAATGGGAACCTAACTTGCTGTGTAAACTTTTACCAAAAACTCAGTAAAGTATTATTAAAAAAAAAAAAGAAGAAGAAAGAAAAAGAAACGACTCAGTTGAACACATTTTCACTGCAGTGCTCCAGGAAGCAGCTGGACTGAATGAGAACACTGTAACACGCTGGGGACTGTGCTTGATCTAATTTGAATTCCTCCAAGCAACTCTATCAGGACAATTGCTCTCTCGAGGCACCAAGACTTCACATAGTGTTCAGGAAAACAAAATCAGGAAGGAAATATGGGCATTTTATATCCAACATACCAGTAGATGGTTTAAAAATATCAGATAGCAGTTTATCAAAACCATACTAAAAAAAGATATGCTGTAATCTAAGTCATCAAGGAGAAGCTCAATTCTGGCCAAATCTGCTCTAAGATTCCAGACTACGCCAATAGCTCCAGCCAGTTTCCCACACTCGGCTGCTAATCCAAAGGTTAGAGGTTCCAATCTACCCAGAGGTGCCTCAAAAGAAAAATGTGACAATCTACTTCCGAAAAATCAGCCATTGAAAACCTGATGGAGCACAATTCTACTCTGATACACATGATGCTGCCATGAGTCAGAATTGACTGGATGGCAATTGTTTTCGTTTTATTTTTTACCATACACTAGCTACTCAACTTGAGCAAGGTATTGAACTGTCTCTGAGCTTCAATTCATTCATCTCTAAAGTGGAGAAAATTATAGCACCTATGAAAAGAATTGTTTTGAAATGGGCAAAGGAAATGAACAGACACTTCATTAAAGAAGACATTCAAGGTTTGTGATCACTAGCCATTAGGGAAATGCAAATCAAAACCACAATGAGATACCATCTGACCCCAGCATTACTGGCACAAATTAAAAAAAAAAAACAGAAAATAACAAATGTTGGAGAGTCTGTGGGGAGACTGGAATTCTTATGCACTGCTAGTGGGAATGCAAAATGGTACAGCCATTTCGGAAAATGATACGGCGCTTCCTTAGAAAGCTAGAAATATAGATACCATATGATCCAGCAATCCCACTCCTAGGAATATATCCTAGAGAAATAAGAGCCGTCACACGAATAGACATATGCACACCCATGTTCAGTGAAGCATTGTTCACAATAGTGAAAAGGTGGAAACAACCTAGATGTCCATCAACAGATGAATGGATAAATTATGGTACATACACACAACGGAATACTATGCAATGATAAAGAACAACGATGAATCTGTGAAGCTTCTCGCAACATGGATGAACCTGGAGGGCATTAAGCTGAGCGAAATAAGTCAACCACAAATGGACAAATATTGTAAGAGACCACTACTATAAAAACTCATGAAAAGAAACAATCTTAGATGGTTATGAGGGAGGGGAGGTGTGGGGGTGGAAAAACACTAAACAGACAATAGATAAGTGGTAACAATGGTGAAGGGTAAGGCAGTACACAACACCGGGGAAGCCAGCACAACTTGAAGGGTAAGGACACGGAAGCTCCATGGACAAATCCAAACTCCCTTAGGGACTGAATTGCTGGGCTGAGGACTGGGGGACCACGGTCTCAGGGAACATCTAGCTCAACTGGCATAACATAGTTTATAAAGAAAATGTTCTGCATTCTACTTTGGTGAGTAACGTCTGGGGTCTTAAAAGCCTGTGAGTAGCCATCTAAGATACTCCACTGGTCTCATCCCTTCAGGAGCAAGGGAAAATGAAGAAAACTAAAGACACAAGGGAAAGATCAGTCCAAAGGACTAATAGACCGCAACTACTTCGGCCTCCACCAGACTGAGTCCAGTTCAACTAGACGGTGCCCAGCTACCACCACTGAGTGCTCTGACAGAGATCACAATAGAGGCTCCTGGACAGAGCAGGAAAAAACTATAGAACAAAATTCTAACTCAAACATACATACATACACACACACACACACACACACATACATACACACATACATACATACATACCTACATACATACATACCAGACTTACTGGCCTGACAGAGACTGGAGAAACTCTGAGAGTGTGGCCCTCAGACACTCTTTTAGCCCAGTAACGAAGTCACTCTGGAGGTTCACCTTTTAGCCAAAGATTAGACAGACCCATAGGACAAAGTGAGACTAAATGGGCACACGAGCCCAGGGGCAAGGACTAGAAGTCAGGAGGGGATAGGAAAGCTGGTAATAGGGAACCCAAGGCCAAGAAAGGAGAGTACTGACATGTTACGGTGTTGTTAACCAATGCCATAAAACAATATATGTACTGTTTACTGAGAAGCTAGTTTGTTCTGTAAACCTTCATCTAAAGTTCAATACAAAAAAAAAAAGAATTGTTTTGAGAGTTAATCGAGAAAATGCATATAAACCAACAGTCAGCACGGTACCCAGCATACAGTTACCACTCACTAAATATTAACTCTGGGGATATATGCCATTTAAACATGGCTGCACTATTGAAAACTGCAGCTCCCACAGGCCTCTATGCTGCACAGCATGTTGAGACTTCTCCACAACATGTTGAGACTTGTCACGACTTGTTTTCCCAATCCTATTGTCCCGTTACTGATTGGCTTGTTTACCTGAATTCCTTCTCCCTTGCCTGAAACTTATTGTTATCCACCCAAAGCCCATTGTTCTGTTATTTGCTTCACTGCTTGCTGTATTGACTATAAATAAACTCCTGGGACTGAAGCCGGGGTCGACTCCTCAGGGTGACCCTCCTTGGCCCCACTTCTCTGTAAGAGTTGTGTTTGGCTACTGTCTTTGCCGCCCCGACAATCGTCGCCGCTGCAACAATTAACTACTCTTATTACTGCTAAAGAAATCCCGGTGGCGCAGTGGTTAAAGGACTCGGCTGCTAACCTAATGGTCATTGGGAGAAAGATATGACAGTCTGCTTCTATAAAGATTTACAGCCTTGGAAACCATATAGGGTCACTATGAGTCAGAATCCACTCAGTGGCAGTGGGTTTGGGTTTTGGGTTTCATTATTGCTGTAGTTGTTTTTGCTGCTTTTAATAAATACCACAGACACTATGTCTGATTGCCAAGACAAAATGATGAGCCTATAATGGTACAGAATAAAAGTTTTCCATCCCTCTTTGAAACTCTTCAAACTTCTAAAACTTGCTGATCAAAGACTGTCTAGGTCAAGTCATTTAAATCAGTGATCAAAATTCCTTGTCCAAGAGCACCTAATGAACACACTTAAAGCATCCACAGCAAGAATATACACTCTCAGGCTGAAATGACTTCATGTGGCCACCAAGTTTGAGGCAGTCATTTATTTTCCCTGAGACACTATGCTTAATTGTAGAATGAGCTCTTGCCTACCTACGCATCTCATGCTGTTTCTGTGGTCAGAAAAAATGAGAGATATGAATACATTTGATCTACTGTAAAGAACTGTGAATTGTTTCTGATAAAGTGGGGTGGAAAAATAACACTATATACCATTCATTCGTTTATTACTTTTTTCAACAATTATGTTTTGAGTGCTTATTATGCAGCCTGGACATCTACTAGATGTTAGGAAAACATAAACAAATGGGCAGTCAGTGCAATAAAGAGAAGCAAACTTATAAACAAGAAGTGCTATGTTTTGATAGAAAACTATACAGCCTGGAGAGACTGGTGGAACAAAGTTTTTTTGGGGAGAGGCGAAGAGAGTCAGCAATGGCTTAAGAAGGAGGTGATGTTTGACCTGAAAAATAAAACATAAGTGAGCAGAAGAAAGATACTGGGCAAAAGAAGAGAAATGTGAAAAAGCCCGACACATCTGTGGAACTCAAGTGTTTTCATATGGCTGGAGCCCAGTGTGTAAGTGAGGGGTGAAAGAGAATGACTAAAAGTGAGGTTGGAGAGGCAAGAAGGAGCTAGATCATGAGATGCCTATAGACAAATATTTTAGAGCTTGAACTTGACATTCATGCCAATAGGAAGAAATGGAAGGTTTTATATAGTAGAGAAAGCAGGCTAAACTTGCGTTTTGAACAATCTCTCTGTCTTTAAGGTGAATTGTAGTCAGGGAGACCAGGTAACTTGGAGTCAAAAAATTAAGTGCTAACTAACTAATGACAATGTATTTCTTGGATTCTTTACCTGATTATTTCCTTATCTTTAACATACCTCCCTGTCTATTTCAAAATGTTGTTATGATAAACAAAACCACTCTGAGATTACATGGGTGGAAGAGTTTTATAAACTGAAGAGCACTACATAATGTGAGATGTGTGATGCTCTATCTTGCCATTTTGACCATCCGGACAAGCAATTCAGCAACAGGGGTTAAATCAATTGTGCTGCAATCTGCATCTGCTGTTACAGGACTTAGTGGCCATATGAGCCCTGCCATGGTTCTTCATTTTTCATGAGTTAATTCAATAGGCAAGAAATAAACATAACTGATAGAACTCTTAAGTGAAAGCCGCACTGAATTACTCAGCCAAGCACTCAAGCAAATGCCAAATTCATAAGGATGATACAAGTTCAATGGAATAGTTCCCCTATGATTTCTTCTGTCACTTCTAATTGTTGTGGGTGAGAGTTGCTTGAGATCCATGGAAGGAATTAGGTGGCATGATTGTAATTCTGGGATGGAGAAGCCAATGAAAAATAAGTGTAGCTTTAGTTTCATTAGACACTTTCAATAGCCACATTAATTACATATAACATAAATTTAATCAGTATCTAACACAGGCATCTGACACATAGTAGACCCTCAATAAACATAGACATGGAATCAAACCGAGTTATCAGAACCTTCTGACCCTCATTAATTATTGCTCTTGGTCACCTGAAATGTTAGTTCAAAAAGGTATGCAAACGTACACTGAACAAGGGTTTGATTTCTCCGGGTAGCTAATAATTCTTCCCAATTCTAGGACGGTAATATAGTCTTTCAATAAGGCATTATTTGTCAACAGAACTTGTCATTCAGAAAAGTAAGCGAGCCATTATCTTGCCTTGGACACAAGTCCTTAGCTATATAGGAATTGCACATATATATATATATATATATACACATATATAATTACACCTCATTATCAAATACCACAGCCCTTTCTAGTGTTATTTGATTTTGTTGGGGAGCATAAGAGGACAGCCAGATTTCTGAGCCCTTTCTCCAATCTAGAATATTGCTATGTACCAAAATACAACTTTTTTTTTGTTTCACCCATAGTCACAGAGAGATGTCAATTTTTTTAAAAAAATCTATTCCATTATCCCATATAATATTTTCACTGAGTCAGTTATTTATTCAACATACGCCAGACTTAGACTTTGGGTATAACGTGATGAATAAAATAGATGTGGTGAGAGTGTCCACACTCTCAAGGAATTTACATTCCAGTGACAAATACAGATACAATAAGTAAGCAAGTGAATATATTACTATAAATTATTAAAAGTGCTATGAAGAAAAACAACAGGATTGATCTATTTCAGACTGGTATGGCAGTATGAGGTCAGAGAAAGCTCATCTAAGGAAGTGACATTGATTTGAGGCATGAAGCATAAGAAAGAATCAGCAAGGTAACCGGGTGAGGGAGCTGCAGTAAGGAGGAGCTTTGACCCCAATTTTTAGTTCAGAAAATATGGTCTTTGTAACTACAGATAATCTAATGAGTTTAATCTTTTACTTTTCAATTTAGCAAACTCTAAAGTTTGGGAGTATTGAATTTTGGTATTAATTTTATATACCATGACACAGAATTATTTCACTAAACAAATTATTTGAAATAATATAGTTTTATAGATTACATAAGCTCTTTCACTTCTCTAGGGAACTGTTATGATGATGATCATAAAAATGATAATGGGCATAATATTTAGCACCAATAACTACATCACCACAGTTGGGTAGCTTTTTATAACTTACAAGATAGTTTCCAATAGATCACTTTATTGAAGCTTCTTATAAAGTCTCGTGGTAGTGATCAGCAAAATGCAAAGCGCCCTAGACCGAACTCAGAAAACCCATGATACAGCAACTATCACTTGTTGGCCGTGCAATCTTTGCTTAAGCTCTTTAAGAATCAGTGCTCTAATAGATAGATAGACAGATGACATTTAACTTGCTTACGCAGCAGTGTCATCATAAAGATAAATGAAATCACACTTATGAAGGTGCTTAGCAAATCACAGAGCAATACCCAAGCTTAAGGTGTAAGAGTTTTTATTATTATTAACTTCATTTTAAAGTGTAGGGAACATTTTTCTCCTTTTGCATATGAGTAAACTAAAGCACAAAAAGGTTAAATAATTTGTACAAATAAATGTTGCTAGAAAGATGAGTCAGATCTCATTGTCCAGTTCCTCCCTTCCTTTTCTTTTATGCTTTTATTCATTCAACAAATACTGAATATAGATTAAGGTGAAAATATAATTCATTATCCAATGTGGAGTGCTTTTAAAAGTGAAAGTGAGCACTACTGATAGTTACCATGGGAAAACTGCTGAAAGCCAGGACTTTTGTGGACAATCTGAGATATATGGTCACCTGAAGTATTATGCGCTGGAGACTGAGGAATACACAAGAAATAGCTCTTGTTTTCAGAGCCTGATGGAAAAAAGTAAGCAACGAAAGTAACAGTGTGTAAACCTAAAATAGAGGTATGCGTAGGATATTATGGGAATTTGGAAGAGGAATACTTAACCTAATCTTGGTGGTTTAGAAACACAAGAGAAAGTGATCCATGCACTGAACTAAGGCTGAAGTATCCCAGTAGCTAAGGTAGTGGAAAGCATTTAAAGCAAAGGAAACATCGTTCGGGGAAAAAGTGTCATATTCAGGGAATTTTAAGTATTTTGATGTGACTTGGGTATAGGTACATTTGGGTAAGTAGAGGAAAGGAGGTTACAGAGGTGGGAAGATATCTGATCTTGGGGATTTGATGCTTTTGCTAAAGAGTTGGTAATTAATCCCAAGGGCCATTGGGAAATTTCAAGTAAGGAAGCAACATGATCAAAATCTGCACTAAAATGTTTCCACTCCCATCAGTTTGGCACATAGGGTACTCTAGTGGGCTCTCCTCATGTAATACATAGATAGTAACACATGTATGTCTTTAATAAGTTATCACCATCACACTTTTAATGAATTACAGGCATGGAAGAATTTGAGAAAAATAAGTAAGACCAAAATAAATTACAGCCAAATAACAAACAAATCTTGTAAACCCAAAACCAGAAAAGTGAGCTGTAGGAAAATGAAAGCCAGGGACCCCTGAGGTAAAATAAGTTTTTTCAGCTCTGGTAACAGAGAACATAAGAATCTTAAGTGGGACCCTCAAAAGGGACCAAAATGGTCCCAATTTGGAAGAGCTCTTTGGTTCCAATCAGAAGCAAATCCTAATCCCCTCCTGAAGAAAACATCCCTGATTTTATAAGACACACAATAAAAACATAAAAACAATGAAAGCCTGAAATAAATAGGATAGAAAAAGCTAAACTAGGCCAAGAGTAATCAAAGAAAGCAGAGGTAACTGTATTAATATTAGATAAAATAGACTCTAAAATAAAAATAATAATTAGAGACAGAGTCACTACATAATGATAAAAGTTTGAATTACAAGCACCTAATAAAATAGACTCAAAATATATAAAGAAAAAATTGATATATCTACATAGAAATATTAACAAATCCAGTATCCAAGTGGGCGATTTTAAACATATCTACTTGAATCACTGATAGGTCAAGGAGGTAAAAATTTAGTAAAAGTAGAGAAGATTTGAGAAACATAACTGGAGAACTTGATGTAATGGATATATTTAAAACTATGCATCCAATTATTAGAGAACACATATTCTTCTCCAGCAATCAAGTAACATTTACAAAACATTGACCAACATTCTAGGCTAAAATAAATTTCGAAGAATAACAATCATACAATATTTTGTAGATTATTTTATTTTATATTATTTTATGAATCAAATAGAGAAAGGTAAAAAAAATCCACACATTTTTGAAAATTTAGAAAAAAACATTTCTAAATACTTATGGATCAAAGAGGACATCATAAAAGAAATCTCTGTGAAAGTTAGATTTGAATGTTAATAAAATTACTGCATGTAAGATGTCATGAAATGCTAATAAATCTATTTTGAGGGAATTACATTGCAGCTAATGCCAATATAAAAGAAAATGGCTGAAATTCAATGAGCTAATCATCCATCTTAAAAATTTAGAAAAATAAAAAGATTAAAGCCCCCAAAATAGAAGAAAAGAGATAATAACAATCAAAGCAAAATAATAAAATTAAACAACAATAATAATAACCATGACAGCAACACATTATAGAAAGAAAGTCGTTTTTTAAAAAAACTGGTACAATTGATAAATCTCTAGTAAGATTAACCAAAGGAAAAAAAAAAAGACTTTTCCAGGGAAACAAAGTTAGTTTAACTCTCACAATTCAATTAATGTAATTAATCAAATTAATAAAATAAAGGAGAAAAATCATATGATCCTCTCAATAATACAGGCGAGGAAAAATATATTATTTACTATGAACAAAAATAATAATGGTATTTGTGTAAAATTTATTGATTTTTAAAAAACATTTTAAAATGTGAAATATTTATAAAATTTTATTGAAAGACATTAAAACCCAACCAAAAACCAAACCTGTTGCTATCGAGTCAATTCTGACTCATAGCAACCCTATAGGACAGAGCAGAGCTGTCCCATAGTGTTTCAAAGGAGCAGCTGGTAGATTCAAACTGCTGACCTTTTGGTTAGCAGCTGAGCTCTTAATCATTGTGCCACCAGGGTTCCAGATAAATGCAGACACCATATTAATAAATAGAAAGACTAAATATTATTTTAAAAAAATCAATCTTCTTAAATTACCACGTAGATTTAAAACAATTCTAATTATAACCCCAACAGGAAATTTTGTGAAACTTGCCAAGTTGATTGAAAATGCATAGAGAAGAGTGAAACATAACCATAGCCAAGACACTACTGAGGAAAAATAATGTGGGAGAATTTGATCTAGCAGACATCATAATTCATCACAAAGAATTTTAATTAAGATAGTGTAGATTTGACACGGCGATAAACGTACTGACCAATGAAACAGAATAGAGAACTTAGAAACATATCCATACAATATAGAAACATACAGGACAGAGGTGATGTTGCAGATGACAAGGGGAAGGAGGGCTATTTAATAAATAGTGTTAAGACAATCGGTTATTTATCTAGAAAAAAGAATACACACAAATCAGCAACAGATTGATTAAATGTGTAAATGTGAAAGACAAAAGAGTTCTATATCTTTATGATCTTGTGGTAGAAAAGGATCTAAACAAGACAGAGAAAGTGGTAAACATAAATGAAAGAACTGACAAATTTGACTACATTAAATTCAAGAGCTTTTGTGCTTTAAAGACACCAGAAGGAAAGTGAAGAGGCAATCTACAAAGTTGGGGAAGATATCTATAGCACCTCTGACCAATAATTGAACAGCATCCAGAAGATATAAGAACTCCTGCATACCAATAAGGAAAACAAAATGCAGTGGAAATGTAGGCAAATAGCATGAACAGTCATTTCACAGAAGCAGAACCATGAGTGGTGAATAAACATGAAAAGAACCTCAATACTATTCTTTATCAAGACAATGCAAAATAAGATCTTAATGATATATTTACACCCGTTAGATGGGCAAAAATTAACATGTCTGACAAAATTCTGTGTTGATGAGGATGTAAGCAATGTAAACTCCTAAACACTTCAGGTATACATGTAAGTCAGTACAACCATTTTGGATAACAATTTGGCATACCTTGTAAAGTAAAGGTGAGCAGGTGAAAGCCTTAGGACCCAGTAATTCCAGTTGTAGTATATAACCAAGAGAAGCATATTAATACCAGAAAATATGTACAAAATGACTATTGCTGCATTGTTTGTAATAGAAAACTTAAAAACAATCTAAACATCCATTGGTAGGAGAATGGATAAATGAATAAATATTCCACATAATGAAATATTATATAGCAGTAAAAATGAATAATCTACTACTACACATTATGATATGAAGTATCATGGATTGAATTGTGTCCCCCCAAAATATGTGTATCTACTTGGCTAGGACATCATTCCCAGTATTGTATGGTTGTCCTCCATTTTTTGATTGATGTAATTTTCCTATGTGTTGTAAATCCTAATCTCTGCCTGTGGTTAATGAGGCAAGATTAGGTTATGTTACAGAGGATTAGGGTGGGATGTAACACCCTTACTTAGGTCACATCCTTGATCCAGTGTAAATGGAGTTCCCTTGGGGTGTAGCCTGCATCACCTTTTATGTTACAAGAGATAAAAGGAAAAGGAAGTGAGCAGAGAGTATAGGACCTCACACCATCAAAACGCAGCGCTGGGAGCAGAGTGTGTCCTTTGGACCTGGGGTTCCTGCACAGAGAGGCTCCTAGACCAAGAGAAGACTGATGACAAGAACCTTCCTCCAGAGTCGAGAGAGAAAGCCTTCCCCTAGAGCTGGCACCCTGAATTCAGACTTCTAGCCTACTAGACTGTGAGAGAATAAATTTATCTTTGTTAAAGCCATCCATCTGTGGTATTTCTGTTATAGCAGCACTAGATGAGTAACACAGAAGGAATCTTAAAAACATACTGCTGAATAAGAAAAGCAAGTTACAGAAAAGGAAGGCAGGGAGGTAGAATTTGGGAGTAGCACCCAGGACCCTCAAAGGTTTTACCAAAAAAACTCATAGTGACCCTATAGGACAGAGTAGAACTGCCTCATAGAGTTTCCAAGGAGCACCTGGTGGATTCAAACTGCCAACCTTTTGGTTAGCAGTTGTAGCTCTTAGCCATTGCGCCACCAGGGTTCCTCAAAAGTATTAGCATTGTTCTAATTCTCAAGTTGGAGGAGGATATCATAGTGTTTGTTTTATTATTATACTTCATTATTTTCAGATACATGATATTTTAGTTATCATGTATTATATATTACTGCGTTATTACTAAAAAGAACGAAAATTTCTTTACAGAAAAAGTTCAACATAGAAAAATTACTCGGGCTGCTATGAGAAGAGTGAACTGGAGTAGACCAAGATGGAATCAGGGGGTTAATTAGGAGGGGGAGGAAGATGGTGGCTTCAGCTCAGCAGTTGTTTTGAGTATGGAGTAGTAGGGATGGAGGGATTTCCCACAAAGGGTAGGATCATTGTATTGTAGATGTGTTTTGGCTTGAAATGTAAATGAGCCTTCCATGGTGTTCCATATACATCTCTTTTGTTCCTTTACTCACTGAGTTAAAAACACTTAACCACTGTAACCACCAGGGCTCCTAAATATTTATTAGGAGTTAACATTTATTTAGGCAGAAAGAGAAACTTGCGAAGAGTTCACAAATAAATGTTCAGAGAGAAATAAGTACTCCAGCAATTTAGAAGATCATTAAAACAGGGGCTGCCAACTGACTCACTGACTTACTTAGTTGCTACTAAAAGGTACTTGCAATGAGCTGGGCAAGGATAAAGGTCAGCCCAAGCGGGCATCTGGGGATCTTAGACTTACCAACATCAGTAGTAACTGTGTCCTAGGAACTGTGTGGGGTGAGAGTGTGTGTGGGATGCTTGAGGAAAAAGGGGGTTTTGTTTATTCAGATCACTGACAAGTTGAAAACTATCAGCACATAGTCTAAAAGGCATTTACTTGCTAGAAAACAATCCTATCTACTCACAAGAAAACATGGGTAACCTATAAATGGAAAATTGCTTGTTGAAATTGCACATTAATAAACCATATCTGAAGCTTTTATTAGACTACTGAAAGGCCATCATGTATGTGAAAAGTCAGGAACCCCTCTCCCCTACATTACACATCAACGGGCATTGCTTGCTGTAATTCAGCACTTAAGTCTGTTCTCAGAGAATGGGCTGTTTTGTATTTAGGGAGTTTGCTATAAAAGCAATGTTTGAAAAGCCAGCAAGATTGAAGGCAGAGAAGTGTATTCCTTTGTGTCAGAGAAAAACATTAATATTTTGGAGATACCTTTATCCTGAATGACTTTTTTTAAAAAAAGATCTTTGTTGGATAAATTGGTATAATTTCCAGTTTGTCACCATAAATAGTCTTTCTTGACTGAAGTGTATGGCTTCAGCATGCTCTGATAGCAGCACAGGTTTACTGATAAGGGGTATCATGAGTGGAAACCAGGCTGATCACAGGGGTTCTTGGATAAGCAATCCAGAAGCTGCTAGGAATCTGACCCCACAGTGGACTGAAAATTTCTAACATCAGTACTGATCAATGAATAAATCCCAACTTCTGCACATATTTATTCTGGGAAATGGAGGTACAAGCAAAATGTGTTAGACACCTCAAGGAAGGAGACAAGGATTCTCACTACTTGTGGTAGAGGGGAGAGCATGTACTAGAGGAGGTTTCACAGGAAAGGTAAAAATTCAGCTTGTGACTGAAGGATGAGAACATTCAGTCTTGGGAGGAACTGATGATATTCCAGGCTGAGGAAATGGCATAAGCAAAACATTAGACCTGGTCAGAGAGTGAGGAATGGTTAACCATGGCTATAGCATGGAAACACTGGTGGCATAGTGGTTAAGAGCTATGGTTGCTAACTAAAAGACTGACAGTTCGAACCCACCAGGCACTCCTTGGAAACCCTACGGGGTGGGGCAGTTCTACTCTGTCCTATCGACTCAATGGCAATGGGTTCGTTTTTTTTTTTTTTTTTATAGCATAGGAATTAATTGAAGGGTCTGGAGGGAGATGACTCTAGAATGGCAGATCAAGACCTGAACATGGGAAGTCTTGATTGCCATGTTCTGGTCCAAAATGGAGGATGTCAGGCACTATGGTACCTCCTCAAACCTCTTTCAAATCTACATTGGCTATGGTAGTAGCAGAGAAGTTTGAGGGATAAGACAATCTCTAGATATTCTATTGCTGCAACGTCTCTTGTATCTACTTACTCTTTTTTAATCCCACAGCCTCTATCAGGCTTCCTAACTCAACTCTGCATGTAGTCTCTCTGCTTTCCAATACATCCTATCAATTACAGAGTATCCTTCAAAACACAGATTTTTTGATTATTCTGATCTTCTGCTCAACTTTGAATGACTCCCAACTTACTTAGCCTTGAGCTATAAGCCCTGTACGTATTTACTTCTGTCATTCCTTCCACCATGAGTAGGATCATCACTGTGGTAAGCCTATCTCCTCCCAAGAGAGAATTGGGAGGTTTTCCAAACCCCCCAACACAGATACTTCCTCCCCATATCCAAATCTTATTCCTCTTTCAAGAATTCTATGAAATCTTCCCTCATATTTCCAGCTGTGTACAATAAAAAGCGTTAGTGCTTATATGTCCCTTTCCAACTTATGTAGCAATTTATATCTGTGAAAATTATGTGAAAGGTCAAGCAAGAATATTATGATTAGATTTTTACAGATGAAGAAATGGAAGATCCATCAAAGAGGTTTAGTGACTTAGTGCTGATCACAGATCTGACTCCAAATCTCATGTTCTAAACTGTATGCATCACTCTCCCCCATTGAATTGTTAAAAAATTTTAGGTACCTATAATTTTGATAATCATTATCTCAATTACCTATTTTTAATACAGTGCTTACACACAATATTAATAGGGAAATGCTGAACCACTATATCTAGTTTCAACCATAAGACAAATCTGAAATAAACCCTGGCTTCTTCCTAACCACCAAGTGTACCCATGGCCTTCCCATCATGTCAAGAACATCTCTCTACATTTGTTGCATAATTACCGCAGCATTGCTGTGCATATTATCCTGTATTGTAATTCAGTTGGTTACTTGTCATTATTCTCATCTAGATTCTAAACCAGTCCATTGACTGTGATTCATTCATCTTTGTATTCTTAGTGCCTAGATGAGTGCTCACACATGGTAAACGCTCAGTAAATATTTGTTAAATGCTCACCAGAATAGTGAACACTGATATGTAAACATGCAATCTCTTAACAATGTGGGCTATAATCTGACATCTATGTATTATATTCTTCTACTTGGGCCAAAGACTAGGGAAAGAGATCAGGAGATGACATCCAGGTTCTAAGAACTCTCCTGCTTTTTCAAAGACCTTGAAGAAATTCAGTGTGTAGTAGAATCCTGTTATTTATACCATGCCTTTCCCTGGGTGATACAAATGGTTAATGCTCTCAGCTGCTAATGGAAAGGTTGGAAGTTTGAGTCCATCCAGAGGTGCCTTGAAAGAAAGGCCTGGTGATCTATTTCCGAAAAATCAGTCATTGAAAACTCTATGGAGCACAATTCTACTCCGACACACATGGCGTCGCAATGAGTTGAAATCAACTTGATGGGAACTGGTATGTCTATAGAGGATCTGAGGCATTAGGAATGCCATAACAACATTACTACCATAACTACTATGACTGTCTGTACTACCAGCACTGTTTCCCCTACTAATTACATAATGAAGATGACAACCATATCTTACTTCAAGGAGTTCTTCCAATAATCAAGTAAAATAATACATATAAAGCTTTAACGCTCTGCCTGGAACTTAGTAAGCATGTGACAACTGATTGCTATTATTATTATTTCTATTATTTTTATCAATACTAGACTATTAGGAAGGCCACTCTAGCTGTAACTGCTACTATGAGCTACCACACTCTAAGCACATATTGCCCAGACACTGTACTAGGCCTATTACCTGCATTATTGTTAATCCTCACAACAGTCCCACAGGTCTACATTATCATTCCCATTCAAAAGAAAGAGAAATAGGATTAAATCTTTAGTCCTCAAGATCTTCTCTACAGCATCCTCCTTCTTATTTGTCATAGCAATTTCCTTCACCGACACAGTTCAAGTAATAAATTTACTCCTCACTTACCTACACCACTCCCTCATCTTCAGAATATCATAGCAACAGTATCAGACTATACAATTACCCTCAAAAGGGGCTTAACTTTTCATCTAAACCAACAGCTCTTAAGAATTTAGTAAATTATAAGTCTAAGATTTAGTATCATCCCCTGAAGCCAGTGCATGTCCCCAAGACACCATTCACCACAGATTACTCTTCATCAATCTACTTTGTTCATTGCTAGCAACTTCACTAGAAACTGAAAGCAGCAACTTGACGGGATTACAAAACTATCTGCTTCAATTTTTGCATACAAGCTGCTTCTGCATTACTTATGACTAGTTATGAGTCGGAATCCACTAGATGGCAGTGGGTTTTGGTTTAGTTCCCATCAAGACTGGGCTAATTATGAAGTTTCCCTACCCAAGGTTACTCTGTGAATATCACCTAGAAGTAAAATCAAGTCTGGTTTCTTCTGGAGCATCTGCTTGTAACTTCCAAGTACTCTGAGAACACAATCTTATGATCCACAAAATAAATCTCCCAACTAAAAGCCAGACCTCATTTGTATTGGAAGAAAATGGTAAAAATACTGAAACTTCAGACAGAAACACATTTGGCCTAGATTACCTTCACTCAAAACCCAAGTGGCAGGCACATTTCTAAAAATATCATTAGGTAGAAAATTTGAAGTATGAGGTTATCCAAAGTTTTGATGATTTTCTTGATTCATCAAACCCTGCACCATTCCCATAACGGGTTGGGTTGTAGGTTAACATGAAAAAGAAAACCAAGTATGGAAACATAACTAGTCATTTTTTTATTTTTTATTGTATTTTAGATGAAGGTTTACAGAGTAAACTAGCTTCTCATTAAACAACTAATACACATATTGTTTTATGACTTTGGTTGCCAACCTCACGACATGTCGACACCCTCCCCTTCTCAGCCTTAGGTTTCCCATTACCAGTTTTGCTGTCCCCTCCTGCCTTCTCATCCTTGCCCCTGGGCTGGTGTGCCTATTTAGTCTTGTTTTGTTTTATGGGCCTGTCTAATGTTTGGCTGAAGGGTGATCCTCAGGAGTGACTTCATTACTGAGCTAAAAGGGCGTCCGGGACCATATTCTTGGGGTTTCTCCAGTCTCTGTCAGACCAGAAAGTCTGGTCTTTTTTTTTTTGAGTTAGAATTGTGTTCTACATTTTTCTCGAGCTCCGTCGGGACACTCTGTTGTGATCCCTGTCACATCAGTCAGTGGTGACAGCCGGACCACCTAGTTGTGCTGGACTCAGTCTGTTGGAGACTGTGGTAGTTGTGGTCCATTAGTCCTTTGGACTAATCTTCCCCTTGTGTCTTTGGTTTTCTTCATTCTCTCTTGCTCCAGATGGGGTGAGACCAGTGGAGTATCTTACACAGCTGCTCGCAAGCTTTTAAGAGCCCAGACACTACTCACAAAAGTAGAATGTAGAACATTTTCTTTATCAACTGTGTTGTGCCGATTGAGCTAGATGTTTCCGGGGAGCATGGTCCCCACAGCCCTCAGCCCAGAAATCTGGTCTCTCAGGGAGTTTGGATGTGTCTATGGAGCTGCCAACCAAAAGGTCTGCAGTTTGAATCCACCAGCCACTCCTTGGAAATCCTGTGGGGCCGTTCTACCCTGTCCTATAGGGTCACTATGAGTCAAAATCAACTCAATGGCAATGAGTTAGCTTTTTTTTTTCTTTTTGGTTTATGGAGCTTCCAAGACCTCACCTTGACAAGTTGTTCTGGCTTCTCCAGTATTGTGTACTGTTTTACCCTTCAAAAGTTACCACTTATCTACTGCCTATTTAGTGTTTTTCCCTTCCCGCTACTCCCCTCCCTTGTAACCATCAAAGATTGTTTCTTTTTGTGTTTAAATCTGGAAAGGTAAGTAGTCATTTAGATTATAAAAGAATAAACACAGCTGCAGTCTACTTATCATACCTATATTTTCTCTTTCTATTTTTCCTTACATTTTAAGCGTGAAATTTAGTAGACTCTTTAGGTCAGGGGTAAAGAATTAGATGTTAGCATAAAATATATTCTTTGTCTTCATTGTCATCAGTCACCATTATCATTCTTATCATAATGATTACAATAGGAAGTACTATTAGTTATTGAGGGTCTACTATTTTGAGACTGGATTGGGTGATTTATATACATTATCTTTTATTATGATGATTATATAAGGTAGGAGCCCTGGTGGCACAGTGGTTAAAGAGCTATGGCTGCTAACTAAAATGTCAGCAGTTCTAATCTACCAGCTTCTCCCTGGAAACCCTATGGGGCAGTTCTACTCTGTTCTATAGGGTGGCTATGAGTGGGAATCGACTCAATGGCAACAAGTTTTTTTTATATAAGGTAGGTGTTTAGTCACTGTATCAAATAATGTGGCACTCTTTCAACTGCACCAGGAGATCTAAAAAAAAAAAAATTATAATTCATCAGTGGTTTCCAAATTTACATTGTAGGCAGTAGGAGGCAGATCATTTTCTGGGGAAGGGGGGACTTATCTTTGGTACCCCTGGCAACCAGGTCTGAGCAGAATTTCTGTTCATTTCAGATATAACACTTTGGTCTCCAAAGACGGGTGAGAAGGGAGTGATGGGGAGCCTGTACAATAGTGGGAGGATCCACTCTATCTGGAATCCTCCTCCACATCATTGATTCATCCATAAAGCATATACATTTGGAAGCATGTGGGACCTGAGGAGGAAAGCTAGTGAAGCCAGTCACTGCTCATGAGTCAGAGGTCTGAAGGCAGCAGAGCTTCTTTTTAGCAAAGCTAATAAGGTAGTTTGGCCAGAGACTGAGAGTAAAAAGAAGAAGAAAAAAAAAAGATCACATCTTTATAAACCCTATAAATGAGAAGAACACTGCTTGGAAAGCCAGCAATAGTGCTCAGTGTGTGGAAATATGAGGCCAGCACACTAGCAGGGAGGAGCTATGGGAGAAGGGAGGGTGCAGGAGCAGCCAGCCCAAACCACTACCCAAGGTTTTCCAAGCAGTGCTCTAGAAGCACCCTCTCCTCCACACTTGTTATATTTATATGTTCTCTTTGGAGGCCAAGTGAGTCATCAACTACACATCCAGAACACAGTCTATCAGCAACCTAACTCTGAGAACTTCAGAAACAATGGCTTTAAACACAAGTTAAGCACATTTAACAGTCCCATTTGTTATTCATTTATTTTGTTTCATGTATCATATACTAGCAGTAAGTGGAATGTATGGATTCTTGGGCCCACAAAATATAGGAAAGAAACTCATTTTCAACTACATTTCTCAGAATTCTTACAGAATTTACAAGATTTACTACAGAAATTAACACCTGATTCTGTAATCTTATATAATTCTCTTATTGTAAATGAATGCATTTGTTAGCATTCTCCCTAGACTACTGCAGCAGAAATTTCAGCAAGTTTGTACCTAAAAATAAAATATGTAAGCTGTGGAGAAAGATAGATCTGAGTTTGAATCCTGCCTCTGGCCACGTATTAGCTGTGTGACTATGTAAATTGCTTGACATCCCAAAGCTTCAAATTGCTTCTTCTGAAAAATGGAAGAAACTCCTCCTTCTGTTTGGAATACCCTCCCCTCCAGGTCCATCTGGGCAGGTCTTCTCTGGATGTGTTTTAAGGCTTCCTCTAAGAAACTTTCTCCCAGGTAACTTCCAGGTTAACTTCCTTGCTTCCATGGCAGCCTATTTGAGTTTCTGTCTCAGAAGTTAGGGTATAGAGGAGGATGTCCGTTTAATTGTCTATCATCCCTGTAAAATAGAGACCCACTTGAGGGCAAGATTTTTTTTTTTCCTTATTCATCTTTCTGTTTCTATGTTTAACAAAATGCCTGGAGAATAGTTGGTGATCAATAAATGTTGAGTAAATGAATAACTGAATAAAATAATGAATAATAGTCCATCCTGGTAGAAAGGGAGAAAGAGAATAGGTGACCAGGATTCTCCAACACACAAAGCAGGTTTTGTCAGTTCATTTGTCTAGAACAGCCTCCATAGCTTTCTGCATAAGGCCAGGACTCTCTGACAAGAGCATTTGGTTTCCAAATTACATACACTGCTCAGCACGAGTCCTTCCTTTCCTGCAACTGCCTGTTAATTATAGCATCACCTTTGCTCTGTCTTTTCCTGAATCTACTAATCCCTGAGATAAAATAGCCAGTTTTACTTAGTTAAGATTTTTTTTAATCATTGTAAGCAATTCTCCCTCCCTCCTTAGTGAAAAACCATAAGCAAAACCAGAAGAGTCTTCTCATAGTTCAAAGGTAAAAGGAACTACAACATTATTAAAAAATCATTTGAGAGTAAAAAAATGCTCGCCTTTCCTCTTCCTTATTCACATGTAATCATAAAACCAGCCTGCTTTGGGGAGCAGCTGCAGGAGCACTGGGAGCTGTCACCGGAGGCTGGAAGCGTCTCCAAGCTCTTGAAGCTGACAGCTCCTAGAAGCCAAATGAAACATTCAACTGCTGAGTTCATTTGATCACAATGGCAGAAGTGCCTAGAAAAAGTTTCTGTTCTTCGCGCAGAAACTTTGACGAGTTCAAGTTTTTTCTCAAGTTCTAACATTTAGCAAGTGTTCTGACAATCCCTTTGTCATTCTCCATTTTTTTCAGGAAAGATACTGGGCCCATATTATTCATTTTTGTACCTAGTGCCTAACGTAACACTTGATAAAGTAGGCATTCATAAGAAAAAAAAAAGTTTGTGGAAGGAATGGAGGACATGACTGAGAAAGAGAGGAAAGAAGGAAGAAGAGAAAAAGCTATGGAAGAGCTGTCAAAGGGGAAAAAGATGGGTGGAAGAGGAAGGGAAGGAAAGAAGGGGAAAAGGAAAAAGAAGAACGAGTTCTTCATACTTTTTCCTTATAACATTAAAGAGACAAAGTTTTAAAAAAAATAAATAATAAAACATCTCCAAACAACTTAGAGTCACTATGAATACCAAGTCCCCTCTCCAAACAGACATTGCTTACTGGTACTGTCAGGATAATATAGAAAGACACACTCAAGGTATTATCAGGTTAGCTTTACCTGCTCTTTGGCTTGGCCTACCTGAGGAAGCTGTGGGGCTCAAATTATGATTGCTATCCCTCAATTTCTTCCCTTACTGATCCATCAATAAATCCTTAATATCTACCCCATGATCACAACCTATACTATGCCCCATGGTGACTATTCAGCCTTAAAGCACTCAGTGATTTCCTAACTGCCCCTAGCATAGGGGGAAGGACTGCAAAACCCAGAGTTGGAGTACATATCTCCAAAGGAGCAACTGGGTCTTTTATAAACTGTTTGGAGGAGTTCCTCCACCCCTTTTCTGAGCCCTGCGATTAGGTTTTGGATAGCTCTTATTATTATCATTGCTTTCTCCTTCAGTCTAATTATCCAAGTATCTTTTACTTTAGAATTTGCTGTACTTTTAACTGCATAGCCTTCATTTTCTTAATAACAATTTTTAAATTACTATAATTTTAATTTTATATGCTATATGATAAAGGCAATGACTTGATTGTAGGAACTTCACAATGAAAAAATAATAAAATAAATGCATAATGTTCTCTTTCAAACATAGCCATTGATACCATATAATTTTTCTTTTTAAATATGTGTTGACACATACATTTATTGTCTTAAGAATAAGAAACTATTGTATATAATTTTAACCAGCTATTTTCTAAGTGATTGATACATTGTGCATGATACATAGACTGGACTGTAAGACATAAAATACTTGTGAAGAGTGTGCTTTTTAGTTCAAGTAGATACACAAGACTAAATGGGCAGCTCCTGTCTGGAGGCAAGATGAGAAGGCAGAAAGGGATAGGAGCTGGTTGAATGGACACAGGAAATCTGGAGTGGTAAGCAGGAGTGTGCTGTCACATTATAGGGATAGCAACTAGGGTCACATAACAATATGTGTATAAATTTTTGAATGAGAAACTAACGAGCTGTAAACTTTCAATTAAAGCACAATTAAGAAAATGAAGGGGAAAAAAAAAAAAAAAAAGAAGTGCCACCATACCATTGGTTTGGTTTATCTCTTTGTTTCTGGAAATAAGATGCCAATCCTGTGAACTCAGAGTGAGTGATTCTAGTACGCATTCCTCATACAAAACAGTTTCGTTCCTCCCATAAGCCATCTTCACAGAGTATTAGGGTAGCAAAAAGGACATTTCAATGACAAATAAGACTATCAAAAGTAATGGCATGTCCCACATTGCAAAGAATTCACCAGAATGTGAGTGTTCCTTGCAGGGTAGGGAGTCTATAGCTTTCCTTCTTATTTCTCATAGCCTAGATCAGTGATTGGCCAATAATAGGCATTCAATCTATCCATGAATGTTGAATGAATGAATACAAAAAAGGCAGTTAAGGAGACTGGTCACAGGATAATAAAGTTTTCTGACCCTGTTACATTAATTTTGGGAAGAATGAACAGTGTGCTATAGAGAAAAGAATGTAGGATTTAGTCAGAAGTTCACTTCAAGATGCACAATAGTAGTACAACTTTACTGATCCTCTTTTCTTATCTGTCAAACGGTCATAACAACAAAGTGTCCTTACAGAGCTGTTACAATACTCATATGAGATGACAGTGTAATAAATCAGAGAAATCTGTAACTTCAAGCTGTCACAGGACCTAAGGTGGATCATACACCAATTGCATTCAAATTTTTATTAATAGGCCATGCTTCATTACCAACACCCTACCCCCCACCCTCACCATAACACATACACAAAAAAAGACAAAACAACAACAACAACAACAACCAAACAAAAAAAAATAATCTCACTGAAAAGAAAGCCTTGAAAGAGGTGCTGAGGAAAATGGACAGCACTGTAGCTGGCGCCAAGGGTAAGGGAAGGACAGGTAGCATGAAATAGTAGAAAGATGATGAACTTGGGAGACAATTCTGGCTCTGCCACTTCTTAGCTGTATAATTTTGGACAAGTTGCTCAGCTTCTCTGACACAATTTTTCTTTGGTAAAGTTCTTATAACAACTCATGCCTACCAGGATTATTAGGAGAATTAAACAAAAGAAATGGTAAAATTCCTAACATAGTGGGTGTTCAATAAATGCTATTTCCATTTCTTTTCCTCACTGCTCCCAACCCAGCTCCTGCTAGAAAAAGTGAGAAGAGTATATTATTCATACTCAACAATTTTTCCTAAAGCCTTGCCCACTCTCAGATTTGAATGCCAAACTGCCAAACGGAAGTTTGCTGGGTTAAAATATTTATACCAGACTTCAAACCTGGAAACTCAGAGTTTATTCTATCGAAAGCTTTGCACTTGTCTACAGGAACAACACAGACTGAGGAAATCTGTCAGTCTTGCTTGTTCTCCAAGACAGAACCAGACAAATTCTCATTGATCATTCCACAGAGGTAGAGCTAACCCTCAGAAATAATATCTTTAAGATTGTAGGTCATTTCATCATGTTTGAAGAAAAAAATACTGGAAATAAGAACCTCTATTTAGTCTTCTCATTTTGAGGTCGGCTTACTTAAGGGGATAGCAAGAAAAAGAAGAGTAGTCCCTTTTAGAATAGAGCGAAGTTTTGACTGAAAAGGAAGATACACCTTTGAACATGTAGATGCAATGCCATTTTACAATTGGAGCTAAAAGGAATATTTACTGCAGTAGGTGACAGCCTAAAGTCACTAGGCAAAGTGAATCATGCCTAGCATCCAAGCAAATTTCAGGTCATCCTTCTGACACAGTTAAGCCATTCTTAATGTAATGTTGAAAATATTTAATAACTGAAGCTTCAGGCTTTGTGGCTTGGGCTTTACCCTTAATCTTTTTGGAAGCTACTGGAAATTTGATCATATTTTAAAGTTCCTTCTAGCTCAAAAAAAAACAACACTCCCAAATTTCCATCTCTGTCAGTTTTACTGCAGGCGAGTTCCTCTCTTTTGGTAATAAAGGTCTTTTCTAATTTATAAAGAAAAGAACAGACAGACTAAATGTGTATCTTCTTTAAAAGTCAGTAACTATGGAATGATCTTGAGCAATTCTACAGATTACCACTCTTGGGCAAGCTCCTCAGCCTCAAATAGGGCTCTGATTCTGAAATGGAAGGGAGATGGGCTAGCTAAAAAAAATTCAAATAACATAATGTTTATTGTCCATGTATATTAACACAATGTAGCAATTTAAAGAAAGTCAGGGGTACTTACCAACATTCATTATGGACTCCTTCTGATCAATTCTACATACTGAAGCTCAAATAATTTTTCTAAAATATTTATTTGCCTGAATTACTCCACTGCTTGAAACCCCTTCAATGACTCTGTTTTGCTTTTAAAGTTCAGAGTCCTTGGCATGTTTTACAAATATTTTCTTGAGCTGGTCCCTGCCTGTCTTCCCCAACAACATCTGCAACTCTTCCCTTTTCCCTGACTTGTTCACTTCTGCCACACTACACTCCTGGCCATTATCATGACTCCTCCGTTCCTTTACTCATGCGGTTCGCTCTGTCTGCAATACTCTTCCCTTTCTCCACACACTTTAGGCCTAAATAACTCCTACTCATCCATCACAAATCAACTTATACAGGAAAACAGTTTGATGGTTCCTCAAAAAGTGAAACACAGACTTATCATATGACCCAGAAATTCTGCTCCTAAATCTATACCCAAGGACTTGAAAGCAGGAACACAGGTATTTGTATACCCATGTTCATTGTAGCACTAATAATCACCAAAAGGTGGAAATAAAACAAGTGCCCATCAACAGATGAATGGATAAACAAAATGTATAGTATATGTATACAATGGAGTATTATTCAGTTATAAAGGGAAATGAAGTTCTGATACATGTTACTACATGGATAAACCTTGAAAACATTAGGGTAAATGAAATAAGTCAGACGCAAAAGGACAAATATTGTTATGATCACTTACACAAAATATCTAGAACAGGCAAACACATACAGACAAAAGGTTATTAGTCATTGCAAGAGGCTGGGGGGATAGGAGAACGTGGAGTTACTGCTTAAGGGGTACTTAGTTTCTGTTTGGGGTGATGAAATTTTGGGGGAATAATAATGATGATGGTTACACAACTTGTTGAACATAATTAATGTCACTGAAAAATGGTTAAAATGGCAAATTTTTACTATGCTTGTTTTTTAAACACAACAAAATTTTTAAATAAAGATTCAACTCATTGATTACTTTCCCCAGGAAATACCTTGGCCACCATCTCTTCCCCTTTCCCTAGATAGCGATAGGGTCTCCCTCCTCCAGCCTCCCATTACATTGTTTATACATTGATTATATCATTTTTTCCACTCTGAATTGTGATTATCTGTTAAGAAATAAGTCCTTGATGCCAGGTTCTATGTCTTCTTCTTCATTACATATTAATACAGAGACTGATACATAGCAGGTGCTCAATACATTTTCATTGTTGTTGATGAATTAGATGAATGGATGGATGGGTGGTAACGGACCAGGTTTGTTTACTAAAAGCATATGACTTCAGGGCCCGTTTTAGGATGTAAGGGCTGAGTAAATAACACACACACTGGCCTCTTCTCAATGGTTGGGGTTCCAGTGAATTTGGATGAAATGAAATAATAAGGGATGCTTTAGAGGAGAAACAGTTTTGGAAAAAAAAAAAAGAAGCTCACCACGGCAGCTGCCTGCCTCATCCTAATAACTGAAGTGGTATTATGGGGAGGCCAGGATCATTGCCACATCTAGCCATGTTCTCTAAAAAAAAGAAAAAGCTGTGCACAGCTGCCCTGTTTGCACTTAAGGCATCCACTGCAGCTTATGCATTAAAACATACATGAGAAGAACGTCAGGAAATTTGAGTTTAGAAACCTGCATTTGAGACCTAGCTTTGCCTTCAGCCAGCTGTATGGCTTTGGATCAGCTACATTACCTCCCTATTTTTCAGTTTCCTCCTCTCAGATCATCTCTGAGGTCCTTTTCAGTTCAAAAGTCTTATCCACATTGACGTGTGGAGTCTATAAAGTGCCTGACACAGAAAGTGTTCCAAAAATATGTGCCAATTGAATCAATGAATGGCTTTCTCCTTCCCTATTCACTTTTCTGTGTTTTGCAGAGTGAGTCACAAGCTGAAATAGCATATGTGAATGTTGTGTCCCACAAACACTGAGTTTCAGTTTTTCTCTCAATCTGCTTAGACAGACCCTCTACCGAAGCAGCATCAGTGTATAAAACAGGAAATTACTGAAAAACTTTAAAATCAACGATGAAATGGAGAGGCAGTGGATGAGAATTACAGGGACAATCCAGAGGCTCCCCAGGAGGCACAAGAATTTAAGGAATCATTGGAGGAGAGGATGTGAACAGGAGCCTCTGCAAAGAGCAAGCAGTTGATACTTTGAAGAAAACAAAGCTTTCAGTTTTCTTAAGAAGTTCTTTGGAAGAAAGTAACTTTCCTCTAGCTCTTCTCAGGCGGCAGAAACTGGAAACACAAGATCAGCATATTCAGCCTCGGGGCCCACAGCCTGGGCACAGCCATGGTGATGAGTCCCATTGGGCAGCTATTGGCAGGAAGCCCAATGCTATCTTTCGATGCGGGCTCCGCAGTCAGCCATCTCTGTTTCCCACCCTTTGGGAAACACTGATGCCCTTTGCCACCACTGGCTTTTGACCCGTAAACCTGACACCCATTTTGGTCTTAATTTCTTGCATAGCATATGCTTAAAGAGGGATTTAAAGAGTTTACAAGCATGTATGGAAAGCTAAAGCATTTACGGTTTTGAACACCTGGCCCATAATAAATATCTAACACATATTTTTTGATTAAATAGATAATCTGAACTATAAATCAATATTTTTTTTTTTCACTCCTACTACAAATCTCTTTCATTATGTTGTTTAGGACCTTAACCATCAAGATAAAAACAAAGGCAAAAACAAAACACCTATTATGTACCAAGCACCATTCTAAGCCTTCACATGTATTATTTCACTTAATTCCTTCAAGAACCCTGTTATCTTTCTCATTTTATAGATGAGGAAACTGAAGCTTAGAGAGGTTAATTAACTGCCCTGCCGCCAAGGCCACATATTGAGAAAGTGGTAGAGACAGGATTCTGAAGTCAGGTCTATCTACTTCTAACATCTATGCTCTTAGCCACAACACTATATTGTCAAATTTTTGTTCACATGTTCTTCAGACATTCTTCACACACAGAAATGTGTACTATGACATTCAACAAAAAATAATTTTCCCCTTAATTAAAAGGCCAGTGATAAAAAGAAGAAATCTGTACTTTACTGTGTTTCTAGAAAATCCAAGAGGCACTGTTGGAACTAAAGGCATGGGGAAGAACTATTTTGGTATTTGCTAAATGACTAGGTGGGTTCCATATGTAAAGTTCCTTCTCTGCCCCTTGTTAACCTGAAAAATGTAGTAAGTGTTATTTCTTACGGATTAATGGTGAAACAAATAAATATTCACAGAAGTATATGCATCTGCATGTGTATGCATGTGTAAAAGGTTCAGATGTACCTTCAGGAAATGTAGCATAAAAAGGCTTATAGTCATTAGGATTAGCAAAATTGAACTACAAGTCACATCCTAGGCATATGAGCACATACACACACACACACACACATACTTGATAACCTCCTTTTTATGTCAGTTCTTCTAGAGCTCTATTTCCTGTTTGATGCTGATATCTATATTATGCCCACATCATGCAGGTGTGGAATTTATTATAAACTTTGGATGTTTCTACAAAAGGTATGTTACTTCCTTTTGCTTAGAAATATCCACAATCTCCCTCAAATTTCAGTGTCTGGAATTTATTTGCTATTTCTGCAATATTAAGAAGTGTTGAATAGTAGGATAACTATGATGCTGGAGTTGGGAAGACAGTAGTTTAAATTCTGATTCTTCTACTTACCAGCTGTGCCTCTTTGAGCAAGTTATTTAACAGTTTTTGCAGGTAGAGAAAAAAACATTTTCCTGTTTGGAATGTCTTTTCTATACTTTCATACCTGACATACTTAGTATTTAAGTCTAAATCCAAATTACACATCATTTATTCATTTAATTAACACTTATTAAGAATGTATCATATGCCACTTGTTACAGCAAAGTACTGGGAGAAAAAAATTTAAGACAGTTTCTGATCTGAGTTGGCACCCACTTTAGTGGACAGGTTAACAAACCATTATGTGCAGTGTGGCAGGTTCTTAAATGGAGAGTCTCAATGGGTTTTGAAGGGCCAGAGGACCAGGTCACAAGAGAGATCAGATAAGACCTCCTTGAGGAGGTCACAAAGAGTTTCCCTTACAAAGGTTACAAAGGAGGTTTCAAAGGGTTTCCCAACATCCCCAGGCTAAGTTATTACCCCTTCCTATGAACACACCACTTGGTTTCTATCTCTGTCACAGCATGGTTTGTATCGAATTGAATGACCACTTACTTCCCTGGCTCTGCTGCTAGATAGTGAGCAACTTGAGAGCAGTGGCCATGACTTCGACTAAGAAGAATTTTCAGTAACCACATAGGGTCTAACACAGACAAAGGGGTTGATAGATGCCTATAGGCACTGAACTGAATTCACATGGACCTCAGAAAAGGCAGACGATTAAACAGCATAGAAAAAGTAAAGCCCAAAAGAGAAATGGCAGAGGTAAGGCCAGGTGTTTGGAATCTAAGGGAGACAACAGGCAGAGAAAGACGACTTCATCTGTTCTTGTTGAGGGAAGGTTGGATTCAGAGCAAAGAAATGCAAAAGCGAAAGTGCCAGACACTGCTCTCCAGATACCTCTCCTTTTTGCGGGCTTGTGATTTTTCTCTGAGATCCGAGGTTCATGGCTCAAGATGATTTTAAGTGTGGAGCTTTTGGTATACAATGCAGCCTCTTCAAAATATGGCACCCCTGGCACAATCAAGCCACACAAATTCAATTCTTAGGGAATTTTCTAGCAAAATACCATGTTTTTGTGAGGTTTAGAAAAAAGGATTCAAGACATGCCAATATGAAGCTCTTTTAGCCTCTGGTAATGACTTAAGTGGCTTTCTGTTTGGTTTCTTTACATTATGTTTGTCTTAGAGAACTGGAATGGAAGCTTCTTTGCCTGGTTGGCTGATTTCACCTTTGATTTAACAGCTTTAACCTCCATTTTCATTTCAATTCAATATTAGAAGTGCTTGTTCAATCTATTGTCTTGAAATATTTCCAGAGTACAAAAAAGCAGTTTCTACAAGAGTAATAAAAATGATCAGAAATAATGAAGAACATCAATTATGACCCTTGCTTAACCTCCCACATGGTCCAAATGTGTCCTTGGCCTCAGCTGGAAGGTAAAAAGGAGATATAAATATAAATAGATAATTTCCTATTTATATTTCCTTTCACTAAAATTCAAAGTTTAATAACACCACTGACAGATAGGAAAAATAAATTACATTAGCATTTTGTGTGTATCTACTATGTGCCATGCACTATCTCATATGCATTTATACCCAGTTTATACCCCATGGCAGCCTGACAAAGTGGGTATTATCCACACTTTTGCAAGTGAAGAAACTCAATCTCAAAGAAGTTAAGATGAGCAATCACTTAAGGTCAAAAGTTAAAAATTGATGGAACTGTGATATGAACCCCTTTATCTATCTAGTTCCAATGACTATACATTATACATTTTAAGATTTAGCTTAAATTAAATCATAGAACCACAGTATGAGCTAGAAAGGATAAAGGAAATCAAATACTCCAGAGACTTTATAACATCACAACATAGAACTTCTTTTATTATCTTGAGATAAAATTCATTTGTTTTCATATTTGCATTCTGTGTGTGTATGAATGTGTGTGTCTGTGTGTGTTCAGCAACTTAGACTTTCTAATCAGCATGCTCCTTTGACATTGCACTAATGGAATTCAAATTTAAAGCATGATGCCTTCATCAGCTTGTTTGGATGCTATCACCAGCATATTATACTGAAATATTGAAGATGACTCAAGGACCCTGTCTTAGTCGTCTAGTGCTGCTATAACAGAAACACCACAAGTGGATGGCTTTAACACAGAGAAAAGTATTTCCTCACAGTAAAGTAGGCTAAAAGCCCAAATTCAGGATGTCAGTTCCAGGGGAAGCCTTTCTCTCTCTGTTGGCCTTCTCTTCAATCTTTCCCTGGACTAGGAGCTTCTCCACGCAGGGACCCCGGATCCAAAGGATGCACTCTGCTCCTGGCACTGCTTTCTTGATGTTGTGAGGTCCCCCCTTCTCTGCTTGCTTCCCTTTCCTTTTATCTCTTGTAAAATAAAAAGTGGTGCAGGCCACACCCCCGGGAAACTCCCTTTACATCGGATCAGGGATTTGACCTTAATAAGGGTGTTACAATCCCACCCTAATCCTCTTTAACATAAAATTACAATCACAAAATGGAGGACAACCACACAATACAGGGAATCATAGCCCAGCCAAATTAATACACACATTTTTGGGGGGACATAATTCAATCCATGACAGACCCCCATTGCATATTCAGGAAAACCCAATCTAGAGACCACTGATAAAATCTGGAGAGCACTCAGTGTGATCTCAAATCATGCTTGCATGGCTATAATCAGCTTTAGGTTTTTGGTCCTCTTTGATTTTTTAATTTATTCTATCAAGCATGTTATGCATTTTGGGGTTTTTTTTTTTGTTTTTGTTTTTGTTTTTTTTTTTAGCTTCCTCCTTTAATACACCAGTATTATAAAGACTGGATCCCGGACACCCAGCATTTGGGAAAAGTTGCTCATTTTTGACATTTTACTCTAATGAACCTAAGAAATAGTATAATTTCTGGAAATTGTTCAGCTAGCCATAATTTTTATCTCATTGACTTTTTTTTTGTCCTGAACATATTTTTCATGTTTTAAAAATGAGAATGTGTGTGTAGCATATTCCAGATATCGGGTTTTTGCTAACAATTCACCTTTTGATTATGTTTCTTTTGTAAACCAAGGAATCATAAATCTAGCAATAAAGAGCAAACGAATAACAGCTGTTGCTAACTGTAACACTGACAGTTTTAATATTCATTATAAAGGTTTACTTGAACTTAAGCATCGTAGATTGCAACATAGAAGCATTTGACCAATTACTTCCAGAGCACCTGTAAAGTCATAAGTCTAATTTATTGACACTAAAACCAAAAGCTCTTGGATTTCTAGGCTAATGTTCGTGTGCTACTAAGTGCTGTCTCTGGATTCCAAAATGTCAAACCATTGCTAGCAACTCTTCCCAAATTAGCAAGAAAATCACACATGGGTCTTTGGTTGCTCAGTGCCAGTGTCCCTCCCTATCTTAGTCATCTAGTGCTACTATAACAGAAATACCACAAATGGATGACTTTCATAAAGAGAAATTTATTTCTTCACAGTAAAGTAGGCTAAAAGTCCAAATTCAGGGTGTCAGCTCCAGGTCCAGGGGAAGGCTTTCTCTCTGTCAACCTTCTCATCAATCTTCCCCTGGACTAGGAGCTTCTCTGCACAGGCACCCTGGGTCCAAAGGACGTGCACTGCTTTCTTGGTGGTATGAGATCCCCATGTCTCTTCGCTCACTTCTCTGTTTTATATCTCAAAAGAGATTGGCTTAAGACACTATCTAAGCTTGTAGATCTCATCAATATAACTTCCGATAATCCATCTTATTACATCATAGTGATAGGATTTACAACACATAGGGAAATCACATCAGATGATAAAATGGTAGACAGTCATACAATACTGGGAATCAGGACCCAGCCAAGTTGACAGATATTTTTGGGGGACACGATTCAATCCATGACACTCCCCAAGGCCAGACCTGCCTTCTGAGATTCCTTTCTTCTAGGTACAACCTCGTCCTGGACTGAACTTGACTTCCTCTCCCAGGGAGTTCACCACACCTCCTTTCTGTGGTTTTTCTCTCCCTTCTGAGTCCTCATTCTATTACTTCCCTAAAGACAAGCCTATGGGCTTTTTTTATCCTAGGATTTTTTACTTCTGATAACTAGGAAAACAGGAACCAAAATAACAGACAGGCTGAAATAGCAGAGGTGACCAAAGTCTTAGAGTTGCAGTCCATAGTCTTTTTTCCTTGAGACCATAGCAGTGTAGTGGTTAAGAATACAGACGTGGAATCCAGGCTCCCTGGTTTGAAGCCCAGTTTCTGTCACTCAGCTGTATGTTCTTCAGCAAATTATTCAACCTCTCTCTGCCTCAGCTTCCTCAAGATAACAACAGTACCTTTTTTTGGACTATGTTGAGGATAAAATAAGTTAATACACATAAAGTGTTTAGAATAGTGCCTAGCTATAGTAAGTACTCAATAAATGTTTGCCATTATTAGCTACTATTGATTTTCTTCTGAGATGCCCTTCTTAGTTGCCCTTCACTTTAATTTTTGGAGGTAGACTCCTCCAATACTTCCCTGCCTTCTGAATCCATCCTTAAATGATCTCAAAGACTAATCGTGAAGTAAGTTCCACATTTCCAGGAGGGAGTCAGCAACTCTGGAGTGCTCCCAACTTGGTGTCTCCAGCACACCAGCCTGGCCTTGAATAATCCCTCCTTGCTGCTTCTTCAGTGAGGCAGCACAATTTAGCAGGTTCTAGAGAAAGACTAAGGAGACTTGGTCGCTCAGTGGTTAAGCACTGAGCTGCTAACTGAAAGGTTGGTGGTTCGAACCCACCAGTCGCTCTGTAGGAGAAAGAGGTGGCAGTCTGCTTCCATAAGGATTACAGCCTTGGAAACCCTATGGGACAGTTCTACTCTATCCTGTAGGGTCACTGTGAGTTGCAATCAACTCAATGGCAATGGGGTTGGTTTTGTTTAGAGCCAGACTGCCTGGATGGAAACTCTGGCTCCATTCTACTTCTTCACAGCTGAGTGATCTTGGGTGACCTTGGGCAAGAATTTAACCTTGCTATGCATAATACCTAACTCATGGAATTGAATTAAATTAGTTAATATTTGTAAAATTCTTTGAAAACTACCTGGCACATAATAAATTCTATATGAGTTTGTTAAATAAATACCAATTCTAATTATTAGAAGCAGAAATGTCGATTTTTACCATAGAATGAAATTATTTATAAGCCTGTGAAATCGTGTGATATTTTATATAAATTTAAGAAAAGGAGATCTATTCCTTTTTAGGTACTAATAGGAACTTGAACTATTAAAATATACTCCTAAATTTCTACCAAACTTCCTTCAATAAATTTCAAATTTAGCCAAATTCATACAAACAATTAATATGGCAAAGTTCTGCAAACTAATTCTTATATCTAAAAATTGTACCCCACTCCTGCAACTTTGTATATACAAAAGTTTTCCTACCTAAATCACATAGGAATAAACATAGAGCACAATACATAGGGTATAAACCAAGTCCAAATAAATATGCTTTGATATAATCAGAAATTTTATAGGGTGATAGAAAGAGATCTATTTTAAGTGAATTTCTGTGATCATTCATAGATTCAAATAATTTCATACTGAGTACTATATCTACCACCCACCTGTCAGTTTGTCATACTGTGGTAGCTTTTGTGTTGGTATGATGCTGGATGCTATGCCATTGATATTTCAATTACCAGCAAGGTAACCTGAGACAGAGTAGGAAGAAAGGCCTGGTGATCTACTTCTGAAAATTAGCCAGTGAAAACTCTACGGATCACAACAGAATATTGTTTGATATACTGCTGGAAGACAAACCTCCTAAGCTAAAAGGCACTCAAAATACACAATGGTTGCAACAACGGACTGGCACATCAAGAATATGGTACAAGACCAGGCAATGCGTCAGTCTGTTGTATGTGGGGTCGCCATGAGTCGGAGTCAACTCAATAGCAACTAACAACATAAAAACAGCAATCTACTATATATCAAACAGTGTCCTAAGTGCCAAATATACAACAGCCAGCAATAGAAAAATACTACCTGTCCTCCTGGTGCTCACAATCTAGAGGGTAAGCAGATAGGAATAAAGAATGATAGGATCTACCAGCACTGAAGCAGGAGAGAGGACATGCCCCTGCCTGCTGTGCCCCTTGCAATCAGGGTTGAAGTCATCTGACACTGCTGTGTCCTCCACTCTACAGGAACAGTTTTACCTCCTTGGTTGGAATGAGGGAGAGGGAGAGACTTGGCGCTTTTCTTTTTCAAACATGATGCACATTGAACAGTCAACGTGCACCTTTGTAACAGCCCTCAAAAAATGATACAAAGAAAAGTAAAGACTATATTTTTTATCTTTCTATCAAGAAACCCCAGATAGTAAGTTCAGATCGATTTAGTTATTTAAAATGAATCAAAAGAAATGACCTATATAAAAAAAAAAAAAAACTTAAAATATTGTTACAGTGTTTTTTTCTGTTTGTTTCATTTTTCTTTTCTTTTTTCCTCCCAGGAAGATAGTCTAAGCTGGTGGTTAAAAAGAGTGAAATATCCTGCATTCTAAACTTAATTCTACCCTATGCAAGCTCTGATTGCAGTTAAATCAATTTCATTTCCACCACCACATACACATCTGTTAACTCGTTAAGGTATATTCTCTGTGCATCTCTAGGTACACAGCGGGCACTTCTGCAGCTAGACCAGTGACTGACAGGGAGCCAGAATGGGAGGTTAGTAGACTGTGGAAGCTATCTTTCTAAGCAGGCCTGCTCGGGAATTGGGCCCTTTCAGTGAATTCACTAAAGCCGTAACTTTCTAAATGAAATCTCTGTGGACCAAAAACAACCACTGCAGTTTTTTTAATTTCTTCCCTTGGAAACAGAGAGAACCATTGTAATGACTATACAAGCAGCTCTATAGAGCATAGGATTTACAGTCTGATAACCCAGCTCTGCACTTCCCAGATGTGTTTCCTCAGTTGCTAAGGTATCAAATAGATTTCATTTGAAGGAAAATTGTAATGCAGGTTAGTGAAATCACTTGGTACCCTATTAAAAAAAAAAGCAAACAACAATAACAAAAAAAAAAAAAAAACCTTTTATATAGTTATTATTCCCTTCAAATCTGGAAGGATGTTTCTTTGAATATGGAAGAATTTTATCTCTTCTAAAGTAGGGTCTCACAGGTCCTTGAGAACAAATTTAGACCTGTGGCCACTTTGATTTTTCATTTGTTGATTGGTTGGCTGGTTTTTTTAGGTCCTGGTGGCACAGTGGTTAAGAGCTTGACTGCTAAACAAAATGTCAGCAGTTTGAATCCTCCAGCTGCTCCTTGGAAACCCTATGGGGCAGTTCTACTCTGTTCTACAGGGTTACTATAAGTTGGAATTGACTTGAAGGAACAGGTTTTGGTTTTTGGTAGGATAGGCTTACAGGGATCTCAACTTTTTCTTCACCACTTGGCACAACAACAAAAAAAAGTGTCTTCAGATCCAATGGGAATAGAAGGCTGATTTTTAAAAAGCAATTTCTGCTCTGCTTTAAGCTTGACAGGAATAATAACCCTAAGAGCAACAAGTTGTTGAAGCCCTACCATGTGTCAAGGCATTGTGCCAGGCAGTTTATATATGTTACCTTTAATTCCTATAACCACACACACAGTTGTTGCTGTATCATTCCCATTTTATAGGTGAGCAAAGAAACTCAAAGGATCAGAATCTCACCCAGAGGTATACAGCTAGCAGGAAAGTGGTAGATTCAAAATCTGAATCTGTATCTGCCTATTTCCAAAGGAAGGTTTTTGCCTCCTCGCCACCTGGAATACTATAAGTATAGACACAGTTTTAGTATACTCTTGATATGACTCAAAAATAAATCCTTGTGGGGCAAGGGAGGAGGGTCTTATAGAAGGCCCATCTCACTGCTTCACCTGGAATGACACTTAACCCAGTTCAGAAGAATGAGAACCTCATATGTGTGTATCTCCCTGTGTGAAAGAGATTCCTTCACCTCCTCCCACAGTAAGGGGTTGACTTAACTTCCCTCACTAGCAAAATTTTATTTCAGAGGAGTGTCTTGAAAGCGGAGGGTGAAAGCACTATAAACACATTTAAGATGTCTTATTGGAATAAAGTCATTATTTTTCCAAGTAGACCAAGAAAAGAAAATGGAGAGAGTAGAAAAAGAATTATTTCTGTAAGTACCAAATAATGAGGGTAATGTGGGTACCTGAGAGCTAGGTAAGTAAAGCAGAAAATTTAGATCACTAAGCCAAGGCCTCCCCCTCATACTCTGCCACTGTTTCAAGACACACAGCCTCTCACATTTGGAACCTGTGCTGCTAAGGGAGCACATAGCTTTCATTGATAGGGAAATAATACTGCAGAAAATTCTTGATTATCTGCACCCTTGCAGAGTTGCATTAGGAGAGTTAACCCTTTCAAGTTCCTATTACTTTCTTCTTTAGAATTTTTTTTTGATACTATGTGTTTTCAGTAATGGAAGGCATGCTGAATCAAGGAGTATTTTTGAATTTATATTTTGAATTATTGGTTTTAATACATAATTTGTGGGGAACATATGTCCCCAAAAAACATAAAAGTTTTTAAACATGCACCAAAAATCCATTTGGTTACATATCAGTTTCCCAAATACAACAGACACACAAAAACCCAAAGCTACCAGGGCTCCCTAACTACCACACAGGAAGACATAAATATGCTTACAATACTTATCTAGCCATACAAAAGATGAAAGTTTGACCTAATCATACTTCCTGGATACACTGCATCATACCTAAGACTCCTACCTTAGTGAATATTCTCCAAAGGACCTTTCTTTAATTTTTCACCATGACGCAAGCCCCCACTGGAGGGCAGCAAATACTTTTAGTGGGAAAAGTACTCTCCCAAGAAATCTGAGAGCCTGAAAATGTTTGTGGGCAAATTCTGTCCCACATTGTCATGAAAGGGTTTTAATGTCCTAGCGTAGAAATTTCACTGTAGAGCTTCAAAACTATGATCTTACCCTCCAAACACTCCTACTTTTAAAACTGGATAAAGAGGAATAGAGGAGAGAGAATGGGCTTGGGAGGCAGGCAGGCTTTGTTCACAATCCTCATTCTCTCATTTACTATATGTTCTTGGACAAATTATTTAACTTCTCTGAACTTTAAATTACTATAAGGAAAATAGGGGTGCCTAATAGGGCTATTCTAAGGATTAAATGGAATAATAAATAACAAATAATTATCACCATGCCTGGCATATAATAGGGGCTAAATGAATGTTACCTATTTTTGCCCAACTCTTGAGAAGCAGATTGTAGCTCCCTTTTGAGAGTCAGAGTAGAGTGCCCATCTCACATAAGGGTAAGTCATAAAGTGAACATCAGCAATTATCTTAATTACATCTTAGTATAAAGTGGTAAGCATCACAGGTGAATGTTTCCCATTCTTTATGTTACTAACTGAATGTTCTCCGGTAGAACATGTCTCCACTGGGGTTTCTGCACCACTGTGATGAGCATAGGAAATCTGGCCACCAGCATTCAGACAAACTCAATGAAAAACACACGATACAACAATTCATATTCCTTCCACAAAGATGACAGCGTGAGACATTTTGCTGAAAACTTCCAAAACAGTATCAGCTTTGAAATCTTTGAAGGTTTTGTGCGTGTGTGTTTTAAATTTTGTTTTCTGTAGAGAACAAAGCTGTGATTCCTTAAAAATCCTCAGTATGGCAGGGGGTGGGGGAAAGCTATTTTCTAAGCAGCACAGGTTTGCAGTGGATAGCAAGAACCCATGTGGTCTCAGATGATCTATGCATATACTAGATTGGGAAAAAATAAAACCTTCCCTCTAAAAACCCAGGTTCTTTAAATGAATCCTCACCACTCTATAGATTACTTGACACTACAGGGTTTGACCACCTCTGTGGCTGTAAATGAAAAGAGGCTTATCAAAAACATTTGAATCAGGCAAAAATAAAGAATGCCAGTTGTTTACAGAAGCTGGCGATTAAGGAAGTGTCTGTGGGTAAGCAGAAGAAAGCAGCTTCTTGACGACGTCTTTGGACTGTAGTTCTTTGGAGTTTACTTGATGTCTTTGTCAGGGCCAGGCAGGGGGCCAGAATAACTTCTGCAGACTCTCATCATTCAGAGGACAGGCACAGCATGAACTACTTGGATGCTTCATTCTGACTAGAACAACTAGAATCCAATAGTTCATAATACATAAACCCCTATCCTAGAAATCAATGGCTTGGGAAGTCAATTTTTGTCTTTAAAAAAACAAAAACAAAACAAAACCTCAGAGCCCAAGCTTTTATATTAAAAAAAGAAAAGGCAAAAGTGAAAATAAAACTTGAATCACCCCTGCTGAGTACTATATACTGAGGGTTTGATTTAATTAAAATCATCAAACCACTCCTTCATGAATATGTGATATGCACTGTACAAGGCTGTGAAATGCAAAATATTACCTGACAGATGTCTAATGAGAAGCAAACCACATATTAGCAGAACAGGTTATGATTAAGGTGCATTCTCTATCACTGAGGGGCTCACAGTATGTGTCTCTATGTGTGACTCTCTCTGTGTGTATGTATTGGGGAAACAATGAGATAGATACATATCAAATAAATGTATAATACAAATTTATAAATGTTATAAGCATTTGTCCCTCACGTGTCTGTCAGTTTGTTGTACTGTGTGGGCTGGCATGTTGCTGTGATGCTGGAAGCTGTGCCATTGGTATTCAGATACTAGCAGGGTCACCTATGGTGGACAGGTTTCAGCTAAGCTTCAAAACTAAGACAGACTAGGAAGAAGGACCCGGCAGTCTACTTCTGAAAATAATTAGCCAGTGAAAACCTTATGAATAGCAGTGGAACATTGTCTGATACAGTGCCCGAAGATGATCCCCCCAGGTTGGAAGGCACTCAAAAGACGACTGGGGAAGAGCTAGCTTCTCAAAGTAGAGTCGGCCATAATGACACAGATGGAGTGAAGCTTTCAGGACCTTCATTTGCTGATGTGGCACAACTTATGGAAGAAGCAGCTGCAAACATCCATTAATAATTGGAACGTGGAATGTACGAAGTATGAATCTAGGAAAATTGGAAATCGTCAAAATGAAATGGAACGCATAAATATCGATATCCTAGGCATTAGTGAGCTGAAATGGACTGGTCTTGGCCATTTTGAATCAGACAACCAGGTGGTCTACTATGCCAGGAATGACAACTTGAAGAGGAATGGCATTGCATTCATAGTTAAGAAGAACATTTCAAGATCTATCCTAAAGTACAATGCTATCAGTGATAGGATAATATCCATATGCCTGTAAGGAAGGCCAGTTAATATGACTACTATTCAGATTTACACACAAACCACTAAGGCCAAAGATGAAGAAATTGAAGATTTTTACCAGCTTCTGCAGTATGAAACTGATTGAACATGCAATCAGGATGCATTGATAATTACTGATGATTGGAATGCGAAAGTTGGAAACAAAGAATCGGTAGTTGGAAAAAATGGCCTTGCTGATAGAAATGATGCCGGAGATCACATGACAGAATTTTGCAAGACCAACAACTTCTTTATTGCAAATGCCTGTTTTCACCAACATAAAAGGCGACTTGGACCTTGCTAGATGGAATACACAGGAATCAAATTGACTACATCTGTGGAAAGAGATGATGGAAAAGTTCAACATCATCAGTCAGAACAAGGCCAGGGGCCGACTGCAGAACAGAACATCAGTTGCTCATATGCAAGTTCAGGTTGAAACTAAAGAAAATTAGACAAGTCCACGAGAGCCAAAGTGCAACCTTGAGTATATCCCACCTGAATTTAGAGACCATCTCAAGAACTGATTTGACACGTTGAACACTAATGGCCAAAGACCAGACGAGTTGTGGAATGACATCAAGGACATTATACATGAAGAAAGCAAGAGGTCATTAAAAAGACAGGAAAGAAAGAAAGGATCAAAATGGATGTCAGAAGAGACTCTGAAACTTGCTCTTGAACATCGAGTAGCTAAAGCAAAAGGGAGAAATGATGAAGTGAAAGAACTGAACAGAAGATTTCAAAGGCCGGCTCGAGAAGATGAAGTAAAGTATTATAATGACATGTGCAAAGAGCTGGAGATGGAAAACCAAAAGGGAAGAACACACTTGGCATTTCTCAAGCTGAAAGAACTGAAGAAAAAAAATCAAGGCTTGAGTTGCAATAGTGAAGGATTCTATGGGGCAAATATTAAACAACACAGGAAGCATCAAAAGAAGATGGAAGAAATAGAGAGTCATTATACCAAAAAGAATTGGTCGGTGTTCAACCATTTCAGGAGGTAGCATATGATCAGTAACCGATGGTACTGAAGGAAGAAGTCCAAGCTGCGCTGAAGGCATTGGCAAAAAACAAGGCTCCAGGAATTGACGGACTATCAACTGAGATGTTTCAACAAACGGATGCAGCATTGGAAGCGCTCACTCGTCTATGCCAAGAAATTTGGAAGACAGTTACCTGGCCAACCGACTGGAAGAGAACGATGTTTATGCCTATTCCCAAAAAAGGTTATCCAACTGAACACAGAAATGATCCAACAATATCATTAATATCACATGCAAGTAAAATTTTGCTGAAGATCATTCAAAAGTGGCTGCAGCATTACATTGACAGGGAACTGCCAGAAATTCAGGCCAGATTCAGAAGAGGACATGGAACCAGGGATATCGATCATTGCTGATGTCAGATGGATCCTGGCTGAAAGCAGAGAATACCAGAAAGATGTTTACCTGTGTTTTATTGACTATGCTAAGGCATTCGACTTTGTGGATGAAAACAAATTATGGATAACACTGAGAAGAATGGGAATTCCAGAACACTTAATTATGTTCATAAGGAACCTGTACATAGTTCAAAAGGCAGTTGTTCGGACAGAACACAGGGATACTTCGTGGTTTAAATTCAGGAAAGGTGTGCATCAGGGTTGTATTCTTTCACCATACCTATTCAATCTGTATGCTGAGCAAATAATCTGAGTAGTTGGACTGTATGAAGAACGGGGCATCAGGATTGGAGGAAGTCTCATTAACAATCTGTTTTAAGCAGATGACACGACCTTGCTCGCTGAAAGTGAAGAGGACTTGAAGCACTTACAGATAAAGATCAAAGACCACAGCCTTTGGTATGGATTACACCTCAACATAAACAAAACAAAAATTCTCACAACTGTACCAATAAGCAACATCACGATAAATGGAGGAAATACTGAAGTTGTCAAGGATTTCATTTTACTTGGATCCACAATCGATGCCCATGGAAGCAGCAGTCAAGAAATCACAGGACATATGGCACTGGGAAAATGTGCTGTAAAACATTTCTTTGACGTGTGAAAAAGCAAAGATGTCACTTTGAGGACTAAGGTGCACCTGATCCAAGCCATGGTATTTTCAGTCACCAAATATGCATGCAAAAGCTGGACAACAAATAAGGAAGACTGAAGAAGAATTGATGCATTTGAATTATTGCATTGGCAAGTAATACTGAATAAACCATGGATGGCCAGAAGAACAAACAAATCTGTTTTGGAAAAAGTACAGCCAGAATGCTCCTTAGAAGCGAGGATGGCTAGACTTCATCTCACATACTTTGGATATGTTATCAGGAGGGACTAGTTCCTGGAGAAGGACATTATGGTTGGCAAAGTAGAAGGTCAGTGAAAAAGAGGAAGACCCTCAGCAAAATAGATTGACATAGTGGCTGCAACAATGAGCTCAAACATAGCAGAGACTTGGAGGATGGCACAGGACCAGGCATTGTTTCATTCTGTTGAACATAGGGTTGCTATGAGTTGGAACTGACTCAATGACAGCTAACAACAACATAAGCATTTATAACATGTATTATATATATATATATATATATATATATATATATATATATATATATATATATATATATATATATATATATATATATATATATATATGTTATGTACTAAGGAGCCCTGGTGGCATAGTGGTTAAGAGCTTAGGCTGCTAACCAAAAAGCTGGTGGTTTGAATCCACCAGCCACTCCTTAGAAACACTATGGGGCAGTTCTATTCTGTCCTGTAGGTTTGCTATGAGTTGGAATTGACTCGACAGCAACGGGTTTGGTTTTTGGTTTTAAGTAGCCCTGCTGGTGCAAAGGTTAAGAGCCCGGCTACTAATGGAAAGGTTGGTGGTTTGAACTCTGCCAGCTACTCTGCAGGAGAAAGATCTGGCCATCTGCTCCTGTCAAGATTGTTGTTGTTGCTGTCATTAGGTGCCACTGAGTTGATTTTGACTCATAGCGACCCCATGTGACAGAGCAGAACTTCCCCATAGGGTTTTCTAGGCTGTAATCTTTATGAGAGCAGATCAACAGCCAAGACAATCCTATGGAGCAATTCTACTCTGTCACAATTATATTTATATTTATTATATATAACATATATAGTAAAATATCTCTATTAATAACATAAAAATACTCTAAAAGCACAAAGAAAGGAGTGACTAATTCTGCCTAAATCAATTGAAAAAGGTTTCATATAGGAGAGCCATTTTAACAAGACTTCCAAGGGTAAGTACACTTTTGCCAAGTGAATAGCAATAAAGTATGTTTTTCATAGAATAATTGTTCATATCTATATATATAAGCACGTGATAACGATGCCTCCTCTAGGTCTACAGCTATAATCATCAACAAATTAATATTTAGAAATAGTGATAATACATGTTTGTTTGAAAATTACTCAATGAAATTTATGGCCAGAAGATAAGCATTAATCAGATCCTGGGCATATCACACCACAATTATCCTTATCAAGGCATTTGCCCCTAACCTTCAGTGGGGTAGAAATTTTTTTTTAATTAAGTTTGATAGTAAAAGTTTTTGTCCTGTGTAAACAAACTTTCTAAGACTAATTCCATTCATGTATCCACCCATTCCTGTATTTTTTCATTTAAATTTTTTAAAATTAAAACTCCTAAATGTAACCAATATCACTAAACAATTTGTGTGGAATTGTCAAATAGGAACCTAACTTGCTGTGTAAACTTTCACTAAAAACTCAATAAAATATTATTAAAAAAAATTCCTACAGAGTGTCAAGCAGCCTTTAGACAATTACCTCCTTGAGGACACAGTATGTGTGCATATGTGTTCTTAGATGGCTGGTCAGTGAGGGCTCATGCCTATTCTGTGACCCAGACAAGTAAATAACAGCAATTCTGTGCGATAATCTCTGTTGTACAGGTTGTAACAGTCTGTAAGGTACAAAGAGCACCAACCACTAGATTTGCAGGAGTACCAATCTCACCCTGCTCACTCACTGCCTTCAGTCTTGCTGAGATATCCAGCATTTTAATACCCAAATTGGCTGTGACTATAGAATGAAATGATTCCTATGTGCAGAAAATACTGCATACCCCTTTCTACTTGTCTATGTATTCATTAATATTAGTAATATATACCATTTATTGAACCTTAACCAAGTGATAGTTACAGTGCTGTGACTGACATGCATTACTTGATGTCATGCTCAAAAAAATTCAGAAAATTAGATATTATTAATCTCTGTTAGAGATGAAGAAAACGAGGCCCAGAAAGTTTATGTAACTTACCCAAGGTCGCACAGCTAGAAAGAATAGGAAACTAGATTGTGAACAAGATCTTAGTGCTGCCAAAACCCATTATCTTCAACATTCTGCTATACTTAGGTTATGATATTTGGTACTTTATATGATAAGCACCTTGAGAATAGAGACCACATAGAATCATACGCATGTCAGAATTAATACGGGCCTTACAGATGGATTATTCATCTTTCTTCACAGAGGAAGAAACAGGCTGCTTCTGTTACCGTTGGTTACCAGGGGTCTATTTTTTTTTATTAGTGCAAAGGAAACAATTATTCAAGTGTTTGGGTCATAGGCGAATAGATTCAAAATAAATGTCAGTGCTTCCAGATTAATACAGAGGTCCAAGGAGATGAACTGCATATCAGAAACCGAAGTACAAGGGCAAGACTCTAACTTCTTGACTTAAGTTTTATTCTGTCTCACTTCTTTCTCTATTGTATCACACTGCCTCACTTGTGGGTAATTATGATTTCCCATAAATAAATAATTATATTTTCTAAAGCAATCAAATTTCATAAAATATAAACTTTAGATAAAGACATCTAGGGTTTTTATTTCCCCTCCAATAGTTTAGACTTCAAAATAATTCATCTGTATAAGTTTTGCATTTGGGCCATTTTTCTTTGCAGGCTTTGTTCTTTGGCTTTTGCCCTGACTCTTAAGTATTGCCATGTACTGTACTCCAAAGTCTTGCAAATATCTGAGCTCTTGAATATGATCTTTAAGGATTCTCTGATGAAAGGAAAAAAGAGGACCAACCACTAGACTCTGCTACTTCCCTCGTAACATTTTCTTTATAGGTTGTCACAATGTACAAATACTCCACCTTCAAAGAAAGGTTGTAATAAAGCATCATAATGAATTGTGATACTCAAACGAAAATATTCATTCTTGATAATGGGACCAACTCAGCATCCTATAGAATAAAGCCTGAACAGGCAGATACTAAAAGTGAAGGAGAAAGGCGATGTACTGAATAGGGTGGTGAGAACTTCACATACTAAATAAAGAAACCCAAGTGTTTGACTTCTGTGTGCTGATGAATTAGGTGCTAGTGCATAAAGCCACTCACAGTGGCTGTGATTTGTTGAGTTAGTCAGGGTTTTGTATTATGTTTTTAAACAGGGAAATCAAGGCGCTGCATTTTCAAGGAGGAAGTTATACAAAATATTCTCCTTGTTTGGTAGTGCTGTCTACTGGAGTTGGCCTGCGGTAAAATTGTGAGACAGGCAGAGCTTGTCTTTGGCCTGTTTGGTGTTGGGGTTCCTCAGAGACAGCCTGCAGCACGGCCCTGGAAACATTCTCTACGCCCGTAACCCTGCTTCTGAGGCTTCCAGGGAAAATCACACAGCCACACTGACCTCGTGCTTCCATAACCCTACGCTCTCCGAACTCAGGCCTAATCTTAAAACTGCTCTGAAATCCTGCGAGTGACTCTAGGAAGTGTCGGAAGGGCTGCATAGGCCCGGCTCACTATTATTACTCCCCATTGCTAACCGCCACATTGTCTCATGATCTTGTTTTTCCCTCCCGTTCCAGTCTCTACAAAAGGTTTAAGATTAACCGATGTTCCTCCTTGGAGGGTGGAAAACAAGTGATAATGAGCTAGGAATGACAAACCAAACAAAGCACCCATCTTGGGACAAGAAAACCAGGATGTCACCAGATAACCCCCAAGAAAAGATGAACTCATCTGAGACATGACCACCTCAAGGGAGAACTAACACAAACTTCTAAAACCCATAATCCTGTCCCTATAAAAGCCTTCAGCTGATCTCCAGTTGGGGAGATGGGTTTTTTTGGAGGAATCTATTCCCCTCTGTCTCCTATATATCGATATATAATAAAACTCTTGCTGTTCATCTCACCCATCTCAGAACTGGCTATTACGGCAGGCGGCTCCAATCCGCGTTATTGTGGTAACAGTGTCACCTTTGCCATTTTCCTTCAGAGATTATTCCAACCACTGACACACTCTTTGAATGCCTAACATCATCTCTTCTTTACTGCAGAGAGCAAACAGCAGGACTAATACAGGAACCACCTCAGCTTCTGGCGGATTTTTCTTATGTGAAGCTTTAAGAGTGTGCATTCCAGTAATCACCACTCAAAAGCTAATGTAGACCCTGAGCTGAGAATCTCATCCATCCTTCTCACCTCCTCAGTGACCTTGCTTCTTTAAATATACATCTTTCCTCTGTTATCAATTTTTCTCTACATAGCTGCTCCAAAAGTCTGCCTACACTTGTTCTATCCTTTCCTAACTTCTCACTCCTCTCTTTTCCCATTGAAACTGGGCTTCCTGTCATTATTCCACTGACATTACCTTTGTGGAGGTCACAGTGACTTCCTAGTTACTAAATGCAAAAAAGCTTCTCTCTCTTTTGGTGTAGGTATTGGGGACGTATGATTTTTGGCATGAGATTGGACATTTTAATTACTGAATTGAGACTATTATTGAGAAACTGGACATTTTAAACACTGAATTGACAGTATTATTTAGAGGTAAAGGGTTCAGAAAAGTCATGGGCCACCTGGCGTGGTTAGTGAAGGCAAGGGATAGTAGGGGATTACACCGATGAGATGACTGAGGCACAGAGATTAAGAAACGTCCCAGCATCTCATTAAAGCACTAAGTAGAGATGTGAACTTTAAAGACTGGCGTCTAGGTTCCTGCTGCTTGCCCTCTCATTATACTACTAGCTATAGTTTCCTGTATTTTACTTTGATTTTTTAACAATATACTTCAGAGGCATTCTCTTTAAATACATTGATCACATTTTTTCATAGCTGCAGAATATTATATTGTGTAGATATACTATAATGTATTTAACCAGTCGCATATTAATGGACATATAGATATAATTTTTGTGCACTTGTTGAAGTATATGTGTATGATAAGTTCTTAGAAATGAAATTGCTGAGTTGAAGAGTCTATGCTTTTTGAATAGTGATGGATACTATCAAAATGCCCTCCAAAGAGGCTACACCAGTTTGCATGAAAGTAAAACACGACTACTTAAGGTATGAACTTATTTGATCTTTCTGAGCTATTTGACTTTGTTGACTTTTTCCTTCTCAGAATATTCCATGGTACTATTCCCTCCTGGTTGGTTATCTACTTCTGTGGGTATTGTTTCTCAGTCTTCTTTCGGGCATCCTCTTCCTTCTTAAATGTTGAGTATTCCCAGGGCTTAGCCCTTTTCTCTTCTTTATCTACATATTCTTTCTGAGCCCTTACATCTATACCGGTTGGTCCAACTACTACTTTTGTTTGCTGATGTTACCCAAATCAATAACTGTAGCCAAGACCTATCTTCTCTGCTTTAGATCTTATCCTGTTACTTTTTAAATATCTTCCCTTAGACATTTCATAGACACTCTTGATTTCAAACGCCAAAAGCTGATTTCATTAAAATCCTCTTCAAATCTGTTCCTTCTCTTGTTTTTCCTGCTGTAATAAATGCTACAATGATTCAACCAGTTTTCCCAGTCAGATTCCCCCTCTTAGCCCACACATCTAATCAATAATCAAGACTTGTTGAAGTATTATATAACTTTCATCTCTCTCCCATTCCTCTGTCTTTATTTCTTATTGAACTATTCCAATAATCAAGAAAAAGAAAACACACATGCACAACATACACACAAATGTCTCCTTTGGGTTGGCATTAAATCTGACTTCGTTTGGAAAGAAATGACTTGTTCAAAACATTTACTCTTCTCCTCCACTAACATGGGACATTTCTCCATTAATTCAAATCTTTGGCTTCTTATTAAAGTTTTGTAGTTTCTTCCATAGTCATCATTTGTCGAAGCTAACTCATCTTTGTTCTGGCCTCCCTCCAAAACTCTCCTGCCATATATTAATCCAATTTCTGCTCATGTATTTACAAGGACATTCTTGATCTCCCAAGGCACCTCTTCCATCTTCCAACAATTCTGAGCACCACATTATTACTGGTATCAAGACATACATATCTGAAGTCAGGATTCTTTGGGGTGTTAAAGTTAGAAAAGCTACATGAAAAGTCAGAGGCTGGACTGGCTCACAGTTTTTCAGCTTTCATGGTGCCTGCAGGAGTCGTAGAAATGAGATTATAAATGACTCCAGTGCAGCTCACACAGGTACATTTTCCTACAGCTTGTGGAAATCGCAAAACCTCTTCTCCATTAAAACATTTTCCAATGCTTTATCAGTTAAATCAATTTACGATTTAAAATCAATTTAAGAACCTACAAGCCATGGTCTCTTATCTAACATCAACCACTCCATGGGATTCCTGATTTCAATCGCTTGTGCCTATCTCAAGTTGTGAGAGAGTTGACAGGAGGCCAAAGAGGAGTGATCCTTGTTCTCAGCTTGGCATTGGTGTTCTCCACTTTTATTTTTCTTATCACACAGAGCATCTTCCTATGAGCCCAGAAAAGTTTTCCAGATGTGAGCTTTGCTGAAAATTTTGGTATCTAAGTGTCACTTGAGCCCTCCCTTTTTATCAGCATTAGTAAATCCAGAATTACACAAATACTACATGATAAAAGGAAAACAGTGAAGGTTTTCTAAGAATAAAAGGAGTGAAGTTCACTTTTTGTGGTTCTTTATAATAGATAAGCCAATAAAACAATAATAATATTTTTTGAGTACTTACCAAATACAAGGGACCAGGTTCAACTCTTACAGGAATTATTTTATTTAATCCTTTTAACTCCGTATAGATATTTATTATTAGCCCCATTTTATAGGTGAAAAAACTGACACTTATAAAGTTAAGTGATTCACTCAGTATCACAGAGTTAACAAGCAGAAGAACCTGGATATAAATCCAGCAGTTCGATTCAAGAGTCAGCATGCTTCACAGAGCTGAGACATATAAGGAGGAAATCCAGAAGACCCTTTCAAAATGCTCTTCCTTAAATCAAATTGAAATCTGCCTCTTGTAACTTTTACCCACTGCCCACTTGCAACATCTGGGAGAACAAATGCAGTTATTTAAAGTTAGTAATCTGTCTCCTTATTATCACCTCCACCAATGATTCCTGTGTACCTCAACATCTTCTCTCCCTTATGTGAACATCCTGACTTCCTCTGACTGTTTCTTCCATGACCAGACTGAATGCACACTCTTGTGCCAGCTCTGGTTTGTGAGTAATCCTCTTTCATTCTGGTGCCAGAAGCAAACACATTATGCATTCAAGAGAGACCATCCAGTCCCTTAGTTATAATTCCACCAGGATATTTTTAACTTCTTCTAACTCATGGGACTGTACAGTGCACATTTCCACTTAGGTTTCAGGAAGATGCCTCCTGCTCCTCTCAGTGTCAGTATTCCCTTGGCTCTTGGATGTAATAATGGGGTGAGGACACAGTTAAGGGGAAGGATGAGGGTGTCAGTAGCTTTTTGTCTCGCTATAGCCATTCTTGAGAGAGTGATCTTTTTATTTCCCGTTTCAAATACTCCCTAGGGTTCTGAGCTAACCCTACACATGACTTCTCCTGCCTTATGTTCCTCATGCACATGCATGAGTTGATTATAACTCTCCTGTTCTGTCTGTGGAGGGCTATGCATATAAAACTGGGTGATTTCTTAGTGGATCATGAAGTGGTGCCTCGTAGCTCCAGCAGCATGTATTATACAGCAGCCACAAGCCACACCACAAACCTGTGGACCCTCTCTTCTGATGATCCAAAATCTTTCTCCTTCACCACTATCACTACCAGCTCACCCATGGTACTTCTTTTTAACTCCCATAGCCCTTGGAGTGAAGTTTTATTGTAACCCTCACCTCATCTCACCTCACCTTGAATCTCAGGTATTATCCAATCTGTATAATTTCTCCTCATTTACTATGAACTCTGCAAGGGCAGGGACTATAGATTACTTATCTTTATATTCCCCTATAACATCTAAAAGCAGAATTGGTTATTTATAAATATATATTTGACTAAAGAATTGGGAAGAGCCTACCACAAGCTTTCAAGCTAATCACCTTCCCCATGAGAGCTATTTTTCACTTGCTAGCTATGCAACCTTTGGCAAGTCACTTAACCTCTCTGACCCTTAGTTCCTCATCTGTAACTGGTAATAAAACAGTATCTGCCTCACAGAGTCGTTAGGAGGCTCTAATCACCTAATGAATGCAACAGAATTAAACTGGCCATCCAAACCCATTGCCATTGACTCGATTCTGACTATAGTCACTCTACAGAATAGAGTAGAACTGTCCCATAGGGCTTACAAGGAGAGGCTGATGGATTTGAAATGTTGACCTTTTGGTTAGAAGCCGAGCTTTTAACCACTGTGCCACCGGGGCTCCTCAAAGGGACTTATTGTTTTATATTGTAGTATTTGTTTACTGTTTTATATTGTAGTATTTGTTTACATGCTTCTCTCTCTGACTGGATGTTGAGTCCAAGGTCAGAGTCTGGATCTTATTTTTGTAGTTGGCTCAAAGGAAATGTTTGTTGGGTCAAAGGCTACCTCACGTCAACCCTTTGCTTATTTGTCCCCTTACCTCAGGAGTGTCTGCTGACATGAAGTTCAGAGAGAGGACTGCCACTTTTCCTTTGGGAATCTGTGTCCTCCAACACCCAGTTGTTCTGTCTCTAGCAGGCTTCCTAGCACCCTCTTCCTCCCCACTTCTTGTCCTCAGCAGCCCAGCTGTTCCATTTCCCACTGGGACTTTGGAAAAGTTCAGTTTTTCCTATCTTGATTCCTTAAAATGGGAGCCTCCCCGAGACAGAAACATATCTAAAGTTTCAGAGGCTTTCTGGATTGCTATTCCTCTTAATTGAACTTCTGTTTGTGATTTGCAGACAGATTAACAAGGCATAATAAGAGACTTACTCCCCAGAAAATTAAAAATGCTGGTCAGCAATCTATCTTTGATGTAAGAATCTGATCATCCCTATGCACTGGACCCATTTTTGATAAATGTGCAGGGTGATTTCCCCTTTCTCTCCATCCCATATTATCTAATCTGATCTCAGATATTATAACAAAGGAAAACAAATTGACCCAGAGTTACTCAGTTTCTACAAAGAGTGGCAAAAGCCTCAGGAGGGAAAAACATGTTTGACTTCATACATTTTAATGGTGAGCAGACTACTTGGGGTTCTATACAGGGACATGACTAAAGGCACAAATAATCTTCAACCAACTTTGCAATTTTCTGTTATTCTGAGTATTTTACTAGGGAATAGAGCAGAAGATATAGTTCATGAGCCACTGCATAGTATTTTTTAAGCAAAAGACACTAAGCCACAGAAAAAAGGAAGATTCAGATGAAAGAGTCTAGGTTTGGAGAGGTATAAATGCAAGAAGACTGAGCAGCAGTGTTTGGAGCCAGAAAATCTAGGTGTGAGTTCTGGTTTTGTTGGGTGACCTTGGGCAAATCACAATCTCTCTAAATCTCTTTATCCTCATCTGTAAAATGATGATAAAAACTACTTTGTTTTTTTTATAGGGTAGTAGTGAGAATTAGATGTACGTGCAAATGCTTGTAAACAGCAAGAAGCTATGCAAATGCTACTCTTATTTTCTATCAAGGGGGCTTTTCATCCACTCATGCAAATGTTTCATTTGCCATTGCTCAAATCTGGATGGCAATTTGCCAGTTCATTTCCATTCACTAAAACAATCAACATTCCAGCAGAATATTGATCTAGGTTGCAGAATAGAAGGCAAGACTAATTTATTCATGACTTGGTAACAGACAAAGAAAGGACTTGTTGCCTGAGGTCAATTTTCACCATCCACAAGAAAGACTGGAGCCCATACAGACACCATTAACAACAAATCTCACTCTGCCATACAACCTCTACATGAAAAGAAATGCAGTCCTACAAAGAGAGGACTGTTGTTCCATATGGCATGCACTGATGGGTTGAAAGCATGATACATTCAGTTCCAATTCATCCACCAGTAGCAAAGAAACACTCCCATGTGTACCACCAGTCCAATTCTCCTAAAGTATTTGGAAATAGATCCAACATCTGCTCAATTCTTTGCAAAGGCATCCATTAGAATCACTCAAACCAATGAGGAAGAAAACCAGATAGGTCTGCTTGCTAAAAAGGTTAATCAATATGTAAAAAATATGAGTGAGTAAAATAACATAAAATACTGAAGGTTCAGAAAAACGTTATCATACTAAGAGTTAATATAGCCAAAAGTGGTGGGAAGGAAATGTAAGTTAAATATACAGTACAGCAGGTAGAAGTGAGGACTCTGGGCTAGATGTCAGAGATCTATTACCTTGACTTGACTTTATTATAAAATAGGATAGTTGAAGTTAATCTAAAGCATAATGGAACCAGATAAACCTAGATTCAAATCTTGGACAAGAGTTAAATAGACATGTTCTGTGTATGAAGTGTTCCTAAATGTGTGTATGGGGGTTGGGGGGATAGCTTCTTCATCTCTTCCTCCTTCTACCCTTTTAAAATCCTGCAGGCTGGAATGTAGACATGATGGTTGGAGTTTGAACTTTCATCTTGGATATGGAACGGACTTCTTATATTAAAGTTGACTGATCAGCAAAATTAAAGGAGGTTGGGTCCCTGGTAACCAGGATGCTGCTATCCCTCACCGGACTACTTAGGTTTCATTTACATGACAGAAAAAGAAAATAAATTTAAAAGTCACTGTTATTTTGGGTTTCCCAGCATTCACAGCCACGTTTAATTCTAACTGATAGAAATATTAAGTCAAACTTGTGGGTAGCCTCAATCTAATCATATTTCTTCAGGGTATGGGCTCTGTCTTGCTTTGGCCAGCCCTATTTTGTTTGAAATCTTGTCTATCCCTGGCCCGTGGCTCTAAGGCATTTAGGTTTGGAGAGATAGATGCAGAGAAGACAGAGCAGAACCTACCTCCCAGCCTCCACTTAGATCTCCCATATACTTTTTCCAGACTCCTTTTCAGCTTGCTCTCGGTCTAGGCTGGGATGCCATCCTCTTAAGGTACTTGTTGTCTGTCATCCAGTCACTTCTGACGCATAGCAACCCATGTACAACAGAATGAAACACTGCCCGGTCCTGCACCATTCTCATGGTCGTTGTTACGTTTGAGCCCAATGTTGCAGCCAATGTTAATCCATCTCATTCAGGGTCCTCCTCTTCTTCGCTGACCCTATACCATGATGTCCTTCTCCAGGGACTGGTCTCTCCTGATAATATGCCCAAATTACATGAGAAAAAGTCTTGCAATCCTCGCTTTCAAGGAGCACTCTGGCTGTACTTCTTCCAAGACAGAGTTGTTCTATGTTCTGGCAGTGCATGGTAAATTCAGTATTCTTTGCAAACACTATAATTCAAATGCATCTATTCTTCTTCAGTCTTCCTTATTCATAGTCCAGCTTTTGCATGCTTATGAGGCAATTGAAAATACCATGGTTTGGGTTAGGTGCACCTCAATACTCAAAGTGACATCCTTGCTTTTCAACACTTGAAAGAGATCTTTTGCAGCAGATTTGCCTAATGAAATACGTTGTTTGATATCTTGACTGCTGCTTCCGTGGGCATTGATTGTGGATCCAAGTAAAGTGAATTCCTTGACAACTTCAATCTTTTCTCCATTTATCATGATGCTGTTTATTGGTCTAGTTATGAGAATTTTTGTTTTCTTTATGTTGAGATCTAATCCATACTGAAGGCTGTAGTCTTTGATCTTCATCAGTAAGTGTTTCAAGTCCTATTCACTTTCATAAACCAAGGTTGTGTGATCTGCATATCACAGTTTGTTAATGAGTTTCCCTCCAATCCTGATGTCCTGTTCTTCATATAGTGCAGCTGCTTAGAAAATTTGTTCAGCATATAGATTGAATGATTATGTGAAAGGATACAACCCTGACCCACACCTTTCCTGATTTTAAACCATGCAGTATCCCCTTGTTCTGTTTGAACAACTGCCTCTTGGTCTATGTACAGATTCATCATGAGCACAATTAAGTGTTCTGTAATTGCCATTCTTCACAATGCCATCCATAATTTGTTATGATGCATACAGTATAATGCCCTTGCATGGTTAATAAAACACAGGTAAACATCTTTATGGTATTCTCTGCCTTCAGCCAAGATCCATCTGACATTGGCAATGGTATCCTTTATTCCATGTTCTCTTTTGAATCCACCTTCAATTTCTGGCAGTTCCCTGTCAAGGCACTGTAGCAAACATTTTTGAGTTATCTTCAGCAAAACTATCCTTGTGTGTCATATTAATGATACTGTTCAATAATTTCAGCATTCTGTTAGATCATCTTTCTTTGAAATGGGCACAAATATGGATCTCTTCCAGTCAGTTGGCCAGGAAGCTGTATTCCAAATTTCTTGCATAGACCAGTGAGCGCTTCCAGCATTGCATCATTGTTTAAACATCTTAATTTGTATTCCAACAATTTCTGGAGGCTTGCTTTTCACCAATGTCTTCAGTGCAACTTGGGCTTCTTCCTTCAGTACCATCAGATCTTGATCATATGCTACCTCCTGAAATGGTTGAACATCATCCAGTTCTTTTTGGTACAGTGACTCTCTGCATTTCTTCCCTCTTCTTTTGATACTTCCTGCGTTATTCAATATTTTGCCTGTAGAATCCTTCGAAATTGCAACTCAAGGCTTGAATTTGTTCTTCAGTTCTTTCAGCTTGAGAAATGCCAAGCATGTTCTTCCCTTTTGGTTTTCTAACTCCAGGTCTTTGCACATTTCATGATAATATTTCCTATGTCTTCTCAAGCCACCCTTTGAAATCTTCTGTTCAGCTCTTTTACTTCATCATTTCCTCCATTTGCTTTAACTACTCAATGTTCAAGAGCAAGTTTTGTAGTCTCTTCTGTCATCCATTTTGATCTTTTCTTTCTTTCCTGTCTTTTTAATGACCTTTTGCTTTCTTCACATGTGATGTCCTTGATGTCATCCCACAACTCGTTGCCTGTTTGGTGATTAGTGTTCAATGTATCAAATTTATTCTTGAGATGGTCTCCAAATTCAGGTGGGATATACTTAAGGTCATACTTTGGTTCCTATGGACTTGTTTTAATTTTCCTCAGCTTAAACTTGAACTTGCGTATGAGCAGCTGATGGTCTGCTCCACAGTTGGCCCCTGGCCTTGCTCTGACTGACTGATGATATTGAGCTTTTCCATGGTCTCTTTACACAGATTTAGTTGATTTGCTTCCTGTTTTTTCCATTCATTGAAGTCCACATGTATGGCTGCCATTTATGATGATGAGAAAAGGTATTTGCAATGAATAAACTGTTGGTCTTGCAAAATTCTATCATGCATTCTCCAGGATCATTTCTATCAACAAGGTCATATTTTCCAACTACAGAGCCTTCTTCATTTCCAACTTCCACATTCCAATCACCAGTAATTATCAATCCATCCTGACTGCATGTTTGATCAATTTCAGACTGCAGAAGTTGGTAAAAATCTTCAATTTCCTTACCTTTGGCATTAGAGGTTGGTGATAAATTTGAATAATAATCATATTAACTGGTCTTCCTTGTAGGCATATGGATATTTTCCTTTCACTGACAGTGTTGTACTTCAAGATAGATCTTGCAATGTTCTTTTTGTTGAATGAAACACCAATCCTCTTCAATTTACCATTCCTGGCATAGTAGACCATATGATTGTCTGATTCAAAATGGCCGATACCAGTCCATTTCTGCTCACTAATGCCTGGGATATTGATCTTTATGCATTCCATTTCATTTTTGATGACTTCTAATTTTCCTAGATTCATACTTCATACATTCCATATTCTGATTATTAATGGATGTTTGCAGCTGTTTCTTATTTTGAGTTGGGCCACATCAGCAAATGAAGGTCCCAAAAGCTTTACTCCATCCACATCAATAAAGTCAACTCTACTCTGAAGAGGAAGCTCTTCCCCAGTCATATTTTGAGTGCCTTCCAACCTGAGGGGCTTATCTTCAAGCACTATATCAGACAGTGTTCTGCTGCTATTCATAAGGTTTTCACTGGTCGATTTTCTCAGAAGTAGATCACCAGGTCCTTCTTTCCGGTCTGTCTTAGTCTGGAAGTTTCACTGAAACTTGTCTACCATGAGTGACCCTGCTGGTATTTGAAATACCAGTGGCATAGCTTCCAGCATCACCGTAACACGCAAGCCACCACAGTATGACAAACTGACAGACTTGGGGTGGATGTACTCCTTAGCCATGCATAATCTTCTGGATGCAATATTTCTTGATGTTTTCTAGATATCTACTCTCTAGTTTCCTGTCTACTGCTAGAAGATATTTCAGCCCTTTGAGACTGGGCAGTGCTTTTGTGACTGTGTGGAAAAAAGGATACATATACTCACATGTAGATCTCACAGATCATAATAGTATCCCTGGGAATAAAAAATGTGAAATCAACTCACTTAGCTGGTTACTGTCTTTCCGCCCTTTTCCCAGTTTCTGATCCTTGCAATCTCCTTTAGCTTTCAACAATGCATCCCTCTCAGCTCCCAGGTTCCTGGATTTGACATTGATAACTTCTTATTTCACTGGCACCCTGACACCCTATTCGCTGTGGTTGAACATCCATTTTTTGATGGATTGTGCTATTTTTCAGCATCTTTATCATCATCTTGGGTGTGTCTTATCTCCAGATGATCTCCTGAGGCCGAAACAAATAGCTCTTCAAAGTATTTGTTAAAAAACAATATCATGGGCAGAACAACAGGACCCAGAGCATAAATACTAGGGTCTGATGTAGGGAGGAGGGAAGCTGCTTTTGGTGAGTTTTAAAGGAAATATTCCTAGCTTTGAACTAGACTATGATGGAACATTCTGTAAGAGAGGAAAAATCTACCTCCCACACCAGCCTTTTGATCTATGCTTTTCACATGAAAGCCATTTTCATCAGCAGCTTTGAGTATGAAGGGGTACATAAACACACACATTGATCCAAGCAATGGGAAATATACCACAGATGCAGACCTTCCTCTTTCTGACAAGGGCAAGGTGACTGAGTAGGTCTGTTTCTTTCCCTTACTTCCTGAATTTATGATTTAATTGAAATTGGGGACATAAAACGTGTCGCCGAACGTTATACATAAACTCTTTGGCCTGAAGGACTCAAATTAACTTCAAGTTGTACATTTTTATACAGAATACAGTTTAATGACAGTTAAATGTGGGAGTGGGAGGATCTAAATCAATTCAAGCAGTGATAATTAATTAAAGTTAGTCTCTAATATTTCTCAGGGTCTGCAGATGGATCAGAAAATAAAGTTTTATGACTTTGTTACCATATATACTCCCCAATCAATGTACTACAGGTAAATCCACTTACATTTTCTATAAAAACAATACCAACATACAATACTTGTTTGTAGTTTTGTCCTTGTAGGTAGTATTTTTCACTGCATGTTCTACAGATGTTATCAGATGTTTTCTGGTTTGAGAGCCCTTGAACAACCTGAATGGTTTTACTTTTTTTTCTTCTGAGAGCATAAAAATCATTTACCTTGTAGCATTGGGAAGAGTAAGTTACATTTACAAATGTAGAAGCATAATTTAGCCAAGAGAGGACCAGACTAAAAGCCAGGAGTCCTGGGTTCTACTTCTAACTTAAAATGCATGTGACCACAGGGATGCATTTCTTCCTCTGAACTTTAGTCTCCTCTCATGTCAAATGAAATTAGAATGAATACTCACCTCATTCAGATTTACAAATATGATACATTTGTAAAAAAAAGTCTTAAAAACGTGAAGTTAACATTTTAATAAAATGTTAGCTGCTGTTATGTGTGCTTTTTAGTGGAAATGTATCACCACTTAATAATTCAATGTTTACTGTATGCCAAGACTTGAGGTAGAAGCTGGGGATACAAAACTGAATAAGACATGAGATGCTCACAGTTTAGACTGTGTGTGAGATGACAGAAAGAGAGAAGGAGGAGGGGTCAAGAAACAAGGAGAAAGGGAATAAAGAGGAGAAGAAGGGAAGGAGGAAAGGAGAAAGAGAATTGTATGTCTCTAATTTTCTAGAATCTAGAAATACAACCAGAGTGCTTCTTGGAAGCAAGGATGGTGAGACTTTGTCTCACATACTTTGGACATGTTATCAGGAGGGACTAGTCCCTGGAGAAAGACATCATACTTCATAAAGTAGAGGGTCAGTGAAAAAGAGGAAGACCCTCAACGAGATAGATTAACACAGTAGCTGCCAATGGGCTCAAATATAGCAACAATTATGAGTATGGCACAGGACTGTGCAGTCCTGTTGTACATAGCACTGCTATGAGTGGGAAGCAACTCAATGACATGTAACAACAACCAACAGAAATGACCTGTCAGCACTTAACATAGACCTTGATTATTGAAGGTATTTGATAAAAATATTTATATACTGATTAGTTAATGTAGATCCAGAGATTTCCCATCTTAAGTTTGCTTAAAGAAAGAAGCACAAGACATAATGAGTCAAGGTTAAAGAGAAAGGAAGCATGAACTGTAGCCATGTGTCTGAATTTCACCTTCCTTCTAGAGATGACTCCTAACAATATCACCTAAACAAAAATCTTTAAAAAAATAATTTAGACTTCTGGGCAACATGGTGCTATAGTCAGAAGCACCACACTGTCCCTCTACAGCAAAGATCAGAAAAACTAAGTCAAACAGAGTCACAGGTCAATCCTGAAACCCTAAGCATCAAATGAAGAGATAAAGAACTCAGCCAAGCACTGAATGGAATAAGAAACTGACCAAGAACTGAGAGTGAGGAGAGATACATGCAGAGATCCCCTTTTGGCTACTGCAGTATGGATCCGCCATCTTGGACTCCTACTGGAGATCAGTAAACAGTGGGTATGGGAAAGCAGCTTCATGGAGCTTCCAGCAGGAGACAGAACAACCGGTAACCAGTGATATAGGTTTTCCCACACCCCAACCCTTCTTCACCCCCACTTAGCCTCCTCTGCTTCTTGCAGCCATAGTCTCTTGGCCAGGAAGCACCAGCTTCACCCTGGTGTTGCTTGGATTCCAACCACCCATACTGGCCGGCTCTCTGAGTGCCTTTTGTTGGCTGCTGGTGTTGCTTTTTTCCACTTCTTTAGATTTCTTCCTTACCTCTCACCACCTCCTCCTCCTTTCTCTCAAATACCGGGTTTCGTGCACCATCTTTGCTTCTTCTTGAAAGGCTGTGAAATACCGCTCAACTGTGAAACTGCTTCTCGGCCCATGCCACCAGGCTGGTGGGACCCCCAGGGCTTTTTTGTTTGTCTGTTTGTTTGCTATGATTTGTTCTGTTTTGATTTGTTTGTTTTCTTTTTCTTTTCTTGGCTTCGGAGCCCCTTCTAGCTGGGCAGTACCGCACACCTTGGAAGCTACTCCCTTACTCTGCACAGACACACAGGGACATCCCTGGGGGCATTTCTTTTCTTTCTTCCTGGTTTTTTTTTTTTTTTGGTTCTTTGTTTAGTTTTCTTCTCTTCCATATTCCCTTTTTGTCTTTCTTCATTTCCAGTCTCTCAATTTACTCATTTTTTTTCTTTTTTCTTTTTCATTTTTGTTTTTCCTCATTCCTCAGTCTCTCATCTCTCCACTCCAATAGCAAGCTCCCTTAGCACTCTTTTTTGTTTGTATGTATATTTTTGGCTCCTGTTCCTCTCTCCTCTCTCTCGTCTTTCCCATACCCATCTTAGCTCCACACATCACAATCTATCCCCTCCTTCTTGCTTACCTGCGCTGTGCACTGAACATCACACTCCCAAGCAGCACAGGCACAGCCTAAGGGAACTTGTCCTGCACTGATTCCTGGTCCACACTGTCAGCCCTGGTATGTGCCACAAACAACCCATCCCAGCAACTCTCCTTCAGCTGGAACTGCCCTGCTGTACCATACCTGAGTGACTGACCCTGCCCATTGGAGAAAGAGGTAAAAAGTATCGTGCCCACAGACGAGCAAACAACATAGAACGCACAGCCCACCTGCTCAGACATAACCAAATAAAACAAAAAAGCAGGAAAAAACAAACAAATCTACCATCAATAAATGAGGAAAATAAGCATTGAATGCCCCAAAGACAGCAGACAATATCAAAATATTTACAAAAACAGGACAGGATGGTTTGTTCCAGTGCGTGTCTAAAATAAAACACCAGATGACCTTCCAGTAGAAGAAAAGGCACTAGACCTAACTGATAGGGAATTCATATCTCTAATATTCAGAATTATCCAAGAGGTGAGGCAAAAAGCGGACAAAAATCAGGAAAAAATAGACAAATTCATGGAAAAGGCAGACAAATTCATGGAAAATACAGACCAAAAAATGGAAGAACTCAAGAAAATAATACAAGAACAAAATGTGAAAATAAATTCACAGCTAGAAATTATACAAAAACAACAATTAGAAATCCAAAAGATAAACAAAACAACAAGATTTCAGAAATAGACAGTGTCATAGAAGGGCTGAGGAGCAGGTTTGAAACAATGGAAGATAGGATCAGTGAAATTTAAGACAAACTCTTGGCTACAACTCTGAGGAAAAATCAGAAAAAAGAAGGAAGAAAAATGAAGAAACCCTGAGAATTATGTGGGATACAATCAAAAGCAAAAATCTGCAAGTGATCAGAGTTCAAGAACAGGAGAGAAAACAGAAAATACAGAGAGGATCATTGAAGAATTGCTGACAGAAAACTTCACCAATATCATGAAAGATGAAAGCTTACCATCCAAGAAGCTCAATGAACCCCATATAGGAGAGACACTAAAAGAAATTCACCAAGGCATATCATAACCACACTCACTAAAACCAAAGACAAACAAAGAATCCTGAGAGCAGCCCAAGAAAAACAAAAGTCACATACAGAGGAGAAACAATAAGACTAATTTCGGAATATTTGGCGGAAACCATGCAGGCAAGAAGGCAATAGGATGACATATAAAACCTTGAAAGAAAAAAATTGCCAGCCAAGAATAATATACCCTGCAAAACTCTCATTCAAATATGATGGTGAAATTAGGTCATTTCCAGATAAATAGAAATTAAGGGACTATGGAAAAACCAAACCCAACTTACAAGACTTATTAAAGGGAGTCCTTCCATCTGAGAGCCAAGAAGATCAGACCACAGGCTGAATATAGGACACAGGATTGTATTAGCCAGATACCAACCTAGGAAATGAACTTTTAAAGACTATGCAAAATGAAAAGAATTACAACGGGAACCAGAGAGGTTAATCTGTAAGTGACAACAGCATCAGAACAATAAAAAAGGGAATAAATGGTATAGACCTAGAACTTTCTAATGGAGAGGAAGGCAAGGCGATACCAAGTAATAATAGACTGGTTAAAATCTAGGAAGATAAGGGTAAATTTCAAGGTAACCACAAAGAAAGTTAACAAACCTAGTCATCAAAACAAAGAAGAAAAACATAAAGTCTCAGTAAAAACAAACCTACAAAAACAAATGAAAAAAAAAAAAAAACCCCACATACAAAAGGAACTCAGCACAGGAGAGTAAGAGGAACAAAGAAAATGTCAGCACCACAAAAAAAAGCACTACAAAATGCAATCCCACCCCTAGGAATACATCCTAGAGAAATAAGAACTGTCACACGAATAGACATATGCACACCCATATTCACTGCAGCACTGTTCACAATAGCAAAAAGATGGAAACAACCTAGATACCCATCAACAGAAGAATGGATAAACAAACTATGGTACATACACACAATGGAGTATTATGCAAAGATAAAGAACAACGATGAATCTGTGAAGCATCTCATAACATGGATGAAACTGGAGAACATTATGCTGAGTGAAATAAATCAAGCACAAAAGGACAAATATTGTATGAGACCTCTACTGTAAAAACTCATGTAAAAGTTTACACATAAAAAGAAACAATCTTTGTTGGTTACAAGGGATGGGAGGGGTGTGGGGGAACTAAATAGACAACAGACAAGTGGTAACTTTGGTGAAGGTTGAGACAGTACACAGTACTGGGGAAGCCAGCACAACTTGTACAAGCAAAGGTTATGGAAGCTGCATAGACACATCCAAACTCCCTGAGGGACTGAATTGCTGGGCGGAGGGCTGTGGGGACCATGGTCTCGTGGAACATCTAGCTCAATTGGCATAACACAGTTTATAAAGACAATGTTCTACATTCTACCTTGGTGAGTAGTGTCTGGGGTCTTAAAAGCCTGTGAGCAGCCATCTAAGATACTCCACTGATCTCAACCCTTTGGAAGCAAGGGAGAATACAGAGAACAAGATACAAGGAAAAGATTAATCCAAAGGACTAATGGACCACAGCTACCATGGCCTCCACCAGACTGAGTCCAGTACAGCTAGATGGTGCCTTGCTACCACCACTGACTGCTCTGACCAGGATCACAATAGAGGGTCCTGGACAGAGCTGGAAAAGGATGTAGAACAGGATTCTAAGTCACAAAAAAAAAAAAAAAAAAAAGACTAGATTTACTGGCCTGACAGACTGGAGAAACCCCGAGAGTATGTCCCCCGGACACCCTTTTAGCTCAGTGGTGAAGTCACTCCCGAAGTTCACCATTCAGCTGGGGACTGGACAGCCTCATAAAACAAAACGGGATTAATGAAGCACAGCAGTTCAGGGACAAGGAATACAAGGCAAGAGGTGACAGGAAAGCTGGTGATAAGGAACTCAAGTTTGAGAAAGGACAGTGTTGACATGTTGTGGGGTTGTTAACCATTGTCATAGGGCAATATGTGTACTAACTGTTTAAATGAGAAACTATTCTGCAAACCTTCATCTAAGGTGCAAAAAAAAAAAAAAAAAGAATTATCTATGTGAGATCAAATTGACAACCGCAACTCAAAAGCTTTGATGGGAAGCCCAGGGGGCAGTGAGTTGAAGATAATGGTGATGGAATAATTTGGAAAAGGATAGTGAGAATAGCAGCAAAACTAGAAGAATGTAATGGATGTCACTGAATTGTACATGAAGACACTTTTGAAGTGGCTATGTATATTTTCACCAAAAAAAAGGTCCTCCAAGGTCAAGAAGGGAGAGTGTTGACATGTTGTGGGGTTGTTAACCAATGTCATAAAACAATATGTGTACTCACTGTTAATGAGAAACTATTTGTTCTATAAACCTTCATCTAAAGAAAGTACAATTAAAAAAATAATTTAACTTGTTTTCTCCTACAATTTCTCTAATTTAGACAAGGTTCAGATTGTGCTATGGAATCAAATAGAAATACGTGTAGTATGATAAAATGGGTTTAGAAGGCCACCTCCCTTCAAGCCATCCCCTTGCCTCCGTGGCCATTCATTTAAGTCTTAGAGTCAGCTAATCAATTCTTTGAGTTGATTTCTCTGTAAAACTTTTTAAAAGCAGTCATTCCTGAGAGGGCATGATTTTTCCTTGTGGGAGTCCTGGTCAGATCCCTTCAGGTAGGGATTAAAGTTGATAACTCAGAAGATGGGAAGCCATGATCTTTATCCCTAACAAACTGATGTGTCCCCTGAGCCAACCAGCTCAGTTAAGATCAGATCTGTGAGGGAAAGAGATATCAGGTCAGATGATAATATCACCTTCTCCTAATTTCCTAACCAACAACAACTGCCTCAAGTGCTAAATCTCACTCTCTACTTTCTTCTCCCTTTTAAAAATCACCAGAGATATCACCTATTCCAACAAACCTCACTACAACCTTTCTCCTTCCCCTTCCCTACTCAAGGCTGGATAAGAGATTGCTCTCCTCAGTTGGCCATCAAACTGATTATCTCAAACAAATCTGAATCTATTTCAAGTCTATTAACAGGATATCCTGTGTCTGTGTATCCCCAGAGTAGACATAAGAGCAGGGCAAACAATGTTGAATAGATGGATGAATGAACAGGTCAAGAATATAGGATGTTACTTATTTGTTCTCTCTCTTGTACTTTCTGTCCTGAGAGTGACTATATGCCCTGTTTGTCCCAGACAGTCCTGATTTATGACAACTGACCCAGCTCACTTAAGCGTTACCTTTAACTCTAAAAAATGAACTGGTTTAGATAACAAATTATATAGTCACCTTATTCATTCTAGAACCTCTTTGTAGTCCTCTTAAATCTGGATCCTGAGGTTCTACCACTTTAGAGTCAAGTTTCAACATCTAGTTCTTAAGCCCATGCTGACACACGAAGAAAGTCCTTTACTTCAGCAAATTTTACACCTCCTATTTTCCCTCCCCTTAACCTACTCAGTTCAAAGAGGAAATGTCTTGCCTCCAGATGTGGTACAAGATAAGCCATGACTCTGGGAGGGACTATTGTTTTGAAGTCCCAAGTCTTCTTTGCTGACAACCAGACTTGAGCTTTTTCACCCCAAAGTAAAGTTATAGGCAGAGTAACAGAAGACTTTTATTCCTTAGGAGCCTTAATTCTTCTAAGGGCAGAAAAGTAGCAGTCACATTTCTATGAAATACTTTGTTAACATTTTTCAAATTGTTCTTTTTATTCTGTAGATAACCAATTGCACATAATCATAATTTAATGCCAAAAATTAGGTATAAATGATATTTGTGTATATATGGTTCCTTTTAAAAGGAGTTTCAAATCGCAAGCCTCTTCCTCAAATCTCTTTATCAAAAACAGAAAACCAAGCCTAAAATTATTTACCTGCCACAATTGCAAATTCCATTTATTTCAAATGGCTTATATAATGAAAATGACAATTGACTCTAAGTTAGCAAGTACAATTATAATTAACAAGAGACTTTGACAAATGTTTGTAGTGCTTTGAAAGCAGGAGGTCAGGGCATCAGTTGTAGAGGTAGCATAAACTCTTTTTTTCCTATTTATAATCATATTATAAAATGTGACAAAGGCCTCAAGCTTTTCCAATTTATGCCTAGAGTCCAGGTGATTGGATCATAGATCAAAGAGCAGAAACCGGGCAGGATAGATGGGAGGTAGGGGTCAAAAATCTTGACTTACATACAGAAAATTAGGATTGATTTCCATATATTCTCTGATTCCTATATTTTTCTCCAACTTTATTTTCTACCAACTTCTTCCCTTTCCCACCAGTACCTTACATAGGATAATAAAAAGAGGTGGTAATCCTATGACTGTGGTAGACTATATTTTGTTTATAATTATTGATACCCTTCCATTGCCCTTTCCCTTAGGGGATTATACATTCATGCCCCCAGTGATTTGGGGTTTGGCCTACGGAATATTGGTGGATATGACATATGCTATATCTTAACAAGTTGATGGAGGAGGTATTGCCAGTTTCTTGCTTTTATACTCTACCATGAGAATGACATGTCTTGGTGTATGGATTGAATGATGTCTCCCAAAAAGATATATTGAAGTCCTAAGCTCTGGTAACTGTTATTGTGACCTAGTTTGGAAATCAGGTCTTTGGAGATGTTATCAGTTAGGTTAACAAGAAGTCATACTGCAATAGGGTTGGTCCTAATCCTGTCTGAGTGATGTCCTTACAAAAGAGGAGAAGAGACACACAGACCAAGATAAGATGGCCATATGATGATGGAGTTATCCTACAGCTGCAAGCTAAAGAACTCCTTGTGTTGCCAGAAAACAAAAGAAACAAGAAAGGATCTTCGCCTAGAGCTTTCAGAGAGAACATAGCCTTGCCCACAGCCTGAATTATGACAACTAGCCTCCAGAACTGTGAGAGAATAAATTTCTGTTCTTATAAGCCACTCAATTTGTGGTACTTTGTTATGGCAGCCCCAGGAAACTAATGCAGATGAAGACCCTTCTCTAGCCTCTAGCCTGGGTTCCAGAATGAGAAACAATGGGAGCAGTCCCTCAGCCACAGAAGAGCCACTCTCAGCCTATAGGTAACAGGAGCAAAGAATAAAAGTTTGTTTTTCTAAGTCACTGAAATTTTGGATATATTTGTTACAAACAGCAAAGCTGACTAATACAATGATAAGGGTGGTAGATAACATTTATGGGGCTTTACTATGGGCCAGACACTGTTTTAAGTGCTTTATATGTATTAAGCTATTTAATCACATTTTACAGGTGAGGAAACTGAGGCAAAGAAAGTTAAATAATTTGCACAGTTACATTGTTAGTAAGTGTCCAAGCCAGAATTTGAACCCAGGCACTCTCGTGTCACAGACTAAGATCCTATCTATTGTGCTATACTCCTTCTCCATATTTATATATCAACCATATTTTGACATTTCCCAAATATCAAAATTTGTTCATACCTCTATGCCTTTGCACTTGCTAACACCCCTGTCTGGAATTCCCCTTCACTCCTTTCTTGCCTAGAAAACTCCTACTCAACCTTATGACCCAGTTCAGGTGGCACATTTCTGTTAGCTTAAGAACCTAGGCTTTATCCAGTTCCCCTCCCCACTTCCTGGACATAGTTGTTTTTTTTTTTTTTCTCTATAATGTCATAACACTTTATAAATACCTTTGTTATAAAACTGTTATTTGTTTTGCCCCTATCATCCTCTCTAGATGTTGAGCTCTTCAAGGGTGGGAACAATATTTCATTTATCTTTAAATCTCTAGAAACAGACAATTTGCCTAACACATATTCAATGATCAGAAAAAGTTTGATGAAGAGTCAGAATCAACTCGATGGCAACTAACAACAAGAAAAGTTACCAATTCGATTTGTTCCTTACAGCCAAGCAAAAGGAAGATAGATGAGTAATCTGTTAGTCTATATTTCTATTTTTGTGGCTTAGTTCACATTCTAAGTCATAAAATAGTCATGGAATTTGTCACATTAAACCTCCTTCACTGCAGCACGATTCCTCTACTATGGTTATATTTGCCCCTAAAAGTTCCTTTAGGCATAACTGGGAATTAAACTAAGGCATTGCTACCCAACTCCCTTTCCTCCTATTTGTATTTCTTTGCTCCTCACCCTAGGAAAAATCTTTTGACCCAAAAAAAATGAATATCTTTCTCATGAAGGGCTTAGAGACATCATCACAGACCAGTGGGGGATCATATATTCAGGGACCTACACATCATCAGTGAAATCATTTGGTATTAAATAAATATACTTAACCAAAGAGTCAGCTCCACATGTCACTGATCATTAATCTGCCTGAACTATATGAGTGACATACTGGTTCATCTTATATCACTTATTTACTGATGAGAATGTCACCATTTTGAGCATCAATTATATGCCTATTTTAATGAAGATGCTTCAGGTATATTGCCTCTAAGAGAGGAATTAGTGAATACTGAAAAGTTGGTATTATCACCCCCCCCCCCCCCATATTACACATGAAGACACTGAGACTCAAAGAAGTTAAATAGCATGCCTAAATTCATGCAGGTAGAAAGGCTTAGTAGAAGGTGAACGGAGGTCTAGTGCCACTCTTCTTACATTGTCTCCCAGAAAGCCCTATAATACTCAGTGTTTCCTAATGATCACCCAACTACTCAAGTCATTTCTGCTTTATTTCTGGTATCAGAGGGGACAAGGTGAGCATGTTTTGGGTATGGCTTCAGCCTCTAGAGTAGACTTCTAAAGGAAAGGACAGGGTATAATATAGGCCCCTCCAGGATCTTGTACAAAGGCCTGACATATACTCTGAGAGGCAATAGAGGGTGGTAGGAGCTTGGGTTCTGAAACAATGCTGCCCGGATTGGATTCCTGGCCCTACCACTTACCAATTGTATGACCTTGAATAATTTGCTTAAGCTCTCTGTGACTCAGTTTTCTTAATCGTAAAATAGAATAAAGATAATGTTTACCTAATAGGGTTGTGTGAGGACAAAATGAGTTAATACATGTTTAACAAAGAACACTTACGATTCACACATATTAGGCTTTAAGTGTTAGCTATTGTAATTGTTAGTACTGAATACTTCATGCTTTTTTAAAATTTTATTGTGCTTTACGTGAAAGTTTGCAGTGCAAATTAGTTTCTCATTCAAAAATGTATGCACTGATTGTTTTGTGACATTCATTGCCATCCCTGCAATATGTCAGCCCTCTCCCCCTTTTCACCCCGTGTTCCCTGTGTTCATTCATCCAGTATTCCTGTCCCTTCCTGCCTTCTTGTCTTTGCTTTTGTTAAGGTGTTACCCATTTGGTCTCATATACTTGATTGAACTAAGAAGCATTTTCCTCACGTGTTATTGTTTGTTTTATAGACCTGTCTAATCTTTGGCTGTAAAGTAGACTTCTGGAGTGCCTTCAGTCCTGAGTTAGCAGGTATCTGGGGGCCTTAGTCTTGGGTGCTCCTGTAGTCCCTGTCAGACTAGTAAGTCTGGCCTTTTTTTGTAAATTTGAACTTTGTTTTATGTTTTTCTCCCACTCTGTCTGGGACCCTCTATTGTGATCCCTGTGAGAGCAGTTGGTGGTGGTAGTCAGGCACCATCTAGTTCTTCTGGGCTCAGCCTGGTTGCAGGCTGTGGTTCCTGCGGTCCATTACTCCTTTGGACTAATATTTCCCTTGTATCTTTGGTTTTCTTCATTCTCCTTTGCCCTGGATGGGATGGGACCAACAGATGTATCTTAGATGGGAGCTCACAAGATTTAAAGACCCTAGATGCTACTCACCAAATTAGGATGTGGAACATTTTCTTTATTAACTATGTTATGCCAATTGACCTAGATGTCTCCTGAGACCATGGTCCCCAACCCTCAGCCCCAGTAACATGGTCCCTCAAGGTGTTTGGATATGTCTAGGACACTTCTATAACTTTGCCTTGGTCAAGTTGTGCTGATTTCCCCAGTATTGAGTACTGTCTTATCCTTTACCAAGTTAACACTTATCTATTATCTAGTTAGTGATTTCCCCTCCCCACCCTTCCCCTCCCTTGTAACCATCAAAGATTTTTTTTTCTCCATGTAAACTTTTTCTTGAGTTTTTATAATAGTGGTCTAGTGCAATATTTGTCCTTTTGTGATTAACTTATTTCATTCAATATAGTGCCCTCCAGATTCATTCATTGTTGTGAGAGGTTTCAGGGATTCATCATTATTCTTTATCATTTTGTAGTATTCCATTGTGTATATGTACCATAATTTGTTTATCCATTTATTTGTTGACGGGCACTTTGGTGATTTTCATCTTTTTGCTATTGTGAATAATGCTGCAATGAATGTGGGATGCATATGCCTATTCGTGTGATGGTTCGTATTTCTCTAGGATATATTCCTAGGAGTGGGATTGCTGGATCGTATGGTGTATTTATTTCTAGCTTTTCAAGAAAGCACCATATCATTTTCCACAGTGGTTATACCATTTTACATTCCCATCAGCAGTGCATAAGAGTTCCAATCTCCCTGCAACCTCTCCACCTTTGTTGTTTTCTGTTTTTTTGATTACTGCCAGTAATGTCAAGGTAAGCTGGTAACCCACTGTAGTTTTTATTTGCATTTCTCTAATGACTTTGTCTCATATACTTTGGACATGTTATCAGGAGGGATCAGTCCCTGGAGAAGGACATCATGCTTGGTTAAGTAGAGAGTCAGTGAAAAAGAGGAAAACTCTCAACTAGATGGACTGACACAGTGGCTACAACAATGGGCTCAAGCATAACAACAATCATGAGGATGGCACAGGGCCAGGAAGTGTTTCATTCTGTTGTACACAGGGTGGCTATAATTTGGAACCAACTTGATGGCACCTAACAACAACAACAAAAATGGCAAAATATAAATTCATAGACAAAGTCTTTAACGTCAAAATTGAGAGAAGAAATATGAGAAGATATAGATTGAAGTGATACTTAATAAGTAGATTTTATTACACAAAATTTACCTTTATATCCCAACACCAAAAATTAAGTCTAGTGGAGAAAGAACTGAAGAAGGAGTCGAAAGACTTGAGTTGTTATTCTAGATATATTATTTAATAGTTTAACAACTTTTAGGGGTAATTTTTTTTACCCCTGAGAAGGCAGAGTAAAACAAACTAAAACAGACTAAGTCACACAGACTTCAGTGTGAGCCAAGCTTTGCTACATACTTGCTATATAATGTCATGCAAATTTACTATTCTGAGTATTCATTGGCAGATGAAGGTAAAAAAACCAAAACCAAACCCATTGTCATCGAGTTAATTCCAACTCATAGCAACCCTACAGGACAGAGGAGAACTGTTCCATAGGATTTACAAGGAGTGCCTGGTGGATTTGAACTGCTGGCCTTTTGGTTAGCAGTCGAACTCTTAACCACTATGCCACCATAGCAGTTACCTATTTTGCATGAAGTGTCTTACAGAGTACTTGGAAGAGAGTACTCTCAATAAGTATTTACACCCATGTCTCCAAACCCCATTTTCCTCACCTGTAGGAGCTCTGGTGGAGCAGTGGTTAAATGCAGCAGAAAGATGTGGAAGTCTACTTCCATAAATATTTATAGCCTTGGAAACTCTGTGGGGCACTTCTACTCTGTTCTAGGGTTGCTATGAGTTGGAACTGATTGGATGGCAACAGGTTTGGTCTGGTTTTTTGTTAGGTCATTCTATATAGCCATGATCCTGAGTCAAATGTTCTAGGCTTACTTTACTAAAGAAGTTGCTGAATGGATTCTTCTGGAAATTTGTATCTTATAATGTGTTTGTAGCTTTTGTTTCTTCTTTAAATGGTTGAATTTTAAAGAAAGGTTTCGACAAATGTTCTCTGCATCCCAAATGTATCCTTGAATAATCAGATAGAAACAGAGCAGCTTTGCAGATACAATTTCTGTGAAGAAAATTACTGTGATCAAAATGGCTCTTTCACTGGATGACCTTTCTGATAAGACTAAATTGAAATGGTTTAAATACTCATTACAGGTTTACTTGGCTCTGCAACTGATTCCTTCAAGCTGCATCCATTGAGTGTTTGGATGGCATCAAAATCAGCATCTGGGAAGAAACACTGAAAAACTTTCAAACATTCCCCATTGGCTTCAGATGCAGCTTTTCAGAGCAACAGCATTGTATCTCTGTGAGTCAAGTTACCAACTCTGTTTACTAATAATTGTTATCTTATTCTTCCCCCCTCCATCTCTACAACTTATTTTCAAATATTTTTGACAATATTTTTACATCCAATTGTCAAATTAATGTCTGTCACTTTTATGTCAAGAAGATACAAAACACTGAAAAAATGATGGTCATTCATTTGACAATATTTTTTAAGCACCTGCAATTTTTCAGACACTATTATAGGTGCAGGGGAATAGAAAAAAACAGATAGACAAAATTCCCTGACCACACACGTATATTCATAGGACAGACAAGGAGCAAATAAACAAATACTTTATATAGCATACCAGGCCACGAAATATAACAGAGAAAAATAAAAAAAGGAAGAGGAATAGAAGGTCTGGGTGGCCAAGGCAGGACTCACTGAGATGGAGATATTTGAGGTTAGACCTAAGGAAGAAGCATGTGGATGTCTGAGGGGTGGGTATTTAAGGCCAGGGAAACAACAAGGGCAAAGGTCCAGGGTGGGAGCATGTGTGGTGTATGAGAAATGGCAAGGAAGCGGGCAACTGAAACAAAGAGAGTGTGACTGGAGATGAGGATGGAGACATACCAGATGTCAGGAGACAAAGGCAGGAAAAGGGCAAGTACTGGTTGTTCTCTCCAGATATCAGGCTGCCTATATTTTCTAAGATTAATTGATTCCCAAAAGTTAATCCACCTTCAGATATTCTACTCGTCATATATTTGTTAATTCATTCTTGGAGTCTTTCACTTATTTTGACAAATTGTTGGTTAGCATTTATAGTGTAAGGTGCTAAAGATGTAGAGATGAAAAGTATGGACTCAAATAATGTGACAAAGATTCACTAAACCCTGTTTCCTTTCCTTCCTGAACACAGAGCTGGAACACTTTTCCTAGCCTCTCTTGCAGTAAGTTAGGGCCACCTGACAATGCTGTGACCAAATGGAACATCAGAAGTGGATATGTACACCATTTTTTAAACATGGCCACTAAAATATCTCCCTGGAGCTCCTCCATTTTCTCTTTCTTCCCTGGTCTGCTGGCTGAATGCAGAGAATCAGTGGAGGACTCTGAGGCGTGGAAATCGTAAAGTCATTTAGAACAAGGGATCCCAGGCCCTTGAACATCTATGTGGAGCAAACTCTTCATTCTCTGCCCCTCTCCACCTGTCACCCAGATCTGGACTGTGAAATCAGACAGAAACAAACCTTATCATGTAAAGTCATTGAGATTTGATACAGCAGTTAGCCGATACTGATTATTACAAGGAACGTAACCTTCTAGCGGGAAAAGGAGACATTTACAATATGTAAGATAAGTGCCATGATAATTAAGTACACAGTATTATAGAATCAAGGATGAAGAGCCTCAAGTCTACATGTTGGAAGGATTGCAAAGGCTTCTAAAAAAGAGGTGAGGCTTAAAGAAAGGGTGGGCATTGATCTGGCAGAAAAAGATGAGGCAAGAGTATTCCACCATGGAATGGGATGATGTACAACAAAACAAGTCCTGTTGTAGGTACTACAAGTAGTTCTCTGGACTAAAGATTAGGGTGTATGGAGGTGATGTCAAGATGGATAGGTAAGGAACAGAGCTGGAAGGCCTGCACATCATCCGAAGGAGTTAAGACCGAATGAGATGGAAAGACAAATAATATGGCTAAACTCAATTCCAACCTTCCCCCCAAATCTGTTATACTTCTTCAGGCTTCCCTGTGCTTTTTCACCACTTACTGTATCTCTCATTCACAAGATGTCCATATTCTCAATGAGGTTTGTGATCTCTGAGAGGGTAGGTCCTCTCTCTTACCATAATCTGGTTTTTAGTACCTGAAGTAGGCATCCAAAGAATTTGTCATATTTAAACTAAGAAAGCACTCTGTTAAAATACATCATTTTGAAGTCTAAGTAACCATGAGGAGAAATATTAACCTCTGTGGGGTATCATACGCTACCTCTGGTGAAAGCTAGAGAAGCTCAATGAGCAGAATGCTTATTATGGGATGCCAGTGTATCTACCAGATGCTACAGAACACACAAGCGGTGGTTATTTCACAGGCTCACTGCAATTTCTAATTCTGCTTCCACCGACTCTGGTAGCATAATAAAATAACACAAACAGTACAAACTACAAGTGATTGAACATGTTCTGTGTCCTTTACATATATTATCACTACTCACCGCACCAGCTGCAAGGGCAATGCTACTATCTTCATTTTACAGATGAGAAAACAGCTTCAAAGAATTCAAAGTCATGTGACTACTGAGTGGGTGGAGCCAGGATTTGAACCCAGGTCTGCATGATTCAAAGCCCCGGCTCTTTTCATCACATTCCTCCCATCCTGAACATTACAAGAGTGTGATCAGTGTGCTTCTAGTGAGTCTAGGGGCTCATTGTCCAAAGCACCATTTGTTTCAAGATTTGTATCTTACACATCTTAAAAATGACTGTGAACTTAGCATTCTTCTTAATGACAGAGCTTGTTTTTAAAAAATTATTACTTTCTTGTTTTGAATTAACTACCATAAGAAAAAAATTACAAATTTACAGTCTCCTTCCGGCATGTCTTTAATAACAGTGACTTGTCCTGATTGTCCTAGGCTTTATAATCCTGGCATGTAGCCACACATCCCCACAGTGCATGCCCCCATAGGTTAAAAAGTCCAGCACTGTATCAGGCAGCCCTCTCATCCTCACTTCAGGGATGTACCTGGGACAAAGCCATTCTTCACCCTGGAGCAGCAGTGCCTCTGAAGACTTTACAACTCTGTAACACCCTACAGCTGGAGGAGCAAGATAACAGGACTGAGAGATTAGCTGTATAGCCTTCTGCTCTGGGGACCTGTTGTCATATAACTAAAAATTCTAGTTTCTGTCAAACAGAATGACTTTTGTCTTGACTATTGCCCATGTACATGAGTTCTCAACAGAAAAAAAAAAAAAAGAAAGATAAAATAAAAGGTGGCTAGTACAGCAAATTCTGGCATAATTAGATTTATTTTTTGCAGGCAAAGTCTGGCAAGTTTTACCACTTTTAATAACTAGTGTGGGCTTCTCCCCTTGGTTTAATCTTAACTTCTGAAAATTCATTCAGTGACTACTCAGAGAACAGGCTGTAAAGTGATTATGAGAACTGGGTGGGGAAATGACAACTGGCTTCAAGTAAATTTTAGTTTTTATTTTTTATTTTTGGTCCTCCTGCTTTTGCATCTTTGTCCGCCCTTGATGGAAGTTAGGATTTAAAGGCAGAGACTTGGGCCTATAGCTAGTTCGGTGATCTGGGACAAGTCTATTAATCATCCAGAACCTCATTTGAACATCTGCCATTCTTTCAGTAAATATTTACTATGCACCAATTATATTCTAAACCTAGTTCTAAGTGTTGATGATACAATGGTGAACAAACATGGTCCTTACCTTAAGCAGCTCGTGGCCAACAAATAACAGATGCAGTTTGGAAACTGTTTTGTTAGGGTGAAATAGAGGATGCTATGTTGGCCCAAATGAGGCGCCTAATCTAATTTTATTGTTCAGAAGATTAGAGAAGGTTTTCAGAGATAGAACTGACTCCGCCAAAGCCTAAATGATGACTTGGAATGAACCAGATGACATATCAATGTGTTGAGAAGGGAGTGTAGACAGCAGCATATTCCAGGTAGAGGGAATATCACATGAGAAGTGTCAGAGGCAAGAAAGAGAGGCACATCTGGCAGAAAAAAAACACAAACTGCTGACCTTTTGGTTAGTAGGTGTAACTCTTAACCACTGTGCCACCAGAGCTCCTTCCTAGTTTTGGCTTCTGAAAAAAAATTCCACTAAAGCAGTGAAGACTGCAGCAGTTAGAAAGAACTGGAATTGGGGGAAGAACTGGAAGAAGACTTCCAATCAGAAAAATTAGAAAAATTACGAATAAAGTACGTTTCAAATTTAATGGATATCTTTAACCAGTATAGCAGTGTGCAAGATATTAAAGGAGATAATTTACAGGGAGTTCGTTGCCCACTATTCTACACCCGTCAATCACTGAAAGTCATGATACTGCAACTTATTATCTGAAACCCGAGCTCCATCAGCTTCAGGACACCAAACCAACAAAAATGATGTTTGTTCTGTTCTGAGAAACATGGGTAACAGCTTTCATTTACTCTTGGAGTTAATTAGCTTTGGCCTTAGGCCCAGACCCTGAATCATCAGTTCTTTTCCTCAGTTTTTCTTGCCAATGGGGCAGCAAAGTCAACAAGAGGGTGTAGAATAATGCCTATATAACACTCATGCTGTGGGGATAACTCCTAGGCAAACTCTTCCAGATTGAAAGTCAAAAACATCTTTATGCATACTTTTTCATGAAGATTGGACTATTTGTTCATGACGTCACTGTATTCAAAAACAAGCTCTACTGGGAACATTTGTGTGACTCCAGGCCACTTCTGATTGGTAATAGTTCCTTACACAGTCCACTTGATTTAAAAGCTCAAATTAAATAAACCACCAGAAGACTTTTTGCCTACGGGACTACTTATCATGAATGTCATCCTACATATAGCTGCACAGAGTATAATTCATTAAAAAAATATGCATTGAGTCTTACAAAGTAACAGGCACCGTAGTAGTTTATCCTGCCGTCTAAAATGGTGATCCTCTATCCTGTTAACTGAAGTCTAATACATTTCTTCAACCTTGTATTCAGACTTCATCTTCTTATCAAACTCTCAGTCCAGATATCCCTTGATAGTATTTCATTCTAAATGCAAGTGGGTTTCAAGCATGATTGCTCCTGCTGACCACTATGAAATGCTGTACCACCTTGAGTGGGCTGAGGGGGAATCAGCAAGAATAACAAAAATTCATTTGCATATCATCATTGATGTCCTCTAAGCCTTTGATTATAAGAACAAAAATCAGGCATGGGCTAAGTTACATGATGTAATATATGATTACATGACTATAAGTATGCATATACTTCTTACATGTGTGTTTTTTCATGTATATGTCTGTCTTCACCTTCCTTTCACGGGCTCATTTGTAATCTCTAATGTTGTGACTTCAGACTTTGCCTCACCTAGCTCCTGAGCCAATCCTGAGAAACTCTATCCATATATTAATGGTCTGACCCTGACCAGCTAATCAAAATTAGTTGTGATGTTACCTACTCTGTATTCTAAAAAACTCCTGAATTTATGAGTGCTCCCCAAATGGAAACTTTCCTGCAGCTCCCTCTGTCCAGGGGCTTGCTCGTGTTGTCTAGATTTCCAGTACCTGCCTGAGCTCTTATACTTAACAGCCTAATTATCTGGATATCAATATTAGTGCTACTTGGAATCCATGGCTAAGCACCACCTCCTAGATTAGACCTCCTTAAGTAACAAAGTCAAATTCATTGTGCCCTTTAGGACACTGCCAGCTGGGCTGCTGACCTACCTTCTTGGGAACCAGCCCTATAACTTGCTTAATCTCTGCTACCAGGGCCTCCTTCCTCTTCTCTTTGCTAGTCATGAGGCTGAAGGTGCAGCATGCCTGGTGGCTAAGTCTCCCTGAGTTGTGACACACACATATGAGACATTATATTTATGTATATGTATCTGAATAGCTGCAGATATGAATACATATATATGTAAATACATAGACACACCAATACATATACACAGATTCTCCCAAAGACTTCCAGTATTATAGCGACTGCCTCAGAAAACACCACCTGGATTCCACTGCCTTAATGAAACTGGTCATGAAAATAAGCCTCTTAGGACAAAACCTCATTAAATTAGGAAAGAGAAGATATAAATACAATGGTGACTCTAAAAGCAGGCTTTGTCTCCTACGGAGGTGCCACTGCCTATAGAGAATAATGTCAGAGGCTCTGGGAAGGCTTTTCATACCAAATAACTTTCCCAGGGCCTTCAAGATCTCTTAGAATAAGACAAATTCTTACCAGGTGGAATTCAGGCTCAAAGCCCAAACACCCCGGGAAAGCCTAGATAACTCTTGTTAGAACCCATAAACCCTGGTGGCTCCCGGGCTATGCTTTGCTTCCCCTAGTTTAAAAAAAAAACCAAATCTGAATGCATTTCTGGTTCCCATAGTGACAGCTGAGTGACACAACACAATTTCACTTCTAGAACCTGCCTAATCCCTGGTTTACATTCAGAGTACAAAGATAACTGATATTAAAAAGGACATTGTTTTATCCCTCCTTTGTTTGTCTAACAATCTTGGCCCACTGTCCTACCTCTTACTCCTTTCCATGGAGGAAGATTGACTTATTGGGTTCTAGGTGACAGTGATTGGTTCAGGGATCCCAAATGAGTGGAGCTAATTATCACAAGTCTTGTGCAAACAGAATTTGGATATATCCACTCAAACCAGTGGGAGGTAGGTTCCTGAATATGTGTCTCCTCTGAAAATTCATACTGTTCCTCGAGTGGGTTATTCCACTATCTAGGTAGAGTGGTATAAAGTTAGCAGGTCCATTTGACTCCTATATAAAAACTACAGCCTCCAACCCGACTCTTTCAGAAATAAAAGTGTTATTACAGTTTTCCTCTTGCTGACTCTTATTTCTCAACTGATCCAGAACCCAGAAAAAGAAAATGGTGCTATTTATTGAAATCAACAAATGGTATAAGTCTTTCCAATGAGAATTATTTCCTGATGGGTTGGCTTTTTGCGTCTAGGAAATGAAAGGTCGCACTGGATGAGGAGAATGGTTTAGACAAAAGGCTGGAAACCTGAAGAAAAACATTAACTTTATAATTGGCTAGCTCTTTCTCTTCCCCTTTTACTTCTAGGGAATTAGTGTTTCCGGGTTTTTTTTAAATACAATTTCTTAAGAAATATCTGTAAAGGTAAGACAACTGAAGCCCAGAAAGATTAAATGACTTTCCAAAGATCACACAGCAGATCTGTGACTGTGATCGAAGGCCCTACATCACAATCCAAGTTTGCTTTATCAGCATCTACGAGTAAAAGCAAGGTAAAAACAATACCAATGACAATAATTAAAATAGTTATCATATACAGAGCACTTACTCTGTGCCAGACGCCCTTCTATATGCTTTACTATATTAACTAATTCATAAAACATTTCTTGTGTACCAGTGATGTACCTTGTTCTTTACTATATGCTTTAAATACAGGTGTGAACAACAGAAGTGGCCCCTGTCCTCGCAGTCTAGTAGGGGTTACTGATTAGCAATCGTTAGTTAATTATGTTACATATGTGCTCAAAGAAGTAAAGAATATTATGACAGAATATAATAAAAGGTCTGAGACTTGAAGAGTAGGGGAAAATTAAGATGAGTGGAAGAGCCTGGACACTCCAGGCAGGTGGAACAGCATGTGGGAAAAGTCTGCAGCATACAGGGCCCTATGCAAAAGCATCGGGGGAGGGCAGTGACGGGAGATGCAGATGGAAAGGTGGGAATGGGACATATCAGGAAGGTCTACAGAGGTCATTAAAAGAATTTTGGGTTCTATCCTAAGAGTAATTGGAATCTATTGAGGGGTTTTAAGCAGGTAAGTAGCATGACCAGATTGAATGCTTTGAAAAGATTTGGCAATGTCAGGAAAAACAAAAACAAATTTTTTTTTTTCAGGAGGTAGGAATCATAATGATTTGGTTAAGACATTCATCAAAGTAGATTGTTTAAATACGTGAAAATGAGTCTGCTGTAACTTCTTGAACTATGTTGAATTAGTTGGGCATCTCTGAGATGAGTCTATTCCAGGACATTCCACTAACCTCACTTACATCTTTTAATGAGAAAAGTTTAAAATGTCATGGTCTAGACTTCTTCTGCTGATTATCAATGATTTGGGGAGCTGTTAACTAAACCAGTAGTCTCTTCTTAAGCCAGTAAAGCATTGTTATAAGAAAGAGCAGAGAAAAATAAATCATATTTCTGTAGTGACCTGGTTAGAGCAAAAAATCTCTTATTACCTAGAAATTAGAACTACTTAAAAATCCTTCCTTGTAATGAGAATCCTGGATAGAATCATTCTAATGTGACACAGTGCTTACAAATTCTACAAAATATCATTTCAGTCCAGCCATTTAAAAGAAGTCTAATAACTCAGAGTGCGTATTCAAATTGCATACAGAACAATATTAACCTAATATTCAAACAAAGCAAAATTCTTCATAGACTGAAGAAGGAATTCCAAATCCGCAGAACGCCAGTAAGATTCAGGGCAATTAATGAGTTGCAAAAGCTGACTTGTAAAAAATTGTCTCCCTGAGGATTCATTAAAAGAATCCCTGGAAAAGCAGACTCTCTCAGCCATTCACTTCTTTCATCCACAACCAGGTGGTGAGAGTGACCCCAGGCCTCCACCACGGCTTCTCTGTTCTTCTCTTAGACTCTCGACAATGTTATCTGTTCCCAGGGTTTGTAAATCATATGTAAACAAATGGCACACATATTTCTGTTTAGCTCTGACTTTCTCTTTCGGTCTTGTCTTGCTCATCACTGAGAGTGACAGCAGTCCCTACCTGTTTTCATTCTATCTATGACTTAAACCATGGCATGCCAGGGAGGGGAAGCATGCCTCTCACCTAGCCATTAAGGAAGTAGTATGTGAAGGTGGATAAGCATTGGTGGTGGTTTATTGGTAGAAATTTCACCCTTCCAAGCAGGAGACCCGGGTTTGATTCAGCCCGACTGATGCACATCATGGGCAGTCACCGCCTATCTGTCAGTGGAGGCTTGAGTGTTGCTATGACTCTAAACAGGTTTCAATGAAGCTTCCAGACTATGAAAAGACTAGGAAGAAAGGTCTGGTGATCTACTTACAAAAATCAACCAATAAAAATCATATGGATCACAAACAATGGTCCAGTTTGCAACTGACCATGGGGATGGTACAAGACAAGGCAGTGTTCCATTCCATTGTGCATGGGGTCACCAGGAATCAGGGGCTGACCAGATGGCAGCTAACAACAACTTGTGGAGGTGATTAAGAGTACGGGGTTTGGGAGCAAACAGATCTGAATTCAATTCCAGTCCTGCCACTTACTGGTAGTGTGACCCCCCTGGTGGCACAGTTCAAATCCACCAGGTGTTTCTTGGAAACCCTATGGGGCAATTTGGCTCTGTCACTTGATGGCAATGGGTCTGGTTTTGGGTATGGAGGGTGGGCATTGGGGCGGGGGGGCATTTGTGTGTGAAGGAGGTAGTGTAGTGAAAAGCCCTTTGGACTTGAACAGAAATGGGCTCTACTCCCTTCTCCTGGCCTGCTAGCCATGTGACAGGTAAATTATTTAAATTTCTGAGTCTCACATTTTTAATCGGTAATATAGAAATCATAATACATATTGCATAAGCATATTTGGAGTGCTAAAGAAGATAATGTTGTAGCTATGTAAAGTGTATATCTACATGTAAGAAATTATTGTATGTATGTACACTGTGTATAGTTTTGTAAAAATCCCATGCTTACAAATGTGTTGTGGTGCAAAAGCTCCATACTGGAGTCAGTTATTTATGATGAAGAGCAAGCATTTTCAAAGGAATGTTATGAAGTTACAAGCTAGCCCACAGCTACATATTCAACTCAAGCATAGTTTAAACAACATGTATTTGCAATGGAAAATATTATAAACATTACTCCAATAACAGTAACTAAATAAAATGAAATAAAACCCACAGTATAATTGAATAAGAAATACTGTTTTGTCTCAAGTGCTGATGCTGAAGGAAAGAAAATGTAATGGGAGTCATTTGCAGAGGCCAGTGGAGATGTAGAAATTCTGATGTCAATATCTGGGAATTTTCAAGGACTTGAGAGATGCTGACTGATTTCAACTGGCTTTTTCCAAGGAAGTTTGGGTAGTTTCATTGTCTTTCTCAATGTTTTAGATTCCAAAATGGAACAAAGACATAGATACACAGGCAAACAGGTTTTTCCTGAGGTAAGTGGCAAGAACGAAATCAGGGAAGAAATAAGAGGACAAGAAAGGATATGGATGCTCATGTGAGGGAGGGTTATCTCAAGAAGAATCTCCCAGAGTTTTGATCAGTGACAGACAGAGGATTCGAGAATAAAGGAAGAAGAACACAAAAACTTTACTTATAATAATAATGAAAAAAAAAAAAAAAGCATTGCCATTGAGTTGATTCTGTCTCATCACAGCCTAATGTGTGTCAGAGTAGAACTATGCTCCATAGAGTTTTCGAGAGCTGATATTTCAGAAGGAGCTTGCCAGGCCTTTCTTTCGAAGCTCCTCTGGGTGGACACAAACAACAAAACTTTCAGTTGGCATTAATTGAGAGTATTTCTTGAGAGCTTATTATGTGTTGGGTCCTGTTCTAAATGCTTCACGTGTATTAAGTAATTTAATCTCACAAAGCCTACGAGGTAGCGCGATTGTGATCCTTATTTTATGTTGTTGTTCTTAGGTGCTGTCGAGTCGGTTCCAACTCATAGCGACCCTATAGGACAGAGCAGAACTGCCCTATAGGGTTTCCAGGGAGCAGCTGGTGGATTTGAACTGCTGACCTTTTGGTTAGCATCCACGTTCTTAACCACTACACCACCAGGGCTCCCCTTACTTTATAGATGATGAAAATGAGTTTAAACATAGTAAGTTGTAAATCCAAGATTTGAACCCAGACTCTTTGGGTCCAGAACCCACATTCCTACGACAGGGCAGAAATATTGAGTTAGGGGTTATTTATTCATTAAACAATATTTAATATATATCAAACAGTATGTGCAGTCATAGTTTTTGCCTTAAGGGAGCTTACAATTTAGTTGTTTTATTGAGCCAACAGATGGTTCTATACATGGACATAGCTTGGTTGCCCAACAATGCTCATCAAAGGCATTGCATCATCAGCTTTCCAAATAATCTTGAACCAACACTTCTCTTCTTTTTTCTGCATGTTAGGAACATCTTTCACTGTGTCCCCTAGTCTTTCTATTCCAACATGCAGTCACAGCCTCTGTTCAAGTTATGGTCAACCTTCCTGTTTCTCCTTACTATACTTCCTCTAGATGGAATGTCTCAATAATCCTCAAAGCTGTTTCCATCAATCCTATCTGTCCCTTTGATCCTCTGATAACTCTGCTTCTTGTCAACAAACTCTAAGCCACCAAAGTACTATGGCAAATTACCTACTGCACTATCAGTACAAAGACAATGATCATTTCTTTTGACGCCAATCATTGCCCCCTAAACTAATCAACACTGTCTCCTCACTTCCTATATTTCCAAGTTGAATCCACCTGTCCTAAAGTGCTGTTCTTCTCAGAAGGAATATTCTTTTATTATTCAAATTGATCTCGGAATTCAGAAAATAATTTCAATTGGTTAGGTGAAATGTTGCCATTACTTCAGTTAAAACCTTTCCTAAATATTTACTAATCTGATATGGGGAAACAAGCATTGGCTTTGGAGCCAGGCATGTTTGGATTCAAATTTCTGCTCTTCTACTTCTTAACTGTGTTAAAAAAAATTAATCTCTCCTTATTGGGCTGCCAAAAGAACAAAAATATCTGTCTTGGAAGAAGTACAACCAGAATGCTCCTTAGAAGTGAGGATGACAACACTATGTCTCACATACTTCGGACATGTTATCAGAATGGACCAGTCCCTGGAGAAGGACAACATGCTTAGTAAAGTAGAGGGTCAGTGAGAAAGAGGAAGGCCCTCAATGAGATGGATTGACACAGTGGCTGCAACAAGCATAACAAAGATGTGAGGATGGCGCAGGACTGAGCGGTGTTTTGTTCTGTTGCACATAGGGTCACCATGAGTCGGAACTGACTCGATGGCACCTAACAACACCAACAACAACATAAAGTAGGGGCAAATACCATGCCACTTATACTGCTGTTGTGAGTAATAAAGGAAATGATGGACAGCACCATACTTGCATACTCTGTTCTCTTTTTAGGTCATTTGTCTTCTAGTGGCTGTAAACAAGATCCTTAGTCTGTGAATTTTTAAATGATAGGACCAAAGTTGAGTGCACAGAGGAAAGCGGGTGCTGCCCTTTCTAACTGTTACTATTAATTGCTCCCAATCAATGTCTTGAACCATTATAACTATGTACCAAAACCAAACAAAACCAAACCCACTGCCATTGAGTTGATTCTGACTCATAGTGACCACATAGGGTTTTTAAGGCTGTAAATCTCTATGGAAACAGGCTGCCACATCTTTCTCCCACGGAGTCACTGGTGGTTTTGAACCACCGACCTTTCGGTTAGCGGTCGACTGCTTCAACCACTACACCACCAGGGCTCCTTTATAACTATATACCATTCATTAACTTATTAAACAAACATTTGTCAAGCATCTGCTATGTGCCAGGCACAGTCAAAATTCTGGGATACAATGGCCAATTAGATTCATAAATATCTATTAGAAACACACTGCTCAGCTTACATGAATTCCTTGGGGTAAGTTCATTTCTTTTTGACTTACTTTACATAGAAGTCTGAACCTCAATTTTCTTTAAATATAAAAGCCAATTTGAGAGATGTATTCAATAACCATATTGGAATGCAATGACTGACTATTCTGAGGACCCTTGAAATGATCCACTCCCTCCCCTCCCCCCAATCCTTTCTTCCCCTGAGATGGGAGAAACAGTGGGATATCAGAGAATATATGCCCATCTCTGAGCTAGGTGATTTACCTTATTTCATTTTTATTCCTCAACGACCCTGTGAAGTAGGAATTTTACAAAAGAAGAACTCAAAGCTCAGAAAAGTTAGGTGACTTGAAGAAGGCCACAAAGCTACTAAGTCAGATCCACCTAGCTGCTGGCTACACTGCTGGTTTGTAATTTCAAAAGGTAGAATATACAAACGTATACTTTAAGGAGGTGGGGGGACTGCCTTGAGTGTCTGAACATGCAGTTTTATGCTCATAATAAGTGGTTCCAAGGTCTCTTAATGGCAGAATAAAACTTTAGAACACAGAGAAGATGCTGTCTTCCAACAATCACCTTTAAATGCTTTCAATTAATGCCTTGGATCTCGACAGGTGGGAATCTACAGATGAGACAATCCATCTGCAGTCAGTAATCACTTCACTTTACTGTCGGGACTCCTGACTACTCTGGGCAATTAAAGGCATGTCCCTGCTGGGTTTCAGACCTGGTGATTCTTGCTGCTCACTTGTCAAGCAGGGAAAAGCAGAGACCTGCATTAAAAAAAAAAACAAAAACAAAAACAAAACAGTACCATACAGAAGAGGCTTCCTCTTTCCCTTACGGGCCTTCAGGCCTAGCGTTGTTCCTGAGTATTTAAGGAATACTGCTATTATAAAGTAGCCCTACTAAATGCCAATTTCCATGATAGAAGAAAGGAGTGGGGAAAACAGTAGATTTGATTATCAGAGAGAAATTGGGGCAATAAGCCTGGTGGTTCTTGTGCTATCAACCTTTTACAATACCATAGAAATCTGAAGATGCCAGAAATGGCCTATATGTCATGGTGTACATAGAAGTTATCATAAACCTGTGATCAAGAAAGAGTGTAAATGACAATAATACAGGATGAGCTCAGCAACTGAGCTTCGTTTAACATGAGAAAAGGCACAAAGTGAGTGAGCTAGAACTGCTTCTTATATATTCTATTATATAAATACTCTATATAAAGCATAAATTAACTCATTTAATGCTCACTAAAGTCCTGTGTGGTAGATATTAGTATTACCATTATAGTACAGATATGAAGCTGAGGCACTGAGAAGTTAAGGAACATATCCAAGATCCCATAGCCAGTAAGCGGCGAAGCTGGGATTTGAAGCCCGGCAATCCAGAGCTTGCCCAAGGCAGGGACAGACTAAAATTCAGTTGTAGTAGCTGTTGTGGCCTCTATAAAGGCAGCCTCTGCAGGGGAGGTTGGTACAACTATGCTGCTGAGATACTGTCCTTCTCCTATCAGGCACCAGACAGAGGAAGGTCATTGCAGTGCTGCTCATGAGACAGTCTGATATAGTAAAGAATGAACCAAGGCATAAATCAGGAGACTGGAGTTCCAGGCCCGGCTCAGTCACTTGCTGGCTATGTGATGCTGAATAAATCACTTAACCTCTAGGTGACTCTGTCTGAAAGCTGTAAGAACAATGAGGATAATAATACCTGATCTCATGAATTGAGAGCTGTTGTGAGGGTAAAATAAAGCTGTTGTGTAAAAGGTCTTTGAACATTGTCACATAAACTACAAATACAAGGAATGTTTTGACTTTTTCTCAGCAGGAGCCCTGTGTGATAGCTGCCAAGGAAAAGGTCCTAGAGAAATGCCCTGGAGAAAGGAGGAGCTTGGTGCTGCTCCGTGGCTTGCTTCCTGTGGCCAGTACTGACCTTTAGATGTGGTTGCTGCCTAAAGCTCGAGGCTGACAGGCCTATAAAAGTTCTGCCATCAGAGGACTATGCCCACCTCCCTACCCCAAAAGCCCCTCAGTCCACATGGCTGAGGACTCAGGACCATGCTCTGCTGCCTCAGTCCCAGCCCAGGTTTGGGACCAATCTAATGTTAATCAGAAGACTCTAGGGAACCTTCACTCTGTAACTCAGTGAGACAGAAGTTGGGCAGCAGGCTGCTCTATTGCTCTGACGTCATGCCTTCTTTTTAATAGGACATAGATGTAGAGAGAAGTATGGGCTTTAGAATCATATGAGTATGGATTCCAATACCAGATCTGCCACTGGTTTGATTTCAAAAAAGCAAAGCCAACTTTCAGACCTCAGTTTCCTCTTCATCACAAAGCAGAAACAGCTACTGGAGACCTAATTAGTTGAAAATTTGCGTTAGCATTTCTGAGTAACATTTAAGCTGAGATACGAAGGCTGAGTAAAAGTTTCCAAAAGGAAGAGAGGGAAGAACATTTCTGGCAGAGGAGAGCTTTGTGAATGCGAGGAACCTAGAGAAGTTCACGCAGCAGGGTATGGTGTTTGAGCAGAAAGATCTACAAGACACATTAAGAAATCAAGTATAAAATTTATTTCAATGTTATGATCGATCAGGAGAATTCAAATGAATTTTAGGCACTCCTTGGTTAGGGCTATCTCCTTTGGCCCAGACTTACTTTCTTATGCCTGTAAGATTCCCTGCCATCTTATGCCAAATTTTGTCCACATGCACCCGTAAATTCTTCACTGCTTTAGAGATAAGCACTGGTGGAAAAACTTAAGAATCATGGGCCAGTTGTTTGACTTTAACTCAGGAATTACAAGACCAAGTACCTAATTTTAGAAGAAACAATTGCCCTTACTATAACAGGTGCTGGAAATAAAAGCAGCCAGGGTGCACGGCACAGCCATGTCCTACCCCATCACAACTGCATCACCCCTCAGCCGCACCTCCCCCTTCCTCCCCTGACACCCACCTCAGTCTACAAGGTCGTTGCTGCCTGTGACGCAGCCATCCTGGTTTTCACACGTGTGACAGTTGGGGAGATGGTCGCTGGGGAAGCTATGGGAACTCTGAGCAATATCTTTGCAATTTTTTGGTAAATCTAAAATTATTTCAAAATAAAGTTTTTTAAAAAGTGAAAAAAAAAAAAAAAGAAAAAAACCTAACAGCTTTCTACACAATGTTCATCAGCCTCCAAATGATCCAGTCACTGAAGGGTTTGGGGCTCCCAGATGAACACGGGCAGCTGGTGGAAATAGGCTGAAGTTGCAGCACCCTGCCATTAGCAGCAGGTGCATTGAGATCACCAATTAAGCCAGAGAGGATTTTGAGGAGGGAGGAAGGGTTCTGAGAAGCAATTTCATTGTGAAGCCAAGCTCCACAATATTCTACTGGTGAACCCAGAAGAAAAGGAGAAGACCCTTAAGGTGACTAAGCCCTTGATTTTGTTTTCCTCAGAGCAAAATATCTCAGCTATACATGTTGACTTATTTTCAGAGGCAAGTTTAAGAAACATCTATACCAACAAAACCAGGAACTAAGCATCTAAAATTTATAAATTTTGAATAGAAATAGAAAACTTCTGATACAGCCACCACAAATACAGCTTTTGAGTCCACTAATCAATTTGTGGTTTTTCAACCATTTCAGGAGGCAGCATATAATCAAGAACCGAGGTACTTAAAGAAGTTGTCCAAGCCGCACTGAAGGCGTTGGTGAAAAACGGGGCTCCAGGAATTGACAGAATACTAACTAAAATGTTTTAACAAACAGATACAGCACCAGAAGTGCTCACTCATCTATCTATGCCAAGAAATTTGGAAGACAGTTACCTGGCCAACTGACTGGAAGAGATCCATATTTGTGCCCATTCCAAAGAAAGTGATCCAACAGAATGCGGAAATATTGAACAATATCATTAATATCACACACAAGTAAAAGTTTGCAGAAGATTATTCAAAATTGGTTGCAGCAGTACTTTCACAGGGAACCGCCAGAAATTCAAGCCAGATTCAGAAGAGCACATAGAATGAGGGATATCATTGCTGATGTCAGATGGATCTTGGCTGAAAGCAAAGAATACCAGAAAGATGTTCACCTGTGTTTTATCGACTACTCAAAGGCATTTGACTGTGTGGATTATAACAAATCATGGATAACATTTCAAGAAATGGGAATTCCAGAACACTTAATTGTGATCATGAGGAAACTATACATAGACCAAGAGGCAGTCTTTCGAACAGAACAAGGGGAGAGTATGTGGTTTAAAATCAGGAAAGGTATGCGTTAGGGTTGTATCCTTTCACCATACTCATTCAGTCTGTATGCTGAGCAAATATTCTGAGAAGCTGGGCTATATGAAGAAGAATGTGGTATCAGGACTGGAGGAAGACTCATGAACAATCTGTGACATGCAGATGACACAGTGTTGCTTGCTGAAAGTCAAGAGGACTTGAAGCACTTACTGAAGAAGATCAAAGACCACAGCCTTCAGTATGGATTATACCTCAAGGTAAAGAAAACAAAAATCCTCACAACTGGACCACTAAGTAACTTCATGATAAATGGAGAATAGAGGGAGGTTGTCAAGGATTTCATTTTATTTGGACCCACAATCAACACTCATGGAAGCAGCAGTCAAGAAATTAAAGGACATATTGCATTAAGCAAATCTGCAAAAGACTTCTTTAAAGTGTTAAAAAGCAAAGATGTCACTTTGAGGACTAAGGTGCACCTGACCCAAGCCATGGCATTTTCAATTACCTCATATGCATGCAAAAACTGCACAATGAATAAGGAAGACCAAAGAAGAATTGATGCCTTTGGATTATGGTGTTTATGAAGAATATTGAATATATCATGAACTGCCAGAAGAATGAACAAATCTATCTTGGAAGAAGTTCAGAATACTCCTTAGAGGCAAGGATTGCGAGACTTTGTCTCACGTGCTTTGGACATGTTATCAGGTGGGGCCAGTCCCTGGAGAAGGACATCATGCTTGGTAAAGTGGAGGGTCAGCGGAAAAGAAGAAGGCCCTCAATGAGATGGATCGACACAGTAGCTGCAACAATGGGCTCAAACATAGCGACTATTGTGAGGATGGCACAGGACCAGGCAGTGTTTTGTTCTGTTGTATACAGGGTTGCTATTAGCAGGAACCTACTTAACTGTATCTAACAAAAGAAAGCAATTTGTTTCATGTTAAAATTGCCTCATGAATAAAAAATGTTTTGGAAACTATGGTTTTATTGCATCTCATATATTTAATCAGGCACAGATTAGGTGCAATGTGTATTTATTTTCTACTTTGGCTACAATATCAAGGACTCCAAAAAGTATTGGAAGATATGAAGTGACAAGCTGAGGAGCAGGAGATAATTCCTCTGTGACATTTAGCATGTGTGTTCTTTTTGGCTTTTCGCTAACTTTGAGTGTTAATTTTATTCTTGGTCTCAGCCAGGGTGTTCACCTGCATCCAGACTGCTTCCCACTGCTCCCCAGCATAATCTCCACTGCCGGTGTCTTGACTTCCTCTATATCATTTCCTTTGTCTTGTTCCCTGTCTAGTTTTAAACTTCTCCACCTCACTTACCAGTACGCAAGGGTTCTAGGGCCTGTCACATAATATTTCTCAGACGGTATTTCCTGAAACAAAGACAAACCAAACCTATTGCCATCGAGTTGATTCTTACTCATAGCGACCCTACAGGGCAGAGTGGAACTGTCCCATAGGGTTTCCAAGGAGCAGCTGGTGGATTTGAACTGCCGATCTTTTTGGTTAGCAGCTGAACTCTTAACCATTGTGCCACCAGGGCTCCATATTTGCTGAAGGAATACCTACCTATATTACAACCAAGGAAGTACCAGTTCTGCACAGACACATTCTCTAGGGTTCAGTTTGTATAAAGTATAGTGAAGGCAACCTGAACGTTTGAGTTAAGCCAACCTGGGTTCAAATCTCAACTTAGTCATTTAAAAGTCTTAAAAGTTGTGTGAACTTCGACAAGTCCCTTAGTTTCTTTGAGCCTCTTTCCCCATAGGTAAAATAGGGATAAGAGTTCCCACTATACAGTATTGTTATAAGACTTAAATAATACCACATACATAAATCATCATGGTCTGGCATATAGTAGTTGTTTGTTAAATACTAGTTATTACTACAGCCTAATGATTCTCTTTTATTTTTCTTCCTTCCCACTAAATTAAAGGATCATTCTTTCCCAGACACAGAATTAAGCAAAGATACAGTATTTGGTTTTGAGAATTTTAGAGGACGATGTTTCCAGAAGAAAAAATATTTACAATTTTGATGTTGTTAAGGTGATTAAGACTCCTTTTGTTTGTTTATCATTTTATCTCCTTATGATTCTTTCCCAGACATTATCTCCTTGTATCCTCAACAACAGTTCCTTGAGGAGGCACAGCAGTAGTATAGTCATGCCCATCTGAGAGACACAGAAACTGAGACCCTGAGAAGGGAAGTGACTTGTTCAAGGTCACACAGCTGGTTAGTGGTGCAACCAGGACTGGAATCCCAGCCTTCTGACACCTTACTCATCATACCATCTTACCGCAGTTTTAGGAGCTCCAATATCCTGTGAGTTCCTAGAAAATAGTGCTTTGCCTTTTCATGTTTGTGTCTTTAGTGTCTAGCCCAGTTTACTGGCACGTAGAATGTGCTTAACAAATCTTCGATGAGCAAATAAGTGCCCTTTCTGGAAACATTAATCGTGAGCTATGATCAACCCTATTTACAGAACCCAGGAATGATCCCAAGATTATTGGGCTGAAAGTTCCACCCAAGAAACCTTGCAGAGAGAGGGCAAGCTGAATGGAGCACAGCCCTTCTGGTAATCGATCCTCTAGTCTTCCTATATGTGTGCTACCTTTTCTTTCCTGTAGCTCACCTCACCTATGAAGCTATAGATTTTTCTGCCAGAAGCATTAAAAGGTTCCAAATAAATGAAAGTCATATTGTGGGAGAATATCAGAAACATGGCAGGGTTTCTGAAAATGAAAACACACTTGGAAGCCATCTTTCATTCTATAGTTTCTGTATTCTTTGGGCCAGCTGCAATTACAATGCCTCAGGGAGCCTCTTCACTCAAGTATGAGATCTGAAGCACTGAACAAAGATCTCCCTTTAAGAGGAGTGCCGAGTGGGTCTGTCAGTCATTTTCACGAACAGGAAATTTGTCTCAAGCCAGACAGCATATGGACAGGCACTCAGTCAGCCTCCTGAATCCTACTCTGCTTGCTTGCCTAAGGTCAGACATGAAATGCTGCCTGTGAATACAATTTTCCAGAAGAGGCTGTCAAAGCCACATCTCTTGAGGTAAAGGCCTCCGTCCAAAAACACAGCATGATTCTTTCTGAATCATTTTTGAATACCCAACTCCCTTGTTAACATCAATTTATGGCATGCAGAAAGCAACCTTTCCACTATGCTTCATGCCGCAGAGCTCAACTAACAAATTACCCAGAGACTAAAGAAACTAGAGTTGTTTTTGTTTCTCATATCCTAGAACTTTCTGAAGTAGCCTGTTCTTATATAAAATACTACTGACTTATTGACATTGGATGGCTCTTTCCAATCCTTAAAGTTACATGGTATTAAAATTCTGGAAAACTAAGTGACTATGAAATTGAACTATGTCTTATCTCACCTCAGAACAAAACTCTTCTCTCTGGACCTAATAACAACTGGGTCTGAAATTTTTCTATTCTAGACCATGTAAAATACGGTAGCCAGAACAACATTCATTTGCAAAAATTTTAGGAGCCCATAGTGGCTTGCTATCACCCATAATGAAAACCAAACTCCTTACTTTCTTGCATCTAAGAAACGGGGTAGGGGGGCAGGAGGTAGATGGAAGCCAAGGCATTTGCTCCCTGCCTTTTTGCTCATACGTCATCTCCAGCAGCAGCAGCAGCATCTCATCATTGGCTCCAGCTCTGCTGAACAGGCCTGCAGTGGTTCCAACTTCCTATGGTTGATCCTGGCCCCTGGGTTTCTCCCTTTGTTCCTCCAGTTTAAGGGTGGGAGTGTCTTCCCGCTGTGTTGAATCTCTAGGTTGCCTTGCCATCTCTTGTTTCTTAGCTCTTCTACTGCTTGTGTAACTACCTCACTAATTATACTCCTTCTGTTACAGATGCTTAGAATAGTTTCTGTTTTCCTGGTTGGACCCTGTCTGATGCATATTCCATTATATTTCTCTTTGCCACTGCAAAACACTGTGTAAAAATGTAAGCATCAGACATACGTCGTCCAAATTCTAACCATTGTTGTTAGTTGCCGTTGAGTCAATTTGACTTATGCCGACCCCATCTGTGCAGAGTAGAACTGCTCAATAGAGTTTTTAATGGCTGTGACCTTTCTGAAGTAGATCACCAGGCCTTTCTTCTGACACTCCTCTGGGTAGAGTCAAATTGTCAAGCTTTTGGTTAATAGCCAAGCACTTAACCATTTGTGCCACCCAGGGACTCCCTCTCACATACTGTGTCTAAAAAATTCTAGTCATTATTTCTCGAAACTCAGTTCTTTGTACTCTTTGATATAATCCTGACATTCCAGTCCGTCATCTTTGAATATATTTTCCTTTTAAATTTTTCTGATTTCTACATTTGTACCTTAATTTCTATCATTTACCCTTCTTAAAAAACCCTCTTCTCTCTTCTCCAAACTATGCTATTAATTTATTCAAAATTATGCTACTAACCTATTAAAAATACAGTTGAACCTCCTTGCTTTCTTAAATGAATTCTATTTCACTCTCATGATTCATTCACACTATAGCCTCCAGGTATTCAAAATGTACCAGGTCACTCTGTACTTTTAAAACATTTTGTAACGACTGTAACGTAAAACATCACCCTGTTTTCTACATATAAGTTTCTATTTGAGTAAATCTCTTGAGATTCAGAACTATAATTACTGTTTACTTTCCCCAACTCATACATATACACATTAGATTAAAAAAAATAAGAAAAAACATGCCAGTTATTGAGTGAGATAAATACATAATCAGGAGAATAGTTTTTGCTACAGTTTCACCCCATGAACTGAAAACAGAGGATGGTCATATTTTTGATACGTGTAAGTACTGCAATAGGTGTGAACTACAGCACTGCACCACATAGAGGTGGTGTTTGCCCACTGGCAAGAGTAACTGACAGCCATGCTCAAGGATCTATCAGGTGTGTGTGTCTGTGACAGCAGAGGGATAACGGAGAAGACTAAGACATGGTCCCCAGTCCTCAGATGCCTTCGCTGAAGAGACATCGCTGATCAAAGGGAAACAGCCCGAGAACAAGAGACACAAATCATAGAGGTAATTTGTTTTGGGAAACCTTCTAAGAACCCGGCAATGAGAAGAACCTGAAATAAAGGCCTCTTAACATAGCAGGAAATGGGTGTCCATAGTCCCTTGAACTTTATTGCGTAGAGGCGTTATGACTTACCACTGTCCCCAGCTTTCATAGCTAAAATGTATATAAAATAAATCTCTATGTTGAAATTAAGGGAGAAAAAAAAGGTATATCTTAAGAAAGAGACTTTCTGGCCCAAAATGGTTAAGTTTTTAAAGGCTTGGCATCAAAGAGGTATGGTTCAGTTATGAGGGAGATATGGTTACATAGAAAAAAATCACTCATTTCATTCACTTATTTGCATATGTACTGGGCACTGTTACATTCCAAGCACTGTTTTAGGCACTGTGGAAGTGAAGATGAATAACATACAATCCTTGCCCTTAAGGAAACACTTCACAAAAGTAGCAAGTAGCAAATGCTAAATAAATACTATAGGGAAGTGTCAAAATATAGAATATATAGTTACAATTCAGCATATAATAAATAAACAATGTCAGAAGCACTTCTTTAATTAATTTGGAAGTTTACTAGGTTAAATAATTCTATGCTAAACCTTTATTCAATTATCCTTATGCAAAGGTGAGATTTCCTTAAAGCGCAGACAGAGTTCTGTTGAGGAAAAAACACGCAACAGGGAATCGAGACCCCTGGGTTCTAGAGCCTGCCCTTTTCCTAGGCCTTGGGCAAGACACTCAGCCTCCACTCCCTCAGTGGAATGAAGAACTTTCCTAGATAAGAATCTCTAAAGTCACTTCTGTTTCTAATAGCCTGAATTTTTAAATGAGCTGATTCAAACCTATACATGGATCATGAGGTAGAAACATAACTTTCCATTTATTATAATCATTATAGTCTTTCCAAGTCTACAACTAATTATTTAAAAATAAATCATCTAGGGAGTTGTAAATCAACTTTCTCTCTGTAGATAATGAACAAATCCAGTGTTCACAAGCAAGACTGAGCAATGAAGTACTAAATTTCATGGGCCAGTCCCTACCCAAATACTCACATTCCAAAAGGCTTAGCAGAGACCCTTGTTTTAGCTGTTTTACAACTAGTCAGGCCTGCACACAATAAAGATAATCAATGTTAATAGCATCATATCATCCCTGAAAAGGCTACATACACCCCGACACATTGGTTGTGTAGCTATAGTTCGGTGAACAAATACACGTTTTAGTTAGTGGTAGTCTTTCCTTCACTTAAAAATCACGAACACTATTCCCTCTGCCTGGAATGTCCATCCTACCCTATTCCACTGGGGAAAAACCCCTCAGGAAAGATCAGCTCACATGTAACTCTTCCTGCCTCTCCCTTCTGAGTCTCCATGTCTTCACCACAGTGTGCTGTACATTTTTAGGAGTCTCTCTCAGCCCCACCCCCTTCTCCCTGCTGGACAATGTGAACCTCAAAAGCAAAAGCAACAGCTTATTATCTCTGAACAGTTTCTGCATATACTTTTAGCTACACAGAAATCAAATGACCCAAAACTTCAATTCCTTAATCTGTAGAATGAGGGATAAAACCTTCCTTATAAGGCTGTTAAACAGATTCAAAATTATGTATTTAAAATGCTAGCACAGTGACTGGCATGTAGCAGTTATTCAGTAAGTGATAACTCTTCTTATTATTAGCTGGATTTTTCCAATTTCAAAACTTTTTATAATGACGCAGGTATACCATATTTTTACACAAATAACGCTCACCTTCTGCACCTTCTGAATTTGTTTGCCAGCCGTGCCCACCCCCTACCCCCGAGGTATTTTTGTAAGCACGCTATGCTAATTTCTTTTTTTTTTACAGCGACATGTGGAAGAGGAATGGCATGCCGGGGCTTGGTAGGGTGCTTCATGGTAGAGGGGAGTCGTGGCTGGCAAACTAACGCAGACGGTGCATGTTATTTGCATAAAATATGGATCTATGAAATGAGAAACTGTTCACATGGCTTCATCAGAAGAAAATCTGCATATTATTATGAAGCTTATAGTAAATATAAATTTATCATTTAATGACTTTTACCAGTACTTCCAGAGATAAAGTGTCTGAAGGTCTTGTTTTCTTGTATATCCTGAGGCAAGACCACTGCCTAGAATGGGACTTAATAAAGCAAGACTCCGTCGGGGATCATTTGAATTCATTAATGAATGTGCCTATTGAGGAACAATTAATGTTTCAAAAAGAAATAGCATATTAAAGATTCTGTAAAATCATCACTCTTCTTCAACAGAATATTTAACTTTAGCAGATACTGAGTCAAGGATAATGAGGACATGACTCCCTTCACTGGTGTTAAATATAAGCATAAGAATCAACAGGTTCATAGGTAATTGTCAAGCGCTTAGATAGTTAAGTGTTTCAGTATGAGCACCATTGACATCATTTTTCTTGTAATTAATTCTATTTTCCCCATCATCCCACTTATACTACAGAAATTAGAAAGAGATTTGACAATTATCCAGGTACAACCAGTCCTACCTCAGTTTTATCTTTATTATAGACATGGCAACATAAAGCAGGGAACTAGGTGTACAGTATTTTGGTACTACAATCATTATACTTTATTCAATAGGAAGTAGCAAAAATGAATGGCTAAACATACACACATGAAATTAGGCTAGGGCAGATAAGTCCAAACTTTGAACAAAGCTATGTAAATAACAGACATTAAATAAACACATTTCATGGATTAAGTGCACGTCAAAATGCAAGTATATTAAACAGAATAAGAAGAAAACAGAGAGTGTACTTTGGAGTGTTTTTATTCCTTCTTTCACTTTCTCCTTGTAAGTCTTATCCAAGGTAACTCTATCTTCCCATTCTTTTTCTCACTAAGAACAGTGTAGAGCATGGAAAATAAATTAAAAAATCAATTTCTTCCCCAAGACCTAGGCATCATTTAATAACGGCTGTATATTGAATAATAACTACGTGCCAGCCACATCGGTAACAAATACTTTATATTCATCATCTCTTTTAATAATTACAGCAAATCTGTGAGTTGAGTATTATCGCCCCAGCCATTTTCATTGAAGGGAACTGTGTTTCAGAAGTGTTACATGATTTATCCCAAATCACACAGAGAATAAGAGGTAGATTTAGGAATTCCATCTTAGGTTTGTCTGATTCCAAGACCCATGCATTTAGCCACTCTACTCAGTAACAATGAGAGTGAATAAAGCTGACTGATGCCCTTGTAACTGTGGCTTATGTAATACCTTCCCTCCAGATGAGAATTCTTATAACATTGAGATAAGTAGCTTCTTACTATATAGTAAATGCTATTAATATTTCGCATGGCAGTTTCCCCTGTCTTTGCTCCTTTGTTTATAATGTCCTGCCCTTTCGCCTCCAACACCTTTCCCAATGCACAAATCCAGTTCATCCACGGGGTCTAGCTCAAATGCTATCTCCTTTTCTAAGTCCTCCATGACATTCTCCAGTTGGAAGTAATTCCTCCCAACTTTGAACTTCTACACTTTTCTCTTGTAATGCCATTTATTACCTTTAATTATTTCTATTATAATTATATTATCTCCCCACTACGCTGCAAGCTTCCTGAGGTAACATTCTGTGCCCAAATCATGTCTGCTTCTTTTTGTTCACAAAGTATTAATAAGTATTTAGAACTGACAACAGCTCAGGTAAGATGTAAATTTTTTGCTGGTTAAAATTTTACCTTGTACTGCTTATGAAAATATGAACATGTGGAACAAACAAAAGGAAAAATAGGAGAAAATTATTTAATACCTAGAGAATAAACTGTGTTAAAGCATTTTATGTATACTTATTGACATTGGTGGGGCCCTGGTGGCGCAGTGGTTAAGAGCTCAGGCTGCTAACCAAAAGGTCTGCAGTTCAAATCCACCAGTTGCTCCTTAGAAACCCTCTGGGGCAGTTTTACTCTGTCCTAAGGGTCACTATGAGTCAGAATCAACTTGATGGCAACAGGTTATTCACATTGGTAAACAGTAACAAATCATTCTTATGTATTCATTGAAGTAGGGCTTTTGGGTATCACTATGTGTCAAAAAAAACATAATTAACCTTGTTTCTTATAAAAAAATTGAATATAAAATAATAGCCAATAGTTTTTCTCATTAGTTCAGTTTAGCTCTCCTTCCTGGTTTAAATGGATGTGGTTAACTATATTGGCAACCCATAACATTAGAATTGCATACATACTTTATCTTTATATGCATAATACTTCTGATATTATAGGTTTCCAACATGCACATGTACTACACACAGAAGCTTCTATAAAAAGAAATATAAAATGTTTTTTCTGTGTGTGTGTGCCATTTGCACACATATGTACATCTAACATGTAGGAAGTTTTGAGAATTTAATTTGGGGAGTTATTATTAAACGCCATCACTAGTTGAAATAGTTATTATATTTGGAAATCTAAACAACTTAGCATGGCATACAGCACCATTCAATACTTCAGTCCTGCCTCCCTTTCCAGACTCATTTCCCATAACTTCCTCCTCCCCAGCATCCTATGATATAGAGAAGCAAATTCCTCACATTCTCTGAAAATGCTGTTCTCTCCACTTCTCTGGTCTCTCACCTGCTGCTGCTTTCTGGCTTCTTCTCTCCACATGCAGTACTTTTTATAGGTTTCTATCGGTACATACTGCATGTTTTTCTCCACTACTAGACCATGAACACTTCTTTTAGCCTCAGTGATCAGCATCATGTTCAGAACACAGTATGTGTAGGTACTCAACAGATGAATTAATGAATGTTAACCTACTGAAAATTTTCAAAGCTCAGGACTCACTTTGTTGTTGGTGTTAGGTGCTGTTGAGTCAATTTTATTCATAACAACTCCACATGACAGAGTAGAACTGCCTGATAGGGTTTTCTATGTGGTTATCTTTATAGGAGTAGATCGCTAGGTCTTTCTCCTGCAGAGCCTCTGGGTGGGTTCAAACCACTAACCTTTCAATTAGCAGCCAAGCGCTTAACCACTGTGTTAGCAGGGCTCCTTCCGGACTCATTTACATATTAACAAAGAACAAACCTTCCTTTCCTGAATCCTGCTCTTTTAAACAGGCTTTAACTTTAGTTTCTTATGATATGCGTATTATCTTTTCAAGCTGTAAGATTATAACTATCTCCTTAATCAGTCATAATTAGTCATTAAATAAATTCCTTTGAAAATTCTCACAATATCTATCCGTCCCATTATAGCCCACCCAGGAGCTAGAAACGCAAAAGAATTCACTTTCTTGCCTACCGTCACCAATCCTCATCAAAAAGTAGTCTCTGCTCTGATTTTTTCCCAGTTTATTGCAGGTATATTCATTTAGACTGAAGAAAATCTGGTTGTAAACATATTAATCTGAAATCGGTTTGCTTTTTGGCCCAGGCCAATTGCATGTTTAAATAAATAAGTAAATAAGCGTATAAATGAAGAATTTATTATGGATAATTTAAATTCAAATTAAACATTTATGAAGAATCATCTAAGCATAAAACACTATGCAAGGAGCTTTCATATTCATTATGCTCCTTAACCAGGCTTACTGGCCACTATACTGGATTTAGAGTGCCTGAGATCACCTGAAATTTCATGCAACATTTTGTGAGTATACTAATAATACTTAACATTTATTAAATAATTATTATTTGCTGGTACTAGACTAAGTCCACCGCTTGTCTGTCAGTCTGTTGTACTGTGACGACTTGTGTGTTGCTGTGATGCTGGAAGTTATGCCACTAGTATTTCAACACCAGCAGGGTCACCCATTAGGGAAAGGCTTCAGTGGAGTTTCCAGACTAAGACAAACTAGGAAGAAAGGTCTGGTAATCTACTTCCAAAAATTAACCAAAGAAAACCCTACAGATTACAGAATATTGCCCAAGATTTCAACTCACTTACTTTGGACAAGTTATCGGGAGGGACTGAGCACTGGAGAAGAACATCACGTTTGGTAAAGTGGAGGGCCAGCCAAGGTGAAGGAAACCTTCAATAAGATGAACTGACACAATGGCCACAGCCATGGACCCAAACATACCAATGATCATAATGATGGTGCAGAATTGGGCAGTGTTTCATACTGTTACACGTGGGGTTGCATGAGTCGGAGCTGACTCCATGGCAACTAACGACAACAGATTAAGTAGTTTCTATGCATTATTTCATTTAATTTTCACTACAATTCAATAAGGAAATTTAGACTTAGAGAAGTTACATAACTTGCTTAAATCTGCACAGGCTAGCAAATTCAACCAGATCTGTTCGTCCCGGAGCCCATGCTACTACTATGTTAATGGCCTCTATTTTCTGTGAAAATGGCCATAACTGTTATTTGTTTTTCAAATGACCTGTGAGTCAAAAATATTGAGAATACTTGTAGACTTATAACATTGTAGCTAAAGCTACAATTTCCCCTTTTAGTATAGTACAAGGACTGTATTTCTTGATTGTTTCTATGACTAATATTTAAATCTAATCATGTTCCCATCCCATTTTTGTCAAGTAGATTCTAACTCATGGTGACCCATATCAGTAGAGTAGAACTGTGCTCCATAGGGTGTTTTTTTTTAATTATTTTTTTATTTTTTATTTTTTATATTTTATTGTACTTCAGGTGAAGGCTTACAGAACAAAGAGTTTCTCATGAAACAGTAGTACACATGTTCTTTTATGACATTGGTTAACAACCCCACAACATATTAACCCTCTAAATTCTCAACCTTTTTTTTTTGGTGAAAATACACATAGCCAAAGATACACCGTTTCAAAAATTTCTACATACACAGTTCAGTGACATTGACTACGCTCTTCCAGTTGTGCTATTATTCTCACTTAAGATGAAGGCTTACAGAACAAAATAGTTTCTCCTTTAACAGTTACTACAAATGTTGCCCTATGACAATGGTTAACAATCTCACAACACATCAACAATATCCTTACTCAACCTTGGGTTCCCTATCAGCAGCTTCCTTGTCCCCTTCTGCCTTCTGGCCCTTGTCACTGGACTCCTGTACCTCATTAGTCTCATTTGGTTTTACGGGGCTGTCCACTCCCAGGCTGAACAGTGAACCTCGGAGGTAACTTCACCACTGAGCTAAAAGGGTGTCTAGGGGTCATACTCTCGAGGTTTCTCCAGTCTCCTTTAGGCCAGTAAATCTGGTCCTTTTTTTGTGAGTTAGAATTATGCTCTACATCCTTCTCCAGCTCTGTCCAGAACCCTCTGTTGTGATCCTGGTCAGAGCAGTCAGTGCTGGTAGCCAGGCACCATCTAGCTGTACTGGACTCAGTCCGGTGGAGGTGTTGGTAGCTGTTCATTCTCCCTTGCTCCCAAAGGGATGAGACCAGTGGAGTATCTTAGATGGCCACTCAAGGGCTTTTAAGACCCCAGACACTACTCACCAAGGGTATCTCATTGTGGTTTTAATTTGCATTTCTCTAATGGCTAGTGATCACGAGCATTTCCTTATGTGTCTGTTGGCCATTTGAATGTCTTCTTTGGTGAAGTGTCTGTTCATTTCCTTTGCCCATTTTTTAATAGGATTATTTGTCTTTTTGTTGTAGAGGTGTTGGATTTTCTTGTAGATTATGCAGATTAGACCTTTGTCTGATTTGTACTGTCCAAAAATTTTTTCCCAGTCTGTAGGTTCTCTTTTTACTTTTTCGGTGAAGTCTTTGAAGAGCATAGGTGTTTGATTTTTAGAAGATCCCAGTTATCTAGCTTATCTGTAGGGTTTTGTGCATTGATGGTTATGGTTTGTATCCTGTTAATGCCATGTATTAAGGCCTGAAGTGTTGGTCCTATTTTTTCTTCTATGAACTTTATAGTTTTAGGCTTTATATTCAGGTCTTTGATCCATTTTGAAGTCGTTTTTGTATACGGTGTGAGGTATGGATCCTGTTTCATTTTTTTGCAGATAGATATCCAGTTTTGCCAGCATCATTCATTAAAAAGACTTTCTTTTTCCCATTTGATGGACTTTGGGCCCTTGTCGAAGATCAGGTGGCCGTAGGTGGATGGATTTACATCTGGGTTCTCAATTCTCTTCCATTGGTCAATGTATCTATCGTTGTACCAGCACCAGGCTGTTTTGACTACTGTAGCTGTATAGTAGGTTCTGAAGTCAGGTAGTGTGAGTCCTCCAACTTTATTCTTCTTCTTCAGTAGTGCTTTACTTATTTGGGGCTTCTTCCCTTTCCATATAAAGTTAATGATTAGTTTTTCCATCTCTTTGAAGAATGTTGTTGGTATTTGGATCGGGATTGTGTTGTATTTGTAAATTGCTTTGGGTAGAATTGTCATTTTCACAATGTTGAGTCTACCTATCCATGAGCATCGTATGTCTTTCCATTTATGTAGATCCCTTTGGGTTTCATGCAGTAGTGTTTTGTGGTTTTCTTTGTATAGGTCTTTTACATTCCTGGTCAGATTTATTCCTAAGTATTTTATCTTTTTAGGGGCTATTGAAAATGGTATTGTTTTCCTGATTTCCTTTTCATCGTTCTCCTTACTGGTGTATAGGAATCCAACTGATTTCTGAATGTTTATCTTGTATCCTGCTACTCTGCTGAATCTTTCTATTAGTACCAGTAGATTTCTCATGGAGTCTTTAGGGTTTTCTATGTATAGTATCATAAAATCTGCAAACAGGGACAGTTTAACTTCTTTATTACCAATTTGGATGCCCTTTCTTTCTTTTTCTGGACTTATTGCTCTAGCTAGAACTTCCAGCACAATGTTAAATAGGAGTGGTGATAAAGGGCATCCTTGTCTTATTCCTGTTTTCAAGGGGAATGTTTTCAGCCTCTCTCCATTAAGAATGATGTTGGCCATTGGTTTAGCATAGATGCCCTTTAGTATGTTGAGAAATTTCCCTTCTATACCTATTTGATTGAGAGTTTTCATCAGGAATGGGTGTTGGACTTTGTCAAATGCCTTTTCTGCATCAATTGAGATGATCATGTGATTCTTTTCTTTCCTTTTATTTATGTGGTGGATTACGTTGATTGATTTTCTAATGTTGAACCATCCTTGCATACCTGGTATGAATCCTACTTGGTTGTGGTGTATTATTTTTTTGTATGATGCTGAATTCTATTGACTAGAATTTTGTTCAGAATTTTTGCATCTATATTCATGAGAGATATTGGTCTGTAATTTTCTTTTTGTGTGACGTCTTTGCCTGGTTTTGGTATCAGCGTTATGCTGGCTTCATAGAATGAATTTGGAAGTGTTGCTTCCTCTTCTATGCTCTGAAATAGCTTGAGTAGTACTGGTACAAGCTCTTCTGTAAATGTTTTGTAGTATTCTCCAGTGAAGCCATCTGGGCCAGGGCTTTTTTTGGTTGGGAGTTTTTTTTATTACCTTTTCAATCTCTTCTCTTGTCATGGGTCTGTTCAGATTTTCAACATCACTTTGTTGTAGTTTGGGTAGGCTTTGTGTTTCTAGAAATTTATCCATTTCCTCTAGGGTTTCAAATTTGTTGGACTATAGTTTTTCATAATATTCTGTTATAATCCTTTTTATTTCAGTTGGGTCTGTTGTAATGTCCCCCATTTCATTTCTTATTTGGGTTATTTGTGTCCTCTCCTGTTTTTCTTTTGTCAGTCTGGCCAGTGGTTTGTCGATTTTGTTGATTCTTTCAAAGAACCAACTTTGGTTTTGTGGATTCTTTCTATTGTTTTTCTGTTCTCTATTTCATTGATTTCTGCTCTGATCTTTACTATTTCCTTTCTTCCGGTGGTTGTGGGCTTTTTTTGATGTTCTCTTTCTATTTGTTTGAGTTCTGTAGTTAATGTTTTGACTTTGTCCTTTTCTTCTTTTTGGATATGTGCAGCTATTGCTATAAATTGTCTTCTGAGGACTGCCTTTGCTGTGTCCCAAAGGTTTTGGTATGATATATTTTCATTTTCATTTGATTCTAGGAATTTTTTCATTCCATCTCTGATTTCTTCTATTACCCAGTTATGTGTAAGCAGGGTATTATTCAGTTTCCATGTAGTTGATTTTTTTTCCTTGCTCTTTCTATTGTTAATTTCTACCTTGATGGCATTGTGGTCAGAGAAGATACTTTGAATTATCTTGACGTTTTGGATCTTGTTGAGGATTTCTCTGTGGCCTAAGACGTGGTCTATTCTGGAGAACGTTCCATGTGCATTGGAAAAGAATGTGTACTTTGCAGTGGTTGGATGGAGTGTTCTATATATGTCTATGAGGTCGAGTTGGCTTATTGTGCCCTTTAGGTCTTCTGTATCTTTGCTGAGTTTCTTCTTAGTTGTTCTGTCCTTTAGTGAGAGTAGTATGTTGAAGTCTCCTACTATTATTGTGGAACTGTCAATTTCTCTTTTCAGTGTTGTTAAGAGTTTGTTCTATGTATTTTGGAGCCCTGTCATTGGGTGCGTAGATGTTTATTATGGTTATGTCTTCATGATGGATCGTCCCCTTAATCATTATATAGTGACCTTCTTTGTCTTTTATGGTAGATTTCATTTTAAAGTCTATTTTATCTGAGATTAGAATTGCCATACCTGCTCTTTTTTGGTAGTTGTTAGCTTGATATATTTTTTTTCCAACCTTTGACTTTTAATAAATTCACATCTTTGTTTCTAAGGTGTGTCTCTTGTAGAAAGCATATTGATGGATCCTGTTTTCTTATCCATTCTGTCACTCTCCATCTCTTTATGGGTGCATTGAGTCCATTTACATTCAGTGTAATTATTGATAGATGTGAGTTTGTTGCTGTCATTTTGTAGTGTTTTTTTTGGTGGTGCTGAAGTTTTCTTTGTTCTTCTTACTCTCTTGTGCTGAGTTACTTTGATTTGTGGATTTTCTTTTCATTTCTTTTGTTTTTGTAGGTTTTGCTTTTGCCGAGACTTTATGTTTTTCGTCTTTATTTTTATGAGTTGGTTTGTTAACTTTCTTTGTGGTTACCATGAATTTTACCCTTATCTTTCTAAGTTTGAAGCAGTCTACCATTACTTTGTATCGCCTTGCCTTCCTCTCCATTAGAAGGTTCTATACCTATGCCATTTCTTCCGTCTTTCATTGTTTTGATGTTGTCATCCATCAATTAGCTGCTCTGATGCCCTGTTGTATTTCTTTTGGTTTTGGATAGTCCTCGAGAGTTCATTTCCTAGATTGGTATCTGGCTCGTATGATCCTGCGTGCTAGGTTCTGCCTGTGAGCTGAAGCTGTTTGTTCTCAGATCGAAGAACTCCCTTCAATAATTCTTTTAAGTTTGGTTTGACTTTTACATATTCCCTTAATTTCTGTTTATCTAGAAATGACCTAATTTCACCATCAAATTTGAACGAGAGTTTTGCAGGATAGATTATTCTTGACTGACAATTTTTTTCTTTCAAGATTTTATATATGTCATGGTTTCTGCCAAATAATCTGAGCTTAGTCTTATTGTTTCTCCTCTGGATGTGACTTCTTGTTTTTCACTGGCTGCTCTCCGGATTCTTTGTTTGTCTTTGGTTTTGGCGAGTGTGATTATGATATGCCTTGGTGATTTTCTTTTGGGGTCACTTCTATATGGGGTTCGTTGAGCTTCTTGGATGGCCAGCTTTTCATCTTTCATGATATTGGGAAAGTTTTCTGTCAGCAGTTCCTCAATGATCCTCTTTGTGTTTTCTGTTTTCTCCCCCTGTTCTAGAATGCCAATCACTCATAAATTTTTGCTTTTAATTGTGTCCCACATACCTCTCAGGGTCTCTTCATTTTTCTTCCTTCTTTTTTCTGAGTTTTCCTGAAACAGAGTTGTATCCAAGTGTTTGTCTTCAGTTCCACTGATCCTGTCTTCCATGGTTTCAAATCTGCTTCTCAGCCCTTCTATGACATCATCCATTTCTGAAATCTTGTTGTTTATCTTTTGGGTTTGTAATTGTTGTTTTTGTATAATTTCTAGTTGTGAATTTATTTTGGCATTTTGTTCCTGCATCATCTTCCTGAATCTTCCAATTTTTTGTCAGTATTCTCCATGAATTTGTCTATTTTTTCCTCATGTTTGTCAGCCTTTTGCCTCAGTTCTTGGAAAATTCTGAGTATTAGAGATTTGAATTCCCCATCAGGTACTTCTAGTGCATTTTCTTCCACAGGAGTGTCATCTGGTGTTTTAATTTGGATGCCTACTGAACCATCCTGTCCTGTTTTTGTAAATGTTTTGATATTGTCTGCTGTTTTCGGGGCATTCAGTAGTTATTTTTCTCGTTTATTGATTGTAGATTTGTTTGTTTCATCCCTTTTTTAAAAAAAAAATTTGACTATGTCTGAGCAGGCAGACTATGTGTTCTTTGTTGTTTGCTAGTCTGTGTGCTCAATACTTTTTGCCTCCTTCTCCAACTGGCAGGGTCAGTCACTCAGATATGGTACAGCAGGGCAGGTCTAGCTGAAGAGGAGTTACTGGGATGGGTTGTTTGTGGCACTTACTAGCCACCAGGGTGGTCAGTAATCAGTGCAGGGCAGGTTCCAGTAGGCCGTGCCTGTACTGGTTGGTGGTGTGATGTCAAGCGCACGGTGCAGGTAGGCAGGATGCAGTGGGGAGATTGTTATGTGTGGAGCTAAGATGGATATGGGAGAGAGGAGAGAGGAACAGGAGCCAAAAAACATACAAGCAAACCAAAAAGAATGCTAGGAGAGTTTGCCATTGGAATGGAGAGATGAGAGACTATGATATGGAGAAAAACAGAAAGGGGAAGAGGAAGAAAAGAAAAGAATGAATAAATAAAAATCATAAAGGTTAAAGAACTGCAAAGTTCCCAGGGATCCCACTGGTGCAGCTATGAAGTCTGGGGAAGTCGCTCTCAGGTGTCGCAGTACAGCCTGGCTAGTAGGCGTAGAGGTATACAACGCCTGGTATTCAGGGATCAGAAAGAGAAGGAAGATATAGAGAGACGAGAAACTGAGCAATGAAGAAAGACAAAAAGGGAAAAGGAGGGAAAAGAAAACAAAACAAATTAAAAAAAAAAAAAAAGAACAAGAAAGGCCCCCCAAAAAAACAGAAAAAAAAAAAAACCCCAACAAAAAAAGAAATGCTCTCAGGGATCCCTCTGCACGTCTGTGGAAGCTGAAGGGGAATTCCTCTGCACGTCTGTGGAAGCTGAAGGGGAATTCCTCTGCACGTCTGTGGAAGCTGAAGGGGAATTCCTTGCCATGCAGCTCCACCTGGCCAGAAAGGGCTCCCAACTCAAGAAAAGGAAAAGAAAACAAACAAACAACTCAAAACGAACAAATGAACAAAAGCCCCAAGATCCCACCAGCGCGGTAGCCCAGACCGGGAAGCAACTCCACACTCGAATGGAGCTCGTAGCCCCTCACAAAGAACCAGAGATGGCGCACGGAGCCAGGCACTCGAGCGAAAGGAGGGGGAGGCGGCGAGAGGCAGGCAAAAAATCCCAAGAAGCAGGGAAAAAAAAAAAAAACACAACACCAGCAGCCAGCAAATGGCACTCAGAGAGCCAGCTAGTGCGGGCTGGTGTTCCTGGACAAGAGACTGTGTGCACACGAAGCAGAGGAGGCCGAGTGTGGGTGAAGAAGGGTGGAGAGTGGGAAAGCGTATATCACAAATTGCCGGCGCTCTGCAGCCCCTCAGGAAGAAGCAAAGTTGGTGCATGGAGCCAGGCACTCAAGTGAAAGGAGGAGGAGGTGGCAAGAGGCAAGTGAGAAATCAAAAGAAGCAGAAAAAAAAAGCAACACTAGCAGCCAACAAATGGCATCCTGAGAGCCGCCCGCTTGGGTTTGAGGAATCCAAGCAGCCGGAGCTTTCTGGTCAAGAGACCTTGGCCGCGGGAATTAGAGTAGGCCCAGCCGGGGCGAAGAGGGTTGGGGGGTGGGAAAGCACACACCACAAATTACCGGTTGTTTTGCCTCCCGCTGGACGCTCCATGAGGCTGCTTTCTCGTACACCCGTTTGCTGGTCTCCGATACAAGTCCAAGATGGTGGATCCATGCTGCGTTAGCTGGTAGGGGACCTCTGCATGAATCTCTCCTCACTCTCCGTTCTCTGTCAGTTTTCTCACTCCATTTGGTGCTTGGCTGAGTTCTTTATCTCTTCATTTGATGTTTTAGGGTTTCAGGATTGTTGTATTCTCTGTTCGACTTAGTTTTTCAGATCTTTGCTGTGGAGGGACGGCGTGGTGCTTCTGCCTAGAGCGCCATTTTGCCAGAACCTCTCTATAGGGTTTTTAAGGCATTGACCTTTTAGAAGCAGATCGCCAGGTCTTTCTTCTGAGACGTCTCTGGGTAAGTTCCAACTGCCAGTCCTTCAGTTAGTAGTCAAACGTTTAATCATTTGTGCTATGTAGGGACTCCTCCACCCATGCTAACAACCAGGATTTGCTCTCATGCTGAGTCAGCACTTCAGGATATCCTGAATTCTTGTCATGTAACTACGTGACATGAAGGTCAAACTTCAGCGATTATGGCTAAATTGAGACTGAAGAGAGAAATCTATAACCTGAAACATCTCTGAACTAATTTTCCCTATCAGATTTTTATAATAGTCTTACAGCTGATTTTTATAATATACATATTATAAAACAGCAGATTTTTAAAATAGTCTTATTGTATTAAAAAGCAAAGATGTCACCTTGAGGACTAAGTATGCCTGACTCAAACCATGGTATTTTCTTTTATTATTATTATTTATTTTATTATTTATTTATTTATTTAAATTGTACTTCAGGTGAAGGCTTACAGAACAAATAGTTTCTCGTGAAACAGTAGTATACATGTTGTTTTATGACATTGGTTAACAACCACACAACATATCAACCCTCTAACTTCTCAACCTTTTTTTTTTTGGTGAAAATACACATAGCCAAAGATACACCGTTTCAAAAATTTCTACATGCACAGCTCAGTGACACTGACTACGCTCTTCCAATTGTGCTGTTATTCTCACTTAAGATGAATGCTTACTGAACAAAATAGTTTCTCATTTAACAGTTACTACAAATGTTGCCCTATGACAATGGTTAACAATCTCACAACACATCAACAATATCCTTACTCAACCTTGGGTTCCCTATCAGCAGCTTCCTTGTCCCCTTCTGCCTTCTGGCCCTTGTCACTGGACTCCTGTACCTCGTTAGTCTCATTTGGTTTTACGGGGCTGTCCACTCCCAGGCTGAACAGTGAACCTCGGAGGTAACTTCACCACTGAGCTAAAAGGGTGTCTGGGGGCCATACTCTCGGGGTTTCTCCAGTCTCCTTTAGGCCAGTAAATCTGGTCTTTTTTTTGTGAGTTAGAATTATGCTCTACATCCTTCTCCAGCTCTGTCCAGAACCCTCTGTTGTGATCCTGGTCACAGCAGTCAGTGCTGGTAGCCGGGCACCATCTAGCTGTACTGGACTCAGTCCAGTGGAGGCCTTGGTAGCTGTGGACAATTAAAACCATGGTATTTTCCATCGCCACATATGCATGCGAAAACTGGACAATAAGGAAGACCCAAGAAAAATTGATGCATTTGAATTACAGTGTTGACGATGAATACCGAATACACCATGGACTGCCAGAAGAAGGAACAAATCTATCTTGAAAGAACAGCCAGAATGCTCCTCAGAATCAAGGATGGCGAGACTTCATCTCACGTACTTTGGACATGTTATCAGGAGGGACTAGTCCCTAGAGAAAGACATCATGCTTGGTAAAGGAAGAGGTCAGTGAAAAAGAAGACCCTCAAAGAGATGGATTGACACAGTGGCTGAAACAAAGGGCTCTAACATCACAACAATTGTGAGGATGGAGCCAGACTGGGCAGTATTTCGTTCTGTCGTACGTAAGTGTCGCTATGAGTTGGAACTGACTTGATAGCACCTAACAACAACAACAGCTTATAGCTGTTCTTCCTACCACATTGTCTGTCCAGCATATCATATCCATGTTCCACAGACTGTAGAATAACCTTCCTGGAAGAAAATTCTTAAAATTATTCCTAAAAACAAGTTTAGGCACTCTCATTGTAGAAGAGCTTCACTGGCTTATACTCTCTACGAGATTAAACCGAAATTCCCCCACATGATTACACAGTTTGACCCCAACCCATCTGTCTCTGTTTCTCACTCACCACTCCTCTTTTTGAACCCTGCACTCCTGCCATACAGATTTTTGTATTATTTCCCAGAGTCCGCACAGCTTTAGAACTCTGTTTCTAATATGTTGTTCCTTCCACTTGAAGAATTCTTCCTGATTACTCATCTGGAAAACTTTTACTCATTCTTCAAGATTATGTTCACGTCTTTTTCTCTACAATTTCCCCAAATTACAAATTCAAGTTAACTCTTCTCTGTGCTCCTTTATTCTTTTGTTCATAGTCCCATGATAGATGCACTTGTCATACCATAAGTAATTGCTTAAAGCCTATAGTTTTAAGTAGAGCACAGGCCTATTAAAGGCAAAACAGTCCCTTATTCATCTCTGTGTCATGTCATTAATAATTATCACAGTGCCTATCACAAAGTAGGAGCCCAACAAATATTTGAGAAATAAAGGAAGGAAAAATAGAGGGAGAGAGAAGAGAGGAAGGAAAGAAAGGAATCCTGATCTGGTTCTCAAGACAGAGGTCATTGCAGCCTTCCTATGACTGTTCTCTTCAAAAAATTATTCTCTCTTCGGGAACTATAGTTATATTGTATAATTAAGAGAAAAAGCACTATGGAAGCATAACATCACGTATTCAAGAAAAAAGCTCATGCGAGCACTTGAATGAATCAATTTTATAGTGTTAGCAATTTGAAAGGTGAAATTTGCAACTGTTACTTATAAGAAACCTACACTACAGGCATACAGTACTTCTATTTCCTATAGATTCCAAAATTTAGTCTCAATGAATTCATACAAAATCCTCATTCTTCTGAAACAGGCACTTTTTATATTTTGGTGATTGAGAAACTAAGGCATATTAATAGAATGACAACACTAGCCTCATTCCTTCCGTCTGTAGGACTATGACATGAATTCTATAAACTTTTTTAATGACCCACTTTACATTTATCAGAGAATGAGCCACAATTTAAAAAAGCTTTCTTCCCAAACAGTTGGATGAACAGAAATAAAGAGTGAATATCCATGGAGCAGTCACCTGATTTTGATCTCTCTATTGGATCCTCTTCTATTTCTATTTTTAGACGATAAATCAGATATTAATCCAGAATCAATTAAGCCCAAATATGGGTTGGTAATACAGAGTGGGGATAATGCAAATGACACTCCAGGAGAGCAGATGGATTTAGCCATTGTTAAGTTAGGAATAATTTCCAAGAACATTTTGTATGTTCCAAAAAGTCCCTTGCATGTAATTTATCAACAATTAACATCCAAAAAATAGTTGAATTATTTATCCCATTGTTCCTGGAATTTGGGATACCTTCTAGTAGGTTGATGAATATAAATAAATTTTTTACTGATGGTACGAGTCTTCAAAAGATAAAATAATTAGGCTTCAGTAAATGTAGTGCCACTTTTCTTTGTTTAGAACCACAATGGCCACCTTTGCTAAGCTGCTATAATCTTCTAAGCACCATTCCACTAGAGACCAGTTCACAGTCCTGCAGAGTAGGCCTTATCAGACTCATTTCACATACAAGTAAACTGAACTCCAAGAGGTAAAGTGACATGTCCAAGGCTGGTTACACAGCTGGAAAAGGTAAGCTTTGAACCTAGAGCTTTTTACATTCAAATCACTCAGTTCAACATTACACTGCTGTGTGGCTTATGAGAGTCCCTGGGTTGTACAAATGGTTAACGTGCTCAGCTGCTAACTGAAAGACTGGAGGTTTGAGTCCATCCAGAGGCACCTTGGAAGAAAGGCCTGGTGATCTACTACCAAAAAAAAATCCATGAAAACCCAATGGAGCACAGGTCTACTCTGACATACATGAAGTCTCCATCAGACAAAATAAATTTGGCAGCAACTAGCTGGTAGCGTGCTTTATGTGATCTCACAAACACAATGTTGGAAGCACCTCCGAAATCATAATAATCCTAAATGCTCTACTTTGAGAATATGACACTTAAAAATATTTAACTTGTATCCCCCAAACTAAATGTAGCATGTACTTTAAAAAAATTATAGACAGAATTGAGGTCATCACTAAACAAAATTAAATTGCTAAAATATCTGATTCTGTAGAAAATTATAATACTTTTGCCAGAAAGCATGGAATGATATTTCAAAATTTTGCATGGAATGGACAGTGTTTTTTACATAGTATTTGTAATTTGGGCTACAATTACAATGAAAGATATTTAAAATTAACTTACTATGTGGATGGTCCTATTTGGTATGAAGACTAACTCTTTTCTTATAAGTTACTTACAGTTTGGTAAGGGAGATCAATGCATATATTATTCATTTAACAATTTACATATATTGAAATATACATGTAAATATTGGAGGTACAGATACAGATAAGATATTGACTTCTTCTTTAAGGAGACTGTAGCCTAGTGGATTTTTTTACTGAAATGGTATATTTCTTCATATACCAGGATGCCTGCTCTATAAATACAGCTAAAAAAAAAATTCATACCAGTTTCCAAATGAGACCACCGTCAATAGAAGCATTCACTCATTTATTCTTTCAACAAATATGCATCAATGATCTATTGAGGGCCAAATTCCAAATTAGGTGCTGTTGTTAGTTGCTCTTGAGAGAACACAGATATGAATGAGGAGAAAGTCTAGAAGGAACTCATGATCTGTTAGGTACACAGTTGCGTAAATAAGCAAGACTAAGATAGAATAAGGCAATGTGTGTTGTGTCAGAACAGTGGATTCTATGTTACTTGTTATCATAGAGTTGACTAATGGATTTTGAGCTTTCACTTTGCGTCATGTACTGTGCTAAGCACTTACATATGTTGTCTCATTTAATCTTCACATCATCCCATTATCTATGTCCTATTACTCAAACAAACTTATAGGTAAGAAAATTGAGGCTTAAAGAAGTTGAGTAATTTGCCCAAGGCCACACAGCAAGTAAAGATTTGAGTTTAGGCAGTAGTCAGACGCCTGAATGCATTATCTTGACCTTGACCTACTAATGGAGTGCAGAGAACGGAGTTTCCAGCTCTGCCAAAGGGGAGCTGAGAGTCTTCCAACAGGAAATTCCCCTTAAGCTAAGTCCTGAAAGGTGATCAGGATATACTAAACAGACAAAGGAGTAGAGGAGGGAGGGATGGGAGTGATGACAGACTAGGCAGAGGAAACAGCGAACACAAAATCATTGAAGCAGGAACAAGAGTTAATAGAGTGCACCTTGGTATGTATAGTATGTGGAATACATATGTGCAGAAGAAATAGTATTAAGGACTCTAAATTTGGGACTATTTACCATGTGTCACACTGGTAAATAAATTATAAACTTATCACATTTAATGCTCAAAATAATTTAAGTGACATAGGTACTATTATAGGAATCCCTGGATGGTGCAAACTGTTAAGCGCTTGACTACCAGCTGAAAGGTTGGTGGTTCAAACCCCTCAGAAGTGCCTTGGAAGACAGGGCTGGCAATCTACTTCTAAAAGGTCACAGCCTTGAAACCCTACGGAGTAGTTTAACTCTGCACATATGGGGTCGCCATGAATTTGAATCAACTCGATGGCAACTAACAACAAATACTACAGATACTGTTATAACCCTAATTTTACATATAAAGAAACTGAATCTTTGAGATATTAATTAACTTGCCCAAATATATGGCAGAGCTGGGATTTATGCCTAGGTGCCAGATTATGAAGGCCTTGAGTTCCACTGTTTAGGACTTTGGATTTTTTTTTTCTTACATGCAATGTAGAAGCTGTTTAGCAGAGAAGTAATATAACTAGGTTTCTATTTTAGAAAATTTCTTCTGATTACCATATAAAAGAAAGAGATGAGATTTGAGGCAAGAGATTAGTAAAAAAAAAAAAAAAAAAAAAAAAAATCCCATTCAGGTAACAGAAGGTGAGAACTTAAACTGGGTTGGTGTCTATCGAGACAATGGGAGGGATTAAAAAATATTCAGGAGATTAAATAAGCAAAACTGGGCAGCTAGGAGGAGCTGAAAATAATTCCAAATTTTTTTAGCTTGGGCAACTGGAGAGATGAAAATTATTATTTTTACCCCTGCCCGTGTTTATAGGACAAACAAAATATCACAGGAACAGCAGGAAAGCTACAGGAAACCTAATCAGTTATTAAAGTTTTTTTCAAAAACCTTAAGGGACCATTGCTGGAAATGAATGTGGTACTGTTTGCTGTGATTGTGTGACTACAGCTACATTCCCTGAGGCAGTAAAATCACAAAAAAATTCAACATGACAAGCCAACATCTTATGGAATAAGCTTGTTCATTACTAGCCTAATTGAAATCCTAATTTCTTCCTAAATACATAGGCACATTTTGAATACAAAACAATTTAATGTTGGTGATGCGGGTTTTAATCACATTCAACCATAATTATTCAGATTTATAAAACACAATCAGGAAATGATTATTTACTTTTTAAAAACAAATTTTGTTTGAATTTGTCTTTGTATATCCTTTCCAGTGCAATTAGATGGATTTGAAATACAATGTACCTCTAATGCTTACACCTTGAGCCATGCAATATGCCAGATGATTTCCATGTATCATCTCATTTAATTATTATAAAAATTCCATGAGTTAGGTATTATTATCATCTCAGTTTTACAGATATAGAAACCAAAGCTTAGAGAATTAATTCATCTAAGGTCATAATTGAGAAAGAGTGAACATTCAGACTCAAACCACTGTGACTCAATAATGTATGCCAGTTTTAGAGTTTTCCCTTTTAAATTATCTTTATGAAAATATATTAGGCACTGTGATCATTAGGGTTGTGTGTCACCTTGGCTGGACCATGATTCTCAGTGGTTTGGCAATTATGACATAGTTTGGCAGTCGTATGATTATGTGATCACTTCTGTGATGAGATTTGATATAATGTGATCGCCTCCATGATGGGATCTGCTGTGAGTAGCCAATCAGTTGAAAGGGAGTTTTCTTGGGGGTATAGCCTGATCGAATGTAAGTGGACTTTCTGGCAAGGTTCGTGGACTTCTGCTCCCTCTGGATCCTGCAGCTCGCTCCTGTTTGTCTGACCTCCAGTTCCTGGGACTTGAGCTAGCAGTTTACCCGCAGTCTTGCCTGTCAGTCTTGGGATTCGTCGGTCTTCACAGCCTGTGAGCAAGAGCCCTGCTCTCTGACCTGCTGATCTTGGGTTCGCCAGCCCCTGTGACTACATGAATCAGGAGAAGCCTCCAGCCTGACCCACGGATTTGGGATGTTCCAGCCTCTACAACCACATGAGCCACTTCCTTTATATAAAACTCTCTATAAAGATATTTCTATGGTTCACTGGTTTTGCTTCTCTGGAGAACCCAGCCTAAGACAGGTACACATCAGTCATATTACAGCTAAATAGAGTATGGTTCAGAAGCACAAGATACATGTTTCCTACCATAAAAAGCAATATGTTTAGTAAATATGTCCTTTGATAGAAACACAATTACTTTTCATACTGCTAAATTCTACCACAGACCTGCTTTTAAAACTCAAGTATTCAGTTCAATTTAGACATTTCATTTAGTATCCATCTTCAAAGAAACATGCATCAATGCAATATTAAACATATTTCACTTGAAATTTTAATTACTCTAAGTATCTCAGGGGATTGCATCTGGTTTATGAAAAACATACAATAGTGCTTGCATGAGTCCTTTTCTTGTTATCCACTAAACAGATGCTACAAAGGTATTATTATGGCAGAGAATCAGATAGTAAAATACAGTCATCTAGTCAAAATTTTTTTCACATACAAAATTGATTCACTTTCTCTGTTTCTGACATGTCAGACCAATATTGTGCTAGACATTTTTCAAGTATTACTTATTTAATTCTCACAGCAGCTAAATACAGTAGATATTAAATTGAGTCCACAAATGATGAAACTAAGACCCAGAGAGACTGAATTATTTGTTCAGTATCACCCAGAGTGACAGTGAAACCTTTGTAATTTAGGTGACAAAATACAATATTTTTATTATAATAATTGTAAAAGACACTTAGTATACATAATCTAATTTTATTTTAGAGTCTACTTTCACATGTCATAGCTGTTTAGCCTCCACTCTAAGTTTAACTTCTCTTAAAGCATATATCCCAAGATGCGCAGCTGAAAGAATTGTATCCTTCTAAAGTAATCAGTCTGTATTCTGAGCAAATAATCTGAGAAGCTGAACTATATGAAGAAGAATGGGGGATCAGGATTGGAGGAAGACTCATTAACAACCTGCATTATGCAGATGACACAGCCTTGCTTGCTGAAAGTGAAGAGGACTTGAAGCACTTACTGATGAAGCTCTAAGACCACAGACTTCAGTATGGATTATACCTCAGCATAAAAAAAACAAAAATCCTCATAAATGGACCAATAAGCAACATCATGATTAATGGAGAAAAGACTGAAGTTGTCAAGGATTTCATTTTACTTGGATCCACAGTCAACGCCCATGGAAGCAGTGGTCAAGAAATCAAAAGACGCATTGCATTGGGCAAATCTGCTGCAAAAGACCTCTTTAAAGTGTTGAAAAGCAAAGATGTTTCCCTCAAGACTAAGCTGCCCCTGACCCAAGTCATGGTGTTTTCAATTGCCTCACATGCATGTGAAAGCTGGACGATGAATAAGGAAGATCGAAGAAGAACTGAAGCCTTTGAATTGTGGTGTTGGTGAAGAATATTGAATATACCATGGACTGCCAAAAGAAAGAATAAATCTGTCTTGGAAGAAATATAACCAGAATGCTCCTTAGAAACGAGGATGGCGAGACTTCATCTCATGTACTTTAGACATGTTATCAGGAGGAACCAGTACTTGGAGAAGGCCATCATGCTTGGTAAAGTAGAGGGTCAGAGAAAAAGAGGAAGCCCCTCAAAGAAATGGATTGACACAGTGACTGCAACAATGGGCTCAAACATAACGATTTTGAGGATGGCACAGGACCAGGCAGTGTTTCATTCTGTTGTACATAGGGTCACTATGAGTCGGAACTGACACAAAGTAATCAATAGATTTCTAAAACTAATAATATAGACAAAAATACCCTTTAAACTTGAATTGCCTTAAAAATGAGGACATGGTTAATTTTTAAAAGTTAACATAAAAACTGTTTTTTCTTCTGCCAGAATTTTTCACCACTGAATTCCTATAGGTAGTTCTGAAAATATCTTGTTATTTAGACATTAAACAACAACAAAAAAAAATTAATCTCCTCATATATATAGTAAGGGATAGTCATCAATTTTTGCCGTATTGCTATTTTTATAGTTTAAATTTTCCAGTCATCATCTTATGGATAAAATCTATATTCCAGGGTGACTGCTATGTTCACTTATAGCACCACCCTTTATGCCCCACTACCTGCCTCTGCTCTCTTCTGATCTCACTGCCCAGCGTTCAGAACACCCAAGTCCTTGCAGACTTCAACTGTACCTCCATATCCTGGATTTCTTCTCAGAAAAGTACCAGTGGATAGGAATTGCAGAGAGCAGTTTAGGGTAATGAAAAGCGTCAAAGAAACCTAGGTTTAGTTCTTATTAGCTGTTAGGGCTTGGGCATGCCCCTGAATCTCTCCAAATGTCTGTGATACAGAGACTCACTTAACTTGAAGAGCTAGGGTAGGGATTAGAACAGTATCAACAAAAAAGCCAGATTTACAGGGGAAATGTAATAATTCACAGTTTAATTATTGTTAATATAAGGAAGCCATCTCTAATGATCAGAGCTGCATAACAACGGAATGAGCTGTGTGGTGAGGGGAGGAGCTTTCTGTCTCTAAAAGTCCTCAGAAAATGCTGGACATTGACTAATCCTAGATTCGAGCAAAATAAGGAATGATTGTTGGGATCCTTCTAATCTAAATGCTTTTGAAGAATTCTTGCCTGATCTGGCCCCAACCTAGAGTTCTGGTGTCTAGCTTAGAGTCTGGTACAAGGAAGGTGCTCAAAACATTTCACTTTCCACCTCTTCCACTCCCATGCACTGTCTTGTCTTCCTTTCCCTCCTTCTCCTGATAGGCAAGGCTCTGACTCACTGACTTCTTTTCTGTTTGTAAGATACAATTTTAAAGGACTCCTCCCTCCTATTCCCTTTTGTCTTGAGGCAACTGGAAAAAGAGCTTCATATAGAATGGCTTCCAGGACTTAAGAAGACAAGTGTCATTCATTCATGATATAGTGGCAAATGGCCTATTTAGAGAAAGTGTATGAACATGAGTTTGACCAACTTTGGGTCAAATGTGGGCTGCACCACTTCCTAGCAGTACATGAGGAGATTCACTTAACCCATCTGAACCTATTTCCTTATCTGTAATATGGGCTAATACTTAACATTGCATGTTCATTTAGAATATTAAATACCTAAGTTATATGAAATACTTTGGATAGAATCTTATGTATACCAACAACCAGTTGCCTTCAAGTTGATTCCTACTCCAGGCAACTACATGTGTGTTAGAGTAGAACTGTGCTCCATAGGGTTTTCAGTGACTGATATTTTTAGGAAGTAGATCACCAGAACTTTCTTCTGAGGTGCCTCTGTGTCGTCTCAAACCTCCAGTCTTTCAGTTAGCTGCCAAACATGTTAGTCATTTGCACCACCGAGAGACTCCTCCTTAAGTATAATACCTACTAACATATAACAAATGTTACATTTCTTCCTTTACTTTCTTTGCTATTAACCAAAATTAGCTCCTAACACAGCAAAAGGTACTTGAAGTTGTTTAAACCTCACAATGTTTATTAAACACATCATTTTGCAATTAATAGTATCATTATGTGGCAATACTGTATAGTATAAAATAATTCATACTTCAGGAGAAAATATTATTAAATATAATTTGGAGTACACTGAAATCAAATAGGAGTATCCAGTGAAGCCCATGTCAGACTGCATAAAAATTAATACTAAGTTAAAGAAGCAAAACAAAACAAATCTGGCTTAATTATCATAAGTATTATATACAAATTTATTTGCACTGAGACATTTTGAGAATTCTTTTTATAAGAGTCTGAAGTGAGAGAATTCAGTTATTCTGTGAGAAAAACTGATCAAGTATGCTAACTGAAATATCAGGAGAATAAAAATTTCCATAAAACCAGATCTTACTCCCTGGACTCTCCGTTAACCCAAAACTAAAACCACTCCTGAGGCCAACTCTTCAGACAAAGATTAGACTGGGCTGTGGGATACTTGTGAAGAGTGTGCTTCTCAGCTCAAGGAGATACATGAGACTAAATGGGCAGCTCCTGTCCGGAGGTGAAATGAGAAGGCAGAGAGGGTCAGGAGCTGGTTGAATGGACATGGAAAATCAGGGGTGGAAAGGAGGAGTGTGCTGTCATAGTATAGGGAGAGCAACTAGGATCACATAACAATGTGTGTATAAATTTTTTTATGAGAAACTATTGAATTGTAAACTTTCACTTAAAGCACAATTTAAAAAAAACAGATATCACTCAAACATAATTTAATAACAACATAGTATGATAACATTATTATTTATAAGCCACACTATATTCTTTATCTCAGATAATATTGCAAAAACCTGCAAGGTTGGCATAAATAGTATATTCTAAATGAGAAAAGACTGAGAGGTTTAATGACTTGCTCAAGATAACTCGGTGAGTAGGGGTGGTGTCTGGATTCAAACCTTGGTAGGCTTTATTCCAAAGTCCTCCTCCTTTGTTTTGTGTTTTTAGTTACTATGGAAGACACATCGGATAATTTGAGCAAAGAAAAGCAGAGGCTCCTATGTAATCACTCAGTTTCCGGCTACCCTGACTCCATGCCCAGCGTTGAGCCTGCAGTCAGCCACGGCAACACATCCTGCCATCACTCACTCCCTGGTCTCCCACTTAAACTTCTGCCAAGACATATGTGTCAGTCCTGGATCCTGGACTTTCTCCAGTTCCTGCTCCTCCATTCTCGATCTCAAGTTGTAGAACAGAATGCTGTAGATGAGACCTGTCAGAGAGCTGGGTGAACACTGCAGACCTAGGAAGAGCCACTTCAGTGGGGCCGTCTCCTCTTCCTCTTGGATACACTCCCAATCATGGTTGACCTAGACCTTTTCTGCTCTTCACAGGCCCCTGTTCCCAAACTCTTTCTCTTACTCCCAACATATTTTTTTCTCTTTTCTTAAAGATGCAGAATTCCAGCAGGAGAGAAGACTCCATCTTCTCTCATTTTCATCTCTGTCTGAATTGGAAGCTCAGCTCTTCCAGTTTTTAGCTGGTGACTTTGGTTAAATCACTTAATCTCTATCATCTCAGGCTTCTATTCTTTATCATAGAAATTATGACATTTACTTTCAAGAGTTATTGTGAAGAAAAATGTGTCTAGTACAGCACCACACTCTAAATAGCTATGTAATGCCTGCTAGATCCTGTTGCCTGATGCTCATCCCTGACCACCTTCTCCGGGACTCTGCTCTCTTGGACTTACTACATGTTAAACATGGAAGCAACTTTAGACGTGTTGGAGGCTGTTTTTAAATTTTTATTGATAAGCAAACTGAGTCCTCAAAAATGGAAGGAATGTACTCACAGCAGAGAGTGTTCTGGAATTTAAATCTTACGATTCCTAATATTTGGCAGTTTCCTTTACACCTCACTTTCAGTGTCTTCATTTTCTTCTTTCTGTGGCTCTGCCTAAACTTCAGAATAGAACCTTCACATAACCTTACTGACTCATCCAGATCACAACCTATTCTCTTTCTTCTTTCTCTGAATATCTTCTCAAATAATACACAGCTGTGGCTTCTATTCTTTTCTTATCCCCTCTTCCCTAAACAACCCATAATTCAGTTTCAACTTCTTGTCTCTGTTGGAATTACCAAATGCCTTTTTTTTCCTCAATACTTATTCTCCTTTGCTAAGCCATATGTCTGCTTTATTTAGTTTGATGTCCCAAGAGCCTAGCGTGTGCTTGAGACATAGCATTCAATATATATTTGTTGAATGAATGAATCATCAGTAACATCAGCTTCCCTATTCTTGGGTTTCTCTCCTTTATTGCTGTAGTACTACATTTCTTAGTCATCTTTGCTAAACCCGTTTTTGTCCTCCACCTCTTATCATGGGGATTTTCAACTCTCTGGTTCTCTCTGAAGGAGCCCTGGTGGTACAGTGGTTATGCTCTTGGCTGCTAACCAGAAAGTCAGCAGTTTGAACCTACCAGCCACTCTGAGGGAGAAAGATGTGGCAGTCTGCTTCTGTAAGGATTAAACCAAACCAAAACCATTACCATCGAGTCAATTCCAACTCATAACAACCCTACAGGACAGAGTAGATCACTTGTAGATCACTATGGAAGCAGTTTGCCACTTCTTACCCCTGCTAACCTTTTGGTAATCAGCCAAGAGCTTAACCACTGCACCACCAGGGCTCCTTTTGGAAAGATTACAGCCTTGGAAACCCTACAGAGCTGCTTCTACTTTGTTCTATAGGGTCCCTATGAGTCAGATAGACTCAAAGGCAACGGGTTTGGCTTTTGGTTCTGTTTCTGTCTGCATGCTCCCCATTATCACAATATTAACATGGCTGACTTTCAAGTCTGTAGCTGCAGCCTAACTCTCACTCCTAAACCTCAGTGCTGCACTCCGACTCGTCAATGTTCACTAACCAAGTGGATGGTCCCCAAAGTTAATGTGCAAATGCAAATAAAACCAAATTTATCATCTCTCCTAATTTCCCTATTTCTGTCGACATTATCATCATTCTCCCAGAACTCCAGGCTTAAAACTTTGAAATGTCCTTGGCTCTTCCTTTGCTTTTACCCCCTTCCCATTAATCAGTCACTAAGTCTTGACAGGAAACACTGTGGTGTAGTGGTTAAGTGCTACAGCTGCTAACCAAAAGGTTGGTAGTTGTTTTGTTGTTGTTTTTTAAGCCTTGACAATCCTCTTAAATATTTCCTTTTCCTCTGTCTCACGTGCCCCCCTATCCTACCAACCCCAGCCATTCTTCTTGACTTTTCTAACTCCAACTCATCTTTCCTAAATATTACTTCCTCAGAGAAGCCTTCTATGACGTATCAATTTAAATCAGGCCTATATAATCTTCTATCATTCCTTTTTCTTCTGTTTAGCTGTTACCGTATACGTATTTGTTACGTCATCTGTCTCTTCCATTAGTCTACAAACTCCATGAAGGAGGGGCCGTGTCTATTTTCTTGATCAATAATGCACACCTTCTGCATTTGTTTGCTTACCTCCCCCTCCCCCACACAGGTATTTTCATAAGCTCGCTATGCTAATTTTTTTTTTACAGCAACACGTGGAAGAGGAATGGCATGGTGGTGCTCACGAGGATGCCTTGAGGGAGTAGGGCAAAACTGGCAAACAAACGCAGAAATCCCTCATTATTTGCGTAAAAATATGGCAGTTGTTAAATAAGAAATGAATTAATAATTATTAATAATGATAAAGCTTTTTTCCCAAAGAGCTTTCATTTGGTCTTCAGAGTCATTTATACAATACTTCTAAAGAGTTTCACTAAAAATGCTTAAAAATAAAAAAAAAATTTATACACTTAAAGAGACTTCCTTTATTTGAGAAGAATGTGCTTAAGTAGAACCCACAATTTCTTCATTATGCCAGATGAATGAGGTATTCCAATGCTTGAATTAACTGAGTCATCTTTCTTTAAAAAGAAGAAGGTGCCATCATTACAAGAAAGACTATAAGGTAACCACATTTCACATGAGTCAGTTTCAGTTGTGTGCACAGTAGCAGGGCTTACTCAATTTCTCTGAAGAAAGTCCTGAAACCCTGACTTATTCTAAATTGTTGACCTTTTCTCCCTTAGATCAGATCTGAACAAAGACACAAGAAAATAAAGGGTGGGGTTTCCACCTAGAAAAGCTGTGGGTATTGAACCTCGTGGTTCAGCAAATGGAGGAAGCAAATGTTTGCCATTCATATTTTCAAGAGTCAAATAATTCTCTCTGAAAAATGATCCTCCCTTGAGGATAAACAAGGATAGCTCTATTCTATAAAATGTCCCTCCCAAAATTATACTTTTCTCCAAATACTAACATATAATTGGATACTTGGTTCTCAAGTGCTGGGGTTAGAGGAAAAAAAAAAAGACTTTGGCATACAAATTTGATGATAATTAACATAAGCAAATTAGCCAGGTCCTCTTCAACTTTGAAAATCTTCTCAGCTACAATGTTAAATAAGAGATTAAAATAGCTTTTCAGGCTGCAAAGGTATATAAGAGCTCCTGAATCATTTTTTACTCCCTTCTAAATAAAAAAAAAAAAAAAAGGATTTAAAAAAAAATAATGCTAGCAGTATTCAGTCATGCAAAGTTTGTATTTATCTCTCTCTCTCTGTCTATCTGGAATAGATTCCACAGCATAGTACATTACCACATTGCTTTCTCAATGTGGTAATAATAGCAGTCAATATTTCTTGCCATATACCATACTAAAGTGTGTGTATAATTAATTTATAATCTCATTTAATTTTTAAAATCTCTTTTTTAAAAAGCCACTACTATTATCCCAATTTTGCACCTAAAGGCTAGTCTTCAGGAATTTTAAGTATCTTGTCCATTTTTCTATCGTTAGTAAATGGTAGTAATTCAGTTTAAATCCATATCTGTCTAATTTGAAAACTCACATTCCCTGTCTGATACACTATCTTCACAGGTGCCAATTCCTAAGCCATAAGGAGTCCAGACCTGGGTCCTACTATGTATTTTTCTTTCTTCCTGTAAAGTATTTAAAAGAAGAAACATTTGCTTTCAGAGTATACTCTTCAGAGTCAGGCAGACCTGGGTTTGAAGACCAGCTTAGCCATTTCATCTCTACAAAACTAGGGAATATTATTTATTCCCCCTGAGCCTCCAATTCTTCATTGATGAAATGAAACCATTAACCAGACAGTCATTTCTTCCTTTATAAAGCAAATATTAATAAGCACCTACTAGTGCTTAAGAGCTCAGCTGCTAACCAAATGGTCAGCAGTTCAAATCTATCAGCTTCTCCTTGGAAACCGTGCGAGGCAGCTCTACTTACTGTCCTGTAGGGTCACTATGAGTCAGAATCAACTCAAGAGCAACAGGTTTTTTTGTTGATGTGCCAGGTAAAGAGCCTTGGTGGTACAATGGTTAAGCACTTGGCTGCTAACCAAAAGGTTAGCAGTTCTAACCCACTTAGTGGCTCTGTGGGAGAAAAGACATGGCAATCTGTTCCCATAAAGATTACAGCCTACGACACCCTATAGGGTAGTTCTATTCTGTCATATAGGGTCACCATGAGTCGGAATCAACTCAACAGCAACCAACAGCAACAACAACATGTGACAGGTGGAGTCCCCGGCTGGCAAAACGGTTAATGTATCTGCTACCCTAAAGGTTGATTGTTCCAGTCTACCCAGAGGTTCCTCAGAAGAAAGGCCTGGCAATATATTTCTGAAAAATCAGCCATTGAAAACACTATGGCAGACAATTTTGCTCAACACACATGGGTTGCCATGAGTTGGAATTGACTCCATGGCAACTGGTTTATGTGCCAGGTATCTGGCTGGGCAGTAGGTATAGAGAGATGCATAAGTAAGAGAGAGCCCTGATTGTCAAGTAGTGCATGGCCTAGGTTTTCAACATGTCGCCCAGAATCCATGTGAGTACTATGACTTAAAAATGCGAAGCATTTTGATATTCAAATGGCTTGAACACTATTCCCCAGAGTTCTTCATAATTAATTAATTAATTAATATTCTCACTTTTACAAAGTTCTCTCATTTCCCACTTCTTGATTGGTTCCTCTAGACAGAAGCCCTGCTTAACCTGAATCTATGGGTAGTGACTAATTTATTCATGTATATATGCATTTGTTATTTAAGAAGGCACGTGAGCATGCACACGTGTGCACACACTCATTTCTAGAAAGGATTTGAGGTGACTTGTTAATTTAAGAACTTTTTAGCTGGTTGCTGTTAGCAACAGTCTTTCACAGTTCTGCCTAGTTGGTCAGAACAATTTCTTAAAGGGAGTGAAGCATTTGAAATAGATCAGCTAACAAATGGAAAATAAACTAGTTTTTACTGGACTTTATTTGAAAGGATTTACACAGGGATTGGTAATTCTAGTTTAATCAGGATGGAAAAGATGATAGTGTTGAGAAGCCTGTCACACATAGGGGAATTTCAAGCCACTGTGAGCTTCTCTCCCTGAACCTAAACATGTGTCTACATGTTTACAGTGAAGTCAGAAGACCAGAGCACCAAGGGTGCCAGATTCCTGTGATGGCACTGGAGCCAGACCTCATCGTGTGAAATGCATGACTGGCAATTGTTAACAGCCAAATCAGTCAGCTCCATTAAAGACACTAGACAATATATGGATTTGGGACTGTCAGACAGCCGAAAGCTGGTGTCAGTTTATAAGCAATAAAAGCAAAACAAATCCATTCCAGCTGTTAGGAAACTATGAATAGTTTAAAGACAGATTTAAATTAATTCATAAACATTGCCGTATGGGGGTTTATGTTTATAGTCATTCTTTTATCCATTCATGCCTTCACCAAGTACTTATCAACCAACTTCTAGGAGTCAGGCATTGGGCTCAGTATCAGGGGATGAGGAATTAATTTATTTGTTCATTCAAAATATATTCATCAAATACCTCATGTCATCGATTGAATTGTGTCCTCCCAAAATATGTGTCAACTTGGCTTGGCCATGATACCCAGTATTGTGTGGTTGTCCTCACTTTTGTGATCTGATCATCCTCCATTTTGTGATGTGTTGTGAATCCTAGCCTCTGTGCCTATAGTAAGAACCCTGGTGGTGCAGTGGTTAAAGCGCTCAGCTGCTAACCAAAAGTTCAGCAGTTTGAAACCACCAGTTGCTCCTCGGGAGAAAGATGTGGCAGTCTGCTTCTGTAAAGATTTACTGCCTTGGAAACCCTATGGGGCAGTTCTACTCTCTCTTATAGGGTCTCTATGAGTCGGAATTGACTCGATGACGATGGGTTTGGTTTGGTTTTTATGCCTATGGTTACAGTCTCATTTGGGAGTGAGCTGTTCATTATGTTAATGAGGCAGGATTATGTCACGTTAATGAGGATTAGGGTGGGATGCCACATTCTTACTTAGGTCACAGCCCTGATCCAATGTAAGAGGAGTTTCCTTAGGGTGTGGCCTGCATCACCTTTTATCTTATAAGAGATAAAAGGAGAGAAAAGTGAGCAGAAAGGGGGGGACCTACTGCCTCCAAGAAAGAAGAGCTGGGAGTGAAGCATGTCCTTGGACCTGGGGTCCCTGTGCTGAGAACCTACTATGCCCAGGGGAAGGCTAATGCCAAGACACACGGAGATTTCCAAGGAAAGCTGGGCAAAAAGATGTTGAAAGGAGACAAGGACCTTCCCCCAGAGCCAACGGAGGGAGAAAGCCTTCCCCTAGAGCTGGTACCCTGAATTCAGACTTCTAGCCTCCTAAACGGTGAAGAGGATAAATTTCTCTTTGTTAAAGCCATCCACTTGTGGTACTTCTGTTATAGCAGCATTACATAACTAAGACACCTCATTTTCCCCTCTGCTCTCATGGAGTAGAGTTCAGTAGAAAGTATATGCAACTAATAATACCCTAAAAATAAAGTATGATGGGTGTCATTCTGGAAGACACATAGGAAGATTTAATAAAAGTAGGACAGGTCCTTTCACTTTGAAAGTAACACTAGATCTCAGTTGCCTAAATAATTAAATATAAAAGTTTAAATAGAGAATTAAATATAAACCATTTACTAATTTAAAAAACATTTATTGAGGCTTTAGTATTCTCCAGACACATACTAATAGCTAAGCGTTCAAGATGTTAAGTCACAGGCTCTGACATCTCATGATATTTAAAGCCTGTGACATTATAGTTTAATATGATAGAAATAAATCCATGACTGCATAGGGGTAGACAGGAAGAGTGGCACCAGGAATATTTTCCTTGAGGAGATGACACAACTGACTGCTGAAGAATAAGCAGACATTAGCCATATTACTGAAATTTCTTTGATCATCCCCTTCCTTGTGAAGGGCCCATATCATCGTGAACCGCTGGGCAAGTGTAGAGGGGATAAATATTTAATTTATTTCCTAGAGAAACTAATAACGTTCTTGCTGAATAGGCAAGTTGAATATTTATGTACAACCATTAAACGAAAGTTCAAAGTGCTGTATGATTCAGAGCCAAAAGCAGGTGTACAGACACATGTGCTTTTGGGGCTCCCACTAGCCAGGCTATAAGCAATGGAAGAAATGCAAACTGTTCAATACATCAGGATTGTTCTTTTGAAAGTAAGCAACTGTAAACACACCTTGTGAAACATCTCATTAACATTTTATAAATGGCATATTGAAACATCTTGATAGATTGACCACAATTTAACATGGAATTAGATCAAATGGAACTGAATCTCCGATAGGTAATAAAGATCTTAAAAAAACCATCGTCATCTGTACAACTCTAGGGCTGACAGAATGCATTTTGGAAAACCTGCTCCTCCAAATGGGAAGCAATCTTGATATGTACCTAGTCAAAAAGGCTAAACCTCTAAAAATCTATTTAAGGCCATTCATTATCTCTTAACTTGCTGAAAATTCAGTTGTACTGGAATTGAACTTGCTTCAGTAAGAAATTAAGTAAAAGAAAACGTCATTAAATGTAAAGAGGACAAATTAACTTAACAACAGCAAAAGGAAGTCAAGTGTTTGTCAAATAAATCCCTTCTCTTGAGATGTGAAGATTGTAAGCCAATGCCAAATGTTTTTTAAAGATTGCAGAACACCTAGCTATGCTAGGGTAAAGTAATCACTTTGGGTTGACTTTTGGTCAAAAAACTTAGGAGTTACCCTCCTGAATTCATTTGAATGGAATCACACATATGCATGAGATCCTTGCAACATCTAAGAATTATCCAGGTCTGGCAAACACAAGACACTGGAAGCAAAATCTTAGGCTTTGGTGATGTTACTGGAAAGCTGGTTTCTCCAGGACCAATTTTATAAGTGATTATTCTGTGCCTCCCTAGAATGCAGAAATCCCACCACCTAAGCATCTTTACACAGAGATGAAAATTTTCATTTCTCAGTCAAAGATATATTTGGGTCCACAAATCTCCATGGGAGAGTAGCTGAGCTTTTGGCACATAGCGCACACAAACACTTCTTGAATTTCTTGGCTTGACGCTAAGAGTATAAATAACTGAAAATGGAGCCATACATGAAACAAATTTGACTGGAAGTGGAAAAGAAATATCCAGGGCCTGGACCTCTAAAGTAGGATGTAAAAGAATGACAGGTGCAATTTGATTTGACTTGTTATGCATTTGCTGAGCTTCTGTACTTAGCACTCTTGGCCCCTCAAGACTCAACTAAGTAGCACGCACTTATTTTGACCACATAAATGAGCGTTATGGGGCAAGCACCAACTTCACTCTCTGCTCTTTGCCGTATCCTAGAAATATCTTGGTTCAAGGCTTTGGAAGCATGATCAGTCCCTAGGAAATGCTTAAGGAGGGACAAGCAAGGAGAAGAAAGACTTGCACTGGGCTGAGTCAGAAACCTGGGTTTAACACCAGTTCCACTACTTATACCCTTTGTGACCTTGAGTAAGGCACAGAGTTATTTATGAAGTGTAGATATAAAAGGGACTTTAAAAGACATCTAGTCTAGTTCCAACTAGTTACTTTTCACCCGAATAATATCATACAGAGATGGTCTTCGGTATGATGCTTGAACATGTCTAAGTGAAGAGAATTTGAAACACAATGTGCTGCAGTTTCCTCACCCACAAATTATCTACTTCATAAGCTATTGTTGTTGAGGGACAAAAGATAACTAATTTCAGAATGCTGTCAAAATAATGATGATAATCATCTTACAATATGAATAAGAGCAAGATTGAGGAGTCTTTTTAAATTGTCAAATAAAGCCATCACAAAGTGAGAAGCCCTGCATGCAGCAAACAAATACATAATCCCCATCCCCAGCATCTGAAACCCCATGACCACCTTCAATTAAGATACTTACTGGAATTTAATTTACTATTTTATAAGAAGAACAAAGGTGCAGTTTACATAGTCCTGATTTCCTACTTTCCTACAGCTATTTTTTTTTTCCTTGCAGAGTTTTCAAGATAAAAATTCAAAAACCCAGAGCTCTGGAGGATGCCTGCTCTCCCTTCAGCCAAAACAGGCATCCGGTTTTACAATAAATGAGATCATAGCATCCCCACTCATACTGCTATAGATAAGAACCTGTCAGCATTTTCACTATAAAACCTTTTTCTTCCCTCTGAGTTGAGAAACCAACCATAGCAATTTGTTGGGGAAATAGCTCCAGCAAAGGGCAATGTACCAGGCTCAAGCACTGAGAGAAAATGTTTTCATTTAACAGACCTCAAGAAAGGTTTATTTGGGAATTAGGCAGGCTGCAGAATCCCAAAGAGCATTTCTTTATGATGGTCAGTTAGACTTTTAGATAAAAAAAATAAGGTTTACTCATATTTAAAGTAAGATTTTCTCAGGCAGCAGATGTTAGGAAAAGGATTATCTATTTAAATACCTTCAGGCATCAGTACCTCTGGTATGAACAGCTATAATAACATACACACTACTGAATCTGTGCTCATATGGAAGACGTTTTGTAGGTTGGGAACATCCTCTCATATACTCTCTGAGGTGAAATCATGGGGGATGGGTTGTACCAGCACTATTTCAAATAGGAGAAAATGGAATATATTAATAATGTGGCAGGGATGATAATAAAACCTTCCCTAGCATACTGATGGCACATAATGAATACTCAGTAAGATGAGTTGAATATAGTTAAAATGTGATCTAGTTCACACAGTGAGCTCTATTCTTCCACACTCTTGAGTCATAAATGTGAAAGCTAAAAATCTTCTTTCTAGAATATTTCATACTATGCTAATACAAGCAAAACTGAAATGAGGAGAGGCTGTATCTGAGGGAGTTAGAGGAAGGAAACTAATATTTATTCAATGGCTACTACATGTCATAAATTTTTAGTTGACTTCTTATTTGAAGGAGCCCTGGTGGGGCAGTGGTTAAGTGCTCGGCTGCTAACTGAAGGTCTGTGGTTCCAATTTATCAGCCGCTCCGCAGGAGAAAGGTGTGTCAGTCTGCTTCCATAAAAGATTTACAGCCTTGGAAACCCTATGGGACAGTTCTACTCTGTCCGATAGGGTTATTATGAGTCAAAATCGACTCAATGGCAATGAGGGGATTTCTTATTTGTTTTGTACAGCAAACCCATTAAATATAGCTTATCTCCATTGTACAGATGAGGAAATTGAAGCTTAGAGAGGTGAAAGAGCTTCCCTAAAGTCACAGAGCTAATGTTTTAGTCACATAACACCTTTTAATACCAAGGTCTCACCTCTGGTACTTCCTGCTCCTATGTTTGCCTACCCAAGAGCACACTCAGGCTTGAGACTTACGCAGAGTCTCTCTGCTTGGTTCAGATGCTAAGGCAGGGTAGAGTGTAGTGTTGTCTAATACTTTCTCCCCCTATCCCTCCCTCTCCTCTTCTCTCTTCCCACTCTATCCAAGGAGAAGGCATACTTTGGAGGTTACACCACGACTTTCCGATATCTTGTTCTTTCAATGTGAAGAAATGAGTGTTTGATCACAGAGATCAGTGGTAGATTTGAGGCCCAAATCAAACTTTTTTTTTCTTTCTAACCAAGTTCAAGGCCTTATAAAGCTCAGGCCAAGTTCAGTCACCTGAAAAAGTCTTCTCTAACTATATCAGCACTCACTGATTGTTTTGTTCTCTCACTGTCTATAGCAGGGCTTCCCAACCTCTTGAAGTATGAGACTACTTTTAAAACATGAACTATTGTGTGGAACTTCACTTGATATTAGTTGTACATTTGAAGAAATAGAATTACATAAGGATTCTACACATAAGGAGCTCCCCTACAGGGGCTATTTTTAGTATTACATGAGCTGATTCATACAAAAGCCTTAGAACAGAACCTCGTATGTGGTGATTACTCAGTAAGGGTTAGTCCAACCTGCCTTGCTGGTTTTTTTTTTTTTCTTCACATTTTTACTTAGTTCTGGTTCTTCAGCCAAACTGAAAGGGTTCCCAAGGCAAAGACTATATTTCATAGTGTTTTAATATTACCATAAGGTGTTACCTACAATGCTGAACATCATAGACATGCTCAAGAGAGAACTAGAAATTGATTAATTGGCAAGCATACCTACATTTCCCCAGATGGAGATTTTCACCAAAGCACAACGAGGATGGTTGGAGACATGGCTCCAAGGGAAAGATCAAAGTCTCCTACTCTCAGATAATAAGCCAATTAACATGCTAGTAGCTATCATATTTTTTAAGATCTTATGGTAATGAGCCAATTCTACTTAGTTATCTCCTTATTAAAGAAGTGATATCATTAATACGTAGTTGGTTTAATCTATAATGTGGATGTTAAGGCAGTTAGAATGCATCTGGCCAGGATTTTAGAGATTATGGCACTTTTAAGTATACTCACTCATCAACTAAAATTATTTAAACCACATCAGAAATTTGGACAAAATTTAATAAAACTAACAGACCACCGCCAAAAATATTTTATATTAGAAATTATTCACAGACACATGGACATTGATGTTTCAAAAAAGGTATATTATTTATGAGATGTTCAGAAACCATCATTTGATACAATGTTCTCATTCAATTTGATCCAATAATGCTATACTTTATCACTGCTACAACATGCAATGCGTTCATAAGTCTGACAAGAAGATATATGTAAATCTAAATGGAAAAGTCACTTAAGTAACATTGAATGCTTTCTACTGTGCTACATCTGGAAGTATAATCTGTGATTTATAATGAAGTAAATTCATGACCTTTTGAGAAAACAACCTTAACTGCAACCAAGTCCCCATAATATGGAGATTCCATTGTATTTATAATCTCTTAACTCTGCTATACCTTACTAGCCAAGAATGACTTACTAGTGATGACATGTCCAGCTATCTCACTCAGATATCAACGTAACACATTGAGTTAATGTCTAGTTCTAAGTTTCAGGGAATATGACCTCTAGGAAGTTTGGTCACACAAAAGATTCTCAAAGCAAACTGTAAAAGTCAAATGACAAATGCACGATAACAAGATACACACCATGTTTTTTTTTACTTTGTTCATTCAGCAAATATTTACAAATATTTACAGACCTATCACTCAATCATTCATACCTTCAACAAATATTTACTGTCTTCCTTTTATGGAACAGGTACAATTTATTTACTGTATCTGTTAGGCATTCTGTACTAAATTAATATGATATGGTCCCTGTCCCTAAGGAGCTCACCATTTAGAGAGGCAACAGAGCAAATAAACGGAATTTACCACTGAATATTGCACCTAAGATGCACTCATTAAGTATTGGGTGCCACAGGAGTCCAGGGCTCATTTAACTCAGAAGAGACTGTGGAAGATTTCACCATATAAACTTTGGAACTTCATCTAAATAGCCGTACAAGGCAAAAGGCCTCATAACACATGCAAAATAAGCCTGGGATTTCTCAGGATCCTGAGTTCTATGGCAATAGTCCTTTTTGTGAACATATTTTAATGGCTGCATAACAGTTAATCATCTTTATCTTTGGATATTTAGGGATTTCACCCTAAATTTTCCACTATTAAAAAAAAAAAAAGAAAGACCTTGAACTGGTAAGTACACTTTGTCAAAGACGACAGAATTAACCAAAGACCTATGCAGACTGCCTGTTTGGGACATTCTGCACCTGTTTCACTCATTAGCTCATTTTTCATTTTCTCTTTCTGGGTCAGGTTTAATCTAGGTTTTCTTTCTTTTTTTGGTATGAATTATGTAAATGTCTAGATTTTGCTTTTTGTAGCATTAAAACACCTTAATAATGTGTTGGTAGGTTAGAGTGTATCTCATTTACCAATGAGATGTACTTTGACTGAACACTACTCAGTGGATTATTTATCAAAAATATTCACCATTTTCACTAGTATCCATAGTGGCTTCAATAAAATGTAATAAAAAAAATGTGTTCAATATTTACCATATGCCAAGCATTGTGCTAAATGTTTTTATATGTGATATCTCACTTAATCTTTACAAAAATCTTGCGAGGAGAGTCTTATTTTTCCTACTTTTACAGATAAAACTTGTCAGTTTCTTCTCTCACCCTGATTCCCAGAACTTCTAGTTCATAGCTAGAGGTCATGGCATAGGAAAAAAAGAACACTGAGTTAGAAATTAGGAGACCTTGAGTAAGTTACCTTTCATCTCTGTGCTTTAGTAACTTCATCTGGAAAATGAGAGTATGAATCAAACTCCTCTCTAAAGAGATAGCTTTCACAATGTGGCTGAGTCCTCTGACAGGTGTGCCTTATATTCAAATTTAGGTGTGTTCCCAGAAATGCTAGTGTAAATTATACTTTTAAAAATTGACTTATTAGAGACACTTATAGAAACCTTTTATTTGAAGGTACCCTACCGCAGTTAACTCGGGGAATGAATACAGTCTCTAGACCTAGACTGCCTGGGTTCATATTTTGGCTTGCTACTTAAAACTCTGGGCAAGTTACCTAACCTCTCTGTGCCACACATTCCCTGTCTGTAACACTGTGAGAACTAAAATACTCATCTCAAGGGTTATTGTGAGGATCAAATGAGTTGACATTTGTAAAGTACGTAGAACAGGCACACAGTCTGTGTAGTGGGATAGGGCTGTTGATGCTTTGATAGTGTAAGTAGCTGTCTCCTTAATATACATTTTGTAAAGTATATTTTGAAAATCTGGATTTTTTTTTTACATGTTACAAACTCTTAATCTAGTGCACATCAAAATGCTCACGGAACTCCTGTTAACTCAAAGTTTTAACCCTATTCACAGGAGAACAAACTAGATTATTTCTTACTTATAAACGCACAAAGTGCAAGGAAACTATTTAAAGCTGGAGAATGTTATGACATATAAAGTAACTCGTGGCAGTGAAAATTTATACAGCCATTTAAAAAAATAAATGTAGCAATACTTATCAGAAAGAGCCTTAAAATAATCAAAATATTTGATTTACTAATTCTAATTATCCTAAGAAAATAATCCAAAAAATACGTTCTCTAAGATATTTATTTTATTTTATTTTTAGTAGTATAAAATTGGGGGTAAAAAACACTACATATCCAAGATAAGGAAACACTGGTAGTTAAGTGCTACAGCTGCTAACCAAAAGGTCAGCAGTTCAAATCCACCAGGTGCTCCTTGGAAACCCTATGGGGCTGTTCCAGTCTGTCCTATAGGGTCACTATGAGTTGGAATTGACTCGATGGCAATGGGATTAAAGATAAGGATGGTTAGTGGTCATGCAGTCATTAAAAATGTTCACAAAGCTTAATATAAATCTAAAATATTCAAATGTAAACTCAATATGATTATAACTATATTTTGAAATTAAGCTGAACATAGACCAACAACAACAAAATAGTCCTGGGAAACTGGAAAAATATACATTAAAATATTGAGAGTTTTTACCACTGGGACTATATGTGTTTTCTAAAATTTGTTTTCTTTCTGATTTTGTTTTTCCTAATTTATTTCAATGAATGTGCATTACTTTAAAATAAAAACAAACAAAAAAATACACTTAAAAAAAAGATTCGGACACTGGCAATATCCTAAATATTCACATGGAAGAAAACTGTCCCACTAGTGCCAAAAATATACACAGTGATACATCAGTTGATGAAACCTCTGTGACCACCACTCTTTTATAACAAAGTTGACTATTAGATTAACAAATGAGCAAAAAAAAAAAAAAAAAACCATTTCCCTGCTGCAGAGACTCCCTGAGCCGGCATGGAGGCCTGGGAGGGGTAGAGAAGCCAAAAGGCAGAGAGCTGTCCACCAGAAAGGTGCTGACAGGCCTTCTGACATTGGGTGAGTCTAAGAGCACCCTCTGGAGGCCGGGAGACCACAGCCCACTTCACCTTTCTCTTCGGCATTCCCTTTTTTTCTCATGTCATTTTCCTTTTGCATCATCCAGTTTTATTTTCCTTCATGTCTCCCCTCTTTCCTTTCTCTGTTTGCCTGATAACTGTGGGGAGTGGAAGAAATAACTCTTGTAAAATACTTAGGATAGTGCCTAGACATTATAGATATCTAACCTAGCTGAATTCTTTCTTCCCTTCCGTTTACTTGTTTATTCCCTCAGCTCATCCCGTACTCTTTTTTCTTCCTTCCTCTTTTTTTAAATTTTCTTCCATTTTAACCTCCTCTTTACTCTTTCCCCTTGCTCTTTTGGGAGAGTCACCATATAGAATGGAGGAAAGCTGCTTTCTACCAGATGATTCCTTTCTTTTGGGGGAAGCAAGGGGTTAATGCAATGTTCAAACATTCAAGGAAAAATAGATTTCAGGAATCTACAACACTTTCAAGAACTTTCCCTATCCTGATCCATCAAATGAGATGGCATCTGATATGACCTAAGGGCTTGATGGTTTGATTGTATCAACAAATGGTTATTAGGGGGTAAAGGGAGAGGTTCATCACTAACATATGAGCTACATTTCATTCATATCTTCCTTTTATTTAAAAAAAAAGACAAAGCAGTGATGTAGACAACATTACAGTTTATAAAGCATTTTTAGAATATTAGGGAAAATAACAACTATTCCAACTTTTTTGTTTGTTTTTTGGCCTTGGAATTGTTGGTGACTGAAAAAGATGGTAAAGGAAGAGTCACACACAGGCACTGCTGTCCCTTGAACTATGGAAAAGATAAAGGAAAGACAACCAATATATAGGCTAGACTTTGGAATCACATTAAGAACTTGGATATTTGCAAGTGGAGAAAGCAGAGTTAAGTGAAAGTAAAGCTGATGCCTATTTTCAGATAATGGCATAGAAACTTCTATGAGAAAAGCAGGTCTTTCAGAAGGTGTTTCCATCTCCATGGAAAATCCATTCCCATAAGTAGCACTGTATGGTAATGGTAATGCATACAGACTGGCACAAAGAAAGGAGTAATACAATGGGGAAGACCTTTTGGAGCAAGGGCATTTTAATTTTTATAATGAGACCCTACGGTCAGAAAGAATTGTGAGTAAACTGTATTTTACGGAAGGGAGTGCAAGTATCTCCTTCCATAGACTTGGAATTATTGTAGGAAAGCAATGGTGCCATACCTACATTTGTATCTCTAATGCCTAACACAGTGTCTGGGATAGAGTCTGGCACAGAAAGACACTCCATGTTTGTATTTGATTAATTACACCGACTGACAGCCAGGATGCAGCAAGGGGTGAATTGGAGATAGCCAAGTCATAAAATAAAATTATTTTGGGTTTCCACCTTGAAAGTTCAAGTTCCTAAGCACCCTTTAAGCCATTTCTAGGTTTGGGATAACAAGAACAAACAGTTTGATTTTGAAACTGACACAGCCTATCCTACACATGGACGTGGCTTTAGACGTCTTCATTATACTAAATACCTTCCAGGAGAGAAAATAAATATTCATCCTAATAATCTTATTTTCAAACTTACTACAAAATATTAGAATGAATGAATGTTTTTGGAAGTTCCATATAGACATCTATGTCCTCTTTAGTTATTTTTCAATAATTATTTAAATTCCACTTTAATTGCCCTAAGATTCAACTAAAATTTTCATTTTACATTTTTCCTTAAATAAATATTGCAATTAATATAGTCACTTGCTACATTATTTGACTTTGATACCATAGAACACAGAGCTTTTCACTGTCATGTCTCTAGTACCTAGCATTTATTGGGTGCTCAAAGAATATTTGTCGATTAAATGGAACAATGGTATTAGGAACAATTCATTTTTAATTAATTTTCATGAATCTACTTCATTTTTTGTATGTATTATCAATATACAAATGGTGCCTACATTTTGTATGAACAGTTAGCATAGGACAGAGAAAAGTAACTTTGCTTTCAAATGATCAAGCTCATAGCAAAGATGAAGAATTTATCAAAAGAACGATCCTTATAGTGAAAGAAGTTCCTTCTAGCACTCATGACCCTCCCAGTGGAGGTATGACAATAAACTAGGATAAAGTATCAATCATTTAATGAATGCATTTATACTAAGCACTGCATGTATTTCATTTAAAGTGTATTTCACACAAAGACATAATAACACATAATACACTAGTTACTGCTGTAGCCATTTTGCAGATGAGGAAACGGAGACTGAGAGAAATCATATATCTAGGAACTAGTATATCTAGATTTGGAACCCAATCCTGTCTGTTATGCAAGTTTTCCGTATCATGTTCTGTTGTTATCTGTCAGATACTGCTGAAAACTTTTTCACTAGAGGAAGGCTAGAATAGAAGGTTCTAATATCTTCTCCATATCTAAGAGTCTAAAGTGGGCACTTATGATCTCTGAGATATATCAGGCAGCCTGTAATTTACCTATTTGTTAAATATGGTTATACTATTTGATGACATCATATAGGGTTTTAAGAATTATCTTACTCAAATACTTGGGAAAAGGGGTGGGAGAGACTCTTTAATTATTTTGTTTTCATAAAGAATTTCAAAGAAATTCTATGCATCTAATCACACATGTGATTTGGGTGTTTTACTCTACTGACATGGTTATTTCTCACCGAGTGAATTTGTTAAACCAGAACGACAAAAGGAAGAGAAGTTAAAGGAGATTAAACTAATGTAACTCTTCAGCTTTTAAAAAAAAAAGTTTGCTTGTAATTATACCAGTTTCCTCCAATATATGGTCTGAAAATCATGGAAAAGCTTAACAGCATAAAAGAAACTTCTTTGAAAATGAGGTTTAAGGGTTGAATGCTTATTCAACAACTTTCCCTACACCAATAACTTACTTGATTATTAATTTGTGTTTCATTTTCCTTGACAAATAATTCACCTTTGTAAATAATCATTTAGCACTGCAAAGCAATTCTTGTAAGTATATGGGAATGGATTTTAAACAGTAGCCATTGCTCAGATGCTGCTGTAAATGCAAGTAGTGAGTGAGTGGCTAGAAGCATAGAAGGAGAGGGGGAGGGTGGCATGTTGTGTGGGGAGAGGAGCTAACAAGTTTGTTATAGGTGCTGTTCATTCACACACATCTTCCTGACAGCAATGAACACACAAAATCTTCAACAACTTTAAGACCTTTTCAGGGGTTTCAAAAGGAGCATCTAGCTACTCATTCATATGATTTTTTTTTTTTAACTGACCCTAAGGTGCAACCTGTCATATTGGGTAAAAAACATAAATCTCTGGTAGTAACCATACCATTAAATAATTTTATGAAATACATCACTGGTGAATGTTAGAGCTGGAGGGAATGTCAGAGATCATCTCATCCATATTTCTTATTTTATAGAAGAAAACCTCAGACCCAGAGAAAAGATTCTCTAGGCACAGCCAATATAAGACTCACAATCCTGACTCCCAATTTTTTCATTAAGCCTACACCTCTTCTAAGCACTATCTATGAAGTTGAATACATATGTTTCACTAACTTTACTGCCTAAGGTGCTTGCCAGCTGTCCAATCCAGTCTCTGGTGTTATGTTTCAGAACAATAGGGATCGTGTGACTTTTATTCACTTACAAAGGTGAATTTTCTGTTACTTCAAATGTTGCTCTTCCCTTAGAGAGTCATCAAAGTGGCTACAAGAAGTGTTTTATACAAACAGGCTGAGGAACCCACAAGCTCTTCCCAATGAAACGAAGCAAAGCCTTGTACCTGGGAGTAACTGGAGACATGTACTCAGACCATTCACGGGCTAAGACTGCTCAAATGCCAAGTTCTATGTATCTTTTACAGGGGGTGCATTATTGGGGCCACCATGAAAGATCCATTAATATGCTTCAGATAAGGAGAAATGAATGGTAACCTGCTTCAAAGACCTTCAAACCTCATTTCTTTGAGAACACCAATCATCTTTACAAAAATCTGGGGTGGGACAGTTATTAGCTAGAAACTTCACGGAGTAACTGTGCCACCTCTTGAAAAAATTTCTGTGTTGATTTCAAGTTCATTGTATAAGCTGAGAGAAAAATACACCATTGGAGGGTAACATAAGCCTAGATTCGGATTTTCTACGTAAAATAAAATAGGCTCCTCATCTTTAAAATTGCCAAATTGTACACTGATGTGTTGAATTCAGCTCCAGCGACACCTACCACCTCAACTAACGGTGACCATGGTCCAAGCGGGTTGGGGCTCCAGGTGGTGGTAACCTGTGTTGAGTTCCAGGAGCTCTCAAAGGAGCGGCCAGGAGCCCAGTCACTAGCTAAGTGCATAATGAGATACACACAAGCAGAGAACCACCTAAAGCGCCTCCTTTCCGAGGCGTATCTGCTCTTGGGGCTTCTGTTTGTTAGCGACCAGGATTCTGTCACCACCGAGTTATCAACCCAAAATCGGACGCTGGAAAATCAGTGTGCTCTCCGGGCCCCCAAACCCAGCCGGCTCGCGGAAAGGGCAGAGCAAGTCGTGGCTTCCGTCACTCTCCCAAAAGGCAGACACATAAACAAACAACAAAAGGAATTGTTCGCTTCCCCAAGGGAGGCAGCATGCATTAAAAAGACATGAACCTCGTCCTACCTTGCATCCAAACATCAACGACAAAGTGTTGTTGGTGCAAGCAACTTTGCAGTGGCAAATCATTGGTGTAAAACAGTCAGGGTCCTTAACAACAGGGGACATTCCTTCCGGGCTGCGGCAGTGGCAGCTCGCTGGGGGACCCGAACACGGTGCTCGCCTGGCACATGGAGCGACAGCCTAGACCCAGCGGCCGATGCGATCGCTGCCCCCTGCGCCCAGCGCAGCCATCCCGGCGCGCGGGTGGAAGCAATGCCGCCGGCAAGTACCAAGCGTCTCGGGGTCTCCCTTCCCTGGGGAAAGAGGAGTGGGGGTGGGGACAGAACCAAGAAGGTTTTTTTCCCCCTATGGTGAATTTAGCGGAGGTAAAATTAAAAAATAAATAAATAAATAAAAAATAAAAGGAAACGAGGCGCTTAGAGGAGGGTTTAAAGGAGGTGGGGCAGTATTAGCATGTAAAAGGATGTGCCCGCCTACTCGCCCCAGTCACACATGATTGCCATGCGAGCTGAAGGGGGCTGAAATTATTCCCTCTAAAGAAAAAAAAAAAATACTGCAGCTCCCGATTTGGTAAAAAGCCAGTGGCTTGCTGCAATCCAGAGTCACCGTGGCGAGCGCTGGCCTGGCAAGTGGAGTGGGAGGGAGGGGCCGAGAGAGTGAACGTAGCGTTCCTCAGCCAAGCCCAGCCCGCGGCGCGCTCGGTGCCACAGAGGAGTCCCTGGAGTCGCGCGTGGGGGACTCCCCGCGCTAACATGACCCCGAGACCACGCTTGGCCCCCATCGCACTACCGCCTGGTGTGTAGGCGACCTCAGAGGCCGAGTTCCGAGGAAGGGTGAGTCCCCTGCAGAACCCTGCAGGGAGTATCCACCACTGAGGCTGACAACGGAGTGCCACGAGGACCTGGGCTAGAAACTTGGCTCAAAAAGGCTTAGTTGGTCCTCTTCTGGGTCAGAGAACCTACTCACTCCCTGGGTGGTAGAAGAGGGCTCAGAATCAAGGCTTTATCTGATGGACATTGTTCAAACTGAGAAAGGAAGAGCCTGTCCCCTTCCCACTTCGATGACAGAGGCTCCAAGAAGTTCCAGAAGTATGTATGCTGCTCTGGAAGTATGAATGATGAGACTAGTGGATGCTTTATTTATTTATTTATTCTCTTTCTTTTGAAGCTAAGGCTGTCAAAATTGCAAAAAGACAGAAAAAAAATATCAGCATGTGGCTGGCACAGCTGCAAGATTGCTTACTGGAGACAAAAAAAAAATTGTGATAGAAAGAGTGTGGGGTAGGATATGGTGCTGGTGGCTTAGTGGTTAAGTGCTAGGCTACTAACTGAAAGGTTGGCAGTTCGAACCCACCAGCCTGTCCACAGGAGAAAAATGTGGCAGTCTGCTTCTGTAAAGATTTATAGCCTGGAAACCCTATGGGACAGTTCTACTCTGTCCTATAGGGTTGCTGTGAGTGGAAATCGACTAGACAGCAACCAGTTTTAGCAACGGGTTTTAGCAATGAGTTTTAGCACTGTTTGGGTACCTCTGGGGTGCCCAGCACTGTGTCTCACAAATGCTTGGTGGAAAGAGAGAAGGCTTCATTCAGGGTTTGCAATCAGACTCTTGCTCTGGTGTTCAGTGTGGCTTTGTGTATGTCACTTTACTTGTCTGAGCCACTGTTTGCTTACCTATGTTGTTGTTGTGTGCCCTCCTATCAATTCTGACTTATGGCAACCTTATGAGACAGAGTAGAACTGCCCCCATAGGGTTTCCAAGGCTGTTATCTTTACGAAAGCAGATTGCCGCATTTTTCTCCTGAGGAGTAGCTGGTTGGTTCAAACCACTAACCTTTGGGTTAGCAGCCAAGTGCTTAACCACTGCACCATCAAGGTTCCTTTGCTTATCTATAAAGCAGGGCTTTAACTTAACCTCTACCTTACAAAGTTGTCACAAGTTTAGAGAACGAACAACACACTCCTATGGTAAGCACCAGTACGTGGCAACTGCTCTTTACTTACATAGCTTATCTCATGACTTAGCCTGAGAGATAGATGTTATTAGATACATTTTTCTAGGAGAGGAAACTGAGGCTCTGAAGGTTGTATCACTTACCCAAGTCACACAGTCAATACACCATGAAGTTGAGGTTCAAAGAAAAGCGGTGGAAGGTAGCATAAAAAGCAGCATCCTGGGACACATCACACATTTCTCTAGAAGCATGCTCTGAAGTCTCCAGATCTGTTTGTTCAGGGTCAGGTCTGTCACATTCACACATTCATAGGAATTTTTCTAACTGAACACTGAACTGAGATCGTACCTGAAATACAGCAATGGCATAGTTCTATATAGCCACAGCAGACTCTGCTGGAACCACATCCTCCTGATGCAGTTCCACTGGAATACCAGCCCACTTCTACTCTAAACTAATAAAAGCCTTAATACCACTATGTATTTATTTTAGCCTTATAAAGTTTAAATGGTTCAGTAAGAACAGAAAAGTATGGTGCAAATTATCAAGTCAAATGTAGTGCCCTATAAACTTTCTTTCACCTGCCCCTATGCAAAATCCCTACCCTCCTGCCCAAAGTTAATGGTGCCCAAACCTGATTGTTTCAGAACTCCCTGGGGTGCTTGTTAAAAAATACAGTTTCTCAGCCCTAACCCTACATTATCATTCCATAGACTAGGTGGATGTCAAGGAATCTACATCTTTAATCAGCCCCCTGGTGATAGAAATAGAATTTGGGTCCTGCCTACTAAATTAAGACCTCCTTGAAGGAACATAAATATAGAACAGAGCATGGACAAGTATCAGCACAGAAAAGGCCTTAAAGTCAGTCAAACCTGGTTCTAACTGAAGAGGGCAGCCATGTCTCAGGCTTTGGGATCCTTACACCAAGTGCTGGGTCCTTATCTAGTTGATTTCTCTATTAGAAACAAGGATTGATTCAATCTAGTAATGTATACCTGGGGATGGCTGGAGCTCATGAGGTCTAAGCTATATAGTATATATTCAAGCATACTAGGTCACAATTTTAAGACAGCCTGAAGCCTTTTGCAGAATCTTGAAGTCACATTCACAGATTAAGTATATCCCTTAGCATTTTATTCCTTTTTGTTACCATAAAATATCTGATTTTGTGGCAACTCCACCTACAGAGCATCTATAATTATGGCTGTTTTTCCAAAGGAGAATGTATTCTAAAAAAGTTGTACAGTATTTCCTTATTCATTAGCGTATAATTTGGATTTCAGATACCCCAAAAGTATTGTATGCTCTATATTGTGATGTTCCAATAATATCTAAAAGTCTTTACCTAATGAATTACTCAAGCTATGGCTGACCTCCTATTCTAGGGCAGCATTAAAGCCTACTATGTTCAACTTATTATTCCATTTTACAGTTTGTACTGGTCTAGACCGATAAAGTCAAATAACAAAAAATAAAAGGTATATTTCATTTCCTTGATCTTTCTAATTGATTAATTTTAGTCCATGAGAGTCCATCACTCTCTCTCTGTACACACACACACACGCACACACTTCTCTATCTCTGTTGTGTGTATGTGTGTGTGTATCTGTTATCTATTCACACGCATCAGACAAAACACTTTCCCTTAATTCTTGACTCTCAATAACAGTGAATTGAAGGAGGAAGGAGGAAGGAATGTGGTTTCCATGACAATGCATTCCATAGTTACAGCCAGTTACCACTATGGTTTAAAAAAATGAATCACTGTTACCTTAAGATATGAACATATTGCATTATTTCTCTGAAAAGTACTAATTTGGGAGTGTAAAGCATGGGGGTGTACTGCAATATTTTTAGGATGAGCTATTACTAGGGAATGCCAGGAGATGATGCATTCACTTTAATACTCAAAATAATCACCCTTAATTAGACATTTCAATGATTGATAACATTTACAGTTCTTTATAATAACTGTTACTTTTACAAAACGACACATTGCATCTACAGACTGTTAAACATTTTTTCTAATGAAAACTTTCCTCAAAATGAACTCGTAATCACAACAAAACAAAACAGAAATATCAATAAATGTGACCAGGATTTAACTGTATTATTTTATTTATTATTATTATTCTCAATCAGAAATTAGGATCAGGTAAGAGGCATTAACAGCCAGAATGCTCCTTAGAAGCAAGAACGGCAAGACTTCTTCTCATGTACTTTGGACATCATGCTTGGTAAAGTGGAGGGTGTCAGCGAAAATGCGGAAGACCCTCAGCAAGATGGATTGACACAGTGGCTGCCATAATGGGATCAAACATAACAACGATTGTGAGGATGGCACAGGACTGGACAGTGTTCCACAGAACCTAACAAAAACAACATGAGGCATTAACTAGTTACTCATGTTTTTCTTTTTTTGCTGATCCTTTACACAGCAATTTTTTAAAAAAGTGGTGGATCATCTGGGAGGAGAAAAAGTAGACTGGACATTAGGAGCCATGGTGCTTCTTTCTACTATCTGTTTAACTTTGAGAAAGCTGCTCAGCTTCTCTGAGCTTCAATTTCCTTGCCTATTAAGATACAATTGGTATACTAAAGGCATTTGACTGTATGGATCAAAACAAATTATGGATAACATTGCGGAGAATGGGAATTCCAAAACACTTAACTGTGCTCATGAGGAATCTGTACATAGACCAAGAGGCAGTCATTTGAACAGAATAAGTTTGTACTGCGTGGTTTAAAACCAGGAAAGCTGTGCGCCCGGGTTGTATCTTTCACCATCCTTATTCAATCTGAATGCTGAGCAAATAATCTGAGAAGCTGGACTGTGGCATCAGGATTGGAGGAAGACTCATTAACAACCTGCGATATGCAGATGACACAACTTTGCAAAGTGGACTTGAAGCACTTACTGATAAAAATCAAAGACTACAGCCTCAACATAAAGAAAACAAAAATCCTCACAACTGGATCAATAAGCAACGTCATGATAAACGGAGAAAATATTGAGGTTGTCAAGGATTCCATTATACTTGGATCCACAATCAATGCCCATGGAAGCAGCAGTCAAGAAATCAAATGACACACTGCATTGGGCAGATCTGCTGCAAAAGGCCTCTTTAAAAAGTGTTAAAAAGCAACGATGTCACTTTAAGGACTAAGGTGCACCTGACTCAAGCCATGGTATTTTTAATCACCTCAGATGCATGCAAAAGTTGAATAATGAATAAGAAAAACCGAAGAAGAATTGATGCCTTTGAATTACAGTGTTGTCGAAGAATATTCAATATACTGTGGACTCCCAGAAGAATAAAGAAATCTGTCTTGGAAGAAGTACAGACAGAATGTTCCTTAGAAGCAAGGATCGTGAGACTTTGTCTCATGTACTTTGGACATGTTATCAGGAGGGACCAGTCCCTGGAGAAAGACATCACACTTGGTAAAGTGAGAGAAAAAGAGGAGTACCCTCAGTGAGATGGATTGACACAGTGGCTGCAACAATGGACTCAAACATAGCAAGGATTGTGAGGATGGTGCAGGATGAGGCAGTGTCTGTTCTGTTGTACATAGGGTCGCTATGAGTCAGAACCAACTCGACAGCACCTAATGACAACTACATCTCTAAGTTTACTTCCAGGGCTGAAGTTCTTTGAGTGGCCTCCCAAATACAGGATCTTAAGAATGTATAGGAAATTTGAAAAGCCATTTTATATAGTCTTTTTTATTACATGATATGCACTAATATAGTGCTTGGAGCCCTGGTGGTGCTGTGGTTAAGAGCTCGGCTGCTAACCAAGAGGCTGCCAGTTCAAATCCACCAGCTGCTCCTTGGAAACCTTATGGGGCAGTTCTACTCTGTCCTATAGGGTCACTATGAGTTGGAATTGACTCAACAGTAACGAGCTTTTTTTTTTTTGGAATATAGTGCTTGCTGTGCGCATTGTTCTATCTTCAATGATGTGCTAGAGCAAGATCCTACACATGAGAACAGATTGCGTGCATCTCTTTCCAACTCCCCATTTAGTGACATCTTGTTGGTAGGTTGGAATTGTCCATTTTGGGAGTATCTGCACAACGGAAATTACAAATACTATAAATCAGTGGTTTTTTTTTTTTTTTTTTTTTTTCAGAGAAACCTTTACCAGCATAGCACCGGTCTAAGTACTTTACCTACATTAACTTATTTAATCATCACAACCACTCAATTTTACAAAAAAATAAAAAAGAATCACAAAGAGATAAAGTAACTTGGCCATGGTAACAAAATTAGTATACTAGTCAGCTAAACTAATCAGCTAAAAGAAGAAGAATCCTGATGGCTTTCAACAAGTGCTTATTTCTTCCTCATGTTAGATGTCCTTCACAGCTTGGCTGTGACTCTACCCCATATTGTTCCATGAATGGAGAGTAGCCCCTATCAGAGACATGATGTTCTCATGTCAGAAAGAAAAATATCCAATGGCTAAATACACCATGGCTCTTCAAACTTTTATTCAGATATTAAAAACATCTTACTGCTCAAATTTTATCAACCAAAGCATGTCATATGGCCAGACCTGATGCCAATGGGGTCAGAGAAAGATAATCATTTCACAAGGAGTAAGAAGAGAATATTGGAAAAATTAATGTAATAGACCACAGCTTAGTTGGTGATAGAATTTGGATTTGAACCCATGCAATCAGACGTGAGGATCCAAGCTCTTAATGAGTACCATAGGCCATCTGCCTATCTGCCTATTACTTACATTTAACACATCCCAATTCCTCGTCTACTTTCCATAAATAATAATAATAATAATAAACCAAACCCGTTGTCTTCAAGTCGATCCCAACTCATAGCAACTCTGTACAACAGAGTAGAACTACCCTACAGGTTTTCGAAGGAGCAGCTGGTAGATTCAAACTGCCAACATTTTGGTTAGGAGCCGAGGTCTTAACCACTGCACAACCAGGGCTCCACTTTCCTTAATAGAATTTGTTATTTAGCAACTCTTTTAGAAAGTTTTTCCCAATTGCTCTTGTAAAGAAAGCACAGTAGATTTAGAAAGCACATGAATTTTGCTGTCAATCAGACACACTTGGGTTTTGCCACTAATAGCTTTATATTCCTTGCCCTCCTCTCCTTTCCACTGCAAATTCAAGTCCATTTATTCTCACTTAATCTTTAGTAGAGATGTTTTTGGAGTCCCTAGGTGGTGCAAACGATTAAGCGCTTAAGTACAAGCAGAAAGGCTGGTGGTTCAAACCCATCCAGATGTGCCTCAGAAGACGGGCCTTCAAGTCACAGTCTTGAAAATCCTATGGAACAGTTTTACTCTGCACACGTGGGTCGCCATGAGTCAGAATCAGCTAGAAGGGAGGTGCGGTCAACTTGGCGGACTAGTTAGATGCTTCCTATATTCCTCTTAAAACAAAGACATGGAAAAACAAGTGATTTGATTCTATGTGAACACCTGGCAGCCCTGAACAAGGCAAGGTTAAGAAATCCATCTGAGTCCAACTGGAGAGGAAGACCGTTTGGAAGAGGTGAGGAGCACTAGAGCCGTGGCAGTGATACTGCAGAGACACAGCCATGCTGGGCTGCAGTGAAGCAGGCAAACAGCTGTGCTGTGCGCGCACTCAAGAAGCAGTTTCTACATCGAAAGAGACCCGGCAGCAGTGATTCCGCTTGGACACTCCGAACCAGTGAAGAGCAGCTCCCAAGAGGCTAGGATGAGTACATGCATACACCCTTTCACGGTGATTTAAAAAAACAAAAAGCCCATTTGGGAAAAACCTCTCTCCCTTTTACCTTCTACCTCTGTGCTCTGCACTGGATTTGGGAAAAACCTCTCTCCCTTTTACCTCCTACCTCTGTGCTCTGCACCGGATTTGGGAAAAACCTCTCTTCCTTTTACCTCCTCCCTCCCCGCTCTGCACCGGGAGTCCACTGGGCCGGAAGTAGATCCCAAAAGGTGCCCTGACCCATTCTCTTGGCCTTGGAGAGGGAACAAATCAGCTGCTGGCTCCCAGGAAAAAACGGTCAGCACAGCTCCTTTGCTGGCCATAGAAATCAGGGGTCCACAGACTCTGAGTGCCATACATCCCTGTATAGATTTGTGGGGACCCATCTCAACAGCGTTAGCCCTCACTGCCACAGTACAACAGGGCAAACATCTGAAGTTTAACTTCAACTGCTTCAGCTGTGAACGGGCAGATTTGTGATCCTTGAAACAGCCCTGCCCATCAAGTAGGCACTTCTATCGATCTGCAGCAGGGTCTTGAGGACTGGTGGTAACTCCTAAAGTGCCCAGGCACCTGCTACAGGAGTTCAAGAAAAAGTGGTGCCCTCGAGTCTTTGCAGCCAACATAGTGCGGTGCTCTTAGCCTGGCTGCAAAACTCACCTACCTATTCACCCTAGAGAATAGGGACATGCTTTTCTTTCAGAATCTCACGGGCAGCCGTCAGCACCCTGCCTGGCTCAGCACGTGATCCCCTACCACAGCCAGAGTCCAGTGCCTGCACCAATCACCCATGCCTCTCCAGGACTGGGGGTGAGCACCTGCATCACATACTTGGTGACTGACTGCCTGCACACCCGAGCTGATCCCATACAGGAAATTTTAACGGACTCTGGCATGCACATACTTAGTTACAGAACTAACTACCTAGTGACAGGACATTAGAGATCAAAAGGTGTCAAAAATCAAACTAGTGAACATGAGCATCCTATTTGGGCATATCAAAACAAAACAAAATAAGAAGCTAGGTCTCACTAAGAAAACACAAAATAAAATCATAATAAATTATTGATGGCTCGGAGACAACAGTCAATATCAAGTCACATAAAGAGGCAGTCCATGATGGCTTCAGCAAGCTCCCAAAATAAAGAATCAATAAATTCTCTGGAGGAAGAGAGCTTCTTGGAATTACCAGAGACAGAATACAAAAGATTAATATACAGAACTCTTCTAGAAATAAGAAAGGAACTTCGACAGAACGCAGAAAGAGCCAGGCAACATACAGACACAGTAGTAGCAGAACTTAAAAAAGTTATTCAAGAACATAATGCCAAATTTAATAGACTGCAAGAATCCATAGAGAGACAGCAATCAGAAATCCAGAAGATTAACAATAAAATTTCAGAATTAGACAACTCAATAGAAAGTCATAGGAGCAGAATTGAGGCAGTAGAAGTTAGAATTAGTGACATTGAAGATAAAGCGCTTGACGCCAACTTATTTGAGGGAAAATCAGATAAAAGAATTAAAAAGAATGAAGAAACTCTAAGAGTCATGTGGGACTCTATCAAGAGAAATAACCTACAAGTGATTGGAGTACCAGAACCGGGGGGCGGGGGGCGGGAATAACAGAAAAGACAGAGAAAATTGTTGAAGATTTGTTGACAGAAAACTTCCCTGATATCATGAAAGATGACAAGATATCTATCCAAGATGCTCATGAAACCCCACATAAGGTAGATCCCAAAAGAAAGTCACCAAGACATATTATAATCAAACTTACCAAAACCAAAGATAAAGAGAGAATTTTAAGAGCAGCTAGGGATAACAGAAAAGTCATCTACAAAGGAGAGTCAATTAGAATAAGCGCAGACTACTCAGCAGAAACCATGCAGGCTAGAAGGCAATGGGATGACATATTTAAAGCCTTGAAGGAAAATAACTGTCAGCCAAGAGTTATATATCCAGCAAAACTGTCTCTTAAATATGATGGTGAAATTAGGCCATTTCCAGATAAACAGAAGTTCAGGGAATTTGCAAAAACCAAACCAAAATTACAAGAAATACTAAAGGGAGTCCTACGGTTAGATAATCAATAACACCAGCTAACAACGCAAGACTAGAACACAGGACAGAGCAACCAGATATTGACTCAGATATGGAAATCGAAATTACATCAAACCTAAAACATTGAAAATAGGGAAACAGATATCAATATGTTAAAAAAAAAAAAAGGATAATATTAAAACAAAAAAAGAGGAGCTTAAAAAATGGACACATTGATTTTCTATATGGAGGGGAAGTTAAGGTGATATAAAGTAATAAAAGACTGGTATAAACTTAGAAAATTAGGGGTAAATATTAAGGAAACCACAAAGGAATTTAACAATCCTACAAATCAAAATAAAGTAGAAAAACGTAAAGACCCAGCAAACACAAAATCTACAACAAAGAAAAAGATGAAAAAAAAAATACATAAAGAAAAACGACTCAGCACAGAAAATTGAGGAGGATGAACAAACTGTGAACAACGCACAAAAAGAGATATCAGGATGACAGCACTAAACTCATACCTATCAATAATTACACTGAATGTAAACTGACTTAATGCACCAATAAAGAGACGGAGAGTGACAGATAGGATAAAAAAGCATGATCCATCTATATGCTGCCTGCAAGAGACGCACCTTAGACTTAAAGACACAAACAGGCTAAAACTCAAAGGATGGAAAAAAATATATCAAGCAAACAACACTCAGAAAAAGTAGGAGTGGCAATATTAATCTCTGACAAAATAGACTTTAAAGTAAAATCCACCACAAAAGATAAGGAAGGGCACTATATAATGATTAAAGGGTCAATACACCAGGAGGACATAACTATAATAAATATTTATACACCCAACAACAGGGCTCCAAAATACATAAAACAAACTCTAACAGCTCTGAAGAGAGAGAGAGACAGCTCCACAATAGTAGTAAGAGACTTCAACACACCACTTTCGGTGAAGGACAGAACATCCAGAAAGAAGCTCAACAAAGACACAGAAGAGCTAAATGCTACAATCAACCAACTCGATCTCATAGACATATACTGAACTCTGCACCCAACAGCAGCCAAGTATACTTTCTTTTCCAATGCACATGGAACATTCTCAAATAGACCACATATTAGGCCATAAAGCAAGCCTTAACAAAATCCAAACCATCGAAATACTACAAAGCTTCTTTTCTGACCATAAAGCCATAAACGTGGAAATCAACAACACAAAAAGGAAAAAAAAAAAAAATCAAACACACAGAAACTGAACAACACCTTGCTCAAAAACTACTGGGTTATAGAAGAAATTAAGGATGGAATAATGAAATTCATAGAATCAAACCAGAATGAAAACAAATCTTACCAGAACCTTTGGGACACAGCAAAAGCAGTGCTCAGAGGTTAGTTTATAGCAATAAATGCACACATCCAAAAACAAGAAAGGCTCATAATCAAAGCACTAACCCTACAACTGGAACAAGTAGAAAGAGAGCAGCAAAAGAAGCCTACAGATGCCAGAAGGAAGGAAATAATAAGAATTAGAGCAGGATTAAATGAAATAGAGAACAGAAAAACAATTGAAAGAGTTAACAAGTCCAAAAGCTGGTTCTTTGAAAAGATCAACAAAATTGATAAACCATTGGCCAAACTGACAAAAGAAAAACTGGAGAGGAAGCAGATAACCTGTATAAGAAATGAGATGGGTGATATCACAACAGGCCCAACTGAAATTAAAAGAATTATAACAGAATACTATGAAAAATTGTACTCTGACAAATTTGAAAACCTAGAGGAAATGGACAAATTTCTAGAAACTCACTACCTACCTAAATTAACACAGAGGTAGAACAACTAAATAAACCCATAACAAAAGAAGAGATTGAAAAGGTTATTAAAAAACTGCCAACAAAAAAAGCCCTGGCCCGGATGCTTGCTTCACTGGAGAATTCTACCAAACTTTCAAAGAAGAGATAACACCACTTCTGCTAAAGGTATTTCAGAGCACAGAAACGGATGGAATACTCCCAAACTCATTCTATGAAGCCAGCATAACCCTGATACCAAAACCAGGTAAAGACACCACAAAAATAGAAAATTACAGACCGATATCCCTCATGAACATTGACACAAAAATCCTCAACAAAGTTTTAGTCAATAGAATTCAGCAACATATCAAAAAAATAATTCACCGTGACCAAGTGAGATTTATACCAGGTATGCAGGGATGGTTCAACATTAGAAAAACAATCAACATAATTCATCACATAAATAAAACAAAAGACAAGAACCACATGATCTTATCAATCGATGCAGAAAAGGCATTTGACAAAGTCCAACACCCATTCATGATAAAAAATCTCAAAAAAATAGGAATAGAAGGGAAAGTCCTCAGTATAATTAAGGGCATTTATACAAAACCAATAGCCAAAATCATCCTGAATGGAGAGACTTTGAAAGCATTCCCCTTGAGAACAGGAACCAGACAAGGATGCCCTTTATCACCATTATTATTCAACATTGTGCTCGAGGTCCTAGCCAGAGCAGTTAGTCTAGAAAAAGAAATAAAGGGCATCCAGATAGGTAGGGAAGAAGTCAAAGTATCTCTATTCGCAGATGATATGACCTTATACACGGAAAACCCCAAGGAATCCACAAGAAAGCTACTGGAACTAATAGAAGATTTCAGCAAAGTTTCAGGATACAAGATAAACATACAAAAATCAATTGGATTCCTTTACACCAACAAAGAGAACCTTGAAGAGGAAATCACCAAATCAATACCATTTACAATAGCCCCGCAAAAGATAAAATACTTGGGAATAAATCTAACCAGAGATGTAAAAGATCTTTACAGAGAAAACTACAAGACACTACTGCAAGAAACTAAAAGACACCTGCATAAGTGGAAAAATATACCTTGCTCATGGATAGGTAGACTCAACATAGTGAAAATGTCAATTCTACCCAAAGCAATCTACAGATACAATGCATACCTGATCCAAATTCCAGCAGTGTTTTTTAATGAGATGGAGAAACAAATCACCAATTTCATATGGAAAGGGAAGAGGCTCTGGATAAATGAAGCACTACTCAAGAAGAAGAACAAAGTGAGAGGCCTTACACTACCTGATTTTAGGACCTATTATACTGCCACGGGAGTCAAGACAGCCTGGTACTGGTACAATAACAGATACATAGACCAATGGAACAGAGTTGAGTATCCAGATATAAGCTCATCCACCTATGAGCAGGTAATATTTGACAAAGGCCCAAAGTCCATTAACTGGGGAAAAGACAGTCTCTTTAACAAACGGTGCTGGCATAATTGGATATCTATATGCAAAAAACTGAAACAAGATCCATATCTCACACCATGTACAAAAACTAACTCAAAATGGATCAAAGACTTAAATATAAAATCAAAAACAATAAAGATCATGGAAGAAAAAATAGGGACAACGCTAGGAGCCCTAATACATGGCATAAACACAATACAAACCATAAGTAACAATGCACAAGCACCAGAAGAGAGATTAGATAAATAGGAGCTACTAAAAGTCAAACACTTATGCTCATCCAAAGACTTCACCAAAAGAGTGAAAAGACAACCTACAGACTGGGAAAAAATTTTTGGCTATGACAAATCTGATCAGCGTTTAATTTCTAAAATCTACAAGATACTCCAAAACCTCAACAGCAAAAAGACAAATAACCCAATTAAAAAATGGGCAAAAGATATGAACAGGCACTTCACCAAAGAAGGTAACAGACACATGAAGAAATGCTCATGATCATTAGCCATCAGAGAAACGCAGATCAAAACTACAATGAGATGATATCATCTCACCCCAACAAGGCTAGCATTAATCCATAAAACACAAAATAACAAATGCTGGAGCGGTTGTGGAGAGACTGGGACATTTATACACTGTTGGTTGGAATGTAAAATGGTACAACCACTTTGGAAATCAATTTGGCGCTTCCTTTAAAAGCTAGAAATAGAAGGACCATACGATCCAGCTATCCTGCTCCTTGGAATATATCCTAGAGAAACAAGAGCCGTCACACAAATAGATATATGCACACCCATGTTCATTGCTGCACTGTTCACAATAGCCAAAAGATGGAAGCAACCTAAGTGCCCATCGATGGATGAATGGATAAACAAACTATGGTATATTCACACAATGGAAACTATGCAATGATAAAGAACAACGATGAAGCCGTGAAACATCTTATAACATGGAGGAAGCTGGAGATCATTATGCTGAGTGAATTTAGTCAGGCACAGAAGGGCAAATATTGTATAAGACCACTATTATAAGAACTCAAGAAAAGGTTTAAACACAGAAGAAAACATTCTTTGATGGTTACAGGGTTGGGGAGGGAGGTGAGGGCTATTCACTAACTAGATAGTAGATAAGAATGATCTTAGGTGAAGGGAAGGACAGCACACACTACAGGGGAAGCCAGCACAACTGGACTAAATCAAAGCTAAGAAGTTTCTTCAATACAATCAAATACTTTGAGAGACATAGTAGCAGGGATGCGGGCTCTGGGGACCATGCTTTCAGAGGACATCTATGTCAACTGGCATAACAAACCGTATTAAGAAAATGTTCTGCATCCTCCTTTGGTGAGTGATGTCTGGGGTCTTAAATGCTTGCAAGCGGCCATCTAAGATGCATCGATTGGTCCCAACCACTTGGAGTAAAGGAAAATGAAGAGCACAAGGAAAGTATTGGCCCAAGAGACAGAAAGGGCCACATAAACCAGAGACTCCATCAGCCTGAGACCAGAAGAACTAGATGGTGCCCGGCTACCACCAATGAACGTCCTGACAGGGAACACAACAGAGGCTCCCTGATGGAGTAGTAGAACGATGGGATACAGAGCTCAAATTCTAGTAAGAAGACCAGACTTAATGGTCTGACTAAGACTGGAGGAGCCCTGGAAAGCATGGCCCCTGGTCTCTCCATCACCCCAGAACTAAAACAATTTCCAAGGCCAACTCTTCAAACAGGGATTAGACTGGACTGTGGGACATAAAGTGATACATGTGAAGAATGTGCCTCTTAGACAAGTAGATATAAGAGACCAAAGGGGCGGCTTCTGTCCAGAGGTGAGAGGGGAGGGCAGAGAGAACTAGGAGCTGGTTGAATGTTCATGCGGAATCAGGGGCGGAGGGGAGGAGTGTGCTGTCGCAGAATGGGGTGAGCGGTTGGGGTCTCATAACAATGTATGTTAAAAAAAAAAATTCTGTATGTGAGACTAACTTGAAATGTAAATCTCAGTTAATTACAGCAATAAAAAAAAAGGATCAGCTAGAAGGCAATTAACTACAACAACAGAGATATTTTCATGCAATTAATTCATCAATAAGTTAACGGAAAATATATTTTTAACATTGTGCTTCCTGAAATGTGTTTAAAAACTCATGAGTTTACAAACTAATTGAAGAGATTGCCATGAAATAACGATTAAGAGTAAGAAAGTAGTTAAGTACATTTATTAAGTACTAATTCATAAGAATGCTTGACCAATCTATTTAACTTCTCTGAACTACCATTTCCTGTTCTGTAAAATGGTAGTAATGCTATAGGTTTTCTATAAGACTTAAATGAGATAATGCATGCCAAAATGCCTGTCAGTCTTATCTGATTTGTAATAGGCACTAGTAAATTAGAGGTGCTTACATTAATTTCTGGATTTTTTTCAATAAAATTATCAGGAAATAAACATACTAAATAAACATAGTAAGTACGATACTGAGGCTTTTCTTTGTACTGAATAATTCTAACTCTTTAGCCTTTCTTCACAGATTTTAACATCCCAGCGGATTTCCTCAGACCCGTTCTCACTCTCCCATGTCCCTCTTACTGAGAAACACACAACTGCAGTGAATCTCAAGTCCCACACAAATAAAATCTACCATCCGTCATTTTTCCCTTATTGTTGACTCTTTGTGTTCTCTGCAATTTCCGAGTTCTTCGTTTCTACTTATCTGCCACTTAGTTATTGGTTAATCTTTATTTGAGTAGTACTTAGTATGTTTGGTTGATCTTTATTTGAAGTGCTTTCTTGTTTAGCTGTAGTATGGAAAGTTTGAGTAAATAGATGAATGAATGGATGCATGAATGAAGAATAAATGAAAATATTGGTTAAGCCAGGCTTTCCACATCTCCCACCTAGGCCCTGGGTGAACTAGTGTAGATCTTTATTTGTCTCCTAATCCATGTTTCCCCTTCCCAGCTGGATGGAGTTAACTCTTTATTGAGGAAATGCCAGTCCACAGATTCAGAATCAATTTTGACATTTTTAGCAAGTGCTTTGAAAGAGTGGTTATCCTCAGCTTCAATCAATTTTGCCTCTAAGACTTTTCTTGATGTTCACTTTCACCCTTGTTGCCATTTTGGGAAAGTAACTCCTAAACATCACTTTGTGCAACACTCATAAGAATTTCTTCAGTAACAAAATTCAAATGAAAAGTAACTCTTCTTAGGCGTTCTTGTTCACCAAGTTTGATTTTAGTGCTACAGTAGAAAGAAAAAAAGATTTGGATCTTGAATTCTAATCCTAGCTTTGACACTTCCTATGTAATTCAGAGTAAGTCACTTCATCTCTTTTATAGTCAATTTTCTCATCCATTGTAAAGGGGATGAAATATTAAATAATAACATCTATAACACAAGGCTCTTATGAGGATTAACTAAAATATTATATGAGGAAATTGCTAGCAAATATGCATTTGCTCATTCACTCATTCTTTTCTTTATTCATTCATTATACCCCAAAACTAGCCAAGAAACTTATTTCAAGTAAATGTTAACCAAACACAGCAAAATTACTGTAAAATCATTAATTCTGCTTTTATACTGTTCTTGCCATCTGTGTAACAAAGGCAAACTGTTCGTTGTCAAAAAAAAAGTATACTAAATCAGAGTTCAACTTAGAGAGCAGCAATTCATGGGAAGACTGTGACAAAAACATAGCTCATTTTAAATGGCTTTATATTGCCACTGTGTGCTTCTCTGCTACAAATAGATACTCCTTAACAGTTGCCTTTCATCTAAACAATAGATGGCTCTTCTAGCCGCAGGAACTAAATGAGGTGACTTACTTATCCTGAAGAACACCACTCTATTATGTTGCAAGCAGGCCTCCTCAGTTAATCATACCCAAACGAAATGAAATGATTACTCAATGAAACAATTATTTCTGTGAAACACTGTAAAAACATCAGATCTCTCTTCCAATCTCCAGTTACCTACCACAGATTATGATTATGATACAATTATTTCTTTTTCTCTTCATAAACTGAAAGCATGATGGTTAACATCTTTGATGGCAGCAAATTGTAACTATAGACTAACCAGATTTCCTTACTTCCTGTTTGCTTAAAATAAGATCATTGTGAGAAATCTATCTTTTGGTACAGACTGTGAGTAACTCATGTTACAAGAATGTTGGTGCTTTCTTTCTTTATTATAAAGACAGTCAATCTCAAGTGTAATGTGTTAGAGGATCTGAATTGTATTTGCTAAAGTTGGCATCTCACCATGGAAAAAGCCTTGTCTAGGGTCATGATGTTAGCACATTCGCTTCATCTCCCCCTTTTGTTTCCCATTTAGTATTTATTTACTCATTCATGCAACAAATATTTTTGAGTGTCTACTATGTGCTAGGCATTATGCTAAATTTGGGATACAATTGTAAGTGCAGACCAATATAGTCCTGGCCTTATGGAGATGATAGATCAGCAGGTGGGGCAGGCTGGGATAAGTGCTTTAAGAAGAGCAATATGCTCCAATGAGAGCATGTAATAGGGAAATCTCAACTAATAAGTAAGGACAGAGAAAGCATAACTGGGGAAAAGATAACTGAGTTTAGATCAAAAGGATGAATGGGAATTAACTGGATACATGGGTTCGTCACGAGGTTGAATTTACAGCAATTGGTTGGTAATTTTATGTTGTATAGATATACCGCAATTTCTGTACCACCTGTTGATGGACATTTGGGTGGTTTCCAGTGTTTGGTTATATGACTTTGCTAAGAATATTTTTGTACAGGTCTTTGTATGAACATATATTTCCTTTTCTCTTGTAGTGGGATGACTGGACCATATGGTAGATGTATGTATACATTTTTAAGAAACTGCCAAACAGACTTCCAAAGTGATTGTACCCTTTTAAATTCCCTCCAGCTGTGTAAGAGAGTTTGGTCCTCCCACATCTTCATCAACACTTGTACTAACAGTCATTTTAATTTTACCTACTCTAATAGATGTATAGTAGTATCTTACTATAGTTTTATTTTATATTTCCCTAACGACTAATGGTGCTGAATATCTTTTCATATGAGTATTTGTCATCTGTGTGTCTTCTTTAGTAAAGTGCCTATTCAAATCTTTTGCTCATCATTTAAATTGAATTGTTTGTTTTCTTATTCTTGAGTTTTGAGTGTTCTTTATATATGCTGAATTCAAGCTTTTTATTAGATAAATGTTTCCAAATAGTTTCTCCTAGTCTGTGGTTTATGTTTTCATTCTTTTGAACAGCAGAAGTTTTCAATTTTGATGGAGTCTAATTTATTGAATTTTTCTCTTGTGATTCATGCTTTTGGTGTCATATCTAAGAAATCTATGCCTAACCAAGGTCACAAAGATGTTCTACTCAGATTTCTTCTAGAAGCTTTATAACTTTGGGTTTTACATTTAGGTTTATGATACATTTTGAGTTTTTTTTTAAAATATGGTGTGAAGTATGGACCTAAGTTGATTTTTTTGCACATGTACATCCAATTATTTCAGAACCATTTGTTGAAATGGCTATCCTTTTTCCACTGAGTTGCATGCCTTTGTCAAAAGTCAGTTGTCCATATATGTGTGGTTTACTTTTGCACTCTCAATTCTTTTCCATTGATCTGTTTTTACACAAATACCATGGTGTTTTGATTAATACAGCTTTAAAATAATTCTTGAATTCATGTAGTATTAGGCCTCCAACTTTTCTTTTTTCAGAGTTGTTTTGGCTCTTCTAAGTACTTTGACTTTCCATATGTTTTAGAATTAGCTTGTAAATGTCTACAAAAATCATACTATAATTTTGATTGTTGAATTTCTAGATCAATTTAGAAAGAATTGATAACAGTATTGAGTTTTCCAACACATGAGCAAGGTATATATATATCCATTTATTTAGGTCTTCTTTAATTTTACTCAGCAATATTTTGCAGTTTTCAGTGTACAGCTCTTTCATATCTTTCATCCTGTCTATCCCTAAGAATTTCATATTTTACACTATCATAAATTATATTGTGTTATTAATTTCAATTTCTAATTGTTCACTGTTAATGTCAAAATACAATTGATTTTTGTATACTAACCTTGTTAAACATCCTTTTCAGTCTAGTAGCTTTTTGTTTGTTTTTTGCAGATTCCAACCGATTTTCTACAATGGACAATCATATCATCAGCTAATAAAGACAGTTACTTTGTTTCTTTTTCTTAACTGGTTTCACTTTACTAGACATCCAGTACAATGTTGCATAGAAGTGGTGAGAGTGGAAATCCCTGTCTTGTTCCAGATCTTAAGAGGAACGCATGCAGTCTTTCACTATTAAGTATAATCTTATCTGCAGGTTTTTAACAGATGCTCTTTATCCATTGAAGAAATTCCCTTCTATCCCTACTGTGATGACAGTTGTTTTTTCTTTTTATTAAAATCAGGAATGGATAGTGGATTTTGTCAAATGTTTTTCCTATATCTATTGAGATGATTATTTTTATTTTTTATTTTTTAGTTTGTTAATGTGGTGATTTTTCTTTTTTTAAGTTAAACAACCCTGCATTCCTGGAATAACCCTCATGTGGTCGTGATATATTATACTTTTAATACACTATTGGATTTCATTTGCTAAACTTTGTTTAGAATTTTTACATCGATGTTTATGAGGGATATTAGTCTTTTCTTATAATACTTTTGGCTATTTTTGATATCAGAGTAATGCTGGCCTTACAGAAAGGGTTGAAAAGTATTCCCTCTTTTTCAGTATTTTGGAGTAGTTTGTATAGAATTGGTATTATTTCTTCCTTAAATGTTTGGTAGCATTCACAAGTGAAGTCATGTGGGCCTGAGAGTTTGTTTTTGTTAGTAGTGGTGGTGGTGAGAATATTCACATACAAGTTTTAAGCAGAAGTGGGAGTATGATATTAGATCTGTATTTCAGGAAGAACATTTTGGCTGCATTGTGGAGAACTGGACAGGATCAATAATGGCAGTGGATAGACCATTTAGGAGGCACTTTTAGTAGTGCTAGTAAGAGAAAATGGTCATTTGGATTAGACTATTAGCAAAGGAAACAAAGATAAATGGTTATATTAAAGAAACATTATAGACATAAAAGAGAGAAGTTGGTGCTGGATCAGGTATGAGGGGAGAATCAAGAATGACTTCTAGGTTTTTCTGACTTATATAACTGGATAATTTGTGAGGCCATTCACTGAAATGTGCTACACTAAAAGTGGGGCAAAAATGATAGGTTAATTTAAAGTTCCTTTTGTAATTCCAAGTTGGATACATGCATGTAGAGCTTACAGCAAACTTCTAAGATAAAAATATAAATTCATGAATTGTCTGTAAAGAAGTTGTATTGAAGCCTTGGGCATGGATGATAGAATCTAAACTGAGAGAAGGGCATGAGAAAAGAAAATTGCCTAGAACTAGGCTTTGAAGAACTCCAGTATTTAATAATCTTCATTTTTCTTTGTTGATCTTCAGGAACCCTGTTTTTCTCAGTAGCTACTCTGTTGACTCTGACTTTTATATAATACTCTCTTTGCCATTAGTGCACAAACCATCTAGATTGGCCCTTAATAGGTACAAGTGAAGCAGGAAATTGGTGTGGTAGAAATAAACATTATAGGTAGAAATGGAATATCTGGGTCATATGGTACATTTGTGTTTAACTTTTTAAGAAACTGCCAAACTGTTTTCCAAAATGGTTGTACATTTTTCATTACCACCAGCATTATATGAGAGTTGCCGTTCCTTTGCATCTTCATCAACACTTAGAATTGTCATGATGAGAGCAACATCTATGGTGCTTACAATTAACCACCTTCATGGACTTCACTCTATTGGAAATCCTGTTCTGCCTGTTTATTTTCCTATAGGAATACATATTCTATAAGAAGATGCAAAAATTATTATTTTTTGAGTTAATAAAAAAGAAGTTAAATATTATTAGTCATCAGGAAAATGAAAATTAAAACCACAATGAGATACTACTACCTGCCCATTAGGCTAAAATTTAAAAGATTGACAATTTTAAGTGTTGAAGTGTTGAGGAAATGCAACTCCTATACACTGCTGGTGGTAATGTAAAATGGTACAATCATTTTGGAAAAAAGTTTGGCCGTTTCTTAAAAGGTTAAACACAAATGTACTATATGACCCAGTCATTCCATTTCTAGGCACTCAAGGGAAATGAGAATATATATCCACACATAATTATACACAAATATTCATAACAACTTTTTTCACAATTTCCAAAAACTGGAAACAACCCACATGTGCATCAACAGGCGAATAGATAAACAAAACATGGTGTACCTGTACAACTTGAAAATCATTATTTTGAGTGAAAGAAGACAGGCACAAAAGTATACATAGTTTATAATCCGACTTACATAAAATTCTAGAAAATGTAAACTAATAAATAGTGATAAGAAGCAGATCCCTTCCTGCCTAGGCCTGGAGGTGGAGGGAGTGAAGGGCTGTAAAGGGACATTAAGAATATTTTGGGGGTGACAGAAGTGGTTTCACAGGTGGATATATCTGTCAAAATTCATCAAATTGTATATTTTAAATAGAATTAATTTACTGTATGTAAGTTACACGTCAATAATATTGATTACCATATTTTATGTAGTTAAGGAGTCAAGACCAAAGAATTATATCAGTTTCTAGATGTATTATTAAATTAAACATCAATGGTTTGGGTTTTAACCAAAGTAATGACCAATTTAATTTCTTCCTACAGAGGTATTTTTATATAAGCTAGTGATTCCCTACTTAGTTAGAAGATAGAATCCCACATAGGCTTCAATTTTCCAAAACTAGACTAAAATTCCTCTAGGAGTAATTGTCTCTATGTTTACTATTACCTGAATCCTACCTGAGCTTTTAAAAAGCTTTATATCTAGGAAAAGGTATAATATCTTTACAAATGAAAAGTTTCTAATGATTTAAGCCGAATGTTTTAAAGTTGAAAACTGAGAAATATTGAGGAAGCAATAAACATGTGATTAAAAAATAAAGAGTTTCTGGCTAAGGGATTTGGGACTTTTGTTTGACTGTTGATAAGAATCTCCATTCCTGACATTTGATAGCAGGTCAGGAGAAAAGAAGCTAGTGGAGAAACTAACCATCTCACATAAAGTAGCATCAAACCAATATACTAGTATACAGAATTGCCCCACCTCTATGGGTAATTACACTAAACTGGAAATTTGATTTATACTCTACACTACCCCCCTTCCCTGTTTCCCTGTTATTCCAATTCTTATCTACTTAGGCCTCTTGGGGTATATTACAGGGTTTGGTGGGGTGTGCCTTGAGTCCAGGCCTAGCTTGATCTTAGAATACACTGTCTCAGTGGATATTGGTCAGACTCTTGGCCTCACAAGGCTGAGTCCAGTGTGTATTTGCACCAGATAGGAAGGACCCTAAGCCCCAACCACCTAAAGCTGGGAGATCATCACTGTTATTGTTTTCCATGGCATCCACTGAAAAGGGAAGAGAAACTTCTGACAGTTGAGAGTAAGACTCAGCCATCATATTGCTCAGGTTTAAATCCAGGCTCCACTACCTACTGACCACGGATCCTTGAACAAATGCCTTAAAGTCTCTGTGTCTCAGTTTCCTAATCCATAAAATGAGGTTTAAAAAAAGTACTTTTCTTTAAAATCTTCAAATCTCTAGATGATTTAATATACAAAATGTCCTTAAAACATTGCCTGACATAAAGTAAGTACTCATCATTACTATTATTGGTTTTATAATAATTATTACCATTATCACTATCATCATATATTTTTTAATTGCATAGAAAATTTCTATTAAATTTTTAAGAATCAACTTGAGTATATACCCAAAATAATTGAGAATAGGTACTCAAACAAGTATATGTAAACATATGTTCATAATGGCATTATTCACAAGAGCCAAAAGGTAGAAATATCCCAAATGTGCATAAATGGATGAATGAATAAACAAAATGTGGTATATACATACTAATGAATATTATTCACCCATAAAAAAGAATGAAATACCGATGTATGTTACAATGTAGGTGAACCTCTAAAATATTATGCTAAGTGAAAAAAAGACAGACACAAAAGTTCATATATTGTATGATTCTAAATATCCTGAATAGATAATCCATAGAGACAGAACACAGATTGGTGGTTGGTAAGGGCTGAATAAATGAGGGAATGGGGAGAAACTGCTTAACGGGTAAGGTAAGTATTGATTTGGATTGATGGAAATATTTTGGAACTAGATAGAGATGGGGTCACACATCGTGAATGTGCTAAGTGCCATGAATTGTTCATTTTAAAATCGCTAATTTTATGTTATGTGAATTTCATCTCAATAAATTATCTGGGGAAAAAAGAAAAAAAGAATCAACTTGAATATCATCTGTGTGAAGCCTTTGCTGGCTTCTCCCACTGAGTCAGCTCTCCTACCTACTCCGAAGGTTACTTTGTACTTTTATTTTTTTCTACGTAACGCTCAGAAAAAGCTATGTGAATAGGCACTGTAATAAGCATTAGATATGTAATGGTATACAAGACAAACAAGAAATGCACCCTACCCTCATGAAGCCATTTTCCCTATGTGGAAACAACCAGAAAGATCAAAGGCTTGTCTAGGATCACTTAGGTAATAAGGGGTGGAGCTAGGATACAGAGCCATCTTCAAGGTGCTACAGCCTACATCCTTTGTACTACACTATGCTGTCTCCCACTTTATTGTATTTATTTATACTTCGTGTTTATGTAAGTCTCTCTCCCACTAAGATGTGTTTAGTTTAATGCTAGGCACACAGTAGATGCTCAAGAATTATTTTTAAATCAGTCACTCAAATAAATAAAATAAATGAATAAAATATAATACAGATAATATTTAATATAAGTTTTTCTCAGCAAGAAGCATTTTGTTCTTGTTATTGATAAACTATATAAATGTAAGCTGGAATGCATAAAGAAGATACATTGATTTCTTTTATATAAAATAGTTCTGTACTTAAAATCATATTCCTCAGAAATTAAAATCACATCTTTTGGGGGAAAGGTAATTAATATTATGATAATAAATTCTTTTAAAGAGTCAAAGTGAATATCCAAATGAGATTAGATGGAAAATCAGGATTCAACAGTCAAAGTGGCCATTGCAGATCAGGGTGTAATGTTTCTTATCATCAGAGTATTATTATTAGTCTGAAAATGCTGCAGGTGGCCCTGGAGTTCATTCTTAATGGGAAATACCTTAAAACATCCCTGCACTGAATAGTTTATTCTCAAGAACTTCTACAAAAGAAATCACACCGACCAATGCCATCACACTCATAAGATACTTAAAATAAGAAGCTCTATATTGATTGATATTTCTGAGGGATCATTAAGAGGTCATTTAGTTTACCCAACAATATTTAGTTAGGAAAATCTAAATTGTTTTAAAATAAATTGTATCTATAATTTCTATAAAATCTATAAATTCTGCTTTAGCTTTCAATCCATCCACCTCATCAACATTCATTGAGTTCTATTACATGTCAAATATTGGGCTAGAAGCTAAGGATACAAAGATGAAGAAAATGAGTTCTCTCCCTGTAAAGAACTCATACTCTAGAGAAGATACATAGTCACATAAACAGGAATTTAGATGACAATGTGAGAAGTGTGTAGTCAATGCATATGTGCTATGGGAAAGCCAATGGGGAAAAAACCCTGTTGCCAGTTGAGTCAATTCCAACTCATAGTGACCCTATAAGACAGAGTAGAACTGTCCCATAGGGTTCCCAAGGAGTGGCTGGTGGATTTGAACTGCCGATGTTTTGGTTTGCGGCTGAGCTCTTAACCATTGTGCCAAAACAAAGGAAGTAGCAATTAATTCTACCTGAGGAACTCCAGGAAGTCTTCCAGAGAGATGACATTAGGTCTGGGTCTTTGGGATGAGAACAAAGTTGCCATGTGGATAAGTCACAATAAAGTTCATGAAGAGGAACAGCATGTGCCAGGACACAGTGGCACTAGAGAAGGTCTAGTATGTTCAAGGAAAGGGGAGAAGTTTCATGTGGTTGGTTCCCAAAGTTCTTGGTGGGAAATGATGAGACAAGAGGTTGGTTGGGTAGAGTGAATTGAGGCTACACAGTTTAGATTTCATCTCTTTATCGATGTACATTTAGAAAAACACTGAACAACAACAACCACAAAGACAGAGGTCAGGACTCTCCCATAAGCAAATAAAAAGGTTGAATTGAGAGAAAATGAATTGAGTCATATTCTTTGTATGTCAGATAATATATAATTCCCACACATAGAAATAGCTAAGATTGGTCAAACCTTTTAACTCTTGTAGAATGTATTTGAGGTGTGTCTGGGACTGGAAAAGGTGCAGTAGGCCTTTTGACACCTTCTGGAATGCTCTTTCTTCTTTACCATGCTGTGGCAAATTTCAGTATGAAAAAAATACAGAAAATTTAACTGAAAAATGCTTTATGCAAACTCCTCCTTGTATGAATAAAGCTTTTTAGGAAGAATTCTTCAGTTCTGACTGTACTAATTACAGAATTTACAGTTCTGTGTCCTCAAAAGGAATAGGTAGCACTTTTCTGTAAGAATGCTAAATATATTTAAATCTATTTTAAAATAAAAATACTAAGCCAAAATGAGAGAGACAGGAAAAAATTCAGGTTTCCACCTGAGCTAATGTTGGCACATTCTCCCTTTCAATTAAAAAAAAAAAAAAAAAAAGTGCATGGAGTGTCTCAAAAAGCTTTTTCTCACAGTTGGATACAGATGGAAAACAAATTGAGAAGAACTGTGAATCAGTAAGTCCAAGAGGGAAAAACTGGAAAGCCCACCTTCATTTTCAGAAAAGGGAATACTAAACCTAAAGACATTTCTTCAAGCCACAAAAGTATCTGCTTTCTAGGTCCTGAAGTTAACAGACAAAACCCAAACAAAAACAAACAAACAAAAAATCATTTCTACAAAACACTGTCTTCATCCTTTGAGAAATCAGATCTCCAGAAAGATTACTTACTCCAAACACCAAAAACTAGAAATAAAGAAAAAAAATCTCTGAAAATTCAAATGTATCCAAAGTTTACATACTAGAGTTCACTATTCTAGAATCTAAGGAAAGGTGAGGCTCTTCACCTCTTACTTACATATAGTTTTAAATATAAAGTCCATATTAGAATTTCAAGTTCATATTAGACTCAAAAAAGTAAAAATAAAAAATGGAGCAATCCTCTGTAAACAAGTATAATGAAAGCAAGGGAGGGCAAATAAACATATAAACAATAGCTAAATGAATTAAGAAAAGTCAGCACGAATCAGCCACTGACAGATGCTCGTCAACACTTGAGTAACTTCTGAGGACAACATTATATAAAATGGTTAAGTTATATCACCTAAAGGGAGCTGGTGGTGCAGTGGTTAATGAGCCATGGCTGCTAACCAAAAAGGTCAGCAGTTCCAATCCACCAGCTGCTCCTGGGAAACCCTACTCTGCCCTACAGGGTGGCTATGAGTCAGAATTGACTCGATGCAATGGGTTTTTGTCGTTGCTGTTGTTTGTTTTTTTAAGCTTTATCCAAAAAACCCCAACCGGTTGCCCTCAAGTCGATTCCGATTCATAGCAACCCTATAGGACAGGATAAAACTGCCCCACAGGGTTTCTAAGGAGTGGCTGGTGCCTTAGAACTTTTGGTTAGCAGCCTTAGCTCTTACCCACTGTGTCACCAGGGTTCCCCTAAGCTTTAAGGAAACAGAAAATGACATATTGAGTTAAATAAAAGATTTTCACTCAGAAATGGTTTAAATGTAAAAGTTTATGTATGTAAATGATTAACCCTTAGCTAGCTACAAATCTTAGCTATTCAGAATGACTCGTTCCTCAAAGCTTCCAGGTGGATTGCTGAGGTAACAGTTCAGGTCTACAAGCATGAGCTGATTACTACATGGCAGAGGTAGATATACGAAGATGAGTGAGATACTGTCTCTGCTTTCAGGCAGCTTAGATTGTTGGGGAGACAGGTAGGGAAGCAGAGCAGATAATTATAATAATACGTTAGGTGAGTAGATGTGGACAGAGGGTCACTGGGAACTCCAAAGAGGAGCGCTTAGCCTAGCGGAAGAATGAAGATGATTCTGTGAGAAAGGAAAAGAAAAAAGTTTCTCCCAAAGGTTAGAGACTTTGTAAAGAGCCAATTCTGCTGTCTTTCTGACACTTAGGTCCAGCTACTCTATTTACTTACCTGATTCTAGAAACTGATTCTTTAAAATAATCCTTTATTATTTAACGAAGGTGAAAATTAAAATACTCTATGATTTTACTAGAGACAAGCAATTAATTTAACTCTGCCTTTGCTCTTTGTTTCACTTTGATTTAGATTAGAGAAAAAGTTTTTATTTTTAAATTTTATTTTATTTTAAAATGTTAGATTTTATTTTGGGAGTAAAAAATACCACAGTTCAAGTTATTTAGTAGAATCGTAGTCTTTGGCAAGTCACTTAACACTGAGACTCAGTTTCTACACGTATGAAGTGAGGCTAATGGTAGAATTTGATGAGATAAAGTATAGTGCAATTTATTCGTAATTATAAAGTGATACATGAGATGATCATGTGATCTAAAGGAAGGGATCAAATTTATCATTTCTTGATCTGAGGGATACAGGATATTTTGATCTTCTAGCTGCAAGTTATCAAAAACCCTACTCAAACTCGCTTGAACAGTAACATTCATTGTCCCATAAGCATTAAGGTCAACTTATTCCAAATGGTTCAAGTCCACTTCCTCGCCAATCACTTGGCCTGGACTTCCTCTGTATGGGGATATTGTATCCTCAGGCAGGTAGCAAAATGGATGTAGCAATTCTAGACTTCACCTCCATGAAGAGCAATGTGCAGAAGAAAGGAGACTGGCATCCAGAAAGTCTCCTAAAAGATCAAGAATGATCTTTGCCAGAAACCCCACTGAAATGCCTTCTTGCATGTTACAGACCCTAAATGGATCACATGCCCAATCCAGAACCAAATACTGATAAGAGAGATGAGATTAGCCTCAGACAAGTCAGGTCAACCCTTTGGAACTTTAGTGGGTCATGCTTCCCCTGAGGCATGGGTTGTATGGTAGAGGGATGAATACTTGTACACAGATTATGTGAGGAAGAAAGGAAGGAGAAATGGATGCTGGGTGGACAACCAAAAATGTTCCCAAAAGCAATCATGGAGAATGCAATTCTTACTAGAGAACCATGCCAATAACTAGAAATATAGGAATATTTTAAATAACTAGAAATATAGGCATATTTTAATAACTACAAATATGGGCTTATTTTAAAAATTATATAATAATTCATCCAGATTCACACAACCTGTGCACATAATCAGATTTTTAAGTTAAACTGCATTTCCCATGATAGAACTAAATTTCAGCTATTATACCAAAGGAAATGATCTAGTTATTTTGAGGAAGAAGAAAAAGCACAGGCATTATAGTAAGACATACATGGATTTGAATTTCAGTTCTATCATACACTAGATATGTGACTTGGCAATTCATTAAGCCATTCCAGCCATCTTCACAATAAAGTGGAAAAGATACTAGTTACAATATAGACTTGCTATAATGCTAAAATGAAATGGAATAATATGAAAATACTCTTTCTCGCATGGAGCCTTGGTGGCACAATGGTTAAGAGCCATGGCTGCTAATCAAAAGGTTGGCAGTTTGAATCCACCAGCACTCCTTGGAAACCCTATGAGAGTAGAACCCAGGCAGTTCTACTCTGTTCTGTAGGGTCTCTATGAGTCAGAATTGACTCCATGGCAATGGGTTTGGTTTGGTTTCTTCCTTGCACTATGGTATTCAATAAATATTAGGTCCCACAGGCTGCCTTCCCCCGCCCCCCACACCTAGTGTCCCTAATTATCAGTTTAATACAAATAATTGTAATCCAAAAAAAATTTTATGTTACATACTTCTTATATGCACTATTTTAGGTGCTGGGTATCATGAATGGTTAGAACATGGTCCTTGTTATCAAAAGGTTTTTAACTGAATGACGGACACAGATGTTTTAACAGTAGACTCAACCACAAAGCAGAGTGGAAGGAGTTTTGTAGCAACATGGAAGTAAACAACAGCCAGGGCTCACTTATTTTCACCTTCTAGACCAGCCCTAGTCATTTTCCCCTCTCTATGGCAGAGTGCCACGTCTCCTCTCTGAGCACGCCATGTAGACTGCCATTCCCGTTCCTACGGTGCTGATGATTTGTCTGCAACCAGATTCCTGCGGTTTCTCGAGCAGAATCAAAGACACCTGACAGGGCAACATCTGCTCCCAGGCTGTGCAGCTGCAGGGCTCTTCCATTTGGATACTGGGACAGGAAATGATGTATGACAGAACACCTGCCCTCTCGTTTAGAGACTAGGTACTTTGACGAGGCCCACCAATTACATTACCCACCACCTTTTGCTGTTCTGGCTTTCACTGACCCCTTCTGAATGTTAGGAATCAATGCGCCAGAGATGAGAAAGATTTGGTCCCTACTCTAAGGTAGCTCATATTCAGGTATGTATGTTCAATAAAGTATGTATACCAATAACTATAATGTGAATCTGAGAACAGTGAGGTAATAATTAACATTTTCATTTGCTTAGTACTGTAAAATTATACATAACTTCATTTCCTTTCTCCTGAGAGATGGGCATGTATTCAGAGATTTGTTTATTGAATAAACTTTAATTGACTTCCTACTATATGCTACCAGGAGTATAAAATGAGCATGCCATATATTTGTTCATTTATTTATTTGTGCGTACTCCAAAAGTGACCTGAAGCATAAATAAATCTTGGTCCTTTATTCCTGAGATGTGAGGTCAGTATTATTATTCTCAGTTTACAGTGAAGAAGCAAAAGCCTATAGGAACTTTAAGTCATTTTTATCTACTTGGTTACTGGGTTCTCTATTAACTCAATGTTCTCGCCTCTAAAATACTTGGCACCTAAGAAGGCTTTGAGGAAACTAAGAAGAATTCATGGTAAAATTTCCATTAGCTTGAAATGGATGGTAGAAGAGTACTTGAAATGATCTCTCAGGCTTTATAACCCACTGCTCCCTAAAATGCACCCTAATCTCAGATAACTAGAATTCTTATTGTTCTTTGAGCAAATTCTGCTCTTCCCTGACTCCAGCCTTTTGCATGTGCTACTCCATATTCCATCTATCTGAAAAGCCTTCTCTACCTCAAAAAAAAAAAAAAAAAAAAAAAAAAAAAGTTTCTACACCATTTATAATGAAAGCACGGTGTCTATACATACCTTTTAAATGAACTGAGGACCAGACTTTATTATAAGTGACAGCTAGAATCCTCATAGCAACACCATAATATACATATTTGTATACTTTCTATTTTAAAAATGAGGAAATTAAAGCTTCAGAGTAATTTTCTCCAAGGCAGGAAGTTTATCTTGGTCTCTTTGCATTCCCCTTATTCTTTATTTCTAACCCATGTTTAAAACTCTACCTGGTACATTCAATCAAGGTAAGCTAGAATGCTTTACAATGGCAGGGATCACTGTCTATTTTGCTCACTGCTATATCCAAAATACCTAGAAGAGTATCTAGCATATAGTAAGTACTCAGTAATATTTGTTGAGTGAATTATTAAATGAGGGTTTATTTAATTAAACTGATTTCTCTAAGAACACACACCCAGGAAAAGGAAAATTTGAAGTTTGAAGTCAAATGTTCCAACTCTATATTCTGTCATATTACAGTATTTGAGGCCAGGTTTGGCATAGGCCAAGGTGCAGTTTTTTCCCTTCCTGAGTCTAGAGAGAAAAATCTTTGTTACAACTTTATGAATTTGTTCAAACTTTTGTTCAAAAACTTTATATCATATGTAAATTATATCTCAATAAAACTATTTTTTTAGAAGTTACTTTTAAAAAGTTACTTAAAAAAAAAACAACTATATACCAAATCATACTCACTTATACTCATGGCAGAATTAATTCTTGCTCAAAGACTGTAAATCTCTGTGGCTGGCTATTGTAATCTTTACCATTTCCCAATTCTATCACACCAGTCAGCACACTAAGAGCATGGAGTACTTCTAAATAACTTTATAAAGATGAAGATTTGAATGGCAAACCAGAGAAAGTCAAGGATTTCAAACCATATCTGGACTGGATATAGGATGATGTGTGCAATATATAGCCACACCACCAGACTGAGTGTAAATTGTTGTTAAGAAAGATCCCTAAGGTAATCCAATTTGCTTTTAGTACCTAATTAACGCTACTCAGCGGTTTCTGGATTGTATAACTGAGAAATACAATGCTTATAAGACTCAAACCGAGCATTGTGAGATCCAATTAAGCTAAGAATTTCCCTGCTATTGGCAACGTGTTTAACTGATGGCAGAGATAGAATGTGAAAAAAGAAAAAAAATGGAGTAGATACTTAGAAAAAATAAGACAATTAGGTAGCTGAATTATCTGCACATTTAGAGGAATTGATGGCAAATCCATGTTTAGCTCTTACATCACAATTGTATTACTGAGAGAAAAGTATGCAGACTCAAAGTTAGAAGCTAGAAAGGAAGAATCAAAGGGGCAGTGGGGAAAAGGGATGGCACTAACACTTATCAAGCACCTGAGCCAGGTACTGTTCTAATTCAGTATATGTACTTTATCTCATTTAATCCTCAAAACAACAACTATAAGGTACATATATCATTATATCTATTTTTTTTTATCTGAAGAAACTAAGGTTCACAAGGGTTTTGTAACTTGCCTAAGATTTCAAGCAGCTAGAAGTTAACACTGTTTGTTATTATAAAAACCCTAGGCATTATTTATGAAAATTTAGGGAGTGCAAGGGTCAGGATTGGAACAGGTATCCCACTTTAGAAGAAGGGAAAACTTTGTTCAGACAATCATATCTTGGAGAAATTCTCATACAAATCTAAGAGTAGCTTGAAACAGTGGTTCTCAATCCTTCTTTTTCTGTGCTGTGACATACATGAAGGAAGGCACAGCATACACAAAGAGTTACAATATCATGGGACATCCTCAGATTACTTGACACAGCAAAGCGAAAGATAGGCTATAGTTACGTGCAAGTCCCTGAGCACTAGAACTGAAGAAATCGCACAGAAAGGTAAAATGGCTTTTATTTTATTGATACTCTTGAATGAACTTCATTTTTTAAGTAGATAAAGTAAGTACTTCTTCAGTAGTAACAAATCACAATTGATCACAATGCAATAATGTGTAGCAACACTGTGTTTGAGAATACTTGCTTAGAAGAGATTAGTATGCCAGGAACAAAAAACATGGTTTTGCAAAGAGCAGAAATAGATCTACTGATTTTTCTTTCTTTAGTGGAGTGGTAGGCTACAGGCACAGGCGATGCAGTAGGTTTCATCTATTTTGTTTTCATCAAAATTTGGGCTGTGTCACACTATATTCCCCTCAAAGAATAGTAGGTAACATCTTGGCTGAACCACTGGCAGGTGGGGGATAGCTGGCTCCAGGATCACATTCAAATATTCAAATTGTCCATGCTTGGTTCAGCAGAAAGGTAGTCTGATATAGCGGAGAAGCATGGGGTTCAGAGACAGGTGACTTGTGTTCAAGTTCTTCCCCTACTACTTGTGCTGCTCTCCAGCTTTGGGACATTGAATCTCTTTATATCTAGTCTTCACTTATCAACTATCTTGTTATCCAACATTTCACATTTACAACAATAGTAAATCTACTATCCTACTATTTTGTGCATTAACGATGTACATCTGGTGTAACGAATGCCGAAGTACTACTCAAGAGTAATGCGCTGTGATGATTAAGGTTATGTGTCAACTTGGCTGGGCTATGATTCTCAGTGGTTTGGCAGTTATGTAATGATGTAATCTGGCAGTTATGTAATGATGTAGTCATCCTCCATTTTGTGATCTGATGTAGTCATCCTCTGTTTTTGCATAATGTCAATTTTTTCATAATGATCTTGTCTTGGAACCTAATCATGTTGATAAGTGAGGAGTAGGTATACTTCATTTTCCTTCAATCATTTGAAAATATTTATTGAGTACCAACTATTTGCTCAGTATTGTTCTTGTGCTGGGAATACAATGGTAAACAAGACAAATCCCTGCTCTCATAGAGCTTATATTCTATTGGAAGAAACAGACAATAAATAAAGCTATATTCATTTACATAAAACATCAAATAGCAATATGTGCTGTGAAATATTTTGTTTAAAAAAAACTACAGCAGTGTAAGGGTAGTGAGCGGCAGAATATATATGGGCTATTTTAGATAAGCTCCTCAGAGAAGGCATTTCTGAGAAAGAAATAGTTGAATAGGGACCTGAGAAAGCAAAGAAACTATCCATCAAAAGACAAGGGTGAATGAGTCAACAGTAAACACAAAGGCTTTTAAGCAAGGCATCTTAAACAGTGTCTTCTAAGCACGGATCCTACCTACCCTATTCTATATGTTTTTAAGTACATGTTTTCCTTTTTTTATCTATACTACCAGAATTGGTGAAATAAAATAATCTGGAAATGTTTCAATAAATAATCCTACAAAACAGATAAAAAAACAATCATTTAACATTATGAATGTTGGGGAACCTCTTGAAACTTAGAAAAGGTTTCAAATAAATGTATACAAGACATGTTTTATAGAACAGTTACTTTAAGAATTTTGTTGATTAGGTACCTGGTTGTAAAAATCAATAAAAGTCTTAGATAACTCATGAGGTAGTATGATAAAATAATGATACTTGGACTAAAAATCCCAATTCTTTGCGTTAATAGACAAAACCGCAATTTTCAAAACATGTTTCTTGCTGTCATATTCAAGGTAATAACATCAAGCTAGATGGGCAACTGAATTAAATAACATTTCTTATGTTGGAACAACACCATGAACTCAGAATACATAGATTTGAAAAGACTGGAAGAGCCTCAGATGTCAAAGTGAATGTTCTAGAAGACAAAATCACTAACTGAGTTTGAATAACAAAAATCTTTGATGCTATGTAACTTGTGTATAGCACCTGGATCATAGAAGGTTCTTGATAGCTTAAGAATAGAACTGGTTGTGTGAATGGACAAATATTTATTTGCTTGTTTATTGTTAGAAAATAAAAATAACTTTCATGCCTTGATAATCTTCACAACACATCTGACATCTGTCCCTCTTTCCTTACTGAAATTTGCTAACCAATACCCATCTCAATTTATGGGCTGGGCTTATGGTTTTGGTCAGTTGATCTCATAGTGAATGAGATCTCAGGATTATATCCTTTACCCAGACTATCTCAGGTAGGTCAACAGATAAAATTGTGAAATATGTCAAAAAAGAAAAGGAAAAAAGGACCAATTATCAATATTTGCTAGAGTAAAAACACAAGGTCACCTGTAGTGTGAGAATCAAGTGGATTAGCCAATATGCCAGAATGTAAGCTTATAGTTTCAAGACTATAATTTGGAATATATTTTTATTTGGAATTTATTTTTAAGCAGATACGTAAACATAAATTTGAATAAAATGACTGGCACACTCCATCCACGCACACTTTTGGTACATATTATTACCAAAAAGGTTGTGAAAATATGGAAACATGTGATGACCAGAGTATAAAGTGCTGAGATGTATGTCTGAGCAAAGTAGAGGATATGTAGGACCTTAAGAAAAATTATAAAGAATAAAAATTTTAAACATCGTAAGTTTCCAAAGTAGAATATGTATTTGTAACCAACTTCTAATAATTATAATTAAAGAATACCTTTCTATGCCTATTTCCTCATCTCTCTGGAAGGCTTTGTACAGCAACTTAGGAAAAGGAAATAACAAATGGTTGTGAAGCTTCTTGTAAACACAAAATGTTATGTAAATGCTAAACGGTAATAACTATTGCAGAAAGCATTTTCCTCTAAGAGCATGATACACCCAAGCTACTATATTCATATAATGATTTACAGAAAAGACTTTGTCGTCAAGCACACCTGGGCTTGCATCTCAGTTCCACCACCTTCTAGTTGTGTTAATTTGGGTGAGCTGATTAACCTTTCTGGGTTCTTAAAAAATACAGTTAACTCCACTTAGAGTTATTATTTTAAGAGTTAAATAAAATATTGTGTATAGAGCCTAGGACCTAGAAAGCAGGTACATAATATAATAGTTGCTATTTTCCTTTCCCCTTCTCTGACCAAATATTAATTTACATTCAAAATATTTTAAAAACCAATAATGAAATATTATTATAATTTCCAAGAAGCCATAGTAGTGCAACAGTTAAGCGTACAGCTGCTAACCAAAAGGTTGGTGGTTCAAACCCACTAAGGGGCTCTGCAGAAGAAAGACCTGGCGATCTGCTCCCTTAAAGATTACAGTCTAGGAAACCCTATCGGGCAGTTCTACTCTGTCCTATAGGGTCGTTATGTGTTGGAATTGACTTGACAACACACAACAACAGCAACAACAACTAAGTTAGAGGAATAATACCTGTTATGTATCAATGGGCAAGTTCTTTCTCTACTCTGCGCTTCTCTTTTGTGCATAGGGAAACAAGCTAGATCAGTGCTACCCAAAGTGTGGTCTATGGACAGATTCTAGTCTGTGAACTCTTTGTCTCCCATCTACTACAAAATAAGTATTAAAAATGAGAGTGAGCATTTAGAAACTTTCACAACAATTTGATAGAATAATGTCATGTCTTTTGAGAAGTAAAAATGCATAGGGCTGTATTTTGTGTTTTTGGTTTTGTTTCCCCCGTTTAATTTCTCTAGTAATTCATTCATCCTGCATTTTACAAAAGTATCTGTCTGCAATGAATTGTAAATTTAAGCACACACACACATACACACACACATATACTGGCCTTTCAGCACAGACTGTTTGAGGAACATTGGGCTAGATAATTTCTAAGATCCCTTTAGTCCTGATATTCTAAAAGGTTGTATTCTCTGTCTATGTTGCTTGAGACTGACCAACTCCACAGGAAGATGAGGCGGATATTGCTTGGTGTCCTACAGAGAGGTACCATTTTTCAGCAAGGAAGTGGTGATGATGAAGATGATGATGATTTTAATGGTTTACAGGTCCCTAGTGCTTACCATGTGCTGGCCTCATTTAACCCACTGCATTTAAAGTTAATTACACCATTTTATAGAACGAGGAAACTAAATCTCAGAGATTCACAGAGTAACTTTAAGCTCAGGTCTGTCTGATTCCAAATCCCACATAATTTCAACTACATGTATATCATGTTGATTCCAAGCTATACAGCCTTCCCAAATAAAGCTGTTTTTTGCTAAACCATCTCTCTCTCCTCTGCTTCCCGGCAATCACCTGCTGACATTAGCAGTTCCAGGAAGTCTCACCCTAATGGGTCTGCTTCTTGTTCTAACATACTGGGAATTCTCATTTAGCATGTGAAGTCAACTAACATCACAGAATCTTAGGACTACAGTGTAATTTATGAATAATCCGCCATCTTTATTCCAATGCTTGGGTCATCGTCACAACATACTTGCCAATTGGTAACCGATTGTAAATCTGAACTCCTCCGGGAACAAGAACTCACTAAACCCACAGGTAGCTCCTTCTCTTTCAGGATAGTCTTATACAGTAAGTTCCTGGGTTAAGAACATCCACTTACTGACAACTGGCACTTGCCCTTTAATGTTGTGTAAATTTGCCCTCACTTTTAAACAACTGAACCAACCCTTACTTGCAACTAATTCGTCATCACCATCACCTTCACTTGCTGCACTTGCAGCTTTTAAATCATTCAAAAGGCTTCAAGCCTTTTCTTGCGCTATTTAAAAAAAAAAAAAGTTGTCCTCAAGTAAATTCCAACTCATAGCGACCCTGTAAGGCAGAGCAGAACTGCCCTGTAGGGTTTCCAAGGAGCAGTGGGTGGATTTGAACTGCCAGTCTTTGAGTTAGCAGCTGAAGACCTAACTACTGCGCCACCAGGGCTCCTACAGTAATGCTAAATAAGAACCCTATGCACCTGTTCTGACCTACCTGCAAATTCCACTTAAAGAAACACTTAGGAATTGATCTCGTTCATAACCTGGGGACTTCTCTCTGTAGCTTTCCTTCTTTGGGTCTAATTCTACCTCTTAGAGGCATGCCGAACAGCCATATTGAAGAGCTCTACTTTCTAGTAACAAGCTATGCATTTGAATTTTGTACAGGGAGCTCTGGAGTTGTTAGTCAGACAGATCTTGGGTTGAATCATGACTCTAACATTTAGATAAGACCTGAGGCAAGCTACTTATCCTCAGTTATTTTCTCTGTAAAATGAAGACCATAGTCATGAGGATTATCTGAGATTACTCCAGGTGAAAGCATATAATAAGTACTCAAAAAATTTTGTTTAACTGATTCTCTTTTGATGCATTTTCTGAATGCTTTACTGTCCTGGCACTGCCTTCTGATACTGAAACATTATGTCTTCTCTTTACCATATAGTTCCATATTTCCTAGTGCATTTCAGAGATGTAAGATTTTATTATTTAAATTGTTAAACAAATGACAATAATATTAATTTCAGCTGTTTAGTTTAAAAATGTTTTCATATTCTTATCTGAATTACTATTCACATAAATCCTGTGAATCTGGCAAGAGAACATATTCACATTTCATAAGCAAGGAAATGTAGATCTATGTATACAAGTTCCCATAGTTTTACTAAGTGGCAAAGCTCCAACCTGTTGCTTTTCTGTGAAATGACACTAATCAATCAATTGATCAAGTGATTATTTGGTTATTATAATTAACTACTGTTGCTAGATGCCAGGCTAGGGTCTGAAGATACAGATCTGAATAAAACTGACATTGTGTCTGTCATTATGAAGCTTTCAGTCTAGAGGAGAAGGAAGATACTGAGTAAGTGTGATTAGTATGAAGCTATGAGAAATTTGAGGCAATGTAAAACAGGCCAACCTGAACTGGTCCAGAATCAGTCTAATAAGTTATTCCAAAATCCATTGGCAACTATTAGCTTATGGTGCGTTCTCAAACAGATGCACTGTGGTTGTGAATAATATAATAATCATCACAATGATATAGTATCACATCTTTCCTGCCATGTCTGACCTTCATTGTGAGACCTGAGCATTTATGATTACCCCTCTCCTTCCATTTAAATCAAACATGCCGGAAACTCCATCAACTAGAGTTAATGTGGTTGCCTTTCTGATTCTGAAAACAAATGTTTTAAAGCAGTTATTGGGAATCATGGATCACTGTGATTTTCTTCAATGAAATGATTTGTTCACACAACAGCAAAAATGATCTCAGTAAAAACATCATCCTTTTTTCAAGATAGCTAGGCATCATGATGATCGACAACATTTTCTCTATCGCAACATAATCACTTCTCCATGTGCTACTGAGGACTCTGAAAAGAAGTCATAATTTGTAATTCTGGTAAGTTCAGTTAAGACAATAACTATTTTTTGAAAATATATATAAATATGGATCCAGGTATCTTTTCTAAATATGTTTCAAACTTATCTTGCAGTAACTACAGTTGCTGTGGAATTACAGCTTTAATGGGTATATATATTTTTTCTGTTCAAGGTGTCCCTAGAGTACAGTATGTTTATGATATAGTGGACTATTCACATGAAGGAATAATAGTTCTGTTTCTCCTAAGTTTTTTTAAATTAAATGCCACTCCTAATGGAACATCTTAGAAAACATGTTTCAGCTTAGGATAGGGGGCATCTCATCAATTTCCTTTCTTCCCAGAGGATTTAGAGCAATAGGGGCCAAAATAGTCCTTGTATGTTTGTAGCAAGCTTTGTTTTCCTATTCCAAGGACTGCATTCTCTAGGTAAAAAACATCTGATTAAGTGATGGTCTCATCTAACTGTCTCTGTTTCATAGAGCTATTGGGATGCAAACTCACTGTCCTAGTCCTCCTAAAGGCTCAGCTTCAGCCTCCTGCTTCTTCTGATGGGCTTGCTGGGCTGTTTGCCCTTTCAGAGATTCATCCAAAGGAAAGGGCAAACTCAGAAGGAAAAAAAAAAAATCTCTATATTCCATTTAGTAAATTGGCTTCATTACCAAGTGCTACATGTTTACCAATAGTCAGGGGTTTGCCTCTCCTTAGGGGAGAGAAAACTACCGGGCAAACAACTGTTTCAGACACAGTCAACTCTTTAATTTCTGCTTCTAATTTGGATGTGATGATCTGTGCCTCTTCTGTAGCATTCTCCTTAGTGAGTTAGCAGCATCCCCACAGCACTTCGTACTCACCTCCATTACTATACTATACTCTGTAGTTAAATTATTCTTTTACTTGCCTCTTCTGTGAGAGTATGAGTGTCTAGGTTGCAGGGACAGTAACTTATTTTTCTCTGTCTTGTACCTACCGTTAAGGGCATGACACACAGTGGGCCCCCAGTGTTTGTCGAGTATTTGGAGATGAATAAAAATTTGCCTGTTTCTTATCAGAGGCTATACAATTCTCTCCCAGTGTGTTTTATAATTGACCACAGGAAGAAAGCTACTCACTGGAAAGCATCTACGAAGAAATACACACTATGAAATAATTATAGTCTTGATCCTTTAATAACATTGTATATACCACTTAAATAATAAATCTTATTTTCCTGATATATCACCAACGACAAGCAAACATGGGGTTGCCACGAGTCAGAATTGACTCAACAGCAACTAATAACAACAAGCAAATTTAATGAAAGTCTTTTTATAAAATTGAACATGTAAGCTATGGCATAAATGGACTTCTTTAGAACAAAGTACTAAAAGGCTGGGTATTACAAATGTAACTTACCTTGATGTTGGTTCCAAGAGAATACAGTTCATAGCTTAATGTATTAACTACAAACATCTCAACCTGCTGCCCAAAGCTCTCATTATCTGGTTTTAAAGGATTTCTATAATTGGATCTCTTACCCACAACCTCACCATCCTGTCTACATTCCTGTATTCTTGCCTTTGCCCATTCTCTAACTTTATGCTTAAATCACTTAACAAATTTCACTCATCCTTCAAGGCACATACTTTAGCATGAACACATTCTTCTGTCTCTGAAGTCCTGTAGCATTTATATAGAAAACACCTTTCGGGATATCAGCCCACGCTGATCCATTTAACTACCTACCTCTTCTTCAGAAATGGATCACTGGTGGCCAAGTTTATACTACATGATCCCACAATCTGAGGCACAGTTGATTAGATCAGGGGTAAAAATTTGTAGCAGAAGTTGTCAAGTTCTTAGCCATACCTTCTTGCCCTTCAGGTGTACCACCAACATCTAACTGCCAGCCTCAGCATCTCTTTGCCTGAGGGATTTCACCAAAGATGAGGAAGACCACTCTTCCTAAGAGCACAACAAGCCAGAACTGTTGGGAGATTATCATTCCCTAACCCTGGTGAGGGGTCCTGTTGGCTCAGTGGTTAAGAGTTTGGCTGCTAACCAAAAGGTGAGTAGTTTGAATCTACCAGCTGCTCCTTGGAAATCCTGTGGGACAGTTCTACTCTGTCCTATAGGGTTGCTATGAGTTGGAATCCACTCGAGGCCAACAGGTTTGGGGTTTTGTTTTGATTTAACAACAGCAGCTATGGAGCCTTGGTGGCACAGTGGTTAAGAGCTTGGCTGCTAACCAAAAAAGATTGGCTGTTCGAGTCCACCAGCAGCTCCTTGAAAACCCTATGCTCTGTCCCATAGGGTCACTATGAATCAGAGTTGACTCGATAGCAACAGGCTAATAGCAGCTATAGTGTTGCTATTAACAGGAATTGGTTCCACAACAATGGGTTTGGGTTTTTAACAGGAGCTCTCAACCAATGACTGATGGGTGTTGATGTGTAACTGATCCTGTATCCCTGGGATGGGATAACTCTAAGGTGTGTGTTCTACTGTGAATTTTTCAGAATTTCCTCAAAGGATTACCTCCAGTTGCCCATGGTGATAGCTACCTTCCCTTCTCTAACACACTTGTCCACTTCCTACCATGCTTCCTGTACCTCTCAAATAACCTATTGCATACAAATTCTTGTCTCAGAGTTTGCTTCTAGAAGAATGCAAACTAAGTCCACACCTGAACCAAGCTGGCTAATTGGATTCTCTCTCTTGGGATTTTGGAATTGAAGCGATGAATCTTTGTGTGGAGTGGTCTCGAAAATGGACTTATGAAAATGTTTTCATATTTCCTGATTCTAGTCCCTTTCTGAGGGTCGATCCTGCCTTTCAGTTCTATTATTCACTTCCATATTTATATAATAAACATCTTTTTGTTTGATTGAGTTAATGTTGGGTTTTATTACTCTGAATCAAAAATACATCTTATTATTTTATCATTAATTTTCATTTACAGAAACTTCATATTTGAAAACAGGATGGGATTTCAATCAGGTCCAACCTTCACATTTTAGGTAGGAAATCAAAAATGTAATTAATCATAAAACATATCAGTTAAACATTGTTATTAAACTTTTCAAGTGTGCAAATGATGTTTCAAAATTAAGAGTATGTATTTTTTGAGTTCTTAAATATTTCATATTTCCTTTTATCTCCATAGTACCTTACATGAGGTTTTACGCACAGTAGGTATTCAATAAACATTTATTGAATGAATGAATTAAATCATATACAATGTTTGGAATCTGTGTAATTATTGATAATTGAGTTTATTATAACCCCTTCTTGTATACTCTTTACAAAAAGGATTCAAAACAACTTCCAAAGGTAATATAGGTAAAGCCTTGGGGATGGGGGAAGGTACAAGGGTAAGGAAACTATTCATATGAATTAACATAGTTTTTTACCTTGTTGCAAATTTTACTAAAAAAAAAAGCATACAGATGCAAGAACTTCCCTTTTTTTCTTCTCCCTTTTTCCCCACAGATACTAAATGATAAAAGAAATTTCATATTTGAGGCCCTATGCCCACTCATTTAGTCATTTATCTGTTCATTCAAGAAATATTTATTGAATATCTATGTCCAAACAGCGAGCTAGGCACTTGGAATATAACACAGAGACTGAGATCGTTTCTTCCAACAGAGTGCTCACAATGGGGAATCTGACAGTAAGTGAGCAGTTGCAATAGAGCCTAGAAAGATAGTACAGAGTCCTATGGAAACAGGTAGAGAGAAATCTAACCAATACCAAGGAATATTTTTTAGATAAAATGTTGAACTTAATGGCCAATATTTGGGGAAAACATTTTATTTTAACAAATTCTCTCTTGCCTTGAGCCATCAGAAACACGTCATTCCCTGTGCCAAGAATATTCTTTCCCTTGTCCTTACTCATCCCTACTCCACTACCTGGTTAACTCCTGTTCAGCCTTCAGGACAGAGACTGTATCTGTCTATTCATTGCCATATTCCCACACTAGCAAAGTGTCTGCTAGAAAGTAGGAGCTCGATAGGTATTAATAAACCACACTGTATTATAATTATTTTGTTTGCATGACTAGGAGTCCTGCAAGGGCAATAACAGTGTTTCATTCATCATTATCAAGCCTTTTCTCTTCCCATCCCTCTAAATGAAGCCCTGGTGGTGCAGTAGTTAAGCATTTGGATGTTACCCAAAAGGTCAACAGTTCGAATCTACCAGCCTCTCCTTGGAAATCTTACGTGGCAGTTCTACTCTCTCCTATAGGGTCACTATAAGTCAGAATTGACTTGACCACAACCGGTTTGGTTTTTTTTTAATCTTTCTAAATAAATCCAGCTTCCTTGTGCTAATCAGACAAAGAGTATATAGTAATAGTTCACTGATATCACATCCTGTCTTGGGAGTTGAATCAGCTTCCATTTACCTATCCTCTTGCTCTCGGTGTTGCTGTTTCCTTCACCTGCCACTCTCATTTGGATCCATATTTCCATGACCATATTCCCTGTCAGTCCTTCTGGACTGACAGTCTGGTTTGAACTCACTACAATTCTGTCTTTGCCCTCACCAACCACTCTGAGATACCATTTCTTGTCTTCCATATCTGGGGCCACACAAACTGGAAATAACACTGGAGGTAATTTCTGTCCCACCCTTACCTCTCAGTTGGCCTCCCTTAGCAGAAGAAAGGGGCTAGATAAGCTTTCAGATCAGTGCCAGGGGTATACGAGTCATCTGATCATTGTTTGACTGAACTGAGGTTTTCATTATGATTATTTTAATATCACCAATTTGACAGCGGAAGTCAATGTAGGAGTATTACTTGATCTACAAAATATGCTTCACATATATTTTGTGAGCTATACCTGTATAATTTATCTTCCCCAAAATCTTGTACAGAATTTAAGTAACTGCGGTTGTGGGGAAATTACATTAACAATAAGCCCAGGGAAGATTTACATTTCACTCTATAATATTCCACTGTGGATATTGACTTAGATGCATTTATTCACAGTGTGCCTGGCTTACAATTACCGAAAAGTCTACTTACTGAGCTTGCAGCTTATGTCCTTTTCAGTCAACACTACAAACCTGCAATTTCATTTTATCTCACCATTTTATTGGTTCCCACAGGAGATACTGAGATAGTAAAAGAGAAGGGAATTAAACTTGCAGGAGGAATGTTTTCCAAAACATGTTCTAATACTTGGCTCTCTGTTGACAGTAACTGGGAGCAGAGAACTAAATGTCCCAGTGCTATACTCTACCTGAATCTGACTTACTCCTGTAATGATTTTCCCTCCACAGTTTACCTTTAGCTTTACTTGTCCAATGCCTACCTATCCTTTTATTTCAAATGCTTCTACTTGCACAAAGACTTCAATGACTCTCCCTCCTCCGCACAGTTCTGCAGTAGTTTTAATCAATATTTTTGGGTACCTAACAATGATAATTTACACTTACATTGTGCTCATTTTGTGCTAGGCACGGCTCTAAGCACTTTGTATAATAACTAATTTAATTCTCACAACACTCTTGTAACTAGTAGTATCCCCAGTAGTCTGACTCTAAAATCTATACTCTTAACTGCTCTATTATACTTTACTCTCAGATATAAACTACTTGGAGTAGCAAGACAGATAAGACATGGCTCCTGGCTTCAAAGATTTTAATTTATGGTATGGAGAGAGGCAAGCAAAATGATCATGCAAATATTAAGTGCTTTGATGATGGTATATACTTGTTGCTATGGCAGCACAGAGGAGGAGAACTGAGAGCAAGATTAGAACAGGAAAGTCTTAAAGAGTAATTGTTGTTGTTGTTAGGTGTCATTGAGTCGATTTTGACTCATAGCGACCCCATGTGACAGAGTAGAATTGCCCTGTAGAGTCTTCTAGGCTGTAAACTTTATGGAAGCAGATCGCCAGCTCTTTCTCCCATGGAACCATTGGGTGGGTTCAAACCACCAACCTTTTGGTTAGCAGCCAAGTGTTTAACTGTTGTGCCACCAGGGCTCCTTAAAGAATAAGTAGAGTAATGTTAAGCAAATGAAGAAAGACAGGCCATACAGATAAAGCGGCAGACACAAGGGCATGGAGGCTTGAAACAGAATAGTATGAATACTCATTAATTCATTCAGCAAATTATTTTTTGAACATTGGCTTGCTAGGTCCTGTGCTCAGTTTAGAGAGTTGGGAGTGATGGGTAGAAGGAGAAGGTGCTGGAAGCAGTTTACTATTATTGGTATATAAAGACTAAAGGATCACATTAAGGAGAATCTCATATGCAAAGTTGACAGTTCAGACTTGATCCAACAGGTGTTGGGGAACAATGAAAGGGCTTTAAGAGAAGCCTTAGGACCATAGTCTCATGGGACAAGTCAGTCAATTAGCATAACAGAGCTCACAAAAATCATGATCTGCATCCTGATAGAGTAGTGTCTGGGGTCTTAAAAGCTTGCGAGTGACCATCAAAGACACAACTACGGTTCTCGACTTGCCAAGAGCAAAACAGTAAGAAGGTAACCAAAAGCTCAGAGAAGAAACAAGTCTACATGAGTAACAACTTCATCTACCCTGAGACCAGAAGAACTAGATGGTGCCTGGCTACCACCACTGATTGTTCTGACCAGGGCCACAACAGTTGGTCCCAAACAGAATGGGAAAAAAATATGGAGCAGAACTCAAATTCTAATTAAAAAAAAAAAAGAGTGAGACAAACCAGGACAGTAGACAACAGAGGACCCCCTGAGACTACTGCCGTGAAATACTTTTAAGCCTAAAACCAAGCCTATACCCTGAGATCACCTTTTAGCGAAATAGAGTGGCACAAAAATAAAGGATATTACCCGTAAGATTAGTGCCCTACTTAAAAACCATCAGATGAGACTAAAAGATCAACAATTTCTCAAAAGTAAAGATGAGAAGATAAGGGGACAGGGAAAGTAGAGTACTGGAAAGGGAACCCACAGAACACAATTAAAGAGAATGCTGACACACTGTGACAAGTGCGACTAATGTCACTCAACAATTTGTGTGGAAACTGTCAAATGGGAACATAACTTGTTGTGTAAAGTTTCACCAAAAACTCAATAAAATATTATTTATAAAGAAAAGTACTTCAAGAGAGAGAATGACCAGATAGTTATATTTGCATATCCAACATCACGAAGTGATCTCTTCTTTCCTATGTTTTCACAGTACTTAGTACTTCTCTTGTCCTATTTATGTCGTTTACCTTATAGTACGTATAATTAAATCCGGATTTACATTAAGTCCCACCCATTTCCAATGAGTGGATTCTGACCCATAGAGACCCGATACTAAATATCACTAGAATTGTAAGCTTCTAATGGGTGGCAAACTTGACTGCTGAGACTTTGGATCTCCATAATACACAGGACATACTATACATTGTACTCAGATGTGCTTAGTAAATGCTTGTAGAATTGAATTGAATGGGACAGTCTCTGGTCCTGCACTTGCATAGGACTCCTCCCAGCAGCATCCCATTTCTTCATAGCAGGCTGAGCACAGGGAAAAAACACCAACAGAATATTCTTATAACAGGATATTCCACATTTACAGTAGGTTAAGCAAGATCTCCTGGATAATGGGATATCTGACAGAACTGACCAAGCCTCCCAGACTATATCACAAGAGCATGGCCTCCCCTCACCTAATCACTATCTTCTCAAAAGCCTGGATCATGCCCTGTCACATAGGAATTGGACAAATGACTGAAAAATATAAATTTCCATGATCTTCTGTTGAGTAGTTTTAAGGTCTATGGGGAAAATATCAGACCTACTTAAACCAGAAGATATATATAATGGCCTTGCTATTATCTCAATAAAGTATAGAAATTACTTTGTCATACTTAGCTAAACTGCTTAAGCAATTCACTGTTTATCCTTTACTGAAAAATGACCAAAATAACTCATAAAAATAAGGTTTTTGGTCTCCTGAGTCAATCCATTTCAGTGTAAGGTTGTTTTCTCACAGCAGTCAATAGAATTTCTCCAGAGAAAGTCTATACTCCTCTGCCCTCCCTCACTAGTGATATGATATGCTCATTCTATTATATAAAGCATCACCTTTTCTTAATGACTTTTTTCTTGAGCTTTTGACCCATATGGCAGCATTCATTCATGAAATAATCTGAACAGCTCTTTAAAAGTACATTAACAAGTATTCCCACACCTTCAGTTCACTTCAACAGACATTTAATGAAGTGCAGTATTTCTTCTCTTTAGTGGTCTGAACATCACCCAACTTATTGTTATTGACCCATCCACCATAAAATGCAAGAACATTGTGGAGATGAACAGTTTACTAGTGCTATTTATAGGACACCACTGATCCCCATAAAACAGTAGTGTCAGTTTAGCCTTCACAGATGAAAACTGAATTTGTACAGTGGAGTGACTGATTGAATTTTTCTCTCCCTGGTTTTATCTGAGATGCTTCGTCATCCAGACTAGATCAGGGGCTCCTGCTATCCACTGTCATAGCACTGTATACCTTTCTTCCTACCACAATAGTAATTTTATATTTATTTGAAATTTTCATGAAGACAGTGGCTATTTTTTATTGCTCAGTGACTTTTTTTTTGTTTATCATCATACCCAAGAACTCAGCTAGAAGTAATATTCAAAAAAGTTAACAACTGGCCAGTACAGGCATTAATCAATTAGAAATGGATGCTAGCCGGTGCAATGTTGTGGCCCCGCTGAACATCATCCCCTACACCTGCCATGGTGAAGATCATAACAGGTTATTATTAAATAATTGTTGGATGGATGGATGGATGGGTGGACGGAATAATTAATTAACTTACTGGATCAGACCTATCTTTCATCCAGTTTCAAATCATTTAGTACTTTAATACTTTCATTCTATTCGATCAATCACTTTATTGAATTTCTACAAAGTAGGCACTCTGTTTGTACGTTTTATTTTACACAGGGTTGCTATGAGTTGGAACTGACTTGATGGCACCTAACAACAACAACAGGCACTCTGGTAATTGTTTAGGGTAATTAGTGCAGAAAACAAAACGTGTGGTGTGATGGGTTGCTTTTTTGTGGCCTTTCGCACCATGGTCTTGTAACTCCCACCCAAGTGATTGGGTGGGACTGTGCAAATAAGGTAACTGTGGCCCACCAAGGGGATTGGTCAGTTTTGCTATCCCACTAGGCTTAAATGAGAGCCAATTCCAGAGCAGAGAGAGGATCTCACCACCTCCAAGGAAGAAGAGCCAAGAGTGGAGCTCGTCCTTTGGACGTGGGATTCCTGCACTGAGAAGCTCCAGGAGACTGAGAGAGAGAGAACTGTAACACTGAAGATGGCAAGAAATGGCAACAGAACCAGAACAACAGGAGATGCTGTGATGGGCTTCCTAGCCCATGGAGAGAGAGAGCTGAGTTCCTTTGGCAGGAGTGCCTGGAGGCACTTATTTGCAGAGCTAAAAGAGCTTTGTAACACTTGCCCAAGTAGGGTAGAGGCTGAGGGGCCAGAAACAAGTATGCATGCAGGCATACCTGAAAAGAGGCTGTCCTGATGGAAGAACTGTATCCAGAGCATTCCTGAACCTGAATTGTAACCTGTTACTTCCCTAATAGACACCATAACTGTGAGGATTGCTTGTGAGTTCTGTGTGGCCATTGCAATGAATTATCAAACTCAGCAGAGAAGTAAAGAGTGCCGTGGGATGGACAGTTGGTGTCAGAGTTGGTAAAGATGGCTGAGAGAGGAGCCATGTCTAACCTTTGACTCATAGGAATCAGCTTTGGGCTGTTGATCTTGATTCTCCTTCCCCCTTGTGAAGTTAGAGGAGGTCAGACACCACCCCCAAGCCATTCTTAAAAAAGGAAGAAATTAAAGCTAAATAGAGATAATCCATACCTTTAAGATGCTTACAATCTGCTATTAGAGAGAAGACATGTATATAAATAATAATAGAACTAGGTAGAAATAAAAGTAGTGGCAGTCATAAAAGGTGTATACATAGAATGCTACAATAGAACAAGAAAATGGAAAGTTTATTTGGGGGAGAGTTGAGATTCAAAACTAGATCTATCACATTCCAAAGGCCATATGTTTCCCACTGTTTAAAGTATGGGCATTGGAGTCCCATAGACCTGGGCTTGAGTCTCAGCTCCACCAAATTCTATTTGGATAGGTAACTTTGGCAAAGTCATTAATCCACTTTTAGCTTCAATTTCTTCATCTTTAAAACGGGAATGATAGTACCTACCTCCCAGAGCTTTTGTGAGTTTTAAATATAATATTATACATATTTAGCACAACGTCTGATATATAGTAGACGCTCATTAGAGATTAATCCTTTTTGCATATGCAAGTTCAAGGTATCTTATTTGGAATACTGGAATTACGGTCATCAGAAAAGTATATTATTGGTTTTTAAAACATACTAGCTAAGTCAAATGCTTTGGAGTCAGGCAGACCCAGAGACAGTTATTCCATGGCTTAATAGCTTGATGGCTTAGAATATATTACTTAACACATTTGAATTTTTAATTTTATCATCTGTATATTAGAGCTACACATACCATATCGGATTGCTTTGTGGATTTAAATGAAGAAGGTGCTTTCACCTAGAAAATGCTCAGAATGTAGTTTCAAACACAGGGACTTAAAAAGGGACTTAGAGATGATACAGTCCTTACTCTCCATTTTAAAACTGAAATCCAAATTGATGAAATTCTTGATTAACTCAGAACCTGATTCCTTCCCCCCATCTTTTTTTTTAAATTAACTATATGATAGGATAATTAATTCCACTGGGAAAGGTGAGATGGATAAACCACTCACCAAAGGCTGCCTAAGCAGAAAAGTTGGACATGAGAAGGGATGTTTGGAAAAGCAGCGAGTATTGTTTACACAATAGCTTCATCCTGGTCCCCAGAGTTGGTGGTTTATTTTCCTACTTGGTGGGACTCCAGGACTGACAGAAAGCCTTTCCCTAACTGACCCATGATAGGTATTTATAACCATGAGTTCCTCTCTCACTTTGGCCTGTCCCTAAAACCCCGGTTGTCATACGACAGGCAGTCAACTACATGTATTTTCAGGAGTGACCCAGTGCAGGGCAACCCTATGCCTACATCAGGAAGAGGGAACTGGAGTGATGGAATGAGCACAGTGAGAAAGAGGAAATGACTTAACGTCTCTAGTCCTGCCACTTCACAGCAATGTTACCCTGGGAAAATTATCCCATCTTTTAAATCCTCCTTTCCTTCATCTGTAAAATAAAAAACATAGATGCTTCTCAGCCTAACAACTTTCAGTGTACATACATTTGTAAAGATGAATAAAATTATGCACAAAGAAAAAGCACACACAGACCATCCTTCACTCCACCCCAAGATGCCACTATTGCTCATTTGTGGCTATTTTAGTCTGGGCCGTTCCATTATTCCACAGATAATGACTTGTTTGCTCTTTTTGTGCTTACTTCTGAAGTGTTTTATACTGTTGGCCACATCATGAAACGCTTTAGCCCCACATTACCCATTAAATATGAAAAAAGTAGTAAAAATTTTTTTTTCATAAATGTGTATGATTGGTTACTTGTATAATGTCACTTCAGAATGAAAAGAATTGAAAATTTGAAAGCCTTTTATAGTGTCATGGATTGAATTGTGTCCCCCAAAAATATCTGTCAAGTTGGCTGGGTCATGATTCCCAGTATTATATGATTGTGTAATCTGATGTGATGTCCTTAAGTGTTGTAAACTCTATCACTATGATGACGTTATATGTGATCTCCTCATGTGTTGTAAATTCTATCACTGTGATGAGGTTATAATGATGAGGTTTACAAAATTAGATAGTGTCTTAATCCAATCTCTTTTAATATATAAAAGAGAGAAGCGAGCAGAGACACATGGGAACCTCATACCACCAAGAAAGCAGTGTCGGCAGCACAGCGCATCCTTTGGACCTGAGGTTCCTGTGCTGAGATGCTCCCAGACCAAGAGAAGACTGATGCATCACAAGGACCCTTCTCCAGAGGTGACAGAGAGAGAAAGTCTTCTCCTGGAGCTGATGCGCTGAATTTGGACTTGTAACCTACTGGACTGTGAGAGAATAAACTCTTTGTAAAGCCATCCACTTGTGGTATTTCTGTTATAGCAGCACTAGATGACTAAGACATATAGCCTGTTTGATAGTAGGGGATGTTGGAAATAGTAATAACTGTCTGATGTGTCTCTCAGGGCTACGCAGTAAATAATCGTAGAAACACTTAGCAAACTGAAAAATACAATTAAAATGTTATTCACTGTTGTATGTCTACAACCCAAAACAGTACCTGCCTGATTCATTGTTGGCATTAAGATTATGGGAAGATGGAAGAATGACAAAGAAAGAGGAAGTGAAAGAAGCCCAGAGATAACAATTGGACATATCTATAAACCTTAAGGCAGACTATAAACAAATATAACTTTTAAAAAAAAACTTTTCATAGAATTATTAGAAATGAGATAGGCCAGTAATAGGTCTGCAGGCTATGTGTGAAGAGCTATTCCTCTTCTATTTGAATCTCATGGTACCCTGGAGTCTGGTAACCCTTCTCATTTTTTTCAGTGATCAAATCTGCCTGGTTGTTTTTGCTAGCATTTTAAAGACTTTGATCCCTTTTTTAAATTTATTGAAGTACATCTTTTTAGGTGTACAGTTCTATAACTTTCGATAAACTTGTAAAGTCATGTAACCACCACCACAATCAATTAAGATGTGCAATATTTTCCTCATCCCAAAATTTTTCTCTTATTTTCTGATGATCCATCCCCTTTCGGAATCCCAGTCCCTGGAAACCACTGAGCTAATTTTTGTCCCTAAAGTTTTACCTTTTCTATAATGTTTTATTAATGGAATTATACAATATACAGCCTTTTGTGTCTGGCTTCTTTCACTTAGCATAATGCATTTGAGACTTATCTTTGTTGCCATGTACATCAATAGCCCATTCCTTTATATTGCAGAGAAGTATTCCATTCTGTAGATGTCAGTTCGAATCCACCAGCCGCTCTGTGGTAACCCTATGGGGCAGTTCTACCCTGTCCTACAGGGTTTCTATGAGTCCAAATCAACTCGATGGTAACAGGTTTTTTTTTTTTAGATGTACTACAGCTTGCTTACCCATTAATTAGCTGATGGATATTTGGGTTGTTTTGGTGTTTATGGCTAAAGCTTCTATAAATATTAGTGTACAGGAGTTTGTGTGAAAATACATTTTTTATTTCTCTTGGATAAATGTCTAGGAATGAGATTGCTGGTAAGTTTATGTTTAAGCTTATAAATATAAACTTTCCAGAGTAGCTATACCATTTTGCATTCCCACCAGCTACAGATGAGAGTTCTGACTGCTTCACATTCTCATCAACATTTGGTATTGTCAGTGGTGGTTGTCATTATTTTGAATCATTTTAATGGCATCTCATTGCAGTTTTAATTTTTCTTTTACTTATGAATAGAAAATATTTAAAATTTTTAGATAATTATCTACAGACTCAGTATCTGAATTTAGTAACCAATGATATCGCTATTGCAAAAATTGTGAATGGATTTAATAACTTCCTTCTTTCAGGTGTATACACCACCGTTCCTATCTCAATGATTAAGTTCTGTGTTCAGCTTCCTTTATGCCATTACAGTTTTCCCCCACTAGATGGCAACTGCTCAATTCTTTGAAATTGCCAAGTAGCAGAAAAGAAGGAAATAATTGTTGTATAATAAAAGGATAGAGTCAGGCTATGAATTGTGAAGTGCCTTACTCCATGATTGTAAAAAAAAAAAAAAAAAAAAAAAAAAGACAACACTTCATTGACTGCCAAGTTAGAGTTTACTATACCCTAATATGTTACCCCTTGCCATAGAGTCAATTCCGACTCATAGAGACCCTATAGGACAGAGTAAAACTGCCCCCACAGGGTTTCCAAGGCTGTAATCTTCATGGAAGCAGACTGCCACATCTTTATTCCACAGAGCCACTGGTGGGTTCGAACTGCCAACGTTCCAGTTAGCAGTCAAGTGCTTAACCACTGCACCACGAGGGCTCCTTGCCTAATATGTATGCTTCCCTAAATTATTTCAGTCTAAGTTTGGAATTACCAAATGTGGACGCCAAACAGCATACGAAAAAAACAAAACAAGATGTCTTTTGAACATGAATCAATGGATCATAGTAAGCAAATACCTTGTAGCAAACATCATTCAGAAACTTGATCTAGTTTCTTCAAACATTATCTACTTTTCAAGAGTATCCTTTGAAATACAAATATTTATAAGTTTTAAGATTCCAATCTGATATATTTTCTGGAATAACTGTAGGTAAACTGAGAAGTTAATTAAAGTGTTGGTGTTTGTTGTTATTGCTGTTGTTTTAGCACTGTAGAGAACCCCTCATCTCAGATTTCATTTCCTTAATTAAATATTTACTAAGTTCTATTAAAGTAGCCTTGTTGGCACAATGGTTAAGTGCTCCACTGCTAACAGAAAGGCTGGCAGTTAGAACCTACCAGCAGCTCCTCAGGAGAAAGATGTGGCAGTCTGCTTCCATAAAGACTATAGCCTTGGAAACCCTATGGGGCAGTTCTGCTCTGTCCTATAGCATCACTATGAGTCAGAATCAACTCTATGGCAACGGGTTTGATGTTTTTTTTTTTTTAAAGTTCTATTATGTGCCAAGCACTAGGCATTAGGAGTACTAATAGGAAAAACCCTACTCCATGATAATAAAAATAATTTAATAACAATAGCAATTGCCCTGTAAGTGCGAGGAATTATTCTAAAACATTTACAAACATTATCTTACTTAACCCTTATTACTACAGCCTTATGAGATATTATCGTCCTTATTTTACAGATATGGAGACTGAGATTCTGTTCCAACTGGGGCATTCAGAGTTGGGACAAAAAACGGTTTCAAGTTATATTTAGGTTTAGAGTGGGATGGAGAAAAAACTCTAGAATCACTTTCTGCAGAAAAATGTGGAAGGAAACCAGATCTTTCCATGCTCTCAGTGATGGAAAGCAGCTGAGTTGAGAGCCTCTAAGCCTACCCACACAACTGCTATGGTGATCACAGAGCAGAGGTGACAGGGAGGAGGACCTAAATAAGAGGCTAGAGGGAGGACAGACCAAGGATACAAAGGACAGACCTGAAGTACCAGTGGGAGTCAAGATGGAGCCAAGTCATCAAGTTCCAACCTTGTCAAAAGAAGATGCTGGGGATGTCACCAGCCATACATAATCTTTAGCTCGGGATGCCAGCATGACTCCTAGAAACCAGTATACATTATCTCACTGGAGTCTGTAAAAAGCCCTTTAAGGTATTTGCTATTCCTAATCAAGCTCAGAGAAGCTAAGTGACCAGCCTAAAACTTCTCAGCTCTAAGGCAACTGATCTAGGGCTAACATTGAAGGCTTCTAGTTAACTGACTTCTAGTTAAGGAGTCCTGGTGGCTCAGTGGTTAAGTGCTCAACAGCAATGGGTTTGCTTTGTTTCAGGATTTCTAGTTCAGTGTTCTCTTCATACATATTCAATATGTCAAGTAGTCATCTACATCTGTATGTTTCACATATACAGTTAGGGTTTAATTCAACAAACCATATTAAGTCCCCACTATGTGCAATCTGGAGCCCTGGTGGCACAGTGGTTAAGCATTCAGCTGCTAACCAAAAGGTAGGCAGTTCAAATCCACCAGCTGCTCCTTGGAAACCCTAGGGGGCAGTTCTACTCTATCCTATAGGGTTGCTATAAGTTGGAATCAATTGGACAGCAATGGGTTTGGTTTGGTTTTCATGTGCAATCTGGAGCCTTGGTGGCAGAGTGGTTAAGAGCTTGGCTGCTAACCAAAAGGTCAGCAGTCTGAATCCACGAGATGTTCCTTGGAAACCCTATGGGACAGCAGTTCTACTCTGTTCTATAGGGTTACTATGAGTTGGAATTGACTCCATGGCAGCTGGTTTGATTTTGGCATGTGCAATCTAAGGAGCCCTGGTGGCACAGTGGTTGAGTGGTCGGTTGCTAAACTAAAGGTCAGTGGCTCAAACCCACTAGCTGCTCCAGGGGAGAAAGATGGGGCAGTCTACTTCTGCAAAGATTACAGCCTTGGAAACCCTATGGGGCATCTCTGTCCTATAGGCTCACTACAAGTTGGAATTGACTCGACAGTAATGAGTTTGGTTTTGGTTTGATGTGCAATCTGCTTAGGTACAAACTATGGTTCAGGGATGTGGAGGAGGGCAAGTGGAGATTTCTCCTATAGACTCTAATAATTGTATTGTTTTCTGGTAACTCTTAAAAAGTATATATTATAGGGCATAGAGAATAAGAACACTGACTATGGAGTCAGAAATATCTGAGTTATTTTCCTCCCTTCTTTTCTCTTTCTCTCTTTCTTTTTGCACTTTTTATTAAAGGAAATTTCAAATATATTAAAAGAAGAGAGCATAGTATGATAGACCTGCATATATTCCTTCACCCAACTTCAACAGAGATAAACTCATGACCAACCTTATTTCATCTATAGTCCTAACCACCACTCAGATTATTTTAAAACAAGTCTTGACTTCGTATCACTTCATCTGTAAATATTTCAGTGAAAAGATCTAAAAAATAAGGATTCTTTCTTTTTAATATAACTCTAGCACCAATAATAATTTTTAATATCATGAAAAAAGTAATCAAGATTCAAAGTTCCTGATTGTCTCATTTTTTTTAAAGTTTGTTTAAATCAAGATTCAAAAAAAAAAAAAAAAAAGAAGTCCATACATTGTAATGGGTTGCGTGTCTCTTAAGTCTCTTTTAATTTTCAAGATCTCGATCTCTCTCTCCCTGTCCGCCTCCTCCCCACTTGCAATTTATTTGTTGAAAAAAATAGTTTGTCTTGTAGAGTTTTCTACAGTCTGAATTTGTATACTCATGCTATTGTCCCCTGTATCTCCTATGAAGTGGGAGTTAAATCTAGACACTTGATCACACTTGGGCTCTGTATTTTTGGCAACACCACTTCATAAATGGAGAGGTGTACTTCCATTAGAAGCCACGTGTGTGATTGTCTATTTATGATGTGGCAGTCATTGATGAATATTCTCTAGATCCATTCATTTAAATTGGTGCTATTCTATCATTCCTTCTTCATTTATTACATAGAATACTGCTATAAAGACAAATTTCATTTCAATTACAGGTAGTTACCGACAACTCCATCATAAGTCGGTTCTGATGTAAATTGAATACCTCTTTTTTTTTATTTCTTACTGCCTTTTATTATCTGTATCTTTATAAATATGATTTTATTTGTCTTTGGGGGTTGGAAACAATATGTATAAACCTACAGAGCAAATGACATGAAGTATAACTACTCTAAGCCCTCAGTTCTGTATCTGAAAAATGAAGATAATAAAACCAGCCTCATACTGAGCACACACATAAAAAATAAAATTTAATAAAAGATATTAAATGTATTCCTACCACATAGAAAGCAATGAAATAGCATATGCCACTGACATATATTGAACTCACCTTTTGACTTTATTACACATAAAAGTGCAAACTCTGAAAGCCATAGAATTCTTAATTCCAGGCTGGGACATTCAAATTGTTGCTAACCAAACACAGCTGGGAAGAACTATTAGAAGCTACAGGATGACTGATGATTTTATCACATGCTTCTAAGATAGCGCTCTGAGCTCCTATGACGCTGTTCTGCCTTAGGTTCAGTCAAGTAAACAGTGGTTTCCTAAATAAAACATCAACTCCATTGCCTGGCCCTCTTTATGTAGGATCTAAATGAAACCCCATGGAGCCAGAGACAATACTCTCTGAAGCGTTCCTTCCCTTGATCTGGGCTATCTCAACAGAATATTTCCATTGCAGCAGTGATAAGGCAGAACTGCAGAAAATCCTCAAAAGAACAACTGCAGCCACAGAGTTAACCAGCATTACAAATCTCTCTGGGACAACATTTCCCTGTGTTCAGAAAGATAGGCAACACTCTCCTCTTTGTTCAAACTTTCCTTTAATTAGGGCCCAGGGGGCCAGAAAAATTCTCTGAAGTAAGGTCTTGGCACTGTTCTGGCTTTTGAAGAGTAATGGCTGTGGTGGGGAAGAAATGTTTTAAAAACTCAGATCTCTTAACTAGGAACCCAAACCAATCTAATTAGTGTCTGAGCACTGGGATGTTCACTAATGAGACTCAAGGAACCAACATATGAGAAACAGTGATTTCTGCACTGGGGACTATCAGGCTGCCTTAACAGTCGCCCATACTCACTCAGTCGCCAGTACCCTGGGAGCAGAACCATGGCCCCTTCTTGGCCCAATTCTCTGCAAGCCTCTTCTATGGGGGTAGGAGAGTGCCTCCACTTTCCATTGCTTCTGTATAGGCTCCCACTGTTCTCTTCCTCTACTCACTCCTTCATCTGGGGTGCTTCAGGTTTCATGATTTGATCTTTTTTTTTTTTTTTTTTTTTGCTTGTGTCCTATTCTAGCCAAATGAAATTACTTGTTTTATACCTCTGTGCCTTTACATGTGCTGTTCCTTCTGCATAGAAAGCCTTTCCTTCTTCTGAGTTACTCTTCCTTCAAAACTCCCATAGCTCCTCTGCAAAGTTTTTCCAAACCTCTCTCTACCCCTGTGAGGAAGAAATGCTCACTTCCTCTGTTCCACCTCTTTACTCAATACATACTCTTATCACCCCACTTAGTACGGCAATTATATATCTCTATTTGTGTTTCCTCTATTAGATTTTCAGCCTCATGAGTAAAGGAATGTGCCTAATTTATTTTTCTGTCCCTAATTCCTATCTCAGTATCTGGTATATTATAAGTCTTTAGGAAGTATTTGAGAGATTTCCCTAGTGGTAGCTGCATTACAGAACATATAGTAAACCACTAGGTATGTTCAACGTTCTATAGGAATGTAAAGAAGGAAAAAACTACATCCAGCTACCCAGATACAACTGAATGACTTTCAGACCTCAGGACAGCCAGAAGATCTGGCTGTTTGATGAGGACTAAAAAAATATACAATTGGGCCAAAAATAACTGGGGTCTTTCTTCATCCCACTTCTTTCTCTGCTGAGAGGGTCAGGGAGTAAAATCCATCCTAAATCAACCTACATCTTATGCCCGACCTTCAGCACATTACTGAGAATATAATAAGTGGTCAAGAGCTAGTGACTAAATAAATACATGCATGAAATAACTTGTGTAACACTTTCAAAAATGTCTCTGGCATTGTGGCCTAATAATACTAACCAGTGTAACATCATGCAAGAATATGGCCCTGAACTATTCTCCACATATACTCTCATACCTTCTAATGGATTTTTCTCTGTCTTTTGTATTACTTACTTAGTTTGTTATTATGTAATAGTTATTTTATGATTATTTGACTAATGTCTATCTCCCTCATTACAATGAGCTCCATGAGAAGGGGATAGTTGTCTCTTTTTGCTCAAATGTTTACTCTCCAGTCACCCAGCAGTGTCCCAGGACATGGTCATCACACAATAAAAAATGTGTGTGTTGAATTAATAAATAAATATATCCAAGTACTCATATCAGAGCCTCCTGGGTTCCCTCACATTGTAGCCCTTTCCCAACTTTGTTATTGAGAGACCTCATGGTAATTCAGGGCAGCTCCATTTTGCTCATTGAGACCAGAATTGAAGATGGTGCCATCAGATAGAATTTTCTAATCCCAGAATGACACTCAGGTCTATGACTTCTCTACAGAATCACCCAGAAGATGATGCAGAAGAGCGAAAAAAAGAGAGACACATAAAACAAATAACCATGGCCCAATAGCTTTAAAAATCAATTCCTTATGCCCTTGTTCTGAACACTCTTGTAGGGTGGAGACCTAGAAACCACGATCTTTTCATGGTGATAGTTGGACAGGCATGTTCTGACATTCACTTGCTTTTCCTGGGAGGCGTTTCTGCTAAGACTGCTAATATCCAGCCTCAGGTTTCAGCCAATCCCCAGGTTTTTTTTATGGTAGCTATAGTTATCCTTCCCCAAAATTATGTAAAGTACTCAAAAGCTTCATTTACTTTTCTTCAAAGTCTCTGTTAAAGAGCATCAAGGCAATGGTGGGGAAAGCACTTTTAGCACAAGGCTTTATTTTCAATCCCCTATAAATTTTTAAAATCCTGAGGAAGACATTTTTCAGATTCGTTCTTCTTCTCCTTTTTACACCCCCAACCCCAGTTTCACCTGACTCCAAACTGTACTCGAAACTGCTAAATCCAAAGGTTTCCATGAAGCATTCAAGTGATAGTTTTTTCCTATATAGGCTTCTCTGTCCTATTCCCATTCTTCTGGTTCCTAACTTTTGTCTCTGTTTTTGTTTTTTTCTTTCTATTTTATAGCAGTAACAGTAGTTACTAATATCATAGATCCAGTGCCTAGCTGAACACTGTAAACAATAACATTTTCCATTTACACGTTGTTGTGTGTCATCGAGTTCATTGCGACTCGTCGTTACCCTATACGACAGTGTAGAACTGTCCCATAGGGTTTCCTAGGCTGTAATCTTTATAAGAACAAATCACCAGATCTTTTTTCCCCAGGAGGATCTGATGGGTTCAAACCGCCGACTGTTCAGTTAGCAGCCAAGTGCTTAACTATCGCATCACCAGATTTCTTTCACACATCTCATCTGAATCACTAAGTCCCTCTGTAAGATACACAGGGCCTAAAATGAGAGCTCATCAATGCTGTACATCAATACTATAGCATCTAATCTGATGAGGTGAATGTATTACTGTAGCCAAAGAAACAGGTTTCACTCTGTATTGAGGGGAAACTGAAATTTTACAAAGCTCTAACTATAAGGTTGAACAAGAAAGTAAAAATTGATACATATACTGTTTCATGAGAAACTATTTGTTCTGTAAGCCTTCACCTGAAGTACAATAAAATAAAAAAAAATAAAAAATTGATACATAGCAGCATAAAAGATAGCTAGAGAAATTTTAGAATCGAAACAGCTGGCTCAATAATCTCTTTTCCCCTTCACTGTTTATGTATACTCACTATAAATATAGTTACAGGTGTGCATATTTATTTTATATTTAAAATACACAGTATATATGTGAAAATAATTTTAAAGATAGTGTTTTAAAATGCAGTGTTTAGAAACTCTGAAATTTTAGATTAACTAGTGATATAACTTAAGACTGTCTATATAGAAGTTGCATGTTATAATTACAAAGGGTCTAAAGCAAAATTTAATAAAACATTGCTCTATGAGGCAGAAATCATAACCCTGTTTTGCAGACACAGATACTAAGGCAAAGACAGACACCCAAGGCCAGAGAACTGGCAAGTGGAAGGCCAAGTTCTAGAACTATATCTTCTTACTCACATCCAACATTTTTCCATCCTTCCAACAAAGCATAATAGATTATTATAACAGGTCCTCAAATGCCACTTTTGACATTTGTCTGTCTACTTTATAACTTCAGTCTCTTTTTTCTAGTTGATATGACTATAATGAGCCAAGAAAAAAGTTACATATGACAAATATATTTTATTAATTTTATACACAGACTTTTTAAAATGTATTTTCACTAATCTATAAAATTTCTCTAACTTTAATGAGGTCTAAAAATGTTATGTTTTGAGCAATTAAAAAACCTGTAAATATCAGGAAAGTCCCTATTTAGCATGCATGATTTCCCAGGAATCTTTTTGCCACCACATGGGGGTGTAGTGTTCTTAACACGCACTTTGCAGGAGTTCTTCCAAACGGCTGAGATGAGCAAAGTCTGGGAGGTGCAGGGAGGGCTGGATTTTATTTGCAAAGACAAAGCAGTTTGTCAACTAAAGCATGAGGTTTGGGAATAGGAGTAAGAGCCTAACTCATCCACCAGGTGTCACTAATATGAAACCATCTTGGTGTTTTTAACTTGCCTAAGTTGTTCAGTTTCAGAAAATACTTCACTGGGTAACACTATGAGTGCGTTACCCATGATGGGATAGCAATTTCACTGAAAGCGGCCATATTAGTGTGTGCCATGCTACGTTCTCCAGCCCAAAAAGTGATCAGGAAATTGCTTAATTAAGCAATAGTTGCTTTGCTGTTGCAATTACTGTGAGATAATTGACCATGATGGGAGCTGAATCCCCAAGCTGAAGGCAAATCATGGGAGCTAAGGTCAATTATTGTGTATTAATACCCACAGCAAAGAAAGCTACCATGAACATCGTAAGACGTAACTATAAAATACTTCAAGTTTTAAATGGCCAAATCTTTTAAGCTACATTACAGTGATCACAGATCCAACATAGTTTAATTAAAGTAAAACCATCACACTGAACACCCAGAATGATCAAAAAGTTTCCTAATTGTGGATAAATTTGGTATTGAGAACACGCCAAAAGAATTTCCCACATACTTTCTGTTATATCTATATATTCAGGCTTTTCTACTTCTGCCTCTGTATAGAGCACATTTCTAAATAATGACCAGTATGAAGAATTACTTCATGAGTTTATGTTGGTCATTTTAATGGAGTCATTAACTCTTCCCATAACTTTGTACCAGTTAATGCTTTAGGGGTTCGGGTGGGGTGGAACATAACTTAATTTTAAGCATGAGTTTTGGAATCAGGCAGACCTGAGCTGGAATCCTAGGAATCCTAGGTTTACCATGTACTAATTGTGTAACTTAACTGCATAGTCTCTGTGTCTATAGGGTCCTCAAAGGAAATAGAAGGTAATTTAGATGTGATTCTGAAGATAATTTAATGAAGGGAGAGGTGTGAGCAGGGTTAAGGAAACCAACAAAAAATAATGAGGCACTCAGGGGCTAGGAACAACAGGAAGCCTTTACTATCCTAAGGCTGAGGGCAAGGGAGCAGAAAGAGAATTAGAGTCTGATGAGAGCTCGAGCCTTGGAAGACGGGCTGCCTGGCAAGAACAACCGTCATGGAGCGATCAGCCATTGCCAGAACTGAGGCAAGAAAATAAACACCCTGACCTTTTCCTTCTCTCACCTTTTGATTGCTTGCAGGGGCCACCCTTTGGCTAAACCTAAGCAGAAACAAGCCAGCAAGCAAACCCCAGGTGGGGCAGTCAATAGTGGTCAACCCCTTGGGCACTGTAAAGGGCAGAGATGACAGAGAATTATTCTGGATTGGGGTAGACACCAAACAGAGAATAGCAGCTTACTCTCTGAGTCACTTTTTCCTCAGAGATACGAAGAAACTTCTGTCAAATAAAGGTATTATAAAGATTAAATGAATAATATGGTACATATCACATAGTAGATGCTCAAGAAATGGTAGTAGCTATTCCTAACTTAATTTTTATCAGTAACTTATCATTGTGAAGGGCAAGTATGTATCTCTTACTGAAAATCCAAAATTCAGACAAGTTTGCCCATTAGGAAGCTATTTTGTTTCTTCTTTATAGGAAGATGTTTTATTTCTTCTTTACAAAAGAGGGAGACCATGAACAGAGAGATGAAAGTACTCAAAAAATAAAAAGTTCCCTAATGCTGTGGATCATATACTTACTTCAGCTTTGATATGAGGGTTACCCAAAACTGTCAGTCACATTTTTGACCAGTAAAACTTTGCCTCAAGAGTGCATGAGTGGGCAGTGATTTAGACTTGAGGTTCTAAATGTCTTGTACCTTACACTCCACCACTAACCTATGAAACATGTGAACTTAAGCAAAATGATTTCAATAGGAAGTAAAAGATTGCATTCTTGAGGATATGCATATACCTGTATACCTTTGCAATTATTGGTAAGCAACAAAAGTATTGAAGTTGGGTAGAGTGCTGTTTCCCTTATAGAGCATCTGTGTTGCACAGGTCTCCCCAAATCATCTCCTCTAAAGTATTCCTGACCATCTCAGGCACTTTCCAGGTTTTATTTTTCTAAAGGTACTTGTCTTTACTTGAAATTTTGTTTATTGGTTTGTTTGCTTATATATTGTTTGTCTCCTCGATGAGAACAGGGAACTAGGCTATCTTGTTCTCCTCTATGTCCAGTAGTACCTAGAACAGAGACTGATAGTAGATACTCAATAAACACACACATACACACACAGAAGTGGTTAATGTGAGAATTAGATGACATGATGTACTCAAATCACTGTGAAACAGGTATTCAAACATGGTAGCAATTATTATTTTAGATTTCATTAGTACTGTTACTATTAAGAATAATGATGAAGAGCTGCACACATGATAAATATTATGGTGATAATGGATATTATTATTTTCCACATTGAATTACTTTTTTCATACATACTTGTACTTAGGCCAAGACTGTCAGTTTTTGTATTCATCCTTTGGGTACTGCCAGCTTTATAGTGACATTGCCAGCCAGCTATTGTAGCTTGGAATGGTATCTCTCAAACAGGAGTGGCAATAATGTCATGGTACCCAGATAGCAGGACAAAATGCCAAATGCTAAATGCCAACTACTAAACAAATAATCAAAGGACATCCTATGAACTTCCACTTCTGAAAAAACTGAGTAGAGGTACTTGTATTCATTCCTCCCTCTAAGTACAACTAATGACCCTGGACATTTTATATATATATATATATATATATATATATATATAAAACAAACACAAGAAGACGATAAAAGGTTGAGAGAAGCAGGCATACCAGCTAGAGACCAAGGGAACCAAGGAAAGACATTACAGTGAGTTCCCTGGGTTTTCTTTTTGCTTCATATATTCCAGACTTGGAGGTGAAGAAGTCAGAAATCCAGAAACATCAAGAGGTGTTCACACAAACACAAAAAAAGCCTCAACAAAGGTCTGTTTTCTCTAGTCAAAAGACCTGGGACGGGTAAGCCTGGAAAAATGGAAAACTTTTAGATTATAACTTCTCTTCTCTACCTAAACACTACAGAAAAATCTCAACCCCATCCATGCCAGCAAAGTCCACGTGAGAAGCCTAGACTTCCACCCTTGTCAGGCTGAAATGAGATGCCCCAATCCCCCTGCTAGGGTGGTGTTAGAGAAGCCCTATGGAGAACTAGGACTTTCATCTTCACTGGGTAGTAAGGAAGCACCTTCCCAGCAGTGTCAGTGGAGGCCACTCTGTGTGAAACCTAGACTCCCACCCTTACCTGGCAGTAACAAGGCATCTGCCCCATCCACAGTGGTGCCAGCGGAGAATACATGAAGAGTAGTAATGAAGTACTCCTACTCATTCTGTCCAGTGAGGTATCAGTGAAGGCCTAGTGGAGAGTTGGAACTCCCACCCTACCCATCAGCAGTAATAAGGATCCCTGCCCCCTTGGGTATTACCGAGGTCAGTTGGAAAACTTAAACTTCTACTAGAATTAGGACTTCTTCCACTAGCTGGCAGTAAGTAGGTAGCACCACCCTCTTCCCTGCCTGAGCAGTGTCAGAGGAAGGAAGCTAAAACAGAAGGTTTAAATAATATCCAGAGTTTCCTAACATAATACTCAAAACACCTAGATTTTAGTCAAAAAACACTCATCATACCAAGAACCAGGAAGATCTAAAACTGAATAAAAAAGATAATCAGTAGATGCTAACACCAAGATGCCAGAGATGTTGAAATTATCCTACAAAGATTTTAAAGTAGCTATCAAAAAAATGGAAACTCTGGTGGCATAGTGGTTAAGAGCTATGGCTGCTCACCAAAAGGCTGGCAGTTTGAATCCACCAGGCACTCCTTGGAAACCCTATGGGGCAGTTCTACTCTGTCCTGTAGGGTCGCTATGAGTCAGAATTGACTCGACAGCAATGGGTTTGTTTTTTGTGGATCATAAAAATGCTTCAACAAGCAATTACAAACATACCTGAAGTAAATGGGAAAAAACCTAGAACAAAGAAATAGAAGATATAAATAAGAATCGTGTTGAAATTTAGAACTGAAATAAAAATACTCAATTGATGGGCTCAACAAGGAAATGGAGGGGACAGTGGAAAGAAGGAAGGAAGCTGAAGCTAGAACAACAGAAATTATATCAAAGAATATATCGACTTAAAATCAAATGAACAGAGTTTCAGAGATCTGTGGGAGTACTGCGAAAGATCTAATTAATCTGTGTTATTGGAGTACCAGAAGGAGAGGAGAAAGAGAGCAGGGCTGAAAAAGAACTCAAAGAAATAATACCTGAAAACTTTTCAGGTTTGGCAAAAGACATAAACCTACAGATTCAGGTAGCAGAGTGAAACCCAAACAGGATAAACCCAAAGAAATCAACACCAAGACACATCATAGTCAATCTTACAAAAATTAAAGACAAAGAAAAAAACTGAGAAAGAAGCAAGAGAGAAGGGACACCTTAACTATACAGGAAAATAATTTCAAATGTCAGTAAAATTCTCTTCAGAAACCACGAAGGCCAGAAGGAAGTGGAACAACATTTTTCAAGTGCTGAAAGAAAAAAAAAAATTCAATCTAGAATCCTATACTCAGCAAGAATATTCTTCAGAAATTAAGGGAAAATCAAGACATGCTCAGATTAAGGAAAACCATGAGAATTTTTTGCCTACAGATTGAGCCTAAAAGAAGGTTTAAAAGGTCTCTAAACAAAAAGGAAATGATTTTTAAAAAAGGAAACTTTGGACACCACAAAGGAAGAAATAACACGGTAATCAAAAAATGTGGGTAAATATAATAGACTTCCTTAAGTTTTTTAAATCATGTTTTTGACTGTGAAAGCAAAAATTATAACATTGTCTGAAGTGGTTCTAAATGTATGTAGAAGAAATGTTTAAGAAAATTATAAACTGGTGAGGGTAAAGGGATATAAAGAGAAGTAAGGTTTCTATGCTTCATTCAAATTAGTAAAATGATGACACCAATAGACTGTGTTAAGTTATGTACATATACTGCAATAACTAGAGAAACCACTAAAGAAGCTATACAGAGAGATAGACTTAAAAGCACTTTAGATAAATCAAAAGGAATTATAAAAAGTATTCAAATAACTGAAAGGAAGGCAGGAAAAAGAAAGCAGAGAAATGAAAAACAGAAAGAACAAACAAAATAAAAATAAAATGGCAGACCTCAGTCCTTACATATTAATAATTACATTAAATGTTCATGGTCTAAATACACCAATTAAAAGACAGACTAACAGAGTAGATTAAAAAACATGACTCAACTATATACTGCCTACAAGAAACTCACTTCAAATATAACAACATAGGCAGGTAGAAAGTTAAACAATGGAAAAAGTTATGTCATGCAAACATTAATTAAAAGAAAGCAGGACTGGATATATTGATGTCAGCTAAAGTAGACATCAGAGCAAAGAAAATTACCAGAAACAGGGAGGGACTTTTGGAAAGTTAGTCCACCAAGACAGCAATCCTTAATGTGTATTCACTAAACAACAGAGCTGCAAAATATGTGAAGCAAAACTGATAAAACTGAAAGGACAGATAGACAAATCTATAATTATAATTGTGACTTTGACATCTCTCTCTCAACAAGTGAAAGAATAACTAGACAGAAAATAAGCAAGTGTATAAGGCTCAACAACACCATCAACCAACAGGGTCTAATCAACAATTATATAACATTCCACCTAATAACAGCAGAATGCATATACTTTAAATGCCCACAAAACTTATACTGAAATAGATCATATGCTGGCCCATAAAATAAACCTCTGCAAACATGAAAGAACTGAAATCATACAGAATATGTTCTCTGACCACAATGGAATGAAACTAGAAAACAGTAACAGAAATGTAACACGAAAATCCCAAAATACTTGGAAACTGAGCAACTTTAAATAATGCATGGGTCAAGAAGAAGTTTCAAGGGAAATTTTAAAAATACATTAAAGTGAATGAAAGTAAAAGTACAAAATATCAAAATCTGTGGGACAGAGCTAAAACCATACTGCAGGTGAAATTTATAGCACTAAATGCATATATCTGAAAAGAAGAAAAGTCTCAAATCAATAAGTTCCCACATCCAGAACCTAGAAAAATAAGAGCTAAATAAACTCAAAAAAAGCAGAAGGAAGGAAATTATAAAGATAAGAACAGTAAACAATGAAATTGAAAACAGAAAAACAATAGAAAAATTAATAAAACAAAACACTAGTTGTTTGAAGAGATCAATAAAATTGACAAACTTCTAGTTCGTCAATTACCAACATCAATAATGCAACAAAGGATATTACTACAGACCCTGCAGACATCAAGGCATAATATGGAAATGCCACACACACTTTTATACACATAAATTTGACAAATTAGATGAAATGGACCAATTCCTTAAAAACCACAAACTACCACAACCAACCCAGTATGCAACTGATAATTTGAATAGCTCTATAACTATCAAGGAAATTGAATTTGTATTTAAAAACAAAAACCAAACAAGCAAAAAATCTTCCAACAAAGAAATTGCTAGGCCCAGATGGTCTCAGTGGAGAATTTTACCAAACGTTCAAATAAGAATTATGACTAACTCTACACAGTACCTTTTAAAAAGTCGAAGAGGAGGTAATATTTCCCAAATGATTTATAAACCTAATATTACTTTAATAACCAGACAAAATATTACAAAAAGAAAACTACAGACCAATATCCCACCTGAATATAGAAGACAAAATCCTTTAAAAAATATTAGCAAATAGAATTCAACAACATATGAAACAATTATACACGATGGCCAAGTGGGGTTTATTTCAGAAATGCAAGGCTAGTTTAATATTCAAAAATAAATCAGTGTAATCAATCATATTAACTTGATAAGAAAAACAATCACAAAATAATATCAATTGGTACAGAAAATGTATTTGACAACATCCATTCACTGTAACTCTCAAAAATTAGAAAGAGAGGAAAACTTTTTCATGATAAAAAAGCATCTACAAAAAAACTTATAGCTAACATATTTAATGGTGAAAGACTGAATTATTTCCCCTAGGTTGGGGAACAAAGTAAGGATATCCTCACCACTCTTACTCACCATAATATTTCTAGTCAGTGGAATAAGGCAAGAAACTGAAATAAAAGTCATATAGATTGGAAAGGAAGAAATAAATCTGTTTCTCTATTTGCAGATGACATGACTGTCTACATAGAAAATCCCAAGAAACCTACTTAAAAAAAAAAAATCCCAAAACTAATAAGAGAGGTCAACAAAGTTGCAGTATAAAAGACAAAGATACAAAAATCAATTGTATTTCTATATACTAGCAATAAATATGTGGACCTCAAAATTAAAAATATAATACTATTTACAACTGCTTAAAAGAAAAGAAATATTTAGGTATAAATATAACACAACATATGTACGACTTGTATACTGGAAACTACAAAACACAGTTAAAAGAAATCAAAGAAAATCTAAACAAATAGAGAGATATACCATGCCCATGGATTGGAAGACTCCACATAGTAAAGATACGAATTCTCCCCAAATTGATACACAGGTTTAACACATATATATCAAATTCCCAGCAGGATTTCTTACAGATATAGGCAAGATTATTCTAAAGTTCATATGGAAACAGAAGAGAACTAGAATAGTAAAATAATTTTGGAAAAAAAGAATAAAGTGGTAGAAATCAGTCTAATCGATTTCAAGACTTATTATGTAGCTACAGTAATTAAGAATATGTGGTATTCATGGAGGAATAGACACATACATCAATGGAACAGAAAAGAGAGCTCAAAAATAGCTTCACATAAACATGCCCAACTTGTTTTTGACAAAGATGTAAAAGCAATTCAGATAAGAAAGACAGCTTTTTTAATAAATGATGCTGGAGCAATTGGGAACATCCATAGGTTAAAAAAAAAAAAGAACCTCGACCTAAGTCTCACACCTTATACAAAAATTAATATAAAATGGATAATGAATTTAAATGTAATATGTAAAACTATTAAAAGTTTTATTAAAAAAAGATATAGGGAAAATCATTGGGATCTAAGGCTAGGCAAAGAGTTCTCAGACTTGACACCAAAAACACAATCCATAAAAGGAAAAACAGATAAAATAGACTTCACCAAAATTAAAAACGTTTGCTCAGCAAAAGACTTAGTTAAAGAAGATGAAAAGAGTAGCTGGGGCTGGGGTTTGGGGACTATGGTTTCAGGGGCCATCTAGGTCAATTGGCATAACAAAGTTTATTAAGAAAATGTTATGCGGTGGTGTCTCGAGTCTTAAAGGCTTGTGAGCAGCCATCTAAAATACATCAGTTGGTCCCAACTCACTTGGAGCAAAGGAGAATGAAGAATGAAGAACACGAAAGACACAAGGAAAATATTAGCCCAAGAGACAAAAGGGCCACATAAACCAGACTCCATCAGCCTGAGACCAGATGAACTAGATTGTGCCTGGCTACCATCAATGACTGCCCTGGCAGGCAACACAACAGAAAGTCCCTGACTGAGCAGGAGAAAAGTGTGGAGCAGAACTCAAATTCACGTAAAACAGACTAGACTTAATGGCCTAACTGAGACTGAAGGAACCCCCAAAGCCATAGTCTCCGGATGCTCTGTAAGCCCAGAACTAAAACCATTCCCAAAGCCCACTCTTCAGACAAAGATTAGATTGGACTATAAAACATAAAGTAATACTCACGAAGAGTGTGCTTCTTAGTTCAAATGGATATACAAGACCAAACAGGTAGCTGTGTCTGGAGGCAGGATGAGAAGATAAGAAGGGACAGGAACTGGGTGAATGGACAAAATAAACCTGAGGTGCAAGTGGGGAGTGTGCTGTCACATTCAGGGATTGCAACTAATGTCACATAACAATATGTGTATAAATTTTTGTGTGAGAAATTAACTTGAGCTGTAAAATTCCACCTAAACCACAATTAAAAAAAAAAGAAAAAGAAGAAGAAGAAGATGAAAAGACAAACTACAGAAGGGAAGAAAATATTTGCAAATTGCATATCTGACAAAGGATTAGTAGCTAGAATATATAAACAACTCTCAAAACTCAACAATTAAAAAATATTTATAAAATAGGCCAAAAAAAACAAAAGAAGAAGAGATATTTCACCAAAGAGACTGCAAATAATCACATGAAAAGGTATCACTAGTCACTATGGAAATATAAATTAAAACCACAATGAGATACCACTATACACAGAATTGATGAATTAAAAAAAATTGTAACAATACCAAATGCTGGTGAGGATGCAGAGAAACTGGATCACTCATACATTGCTGGTGGGAATGTAAAATTTACAGCCAGTGTGGAAAACAGTTTAGATGTTTCTTAATAAACTAAACATGCAACTAACATATGACCCAGTAGTTGCACTCTCAGACATTTATTCCAGAGAAATGAAAACTTATGTTTGCACAAAAATACATACGTGAGTATTTATAACAGTTTTATTTTGTGATAGTCAAAAAACTGGAAACAATCTAGATGTCCTTCAATAAGTCAATGTTTAAACAAACTGCAATAATCTATATTATTAAAACAAACAAACAAACAAAAGTTGCCATCAAGTCAATTTCAATGTTTCATAGGGTTTTCAATGGCTGGTTTTTCCAAAATAGATTGCCAGGTCTTTCTTCCAAGGCACCTCTGTGTGAATTCAAACTTCCAACCTTTAGGCTAGCAGCCAAGCACATTAACCAACTACATTACTCAATCATGAAAAAGAACAAACTATCTGATACCCACAACAACCTGGATATATCTTCAGAGTATTATACTGAGTGTGGGGGGGGGAAAAAAAAAGCCATTCCCAAAAGATTACATACTGTACCATTCCATTTAATTAACATTCTTACAATAACAACATAATAGAAATGAAGAATAGATTAGTGGTTGTCAGGGGTTGAAGATGGATTGTGGTGGAAGGTAATTGGATATGGTTGGAAAAGAACAACAGGAAGGATCTTGTCTTGTGATATAAATGGTCTGTATCCTGACTGTATCAATGTCAATATTTTTGTTGTGATATTATACTGTAGTTTTGCAAGAGGTTACCATTTGGGGAAACTGGATAAAGGATACATGGTATCACTCAGTATTATTTCTTACAACTGCATGTGAATCTACAATTATCTCAAAATAAATTTAAATTATAAAAGTAACAATTAAAAAAGAAACTTCTTGCCTGTCATCTGCCACTGTCTACCCCTCATCCTGTACTTCTACCTTACAACTGATTCAACCACCAGCTGTGCGTGTGCGTGTGTGTGTGTGTGTGTGTGTGTGTGTGTGTGTGTCAGAGAGAGAGAAAGAGAGAAGAGTGAGGGGATGGCTCCCCCAATATAGGTGCTGGCTTCACTAACTGTGCTGTGTACAGTGGAGGAGCTGGAAATTACATGGTAAGGACCTCACCTGAGTGCATATATGCTCTGCCCTCACCATTGTGACTAGGCCTTTAGATGTGGGGCTGCTGAGGAAGACAAAGGAGTCTCATTTTACTAAATCTTTTTTGTTTTTCATGATGTAGAAAAGTATGGGAAAATAACATTAGGAAGAGGATACTAACAACAAAGACAATTAAGCTATTTATCTAGTCTCACATCATTTTATGCTTGCTGAAAGCAAAGAGGACTTGAAGTACTTACGGACGAAGATCAAAGACTACAGCCTTCAGTATGGATTACACCTCAACATAAAGAAAACAAAAATCCTCACAAGTGGACCAATAAGCAACATCACGATAAACAAAGAAAATATTGAAGTTGTCAAGGATTTCATTCTACTTGGATCCACAATCAACGCCCATGGAAGCAGCAGTCAAGAAGGCAAATGATGTACTTGCATTGTACAAACCTGCTGCAAAAGATTTCTTCAAAGTGCTAAAATGCAAAGATGTCACTCTGAGGACTAAGGTGAGCCTGAACCAAGCCATAATATTTTCAATTGCCTCATATACATGTGAAAGCTGGACCCTTATTCTTCCTGAATAAGTAAGACTGAAGAAGAATTGATGCATTTTTATTATGGTGTTGGCAAAGAATATTGAATATACCATGGACTGCCAGAAGAAGGAACACATCTGTCTTGGAAGAAGTACAGCCAGAATGCTCCCTGGAAGCAAGGATGGTGAGACTGTCTCACATACTTTGGACATGTTATTAGGACGGACCAGTCCCTGGAGAAGGACATCATGCTCGGTAAGTAGAGGGTCAGTGAAAAAGAGGAAGACCCTCAGTGAGATAGATGTATTGACACAGTGGCAGCAACGATGGGCTCAAACATAGCAAGACTGTGAGGATGGCGCAGGACTGAGCAGTGTTTAATTCTGTTGTACATAGAATCACTATGATTCAGAAGCACAACAGCACCTAACAACAACAACAATATCATTTTATGAGAAAGATGGAAGTTATGAAAATAAGAGAAATAGGTACTATTGTGAATAGCATCTCTCTCCCAAATGATTATGTTTATATATATGATTGATATGCTTATCCTTCATTCATTCATTCAACAAATATGCACTGCATACCTCTACTCTGTGATGAAAACTATACCATGCCATGAAGATACAAATATGAATGAAACAGATTCTTCTTCTTTAGAGGCTCAGAGTCTAAAAGGAGAAAGAATTTAAAAAAAAAAAAAAAAAAAAACCTATCATTTTGAAACATTGTAAACATTTTAATTGCACTATTAACACTATCATGGGAACATAGAGTGGCAACCTAATCCGACCTGGGACAAGGGTGTCATGAAAGCCTGTTGGAACTGCACCTTAATACTTCCAGAGTTATTCCCTATCTACCATGCATCAGTCATTATTCTAGGTTAAACTACAGACAAAATCATTTCAGGCACTGGAGATAGAAACAGCATGACCCAGGCACATAGCAGCATCTTACATACATGTGTATTAAACTGAGTTGAAATAAATTAGGGATAAAGTAATAGAAAGTCATTTAATTAAATCTTTCTTGTGTTGTGAGATAAAGTGGCTTAATACTTGGGATACAAGATAAATGAGATGTAACGATAAAATCATGAAACTGATTCAATTTATAAGCTGACAAATTCAGATACAATGACACATCTTTATAGTCACATACTGTGCAGACTGATGCCTGAAACCAGAGAGAAGCCAACACCTTATAAGGTAAATATAGAGACTAATACTTGATACTCTTTTGTGCACAATAAAATAAAAAGTCATCAACTTGCTTAGCTTCCCTTGTATAGACTCCCTAAATCGCTCAAATTAGTTATGCAAATCCTGTGTCATGTTATGCCTCTCTGCCATATGGGACTAGTTACCACAGCAGACAGTTTAAGTGCATATTTTCCATAGCAACTCAGGAATCTTTACCGTATAGGGACCTAAGCAAGACAAAATTGAAAGCAATTCTACAAGCAATATGAAATATAAATGTTGGCAACATCTCCTGAATCTTTCTTTAAAACTGCATCACTTAACATTGACTTTTAAATGCCACAGCGTCTTGGTGGTTCTCTTTTAGACTATCTCAGCAACTCTTTCCTGTTGGAAATGCAAAGCGCTTTGAGAACACATAACGATTATGATTTGGAGGCATGAGTGAAGCTTTTACCTGGCCTCATTCTGGAGAGTGGGTGAATTTGTTACCTCTACAGTACAGAGGGGGCCCTGGTGGTGCAGTGGTTAAGAGCGTGGCTGCTAATCAAAACGCTGGCAGTTCGAATCCATCAGCTCCTCCTTGGAAAGCCTATGGAGCAGTTCTACTCTGTTTTTTAGGGCTGCTATGAGTCGGAATCGATTCGATGGCAATGCGTTTGGTACGGGTACAATACAGAGAATTACAACAAGGGGTTAAGGAGGCTGAGCAGTGCTATGTGAGCTCAATCTGCAAACTGAAGTTCCATATGCTGGTGCAATGTATTTGTCATTTTCATTGGCTCACTGCGTTGTCACAACTTCCTGCCTCAGACTATAAGGCTGGTACTAAACTAAGCTGAAATTTCCCCTCGTCTTGTTGGTCTTTTGAGAGCATTTATCCATCTAACTATATTAATCCCTTCCTTGATATTTAATGTGAGGACCATTTATCCTTAAAAGGCCTCTACAGGCAGGTATGTATACAGATAAAATGTATAGATGAGGAACAGGACCCCAGAAGCTTCATTAATTTATTTTAGATGGGATTCATATACAAAATTAAGCATTAATACACAAATATTGGCCCAAGCACTGGTCCCAGTGTTGGGCTAAATTTACTTGTGAGTAGCATCACCAGTGGCTGTCATTATTTGAGCACTCATATGCCAGGCACTCTGCTAGATGCCTAAATCCATTGAGTCTTAACAGCAACTCTGTAAGAAATCAGGCATAATATCTGTATTTCCCAGATGAGATAACTGAGGCACAGAAAAGATAATTAACTCCCTCCCCCAATGCTACCTAACCAGAAGATGGTAAGACTAAGACCTCAAGCCAGGTTTGTTTATTCTAAGAGCCAAGCTCCTTCTACTATACTTTGCAATGTGGGGAAAAAGAAAAAAAAAAAGAGCTAAGACTCAGAAGAAATGGCCTAGTGTAGAACATAAAGTCATGCCCCAGATGGATTGAAGATGCCTGATTGAGAAGGTCAGGTGTAGTAAGAGACAATATAGACAATCCTAGGCAGATCTAGAATTACATAGAAATGGCTTTTTGGAATGTTGACCTTAGCTTAAGTATTGGCTCTACCCATGGCTTTCATAGCTTCTAAACATCACATATTTAAACATTTGTGATACATAACTTCTCTAATGCTGATCACAAACATAACAGAAAATCTCTGATATTACTTAGATATTCCGTATCGTAGCATTACTTCCCCCCAGCTCCCACTGGAAAGGGACCAGAATTTTCTTGTCTTTCTATCATCTAGAAACACACAGGATACTGCTCATTTTAGAGCCAGAAGCTATACAGAAAAGAAAGTGTATTTTACTTATTCTTGCATTATTTGCCCGCAGTGATAACCCCTTAGGAGAAACGGTTTATTTGATCCCTGAAACATTGCTATGAAAAAGCAACTCCCTAAAAGTCCACTGCTTTACCTTTAGCAAAATGAGCTTGTAGATTTTTACATTTGTTTCTTGTATTCCAAAACTCCCCTCAAACAAAGTAGTGGACTGATCAGCTGGGTGGAAGGGAAGGGTTCTCATTTGCTGTGGCCAACCCTGTGTGTCAGTGAGTGCCTAGGAAGCATGAGACCTGCACCTCAAAATGCCAGACAGTGAATGTGCAGACTGATGGATGGTGTAACTGGTGTGTTGTGGAGGAAATTACGCTTGGAACTCAAATTCTGTGAATTTATTATGAACTAGACGGTAATCTAGGCTTTTCTTGTTCTAGATCTCTGAATTAGACACCCACAGCCACGAGAGTGATCAATCCAAAACAAAAATCCCACTGCATCTCTCCCATGCTTAAATCTGTCAATGGATCCTCACTGCCTATGTGACCCGGTCTAAGTTCCTTTGCATGGGACTCTAGGCTCTCCCTAATCCAACTCTTTTTGCCTCTCCAGCCTCAGCTTCTACCACTTTCTCCATTCCCTTTATGCTCTAAAACACTGACTTACATGCAATTTCCTCCATGCATAATGCTGTTTCTCGTATATGAACGTCTGCTTATGTTTGTCCCTCTGTTTAGAAGGACCTACCTCCCTATCTCACTGCCAGCTACCACATTTGTCTGGCCAACTCCACTCATAGTTTAGGGTCGCCACTTCCTTCAGACTGACTTAGGTGCCTCTTCTCTGTGCTCCACTAAGCTCTTATATCACTCTCATCACACTTACACTGTTGTATTTTGATTACAGTAATATGGAAAGATGTTATTTTCTTACAAAGCCCCTTATAGTAGGAAACCTGCTTTTTTAAAAAGAAAGGTTTTTATAAGCCCAAGTGCCCTGTAGATGCCTGGCCTCCACTAATGGGAAAAGTAGTCTTATCTGATGGAGCTGCTTCCTGGAATATAAGCAGAAGAGGAGAGCACACATTGAAAGAGAAGGAAGAGAAGGCTTTAGAAAGACGAATATGAGGGAACTAGCACCAGGGGCAGAGGTAGAGAAGCAGCTAGTAACATAGTAGGAAAGTTCCATGATCTGAAATGTGACCCCTCACTGTGACTACCTAGTTCATCAGTAAAGTTACTCAACACTCCAATTGTCCGAAGGAAATAAAATTTTGAGGGGAAACTGGAAAGGAGGCTATGCTTTATATCTGCACTGATTAGGACAGAAAAGAATATGCATGTGGATACAGAAGCACTGGAGGCAGGAAGAAATAAAAAGTTAAAAGAAATTTGCAAAATGTGTGAGGAGAGTTTTTTTACTGTTCCAGACAGTAGAATTGTAATTCAATCAAAGTTTGACAGCATCTCCAAGGGGCAGGAGGTCTCAGCAATATCCAGCTTACATAATTAGATGAAGCATTTCTGCTTCCCCAGCCAGACTGGGGGATCCTTACCTGTTGCATCACCAAGGCTGTCCCAGTATCTTCCATATTGCAGATGTTCAATAAGCAAAGGGAAAATTGATATATTTATATTCTATATGCGTTATTAGTTTAAAGTTAATTTAAAAGAATTGCATCTTGAGAATTTTTCCAGGCCCCTAGAGATACTCTGTTCATTACGAAAAGTTTGAGTTGAAAATTAAGAGTCTGAGCAAAACTAAATTAGGAAGGTCAATTTGCTGAAAAATTCATTTAATGATTTTCAAAGCCATATATAAATGAGTTTTGGATTATCTGCCCCAGTGCTCACATCTATTCGCTGAGAGGAATGTAGAAAATGAGTTACGATGGGATGTCTCCCACATATGAGAGGATCTGGAGCTGTTAAACATAATGCACCACTGCATTGTGGGGCCTCAAGCCAGCTCCCTCTCTCACCTTGAACTGAAAGTGCATCCATGGCATTTTCCATGAGTAAAGCAAATGCTCCAACGTACCAATTGTCCCAATAGGAATGACACTGGTATTGCCTGTTACTCTTTCATTTTGCTGCAAAAAGCTTTTAATTTGTCTTGCCAGGCTGCACTTGTCTGGGGTAAACATAAATGGATGAGATAACACATCTCCACACAAGTACACTGTCTTAAGGGCTCTGTATGGTAAAGAGTGGCACCATGGGGATCACCAGTTCATTTTGGAATAAAAATGCCACAACTTTGTGAGCTGTTCCACACACGATCTGGCACCTGGAGCAGAGGGGACTTGATTTGATAGTAGGCTGACTTCACTTTATTAAAGGTGTAAACACAGCAAGGCTGCCTCCAAAGGAGGAAGGAAAGGGAACGCCCGGCACCATTTTATTGCTTTCATCTCCATTCATCTGAAAACTAAATGGTCACTAAAAAACCTTGAAGCCCAAAGTGTTAAGTTCCTTCATCTGAGATAAAACTGGGCCAAGAATCTTCATATTGGTAGCCAAAGCTAGAATCTTGCGACCTCCTCCATCCTACCAACATACATATACTTTTTCTCTCAAGGACCTTTGAAATCTAACAGACTTCCTTTTGCCTTCCCTCATTTTCAAAGTGATCAAAGTACTTCTTAATTCATAGAATGGTTAGTAATAAAAGTGGCAGCTGTCATTTTTTGAGCAGTTATTAGGTGTCAGAATCTATGTTGTTGTTAAGTGCCGTTGAGTCAATTGAGACTTATAGTGACCCTAGGTACAACAGAAGGAAACACTGCCTGGTCCTGCGTCATCCTCACAATCGTTGTTATGCTTGAACCCATTGGTGCAGCCGCTGTGTCAGTCCATCTCATTGAAGGTCTTCCTCTTTTCCACCGATGCTCTACTTTATCAAGCATGATATCCTTCTCTAGGGGATGGTCCCTCCTGATAACATACCCAAAGTACATGAGATGAAGTGTCGCCATCTTTGCTTCCAAGGAGCATTCTGGCTATACTTCTTCCAAGACAGATTTGTTCTTTTTTTTTGGCAGTCCATGGTATATTCAATATTCTTTGCCAACACCGCCATTCAAAGGCATCAGTTCTTCTTTGGTCTTCCTTATTTATTGTCCAGCTTTCACATGCGTATGATGCAACTAAAAATACCAAGGCTTGGGTCACATGCACCTTAGTCCTTAAGGTGACATCTTTGCTTTTAAACACTTTAAAGAGGTCTTTTGCAGCAGATTTGCCCAGTGCAATATGTCATTTGATTTCTTGACTGCTGCTTCCATGCACACTGTTTGTGGATCCAAATAAAATTAAGTCATTGCCAACTTCAATCTTTTCTTCATTTATCATGATGGTGCTTATTGGTCCATTGTCAGAATTTTTGTTTTCTTTATGTTGAGATGCAATCCATACTGAAGGCTGTAGTCTTTGATCTTCATCAGTAAGTGCTTCAAGCCTTCTTCACTTTCAGCAAGCAAGATTGTGTCATCTGCATATCGCAGGTTGTTAATGAGTCTTCCTCCAATCCTGATGCCATGTTCTTTATATAGTCCAGCTTCTCAGATTATATGCTCAAAATACAGATTGAATAAGTATGGTGAAAGGATACAACCCTGACACAGACCTTTCCTGATTTAAACCATGCTCCATTGCCTTGTTCTGTTCCAACGAATGCCTCTTGGTCTGTGTACAGGTTCCTCATGAGCACAATTAAGTATTCTGGAAATCCCATTCTTCATGATGTTACCCATAATTTGTTATGATCAACACAGTCAAATGCCTTTGCATAGTCAGTAACACACAGATAAATATTTTTCTAGTATTCTCTGCTTTCAGCCTAGATCCATCTGACATCTACAATGATAGCCTTTGTTCCACGTCCTCTTCTGAATCCAGCTTGAATTTCTGGCAGTTCCCTGTCAATGTACTGCAACAGCTTTTGAATTATCTTCAGCAAAATTCTACTATACTAGAATATACATTAGGTACTTTATATATAGAATTTGTGATTCATACAGCAGTCTTGAAAGAAAGGTATTCTTATTGTCACTTTACCAGGAAGGAAACTGAGGTCAGTGAAGTGAGATAGCTTGCTGAAGAACACACAGCTAGTAAATAATGATGCTGGAACTGGAGTAGATATCTAGCTAATACTCCCAACCACTGAAGTCAAATTTACTCAAAAATAAATGAAATAGTGTACATTAAAGCTCTTTTTAAACTCTAAATTAAGGGAAAAAATATATTTAAAAAGAGTCATTTTGGATCTTAATGGATTGGATACAACCAGCACAACCATCCTGTCACCACATACTTTTTGCTAGGTCATGTAATCTTCCTGATGTTCAGTTTCTACATCTGAAAATAGGGATACTGTTGCTTATTTAATTATCTACTGCCTATTATTTTATACTACCTGCAGAACTAGTGCTAAGATCACATTAGATAGTGGATGTGAAAGTGCTTTGCAAACTGTAAAGCATCACACAAACATGAGATGTCTTTTTGAGAATACATGCCTGGAATCATAAGTTAGGGCACTCAGGGCAATTTCGGTCTTAAAAGAGGACAGATATTCCCTTATTGGTGTCCAACCCACTGCCTACAGTATGGAGGAAATCGTTTCAGTTGAATTATTTGAGTGCCCCAAAGCAAAATGCTTTGCCCAGGCAGCAGCCCTTTTAATATCAGTGCTAGCAACTAATTTTGCAAAGTATAGAAGCCTTCCTGAGGGTGATAAGGAGCCCAAGCTGCCTGCTCACCAAAGACCTAGGTCCTGAGAGAAGCAGCCCCTTTAGGCTTGCAGTAAGGAATCACATTCCATTTCTTTATACAGGGAGAGTGTTGGATGTGCCCAAAATGAATGGCAATAAATAATACACATTCCCAAGCTTGTATCCCAGATTTGGGGAGTTGTTTTAGTGGGTTAGATCTAGAAAAATTCTCTGTATTCCAGCCAGTAACTTCTGAATCTCAGGTACTTGTAACAAAGATTATCTCTGCAATAGCCTGTGTTTCCACCCAGCTACCTGCGAAAATCTGTGGCTTATAAGTGTGGGGAAGAATGGCAGGCTCATTCTTTTCTGGGGTTAATACCTATTGGATGTTTTCTACGGTGGTTTGCTGGTGAAAGTGCAGCAATGCTTTCAGTCTGTAATGGGTTAAGACCATTACTCTGGCAGGGAGTGTCTTCACCTTGAATGTCATCTCCTGATCAGATGGGAGGGGTCTGCCTTGAGCAAGACATTTCTGAAACCAGAAGTAGAGAGGAAGGGGTGGATGCTAATGCAGGTAAAATTTGTGAGCATATAATTCAGTGGACAGTAGGATAGATGATCTTCAGAGAATGATTCTCTTCCTCTCTTTTAAAATAATCATCACAATAAAAGTACTTATTAATATTAATATTACTAATAATAATAAATTCCCAGTGGCTCCCTCAATCCTGATCACCTGTACATATTGAGTAAATGATAAATACATGAATAAATAAATAAATCTTTGTAATAATCTAAACTGATCCCTTACAACTTTTGAGCTCTGAAATATCCATATACTATTTCATGATACTTCTCTATCAGTCAGGATAACGATTGCAAGGCACATTGTAGAACTCAAAAACTCGCATGTGGAGGACAGTGACTGGCAGACATTCTATCCTAGAAAAATTCTGTCTCTATTTATTGTTCATTCAAGTAAAATTCTATGTCCTCTATGCCTAGCACAATGCCTAGTACCTGCAGTACTCAATAAGTGCTTATTGTTTTGAAATGGATGTGTCCTGCATAAAGCTAGAGGATTTTTTTTAAATTTTGTATTTTTAAGAAGTCAAACCCTCAATGAGTTCTTTCCCTTCACTTTCCATTATTTTCCCATTTATTATATCTAAGCCTCATGATTGTCACATTAATAAATTTGCATTCATTTATCTATCAATCTATTCAATAAATATTTACTATACTGGATATATTATATAAATATATAACAGAAACAGAGGCAGAGTTACCATGAAGCTAATGAAGGTCCCTCACTTGTATGACATCCTTCCAAAGTCCTCCGCCTAATTTTGTAATTATAATTGATATTCTTTTTTCTTAAAGATCTCCTCACTAAATTATAGAAGATTCAGGCCCACAAAAATTAGGTCCACATCTACAGAAACTTTACCACATGGTTTAATCCGGTAAGATATGTATTTTGTAGACAAAGCACTTGAGATTTACAGAGGTAAATGACTTATTCAAATTCTCATCTCGAGTGAAAGAGTAATCATTCAAGCCCAGATCTTTCGCCTCTAGATCCAGCATATTTTATTGATCCACGATGCCTCCTTTTCAGATATGGAGATTACTGCCATGTCCATGTTCTCCAAGGAGCCCATTTTCATCATCAACGAGGTCAACCACCTCTCTCTAAAGTCAGAAGGAGCTAACACACTTATTGAGTGCCTACTACTCACCAGTTACTGTATCAGAGGCTATACACACACACACAAACACACACAATTTCTTTTGATTCTCACAAAAACCTAGTAAAAGCATACAGATAAGAAAAATGAGCCTCAAAGAGGTTAACTTGCTGAAAGTCTCACAAATAGGAAGTATGTGGTATTTGAACCTATATTTACCTGATTTTACAAGCTATGATTTTTCTATTATAGGAGCTAGATTCTACTTCCTGTGCCAAATCTGGGTAGTCTAGTCATCTCAAAGAAAAAGCTTCTCTCCTAGGTCTCAGAAGACTGCTGATTTCTAGTGCATGTCAGTAGTGGTTTTTCTTCTATGAAACTGAGGAGGAAAAAGCTATCACCTGGTCCTCTTCAGATTTAAATGTCACAGGTAAGTATCTGAGAGATCTAACATCACTAAAATAGCCCATCTACTGAAAAAGCAACCTTTTGATGCCCGTGTCTCTGGCACTGTCATGATCTCTTAGACACTGAAGATAATCTGATAAAAACCTCACCCTACAATCCAAGGCCGCTGTAATCCCCAGATCCACTCCTCAAATCCCAGATAAAATGATCCATAGACTAAATTACCCATTGTCCTGCCAAGGAGCAGACTTCAATTTAATAAGAAACCTCAGATAGCCAAGTTGCCGTCTCACTGAGGGTATTAGAAATACTGACAGCACATGCCTAGATCTAGCCAAATAGCTTTGGAGCCCAGGAGTTGAAAGTGGCAGCTGCTGAATTCCACAGCCTCGTAAGTGTTTACGTAGAGTATGTCCTATGACAATGGGAAGAAACCTGAACAGAGCTGCAGTAGCTCTGCTTTGTGGAACAGCCACTCCCCCACCCCCCACCTCAGCCCAATACATCTGGGGATCCCTCTGGGCCATTGCCTGCATGGCCTTCCTTAGAGATTTATGAGTCTGTTACAGGGGTGGCTTCTAAGATACCTCCCAGGAGGAAGCATTCTCAGGAGCACCTAGAACCAGTTTCCAGGGCAGAGCAGTCTCTTTGACTGAATGACCTTTACCTATCATGGAATTAAAAGCACAGGGAACTACAGAGAGTTAAAGATGTGGTTTGAACAAAAGATAAATACAACTGCAATTAAAACCATCTACGAAGCACTAAAAATATCAGCAGGACTCCCCTCTTCTTCCTATCCCCCAAGATTAAAAGCTGAGATGTTTAGAACCATTACTAGTGCTCAAGCTGATTTTCATAAAAAAGACACAAAGCAAGACAATCTGTGTCCTCCTTCAATAGCCTTAGTTCACAGTGACCATCACCTCTCAAATGCAATATAGTTTACAGCCTCACAACCAGTTTCTCTTTCTAGCTTTTTTCTTCTCTAGTTCATCTCCTATGGTGCTACTGGAGTACCTTTTCTAAAGTGCACATATATTCATACTTTCCCTTCTTAAAATCTCTGTTGACTCTCTATTAACTGCCAGATACAGTACAGATTCCTTGACCTCTTGGACAATGCTCTTCACAATCTTTTCCAAACTCCAAAATCACTGTCTAACACTTCTCTGATGCAACTTATACTCCAGTCACATATACACTTTGGTGTTCCCATATTCTTTTATATTTCTGTCCAGTGGTCCTTGGCTTACGTTCCAAACCTGACCTGTTATACTTCTAAACATGGAGAATTGCTATTCATCCTTCAGATCCAACTCAAATACCTTTTTTTTTTTTTTTTTTTTTTGAGAAGCTAACCCCACTTTCCCATAGTGAACCATTTCCTCCTGTGGGCTCTGATAGAATTTGCACATGAAACAATGGAAATACTTACCACAATACATTGTAATTACTTGTTCCAGTCGTTGTCTTCTCCAGCAAACTTGTTATAGATTGAATTGTGTCCCCAAGATATGTTGAAGTTCTAACCTGTGGACTACCTGTGAATGTGACCTTGTTTGGAAATAAGGTCTTTGAAGATGTTATCTTTTAAGTTAGCATGAAGTTATATTGGAGTAGAATAGGTCCTAATGCAAGGAAAGTGATGTTCTTATAAAATGAGAGACACAGAGAGATAAACAGAAGGAGGACAGCTATGTGATCAGGGAGTTATGCTGCAGCTTCAAGCCAAGGAACAACTGGGGCTACCAGAAGTGAGCAGAGATAAGAAGGATCTTCTCCTAGGGCCTTCAGAAAGAACATGGCCTAGGTGATACCTTGAATTTAGACTACTAGCCTCCTGAACTATGAGACAATAAATCTCTGTTGTTACAAGCCACCCAATTTGTGGTACTTTGTTACAGCAGTCCTAGCACAGTAATACAACTATGAACTAACAAGGGATGAGTTCTGTCTTATACTCCCTTGTATAAGGGGTGGGGAGACTACAAGTTTGGTGAATGAATGAATGAACAAATGATCAGACATAATGGAAGACTATAAGTAAAGCAGAAAAAGAGCATCAACTGTGATAACCAAAAAAAAAAAAAAAAAAAAAAACCTGATTGCCATTGAGTCAATTCTGACTCATAGTGACCCTATAGACCAGAGTAGATCTGACCCGTAGGTTTCCATGGAGTGGCTGGTGGACTCAAAATGCCAACCTTTCGGTTGGCAGCTGAGCTCTTAATCACTGCACCACCAGGGGTCATCCATTGTGCTAACACCATTTTATTTTATTTTATTTTATTTTTTGCCTAATGATAAGCAATTTTTCCAAAATAATTTCACTTGAATGCTAAACCCTAACCTTTACCCTAAAAGAGACGATGGATATCCAACTATTTTTCCCTAGAGACAGGCAATTTTACTTACTACAAGCTTATGATCCATCAGTATATAAAACTCTGACTCTAGTCTATACCAGGGGTTGGGAAACTTTCTATAAAGAGTAGATAATAAATATTTTAGGTTTTGTGAGCTCTAAGACCTCTCTTGGGGCCCTGGTGGTGCAGTGGTTAAGAGCTTGGCTGCAAACCAAAAGGTCAGCAATTCAAATCCACCAGGTGCTCCTTGGAAACCCTACGGGACAGTTCTACTCTGTCCTGTAGGGTTGCTATGAGTTGGAATCCACTCGATGGCAACGGCTTTTTTTTTTTTTTTTAAAGGCCTCTATTACAGCTACTTAACTCTGTAATTATAGGGTGAAAGCAGCCATAGACAATATACAATTGAATTAATGTGGCTGTGTTCCAATAAAGGAGCCATGGTGGTGCAGTGGTTAAAGTGCTCAACTGCTAACCAAAAGGTCGGCGGTTTGAAACCACCAGTGGCTCCTCAGGTGAAAGATGTGGTGGTCTGCTTCCGTAAAGATTTAGAGCCTTGGAAACCCTGTGGGGTCGCTATGAGTTGGAATTAACTCTACGGCAGTGAGTTTAGGTGTTGCAATAAAACTTTATTTATGGACACTGAAACTTGAATTTCATATAATTTTCATGTTTCACAAAATAGCATTCTTCTTTTGATTCTCTTTAAACCATTCAAAAATGTAAAAAAAAAGAAAAATTCTTAGTGCACAGGTTGTACAAAAACAGGTGACAGAACAGATTTGGAATATGAGCTGTAGTTTGTCAAACCATGGTTTATAAACTAAATAATAAAATAAAATAAACTTCGGTATGAGTATTAGTAATTGTTTTGTGGAGTTCTTTTTCAATATAAAAGATTCTTTTTCACTGCAAATAATAAGCCCTGAGCATTCCAAAGAGTTAGAAACATGAAATAAAAATCAAGCCGGATGATTTGTCAAATTGAATATAAAGGTCTAAGCAGTTTATCTGGCCTGGCATATGGACACTGAAGGATGGAAAACAATGCTTTTATTATTGTAATCATCATTATCACCACAACCATCACCAAACAAGAAAGGCTAAGAAGCAGTCATCAAAATGTAACACCAACAGATTGGTCGTGATCAGCCTAAGTTATGACTATCAGCCTAATGATTTCTTTTTGATGAAAAATTCAAAATATCCCATAAAACGAATTCATTGTCAAATATTACTGGGCATTTTTGATGAGATGTACCGCATACTGAAAAACACAATAAAATATTTTACTATCACATCAAAATTATGAGAGAAAGAATCACTTTGGAAAATAATGTCCTTTGCTCTCCAGAAGTTGTAGCCCACAGGCACATCAACTCTGTGCAGAAGCCAGATCCAGTCTCTTGCCTCTTCTTAGGATGTCCAAAACACTTTATGTGGCAGTGTTCTTCAATTATTTATTAGTTAATTAAACCCACTAGCTTCTCCTCCCACTCCCAGTGGTGTTGAGACAGCATTTTATAAATGGTGAAATTAAGACAGTTATTATCTATAGAAGATGATTGATACGATTCATAAATGATAATAGGAAGGAGGGGCAAAGCTATTTTTTTTTTTTAAAGTATATTAGTGGGCAAGGGGTACATATAATTAATCAGATAGGGATCGTGAAAGTGCTTTAAATGCTATGAGACACCTAACTCAATTATTAGAATCCATTTAGTTATTTTCCACAAATTTACACTCACCACAAAATTGTCTTATAAACATTAGGGACCTTCTGGATCCACGTTTCATTTTAGAAGATGAGCCCTGTGATGTTAAAAGCACCTGTTAAGCTGAAATGGCAAGGTCACATTCCGGCTTTCTGGGAACTCTGCGCTGCTGTTAAGGTGGTAGAGCTCCTAAACTACATGACATTTTCTTGTGGAAAGAGAAGGACTAGCATTTGGAAACCTTGACACATGTTTGAGCTTTTCAGAAATACAAAAAACATAGGAAAAATACTGTCTCCACAATTGTATCTTCAGGAAAAAAATGGGTAAAAGGAGCTGGTATTTATTCCCTTTATCTAAATATCTCCAACTTGGCTCAACTATAGCACTAATCAGCTGTTTTGTATACTATAGGGGTAGTGATTTCGATTCCCTTGTAAGATAATGAGCCCTTTGAAGATAGATACTATGTTTTAAAAATACTTTGGAAGCATCAATTTTATCATCTGATAGCAAAAAAGTAGCTATTTTATTAGGTTGTTTGGAGGTTTTTAAAAACGCACGTAAAACACAGTTCTTAATATATAGCAAGTACTCAATAAATGTAAGCTCTAATTAAAGATGCTGAATAGATACTTGTTGAATAATGAATTGATGGAGGAAGGGATAAATGAATTAATAATCAAATGCATAGCACTGTAGCTTCTGACTATTGTCTGGAAGTTGTAAATTTTCACTTGAGTCTTAAGAATCCACTGAAGAATGTCATTAAGTCCTTAGGATAAGCTAAGTAATGTAAGATTAGAATCTATTTCCTATTATATTCGTCCTCATTAATTCCACTTTAGGAGCTTTCATGGATTAAATTGTGTCCCCCCAAAACTGTGTGTAACTATTTGGCTAGGCCATGATTCCCAGTGTTGTGTGGTTTCCTCCATTTTGTGATTGTAATTCTACATTAAAGAGGATTAGGGTGGGATTGTAACACCACCCTAACCCAGGTTACATCCCTGATCCAATGTAAAGGGAGTTTCCCTGGGGTGTGGCCTGCACCACCTTTTATCTCTCATAAGAGATAAAAGGAAAGGGAAGCGAGTGGAGAGTGGGGACCTCATACCACCAAGAAAGAAACACCGGCAGCAGAGCTCGTCCTTTGAACCCAAGGTTCCTGCGCAGAGAAGCTCCTAGTCTGGGGGAAGACTGATGATGACGAGGACCTTCCTCCAGAGCCAACAGAGAGAGAAAGCCTTCCCCTGGAGCTGACACCCTGAATTTGGACCTCTAGCCTACTAGACTGTGAGAAAATAAATTTCTCTTTGTGAAAGCCATCCACTTGTGGTATTTCTGTTGGAGCAGCACTAGACAACAAAGACAGGCGCACTGGTGGTGCAGTGGTTAAGCGCTTGGCTACTAACCTAAAGGTTGGCGGTTCAGATCCACTAGCCACTCTGCGGGAGAGAGATGTGGTAGTCTGCTTCTGTAAAGATTTGCAGCTTTGGAAATCCTATGGGGCAGTTCTACTCTGTTCTACAGGTTTGCTATGATTCGGAATTTACTCAATGGCAATGGGTTTGGTTTTTTTCTTGAGCTCCACTCTAGTCACAAAAATGCCAGACATCCTCCTGCCTCCAAGCCTGTTCCCTTGCATTCCCTCCACCTTCTCCCTGGTATGAATTGCAAGCCTTGCCCTCTCACCTCCTGCAGGTCTTTACTCAAATGCCACCTTTTCAGAGAGGCCTTTCTGTACCACCCGATTTAAAATTACTTTCTCCATCCCCCATATATGTTTCCTACTCCCCCTACATTGCTCTGTTCTCTCTGTAGCATGTATCATTGCCTGACATAAAAAAATATATTTTTTACTTACTTTTATTCAGAATGTAAGTCCCATTAGTTCTGGGATTTTTGTCTATTTTGTTTACACCTTTATTCCAGCTCTTATAACAATGTCTGACACGTAGTAGGTGCTCAATGCTATTTGCTGAAGGGATGAATGAATCACACATATCTACAATTTTAATATAAAGAACAAAGGTAGTGTGGCTCTGTTCATTTATTCCAAAATATTTGATCGTATAATTTCAGTAATATGGATGGAGTAACTACTAAGTTCCAGCCATTGTGAGACGCACCTCAGTGAGTTACAAAGATGAGTAAGACATTCTCTGTACAGGGTATGGAGCTAATCAGCTGGCCTTACGGCTTTCAATAGCGCTATTTCCTTCTTACCCAAAACTCAGCTGTTGCTCTGTGCCCTTCTCACAGACAGCAAATCTAAAATCCTGGCAATTCTACCAGCCAAACACCACGCAGGCAGAACTGCAGCCTAGCAAGAGAACCCCTGATTTCAAGCTGTGCTCTTCTGCTCACATCTTCACAAATTTGGGCAGCTGATAAACATTTAATGAGGACCTATAAGGTCTTCACTCTATGCTAGGTGCTATGGTGGATTCAGAAGATTTGAGGCACAGCTACTGGGTACCATAGAGAAGGGAACAATTTAAAATTATGAATAGGTAGCAACAACAACAACAGAAAGATTCTCAGTAACTGAACTGTTGATTCTAAACAGTAAGCACTACGGGATTTACAAGGAGGGGAAGAGAAGCCTCTTCATTTGGGCTGATTTGTGGGCAAAATTTGGTAAGTGATGTTGGAAGGGCTATATGCTCTATTCTGGAGAAGGTTGCTTCTTGTTAATGAAAATCATAAGAAAGAAAATGAGTGCTTATCTACCTAAAATGGCGGATAAAGTGATAGGCATCCTGTTAAGCAACTTCACCTAAGTTTTCATACGGTCCTTGCAACAACTCAGCAAACTTGGTCATATTGTTCCCCATCTTTACAGGAAAATTGAGGCTCAGAGAGGTTACCCAGTTTATCAAAGGTGCTACACAGTTGCTCGATGCCAAAGGCCATATTCTGAAGACCACACAGAATAACAAACAGTTGTGGGTTTAATTGTGTGGCTCAGGCTCAAGTGTTGCAGAACTCAACTAACAATTACTAAATGCCTACAGTGCATGTGGCAACATTCAAGGGCTCTCTTGTCAGCAGGAGGCCTCCCACTCAACCACACCTCCCTTATTATAAGGATTCAGGCATTTGTTCTTCACCAGACACATTGTTTCTACTTAAACTGACCTTGATTGTGGGTTCATGACATTTGGAACTTTCAGAACTGCAAAGAAAAATCAGTGTGGGTGTGAGAAATACCCTTCAAAACCTATAAATTAACTTGCTTAATCACCTATTCATCACGGTTAAATTTCCTGAGAGACATAGTCTCCAACAAGAAACTCTAGCTGGGGAGTCATCTGCTCAAACTCTGGTCACAAATGTGTATGATCTTTGTGCATTCACAAAGAGTTCACTGGACTTTAGGCCTAGGAGTCAGGACACTTGAGTTTGAATGCCAACTTGAAAGTCAAACACTGAAAGTCCTGTAACAAGATCACCTTGCTGTGTTCACCTCTGTACAATGAGGAAGTGAAGGTAGACAGAATTTACTGTTCCTTTCAACTCCTAAACCCTGAGATGATAAAATACACACATTCACTCTAGTGTAGGTTTCCGCGAGGCATGAGGACCTTGGAACTTTTCCATGGAGCTCTTGACATGACAAAAGCCTTTTCAACTAAACTGTTTCTTCTGAAAGAATCTCTGTCTCTGAGAAACATGCTATTAAAGAAGCCTCCAAAAAACAAAAGCAATTAAGTTCAGGAATGCAGTAAACTGTGATACAGGTGTGTTCACTGACTCCTGCTGGTGTTTATATTGCCATTTCTCTTCTGCCTGTCAGACTCATTTCAGACTTCTATAATTACTGAGGGCAACTATCTCATTTGAATATGTCCTTACAGTTTCATCTGTTTAGATTAGCAAGCAATTTCAGCGACTTCTGTTCAGCATCCCTGTTATTTCAAATCACATTATAAACCAGCAGGATGCAAAACTATGTTGGTTTATATAGTTTCAATTACTGTCTTTTCCATAGTCATACACCCTGACTCACTTGTTCAACTTCAACTTCTTCATAGTCAGTCACCGAATGGTTTCTTTCCCTTCTTTTATTCCCTTCTAAATGCTGGTTTGTTGCCCTGCCTTCCCTGGGGTCTGCCAAATCCTTGCTCTCATCTTTTAGCTTCTCCTGCCGAATCTCCACCTGGAAAACATTTAATGATGCGATATATAGCACATATTCTCAGTGTTTAATTTTTGTGTTATTTTAAAATTTTTGTTTCTTTGGTCCTTACGCATCCTATTTTAACTTCCACTCTCAGGCTCAAACATTTGACTTCCAGAATTCATTCTGCATCTACAGCCTAAGAGATGGGTTAGGTAAGCCTTGGAGGCAAAAATTACAGGCTCATCCCAATCACATGGTTTGTAGCTCTGTGCTACCATTCCCAAATAAATAAATTTATTTTTGAAATTGTTCTCTAACTCTTTAGTTTGAGAAATGCTATTTCTCAGGAAGCTGTTTAACCTCTTTACCTTTATTAACTTTAATATTTATGTGTTTAAGTTTGTTAGTCCAATCCTCTTTTAGGTCCCAGGGAGGGGCCCAGAGATAGTGCTCTATTCATGTCTGCCTGACACGGTCGAGAAATAGATTTTATATAGTGCATACTGAGGCTGCCTTGCCTTTCCTCTGTACTATTCTCTTCTCTCCTCTCTTCCTGGGGTCCTCCCACCAAAAAGCAGTAAGAGTTGCCTTTACAACAGAAAATCTTATATTTACAGTACTTTGTTCCTTGTTCAAAACCCTTCAATATTTCCACTTGCCTATATGATAAAGTCCAAGCCTAAATATTCAAAGTCTAAATATTCAATGGGGAATGAAAACAGAAATAAACAATGTTTTCCTGTAGGACAGTGAAGAGATTGGATTCAAGACTAATAACAAAATTCAATTTGTTGACAACCTACAGTATGCCAGGCACTGTGCAACAGCCTTTAGATAAATCATCTGCTTAATTTCCCAGTAATCATATGGAGTAATAATAATCCCATTTACAGATGAAGAAGAGGGAACTCAGAGTGATCATATAAATTCACCAAGCTCACACAGTTAGAAAGTGATGGGGTCAAGCTTCATACTCAAATTTTTCTAACATTAAAGTCTTCATTCCTTCTGCTGCATCATGTTAAGAGGGGCACGACCGATTTAGTGGGGAATAAGACTGGCTAGATAGAAAGGTGATTAAAATTATAATGAGAAAGGAATAGGAGTTTACATTTATTGAAAGCCAGGTAAGAAACCATATAATTTTTATGTATGTCAGATGCATTTTAGATGTGATTTCTTAGAGGGGTTTAAATTCCAGAGAGAGAAGTTCAGACTTGACTCAAAAGGAAGTAGAGAAGCAATGTTATGGTTTCAAATTTAGGAAGAACGTATTGACTGATCAAAGTATAATTTTTGGAAGATTGGTCTGAGTATAGTAGATGTTAATCCCCATCTCTTAGGACAAGCAGAAGAGCGTGCCAAGCTAAGAGCCTGAGGGTAAAGCAGTGGCAACAATGAAAGTCAAGAGGAGGAATGGGTAGATGACAATCCAGACTGGAGATGAGAGCCCATGGTCAGAAAAGTGCCAGGCAAGAAGAGCAAACTTAGAGACTTTGACTTTGACACAACTTGAAAGAAAAGACTGCCTGCCAATTTCTTCTGTTGTTTGAGGGTTCACAGGTTTTTAATTTATTATTTTTTAAATTATTTTATTTTTATTGTTGAGAATATACACAGTAAAATATACACCAATTCAGCTTCTACACGTACAATTCAGTGACATTGATTACATTCTTTGAATTGTGCAACCACTGTCACCCTCCTTTTCTGAGTTGTTCCTCCCCCATTAACATAAACTCACTGCCCCCTAAACTTCCAACCTAATCTTTCAAGTTGTTGTCAGTTTGATCCCATACAGATAGATCTTAAAAGAGCATAATGTGTAAGGCAGACATTCTTTACTAGTTAAGCTAAACTATTGTTTGGTTTTAAGGAAACTTCAGGGGATATTTCTGGTTTAAGGTTATCTCAGGTCAATAGTTTTGGGGGTTTATCCAGCCTCCACGGCTCCAGAAAGTCTTGAGTATACAAGAATGTGAAATTCTGTTCTGCATTATAGAATCTTGAATCAAAACGTTCAGTAATAGTAGCTGGGCACCATCCATTTCTTCTGGTTTCATGGCAGAGGAGGCAGTCGTTCATGGAGGCATTTAGCCATACATCCATTTCCTCCTCCTATTCCTGACTCGCCTTCTTCCTCTGTTGCTCCAGGCAAATAGAGAACAATTGTTGTGCCTTGGATGCCCACCTGCAAGCTTTTAAGATGCCAGGCACTACACAACAAACTAGGAGGTAGAACAGAAGCACTAAACACATTATTAGTCCAATTAACTGGGATGTGCCATGAAACTATGACCCTGAACCTCCAAACCAAGAAACCAAATTCCATGAGGTTTTTGGTTGTACATATGCAGCCTCTCAGCAGCTACTCTTTCTTTTGGGGTCATTGTTGTAAATATATTTATCACATAACTTTTGCCAATTCAGCTTTTAACAGGTGTGTAACTTATTGACAGCAATTACAATTGCTGTGCAACCCTACCTTTAATCAATGCGATTTTTCTATCATCATAAATCGAAACTCAGTACTCCATAAGCAATAACCGCCTCTCTTTGCCCCTTCCTCCTGCCCTGGTAACCACTAATAAATTTTAGTCTCTATACATTTGCCTTTTCCTGTCTTCTTATGTAAGTGAGATGATACAATATTTGTCCCTTTGTGATTGACTTATTTCACTAAGCATAACGTCTTCAACCTCCATCCATATTGTAGCATGTATCAAGACTTCATTTCTCTTACTGGCTGAATAATATTCCATAGTATACACGTACCACATTTTGTTTATCCATTCATCTGTTGACAGGCATTTTGGTTGTTTCCACATTTTAGATATTGTGAATAGTGCTGCAATGAACATTGGTGTATAAGTATCTGTTTCTCTACTTTCAAGTCTTCTGGGTTTATACCTAGAAATGGAATTGCTAGGTCACATGGTAGTTCTTTTTTTTAGTTTTTTTTTTTGGACTGCCACACTGTTTTCCACAAAGGCTGTACCATTTTGCATTCCCACCAGCAATGTACAAGGGTTCCAATTTCCCCGTAACTTCAGTATTATGCTACATAATACAGATATAGGTTATGTGTATTCTCTTGTATGCCTTAAATACTTCAGAATTTAAAAATGAAAGTTAAAAATAGACTGATAGACAGGTTTTGGCATAGAGGTAGGGGAAATTTGCAAAAATGAAAGTCGAATACCCATGCCAGGACAGAATATCGAGGATGAGGGAGGGGTCTAAAGAAACTGTATTGGTAAGGGAAGAGGGATGGAAATCAGAGAGGTATCATCAGGTAGGACAGGTGGGGTGGGACAGCTTGGCTCTCATTGGAGCTGCTGAGACTTTATGCCTACATGCTCTGCGAACCATTCTGTAACTTTGATTCTTAAAGCAATCCAGACGTTTCTGATATCATTCATGAATAAGAATAGAGGAAGCTACTAGAGGCAAGGAGATAAGACAGGCATTTACCTTATTTGAGTCTGACATATTGAAGACCAGTACTAAAACAGTTGATGAGATAATGGAAAAAAATGAACTGAGGGTTCTATTTTAAAGGGAAAAATAGCAGTAAGTAATGATGGAGGAAAAGAGCACTTGTAAAAAATTACACCAAAGATTTTTCTATGATTTTACTCTCCAGTTAACTCCCACGGTCATCTTCCTGTCATTGATCTTCTCATGTTTATTCTTCCACTGAAGCTGAAGGAGTTCCCCCACAGCAGGAGTAGTGAGGAGGAATGAAGATGTGGGGGTGGCAAAGCTAAGACTATGCCACAGTGAAATCACTTTCATACCATTAGCCTAGTTGAAAACGAAAATGCAATCTAATTCAGTACATCATCTTAGAAACACAATTTCAGCTCTAGCAATTGCTATAAAAATGCGGAATAATCATTTATTGAATTGCTATGTGTTGAAAAATGGCTTAGAATGGTGAAAGAAATGACTTTGGCAAATGGTAAGAGTATTCGAGTGATGACACTGTCAACACAATTGCCATAGTATCAATTCTCAATAATACTGTAGTGCATTAGGTAAAATCAGTGGTGAGTCTCTGGCTGGGTATCTCTTCTACTGAACCCTCTTAGGACCGTCTCCTACCACCATCAGTGGTGTGTACTTGAAGTCATACAAATTACATTTTTATATGAGCCTGAGTATAACATAACTAGAAAAAGAAAATAAATACTATATAATTGGCATAGTGGTTAAAGAGCTCCACTGCTAACCAAAAGATTGGCAGTTTGAATCCACCAGCTGCTCCTTAGAAACCCTCAGTGGCAGTTCTACTCTGTTCTGTAGGGTTGCTATGAGTCAGAATTGACTCGATGGCACCAGGTTTGGTTTGGTTTTGGTATATAATATTATGGTAGATTTATTACTATAATTCCAAATAATCACTACCCCTCCTTGTGTGAGGAGTATATCTCCCTGCCCCACTGACATTAGACTTGGTTATGTAACTTCTTTTGACCGATGGCATATGAGCAGCAGTTAGCTTTACTCTAACTTCTTTCTAGAAGTTTTAAGACTCATCTTTTCTCTTTTTCCCTCTGCCCTAAGACTTTCATGTCTAACATAAGGGCTCTTCCTTCACCTTGGGTCCAAGAATGATGATCCATAATGAACAGGGAATACAAGGGAGAGGTATACTTTGTTGTTATAAGCCATTACAATTCTGGATAGCCCTTTCTGTGGTGATTGAAACAATCTTGAATTGTGAAGCTACTTCTACGTCATTCTTAGATATGGTGAGGCAGCTTGGCAAAATGGAAAACCATGGTTTTATCACCTAATCAGGCCTATGTTTTCATCACTTAAGTCTAGGTGGCCTTGGTCATTATTTAACCTCTATGAATCCGAGTTTCCTTTTCCGTTCCAAAGTTAATAATCACCCATCTTTTCAGAATGGTTACTGAGGATGAAGAGGTAACACACGTAATGCACTTAGTACAAATAAGGCCCTTGATAAAAGCTAGTTTAAAAAAAAAATGACATCACATGTGTTTATTACTTATAGCAAAACTGATCACGTTTTCTATACTAAAATTCGGAGCATATGCTTAAAAATAGATAAAATAGAATATCCTAACTCATTTCTATGTTAGGAATCAGAATGTGTGGTCCTCTAATTTATGACAAAAGTCCAAAGAAAGGATTTGAAGCTAAGAGTAGAAGTTATTAATGCCGCCTTAAAAAAGCTTGCAAAGAAATTGGGTGACTGCTAACCACACAACAAACATCACTGAAAAACATATGACATTATATATAATGTGTAAATATCAAACATTAATCACTAACATGTATTGAGTACTGTTTGTCAGGCATATTTACTCCTCCTTAATAGCTCTGTTTTACAGATAAGGGCATTGAGGTTCCTAGAGGAAAGTTCAAGGTCCCATGGCCAGGAAGTGGCAGAAGCTGCATTCAAACTCAGGTCTGTCTCTCTGCAGAGCTCTGTCTGTCTGCAGAGCTCTCTGCCTTGCTTTCTTGATAGCCCCATTCCCTGCCCTGGTACAAGGAGGTAAGCATGAGCAAAGCTTAACTGTTGTGTGAAGTGGAAGAATATATCTTCATGGAGTGAAAAGGCAAGGGGCTCTCTGCCTTTTTACATGTGTAGCACTTCCTCCCTTCCTAAATGAAATTTTGACAGCAGGTCTTATCTACTTTTTGATTGGCAAGTAATGGAACTCAAAGCAACATGCAGAAACCAAACTAAAAGGAAGTGCTGCAGGTGAGGTGGGAAAGAGTGAAAAATGGTTTTCAGTTAATTTATCTAAATTATTTTCCAGCTGGGAAGTGAACTCTTGTCACCTTGTGAAATCAGGCAAAACAAAAGCTTTCCCACACAAGTCCCAAGTGACTCTAACATGCAAAATATTTGCCTTTTCACTTATAGCATTAAGAGGGGTCAGGAGGAAGAAGTAGGGAGGCTCTGACAACAGCTGTATAATTGTAAAAATGAGAGAAACTTGGTGATAAGAAAACATATTAATTAGCTTGTATCTCGATTCTTATAGACAACCAGCTGAACTTTCCCTTAAAACACCTTTGCTTTTCAATTATAAGACAATATTTAGCCTGGCTTCACTTCAAAAATTACCTTTCTTAATGAAATACAAGAACAGTTACAACAAATAGCAATACAATTATGAATAAAACTTATAGCACTTCCTAATCTCAAAAAATTGAAAAATTTAAGCACCTTTGAGCTGTTAAAATTCATATCTTTAATCAAAGGAAGTAGTTTCTCTCTCTCTCTTCTCTTCTCTCTCTAACTGCAAGACTGGAAAAGGAATCACTTCATTATAAACTGTAAAGAACTGAAAAAGGGCAACCTATCTCCTAATAAAACTGTTCTCTCTTTGAGAACATGCATTTCCAAGAATTGCACAGATGCAGATTTCCAATGTTCCTGAATACAGAAGCAACGCAATGTCCATATTTGCTTTCAATGCTATAGAAGCTGACAGAACAAGAAGACATAAAGGCAGTTTAGATACTTTTAAAAGGTCAAGTCAGAAATGAGACAAGTTTTGGGCATAGGTGCATTTCTGTTTTATGTAATTTCTATGCAGTCAACTTTTAATAGCTGCTGCTTATCTACTCACACCTCCTCCAAGGTCTTTCTTGAATAGTGAAAAATACATAAGAATGTAACTTATCAAACAACAAACATTTGTCAAGTCTCACTACATGTCAAGGGAAGGAAATTAATAATTAAGTGCATTTTATGTATTAGGTTTGTTACTTACGTTACATCATTTGATTTTCTCAACAATAAACTGAGATAATTATCATCCCTACATTACATATTTGCGAATTAGCTAAAGGAGTGTATTACGACAAAGAAATTCAGCCAAGATCACATAGTAAGTAAGTAAAAAAAAGCCAGGAATCAAGTCTATTCCAACTCATAGCAACCCTATGGGACAGAGTAGAACCGCCCCATAGGGTTTCCAAGGCTGTAATCTTTACAGAAGCAGACTGCCACATCTTTCTCCTGAGGAGGAGTGGCTGGTGGGTTCGAAACACCGACCTTTCAATTAGCAACTGAGTGCTTAACCACTGTGCTATTAGGACTCCTTTCTCTCTACTGTGAAGAATTAAAGGAGTACAAAGAGAGCAAAATATGACCCTTCTTCCTGCCCGTGTTGATTCTTTGACAGTTTACTGTTCTAATAAGTCGACGCTGCCTAACAATGATCTATACTCTGCATTTCTAGCTGCCTTTACCACCTTAAGGAGCCCTGGTGGCACAGTGGTTAAGGTGCTCTACTGCTAACCAAAAGGTCAGTAGTTGGAAATCACCAGCGACTCCTCGGGAGAAAGATGTTGCAGTCTGCTTCCTAAAGATTTACAAACTTGGAACCCCCAGGGGGTCGCTATGAGTCAGAATTGACTGGAAGGCAGTGGGTTTTGGTTTGGGTTATTACCTTAATAATTCCTCCCCTCCTCCATTCCAACATCTAAATGGAAGGCAAACACTCGTATGCTATTAACTTTTTCCCAATGAGAATATCTGTGTTAAAATGCAATTTCATGGAATGTACAGTGCACCTGATTATGCAGACACAGTGACTGCTTGCTCTCAGAGAGCGTGCAATTAAGTTCAGAAAACAGACCATAAACTCATTAATTCAATAATTAAGGACCTCTTAAATGTCAGGCATTGTTCAAATTTTCCAAAACTGTAGGAAAAAACTGCAGGATTTGAACAATATCTACCATAAGCACAGAAGAATAATGACACATAAGGCATGTACTTGCGATCCCTATCCTATCTCATGCATGATGAAGAATTTTGGATCCTTTCTCCCTCCCTACCTCCTTCCCTTCTTTCCTTTTTGTTTGTCTGTTTTAAGCTTACAGTGAGAAACTTTATGAAACACAAGAACTTCAGGAACAACTCAGAGAGAGAAGTGAAACTAAATGAGTTTGTATTAGAAATTTAAACCTCTGATAAGCAGCATCCTAATACCAAATGCTGGACTAACTGAGGCACTTAGATTCTGAAAGGTTGAAATTAGATTCTGAATCAGCCAATATTTTTGATTTTCTGGGTTGAAGTCCATCTTACAAGAAATAAAAAGAAATGCTTTCGAAGTAGAACAAACGTCTGGTTCTTCAAGAAGTCTAGGAGTAAGTTTTCTGATCTTCCAAATGATTGTGAATTTAACTACAACATGAAACAGGGATAACTCCAGGCACAAAGCGAGACAGGGTACAGGGAGTGGTGGCCAATGATTCTAGGAAAATAAGGCAGAAGAACAAACATAACCTAGCTAAACCATTTTTATATTCAATCACTGGATAATTGCAGTGTTTCTTAGGCCTGAAAAACAGCATAAATAAGTAATCATACGTTTTAGCACCACTGATATACACTGTCTGATTCCATTTATGAATCACTGTACTTGACTGTATTATTTATTTATGTTATTTACAGAACTAAGATTGAAACCCAAATACCTGGCTACTAGAAAATTCTTTGAGCTTACAAAACCACTGAAGTTTAGCATCCATAAAGCAATACCTCCCTCTTCTCCAGTCCCCCCGCCCCCACACTTTGGATTATGTCCATGGCATTTAACACAAGTGATTAAACTGTTAATAGCAATTTTGCTTAGCAACTGCCACTAGCTTGTACTGTCTGTATCCCAAAGTCTCATCCACAGCAGTGTATTTCACCTAAAGATGAAGCACAAGAACAGTATGGTGAGTGCCAGGCATATATGTTATTTAATTGGCATGTTGGGCTGTGCTTTTCAATGAGCAAAAGTCATGCCTTTCAAAATGAACTACAGAAGGATTTTATAAATTTGATCTCATTGAATCTGCACCCCCAGGTAAGGTAATTGAAAGCCTACTTTATTTAGTGAATCTAAAGTGAAAAAAGAAGGAAAAGTTTGTGATTGATTTTCCTCTATGACACAGAGTGCCCCCTGCCCCTACCCCTTCTCTTTCCTACCAGCTGAAGCTAAGAGCGTACTGACTTAAGGAATTCATATCAGCGGGCAGAGTCCGCTGAAATCCCATACCAGTTCAACAGCTAAATGTTACTTTAGCAGGATGTTTATATTCTGCCCAAGGGATAAGAAATGGAAGGGAAACCAACATTATCTCACCCCTACTATGTGTCTGGCATCAACATGCCATATATCCATCCCATAGGATAGTGACTTAGACCACACTGAATTTGCAAATTGACATCATCACCTCCTTAGTAAGTTATTTAGCTTCTCTGAGGCTCATTTTCCTCAACTTTAAAAAGGGATTAATTATTCTTACTATAATGAGTTGTTATGAAAATTAAACTAAGACAATGGAAGATTGATTTAGATCCAGAAGCAGCAAATGCTTGTGATCTCCTGGGATACAGTCCATTGTGGAGGCAATAAAAAGAATTACTTTTCACACAGAACAAACATCAGGTTCTTCCTGAAGTTGAATGGCCTTTCTGGACTTCGGCTATGGACTTCTCAACGATAGCATGCACAGGATTATTTACATACTTGTAAAATAGGGTATAAAAGGAAAAGAACAAGCATTTATTTCTGCCCCTACCATGTGCTAATTAAGCATTTTACGTTCATTAATAAAATAGAATACACACAGGCTGAGAGGCACAACTTCTTGCACAAAATAATAAATACACTTAGCTGGAAAGAAATGGCTTTATATATTTCTAAAACTTAAAATTTTAGGGAGGCCCTAAATAATTTTTAATGTAACGAAATAACCATTTGGAATGGCTGAAATGGTTAAAACCATTGAAATTATTTGCAACAGCAGTTTTAACATTGAAAATACCAGACCAATAGACAATGTTTGATCTGATGTGATAAGGAAAATAATTTCCCTTAGTTATTCCAAATTAAAAGTTTGAAATCCATATCTATCCTGAGAACTCAATAAAGCTCAACAAAGAGAAAGGTAAAGTACTCACCACTCCCCACCTCCCAACCCCTGTTGCATTTCCTCCTACTCATAGACAAACTTAAAGGTAAACACCTCCACTCTTTCCTGTCCTCATCCCTGATACCATACATTTCTAAATTTTCATCCATCAAAAAGCAACTGAGAAAAATTAGCTTCTAGGCCTGTCTCACGCGGAAGTCTGTAACATGGATCAAGAGGCAGTCTTTCAATACTTCATGGGATACTTCATCGGTTAAAACTGGAAAAGGTATGCGACAGAGTTGTAGTCTTTTACCTTACTTGTTCAAGCTATATGCTAAACAAATAATCCATGAAGATGCACTATATGAAGATGGAGTATACGGCATCAGGATTCGAGGAAGATTTATTAACAACCTGTTGGATCAGACTACACAACCTTGCTTGCAGAAAATAAAGGTGATTTGAAGCACTTACTGATGAAGGTCAAAGACTACAGCCTTCAGTATGGATTATACATGAATTTAAAGAAAACAAAAATCCTCTCAATTGGACCGATAAACAACATCGTGATAAATGGAGAAGGAATTGAGGTTGTCAGTGATTTCATTCTACATATATCAACAACTAATGTCCATGGAAAAAGTAGTCAAGAAATCAAAGAATGTATTGCTTTGGGCAAATCTGCTACAAAAGACTTCTCTGAAGTTCCAAAAAGTAAAGCTATCACTCTGATGACTAAGGGGCACCTGACTCAAGCTATGGTCTTTTCAATCACCTCACATGCATGTGAAAGCTGGACAATGAAAAAGAAAGACAAAGGAAGAATTGGTATATTTGTATTGAGCTGTTGGTGAAGAATAATAAATATCCCTGGACTGCCAGGAGAATGAATAAATTAGTCTTAGGAGAAATAGAACTAGAATGCTCCTTAGAAGCAATGATGGTGAGACTTTGCTTGCTTACTTCAGACATGTCATCAGCAAAGACAATTGCTAGAAAAGGACATCATGTTTGGTAAAGTAAAGGGTCAGCAAAAATGAGGGAAACCGTCAATGAGATGGAATGACAAAATGGCCACAACAATAGGCTCAAACATACCAATAATCACAAAGGTGGTGCAGGAACATGCAATGTTTTGTTGTTATATTTAAGATCACTGAGTCAGAGTCAACTTGGCAGCTACTAATGGCTCTCTTCCTCCAGACTTCAAGCTCTAAGCACTAAGTCCATAACTATTTGTTGAGTGCTGTCTATATGGTTGACACTGAGGTTACAGGAATTACCAAAACAAAATGATTCGTGCCTTCTTGGAGTTGAAATCTGACCCTAGTACAGTATAAACAGACCACAGTGAGTATAAGACAGAGTTTCCTGAAAAATGTTCCGTGGAACAAGGTTGTCTTTAGGTATTTTGTTTTTGTTTTCAAATGGTAAAGCAATTCAAGATCTAGTAAGTTTAGTAAACTCTAGATACTGTCCCTCTCTTGGAGATGCACAATGTATATTAGCTTATTAAAGCAATGGGAAATGAGCGTTTTCCAAACTTATATCATGACAGACTTGTTTTTCTAAATTATTTCTTTTAATATCTTTCAAGGCATCAAGTATTCCATGAGACATAGTTTAGGAAACATTGAGCTAGAGAACTTATTTAATATTTAATCTCTTTCTGTTTTTCTTCCCCTCATTTTCATTTCTCTTCTGACAGCCTCCACTAAACTTCTTCCTTTACCTGCCACCTTATCTCTAGGTCTCCAGACAGGACAAATTTAAATTGGGAGTTGAAAAAAAGTAAGTAAATTAAATAACATGTATAGTCATTTTTGGCGGCTAAGTGGTGCAAACAGTTAAGTGCTCGACTACCATATTTTTACACAAATAACACAGACCTTCTATGTTTGCTTGCCAACTGTACTGTCCCGCATGAGGTATTCTCATAAGTCTGCTATGTTTATTTTTTATAGCAACATGAAAAAAAAACCTGGCATAGCAGCACTTATAAAACTGTCTCGTGGGTGGAGGGCTCAGTAGGCAAACAAACATAGAATGCATGTGTTTTTTGTGTAAAAATATGGTAATAGCTGAAAGGTTGGTGGTTCGAACACACCCAGAGGCGCCTCAGAAGACAGGCCTGGCAACTTGCTTCCAAAAGCCCCCTATACCTTTAAAACCCTATGGAGGAAATTAGGTTGAGCAAAATAAATCAATCATAAAAAAATATTTATTGCATATTCTCAATTCTATGAAATGACATGAACAAGTAAATATACAGACACTAATGTTCATTATCACTACCAGACCAATAAGCAACATCATGATAAATGGAGAAAATACTGGAGTTGTCAAGGATTTCATCTTACTTGGATCCACAATCAATGTCCACAGAAGCATCAGTCAAGGAATCAAATGACACATTGCATTGGGCAAATCTGCTGCAAAAGACCTTTAAAGTGTTAAAAAGCAAAGATACCACTTTGAGGAGTGAGGTACACCTGACCCAGGCCATGGTATTTTCAACTGCCTCATATGCCTGGGAAAGCTGGACAATGAATAAGGAAGACCAAAGAAGAATTGATGACTTTGATTTGTGGCGTTGGCAAAGAATATTGAATACATCATGGACTGCCACAAGAACAAATAAAGCTGTCTTGGAAGAAGTACAGCCAGAATGCTCCTTAGAAACAAGGATGGTGAGACTTTGTCTCACATACTTTGGATACGTTATCATGAGGGACAAGTCCGGGGAGAAGGACATCATGCTTAGTAAAGTAGAGCGACCCTATGTACAACAGGACGAAACACTGCTTGGTCCTGAGTTATCCTCACAGTCGTTGTTATGCTTGAGCCCATTATTATAGCCACTGTGTCAATCCATCTCATCCAGGGTCTTCCTCTTTTTCGCTGACCCGCTACTTTACCAAGCATGATGTCCTTCTCCAGGGACTGGTCCCTCCTGGTAACGTGTCCAAAGTATGTGAGACGAAGTCTTGCCATCCTCACTTCTAAGAAGCATTCTGGCTGTACTTCTTCCAACACAAATTTGTTCATTCTTTTGGCAGTCCATGGCATATTCAATATTCTTTGCCAACACCATAATTCAAAGGTGTCAGTTCTTCTTCGGTCTTCCTTATTCATTGCTCAGCTTTCACAAGCATATGTATGTATGCGTATGTGTATAGGTGTATGCATATGTATATGTATCTATGTGACTGTATCCATATATATTCATATATATATTAAAACACATAGAGGGCACTGTTATGGATACTTCTTAGACAAACTAAACACCTCAGGGGATTGGACTTCTGGGTTTGAAGGGTTAGAACCATAGTCTTGTGGGACATCTCAGTCAACTGGCATAATATATTTCATACAGTTATGTTCTACATCCTAGTTTGTTAAATAGTGTCTGGATCTTAAAAGCTTGCAAGTGACCAACTAAGCTACAACTATTGGTCTCTACTCACCCATAGCAAAAAGAGAAACAAGGAAACCAAAGACTCAAAGAAGAAACTAGTATACAGGACAAATAGTCTATACAAACAATGGCCTCATCTACCCTGAGACCAGAAGAACAAGATGGTGCCTGGCTACCGCTACCACAATAGATAGACCCTGATAGAACGGGAAAGAAATGTGGAACACAACATCAAATTCATAAAATAAAAAAAAAAAAGACCATCTAGACTGGTTGAGACTGGAGGACTCCCAGATACTACTGCTCTGAGATACTCTTCAAACCTTGAACTGAAACTAACACCTGAGATCACCTTGTAGCTAAAAAACAAATTGGCTCAACAAATAATGAATATCAACTGTAAGTACTGTGTTCCTTTAAAAAAATCACCTAGATCAGGCCAAATGGTCAACCATTACTTTAAATCAAAGATAAGAACATAAAGGGGCAGGGAAACTAGATTAACAGAAACAGAACAACCAGACAGACAGGACATAAGAATGTTCATGCATTGTGAAGAATGTAACCAATCTCACTGAACTTGTGTAGAAAATGTTGAATGGGAACTTAAACTGCTCTGTAAACCTTCACCAAAAACACAATAAAACATTATTAAAAAAAATACTCTAAGGAGCAGTTCCACTCTGCACACATGGGTTGCCATAAGTTGGAATCAACTTGACAGGGACCAACAACAACAACATGGTCATTTTAACTTTTAAGTCTGTTATATGCTAGCTGTAAGGACATAAGGAAAGTTATGTATTTAAAAAGATATATAGATATAGATATATAAAATAGATTAAATTATTTGCTGTTTTGCAGTAGATACGTTTAAAAGACTGTTTTGTTTATATCATTTAATGTATTACTCATGTAAACATTTTCTCTGTTACTTGAAGTGCAAAATGAATCATCAATATGCAAATCGTATGTAAATCAAACAAATATGCATATTAATGTTGTTTTGAAGAACAGTTGCATTTTCAGATAAAACGAACTTTCACAGAGGCAAATACAGATATTATTATTCCAATCACAGACTTATTCAAACAGCAATTATTATTATGTTGCTTTTAAAAAATTATCTTGCCACTAGAATACTCTCAGTTAACCTATGACCAATCCACAGAACATTCCTAGTGGAAGGTGAATGGCTTAGTGACAATAACAGCAGACTTGAAATTCAGATATATGGATTTGAAACTTTGTTCATCTAATTTATTTCCTGTGTGAATCTGACCATTATGGTCTTCAAGTTTCCTCTTTCATAAAATTAGAATAATTATATATATTTCCTAGGATGTTTGAATGATTGATTGAGTGAATGAATGGTACATATTATATACCAGGTACAATGTTAGATGCTTGGGGCAATAATAAAACAGACAGAATTCCTTGCTCTCCTGAAGTTTATATGCTAGTGGAGGACAAAGATAATAAACAAATAACTATATAATGAATATACAAAAATAAAATATATCAATGAATAACATGTTAGGATGAAATAAAGTAGTCACTAAACACTGTGATTCAGAATTGACTCGACGGTAACAGGCAATGGCATGCAATGGACATCTGTCTTCATCTCTCAACAGACGTCTTTCTTATTAAAATTCTTCCCTCCTTATTGAAACTCTTTCCTCACTTGGCTTCTGATATCCTACTCTTCTGATTATCACTGTACCTCACTCTAAGCTTCTTCTAAGGTTTCTTTGCTGGCTCCTTTTCCTCCTCCTGACCTTCAAAAGTTGAAATTACCCAGGTTCGATTTTAGACATTCTTCTCTTCTTTATCATTTCACCTTAGGTGATCTCATCTAGAATCCCATGATTTAAAACGCCACCTATATTGTGATTATTCTAAATTTATATCTCCATTTCCTAAAGTCTTCTTTTGACCTCTAGACTTGTATATACACTTATTTTCTTGAAATATCTACTTCTATGTCTAATATGTCTATCAAACTTATAATTTGACACACAGGAAGCCAACAAAGGTTTTAAAAGAGTTACATCAGCTTGGACTGAAAGGGACAAAGACAGTGCAAAAAAAAAGAGGCATTTTGGCCTCTAACTTCCTACAAGCAGAAAAGAGGAAAAGTACTTGCAAACATAGGCCATTTTTATGGAAAAGAATGATGACTCAGAGGACAGAGTCAAGAGCCCAGGGGATAAAGATACGAACTGAAGAGAACTACCCCCTGGGAATAACACTGGTCTCTAATCAACAAATACTCTCTGTCCCAGAACAGTGAATTGGTTACATGTGCTCAGCTAGATTTCAGAATAAATGGGAGCCAATGAATGTGATGTATCTCCCCACTCTCGGCCTTTTAAATGTCTATTGTGGTACTCCTAACCCTCTCTTACCATTGCATGTTGAGTATGTGGGGGACAGATAACTTGTGTCCTTAGTTTACAGGTCTTCAGATCAAGTGGAGCCTCATCTGCACCTATACCTGATTTAGGCGATGAGATCCCAGGCTTTAATCCTGAGCCAGATGCTTTAGTGGGGTGAGGTTTGAGGGTTTGGGGAGGGAGGTAAGGGGACCTAGCATGTGAGAGGGACATGGATCATTTGGGGACAGAGGGTAGCTAGTCCCTAAAGATACCCCCCAATGAATCACAACTTCTGGTATTCATGTCCTTGTATAATCTTCTCCCATACTAACTCTAGGCTGGCCTGGAATTTGCTTTAACTGATATAAGGCAACAAAAGTAACACTGCACCAGTTCCAAGCTTACTCCTTAAGAAAACCTGGAGACTGCCAATTTTGTGCTTTAGGGAGCTCAGAGTCACCGTGTAAGATATCCAGTTATCTAGTTGAAGAGCCCACCTGAACAGAGTACAAGGAGAAGCATTTGAAAAGGTAGGGTTCTGAGAGGAACCTCATGGAGATGAAAAGAGGCCAAATTCTCAAGCATCTGAGCCAACCCTCCAGATAAGCCTAGCCCCAGTTCTGTATGCAACAGCACAGAGACCTCACATGAGTCCAGCTAAAAAACTGCCCAGCTGAGACCAGTCAACCCACATAACAGTGAGAGATAATAAAACGGCTGTTGCTTTAGGTAACTAAGTTTTGGAGTAGTCTGTTATGCAACAATAAAAGGTAAAAGGTGAAATGTACGAAGTTACATTAATCAAGAGAATGTGGTACTGGCATAAGGACAGACATATAAATCACTGGAATAGAACTGAGAGTCCATAAATAAACCCTTACATTTATGTGCAATTTCTTTTCAACAAGTTTGCCAAGACAATTCAACAGGGAAAGAATAGTCTTTTCAGCAAATGGTGTTGGGACAACTGAATATCTACTTTCAAAAGAATGAAGTGGGACCCCTACCTTATACCATATACAAAAAACTAACTCAAAATAGACCTAAATATAACAGCTAAAACTCTTAGAATAAAACATAGGAGTAAATCTTCATGACTTTGGATCAAGCAATGCTTTCTTTGATAGGACACCAAAAGCAGAAGCGACAAGGGAAAAAATGAATAAATTAGACTTTCTCAAAATTAAAAAAATTTCTGCTTCAAAGGATACCACCCATAAAGTGAAAAGAATGGGAGAAAATATGTGCAAATAAAAAATTTATGATAAAGGCTTTGTATCCAGAATGTATACATAAGAAAAAAACTCTTACAACTCAACAATAAAAAGCAACTTACCCAAGGAAGTAAAAGACTTATACACTGAAAATTGTAAAATGTTACTGAAAGCCAACCCTCAAATGTATATGGAACTGCAAGGGGCCCCAAATAGCCAAAGCAATTTTGAAAAAGAAGAACAAAGTAGGAAGGTTCACATACCCCAAGCTCAAAACATATTATAAAACTACAGTAATCAAAACAATTTGGTACTGGTATAATAATAGACATATAGGCAAATGGAGTCATGAAAAATTAAGAAGACAAATAAATGGAAGAATATTTCATGCTAATGGGTTGGAAGATGTAATATTGTTAAGGTGTCAATATTACCTAAAGCAATCAACAGATGCCATGCAAACTCCATAAAAATTCCCACAGCCTTCTTTGCAGAAATGGACAAGCCAACCCTCAAATGTATATGGAACAGCAAGAGGCCCCAAATAGCCAAAGCAATCTTGAAAAATAAGAACAAAGTAGGAGGTCTCACATATCCCAAGCTCAAAAACATATTATAAAGCTACAATAATCAAAACAGTTTGGTACTGGTATAATGATAGACATACAGGCAAATGGAATAAAATTGACAGTCCAGAAATAAACTCATACATTTATGGTCATCTGATTTTCAACAATGGTGCTTAGTCAATCCAATGGGGAAAGAAGAGTCTCTTTAATAAGTGGTGCTCAGACAACTAGATTTCTACAAATAACAGAATAAATCTGGACTCAGACCTCACACCATATATTAAACTTAACTCATAATGGATCAAAGGCCTAAATGGAAGAACTGAAACCATAAAACTCTTAGAAGAAAACATAGGTGTAACTCTTCAGGACCTAGTTTTTAACAATGGATTCTTAAACATGACACCAAAAACACAAGAAGCAAAAGACAAAATAGAAAAATGGAACCTCATCAAAATTAAAAACTTTTGTTTATCAAAGGATTTTATCAGTAAAATAAAGAGACAACCTACAGAATAGGAGAAAATTTTTCAAAATCACTTATCAAATAAGGGTTTAATATCCAGAATATATAAAGAACTCTTACAAGTTAACAACAAAAAGACAAACAACCCAATCAAAAATGAGCAAAGGACTTAAAGAGTCATTTCACCAAAGAGGATATACAAATTACCAATAAGCACATGAAAAGATGTTTAACATCGTTAGCCATTAGGGAAATGCAAATCATAACCACAATGCGATACCACCCACTAGAATGGCTATAATTTTAAAAATTGAAAACAATAGATATTGCTAAGTATGTGGAGAAAGTGGAACACGCATCCATTGCTGGTAGGATTGTAAAATGGTTTAGCTGCTGTGGAAAACAGCTGACAATTCCTCAAAAAGTTAAACATAGACTTACCATATGATCCAGAAATTCCACTCCTAAGGTATATACTCAAAAGAATTTAAATCAGGAATACAGATACTTACACAACAATGTTCACTGCAGCACTATTTACAATAGCCAAAAAGTGAAAACAGCCTAAATTCCATCAACAGATATATGGATAAACAAAATGTGGTACATACATATAATGGAATATTACCAAGCCATAAAGAGAAATTAAATCCTGATACATGTTACAACATAGATGAACCCTGAAAACATGCTGAAATAAGTTAGTCACAAAAGGACAAATATTGCATGATCTTACTTATATGAAGTATCTAGAACAGGCAAGTGTATAGAGAGCAAAGTTTATTAATCGTTACCAAGGTTGATCAGGAGGAGTGGGAAAGGAGACTTAGGGGACATTGAGCTTCTGTTAAGAGTGATGGTATAATTTGAGAACGGACAAAGGTGATGGCTAAACACACGATGAACACAACAAATGTTACTGAACTGTGCATATGAATATTGTTGAAATGTCAAATATTTTGTTACATATATATTTACCACAAAAAAAGGCAAAGGATTTGAATGGACACTTTTCCAAGAAGATACACGAATGGCCAATAAGCTCATGAAAAGATGCTTAACATCTTGTGCATTTCTCAAATCAAAACCAGAATGAGATACTACTTCACACACACTAAACCAAACCAGTTGCCATCCAGTTGATTCCAACTCATGGCGGCCTCATGTGTGTCAAAGAGTAGAACTTTGCTCCACAGAGTTTTCAATGGTTTATTTTTCAGAAGTAAATCGCCAGTCCTTTCTTCCAAGGTGCCTCTGGGTGGACTTGAACCTCTAACCTTTTGGTTAAGCAGCTGAGCAGGTTAATCACTTGTATCACCCAACGACTCCTCAGGCATACAAGGATGTTTATAAGTAAAAAGGCAAACAACAAGTGTTATCAAGGATGTGTATAAATTGGAATCCTTATATTTTGTGGTGGTAATGTAAAATGGTACAGCTGCTTTGGAAAACAGTGCAGAAATTCCTCAGAAAGTTAAATATAGAGTTGTCATATGACAGCAATTGCACTCCTGGTTATACACTCAAAAGAACCGGAAACACACGTTCACACAAAAACTTGTAAGCAAGTGTTCATTAAATCACTATTCACAATAGCCAGAAAGTAGAAACAATCCAAATGTCCATCAATGGATGAATGGATAAACAAAATGCTGTATATCCATATGGTATAATAGTATTCGACCGTTTAAAGGAATGAAGTTCTGACACAGGCTATAACATGCATGAGCCTTAAAAACCTGATGCAAAGTGAAAGAACCAGACAGGTCACATACTTTATCATTCTGTTTATATCAAACTTCCAAAACAGGCAAATCCCTAGAGAGAGAAAGTAGATTAGTGGTTGCCAAGGGCTGGGGAGAGGGGAGAATGGGGAGTAGCTGCTAATGGATATGGGGTTTCATTTGGGGTGATGAACAAATTATGCAATTAAAGAATGGTGATCAATGTACAAGGACTCCTGGTGGCACAGTGGTTAAAGCGATCGACTGCTAACCGAAAGGTCCGCAGTTTGAAACCACCAGCGGCTCTGCGGGAGAAAGATGTGGCAGTCGGCTTCCGTAGAGATTTACAGCCTTGGAAACCCTATGGGGTCACTATGAGTTGGAATCAACTCGACGGCAGTAGGTTTGTTTTGTTTTTTAAAAAATCAATGTACAACTTTAAGAATATACTACATAAACCATTGAACTCTATGCTTTAAAAGGGTAAACTTTATGGTATGTGAATCATATCTCAATAAAGCTGTTATTTGAAAAAATACTGAGTAAAAATCACTGAGATTTGGGGGATGTTTGTTACAGCAGTTAACCTATCCTGACTAATATACCAGCTGTACAATCTTAGAAGAGTTACCTAATGTCTTTAAGTCACAGGATTTTTTTTATCCATATGAATGTATAATTCTACCTCATAAGACTGTTATGAGGATTAAATAAAATAACGTACCAATAACTCACACAATAAAAACAATTATATGAGTATGCTGAGTGTTTTATTTAAACCTAGATAAAAACTTTTTACATGAAATTACAAAAATTTGTGGAAGAACAGGAAAACAAGCACTCCAAACCCATACTTTCCCCTATCTGATACTTGTGCATGGTGACAGATCTGAATCCTATAGGCTTATAGGTCTCTTCCAGAAATGCTGGATTTACACTGAATAGATGGCATTATACCATATATATTTTTTACAACTTTCTTTTTTGATTCAACATTTTAAAAATATTTGTGTATTTTGAGATAGATTAGACAGACAGACAGATATATACTTCAATCTGGTCCTTTAATTTTAATTGCATTATAGTATTCCATCATACACATAGTACCTTATTTATATACTCCCCTGTTGATGGACATGAGTTGTTTTCAGATTTTCACACTGTTATAAACAATGCCACAGGGAACATCCTTGTATACATCTTCTTCTGCAGATAGATTTGAGTCTCCCCCAGGTTATATATCCAGATGTGAAATTACTGGGTCATCAATTCCTTGAATCTTAACTTGCATATTTAACTATATATCTTTAATTATTCAGTATCTTCATCCTTCCTTTAAAAATTCAAGAACCACAGCATTTATAATTACCCTCTAAACTTCTCATCTCACATCTTTGTTTTTGTTGTGTAAATTTTAGTTCCACTTTTTGTTTATGCCTAAAAGTTATGTTTTACTCTCAGTATTTAATTAGATTTAGAAATATATTTTACTGATTTCTTTGCTTAATATGAATTCACTTGTATTTTTGCTCAAGTGCACCCTTTCAGCAAGGGTAGTAAACTTCAAATGTTTGAAAATGTCTGTTTTTTTTTCACCCCTAATCTTGAATGATGGCTAAGCTAGATATAGATTTCTAAAATGACAGTTACTTTCCCTCAGCACTTTGAAGATATCATACCACTGACTTTTGTACATCTGTTATAGTTGATGAGGATTCTGCTATCTATCTAATTATGACTCCTTTGAGGGCAGTCATCTTTCTCCCTCTGGTGGCTTTATTCTTGATACTCTGTAGTTTCACTATGAATACCAGGCTTGAAACCACTTTTAATTTTTAGTTCTAGGTGAGCTTTTGCACTTTAAGGAATAATACCTTTTTTAACTCTACATGTAGAAAAATATACATATTAATAGCATACTACTGGGTGAACATTCAAACATATAACATACTCATGTAACCAGAACCCAGAGTGATACAAAGAACATTACCTTCACCCCAGAATCCCTCCTTACCTTTACCCCAGAATCCCTCCTTATGCTCCCATCTTGTCACTTACCCCCAGAGCAAACATTTTACTGACTTCTAACGACATGGATTCATTTGACCTGTTTTCTTACATTATTATTATGTTTCAGAGCTCCATGCATATTGGTGCATGATCTTCAGACAGTACATTTCCAATGCTATAGAGTATTCCACTGTGTGAATATATGACAATTCATTCACTTTATTGTTGATGGATATTGGGATAGTTTCTACTTTGGGGCTATTATATTGTGTTGTTATGGACATTCTAGTACATGTTTTATAGTGAGCTATACCTAAGAGTGGAACTGCTGAGTTACGACGTATAAAAAACGTGAGCATGTGTGTGTGTATTTAGTAGATTAGCTTTTAAGTTTAAGCTTTAGTAGATACTGGCAAGTCTTTTTTATAAGTAGCTATACCATTTTTCACTCCTAAATAGCTTAAAGAGAATTCCAGGAGTCCTCATCCTCAACAACAATTGTTAGTGATATTTCATTGTGGTTTTAATGTATATTGCAGTGTTGCCTTTGACATAAATCAGGTGATCAGGTCATATCAGGGTCATATATATATTTTTTTATTCTAGAAAGTTCTTAGCCATTATCTTTTTAAAAATTGCTCCTTAACCATTTTCTCGATTAGCTACTTCAAACTCCCAATTTAGCCCTTAATTTACTTTTCACATCTTTTGGCTTTCTTTTTCTTTTTTTACTATTTTTTTAAATTGTGGTAAATATATATGCCCCCTTATCAACATTGTTAGGTTCTAAAGACAGGCCATTATGTGAAAATCGGCATTATGCAAAAATGGAGGATGACTACATCATTATGTAACTGCCAAGTTATATCACTACCTTACTGCCAAACCACTGAGAATCATGGCCCAGTCAAGCTGACACATAATCTTAACCATCACAGTCAGTGTTACTCTCGTCTAACATCTCAGCGTTCATTACTACCAGATGTATGTCATTAATTCACAAAATAGATAGTAGATTTTTTATTGTTGTTGTAAATGTGAAATGATGGATAATGAGATAGTCAATAAGTGAGGAGTGGGTGTATATAACATAATATTTGTCATTTCAATACTCTTCACATGTACAATTCAATAACATTAATTGTGGTCACCATATTGTGGAACCATTATCATTATCTGTTTCCAGACTTTTCTATTACCCTTATCAGAAGCTTCGTGTCTCCTAAACAATGAGTCTCCTTTTCACCCTACCTCCCACAGACCCATGGTAACTACTAATCAACTTTAGTCTCTGTGTACTTATCTATTCTAGATATTTCATTTAAATGAAATCGTCCAACATTTATCCTTTTGCAACTGACTCATTTCACTCAGCATGATCTTGTGGCTTCTTTTATACAGTTTTGATCTCTTAATGTCTCTGGGTTAAGTTTTAGATAAAATTTCTATTACTAGATTCCAGTTACTATTTCTTTCTTTGACTGTGCCAAGTCTCCATTTTAAACATATATATATATATATAAATATAGTCAATGAAATTAAACATATATATACATATATATATGGATCTGCGTATAGGTGTGTGTGTGTGTAGATGTGGATATTGCTGTTGTGTGCCGTTGAGTTGATTTTAAGTCATAGTAACCCTACAGGACAGAGTATAACTGCCCCATAGGGTTTCCTAGGCTGTAATCTTTATGGGAGCAGATTGCCAGGTCTTTTCTCCCATGGAGTCTCCCAGTGATGATGGGTTCAAACCATTGACCTTTCAGTTAGCAGCCAAGTGCTTAATCATTGCACCACCAGGACTCCTTAGATATGGATATAGATACACAGTTTTTTATAATCAAATCTTTTTTATATATCCATCATGTTTGTTTTTGTATGTAAAGGATGTTATTCCTTTCTTTTTGTCTTTGAAGATATTAAAAATGATTGCTTTAAAGTCATTATTTTTTATTATCTCAGAAGATAACACAAACATACTGTTGTTGCCTGTTGGTTTTTTTTGAACAGTGATTTTCCTCATGTACTTTAGAATTTCAGTTTGCAAGCTTATCCTGAGTAAGAATTTTTGCTTTTGCTATTTTCCTCTCTCTGCTCTCACCTTTCCAATTCTAGTGGTTTTATGGTTGAGTTTTCCCAGCACCCCATCCCTATCCTGGATTCTGAGTTCAGAACTAGGTCTGACATTCCTGGTTCAGGGGTGAAAGTGAGGATGTGCAGGTCTAATTATTCTTCTAGTACATAGCATGGCCTAGATCCTGATTGGGAAGACTTTTCTGTTCCCATCATACAGAAATGCAGACATATGCAAGCCACAGTCCTCGACAGTGGTCTAAGTTGTTTTTTGTTTTTGGTCCCCCATGTCATATCGTGAGCCTGGCTTTGGTTTCTTGCCACATGTACATTTTCAGTTCCTATTAATTCCATGGAATCAAATTATAGTCCAACCTGGATCCCACAAAGGAATGTATACCAAATGATATAATTTCAGACAGAATATCAAATAATCTAGATGGGAGTTTGAATCTCATTCATGGTTTAGTTGATGAAGGACAAACAGCTATGAATTCATGTGTTAATATCAACCTATTGATAGTTGTCTTCTATGTTCAGAAAGATTCTGAGGGAAAAACTAGAATATTAGGAAAGAGTGCCATGGATATGAATGTGGGAAGTGCCAGAATTTGTGCTGTATGTTTGCCACACTTGACTTAGGGAGCAAATAATAGTCCTGACCTTAGATGATCTCAGATGTCTATAAAGGACACCATGACTAGAATGCTGCAGTATAAATCAATATATATTTAGGAGAATAATTTTTTTTTAATAAATGAAATATAGCATGATTTATGTCATCACAGGTGTATATACGGAAAAAGCAACCCTCATCCTACAATAAAATAAAACTAAAATACTGAAAGACAATTGGGTTAATAGGAGTAGAATACAAAAAGGGTTTGGTAGATTTTTAAAAGAGCCGTTTAATTTAAAAAACCACCAATCCTAGAGAAAATGAATTTCCAGAAAAAAAACAAAAAAGTAAGTTGCCATAGTAACTCAGTGCTAGAACCTCCACACAGACCAAATTTAGCAGAGTTATACTTGTTGTTTAATTGCATAAACTATTCACTTGACAAAGGAAAGAAAAAGTGAAATAAAATTTATTTTTCCCCTACTATGTGCAGGTGCTTTACACAATTTCCTCATTAATCATCACAAGAATCCAGCAGAAAAAGGTATTATTATCTTCAATTTTACAAATGAAAAGATCCAGAGTGGCCATACTTGCCTTATATCACAGGGTGATTGGAGGAGCAGGGTTCTGAAATAGATGTCTTGAAAGCCAGAGTTTTTGAAGGACTCTGAATAACCTTACTTTCTTCCTCAATAGACCACATTGTCTTTCTAGAGGCTACACAAAGATACTTTTGCTATTTTGAAGTGTGAGCTTCATCCAAATGAACATCAGGGCATTTTACATTAGCCTAAAGAGATATTATTCATGAGAAGAGTGGTAGACTGCCCTCATTCTTCCTAGGTGACACTAAGACTGATGAGAGAAGCAGCTGGACCAGTTCTTATTTGTCTTGTTTGACAAGTATCCCAATGTCTATAAAATTTCCCTCAAATCAGATATAGTTTACAGTTTTTTTCTAAAAGAGATAGACGCATACCACCAATTCCAATATACATGTTCATTCATTTATTAAAGAAACATTTACTCAGTGCCTACCATATGCCAAGCACCATGCTAGGTTTTAGGGACTATAGAGAAACAGCTGAGGAGGGTAGGGATTTCTTCTGCCACATGACATTCACAACTGTTAAGTTTACCAAGGGCAAACATGTCAGTTGAAAACCCCCAGTCTCCTTGCTTTACACTGCAAACCATTCCCCAATTAGCCTAAGTCTTTGTTCAGAAACTGAATCATTTGTACTCAAGGGAAATTCCAATGTGAGCCATCTTGAAATTGGGTCACCTGTGGATTTCTAGCACATAGGGAAGTGTAGCAACCTGACTGAATACTAATAGAGAGTTTGATCTGAGTGGGAGATGATCTCATTTTAAGATGCCTTAAAGAATCAATGAAAGAACAACGGAAATGTAGTGTGTCAGCTCTGGAGGCCTGTGATTGGGCCTAAAAACCACAGAGGATGAGGAAATCCCATTGACCTAGTTTGCTACAGACTCATAGTACTAGGGATTAGCCCAGCATTGCTTATGTGCTGATAGAATGAGGTGAATTGTGTTCCAACCTAGTTCCCACAAGGCATTAAGGACAGAAATGTCTTCAGCAACCACCCACATATTATGCAATAAAGTCCAAACTTCTTAAGCTAACTTTTAGCATTAAGCTCTCTTCCCATCTCTTGTTATTCCTCAATATAAACCCTGCATCATAGAGAGGTATTTTTTATCCCTGCGATCATGGATAAGTCTCTTCTTTTTTTTTTTTTAACCTCTCTGAGCCTCAGTTTCCGTATCTGCAAGATGGGAATGATATTAGTGCTTACTTTCTAGAGTTCTTGAATGATTAAATAACTCAACACACGTAAAGCCCTTAGAACTGCATTTCACACAGTAAGCACTTGTGAAATGGCAGCTGATGCTACCACCACTACGAATCACACTACTATTGACAATACCTAGACTCACAGTACTCTAAGCATGATTCATGCATTCCTGCCTCCATGCAGGACCTGTGTCTAAAATGACTTCCCCATTCCTCACTGTTGAGCAAAGTTCAAACGATGTATTAAAGCCTAATATAAATCCCACCCACCCATGAATCCCAACCAGCTATCTGCAGCCCACCATGATCCCTTTCTTGTGAAACACCATTCACTTTGACACTCATCACATATTGCTTTCTATTGTTATATTTCCATGCAATAGACTTCTTTCTTTGAGAAACTAAGTTCTGTGAGTACAGTAGCTGAATTGTCTACTTTATTTTTAAACCTCTCCAAGCATCTACCTAGCATCATTTACACCTAAAGGTGCTCAGAAAATAATAATTAATTAAATGACTGAATGGAGACCAGGAAACCTTGGAGTTCCATGGTTGTGTCAGTTGCTCTACCCAGAGTGCAAGGTCTTTAAAACAGGTAGAGAGGCTTATTCATGAGACCAGAGCGTCGCCTGCATTTGCATAAACAATTTGGTCATGGACTCTGAGTCTCGCACTTGGATTTGACATCTATTCTTATACAAGGCTCCTGCTCATGAACATGGCTCCTATTTTGCATCATGGACAAGGTTTGGGTATCCATTTTATGCACACTTTGTTGATAATCGAACATATCCTAGTCCTCTTCTGTCTTTACTCCCTCCTTCCTTCCTTTTTCCTTCCCTCCCTCACTCCCTTCCTTCCACAAATACTTGCTGAGTACCTACGACATACCAGGCACTATGACAGATTCACAAGATACAACAATGAACACGACAGCTTTCACAAACTTACAAGCATCCAAGACCAAAAATTTGTAGCAACCATGCCACTTTGAACAATCTCAGTGAGTAAATAAGAATAAAATTGTCTTTGGAGAAATCACACTTTCTGCCCTATTTTTAGCATACTAAGTTAGAAACAGCAATGTACTCTCACCATTGAAACTCTGACCAGTTTCCAGAGATCATAGGGATTTGCCCATTCTGTTTCATGAAAAGTTTCAGAGTGATAATATCAGGTAACAAATGTTAACTCCTTACTATGGTTATTGACAGATGTGCTATTTTAATGTGAATAATTTTTTAATATGAACAATAGTTAAATAATGAAATGCTTTATTCCTTAAACAGAAGACAGTCTTGAGACAATATAGCTGAATAGATAGTGAAATATCTGAGGAGGGGGATATATTTTTCAATACATCCTGGCATTAAAAACTCATCTATATTTCCAGAAGGAAACAATTCCCTTGTTTGGGTCAATTCTCACGTAATTAAGGCATATAGCTCTTCCAAGGTGGTCAGTCACTCCTTGCTAGCTAAGAAAAGCACAAACCCATACTGAAGAAGAATTATGCATGAGTTAGGGCCAGGAGTTACACTTGGGTAAAATCCTCAATTACTGTAACTTCATAAATGTATTCTTCGTGTCTTACTGCTGAGTGACTGTTCTGAATAAATTGTGCTCTCATGCATGCACTCAAAGAAATGGCAAAATTCTGAATGAATAAGCAGTCAGCACCCATGAGAGATTCTTCAAGCCATACTTATCAGAACTTCCTCTATTTGTCACAATGGGAGGAAAAGGAACATACAAATGTCACAGAACCATAGAATCTCAGGGTTAGAACAGAACCTGATGGTCATCCTGTCCCTAAATACTCCAGGCTTGATATATAAATTTTCTCTATAACAATCCCGATATAATAGTCCCAGAGGATCATACAAATAATTCTGATCACAAGAACCATTCTTTTTCATTAATTGTTAGAAAATTCTTTACTTATGCTTAGCTAATATCTGTCTTCCCATTGTTCCTCATTCTCTCTGGGGCCACACAAAGTCATTCTCATCCTTTTTCCAAATAATAGTCCTCTCAATATTTAAAGGGCTGTCACATATTTTATCCTGTGAAATATATATAACAATGCCAAGGAGAATGAGGGCTGCAAAAACAGTCATGGAAATTCCACTTTGGGAAAGCTACTAGGAAACCTTGGCAGTTCAGTTTCATTAGCATGGAAGAGATACAAGGAGACCAAATGGGGTGGCTCTTTAAACACCAGCTTCACTGGCTTCCTCCATAGTGATATACCCTGAATTTCTTCCTTTCTCAGTAGATGGTCCTGCCACCTATCAGCGTATTCAAGCTAAAAACTACCTCTCTCACCTATGACATACAATCCATCACTCATGTCCTAATTATACATTGAATATAGTCACTTATTTTCATCTTTACTGCTACTATCCTAGTCCCAGCTATTATCTTCCTTCATGTAAGATTATTCTAATTTCCTGGCAACTAGTTACCCCACTACCATGCTTCTCTGCCTGTACTCTAAATGGCAAATAATACCATATCATATTCTTGTTTCAAACCCTTCAAAGTTTTCCACTGCTCTTAGGATGGAGACCAATGTCCCCGACATAGTCTTCAAAGTCCTGCCTGTTCTAGTCACTATCTTCTCTCAGCTTCACTCTGCCCCTTCTCCACACTGGCCTTCCTACATTTCTTCCTAGATAGCAAGCAGGTAGAAAAAATAGGGAATACAGAAGTGTGTGTTTTCACAGCCAAGGGAAGAGATAATTTCCAAAGAGGAGGGATGTCAAGAAATTCATATGATGCAAGAAAGTCAGTTAAGATGAGGTTGGACACCTATGAAGTCACTTGTAACTTAAAAAAAAAAAAAAAAAAGTTTCTAGGTAAAAATGTTAGAAGCAGAAACAAGTTACAGTGAGGTGAGGTATAAATAAGAGGTAAGGGAGCAGAGTTAGGAAGGTAGAAAGTGGCTAGAGGGTGAAGCAAAGTCAAAATAGAATTTTTATTTTTTTCTTTTTTAAATGGGAAGATGCTATTAGAAAAGGAGAGGTTAAATAAACATGAATATGCATGTGAAATCTGGACAAAGAAGAACCGATTCTTTTATATTACGGTGTTGGTGAAGAATATTGAATATATCATAGACTGCCAGAAGAATGAACAAATCCATTTTGGAAGAAGTACAGCCAGAATGCTCCTTAGAAGTGAGGATGGCAAGACTTTGACTCACATACTTTGGACATATTATTACGAGGGACCTTCTCCCTGAAGAAGGACATCATGCTTGGTAAAGCAGAGAATCAGCAAAATAGAGGAAAACCCTCAATGAGACAGATTGACACAGACTGCAACAATAGATTCAGAGAGCAACATTTGTGAGGATGGCACAAGACCAGGCAGTGTTTCGTTCTGTTGTACATAAGATTGTTATAAGTTGGAATGAACTCAACGGAAGGTAAGAGAGAGAGAGCAAGACAACACAAGATTATGAGAAGTAGCTAGCATAGTGTGTGGTATATAGTGAGTCCTCAATGAGCAATGTTAAACATAAAAAGTAGTATTGATTATTTACAGATATAGATATATATATGATGGAAAACTAGTATGTTTTAAAAATAGAAGAAGAGTCTGTGGAGAAGGGAATGTACTTTTATGGCATTTCTAAGTACATTATATACTATGGAATTAAGAAAGTTACCTGTGAAATATAAGAAAGTTTTTAATATTTTAATAGAGTAAGTGTATATTTAACATTAAATCAGGGTATGGACTTAATATATTCTTCAGACTTTACCCAATCTCCATTATAAAAATCACCCTTGCTTTGTTGTGCCTCCCTATATACCCCAGGATGATACTTATTAGCATGTCAACATGACTAAACACTCCAAGTTAGACTGTTCTTGCATATTTGGTCTTTAAGGAAGAATCAAGACCTCTGACTCCTTGTTTGAACCTGTAGCTCACTGACATCTCATTATTTCAAATCTAAAATCTGCACCATTAAGACATACTATTATTTACACGTTATTTAGAGCCACTAATTTAAAGAAATCTGGGGAAAAATGTGTATATTGCTAAGGGTCAAGTTTAGAGATACCGGGGAGATGATGTTTGTCTATAAAAATGGTATTGCTACTACTTGAAAATAAAAAGTACAAGCCAAATTCTGATGGAGGACCTTTGACCTGAAAGAGACTATAGATCTGGAGAGAAGATTGACTCATTTCCTCTAGAACAACTACTCTGAAATTTTGATTTTATCAAAATTTTGATTTGGTTAAAAATAATAATACATTGTGGGCTTTAATCGAACTCTCATCTTACTGAAAAAGATGAATTAAAAAACTTCACAATTGTCTCAAAATATCTTATTTCTACTGAACTTTGATCTCCAGAAAAACTCTATGAAAAGATTGTTCTTTTTTGAATCCAGTTCTCCTGGTACATGGCAGAATGTTTTGTGAAGTAGTAAATTAGTTATGCAGATTGCTGTACTTTTAATAATAATACAGTCTATATATTTTTAGACTAACATTGTGTAATACAGTAAGAAGAAGAGAGGAGGCAAATATCCTATGTCTGAATCACATCTTAGTGTTTGACTGTTCAGCTATATAACCTTGGGCAAGACACTTAGCCTTTTTGTATCTCAGTTCATACACCTGTAAAATGGGATAATATTATATACTTTATAAGATCATTGAAGGGATTAAATAAGGTACAGATATAAAGCCCAAACACAGTTCTTGTAACATAATAGGCGTTAAATAAATGTTTGTTCCTTTCTACTTCCTCTATTGAAACAAGTATAAAATATAATTTCTGCTTCTGAGGTAAATCAAGTCAGTAAGAGGAGAAAAATATATAAAAGTACAACATATTGAATAACATCAAAATGTATTATAACTAATATATTAAAGTACAAGAATTGTTAGAAGATCAAAGGAAACTAATTTGTGGAAATAACAAGTGGTAAATATGAAAAAATATAAGAAAGTAGTAGAAAGTGACTATTTTCCTTCTTTTTATTCTCTCCATTTCACAAGATTCTTCTACAAAATGTGACACATACTAAAACACCTCAGAACTCATAATCCTCCTCAGTACCATATAATTGAACTTATGTTGCTAATGATAATAGTTACGAACCATCACAGTTACAGTAGTAGGGATAAAGCAGGAAAAAAAAAGTCAACTGGATCACCTTCTTCCTGAGAAAAGTGTAAATTCTTATTCATATTTCAAGACTTGTGTGAAAAGTCACCTCTGCTATGCGGTCTCCCCTGACTTCTCAGACAGACCCTTGTGTGTGCTCACTCCTTGGCACTCTGCCCCTCACACAGTTACAACAGCCACACATTCTAATCTCAGCTGACTGTGAGCTCTTGGTTGGCAGAGACTGGTTGCATTAATCTCAGCATCCCCAAGGCCTAACGCAATGTTTCTAATACAACTGTAAATCAAACATTTGTTGTATGAGCAAATGAATGAATTCCAATCCTCTTGGAAATCCTTTTATATTTATTTTTCTGGCTCATAATTTGACACTAATTGATATGCCTCCTTGTTCTCTTAATTGTTTCATATGTATTAATCATATCCCTACAACAATATTGTAAGCTCCTTAAGGTGAGGCCTACAATCTATATGTCTTTGTTGCTGCCACTACCTCACCTCCACCCCCAGTGGGGTGTGGCCAGTAACAGGAACATCTCATTAAGTAGTTGCTGATTGACTTATCCTTAGTAATTTTTCCGACAACTGAAGCAAAGACTTCACTTGCAGGTAGAATATATATTATGTGATGGATTAGGGTTTTCTATTGTTTAAAATAAAAAGCTATTTTAATGGTACTTGCATTCACCTTGTTAATCACACTGTCCTCCTCCCCCCTGTCAGAAAGTCACCTCATGTGTATCCTGTACTTTCAGGTTGACTGGTAAAGAAATTCATCTGATGAATCACCTAATGGTGTCCATAGAAGAGTCACTAAAGGACAACTGTGTTAGTAACAACAGCAGATCACACTGTGCCTTCTTTCATTTGCCAGTCTATTGGCAGCTTGGCACAGTAGCTAACATCCTAGAATATTGTGTTTTAGCATCTAATCCAAAACATTTCACATGAGATACAAAAGCCAAGTAACAAAAATGAAAACGTTGAAGAAAGTAACATTCCCCAAAGCCAAGGGGGAAGTGGACTATCCGTAAAGGGAAGAACAGGGGGAGATATAAATGAAATACACTATGAGAAATACAACTAAATGATATTCCTCTAGACTGCTATAAAAACACGCAAGTGGATATATATTTCGTGTTTGAGGGTTAGGAAACTCTTTCCAGTGGCAATCTAAACTGAGTGCTGAAAGATCAGTAAAACTAGCTTGGTAAAGACAGCGTGGAAGGCCAAAGAGGGATTAGCATGTACTGATGAAGCCTGGAAATGAGATAGTGTGTGGGATGTTTGTTCAGGGCCTGAGAGAAATTTGGTATGACTGGATTTATATTCCAGCTTTGCCACTAACTGTGTAGCTTCTGACATGTCACTGCACCTTGCTAGTCTTCACTGGAACACTTTACATTCATACTACTGGCATAGTAACTGATACCTAGTTGGGGTTTAATAAATATTAGTTCCTTTCTGCCTCCCTCCCTTCCTTCCATGAGAAGAGAGACAATTACCACCACCACCCACCACCCACCCACACACACTCTATTTCCTTCACTGGCCCTCCCAAAGGAACTCATTAGCCAATTCACATTGGCTCAGAATTCACCTGGCCATTGAAGTAGCCTACCTTTTTAATGCAATGCTTTTATCACAGTTTAAAGCTGACCTTTGGTTTTTCAGGCCTGGCTGTTTATGTGGATGCAAAAGTTTACAGTTCAGTTTTTAAAAGGCCTCAGTTTAATAAACTGTCCACTTTCGTTCTCCTATTAACTTCTAACCTGGTGTCAGGTCTTGCCATTCAGACCTATCCTAAGACTGTCCTTTCCATCTAAAATTACCTGTTTGAGTAAGTTGGACGATTTTCCTTGATAGAACTTTGTATTTTTCTTATCTTCCTCAATAATGTCTTCCCAGTTAGTATCTCAGGTGGATTTTTCTTTACCCTCTAACATATATTAATTTATGCTAGAAAATGGAAGCTATCTAAATTGACATCACTGTATGATTTTTAACTTTATTATTTCTCTTATTCTTTAATTCCTGTCTTTTTTACTCATTCATAAAATTAACATATATATTAAATAACCAGAGTCCCTAGGTGGTTAAGCACTAGATCAGTAGTCAAAAGTTGGTGGTTCGAACATACCCAGAGGTGCCTGGGAAGACAGGCATGGCAATGTGTTTCTGAAAGGTCACAGCCTTGAAAACCCTACAGAGCAGTTCTACTCTGCACATATGTGGTTGTTATGGGTCGGAGTCTACTCAACAGCAACTAACAACAACGCTGAATCACTGCAAAGAACGAGGCACCATGCTAACAGTGGGTTAAGGAGTCAGTAAAATAAAGCAGGTGAGATTTGTTTGTGAACTCTAAATTTTTAGGTAAATTTAGTGGAATAGGCCTTGTGGGAATGGATGATCTCTCCTAGACTGTAGAAAGCAATATACTGGACAGGCTAGTGTACACCTGCACAATCCTACTGAAGACTGGTGAGTATAAATGGAAGAATCTGAAAGGTTGGCGATAAGTTCAATGTTAATGGTTAATAATATGCTACATCCAAAAAAAGGAAGAGGAAATTTGCCAATCTGAAGTGGCCACTCCAGAAAGTGTTAAAATAACATCAGTATTGCAAGATGAAGGTATGGAAAAGGTGGAAACGCTGCTAAATTTGTGGATTCACGAGATAACACGATGTGGGCTTCCATGGAAGAATAAGACATGTAAGAACTTCAGAAAACTTAAAATCTATTGGGAATGATATAACAGGAACACAAAATAAAGTTAATAAAAGGAAGAAATTGATGAATGTGGTAAAAGAAACATAGCTAAAGAGTACAGAAGTTCAAATAAAAGGGCATGTGGCTTGCAGTAGACTGAGGATCTAGGTTTCAGGCCTAGCTCTGCTGTCTTCTGCAGTCTTGGGCCAGTTGCTTAACTTCTCTGCGTTTCCCCATATTTAAAATGGAGACAATTCTATCTTCTTATGGTTTGGGCTGCTTTTAATATTTTTTTTTTTTGTTAAGGATTAAATTAGAAGTCCTAGTGGCAAAGTGGTTAAAGCACTCGGCTGCTAACCGAAATGTTGGCCGTACGAACCCACCAGCTGCTCCAAGGCAGAAAGATGTGGCAGCCTGCTTCCATAGAGATTACAGCCTTGGAAACCTTATGGGGCCATTCTACTCTGTCCTATATGGTCACTTTGAGGTGGCATTGACTCACTGGCAGTGGGTTAAGGAGTCAATAAAATAAAGCAGGTGAAATTCGTTTGTAAACTCTAAAGTTTTAGGTAAATTTAGTGGAATAGACCATGTGGGAATGGATGATCTTTCCCAGACAGTACAAAGTAATATATTGGACAGGCTAGTGTACTTCTGCACAATCCTACTGAAGACTGGTGGGTATAAGGGGAAGAGTCTGAAAGGTTGGCTATAAGTTCAATGTTAATGATTAACAAGATGCTACACCCAAAAAAACAAAGAGGAAATTTGCTGATCTGAAGTGGCCACTCCAGAAAGTGCTAAAATAACATCAGTAGTGCATGATGAAGGTATGGAAAAGGTGGAAAAGCTGCTAAATTCATGGATTCGTGAGATAACAGTCAATAAAAAAAGCATAGTAGACAACACTGTTGTGAGGCTGAAAGCCACAGACATCTACGTTTATACCACCCAGGGTCAGGAAAATGTTAAACTCTTCTTGACTAGTGTTTTATTATAAAGAAATGCTGCATACAATTAATTGTTTGTAAGAAATATGTAATAAACAGAAAACAAAGTCCTGTATCGATAGGTTGACAAAAATGTAGTGACCAGAAGCTCGCAGGAACCTAACTTTCTATTTCCCCTAGGGGCAATAGCTCAGTATTCACTAATTCAGCATCAGCAGTGACTTTATAAGAAACCCTGGTTGCACAGTAGCTAAATATTCAACTGCTAACTGAAAGACTGGCCATTTAAATCTACCAGCTGCTCTGTGAGAGAAAGATGTAGCAGTCTGCTTCTGTGAAGATTACAGCCTTGGAAACCCTATGAGGCAGTCCTGCTCTGCCCTATAGGGTCGGTATGAGTCAGAATCGACTAGACAGCAATGGGTTTGGTTTTGCTTTAGTGGCTTTATAGAAAATAACAAGCACAGAGAATGAGAGTATTTTAAATAAAGAATTTGAAGAGCTTTGGAAGGGGTCCCCACTTCATCCCAGCCTCTGGCTATTTCTCATCTGACCAGGCAAGAATTTACTAATGCTCTCAGATACTTGCAGAGAAGTCTGGTGTTTATCATGTACATCCACCTAGGACTGAGTCAACTATGTCATATTGTTCTGGGGGCCATGTGGAACCTATACAAACATTTGTATCTATTATCCAGGATTTGTTTCCTTGTCCTTTTTGTAAATGTTCTCCTTTGATCACACATACTTTTCCTGTCTTGTCTGTTGAGCTCTACATCAACTATGCCTTTCTCTTTTCTTTAATATCTACCTCCCCTCGACTCTCCCACCTGCCATTGCCATCATGTTTGCACCCACTGTTTTCTCTATAAATATACTTTAGAAGTTTGAAAGCTTTAAGGAAACAACTATGAACTTTTCTGAACAATGCTTGGTCCACATCAAGTATACAAACATATGTCTAATATTCTGGGTTAGATTCTGGCATGTGAACAAGTAACTACAGAGCAATGTGGCAGGTGTTGTAACAGAGATTCAACTGATTGCTTTGGAGAGATGGAAAAGGGAGCCATTCATCCTGCCTGGCGAGCTTTGCAGAGGAGGAGACAGTACTTGAGGTGGCCCGGGAACAGTGAGCAGAATTTCACTAATGAAGAAAAAAAACACAGTGTTTTTAGGTAGAGGAGACAGCTAAAGCAAAAGGATGGACATGTGAGAATTCATAGATGTTGGGGAGTGAGTTATTTATACACAGAAAAAAATCTTCCAGGGAAGACAAATGTACTATATTAGGTCTACACACTAAGTAAAAACTGCCTAAAGATCTTTGAACGGGGCGTGACAGAAGCCAGAGATACCCTACCTTGGCCTCTATCTATACAAATACAAAACAGGGTAGTCTCTATAATATAAAACTTTGTAGCCCAAACAAGGATGATGGCCAGGGTATAACACCCATGACTCTTCCAGCATCCATGGCACACACTGCTAATCAGTCAAGGCATTCATCATGGATTGAAATGTGTCCCCCCAAAATATCTGTCAACTTGGCTGGGTCATAATTCCCAGTATTGTATGATTGTGTACCATTTTGTAATCTGATGTGATTTCCTCATGTGTTGTAAACTCTATCATTTATGATGTAATATGATGGATTAGCAGCAGTTATGTTGATGAGGTCTACAAGATTAAATAGTGTCTTAAACCAATCTCTTTGGAGATATAAAAGACAGAAGCGAGCAGAGAGACATGGAAACTTCATGCCACCGAGAAAGTAGTGCTGAGAGCAGAGCGTGTCCTTTGGACCTGAGGTTCCTGCACAGAGACGCTCCCAGACAAAGGGAAGATTGATGACATGGACCTTCCTCTAGAGCCAACAGAGAAAGCATTCCCCTGGAGCTAATGCCCTGAATTTGGACTTGTAGCCTACTGGACTGTGAGAGAATACATTTCTCTTTGTTAAAGCCATCCACTTGTAGTATTTCTGTTATAGCAGCATTAGATGACAAAGACAGCATTCATTCCTACTAAGTCTGAATACAGTGTCAGAATCCTTCCCAACAGAGATGTCTCTAAGACCCACTATCAATCTGTCAGAGTTGACACTTGGGATGAAACCTGTATGCCATCACTGGTCTAGGGTATACATTTAGATAGAGGAGTGACCCTAAAATATATGTATAACCCAGATGAAATAATTACAGTATATCACATATTTGGACACGCAGAGCCAATGAATGCATTTCTGCTTTATTTATACTGGACTGTTTATGTTAGTGACAGGTCTTGTGGCAGGGAAGATGGACACTAAATATCTGGGTGAAATGGCACATTTCAATCATTCAGAATTCCAGATGTAGCCAAATGACCATACAATTGACTGTTGCTTTTCAAAAGTGGTAAGCAGTTATTGGTTTTAAGTTAACAAGAAAATGTTAGTTTATATTACCTAACAAAAGCATACTAGCAATGCAGTTAGCATGGACAGGATGCATAGAACAAAACCCCCAAATCAGTTATCAAAGCTCCTATAACATATATGTAAATTTTCCATCAAAGCTGAAAATGCTCGGGAAACACAGCCACTTTCACACATTCATTAAATTATTTCCTTTGTAAGCATAAACAGCTTAGAGGAGAAAAGCCCAGGACTGATTGCTCAGATTCTCCAGGGTGGAAGAAGCAAACACTTTTTTAAAATCCTCAGCTTCACAAGGTATCCTTTGCCAGCCCCCCAAAGAGCAACCTTAGAATCTACTACAGGCTGTAGCAGCTGCCTGGCCACTTTCTCAGCAGTAAGAAATATGCTAAGTAGTGGTTATTACTGTGGAAGAGGATGAAAAGGTTGAAGGAATGATTAAGCAAGATAAGATTCCTTCAAACATTTTTCTGTATAGGTCTTGAATGATAGAAACCTGGCTAATCTCAAATTCCAATCAATTACATGTGAATGTGTCTCTTCTGTGCTCCCTCTGTGGGAGTTCCTTGCTCTTGTCTTCTGGGCACACTGACAACAGTAGCACCATCAAAGTCAAGGTGATTTGCTGCCAGAACATGAGCTGACCAAATATATGTCTGTCCCTTCCAAATCATAAAAAAAGCCCACAAGCCCATAGGAGGTGAGCTTGTCTTTGCAAGGCCAAAAAGATTCTCAGTCTTTCACACAAAAAGGGACTTGGAATAAGACTTCAGTTTGAAGTTATGAGTAGTATGAGCAAGGTTACATTGAGGGAAAGCAACTGCCTATGATCATAGAATAAGAGTCGAAAGAGGAGGGAGATGTTGTAGAATGGAAACCACCCTGAGTCTGCAGGTGCAAGTTAGAGTCTCTTCTTGCCGTTTACCTGCTGTGTAGCCTGAAAGCATCATGCATTTTCACTGAACCACACTGTTCTAATCTAGGTGCGTGAAATCCCTTTCTCGCTCTGCCTATTTATAGAGTAGTGATAAGGAACAGGAGGGAGGACGGATATAATAATTGAATACAAAATGTATCTCATACTGTCTCATTTAATCTACACTCCTATGAACTAGTCATTTCACCATTTTTTGAAAGTGAAGAAACTGGATCCAGACAGGTTAACCAACATGTCTAATGTGACACTGTTTACCAATTGACTCAAAAGTTAATGCCCTTCTCACTGTGCTATCTCTACCTCTTTAGATTGTAAGGTTCCTAAAGACAGGGGCTATAGTTGAGCTTTCCTTGCATCACTAGCACCAAACACATTTATTACATAGCAGGCAATCAGTAAATATTTGATGAATAAATGAATAATGTTTTTAAGTATATGAGCTGGTTCAGCTCAACCCAGGTAAGTAAATATTGGTTGACTACTTTCTATTGTTGGGCACCTTGTTTCTAGTTAGGTGCTAGGGATTCAAAGATTAATAATACTCCGTTCCTGCCTTCATGGATTTCCCAGTTTAGAGGCAGACACAGACACATATAGAAACAAAATCCAGCTTCCAATGGTTTTAGTCCTATGTTCTGTGGTTTCAGAGAATAAATGAACTCCTTTTTCAGCAACATGCTGAAGTGTCTGAAGTTACCTCTACGCTAGCTTTGGGGGCTTAACAAGAAGGAATGGAGAGTAGGGACTCCTTAGGCAATATCAATATGTGAGCTCAGAGAGTTGTTTTCATTTACCACTTTAGGGCTACCAGTGTTTCTCTGCTTCTTCCAGGTAAGTATGCTTGAGCTCCAAGTTTTGGAAGCTATAAGAAACTGAATATTTTTGGAAGTTTTGGAAGCTATAAGGAACTGAATATTCACCATACTTGTGAAGCCAGATATTTTGTCTGGTTTGCCTTCAGTTTTTAAGGCTAAACATCAACAGCATTATTAGAACAAGGAAGGGATTTGAACAAAGTCAAATTTTGCAGAGGACTCAAAATGCAGGTAACTAAAGAAATCTGCCAAGCAGAGACCTTGAGGCTGTGCCTCTAATTCAGAGGAACTGGTGCAGTATGCAGGTGTTTTGCTTCTGGGGTGTTTTTTACATAGAATGCCTAAATAGAAACACTATTAATTAATTGAGCCCATAAAGTCTGGCAGTAGGATGGGCAATGGGGAGCATAAAAAGGGCTTCAATCCTCAGGATAAGTGGAATTGAAAGGAACCTCAAAGACTATCTAATTTACCTTCTTGCTTTCCAGATGATGAAACAAGTAATTTGAACAGGGTCTTGCAATATCATCAAGTTCAGTTGTGGTGCTCTTCCAACTACATTAGTAAAAGTATATGCCAGGTTATTATGAAGACCCTGAGAACATGAGAATAGACTGTGAAAAATATATACAGGAAACCCGAAAGCACCTAAAACATGTGCTAAAGATTCTGTTCTTGAGAAATCAGGAATGAAGATAATGATTACTTATGAAAATAAATGATAATCATGATAAAATAACAGTAACTCACATTTATTTAATACTTCAAAGTCTATAGAAAGATTTGGCATTCCGTACCTCACTGGACCCTTACAAATACTCTGGGAGTAGTCTAATTAGAGTGTCCTTCTGTTATAGATGCAGCCCTGGTGGCGTAGTGGTTAAGAACTTGGCTGCTAACCGAAAGGTGGGTAGTTTGAATCCAGCAGCCACTCCCTGGAAACCCTACTGGGCAGTTCTACTCTGTTCTGTAGGGTTGCTATGAGTTGGAATAGACTCGACAGCAACAGGTTTGGTTTGGTTTCTACGTTACAGACACATAAAGTAAATGAGGCTCAGAAATGTTATGAACTTGCATGAAGTCATATAAATGGTAAGAATGGGAGCTGAGACTCAGTAACTTTAGTCCAGAGTCACCACAATAAGAATTAGCTTAATTTTGGAAAAGTTTAACAAATATAACTTGTACCCTGTCATCTCTGTTAATAGGGCACTTCTAGTATTAATATTAATAATTTATTAGTAATTAATTAATAATTATATTACTACTTAATAGGACAAGAGATGTCTCTGGGACTAATATGGGCATCAAGGAGACTGGCATTGATGAATCTTAGGAATGCAAACACATCAAGGGTAAGGGAGTAAACGTAGAAAAATTTTCAGTGCCTTGTCTAAAAGTGATCAGTGGAACAGAGATACATGACTATCATGGTCACTGAAGATTTGCTAGGTTTACAGGACAGAGGATGTTTTATTACGCCTCCTAGAGGGAGTATCTGGTAAGGCTATCAAATTCCCTCTTGTTCAAATTCCTTGCTCTTCCAGCAATTTTCTGAGGTGGAAAAGTATTTTAGATACGTAAACAAGCCTTTTAAAACACATGTATTTTCTTAACCCCTTGGCCTTTGCTCCATTCAGTCAGCCAGATCATTCTGCATTCATTGCTTCAAGTAAGGGATGATACCAAAAGAAACAAGCAAAACAAAGAAGCAAGGATTCAATTGTTGGCTTTTGAGTTTTAAAAGTCTCTTAGCCAGAGAAACAAAAAAAATTCTCTACAGATTTGGAGGAGCATAGGACCAGAAATGGCAAAGCTTCCTACCCCCATGACTAAAAATCATCTAAGCTAGGAGAAGAACTCTGGAGGGAGAAACCAAGGAGTGTGTAGATGTTTGGGACAGTGATGAGTGGGTGAGACAAAGACTTCCCATATGGACATGTATGATTCATTCACAATGAGGATCTGTAGCTCAGGGAGGTGGCCAATATCTCCGAGAAGAAATGACTGCAAAGGTCATGCACTAATAAAATGACTGGCATAAAGTAGAAGCAAATGATTGTTGACTGACTGAATAGTTATATCTGTCTGAACTATGAGCTTGCAGATTCAATGCCTAGGTACCAGACCTGATAACAGTGACTAAAATATAGGGCTGTCTGAGATGTCCAGCCAGCATTTGGCTAACAGCCACTAAATGATGGGACATGAAAAACTTTACATATCTGTGAAAAATGTTATCAAGAACAGAGCAGAACAAACCTATACATTTATGTTTTCACTTCAGTAACCAACTTATACAGAGAACTAAAATATCCTATTTGTTACAGCTGGTATGAGACCAGTAATTCTCTGTATCTGGCTTTTCTTTATTCTGCACACAGTTCATGTTATGCAGAATTGGACTTACAAGTCACTAATACTGTCCTTATTTCTCTTCTAGGCTTCAGTGGATGGGAATATCCATCAGGCAGTGGCTAGTGAGTAACCTGTGGTGCCAGCAGTGCTGCCTCCTGCTCAGTAAGTAGCTTGCCCTAATTTTAGGATTTCAGATGCAGTGAGAAGCACCTTAGAGATAGCTGGATATGATGGATGAGTCTTTTAGTGTCTTTGGGTGTCACTGGCAAGTTGACAAGGTTGAGTTAAAATAGTTCTGTTTAAGGCCATTTTTGAAATCATTACGTCTCTGGCAAACTCTGAAAGCTTAGACCTTTTACAATCAAGATGGAAAAAAGTCCCTCCATTCCCAATTTGGAATAGTGCTGCTATGGAATTTATAAGTGTGACTGTCATGGATTGAATTGTGTCCCCAGAAAATACGTGTATCATTTTGGCTAGCCCATGATTCTCAGTATTGTGTGACTGTTCACTATTTTGTCATCTGATGTGATTTTCCTATGTATTGTAAATCCTGCCTCTTATGATGTTAATGAGGGGGGATAGGCAGCAGTTATGTTAATGCGGCAGGACTCAATCTATAAGATTGGATTGTGTCTTGAGCCAATCTCTTTTGAGATATAAAAGAGAGAAGCAAGCAGAGAGACAAGGAGACCTTATACCATCAAGAAAGCAGCGCCAGGAACAGAACGCATTCTTTGGACCCCATGGTTTCTGCACAGAGAAGCTCTTAGTCCAGGGAAAGATAGATGAGAAGGAGCTTCCTCCAGAGCTGACAGAGAGAGAAAGCCTTCTCCTGGAGCTGACACCCTGAATTTGGACTTCTAGCATACTAGACTGTGAGAAAATAAACTTCTGTTTATTAAAGCCATCCACTTGTGGTATTTCTGTTACAGCAGCAGTAGATGACTAAGACAGTGACACATTTTATACATGTAACATACACAAAAATCAGGAAAAGATGAGGCTATATATATAAAGGAAACCCTGATGGTGTAGTGGTTAAGAGCTACAGCTGCTAACCAAAAGGTTGGCAGTTTGAATCCACCAGGCGCTCCTTGGAAACCCTATGGGGCAGTTCTACTCTGTCCTGTAGGGTCGCTATGAGTCAGAATCGACTCGATGGCAATGTGTATATAAATTAAAAAAGTAATAAAAGCACCTGATAAACCTGTCACTAAAGAGAAACCCTGTAATAATTCATTTTATAGAACAAATATTCCCTATCAGTTTCTTCTAGATTACATTTTCTGAGGAGCGGGACTGTGTCTTCTCACTTTGAATTCTAGAGCCCAGCCCTGTACTTGGCAATGAATAGGCACTCAGTCAGTGTTTACTAGTGAACCTAAATAATTAGCCACTGATTTATCTGTTTTATGAATTTGAACTTGAGATTTCAGGTTTTTCCTAAAGCAGGGTACTCAGAATATTTTAAAATATTCTTTCAGTTTTGTGGAAAATATATCTTTAGAAAAATGCCAGTGTAAATGCATATATCCAGATCATAAAATTAAAGAAGAGAGAATCTTATAACAAATCTCTATCACATATAGCACTTTCAGAACACCAGCAAGGTCTCTCATTTTTGGAAAAAGTATGGTACAAGAATCAGGGCAAAGACAGAAGTACTCAATTCCATTGAAGGATGGGATCTTAAGAAAGGCTTTATTCTATAGAGAAGGTGATCCTTGAAGTAATTCTGGAATATGAAAAGGTGTTCATCAGGTGGTCACGGGGAGAGGCAAACAGGAGCCACAAGCTGAGGGGCCAAGTGATGCAAAGATGGTGTGGGAGTGTGAAATGGCCTCGGATGTTTGAGGATGTACAAGAAGTTCAAAATGTCTACAGGCAGGGGCTTATCTATGGAAAATAGCACCTATGGCAATTAGTTTTAAACTGATGAACGATCTCTCACAGCTCACAATGGAAACTACAATGGCCAACAGAAACTGCTCATTAGTGCACCTCCTCAAGTGGCACCCAGTGCATGTGTCCTAACTGCTGTACCTTAGTTACACCTCTATCTAGAGATTTAGGTTCAGTGTTGTGTTGAGGAACTTTATAAATCTGGAGAAATAGAAATGGATCAAAACTTGTAGGACTCCATATGCCAAATTAAAGAGTTTTGGACTTTATGCTATGGGCAATGGAGAGTAATTGAAATTTCTAAGGAGAGTCTAGAAGAGTCTCATAATTAGATTTATGTTTCAGGAAGATACTCTGGCAGCAGTGGAGAGGATGGTTTGTGAGCCTGGAAGCAAGGAAAAGCATAAAGACATAAGAGTGGTATTTCTACACAGAGATGGATTACCCAATAAGCAAAGTACTCACGAGCTTACTTGTGTTTACTTACTTATCTGTAGTGCACAAGTTCACCTGTTTTTCACCACATCAAAGATTTTCCATGGAACTTTTGAAATCTAATCAGACCCTTTCCCAAACTTCCTGTATGAGAATCTCAGGTAGGTTCCTAGAATCTTATTTTTATAAAGCACAAGTCAGTGTTGGAAATCATGGACTGGTGGAATTCTTAGGACTTCCAGAAAGCATCTGACAGGATGATCAAGAGATACATCGAAAAAAGAGCAGCTGGAGGCAGGGCCAAGATGGAGGAGTAGTCAGATGCTTCCAGTGGACCCTCTTACAACAAAGACCCCCAAAAAAAGTGAGTCGATTATATATGGCAATCTGGGACCCTGAACATCAAAAGCAGAGTTAAGGAACTGGACTGAGTTGCAGGGGGAGGGAGAGACGGTTCGGAAGCAGCAAGGACTTGTCAGACCTGACCCAGCAAGAGCCTGAGCCCTTCAGGCCTGAGCAGCTCGTGGGGGAACAGTGAGGCAGGCCAGCAGCCGTCCTGGGGAGGTGTGTTTCCCACACCGGGAGAGACCCAGAGCCAGAGAGTCTACATGGCCACCCAGAACCAGTGACAAGTAGCCCTCGACGAAAGATAAGTACTTGCATACGGTGTACTGCGCAGATCAAAAACATCCCCCTTAGGGAAAAACCTCTCTCCCATTTACCTCCCTGCTTCCTGCTCTGCACTGGGTCCTGGACCAGCCTCAGCAACTGCTGAGTCCCCTGGGCTGGAAGTGGGATCTGCCACACACCCTGAGCCATTCTCACGGCCTTGGAGAGGGAACAAATTAACAAATGGGAAAAAATAAACTGCTGGTTCCCCTAAGCCAGGAACCCAGGGTAGGCACAGCTCCTTTGCCTAGGCACAGGCATAAGGGATCCACAGACTTTGAATACCTTTCCCCCGCATAGACTTGTGTGGGCCCATCCAACAACGTAGGCCCTCCTTACCGCAGTACAACAGGGTATATGCCAGAGCTCTAACTTCAACTGTTGCAGCTGTGAAGTGGCAGGTTCTTGACATTTGACACTGCTCTGCCCATTAAGCAGGGCCTTCACCTACCCACATTAGGGGCCTGAGGACTGGTGGCTCCACCCACGCCACCTAGCTACCTGTGATAGGGGCCCATGAATAAGAGGTGCCCCCCAGTCCTTACAGCCAACAGCAGTAGCTGCTCATAGTCCAGCTGCAAAACCCACCCACCTACGTGTTCTAGGGAACAGGGATATGCCTTTCTCCTGGACACCTGGGGGTGGCCAACAGCCCCCAGCCTTGCTCAGAGTGTATCCCCCTGCTGCAGCGAGATGACTGTGCCTGCACCAATCACTCAGGCCTGTCTAGGAATGCAAGTCAGAGCCTACGCCACACACTTGGTGGCTATCTACCTGGGCACCTGAGCCGAATCCATACAGGAGGAGTAAGCAGACTCCTGAGCTTATATACCTAGTAACAGATCTAACCCCCTGGTGGCAGGACATTAGAGCATCAAAGTTGCCAATAATCAAACTAGCTCATATGAGCAGCCTATTTGGGCATATCAAAACAAAACAAGAAGCTAGGACACAGTAAGCAAACATAAAATAAGTAACTAACTTATTGATGGCTCAGAGACAACAGTCAATATCAAATCACATAAAGAGGCAATCCATGATGGCTTCAGCAAGCTCCCAAAAGAATCCAAAAATTTTCCAGAGGAGTAAAATTTCTTGGAATTACCAGAGGCAGAATACAAAAGATTAATATACAGAACTCTTCAAGAAATTAGAAAGGAAATTAAGCAAAACACAGAACACACAATAGAGGAAATTAAAAAGATTAGAGAAGAGCATAATGACAAACTTAACAGGCTGCAAGAGAGACAGTAATCAGAAATCCAGAAGATTAACAATGAAATGTCAGAATTAGACAGCTCAATAGAATGTCATAGAAGCAAAATTGAGGCAATGGAAGTCAGAAGTAGTGAGATTGAAGATAAAGCACTTGACACCAACTTATTTGAGGAAAAATCAGATAAAAGGATTTTAAAAAATCAAGAAACCATAAGAATTATGTGGGACTCTATCAAGAGGACTAACCTACGAGTGATTGGAATACCAGAACAGGGGTGGACAACAGAAAATACAGAGAAAATTGTTGAAGAATTGTTTGCATAAAAATTCCCTGATATCATGAAAGATGAGAAGATATCTATCAAAGATGCTCATCAAACCCCACATAAGATAGATCCCAAAAGAAATTCACCAAGACATATTATAATCAAACTTGCCAAAATCAAAGATTAAGAGAATTTTAAGAGCGGCTAGGGATAAAAAGTCATCTACAAAGGAGAGTCAATAAGAACAAGCTCGGACTACTCAGCAGAAACCATGCAGGCAAGAAGGCAATGGGATGACATAAATAAAGCCTTGAAGGAAAAACATTGCTAGCCAAGAATTATATATCCAGCAAAACTGTCTCTCAAATATGATGGTGAAATCAGGGCATTTCCAGATAAACAGAAGTTTAGGGAATTTGCAAAAACCAAACCAAAATTATAAGAAATACTAAAGGGAGTCCTCTGGTTGGAAAATCAGTAACATCAGATAACAACCCAAGACTAGTACAGAGTAGCAGATATCAACAGGACAGAGGAACCAGATATCAACCCAGAAAGGGAAGTCACAAAAGTAAATCAAGGCTAAAACACTGAAAATAGGGAAACAGATGACAATATGAAGAAAACAACAACATTAAAACAAAAAAGAGGGATTTAAAAAATGTAGACATAGGCTTTGCATAAGGAGAGGAACTCAAGGCGATATAAAGAAATAAAAGACTGGTATAAACTTAGAAAAATAGGGGTAAATATTAAAGTAACCACAAAGGAAACTAACAATCCTACAAGTCAAAAAAAAAAAAAAAAAAAAGCCAACAAAAATATCAAGACTCAGCAAACACAAAATCAACAACAATGAAAAAAATGAAAAGAAAATACATAAGAGAAAGGACTCAGCACAAAAAATTAAGGGGAACAAAGAAACTGTGAATGACACACAAAAAAAGACATCGAAATGACAGCACTAAACTCATACATATCAATAATTATGCTGAATGTAAATGGACTAAATGCACCAATAAAGAGACAGAGAGTGGCAGATTGGATAAAAAAACACTATCTGTCTATATGCTGCCTACAACAGACACAACTTAGACTTAAAGACACAAACAAACTAAAACTCAAACGATGGAAAAAAATATATCAAGCAAACAACATTCAAAAAAGAGCAGGAGTGGCAATATTAATCTCTGACAAAATAGACTTTAAAGTAAAATCCACCGTGAAGGATAAGGAAGGACACTATATACTGATTAAAGGGTCAATACACCAGGAAGACATAACTATAATATTTACCCACCCAACAACAGGGCTCCAAAATACATAATCAAACAAACTCTAACAGCACTGCAAAGAGAGATAGACACCTCCACAATATTAGTAGGAGACTTCAACACACCACTTTCAGTGAAGGAGAGAACATCCAGAAAGAAGCTCAATAAAGACACGGAAGAGCTAAATGCTACAATCAACCAACTTGATCTCATAGACATATACTGAACACTCCACCCAACAGCAGCCAAGTATACTTCCTTTTCCAACCCACATGGAACATTCTCCAGAATAGACCACATATTAGGCCATAAAGCAAGCCTTAACAAAATGCAAAGCATCGAAATATTACAAAGCATCTTTTCTGACCATAAAGCCATAAAAGTAGAAATCAACAACAGAAAAATCAAGGGAAAAAAAAAAAAAAAAAACAAACACATGGGAACTGAACAACACCTTGATCAAAAACTACTGGCTTATAGAAGAAATTAAGGATGGAATAAAGAAATTCATAGACTCAAATGAGAATGAAAACACATCCTACCAGAACCTTTGGGGCACAGCAAAAGCAGTGCTCAGAGGTCAGTTTATAGCAATAAATGCACACATCCAAAAATAAGAAAGGCCCATAGTCAAAACATTAACCCTTCAACTGGAAAAAGTAGAAAGAGAGCAGCAAAAGAAGCCCTTAGGTGCCAGAAGAAAGGAAATAAAAGAATTAGAGAAGAATTAAATGAAACAGAAAAACAATTGAAAGAGTTAACAAGTCCAAAAGCTGGTTCTTTGAAAAGATCAACAAAATTGATAAACCACTGGCCACACTGACAAAAGAAAAACTGCAGAGGAAGCAGATAACCTGTATAAGAAATGAGATGGGTGATATCACAACAGACCCAACTGAAATTAAAAGAATCATAACAGAATACTATGAAAAACTGTACACTAACAAATTTGAAAACCTAGAGGAAGCGGACAAATTTCTAGAAACCCACTACCTACCTAAACTAACACAAACAGAGGTAGAACAACTAAATCAACCCACAGCAAAAGAAGAGATTGAAAATGTAATTTAAAAACTCCCAACAAAAAAAGCCCTGGCCCAGATGACCTCACTGGAGAATTCTACCAAACTTTCAGAGAAGAGTTAATACGACTACTACTAAAGGTATTTCAGAGCATAGAGAAGTATGGAATACTCCCAAACTCATTCTATGGAGCCAGCATAACCCTGATACCCAAACCAGGTAAAGACACAACAACAAAAAAGAAAATTACAGACCAATATCACTCATGAACATTGACACAAAAATCCTCAACAAAATTCTAGCCAATAGAATTCAGCAACATATCAAAAAAATAATTCTTTGTGATCAAGTGGGATTTATACAAGGTATGCAGGGATGGTTCAACATTAGAATAGCAAGCAATGTAATCCATCACATTCATAAAACAAAAGACAAGAACCACATGATTTCATCAATCGATGCAGAAAAGGCATTTGACAAAGTCCAACACCCATTCATGATAAAAAATCTTAAAAAATAGAATAGAAGGGAAATTCATCAATATAATTAAGGGCATTCATACAAAGTCAATAGCCAACATCATCATAAATGGAGAGAGTTTGAAAGCATTCCCCTTGAGAATGGGAACCAGAGAAAGATGCTCTTTATCACCACTCTTATTCAATATTGTGCTGGAGGTCCTACCCAGAGCAATTAGGCTAGAAAAAGAAATAAAGCGCATTCAGATTGGTAGGGAAGAAGTCAAAGTATCTCTATTTGCAGATGATATGATCTTATATACAGAAAACCCCAAAGAATCCACAAGAAACCTACTGGTACTAATAGAAGATTTCAGCAAAGTTTCAGGATACAAGATAAACATACAAAAATCAGTTGGATTCCTTTACATCAACAAGGAGAACCTTGAAGAGGAAATCACCAAATCAATACCATTTACAATAGCCCCCAAGAAGATAAAATACTTAGGAATAAATCTAACCGGAGACGTAAAAGATCTCTACAGGGAAAACTACAAGACACTACTGCAGGAAACCAAGACACCTGCATCAGTGGAAAAGCATACCTTGCTCATGGATAGGTAGACTCAACATTGTGAAAATGTCAATTCTACCCAAAGCGATCTACAGATACAATGCAATCCTGATCCAAATTCCACCGGTATTTTTTAATGAGATGGAGAAACAAATCACCAACTTTATATGGAAAGGGAAGAGGTTCCGAATAAGTAAAGCATTACTCAAGAAGAAGAACAACATGGGAGGCCTCACATTACCTGATTTGAGAGCCCATTATAATGCCACAGCAGTCAAAACAACCTGGAACTGGTACAACAACAGATACATAGACCAATGGAACAGAATTGAGAATCCAGACATAAATTCATTCACCTATGAGGAGCTGATATTTGACAAAGACCCAAAGTCTGTTAAATGGGGGAAAAGAAAGTGTCTTTAACAAACGGTGCTGGCATAACCGGATATCCATCTGCAAAAAACTGAAACAAGACCCATACTTCACATCATGTACAAAAACTAACTCAAAGTGGATTAAAGACTTAAATGTAAAATCAAAAATGATAAAGATCATGGAAGAAAAATAGGGACAATGCTAGGAGCCCAATACATGGCATAAACACAATATGAACCATAAGTAACAATGCACAAGCACTAGAAGAGAGACTAGATAACTGGGAGCTCCTAAAAATCAAACACTTATGCTCATCAAAAGACTTCACCAAAAGAATAAAAAGACAACCTACAGATTGGGAAAAAATTTTTGGCTATGACAAATTCGATCAGCATCTAATCTCTAAAATCTACAAGATACTGCAAAACCTCAACACCAAAAAAGACAAATAACCCAATTAAAAAATGGGCAACAGATATGAACAGGCACTTTGCCAAAGAAGATATTTAGGCAGCTAACAGACACATGAAGAAATGCTCACGATCATTAGCCATTAGAGAAATGTAAATCAAAACTACAATGAGATATCATCTTACCCCAAGAAGACTAGCATTAATCCAAAAAACACAAAATAATTAATGCTGGAGAGGATGTGGCGAGACTGGAACACTTATACACTGTTGGTGGAAATGTAAAATGGTACAAACACTATGAAATAGATTTGGTGCTTCCTTAAAAACCTAGAAATAGAAGTACCATATGATCCAGCTATCCTGCTTCTTGGAATATATCCCAGAGAAATAAGAGCCATCACACGAACAGATATATGCACACCCATGTTCATTGCAACACTGTTCACAATAGCAAAAAGATGGAAACAACCTAGGTGCCCATCAATGGATGAATGGATAAACTAATTATGGTTTATCCACACAATGGAATACTATGCAACGATAAAGAACAACAATGAATCTGTGATATATGCACACCCATGTTCATTGCAGCACTGTTCACAATAGCAAAAAGATGGAAACAACCTAGGTGCCCATCAATGGATGAATGGATAAACTAATTATGGTTTATCCACACAATGGAATACTATGCAACGATAAAGAACAACAATGAATCTGTGATATATGCACACCCATGTTCATTGCAGCACTGTTCACAATAGCAAAAAGATGGAAACAACCTAGGTGCCCATCAATGGATGAATGGATAAACTAATTATGGTTTATCCACACAATGGAATACTATGCAACGATAAAGAACAACAATGAATCTGTGAAACATAACATGGACGAAGCTGGAGGTCATTATGCTGAGTGAATTTAGTCAGTCATAGAAGGAAAGATATTGTATAAGACCACTATTATCAAAACTCAAGAAAAAGTTTAAATGCAGAAGAAAACATTTTTTGATGGTTACAAGGGTGGGATGGGCCGGTGAGTGTTATTTATTAAATAGATAGTAGATAAGAATTTTCTTAGGTGAAGGGAAGGACAGCGCACACTACAGGGGAAGTCAACACAACTGGATTAAATCAAAGCTAAGAAGTTTCCTGAATACAGTCAAACACTTTGAGAGACAGAGTAGCAGGGGTAGGGGTCTGGGGACTATGCTTTCAGGGAACATCTAGGTCAACTGGCATAACAAAGCTTTCAGGAAAACGTTCTGCATCCTACTTTGGTGAGTGGCATCTGGGGTCTTAAAAGCTTGCAAGCGGCCATCTAAGATGCATCAATTGGTCCCAGCCATCCAGAGTAAAGGAGAATGAAGAACACCAAAGACACAAGGCAAGTATTAGCCCAAAAGATAGAAAGGGCCACATAAACCAGAGACTTCATCACCCTGAGATCAGAAGAACTAGATGGTGCCCGGCTACCACCAATGACCGCCCTGACAGGGAACACAACAAAGAGTCCCAGATGGAGCAGGAGAAAGGTGGGGTGCAGAACTCAAATTCTAGTAAGAAGACCAGAATTAATGGTCTGACTGAGACTGCAGCTACCCTGGAAAGCATGGCCCCTGGATTCTCTATCAGCCCAGAACTAAAAAGTTTCCGAGGCCAACTCTTCAGACAGGGATTGGACTGGACTGTGGGACATAAAGTGATACTCATGAGGAGTGTGCCTCTTAGCTCAAGTAGATACAAGAGACTAAATGGGCAGCTTCTGTCTGGAGGTGAGACGGGAAGGCAGAGAGGGTTAGGAGCTAGCTGAATGGACATGGGGAATCAGGGATGGAAAGAAGGAGTGTGCTGTCACAGTATGGGGAGAGCAATTAGAGTCACATAGCAATGTATGTATAAAATTTGTATGGGAAAAAATAAAAAGTAAAAAAAAAGAAAAGAAAAAAGAGCAGCTAAGAGATCCTCATACCCCTTTACACAGACTAGAAGTTAAGGGAGTGTAACACAAGCCTTTCTTATGCTCAAACTTCTATAAAGCTATTATAAAGCTTGAAGAACCCATCAGATGGTTGCTAAAATAACCAAAAGGGTGAAGGAAGCTATTAAGTAGAAAAGCATGTAAAAAAGTCAAGTTAAAAGGGAATATGATTGATGTCAAAATGTTCATGATGGGATCCAGAAGTTTATTAGATTCATATGCCCTGAACCTAGCTATAGAACTATATATATAATTCCAACTTTTTGTTTAGTCCTAATATCTACTCAATTAATACAGTATTTTAAATGTTAACTTAAATGCTTATATCCTATGAATTCCTCTGAGGGTATACTTGGTTTCTTTATCAATACTCTTGAATCTATGGCTGTGTGCCTGTCTTGATCACATACTGTAATATGCTTAGTGCTGGGAAATCATCAGTAGGGATATGTGCTCAGATTTGCTTTCTCGGGGTTGAAGTAGATTTCTACTGATCCATCTGCAATCTATCTTTCAACTAGTCCCATCATTGTGCTCTTCAGCAAATGTTGAAATTAGCTAGTGAACTTATGAAAGAGATGTTCAATATGTCTGCAAAAGAACCCCATCCCTAAAAAAGTCAAACACTGTTCTAAGGCATGTCAGTACTGAGTAAAACATAACAAAGTCCATGTCCTTGAGAATCTTACAGATAATATGGAAGGCAGTCATGTAAACAGATCAATACATCAATGTGATAAATTCTTTGACATAGTTATGCATAAGATGCCTTCATAGCAAAGTAGAAACACCACCTAGTTCTATCTGAGGAGGTCAGCAGTGATTCATAAAAGAGAAAAACATTTGATTTGTGCCTTGAAGGTTGAGTTAAATTATATTTAGTTCCCTCTCATCTTTATTGATTTTTTATAATCTATAATACACCAGAATTTCATATGTAAAGATAGAATGCATAGTCTCACATTTTTAAAAAGCCTTAATCTCTTCACAGTGTCACAAGGTAATTTACATTAGATCAGAGATCTAACTTAAGTTAACAAATGATTATACTTCACATTTGAGCAGAAACAGGAACTTGATTAAAGAGACGTATAATAAGCAGCTGTGAAATATACATGGAGTTTTATGTGGGAAAATAAAGACTTTAAGTAAGGCACCAGGAGAAAAAGACTTGCTATAGCTTATGTTTCTAGAGTTAAATCCTATCTCATTGGCATTTAAAAAAAATATATAGCTGTTAAATCTACTTCAGCAAATCCTTGAGAGGACATTCAAATTAGAGCTATAACCATGGGAAAACATGCAATCCTGTATTATACGTACAAGTTCTACAGTTGAGGACAAAAAAGATTTCCTGAAGAGCCTGGAGAGAAGGTTAATCACCTCTGGTAATTACTCAGGAATTTTTTCATATCTAGTAAAGCTATAGCATCCCTACTCTTTTCCCCAGAATTTTCAAAAGGTAATGTTGAGAGGGTAAAAGTAAAATAGATGGTGAAGTGAGCAGACACTCCCATTTACTCTGTCTTAGTCATCTAGTGCTGCTACAACAGAAATACCACAAGTGGATAGTTTTAACAAAGAGAAATTTATTTCTTCACAGTAAAGTAAGCTAAAAGTCCAAATTCAGGGCGTCAGCTTCAGGGGAAGGCTTTCTCTCTGTCGGCCTTCTCATCAATGTTCCCCTGGACTAGGAGCTTCTCTCTGCAGGGACCCTGGTCCAAAGGACAAGCTCTGCTCCTGGCACTGCTTTCTTGATGGTATCAGGTCCCCCTATCTCTCTGCTCACCTCTCTCTTTTGTGTCTCAAGGGATTGCCTCAGGACGTAATATCTTGTAGATTGAGTCCTGCCTCACTAACACAACTGCCACCCATCCTCCCTCATTAACATCATAGAGGCAGGATTGCAACATACAGGAAAATCACACAATACCAGGAATCATGGCCCAGCCAAACTGATATACACATTTTTGGGGGGACATAATTTAATCCATGACACTCTCCCAGCAATTAACCCACTGAACAACAAATAAAACAAAGGACAAACTGAGATCTCAGAACTCCAGACAGCAGCTAAGATGTTGGAGAGTCAGGGTGAGTGCAGAAGCATGGGAGAGGAGGAGCCAGGACAGCACAGAAGCTGGGAGAACCTACCCACTAACATCCAGAGCACTCGCTGATCACAGCCATTTTGGGACAGGGCTGGGCAACACCTCAAACAGGGAACACAGAAAGGAGCTAATCTGAGGAAGCCGTAGCCCAGTTTGTCAAGGCGGCACAGATTGGCCATGGGAGTTCTGAGCAATTGGGAGTGGATGAAGGGAAAGTGTGGCGCTGCAAGAGAATGATTTGAATCTCGCTAAGGTATGAGATGGACAGGTACTAGGACCAGGAGGAACTCCAAGGGCAGCAGGGTGAGGAAAATACTTTGAACAGACAGGCAACACAGAAGCAAATGGCTGGCTCCCTGCCCAAAGTGGGACACCATGGGAGAGCCTGTGTAGGGGCGTCCATGTGGGAAAGACATAGACAGCTCCCCACATTCAACACAGGAAAGTCAAGCCCCACTGCTTACATCAGTATCTGGGACCAGCTAACCTCTTCCCCCACATGTGGGTATTGAATTCCAGAGATCAAGCATCTAGAACTTCTGAATCAGCACTAAAAAAAAAAAAAAAAACCTAAGGATAAGAGTGCCCTTTAGCGGTTCTCAGGAGAAGATAATAGGTCCACTACCGCTGGGTCGATTCTGACTCAAAGCAATCCGATGGGGTGGAATGGAGCTGTCCTGTGGGATTCCCAGGGCTGTGAGTCTTTGCAGAGGCAGGCTGCTGTGTCCTTCTCTAGCAGATAGCTGGTGGGTGTGGGCCCTGGCCATTTGGTTGGCAGCCGCATGCTTGGCCACTGTGCCAGCAGGGCATCCAATCAGAAAAATGTCCCAGAAAAACCAGACCACAAAATTTAAAGTAAAAAAGAAAAAAAAAAGATAGGGAGGGGAGATTACTAACTAGATAGTAGACAAGTGTTAACTTTGGTGAAGGGAAAGACGACATACAATATAGGGGAAGTCAGCACAACTTAACCAAGGCAAAATCATAGACACTTCCTAAAACAACAACAGCAACAACAACAACAAAAAACAAACCCGTTGCCATCAAACTGATTCACCCAAACACATTGAGGGACTGAGTTACTGGGGCTGAGGGCTAGAGACCATAGTCTTGGGGAACATCCAGGCATAACATAGTTCATAAAGACGATATTCTACATCCTATTTTGGTGAGTAATACCTGGGATCTTAAAAACTTATGAGTGACTATCTAAGATACATCTACTGGTCCCATCCCATCCAAAGCAAAGGAGAATGAAAAAACCAAAGACACAAGGGAAATATTAGTCCAACAGACTAATGGACCACATGAACCACAGCCTCCACCAGCTTGAGCCCAGAAGAACCACATGGTACCTGGCTACCACCACTGACCACTCTAACACAGATTACAACAGAGGGTTCTGAACAGAGAGAAAAATGTAGAACAAAATTCAGATTCACAAAAAAAGGACCAGACTTACTGGTCTAAAAGAGACTGGAGGAACTCCCAAGACTATGTTCCCTGGACACCCTGCAAACTCAGAACTGAAGCCACTCCTGAAGTTCATCTTTCAGCCAAAGATTAGACAGGTCTATAAAATAAACAATAACACATGAGAGGAATGTTCTTCTTAGTTCATTCAAGCATATGAGACCAAATGGGCAACACTTGCCGAAAAGCAAAGATGAGAAGGCAGAAAGGGACAGGAATGGACACAGGGAACCCAGGGTGGAAAGGGAAAGGAGCAGAATACTGACACATTGTGGAGATTGCAACAAATATCACAAAACAATCTGTGTGGAAATTTCTGAATGAGAGACTCATGTGCACTGTAAACTTTCACCTAAAGCACAATAAAATTTAAAAAAAGATAACAAAATGGCCCAAGTTCAACAAAAAGTAGTAAAACACACAAAATCACAAGAGAAGAAGGACCAATCAAAAGCAAAACATGAAGAAGAAACTTCTCCTATGCAGGTCAGACTAATAAGAGAAAGAACTGATAATTTTCAAACTACGATGCTACGTATGTTTCAAGAAAGCAAAAATCACACAAAAAACAACTAGCAGAGATCTGGAAACAAATGGAGGAACAAAATGAGAGACTCCACAAGGAAACTGAGAACATCCAAAAAAAAAAAAAAAAAAAGAGACAGAACTACTGGAACTGAAGAATAAAGCAACTGAATTAAAAAGCAAGAGAAATAGTCAACAATCGAGTCAAACAGACAGAAGGTAGAATAAATGAACTAGAAGACAAAATAACAGAACTTATCAAGTCACAAGAGAAAAGAACAAAGAAAAGCAAATAAACCCAAATGGAAATATGGGATTCAATTAAGAAATCTAATATTAGAATTATTGGAATCCCAGAGCACCATGACAATAAAGGTACAGAAACAATTTTCCAGAGATAATCGGAGAGAATTTCCCAAACCTGAACAGAGAACTAAGCCTGCAAATACAGGAAGCTACACAAACCCCAATTAGAAGAAACACAAAAAGATCAACTTCTTGCTATATCCTAACAAAATTCTTGAAAACCAAAAACAAGGAGAGAATTCTGAAAGCAGCAAGAGAAAAATGCAAATATAATGTACCAAGTGTCTTTCATAAGAATTAGTGTGGATTTCTCCCCAAAAGCTCTAGAAGCCAGAAGACAATAGAGCAACACATATAAAATACTGAATAAAAACAACTGCCAACCAAAAATACTTTACCCAGCAAAGCTGTCATTCAAAAATAAGGGGGAAATCAAAACATTTCCAAACAAACAGAAGCTCTGGGAATTTGCCACTACCAGACCAGTTTTGCAAGTATTGTTCAAGGGAGTACTCCAAATGGAAAGGCAAGAGCATTAAATAAATACTTGTATCTATACATGGTAAATAAATGAATACATAATGAGAGGTATCTCCAAAAAATGCAACAACATGGGAAATCATAAGGACCAATTATATGATACTTCAGGGAATAAACTGAATAATTAAATCCTGCAAACAATACATTAAGTTTGTAAGAAATAAGCACAAAGTAAACTTATCAAATATATGTTGTATATTGCCATTAATCGAGACAAACCAATAGAATTGAGGGAGGGAGGAGCATGTCAGGAATAGATTTATTATGTTTAGTTTGTATGTTGTTCATATGTTAAATGCTGTTATAATTGTAAGGTGTGCAATGTAATATATATGGTAACCACTAAGAAATCACTGAGAAAAAAAAAAAATCCAGAAAAAAAGAATGAAGAAAGCAAGAAGGTTCATCACAAGAAAGCAGTCAAATAAAAACAAAAACAAAAAATCAGAAAAAAAAAAAACAAAGAAGATATGAAGCACTCAAAAAACAAATAGCAAAATGAGTGAGGTAGACACTTTGTTTTCATTAATAGCCTTAAATGTAAATTGTCTAAACACTCCATGCAAAAGGCAGAGGGGGGCAGAATAGATTAAAAAAACATGATCTATTCTTTTGCTGTCTACAAGAAAGACACCTTAGACATAAGGACATAAACAGACTGAAAATAAAAGGATGGAGAAAAATATTCCAAGCAATCAGTAAACAAAAAAAGAGCAGGGGTGGCCATATTGACCTCAGATAAAACAGACTTTAAATCAAAATCTATTAAAAAGAGACAAAGAAGGACATTATGCAATAATAAAAAGCCTAATCTGGCAAGAAGATGTAACGATTATAAATACATGTGCACCTAAGAGCAATGCTCCAAAGTACATAAAACAAATACTGACTAATATGAAAGGGGAGCCCTGATGACACAGTGGTTAAGAGCTTGGCTGCCAACTGAAAGGTCAGCAGTTCGAATCTACCAGGCACTCCTTGGAAATCCTATAGTGCAGTTCTACTCTGTCCTATAGGGTTGCTATGAGTCAGAATCGACTTGATAGTATTGGGTTTGAATTTTAGGTAATACAAAAGGAGAAACAGACTACTCCACAGTAATAGTAGGGAACTTCCACACCCCACTTTCAATTATAGACAGAACATCTAAAAAGAAGATCACTAAGTACATTGATAACTTAAACAAAACCATAAGCCAATTGGACCTAATGGACATATATAAAACACTCCACCAGCATCAGAACAACACACATTCTTCTCCAGCACACATGCATCATTTTCCAGAATAGACCATATGCTAGGACACAAAACAAATCTTAACAAATTTGAAAAGACTGAAATCATACAAAGCATCTTCTCTAACCATAACGATATGAAGCCAGAAATCAATATTGGGTATATATATATATATATACTTGGAAACTAAATAATACACTACCCCTACTCCTCACTTATCGACTACCTCATCATCTGACATTTTGCATTTATAACAATAGTAAAAAATCTACTATCCAACTATTTTGTGTATTAATGACATATGTCTGGCAGTAACAAATGCCGAGGTGCAGGGTGAGAATAACGCTGGCTATGATGGTTAAGGTTATGCATCAACTTGGTTGGGCCATGATTCTCAGTGGTTTGGTAGTTATGTAATGATGCAGTCATCCTCCATTTTGTGATCTGATGTCGTCATCCTCCATTTTTGCATAATGTCAATTTTTACATAATGACCTGGTCTTTAGAAGCTAACCATGTCGATAAGCAAGGAGAGGGTGTACTAAAAAACTACTATCATGGAGTAAATCCAAAGTGAAATTAAAAACTTCTTAGAATCAAACAAAAATGAAAACACAACATATCAAAACCTTCGGGACAGCAAAAGCAGTACTCAGAGGGAAATTTACAGCAAGACTTACCTACATTAAAAAAGAATAACAATCCAGAATCATTAACTTAAACCAACAACTTGAGCAAATAGAAAACAAAGAGCAAAAAGAGCCAAAAGCTACCAGAAAAAAAGGAAATAATAAAGATCAGGGCAAAAATAAACAAAATAGAAAATAGAAAAACAATAAAAAGAATCAACAAAACCAGAAGTTGGTTCTTTGAAAGGATCAATAAAATAGACAAAAAACAGAAGTGGCAAACAACCAAATTAAGAAATGAAATTGGTGACATTACAACCGAGCCAACAGAAGAAGATCAAAACTGATTACTATTAAAAATTTTACTCCAACAAATTTGAAAACCTAGATGAAATGGACAAATTCCTAGAAACCCATTATCTATCTAGACTAATACAGAGGTAGAAAATTTAAACAGACTCATTACAACAGAAGAGATTGAAGATGTCATCAAAAAACTGCCAACAACAACAAAAACCCAGGAGCAGATGGCTATACAGGAGAATTCTACAAAACATTCAGAGAAGAGTTGACACAAATCCTACTCAATCTCTTCAAAAACATAGAATGGGACGGAACACTACTGAATTCCTACTATGAAGCCAGTACAACCCTGATACCTAAACCAGGCAAAGATATCACACACACACAAAAAAAAAAAAAAAAATAGAGAGAAAAAATTCCATACCAATATCCCTTATGAACATAGATGCAAAAATATTCAACAAAATTCTAGCCAATAGACTTTAGCAACATATCAAGAGAAATCTTACACCATTATCAAGTGGGATTCATACCAGGATTACAAGGGTGGTTCAACATTAGAAAATCAGTTAGTGTAATATACTACACAAATTTAAAAAAAAAAGAAAAGAACCATATGATCATATCAATTGATGCAGAAAAGGCATTTGGTAAAACTTAACACCCTTTCCTGGTAAAAACTCTCAACAAAATAAGAATAGAAGGGAACTTTCTCAACATAATTAAGGGTATATATGCAAACCCAACAGCCAACATTATACTCAGTGGAGAAAGGTTGAGAGCCTTCCCTTTGAAAATGGAAAGGAGACAAGGATGCCCGTTATCATCACTCTTATTCAACACTGGACTGGAAGTCCTAGCCAAAGTGATAAGGCAAGAAAGAGAAATAAAAGGTACCCAAATTGGAAAGGAATAAGTACAACTATCTCTATTTGCAGATGACATGTTCCTATACACAGAAGACCCTAAAGATTCCACAAGAAAACTTCTGGAATTAATAGAAGAATTTAACAATGTTTAAATTAATTTAGTAAATAGTCTTGGATATAATGGGAGAAAAATGTGGAGTAGAACTCAAATTCTTAAAAAAAAAAAAAAAAAAAAAAAGCCAGATAAACTGGAACAGTAGAGAACAGAGTACTTCCTAAGACTACTGCCCTGAGACACTTCTTAAACCTATAACTAAGCCTATACCCTGAGATGATCTTTAAGGAAAACAGCAGAACGACACACAAAACAAAGCACCGTAAGGTTGGTGCTCTACTTAAAAACTGTCTGTATGAAACCAACACGTCAATAATTACCCAAAAGCAAAGATGGAAAGATAAGGGAATGGGAAAAAAGAGTACTGGAAAGAGAACAAACAGAACACAGTTAAAGAGAATGCTGACACATTGTGATAAATATAACTAATGTCACTGAACAATTTCTGCAGAAACTGTCAAATGGGAACCTAACTTGCTGTGTAAACTTTCATCAAAAACACTTATATAAGATATTATCAAAAAGCAGGGGAAAAAAAAGGTAACATTGAGGTCCATTGAACAACACCCAAATTTTGGGTTCCTTAACCATCTTTCCTGAAAAGAATGACTTGAACCTTAACAATGTATGGAAAAGCCAACTGCTACTCGCCCAAATAAAAATATCAGCTCAACTGAAAACTGAGGGATGGTCAATGGTATGATCACAGTCAATGAGACACGAGGCTGGATAGCACTAGTATAACAGTCAAATTCCAAAGATACTATTCTTCACCTTAATCACCTTAAATAGAAAGTGCAAAGAAAGTGTCAGAGCAGAAGTAAAAACAGAGAGGTAAAAACACTGGAGAAAATTAAACTCTGGCATCTTCTGCCATTTTTCCTAAGAATAAGAACCCTGATGAAAATTCCTGATCTCAACCCAACCGCTACTGCCAGGTTTCTTACTCTGTTGAAAAGATTGTTGTGGCATCAGGCACAAGAGACTATTAATGAAATCAAAGAACTGTAGATGTGAGTACCTTTATGTTATAAGATACTATAAGAAGGAAATGGACCAAATAAGAGATCATATTTGTTTGCAGGAACTCCTGGAAAGTACAGTGATTATATACTTCATACAAACACCATTCAACACATATTTTTGTGTTGCCTATTATATATGCCAGACACTGTGCTGGGGACTGGAGACAGAGCAATGTTTAAAAAAGACCTGGCCCCTGACCTCACCAAACTTAAAGTATAACAGCAAAGACAAAGAAAAAAAGCGCAAAAGACTGCTGGTGGGAATGCATAATGATACAACCGTTTTGGAAAACAATATGGTGCTTCCTTAGAAAGTTAGAAATAGAAGTACCATACGATTCAGCAATCCCACTCCTAGGAATATATCCTAGAGAAATAAGAGTCATCACACAAATAGACATATGCACACCCATGTTCACTGGAGCACTGTTCACAGTAGCAAAAAGATGGAAACAACCTAGATGCCCATCAACAGATGAATGGATAAACAAACTATGGTACATACACACAATGGAGTATTATGCAATGATACAGAACAATGATGAATCTGTGAAGCATCTTATAACATGGATGAAACTGGAGGACTTTATGCTGAGTGAAATAAGCCAATCACAAAAGGACAAATATTGTATGAGACCTCTATTGTAAAAACTCATGAAAAAATTTACACATAAAAAGTAACAATCTTTGTTGGTTACGAGGGATGGGAGGGGTGGGGGTGAATATTAAATAGACAATAGATAAGTGGTAACTTTGGTGAAGGGTAAGACAGTACACAGTACTGGGGAAGCCAGCATAACTTGTACAAGGAAAGGTCCTGGAAGCTCCGTAGACACATCCAAACTCCCCAAGGGACTGAATTGCTGGGCAGAGCGCTGTGGGAACCATGGTCTCAGGGAACATCTAGCTCAATCGGCATAACACAGTTTATGAAGACAATGTTCTACATTCTACCTTGGTGAGTAGCGTCTGGGGTCTTAAAAGCCTGTGAATAGCCATCTAAGGTACTCCACTCATCTCACCCCTTTGGGAGCAAGGGAGAATGAAGAGAACAGGATACAAGGAAAAGATTGGTCCAAAGGACTAATGGACCACAGCTACCAAGGCCTCCACCAGACTGAGTCCAGTACAGCTAAACGGTGCCTGGCTACCACCACTGACTGCTCTGACCAGGATCACAACAGAGGGTTCTGGACAGAGCTGGAGAAGGATGTAGAACAAAATTCTAACACACACACAAAAGACGAGATTACTGGCCTGACAGAGACTGGAGAAACTCCTAGAGTATGGCCCCCGGACACCCTTTTAGCTCAGCATGAATTCACTCCTGAGGTTCACCATGCAACCGGGGATTGCACAGCCCCATAAAACAAAATGGGACTAATGAGGCACAGTATAGGGACAAGGACTAGAAGGCAGGAGGGGACAGGAAACCTGGTGATAGGGAATCCAAGATTGAGTAAGGACAGTGTTGACATATCGTGGGGTTGTTAACCATTGTCATAGGGCAATATTTTGTACTAACTGTTTAATGAGAAACTATTTTGTTTTGTAAACCTTCATCTATAGTACAAAAAAAGAAAGAATTATCTATGAGAGATCAAATTGACAACAGTAACTCAAAAGGTTTGATGGGAAGCCTTGGGGACAGTGAGTTGAAGACAATGGTGATGGAATAATTTGGAAAAGGATAGTGAAAACAGCAGCACAACTGGAAGAATGTAATCGATGTCACTGAATTGTACATGTAGAAGTTTTTGAAATGGTGTATCTTTGGCTATGTATATTTTCACCAAAAAAAAAAAAAAAGGCCATCCAAGGTTGAGAAAGGAGAGTGTTGACATGTCGTGGGGTTGTTAACCAATGTCATAAAACAATATGTGTACTGTTTAATGGGAAACTATATGTTCTGCAAACCTTCACCTAAAGTACAATTAAAACAAAAAAATTTTTTAAAAAGTGCAAAAGACTCTACTAGGAAATACTGACAAGTTTGTGGCTAGTCAAAGAAGGTTTCCTTTGAAGAAGTGTAAATCAATCTGACAATTGAATAAAAAGTAGACCTTTAGGAGAAAAGGAGGGAGAAAATTCCACATAAAGGAAGAAGAACATGCAAAGACTTCAGTGTGAGAAGAAGGTTGTTGTATTCAAGGAGCTGAAAGAAGGGAGTGTGATTTCAGTACAAGGATGGAGGGGAGTATTGCCTAGAATTTTGTGATCTATCATTAAAGATTTTGTTTATGCACTGTCTTAGTTGCCTAGTGCTGCCATAACAAAAATACCACAAGTAGATGGTATTAAAGAACAGAAATTTATTTTCTTATAGTTCTGGAGGCTAGATGTTCGAATTCAGGCCACTGGCTGTAGGGGAAATTCCTTTGTCTCCTTTAGCTTCTAATAGCTGCTGGAATCTGCTTCCACTTTCAGATGGTGTCTGTCTTTCCCCTGTGTGTGTTACTTTCCCTGTGTGTTTTCCCATTTCCTAAGAAGCTACTCAGAAGGGATTAGGTTTAAGATCCACCTTACTCTGGTAATGGACTCATTAACATAACAAAAGAAAACTCCTATTTCCAAACAGGTTTCACAGGTACAGGGGTTAGGACTTCAACCTATATTTTGGGGGGACACCATTCAATCCAAAACATGCGTCATATCAAAGAAAAACAAAATATTACCAACAATTTTAAGCAAGGCAGAATTGTGATCATAGTTGTCTCCTACAAATCTCACTCTGGCTTCATATGGAATATGGATTAGTATGAGACAAGAATGGATGTGGGGAGATCAGTTAGTAGTTCATGTGAGAGATGATGATGGCTGGAATTAGACTAATAGCAGGAGAAATGAAGAACACACTTAAGAAATATGTAGGAATTAAAGTAGACTGACATGCAAAAGATGGTGAGGGAGAAAGATAAGTCATTGTCTCTAGCATTAGCAAATAGTAAATGGTGGGGTCAACTCTTCAGATGAAGAACCCTGGAGAAGAAGCGGGTTTCACAAGCAAAAAATCATAAACTAAATTTTGAATATGTTGGTTGGAATGCTCTGTAAGAAATCAAAATGAAAATGCTGAGAATGCAGTTAGATATAAAGGCCAGGAACTCATAATAGAGGTTTTGGTAGAAGATGTAAATTTTCAGTGATCAATAAATAAATGATAATTGAAGTCATGGAAGTGGGTGAGATCATTTTGATAGAAAGTTTAGAAAAGAGCGCTGAGGACCTAAGTTGTAAGGAAAATATAGCACATGGCTAAATGGCATGTTGGGAACTCAAGGGCTTTGAATTCTGTATGGAACCTTGAACTCCTGGTTGGTGGAGTGGGGCAGGGTGGGGGGGGGGTGTTCTTGATTATTCTTAATCATCTATGAACATCACGATCTTCCTTGCTCCCACCAAGCAGTCCTATGCTACCTCCCACTACCTAATTTGATTTTGCTTTTTTGCCATTATTACTTATCATCAGCAATCCCTGAAAATTAGGTAAGTTAAGCAACTTGTTCAAGGACAGTTAATATAAGTAGCTCTTTTTAAAATAGCACACTACCAGCTCTTTATGTTGGCTAATAAGAAGTAAACTGTATCCAGTCATCGTGGAAATGGAAGATGTTTTCTAAAGGCAAAATATAGCAAATCAGCTATAGGTGAAGATTTTTTATAGTGAATTAGAGGAAGACAGTGATAAGCCTGTTTTCTTCATTTACTTCCTACTTGTTGAAATAGGGGTTCACCACGCTAAAGCCTGATATTTGCCAATCAGTGAAATGAGCAAGGACTAGAATTCCAGTTTTTCCAGAGACTGGAGGCAGAATCAGTGTGGGTTTGAGGCTGGATTGCATTTGTAAAATACGGAATTTCTGAATCTTCTCTCCTAAACAGCACAGGCATGGAGCTTCCCACAAACAAATGAGAATGAACCTTCCACAAAACTATAGCTGTGAAATGCTTGTATTCCTTCAGGCTGTCCATCTGGTTTCTAGATCTTCAGCAACCAGCTGTGATGTCCAGCAGCTCCTGTGGGGCTCTAGTAATTACCACAATGGCCTTAAACCAACTGGCAAAAAGAATTTGTTCCTTTAATGACTCTATAAAAGAACCTACTGTCTCACAAATGGAAGAAACGTTCTGGTTCAATTAGACTCTAAAGAACCACCAAATATTTACTGAGTGCCAAAAAGTCCATGATGCATTTGACACTGTGGACTATTAAGAAGCATAAAATAATTCTTGATTACCAGGAACTTATAACTTATTGATAACTCAAGACACTTATGTATCACAAAACAATAGGTTAGAAGGGCAATTAAGCTTATGCATTCAGGACAGAGTTATTAGTGGAGGCTTTTGGAATGAAGCCTGACCGCACGTGTGTGTGTGTGTGTGTGTGTGTGTGTGTGTGTGTGTGTGTGTGTGTGTGTGTGTGTGTGTGTGTGTGTGTGTGTATTTTAATGATGTTTTTGTTCTTGTTAAGTGCCATCGAGTTGGTTTTGACTCACTGAGACCTTATGAACAACAGAAAGAAACCCTGCCTGGTCCTACCCCATCCTCGCAATTATTGCTATGTCTCAGCCCATTGTTGCAGCCACTGTGTCAGTCCATCTTGTTGAGGGTCTTACTCTTTTTCACTGATCCTCTACTTTACCAAGCATGATGTCCTTCTCCAGGGACTAGTCCCTCCTAATAACATGTCCAAAGTATGTGAGATGGAGTCTCGCCATCCTCCCTTCTAAGGAGCATTCTGGCTGTACTTCTTCCAAGACCGATTTGTTCGTTCTTCCTGCAGTCCATGGTATAGTCAATTTTCTTTGCCAGCACAATAATTCAAAAGCATCAATTCTTATTTGGTCTTCATTGTCTAGCTTTCACTTGCATGTAGGGCAAGTGAAAATACCATGGCTTGGGTCAGGCGCACCTTAGTCCTCAAAGTGACATCTTTTTTTTTTTTTTTTTTTTAACACTTTAAAGAGTTCTTTTGCTGTAGATCTGCTTAATGCAATATGTCGTTTGATTTCTTGACTGCTGCTTCCATGGGTGTTGACTGTATATCCAAATAAAATGAAATCCTTGACAACTTCAATCTTTTCTCCATTTATCATGATGCTGCTTACTGGTCCTGTTGTGAGGATTTTTGTTTCCTTATGTTGAAGTGCTTCAAGTCCTCTTCACTTTCAGCAAGCAAAGTTGTATCATCTGCATATCACAGATTGTTAATGAGTTTTCCTCCAATCCTGATACCACGTTCTTCATTTTAATCATAAAGAATTCAAAAGACAGGGGAGATGTGCATCTCCAATCTGATTAGGAAAGTACAGTGTGGTTTGGGGATTACGGAAGGCAAGGTCTATTTGTGTGAAGCAAAAGTATTAGGTAATTAGGCTGGGAGTTTCAATTATCAATAATTATTATTTACAGATTATCCCTATAATTGTATGACATGTTTTAGAATATTTTGTATAATGTCATCTACCAAAAATAGGGGGCCCCACCACTATCCATTTATTACAGAGTATTAAATCCATGAGGTTCAAAATACATTTTTATCAAAGTATAAAACATATCAAGCCCCTTCTAATCCCAACTTCTTGCTTGTACTCAAATAGGCAAAAACCTAGCCTAGCATAATTTACTAACAGATGTTTCCAGAAAAATTCCAAATCAGTGACAGCCTAGGCAAATAACCAACTTCAAATGCTTTTAACAAGCAAGCTGAAAATAAAATGAAGAGTACTATGAAGTGATTCATCAGGGAAAAAAAAAAAAAAGCAAAAGAATCATACTATGAATCACTTGGGACAAAGAGGTAATACAGTCGTCATAGTGAATGAGGATAAATGGTGAGAAAACAGCTCACCAGAGGACAAACACTGAAGAAAGAAATCACCATGAAGCTACACAAGGAGAGCCCAAGTCTGACCAAGGAAATAGCAGGAAGAAGTCAACAGAAGGCAGAATTGGCTCACCTCTGCCTGCAAGACAGAGCTGGCCTTCAGTGGAATGGAGCAGCTCACTCAAAACATCAATCATTTCCAGCTGAGAATCTCTACTGACCTATGTAGACATTAAAGTGCCCAGCCATCGAGGTGACTTATTTCAGAACTCCTCCCTATGCCAGTCAGCCATCTGCCCAGCAAATTAAATGGCACATGAATTCAAGTCTGAAACAGTCTGAGACATCGTTGCTCTGTCCTGAATCTTTGACAAGTGTATTTCATACCTTTTCAGTTTGCAGAAATGTAAAACTATTAAAGGATAAATGTATACTGCCTTGCAGATGTTTATCTTAAGAATGATGAATATTTATATAAATGTATGAATATGATATAAATCTATCTCCCACATAACAAATACCTCAACTATGCCATTCCCTTATTCCAAAGATAGGCATCTAAGAAGCTTAGGTCATGGGTGTGAAATAAAATTAAAAATAGATATCTTACTTTGAGTTCAAAGGGTTTCCCTTATCCATTTGCCCAAAATTAACAGTAAAAGCCTGACCCCAAAACTGTAAAACTGTTAACTTTTTTTTTCCACCAGAAACTGATAAACTACTTTGCATCATTGTTAACTTGTTTTTATTTTATTTTATTTGGCTTTAAGGAGTGTTAATAATAAGGAAACTGAGGCCCAGTTTAACACAGTGATTAAATCTTTGCAAACCCCTTCGTGACAAAGACATTTGTTAACCACAAGCTAGTTCAGAGTTTATCTAATGCAAAGAATGTAACTTTAGGTAATTTTCCTTGCTTCTGGAGAGATGAGGTACATTTTATCATTTAAAACCTCCGGTCTACACCTAAAGAGTTGTGTAAAGGAATGAGGGAAAGAGGGCACTAGTGAGGCCAGAGACCACCTAGTATCCTATTGTTGGCTGATCTCAGTAAAAGGAGAAGGGTTCAATCACCTATATTAAGATTAGCCAATAGTTAATTTTCTAGTCTCCTCCCTCACCTTCTCTTTATGAGCTTCATTGTAACTAGCCTATATTAAGCCTTTTTTTTTTTTTTTTAGAATGGTCTCCCTATGTGCGTTTAGAGTAACTGCTTGAAATAAACCCTATGTTTTAATTTCTTCATGCTTTGATTATTTTTTTTAACACGAACATAGTTGAAATCTTAAAATTTAAAATTTTTATGCATGGTCTTCAAGAGCATTCAGAATGCTTGACACATTGGTATTGGTTGGCTTTTGAGGGAGCACACATAAAATTCAGTATGCCCCAAGATCTTTCAGTAATTTACTACCTCTAAACTTATAGTGTGGGATGATTAATTATGGAAATGACTCACTAATTTACTCATTTATTCAACAAGCATTTGTTGAGTACTTACTATGAGGTAACACATTTCTAGATACTAAAGTTACAGAAATAAAAGACTTACGGAGTCTTACATTTTGGTGGGCCAGATCTAACTATAAACAACAATATGAGGAATGTGAGAACACATTAAAAAGAACTGCAGCATATTGCAACCAAATTGAAGTATATCATTTGTCATCACAACTTCAAACTATCTTAGTAGAGTTAGGGCACAATAAGTTAGTGACAACAAAAATCAGAAAGTGCACACTGATCAGAACTAGAGATGAATGTGCCAGAGGTGACCTTTACATTGACATCTGCAAAGCCTCCTATTATCTCCTCCTGACAATAGGTTACAAGGCTTGGTTTTGAAGACATTTGAAGACGTAACTTTAAAAACTCAAATAAAATGACTTATTATTCACTTCAGACATTCTTAGCACTTCATTTTTTTAAAATCCTATTGAGGAGGTTAAAAGGAAACAGTTCAATTTTTCTTTTCCTACATTTTGTTATGTCAGATCATTTGGAGGTAATTTTAGACATGATTTCAGATATCTGGCATGTCTTTGTTCTGGAGGCTTTATTTGTAGATAATAGTTCAATAAAATATAGATAATAGGGTGAGACTCTAGGTTTTGCAGCAGTTTTACATCAAACAGATTTCCTTACATCAAGCCCTTTAAGATATTTCTAAAAATACAGACCTGGGGGTTTTGGAAAAATAGATGCAAATACATACAAAAATTATATTTTTTACTTTTGGAATTGATAAAAATGTAGTATGCTTTTTTGGTTTCTCTTTCTTTTTTAACCTAAAATAAAATGAGTGGTAACCAGAGTTTCCCAAAGCAGATGAGGTTATGATGATAAACCTCAAGTCTTTAACTGACAGATGTACAATTTGATTGCTACTTCTGTCATTTTCTCCTCTCTTCGCTGCCTCTTTCACCCCCCATGGTTCTGGGTCTTTACTTTCTACATTTCTTCCCTGCCATCCCTGGAACCATCACTCAGATATTTTATTAACAAGCTTCCTGATCTCTTACAAGTGACTTAATTCTGTATAAAAAAAATAGCCATCTCATATATCAGTCAGAAATCTTTCCCTTCACCATTCTTTATATAAACTTTGCATTCTAAGCACCTTAGCCAACACTCTCCACCACAGCATCAGCCAGCATTGATGTTTTGCATTCCCTTCAATTTGGAGGCAGTCTGAAAGCAGTAAAAGAAATGCTACTAACATTCATTTTCCCTTACCTGGCATGAGTTTTCACTTTTGTTGCTAGAGGCATCAGGGCAAAAGGTATCTGTAAACTTGATTAAAGCCATGTTCTCTGCATGAGCTTTCCAACAGAAAAGAATGGGGTACACTAGACAAGCACATTTCCTGAATTTCTCTTTGCCAAATAACCCTCCTTTCTGGGCTGAAGCCAAATGAGCGAAATCACAGCCTGATCCTTGTCTTGGGCCCAAAGCAGATTGTAAAACCCCAGGATAAATAGCCTGTCCCAAAGGTAAAAGTCAGCTTAGCCAACCCAAAACTAGGTTGCCATTTGAACAGGCCTACTATTTCTTTATGGGAACACTATTGACATTGTGGCAGACAATTATGCACGATTATCTCACATGTGACAGGATGCTTAGCACCCCTGGCCTCTTCCCACTAACTGCCAGTAGCTTTACTCAGTGTCTTAGTCATCTAGTGCTGCTATAACAGAAATACCTCAAGTGGATGGCTTTAACAAAGAGAAATTTTATTCTCTCACAGTCTAGTAAGCTAAAAGTCCAAATTCAGGGTGCCAGCTCCAGGGGAAGGTTTTCTCTTTCTGTTAGTTGTGGAGGAAGGTCCTTGTCATCAATCTTCCCCTGGACTAGAAGATTCTCCGTGCAGGAACCCCAGGTCCAAAGGATGCACTCTGCTCCCAGCACAGCTTTCTTGGTGGTATGAGTTCCCCATGTCTCTCTGTTCACTTCTCTCTTTTATATCTCAAAAGAGATCGTCTTAAGACACAATCTTATCTTGTAGATCCCATCAACATAACTGCTGCTAATTCATCTCGTTAACATCATAGTGACAGGATTTACAACACACAGGAAAATCACACTGGATGACAAAATGGTGGACAATCACACAATACTGGGAATCCTGGCCTAGCTAAATTGATATAATATTTTTTGGGGACACAATTCAATCCATGACACTGTCACTACAATAAACAAAAAATATGACCAAACATTTCTAAAAGGTGCCTGGGGGGGGGGTGACATTTTCCCCAGGTATGAACTACTGTGCTAGACATACAGTGATACAGTAATAATGATCCCTGCTGGAGAAATAAGGAAGGCAAATGGTAAGAAGTCATAAAGTAAGCAACTGGAGGTAGCACAAAGAAATCCCAAAGACTGAAGGCTTATATTTCTGATGGCTTTTCATGCTATCCTGGACAGATGAGATTAGTCCAGGATCACTTAAAGTTTCCAGAAAAGGGATCATACTGTACCTTTTTTTTTTTTTTCCTATTAAATGCTTTTTTCAAAATATGCATTTTAAATTTCTGCATTATTGAATATGGCTGTTTTTTTTTCAGATGTGAGTTACCCTTACGGGACATTTGTGGCTTTACGGAATTTCTCATTGAACCTAAAGGAATGATTTGAATCCCTGAAATTAAATAAAACTCTTACTACTCTAATATTCACTCCTTAAACTGTATAATGCACCTTCTTTAAGGGGAGAGATCCCAAAGGAAACAAAGAAGTCAACACCTAACTTTCTGAAGCAAATATAAAGCAGGTTCCCAACACATGCAAACTCCAAGAGCTTAGGAAAACAGGTTCTAGTAGGGAAGGGGCTTGACAAAAAAAAAACAAAAAAACAAAAAACTCATTGCCATTGAGTCAGTTCTGACTCATAGGGACTGACAGTGAAACCAAAAGAAAGGTAGAAAGGGAAAAATGTTTTGGGAGGGTAGGTTTATTCCCTTCTTCTGGGATCAAGGAAAGTTTTTTTTCTTTTTCTTTCTTTCTTTTATCTCTTCCTTTAGAAGAGAAAGACCAATGAAGTCTTATAATTCAGGAGGTATGCAGGAGATCAGAATTTACGCTAGGAGAATTAGGAAGGTTAAGAGAAAACACTGCCAAACTCCATTTGCAAAAAGTAGGGAGTTGAACCAGAGGAGAGTTGGAAAGACATCTCTGAGGACCCAGATCCCTGGGGACAAGAGAAATCCTTGCTCACTGATCTTTTCCAGTGATTGCAGGTGATTTGAGTTGGGACGTTGGAAATTTCAGCCTTATTTTTAAAAGTGTTTTCAATACATCAAATTTATTTTTATAATAATTTTAAAGTAATGTGATACAGAGGGATACATTCTGAAATTGCCCTCTTTGAACATCAGAATCTTGATTGTAATATGTACCTGACCCAAACCAGTTCAGGTATATTTCTTTAATAGAATTTATAAGCGTTCCTTAACTCTGGTCTTTCTTAAGATGATAAAATGTTTTGTTGAGAATGACTAAATCCATATTCTTAAATGAGAATTGCATACAGAACTTTTGATGAGCATTTACTATTCACATATAAGCCTCCATTTCTCCTCACTAATTACTGATACTTTTCCTTAACCTGTGTGGCTGGAGGAAAATGTCTGGCAGTCTGTATCTTCAACCCAAACCATCGGTGCTGGGAAGTCCAACTTCTTATTTATAAGTTAGTAAATCATAGTCTCACTCAAAATACCATATATGTAAGTGACTGAGGTCTTATTAGTAGATTTCATCTGGAGGCGCTGTTTCTAATTGTTCTCTGCATAATGTAAGCAGCAACTGAATGATACCAAAATTCCATGTCTCTAAACTAAATGCCCTGGATCTGGATCTGTATTCACTCCGTAGGGTCAGTGATATCTGTGATCTGTGGCATTTTGTGTCCTTTTGGCAGAAAACTATAGATTGCACAGAAATACAGATACCATTACTTCTTGTGCCAAAACATTATACATTACTCTAGCACCTATGAGTCCAAAGAGGATTGTGTAACTACTTTATTCCCAGAATAGTGTTAATAACTATGGCAAGTAGGGGATTCTAACCTATTCACACACATCAAAGTTTTCTTTTTTTTTAAGTCAAAACACAAACCAAGATAGATATTCACTTTCTTACTCATCAGAGGAAGATTACTATTGCTGTATACAATTTTTGGAGGGAAAAAACAGAAAAAAAAAGTTTCATTTCAAGTGGCCTACTGCCTGATGTATCTCAGTTAAGAATTTTCAGTTTAAGATTGGACCATTTTATTGTTAGGGTATTAGGACTTAAAGTTGATGGATTGTCTGAAAGTTAAACATTTATAGTCCCTAAATCATCATTTCAAAGGGTGGCTCAAGAAGGCAAAATATTATAATGACATGCGCAAAGACCTGGAGATACAAAAGCAAAAGGGAAGAACAGGCTCAGCGCTTCTCAAGTTGAAAGAACTGAAGAAAAAATTTAAGCCTCAAGTTGTAATACTAAAGGAGTCTACAGGGAAAATATTAAATTATGCAGGAGGTGTCAAAGAAGATGGAAAGAATACACAGAATCACTATAGCAAAAAGAATTGGTCGACATTCAACCATTTCAGGAAGTAGCATATGATCAGGAACCAATGGTACTGAAGGAAGAAGTCCAAGCTGCACTGAAGGCATTGGCCAAAAACAGGCTCCAGGAATTGACGGAATACCAATTGAGATGTTTCAATAAATGGATGCAGTGCTGGAACTGCTCACTTTTCTATGCCAAGAAATTTGGAAGACAGCTATGTGGCCAACCAGCTGGAAGAGATCCATATTTATGCCTATTCCAAAGAAAGGTGATCCAAGTGAATGCGGAAATTATCGAACAATATCATTAATATCACACACAAGTAAAATTTTGCTGAAGATCATTCAAAAGTGGCTGCAGCTGTATATCAACAGGGAACTGCCAGAAATTCAAGCTGGATTCAAAAGAGGACATGGAACAAGGGATATCATTGCTGATGTCAGATGGATCCTGGCTGAAAGCAGACAATACCAGAAGGACGTTTACGCATGTTTTACTGACTATACAAAGGCATTCGACTACATGGATCATAACAAATTATGGATAACATTGTGAAGAATAGGAATTCCAGGACACTTAACTGTGCTCATGAGGAACCTGTACATAGATCAAGAGACAGTCATTTGAGCAGAACAAGGAGATACTACATGGTTTAAAGTCAGGAAAGGTGTGCATCAGGGTTGTGTCCTTTCACCATACCTATTCAATCTGTATGCTGAGCAAATAATCCGAGAAGCTGGACTATATGAAGAAGAACACAGCATCAGGATTGGAGGAAGACTCATTAACAACCTGCATTATGCAGATGATACAACCTTGCTTGCTGCAAGTGAAGAGGACTTGAAGCACTTACTGATGAAGATCAAAGACCACAGCCTTCAGTATGGATTACACCTCAGCATAAAGAAAACAAAAATACTTACAATTGGACCAACAAACACCATCATGATAAATGGAGAAAAAATCGAAGTTGTCAAGGATTTCATTTTACTTGGATCCACAGTCAACACCCATGGAGGCAGCAGTCAAAAAATCAAATGATGCATTGCATTGGGCAAATGTGCTGCAAAAGACCTCTTTCAAGGGTTGAAAAGCAAAGATGCCACCTTGAAGACTAAGGTGTGTCTGACCCAAGCCATGGTGTTTTCAATCACCTCATATGCATGTGAAAGCTGGACGATAAATAAGGAAGGCTGAAGAAGAATAGATGCCTTTGAATTATGGTGCTGGCGAAGAATATTGAATACACCATGGTCTGCCAAAAGAATGAACAAATCTGCTTGGAAGAAGTACAGCCAGAATGCTCCTTAGAAGCAAGGATGGTGAAACTATGTTTCACATACTTTGGACATGTTATCAGAAGGGATCAGTCCCTGAAGAAGGACATCATGCTTGGTAAAATAGAGGGTTATCAAAAAAGAGGAAGACCCTGAACGAGATGGATTGACACAGTGGTTGCAACAATGGGCTCAAGCATAACAATGGGAAGGATGGCACAGGACTGGGCAGTGTTTCGACATAGGGTTACTATGAGTCGGAACAAACTTGATGGCACCTAACAACAACAATCCATCATTAAATTCTAATTTGTAAAAGAAGGTAAGAAAAGAGAAAGGAGCCCTCGTGGTGCAATGGTTAAAACACTTGGCTACTAACCAAAAGGTTGGCAGTTCAAATCCACGAGCTGCTCTGCAGGCGAAAAGGCCTGGTGATCTGCTCCCATAAAGATTTACAGCCTAGGAAACCTTATAAGGGAGTTTCTATCTGTCCTATAGGGTCACTATGAGTCAGAATCAACTCAACAGCACATAACAACAGCAACAAGAAAAGAGAGAGTTAAATGATACTCAATTTTTAAAAAAAGGAACTAAAAAAGAAATTATAAAATTATGCATAAGCATCCTCAGAGTTACTTAAACATTTTAGCTTTGAAGTTTTTTAAGGAATTTCAAAAGCATTATTAGCAACAGGCAGCTATTAAATGTAACCTTGATCAACAAACTTTTAACTAACTACACAATTAACTTCAGATTCATTTTGAATAATAGTTTTAAAATTGCTCAGTACAAGGTAGAAGATGATGTGAGTTCTGCTCTAAGAAGATTTTGTTCTAACAATCATATTTTTTAATTAATAGACTTTATTTTTTAGAGCAGTTTTAACCTTACAAAAACATTAAGCAGAAAAGTACAGAGAGTTCCCATATACTCTCTTTGCCTCCAACCCCACCCTCATAGTTTTCCCTTTTATTAACATCTTGCATTGTTGTGGTGCATTGGTTAAATTTGATGAACCAATATTTACGCATTATTATTAACTGAAGTCCATAGTTCACTTTTGGGTTCACTCTTTGTATTGTACAATTCTGAAGGTTTTGGCAAATGCATACTGTATTTTTATGCAAATAAAGTGTGCTTTCTATGTTTGTTTGCCAACTGCTCCTTTCTCCCTCGAGGTATTTTCATAAGCGTGCCATGCTAATTTTTTTACAACAACATATAAAATAAAATCGGTGTAGGGAAGCTTAAGAATATATCTCACAGGGGGATGCGGAGGGAGCAGCTGGCAAACAAACGTAGAAGGCACACGTTTATTTGCTTAAAATTCAGTAATGTTATGTATCCACGAGGACAATATCATACAGAACAGTTTCACTGCCTTAAAAATCCCCTGTGCTCCACCTATTCATCAGTATCTATTCAGATCTTTTGTCCATTTTGCAACTGGGTCGTTTGCAGTTTTAAGAGTTATTTGTATATTTTGCATACAATTACTTTATCAAATATATGTTTTGCTAATTTTTTCTCCCAGTACTTTCCTTGTCTTTTCATTCTCTTAACCATGTCTTCTGAAGAACAGAACTTTTTCATTTTAATGAAGTCTTTCTTATGAATTTTTTCTTCCATGAATCATGCTTTTAGTGTTATATCTAAAAACTCATTGCCAAATCCAAGGTCACCTAGATTTTCTTCTATGTTTTCTTCTAGAGGTTAAATAATTTTGTATTTTACATTTAAGTCTATGATCTATTTTGAGTTAATTTTTTTGAAAGGTGGAAGATCTGTGTCTAGATTAATTTTTTTGCACGTGGATGTCCAGCTGTTCAGGCACTTTTTGTTGAAAAGACTATACTTTCTCCATTGGATTGTCTTTGCTTCTTTGTCAAAGATCAGTTGACTATATATGTGTGGGTCTATTTCTAGGCTTTCTATTCTGTTCCATTGAATATTTGTCTAGCTTTTCATCAGCACCACACTGTCTTGATTACTGTAGCTTTTTGGTGTGTCTTGAAATTGGGTCATGTCAGTCCTCTGACTTTGTTCTTCTTCAGTATTGTGTTCACTATTCTGGGTCTTTTACCCTTCCATATAAGCTTCAGAATCAGTTTGTCAATATCCACAATTGCTTAGATTTTTATTGGAATTACATTGAATCTTTAGATCAAGATGGGAAGAAATGACATCTTAACAATATTGAGTCTTCCTATCAAGAATGTAAAATATTTCTCCATTTACTTATTTAGATTTTCTTTGATTTCTTTCATCAGAGCTTTGTATTTTCCTCATATAAACTTTATACATATTTTGTTAGATATATACCTAAGCATTTCAATAATAATGTAAATGGTGGTGTTTTTAATTTCAAATTCCAATTGTTCATTGCTGATATATAGGAAGCCATTGTTACAATCACTTATTAGTTCCAGAAGTTTTTATTTATTTATTTTGTCCATTCTTTAGTATTCAATCATCATTAATTTTTATCAGTAAACCAAACAGTAAAACAGGAAGCATATCTATCAACCTAACAAAGACCAGCAGTTTGGCAGAAGTTGTTTACATAGTGGAGGGCAAGGATTTTATCTGAAATGACTTTGAAAATCTTCACAAGTATTCAGAAAATAATGAACCAGATTTTCCTAATTATCTAATGATTTCCTGGCATATTCAAAGATAGACACGGTGTCAAGGCAATATACAGTAATGTTTAATAGCTTGGAAATCAGAATCAGAAAAATTGTCTTTAATTATTGACTCTGCATATTACTATTCCTGTGATGTTGGGCAAATTTCTTAGTTCCTTAAAGCCTCAGTTTCCCTATCTGTAAAATGGATATTAAAACTACCCCCCTCAAAGAATGAATGCGTACCACAGTGCCTGGCACATAGTGGGTATCTATTAAATGTGGCTCTTGCTATTAGCAATGAAAACAACCACTACCATACCATTAACTTGTTTAGGATACAATGTTCCAAGAAAGGATTTAATGTTCCTCTGGTCAGAAAGAGTAAATGGATTTTCAAGTCATTACCAGCGAGAAAATTTAAGCACTGGAACAAGGACTCAGTAATATTCAACAGAGAGAAAGAAGGATACTCTACTTGGAAAATTCAATTAAATCAACTTCACAGATGTTTACTGTGTGCCTACCATTCACTAGGTACTGAGTTTAGTTTAGGAGATTTAAGTATTAGTAAAACAGTGATCTGGTTTCCTTTGAGTTTATAATCTGGTGAGGGAGATAAACTCAGAAACATAAAAATCCCTTAGAGGGATTTCAAAGAAGGGAGGCATCAGTTTAAACCTGGGAAGGTCAGGGAACGCTTTGAGGAATAGATGATGCTGAAATACAAACTGAGTTTAGCTAGCAGTGTGCGAAAACATATAGTCACTAATCTCTGTCAACTGCCTCTCCCCTTGATCTATGATACTTCTTAGGACTACATTCAAATTCCCCAGGCCTTCTGGGAGCTTACATTTTATAATACAGGAAAAATATGTACTTGTTCACTAACAAAATTAAAAGAGGAAAAAAAGATGTCCTTTTCTTTTCTATGATGTATTTTCTACAAATCTATTATGGTTAGTGAATGTGAGGGGAAAAGAAAAAAATGGGTAGAAGAACAGAGGACAATGATCTCCCTTACCCTCAAATATCTCTTGGTGCCATTGTCAGAGATTACTTGAAAGGACCACAGCCATAACTCATGAAAGCATTTATGTTTGTATGTTCTTTGCATAATATTAGAATGTGTCTAAAAACAGCACTTCATTTGCAAAGTACTTGTCATATCCTTAATTGAATGATTCACCTGGTTGGGAAGTAATAATTTAATTTATGTAAGAGGTAGAAAACACAGTCGTCAGGGGAGGATAATAAAGAATGTATGATGAAACATATTTGTGTCCTTTAGTCTTCGTGTGCAGTCTTGTTAAACGTGGTGAATCACCAATATAAAAGATCAAGCATGCTAAAGAATAATTTTGGAATATTTTTTAATGTACAGATTATATGAAATTAAGAATTTTTAAAATTGATTCATCTTTAGGTGATCCCAGGCTTCTAAGCAATACATGAGCTCAGATTCTCACTTAGTTTCCAATAATGTCAAATGATCCTAAGAATGCTACTACATTGTAGAGAATAAATCTATAGTAAGGGAGAAGGGTTGATGTAGCCTCTAAACTAGACAGTCGCTTTTCCCTTTCCATACATTTTTCAGTTATAAAATGGTAAATTCATAGTTTAGGTTCTGCTATGAAAGAGATGCAGAGAACTTTTAAAAAGACACTGAAAAGCACCATCTGTTCATGTTGAAATCTTGAAAAAAAAAAAAAATTTCTGTCTGGCTAATCATAAAAATTACTCTCCAAAGAGTATACCGGAAACATCCGGATGTGGGGTTATGATTAAAAATGAAAGCAAAACAGCATTCTTAAAAGAAGTGAAACTCTTAATTCATACCGGATAGCTGATAATGAAAGCGAAAATGCTGGCATACATAGATATTGGAAAGTCTTGAGATTTGGACTTTATCACTGACCATCTGGTTATATCCATAGTAGAATGAAATTTTAAAACAGCAAAAAATTCATTAAAAGCCTAAAAGGAGTCCATTACCACTGGGATATCTCAATTAATTCTGTTCCCTTCGGATGTGGATTATGTCAGCTTCCACTGGTGACATCATGTTAATACACAAGCTTGGGGACACATAAATGTTCTGTGCACGTAATCAGGATAAAGAAAATGGACATTGAAATGGGCATTTTTCCATTTAGGCAAGGCAATAATATTTACCAAATACCACCCTTTGATCCCTACATATGGGAAAATGAGGGTCAGACACATTAAATTACTTACCCATGGTCACATTTCTAGTGGGAGTAGAGCATGAATGCAAATCTAGGTCTGTCTGCCTCCACATCCTATGTTTTTTCATGATAGCCAACTATCTCTCTGGGCTACTTAAGGGGATTTATTTATTCTTCTCAGTTTCCTTAAGTATGCCACTACATCTGCTGAACTAGTACCCACAATTACCCAGCTATATTTAGCCAATTCAAATGGCCTCATAGCAATACATTACCTCAAAGACTATTTCTGAAAGTTGAAGAAAGTTTTTCAGAATAACGTTATAAAAAACAACAGCAACAATACTTTGTTTCTCTGATTGGTTCATATTTTTCTCTTCTCTCTCTCTTTTTTTCTTCCCGTGATAGTTTATGCAGGTTGTTCATATATTTTGCTATTTTCACTTCTTTTGTAAATCTAGGGTAAAAAAGTCATTTTTCACTTTATCTTCTATCATCCACCTTTCTCCCCATTTCCAAGAAAGATCGGTAGTGATCCTCAAGCAACACAGCAATCTTCGTTCTCCTCCTTCACTCCTTCTAGGGATGGCAACTAGTCTTGGATGGTTGTCTTTGGCTAAGCTCTGATTTCATCTAAATCCCCCTGCCCTTGCTGTGTTAAATGGGCAGGCAGAAGTGTAATCCTGGTCTAAAAGAAACTCTTAAAGGCAGTGTTACCCAGTGACCAGATCCAGCAAGCTATCCAAATCCAAATTCCAACTGGGCTTTAACAACTTTCAAAATATCTTTACCACAGTAACCAGAGTCCCTCCTGATCACTCCATTGGCTTAAGGTATGAGTGGCAAATATGTACCATCTAGAGCTCAAGTTCCAATCCACTGGTCAAGCTTGCCTTAATCACAGGGCTGAAATGCTTCTAAGGTGCATCTAGGTTATTGTGAACGAGTGACACAATTGGTTTTTAATGTCTGCATGGGAAAGGGAAGGTGGGTGGTACATATGTTTTGTACTGGAAGGTGGGTGGTACATATGTCTTTTCTCTCTTTGGTTTAAGGTCTCAAAAGTACCAATTCAGATTCAAAAATTTTCAGGAGAAAGCCACAAGACACATTGAAATCTCTTATACTGAACTCACATTATGCTGAGGATAGTTGGGGTGCTTGTAGGATGGCCTATATATCTCCTTGGTTTTGATGCATCTAGCCTTGACTAGGGGATATGTCTAGATAACTATACAAGACTCCAGCTTGCCAAGACATAAGGCAGGTGCAGGGAACCACAGACCACTGTGGGTTCCTTAGGCAGTAGATTCTAATCTGTCCCTATATCTACCATTATAACCTTGGGATATTCTATAACCTCAGTTGCCTCACTGGTACAACAAGGATAGTGAAATGAAGTAACACAGTTTAGTGGAAAGAGCTAAGAGCCTGGTGTACCTAGGTTTAAGTCTTTGAACTGCCACTTACTAGCTCTATGACATAGGGGGAGTTATTTAATGTCTCTGAACTGAATTTATAAAGTGGAGATTATGTCTTCTCTGTGGAATTACCATACAAAATTAAATGAAGAGAGAGAGAGAGAAAAAAAAACTGAATTGCCCAGCACAGAATCCAGCACATAGTAACCAAACCCATTGCCGTCGAGTCCATTCCAACTCATTAAGCCTATAGGACAGAGTAGAACTGCCCCATACGGTTTCCAAAGGGTGGCTGGTGGATTCGAACTGCCAATCTTTTGGTTAGCAGTTGAGCTCTTAACCATTGCACCACATCCACAATTCTTATCTATACCTCTTGAGGCCAGATGTCTTGTGGATTTCTTTTTTCTTTTTCTTTTTTAATTTTTTAAAGGTAAAAGACGCAGATACCATATATCACTTAATGTCTCAACAGGTTCTGATATGGCACCCTATAATCAAATAATTAATGGTTCTACAATAAAATAAATGGATATTCACACCAAGTAGAACGAATAAAGATCTTCTATAGCTACATGTCATTTCAGGTCAAGCTTTTGTGGCCAAGCTAGTCTGCTGCAAACTTAAGAAATCCTTTTCACCTTCTAGATAAATGTGGCAAAATGTTAATAATTAAGGAATCTAGTTGAAGACTATACAGTTCATTGAACTATTTTTGCAGTTTTTCTCTAAGCTTGATTTTTTTTCCAAAATAAAAAGTGAAAAGAAAAGCATTATTTTCAGAAATTTTTGTGGATACTGGAAATGTGGTTAAGAGATTGGGATATATAAATGTTCACTAAATGGCAGCTTCCTTCTCTTGTACTCCAGGAAAAGTACAAAAAGTTCAAGTTACTTCTCGGTGTCAAACAAATGATTAATTGTACGGTAGAGTGGTCCAGTCCTCCAGAACACTGCATTTTGGGGACACTGATTAGTCATATTATAGGAACTGAAGTTTGCCATTTTTAATGCCACTTTTGTAGCATTCTGATGTGTTTTCTCCCTAGAAGCGATGGAACAGAGCGCACAATGACCTTGTTCATATCCCTCCAATTTCCCCAAGATTCCTCCCCAAATCCTGTTTATGCCTGAAAAGATATGTCATTATGGCTTTCCTGCTCTGAATCTGGAGTTCCCTCACGTCCCACCCCACTGAAGTCATTGATAAGAAATGCCAATGACAGCCAGGTCTTGACAGATCTTCTCCAGCACAGTTTCACTGTGACCCCACAGGGGCTTCACAGAAGGTCTCAGAGCTGTCTATCTTTTCCATTTGGGCAGCACACCGAGCTGAGAAGGTCTGTGCATGTACTGCAGGCAGGACACAGGCTGGACTTTGGAGGTCAATGTGCATAGGGAATTCCAGCCATCCCCATACACACTCAGTATGTATCACACTGGGGGACAGAGCAGGCGGTGTGCTTTCTGGAGGTCTCCTCCTGAATGTTGGTTGCCTAGCAACAAAATCATGCTTCTCTCCAAGTTCCGATTGTGAGAGCTTTGGCTTAGTTAATTCTCATCCTCAGACTTTTTCTTACCATTCCCTAGCCAAGTTATCAGAAAAGATGTGATTCAAAAAAAAAAAAAAAGAGTGATTCAAAGCTCTGCACCATAAAGTTATTTTAACTACATGATGGCAGTATACACCTTACACTTCCTTTTGGCATGCTACCTGTAGTTCTCATCCCCAGGCACTTCACTAACAGTTTTAACTACATTGTACCTAAAAGAATAGTCACAGTTGGATTTCATTTTTGAACACACACACTTAAACACACACACACACATATATAAATGAAACCAAACCCATTGCCGTCAAGTCGATTCCACTCATAGTGACCCTATAGGACACAGTAGAACTGCCCCATTCGGTTTCCGAGGAGTGGCTGGTAGATTTGAACTACCGACCTTTTGGTTAGTGGCCATAGCTCACCCTAGCTCTTAATCACTGCACCACCAGGGCTCTGTATATGCACTTATAGGTATGTATGAAAAAGACTGAAAGGGTATATGCCACAAAACAAAGTAACACCAGTTATGTCTTCATGTTAGGGTTATAGCGGTATTTTACTACTTTGCTATTCTGTATTTTTTAAATTACCTGTAATAAATGTGTCTCAATCTTGTAATAAGAAAAATATTAACATGGTAGATATTGGGATTATGTACTATTAATCAACATAAAAAGGTATACAAAGTAATGATAAAGGAAGAAATATACACACACACATCATTGTTTCAACTCTATATACACGTGTATACGAGTGGGAAGAAAATATTGCTGAATAAGAGGGGTACCATTACAGTGGATGGAATTCTTTCTCAAATTCTACAATTTGGATATTAAAACAACTAGTCTTAAATGAAAAACAATACAGTGTTTGCAAATTTCAGCCATACATTTAAAAATACAGAGGAAAATTCTCTCTATTATGCCAACAAGCATCAGATGGGTAAATTTCAACAGAAAATTAAAATGTATTTTCAACTCAGAGTTTATTCATTCATTCTTCCGTACCTTCACTCAAAAAATATGTCTGCATATCTACTTTGTGCTAGATCCATGAGAAGTATTGGGGATACAGCTTTGAAATGCTGGATCCCGCCTGAAGAAGGCCATTGTCTGTTAAATGTCAGACTGAGGGAGAAAAAATAGGAAGCATCATCTTTTATAATATTTCTCAAACCAGGTTTCGTGGATGTGTCCTTATGGATCATAGAATTCTCTGTATTTCTTAATTTTATATTTTATTTATATGATAATCTATTTAATAAAACAAATCATTCAGAATTATCTTAATAACAACTTGTAACCAAGTTGTAACACATGATTTCAGTCTCTACATTTGTGCTTGTGATTATGATTGCATCGTACCAAGTATTATATCATTGCCATAGTTAATGAGAAATGGACAAAAATATACATACTGTGTTTGTGCCAAGTGAAAGTTAAATGAGATTACAGGACATTTTGTGGTCATTTGAATAGGGACAAGTGGTTAGAGAATTGAGACATCTTAGGACATGTGGTATGGTATAATTGTGCCAAAGTCAAAAGCTGTCAGAACTGTATCCATATTGTCACTAGAGATTTAGTCTCAGCAAAATATCATACGTGACATTAAATAAATGTTAATATTAATTTTATCCACTAAAATCCAACTCTACGAGGGAAGAGACTGTGTCTGCCTTATTTGCTGCTATATCTGCCATGTCTGGCTCATAGTAGTTGCCTACTAAACATTTGTTGAATTAATTAATAAATGAATGAATGTTTTTAGTTTTCTAAATTTATTTTGTTAAAAGTTGAATAAAAGTTTTATGTTTATATGTATTTAAATAATAATTTATAATAAAATAAGAACACTGGCGACTTGTGAATTTTTCGTTTTTAAAAGAGACTGAAATATTTAAGGGTGTTGCCAGCCCTTTAAAGTTATAGTTTAAGGTTAACACTAACCCCTCCCCTTCCCTAAACTTGATGAGTGCTCTTAGATGGTGTGGGGCAGCTTCTGTGCATGTGCTGCAGTATCTGTAACTCTGAGTGTGAGGCCCTGAGCTGGTGGAGAACACAGCTGAAGGTGGGAAAGATGAAAATGGATCCTGGCCTAGGCTTTCTAGGCCATTCTTCCTGTACCAGTGCCAGCTGCCTTCAAGTCAACTCCAACTCATGGCAACCCCATGTGTGTCAGTGTAGAACTGTGCTCCACAGAGTTTTCAATGGCTGGTTTTTCAGAAGTAGATTACCAGACCTCTAAGTGAACTCAAAAAAAAAAAAACTCCAAACTTTGAGTTAGCAGCCACGCGCTTAACCGTCTGCACACACCACTCAGCCAGGAATTCTTAAGAGTCCACGAATTCACTCTAGTTCACTCCAGAATTCTTACTTTAACCTGGACTTCCAGGTACTTTTGAAAGAATATTTGATAAAGTAGAAAGAAAATGTATTTTGTAACAGTTTGCTAACTTGGTTTAGAACTTTTAAATATTCAGTATATGGTGTTTAGGCTACCATTTATACTTTTGCTCTCAGTCATACAAATGTACAGGTAGATCTGCCTAGTACACAGTAATTGTATGCAAATAAATATTATAATTATTATCTCACTAGGTGATTGTATGGTCAACTAATAAGCATTTATTGGAGATAGTTAGCTTAGAGCACTGTCCTAGGCACATATAGGAAATACAAAAGAAACGGAAGAAACAGCCTAGGATTCAGGGTGCTTATCAACTGATTAGACATTATAAATCACACATAGTGAAATTTAAAATAATCTCAGAAGTGTCTAGATTTTTATGGAACTTATTTCCCGTGATGCTTATGGAAAACAGTCTCAAGTGAATTATAGTCACTGGGAGTCTATAAATCTATGTACACAATGCCATTCTTTCTTGAATGTTAAATCTTTCCATCTTTTAAAGGCTCTCAAGCCTGGCCTCTTGGGTAAAGCCCTCTAGGCTGCTGTCTTCCACCCTATACTGCTCTTCTCTGAACGCCTGATATAGTTGACGTCATAAATGACACTTTACCTTCTAATTGTTCTTTAATTGTTTCATGTTAATTGGTCTATGTTCCTATGGAGACAGCTTTAAGCAGCCCTGGTGGTGCAGTGATTAAGAGCTTCTTGCCTTGTATTTCACTTATATAATTTTCTCAAAATTTCCCCTTTCTTTTAGCTTCTCCCATCTCCTCTGCTCCCCACTATGCTTCACCACATACTCACACTTCATGAATCGATCAGTTCCTCTGCTATTCTTCTACAACACTCTCTTAAGCCTAAAATTATAGCATGTAATTTAGTATACACAAACATACACACCACGTGTGTTCACACACAAACGTCTGGGTCTCCCACATTTAACGAAACTAAAAATAGGTTCTAATAAACAACATGCAAGGAAAAGGAGCTCTAAACTCTTGTTCCAACAGAGAGAAGGAGAGCCATATTGTTGGAAGGAACAGAAAGAAGGCATTGCTATCATACTCTGGATCACATGGGACAGGCAAGGATGACACTTTGGCATGTGCCTCCTGGAACAGAGGTAGAAGGCTCACTGTTTTGGCCACATGCTCAGGGATGGTCTGGGCCAGGGTAAATGGCAACCACATCTTATTTCAGGGTTTTTCCACAGCTAAGGTTCTTAGGAACTTTAAGTTCCATGCCTCATCTGTGCTGGCTTAGTTCTGCTACTGCCCTCACAAGGCAGAGGGCTCTATATTGCAAGGATTGTCTTATTCATTCTTGAATCCCTAATACATAGAACAGTACCTGGAAAATAATACATGCTTAGCAAGGAGCTGTGTGGTGGTACATGAAAAATGCACAGACTTTGAAGTCAGACAGACAAGCCTAGGTTTGAATACTGGCTCCATCTTTTACAAGTTTGGACTTTGGACAAATTATTTAAACATTCTCATCTAAAAACAACTGACAGTAATATATTGTAGAATTATTATAAAATAAGTATTTCTCTACGTATTCACATAAGTTGGCTTATTCTAGAGAGGATTTAGATAACATATAAACATGATAAAATTAAAAAATAGATATTAATTGGAGTAAGGTTGTAAAAAAAAAAAAGAGAGACAATAGAAGTAGGAAAGATGTAATGAAACCAGAGTGATAGTGTTTCACAAAAGAGAAGTGGTTAGTTATTGAATATATACTGGGGGCCACAAATACAATTCTAGTCAGCTCAGCAGTTTATGACAAGAGAAAGACACAGTAAACGAATTCATAGTGATTCATATTATTTAAAAAAAGACAAAAAAGATAAAGGCAAACTACTCAGGAGTCAAATGAGGCCATAGAAAAATTTCTCCCACGGTTTTCATAAAGATAAATGTGATGGTAGCACATTACAGTAGCTACAGCAATGGTTTCGTATAGCTTTGCTTCTTTTACCATGTATACCTATGGCATCATTCCAAACTATAATTCAGTAAAGTAATTCTGCGGGCAGTGGGAAGCACACCAGTGTTTGAGAGGTGATGAATTTTAGATATTCCAGGAGGAATTCTGCAGAGTTTTAAGGTAATCTTCCAAAACTACTGTTTCTCTCAGCCAAGCTTTCAATAGTTACTGAGTATTGATTAATCTGAGGTTATAGTTCAAGATAAGTCTTTGGAGTTCATGTGTCAGGTTAACAGCAGAGCTACACACTTTAATAGTCAGCTGAGAATGAGGAACAACTGAAAACTTCTTATAAAATCTGAGAAGCCAGACAATATATGAAGAACCTAGTACTGCAGGTAAGCACTTAGCAGAGCACCTTTTATAACACTTGCAACAAATTACTTCTATTAGTATTTCTGAATATATTAATGGATTAATGGATACATTGCAGCTATCCATTGTACACTTGTTGTCATGGATTGAATTGTGTTCCCAGAAAGTATGTGTCAATTTAGCTAGGCCATGATTCCCAATATTGTGTGGTTGTCTTCCATTTTGTGATCTGATATATTTATCCTACGTGTTGTAAATCCCGACCTTTATGATGTTAATGAGGCAGGAATAGAGGCAGTTATGTTAATGAGGCAGGACACAATCTATGGATTAGATTGTACCTTGAGTCAATTTCTTTTGAGATGTAAAAGACAGAATCAAGCAGAGAGGATGGGGAACTCATGCCACCAAGAAAGAAGTGCCAGGAGCAGAGCATGTTCTTTGGACCCAGGGTCCCTGCGCTGAGAAGTTCCTAGACCGGGGAAGACTGATAACAAGGACCTTTCCCCAGACTCAACACAGAGAGAAAGCCCTGGAGCGGGCACCCTGAATTCAGACTTCTAGCCTCCTAAACTGTGAGAGAATAAACTGGCCCCCTCAGTTCTCTCAGGTTGTTCCTCAAAATCATTAAAGCTGAAGAAGAGGAGTCCAGCCAGCACCTTTGCCCTCTCCAGCCAGGATGTGATGGTGGTGGGGCCCATCCTGATGGGCGGGGAGTTCAGGGACGAGGGTAAGAGGCTCATTACCCAGCTGCAGAACACCCAGTTTGATGAGGCCAATGGCATTGACAATGAGGACAGCTTTAACAACTCCCCCGCACTGGGTGCCAACAACCCCTGGAACAGCAAGCCTCCATCCAGCTAAGAAAACAAGTCAGAGAACCCCATGTCACAGGCCTCCCAATAAAGGCCCTGCCATGGCCACCCACACTCTGCTTGCATGCCCCATCCTTTGCAGCCCCAGGGAGCAAAAGACAGAATGAAGAGACTAAGTATCTAAAATGGGCAGCCTCCATCCACCCACTTCAGGGAGGAACTGGACTCTCTAGCAGCAAGTGCCAAGATTTGCACCCTCTTTGGGCCTGACCTCTGCAGAGCCTTTTGGGGGAAGAGGGAACTCATGCAGATGCCCATGTGGATCCTGGGCCTCTAAGAAAAGAAGTGTCCTGACCACCCCCCAGGGCATTTGCCCCCATCCTCACTGGTTTCCCCAAACTCTTGACTCCAGCCTCTTCAAGCCTGGGGTTGTCTACACCCACAGCCCTCAGGGACTTGAAGTTATGGGGCTTGGTTGAATGCCCCCAACCCCTCCCTCAGGTAGCTGGTAGTAGAGGGGTAAAGCTCTGGACTCTTCCTCCCTTCTGCTACCTATCATAGCTCCAAGTTTAAAAAAAAAAAATTAAACATATAAGGTTGTTTTTTTTTTTTTTTTAAATCGATGTATCCCCTCTTCCCCCTATTAAAAGTCCAGCTACCTCCCTACTCTTGGCAGATGGGGGCCTAGGGCCCAGGTAGGGGTGAGTGGGGGTGAAGGGATATGCATACTATTTTATCTAGTTTGAGAGCTTCTGCTTGTGGTATTTCTGTTATAGCAGCACTAGATAACTAAGATAGTTGTTAACTGGTTGACTGAGTAATTCAAAGGGAGCACAGAAAACCATGAATAAAATTGAGGGTGGGGTTAATTGAGCTGGGCTTTCCATGAGGAGGAAACTTAGAAAATGAAATACTGACACATCAAATTATTTAAACCATTAGCTTTCATATACATTTTGCAGACATATTTTTTTTAATTCAGAAGGAAGATATAACCTATAATATATTTGTGCCAGCCACAAATTATTATCCAAACTTACATCCAACTTCAGAAGTCCCTGGGTGATGCAAATGATTAAGCGCTCGACTACTAGCTGAAAGACTGGTGATTCGAACCCAACCAGAGACACCTCAGAAGACAGGCCTGGCAATTTGCTTTTGAAAGGTCACAGCCTTGAAAACACTATTGAGCAGTTCTACTCTGCACACATGGGGTAGCCATGAGTTGGAATCGACTTGACAGCAACTAACAACAACACATACAAGTTCCACAACAAGTATAGGCTCTATCAAGATTGTGCCAAACATGGAGATGAAGATGGAGAATCTAGTTAATCACTCAGATGTTTCTAAGTAAGTAGATGACCATTGAAGGACCTGGATGCTTAAATGCAACACCTTTTTCCTTCAAAGATTTGATGCTATGTTGCTATTTCTCCATAAACAAGAAGACATCTGGAAAAATCAAATCTTCTCATGGGAGAAGTGGTCATTCGCTTAATAAATATTTGAGTAACAATGACAATAATAAATAATAATCATAGTAACAATAATACAACCTATCATTTATTGAGTTTTCACCTTATGCCTAGCAATGTTGTAATTTCATTAAATTATAAAATATATTATGCATCTAACAAGAGCATAAACACATATAACTTTTAAAAAAATTAAAAAATGAATCCCCATGTAGCAGCAAACAAGCTTAAGAAATATATCATTACCAGTATCTCTGAAGCTCCCCATCCTCAGTCAAATCACTGCCCTTTCCCTGCAGAGTATTTTGTATTAACCATTCCTTTCTTATATATATACGTATATTATTACATATTATGTATTAATTGTATATATATATCCTTAAATAAAACTCGTTGCCATCGAGTCCATTCCAACTCATAGAGACCCTATCGGACAGAGGAGAACTCCCCCATAGTGTTTCCAAGGAGTGGCTGGTGGATTCGAACTGCTGACCTTTTGGTTAGCAGCCCAGCACTTAACCACTGAGCCACCAGGGCTCTGTCCTTAGATAATACTGTTTAATTTTTTCTGTTCTGAACTTTATGTAAACAGAATCATAGTATAGATGTCCCTCTCTTTTTTACTCTATATTATTCAAGTTAACCCATGTTGCTGTCTGTAGGGGTAGGTCATTAATTTTCACCACAGCATACTATTCCACTGTATAAATAAGCCACACCGAGTATACAGATATTTAGGGGGGAGGTTTCCCCAGTTTTTGCAATTATAACCAATGATACTATAAGCAATATGGTAAATATGTGTTAGTAGTTAATTTAGCAGCAATTAATTAATAGTAATTAAACTGCTTATGTCCCTACAGAGAAGACATACCCTTGTTATTCTCCTACTCTCCCAAGGAAATTTCCTAGGAATCAAGATAATTGTCAGATTCTTCTTTTCAATTATGAGTCTATCCTGTTATCTGAGAAACCTGATCATTCTTCCCATGATTTCCTTCGTCATATATCCTTCTGGAGTAAACACACTTCTGCTGAAAACGCTCATCATTATATCCTTTTGAATTCACAGGAGGGTAGGAAGATTAAGCTCTGCTGTGACTGCTCTTAAAAAAAGACTAAATAAAAATGAGATACTTAGCTTTAAGCAAAAAAATCTACATCTCAATCACATAGCTTTCTCCAATATTAAAGCTTTCGGAGGCAGGAGTCCAAGATTTTATAATATCATTAGAGTAGAGCATTTAAGATAATTCACACTGACTGCATATCTGGAAGTGCGAAAAAATATTGAATAAAATGGTCCAGAGATAATGTGGAACACATAATTCCTGCCAGTGTAAATTATAATTGTTGGGAAAATACATGAGCACATATGAAAAAGACTGAAGTCTATTTCCAAATTAGCCTTGCTTATCCACCCTCAAGACAGCAAACTTGAGGGAGGATCTTTACACATTCACTAATTAACTCAAAGCTCAGTGTAAAAAATAACTTTAAGTAGGAAACATGGGCTTCAGGTTGCGAAGATATGACAATACAAATGGTCACTAAAAATTCATTGCCGTCAAGTCAATTCCGACTCATAGCAATCCTACAGGACAGAGTAGAACCACTCCAGAAGGTTTCCAAGGCTGTAATCTTTTAAGAAAGTAGACTGCCACATCTTTCTCCCAGTGAGCAGCTGACGGATTCGAACAGCCAATCTTTCAGTTAGCAGGTGAGAGCTTTACCACTGTGCCACCAGGGCTCCAAATGGTCACTACGTACAATTAAAACATACCTTTTTCCTACTCAATTCTTATATAACTAACTTTGTTAAATACGCTAAGTTTGAAGTAGTAGAGCACAGAACTGAAAGGGGACAGGTGGATAAACCAGCTGAAATATTCCACTAATTTGTTAAACAAAAATAGCTTTTTATGCTAAAATAGTCTCCTAAATGTTTTTTCTTCTCTGGTTTCTTTTTTCAGCCTCAAATATCAACTCTACTCAATCCCTAAAACCTTTTTAAACCATGCTACTTTCTCCAACTCCCAATTCTATCAATATCCTTCCTTCTACAACTTCTTGGAAGAGTAGTTAATACCTCCTCAATCAGCTTCATATTGTTCCATTTCTCACTTCGCAGCAAACTAGCTCCTGTCCCCACTTTTCTACTGGAAATTCTCATCAACATCAGAAAAGTCCTAAATGTCAAATTCAGAATCTTTTCTTATTTATTATCCTACTTGACTTTTCTGGAAATTTGACACTGTTGATTTTCTTTCCCTGAAATGCTTTCTTTTGCTTCTACTCACTAGTATACCAAGTTCCCCTTCCTCCTCCTCTGTTTTACTCTACTTGGCACTCATTCTGCCTAGGCTGCATTTTCTCACTCTACCCTGCATTTTCTTCCAGAAAAGTATCTACCCCTTCTCCATGGCTATCTCAAATGCCACTTCCTCTGTAACGTAGTCCCTGCCACTCTCCTCCCCCCAAGCTCCAACTGAACTTAGTCACTTGCTTATCTGTGTTTCTATAGCACTCTGTGTATACTTGTATTATAGCTATTATTAAACAGCATATTAATTATTCATTCATATGCCTAGCTCTCTCTACTAAACCATAAAACTCCTTGAGAACTGAGACCAAATTTTATTTGCTTGTAACCCTAGCACTAGCACAGAAGCTACGAGGTGGGAAATCATAAAATGTTTAAATGAGTGAGTGAGTGAGTGAAGAAGTACTCAAATACAGCATTAAAAATGGTTTGAACTCTGGCCAATAGAACATATGACTAATAATCTGCTATTTGAAAAGACAATTCAATGACAAAAACTGATGTTCCACTGAACAGAGAAAACTTCAAAACTAATGGAAAAAAATGTAAATAAGAACATGAGATATTTCTTCAAACAGTAAACCCATCCAGCATTATGTTTCACCATTGTTTGATGAAATTATAATAGAGGTGAAGAAGGTTCACTGAAGGCAAAGTCTGACCTGTTATTGTTGACCTAAAGAAAATCTAATTGTGCAGCAAATGTTAAATCTGAGTCACTGCCACAACTAATTCAACAAGGTTGCCTCTTAACTAGCCCATATGATTAAATTAAAATGTAAAGGACTAACAATGTTGCTAATCTCACTTGTATCTAGCAATTACTGGAGTCCAAGGGACTTCAATATAGAACAAATATTGGTAACATCCAAAGATACATGTACACTTTACTTTCACAACTCCCCTTCTTCCTGCCACCCCTAACATTTCCTCTGCCTGAAAAGAACTTCCAAAGTACCAATATTATGGCGGTCATATAAGCCATTGTGTCATATAAAACTTAGTTTTAAATAAGGCTACACAATAATCTATACTAATTCCCCTGAAAATGGTGGTGAGAAAAGGGAAGCAGGGAGATCTTCATCATTTAGAGGTACATTTACACAGAGCTGTCTGCAGATGCTACAAGATAGTTATGCACTAGCTATTTCCTTTAATAATCACCTTTGGGAAATTTACACTGGACCAGATTTTTCCAATGTCTAAACTGATCACTGGGAAAACACAAGGCCTTCTGGAAGCTGTAATAACTGAGTGAGACCACTGAGGGTTCCATTTGGTAACTTGCAGCTTCAGTGCACTCAATAGTGCCCTAGTGGCCCGGAAGTGTTAATGCAGCATCTAGAGGTACTTCACAAAGCCCTTGGGAATTATTTCTACGCTGAGATTCCCCTTAGATCACTAACAGTGTTTTCTCTGACCTTCAGCTTCCTGCAATGGCTAGTGATAAGAAATGCTCTTACCTATTTTGTTGAACTAACAGATTAAACTAATGATTTGTATATCTTATCAGAAGCAATATTTCAACATTACTGAAAATTTTTAGTCTGTGACAAACAACACACTTCAATGTTCTCTTTTTCAGATTGTTTTAGTTATCAAGAAAGTAGACCAGAATTTAAAAAACAAAAAACTAGGATTGTATATAAAACCTAACTCAAAAAACATCCTTATTCTTACCAAATAAATTAGGTGATATAGACATTAATTCAACCAAAAATATCTTGTTTTTAACTATGTGCTGGAGTCCCTGGGTGCTGCAAACGGTTAATGGGCTTGGCTGCTAACCAAAATGTTGGACATTTCAGTCTACCCAGAAGCACCTTGGAAGAAAGCCCTGGTGAGGTACTTCTGAAAAAATCAGCCTTTGAAAACCCTATACAGCACACTTCTACTCTGACACACATGGAGTCACTATGAGTCAGAATCAACTTGATGGCAAGTGGTAATTATGTGTTAAAAGTCTGTGACAGTCACTGGGAATATGATGGTAAATAAAAGAGTCCCTGTCTTTAAGATACCTTTACTCTAGTGGGGGAAGTAGATAAGTAACTAGAGTATTACATTAACCTATATAATAAATATATTCTTTTGCATACTTCAACAATTTGAAAATCTCCATTAGTCAACTATTTTATTGATATCATAAAGCTCAGTGATTAAAATATAAAGAAATCAAATATAGATATAGCACTGTATATACTCATAGTATTAAATTTAGTGGTTATTTTCATGATACAAAACAACATTGTGATCAGGCATAAATGAATCATTGAAGATACAACTAAATGAATTTAGCTCTTCAGTTCACCTCTCATACATTTAAAAATAATATCCCGCAACTGAAAGGAAAATCTATTTCTTGAGAATTTCTCCCCTTTTATTACTTATCCAGTTTCTTATTTGTACAGGTTATTTAAGGTTTTTAATGATATTTTAATTTAAACCTTTGAAATCAAAGCACCAGCCTTAGGATTGCTTTGCAGGAGAGACAACTGAAGGCCATACAGCATCATTATACGCATGTACTCATTATAAGAATTATAAAAATTCCCTGAGGTACATGATGTTTTCATTCTTTCCTTTCTTATCTTTTTTCTTCTTTCAAATACTTAGTAAACCCCTATGTAATGCAGATACTTAAATAAAAGATGTGATAAAATATTTGTAATGTAAAGGGAAAAGATAATTAATAAAAATTTAAAAATAGAATTAAAGTGAAGACATGCTCTCTGATGTCATGTTTTCAGCTTAATAGCAAAGACACCTCACCAATAACTATAACGCATACTTGTATATGATAAATACTATGGAAAATTGCAACAACCGTCAGTGACAATAACCAGGGTAGGAGTCACTGAGAATTTTTTTCTAATAAACCTAAGGCTTCAGGAAGGCCAAGGGCTGAGAAAAAAGGGAGGAAGAGGGTAATCAAACAGAGAGCTATACCTCTGAATATCAGAGGGATGAGAAATGTTTACCCAGGTTATACACACCTATTACTAAGGAATTGATGCTGGCTTTGTGCTTTGACATCACACATTCAATATCCAGTCATGGGTCTCCTACATAGTACCCTCTTTTTGAGACTTGACGAAATGGGTATCTTTCAATATTCAGCATTTGGTAAAAGCTAATTTATCTTAAAGTCTATTAATTCAATTAACTAGAATAAATTTTTAAAACTGAACTCTTCCTTTCAGAATCATGCCAAAGTTAAGCATTATAATTTTATATTTAGGTAGTCTCTTAAATGTATAAAGTGTTTTATAGCTTAAAATGTTGACATTGTTACTGGCTCATTTAATTTATACAACAGATTTGCAAGTTAGGTGTTATTACTCCATTTTGCAAATGAAGTAATTGAGAATCATGGAATTTAAGTTCTACATCAACAACTATTAAAGGTGGAATGCAAATATCTCACGTATTTAATTTCAATTCTATAGCTATTTCTCGTGTACCACACAGTTTACTGAAGAACCACTACTCTACTTTCAAATTAAGATTAAAAAAAGAATGGGTGTGTTTGCAATACTAAATACAAAATGTAAGAGTTTTGAAAATATCTGGGGAGATGAATATATAGTTGATAAGAAGAAATTCAATTAATTTCTTCCTGTAGCCTTAATAAAAATACCAATATAGCAAATTCAAGCAAAAGTTATGAGCAAATTTTCAACCAGCCTGGTTCATGAAAATCCCTTGGGATTTCTTGGAAGGCAGTTTTGTAAAATTCTTGAATGGAAATCTGGACCCAGGCCTTGTTTCTCCAGCACTCCATGGGGGATGACTCAGTGATAACATACTTGCTTACAGTTACTACAAATTCCCAGATGGCAAATCCATGGCTACAGTTAGAAGAAGCAAAACTACAAACTCTGCCTCTTGCTTAGCCTTGACAAATGCTTCTTTTACATTAGCATTTGAAATACTTTTATTTAAAAAATATCTACTTGTAGATTTTTACAATGACTCTGAGTTTAAAATGGCAACTTTTCTTCTGCTTCAATGCATCATGTGGTAGCAATTATCTCTATCCTCTTACAGAAGCTGAAATTCCAAATAATAACAATAATCCCTTATATATGAAAAGTACATTACCATTCACAAAGAGTTTTCACATACAGGATCTGATTTCATGTTCACAACATCATCTCTCCCCACAATGCTGGTATCCCCCAGGGTTCTGTTCATAGTTCTTTTTCTCTTTTTCACTCTTCATATTCAACCTGGGAAATATTAACAACACCTGTGGTTTCTACACCACCTATATGGTGATGAAGCCCAAATGTCTATTTTCTGCCTAGTTCTCACACTGGAGATGCAGAGAGGCACATGTAAATGTCTACTGAATAGCTCCCCAGGGTCTGCCATTTGTACTTTATACTTAACATGTGCAAACTGACTTGTTATTTTCTTCTCCAAATATGCTCTCTGCTTGAATTCTCCAGAACAGATAATGACACCATGTCTATTGAGTTATCCAAGCTCAAAATATGAAAGCTTCTCCTTCTCCCTCATTCCCATATACCGTTACTAAGTTTACTGACTTTCCCCTATATTGCTCTTCAGTAGGGTTCCTCCTTTCCTTCCCAAAGTTATTTTCATAGTTCAAGCCTTTACCTTCTCTTGTGTGAACACTGACAAAAACTTCCTAACACGTTTCCTCACTGCTAGTCACAATTCCCTGTCCAGGCCATCTTCCAACTTTCCTGCCAGAATGATCCTCCTAAAAGGACAAATCTAGTCAGGACACTCCCCTAATAAATAACCTTCAAAGAAAATTAGATTGGTAGTAGTCTAAGGCATAACAATAGGATAAAGTCCAAACTTCTTGATAAAAATACATGGATCTTCATAATATTATTCTAAACCTCACCTTCCTTATACTCTGAACACCGTGAGTAGAACATATATTTGCTATTCCCAAAACAAAATCACAGTCTTTTATCACTTTCATGCTTTATGTTCTAAACAACTACTCATTCTTTAAGATCTAGTTCAAAATTCTTCACAACTTCCATAGGCATAGTTACCCAAGTCTCTGTATTCCTATGGAGCTTCTTATGCCATCATAATGGTTGTTGCTTTTATTGTTGTTAGGTACCATCAAGTTGGTTATGTCTTATAGCGACTCTACGTACTACAGAACAAAACACTGCCTGGTCCTGCGCCAACCTCACAATCACTGTTATGCTTGACCCCACTGTTGTAGCCACTGTGTCAATCCATCTAATTGAGGGTCTTCCTCTTTTTCACTGACCCTCTGCTTTACCAAGCATGATGTTCTTCTCCGAGGACTGATCCCTCCTGATAACCTGCCCAAAGTATGTGAGACATAGTCTTGCCATCCTTGCTTCTAAGGAGCATTCTGGCTGTACTTCTTCCAAGACAGATTTGTTCGTTCTTTTGGCAGTCCATGGTATATTCAATATTCTTTGCCAGCACCATAATTCAAAGGCATCAATCCTTCTTTGGTCTTCCTTATTCATTGTTCAGCTTTCACATGCATATGAGGCGACTGAAAACACCATGGCTTGAGTCAGGTGCACCTTAGTCCTCCAAGTGATATCTTTGCTTTTCAACACTTTAAAGAGGTCTTTTGCAGAAGATTTGCCCAATGCAATGTATAATTTGATTCCTTAACTGCTGCTTCCATGGGTGTTGATTGTGGATCCAAGTAAAACGAAATCCTTGACAGCTTCAATATTTTTTCCGTTTATCATGATGTTCCTTATTGGTCCAGTTTTGAGAATCTTCATTTTCTTTACATTGAAGTATAATCCATACTGATGGCTGTGGTCTTCAATCTTCATCAATAAGTGCTTCACTTTCAGCAAGCAAGGTTGTGTCATCTGCATATTGCAGGGTGTTAATGAGTCTTCCTCCAATCCTGATGTCACGTTCTTCTTCATATACTCCAGCTTCTCAGACTATTTGCTGAACACACAGATTGAATAAGTACCGTGCAAGGACATAACAGTGATGCATACCTTTCTTCACTTTAAACCACGCAGTATCCCCTTGTTCTGTTGGAATGATTGTCTCTTAGTCGATGTACAGATTCCTCTTGAGCACAATTAAGTGTTCTGGAATTCCCATTCTTTGTAATGTTATCCATAATCTGTTATGATCCACGCAGTCAGATACCTTTACATAGTCAATAAAGCACAGGTAAACATGTTTCTAGTATTCTCTGCTTTCAGCCAAGATTCATCTGACGACAGCAGTGATATCCCTTGTTCCACGTCCTCTTCTGAATCCAGCTTGAATTTCTGGCAGTCCTCTGTCGATGTACTGCTGCAGCTGCTTTTGAATGCTCTTCAGCAAAACTTTTCGTATGTGTGATATTAATGATATTGTTTGATAATTTCTGCATTCTTTTGAATCACCTTTCTTTGGAATGGGTACAAATACGGATCTCTTCCAGTTGGTTGGCCAGGTAGCTCTCTTCCAAATTTCTTGGCATAGATGAGTGAGCGCTTCCCACACTACATCCTTCGTTAAAACGTCTCAATTGGTATTCAGCCAATTCCTGGAGACTTTTTTTCACTATTGCCTTCAGTGCAGCTTGGATCTCTTCCTTCAGTACCATCAGTTCTTGATCAAAAAGGTATATATGCTTATATACCAGTAAGCCCCATTAGTATGAGCTCCTCAGGAACAAGAACCTCTCTTATTCATCTTTATACCTCTGGTAGTCAATATTGTGTAGAACTTAGTTGAATCAAATAATATATATCCTTGTAAGATATACACCAATATCTCCACTTTACAGAAGTTTGGAAAAGTCATAGATGATCACACAGGTAAAACCAGAGCTATGTTGCTCCATTTCATCTCCCTCAACTATAAAATTAGAATAACTATAGTTTCTTATTTAATTCAAATGGTTTTAGTGAGAATTAAATTTTAGAGGGTATTAAAAGTAATATTGGCCCTAATACTTATAAACCTAAAATTTTGGTACATGGTACATCAAAATACATAATCAATAAAGATTAAGGCAAGCTATACAGCTGGAAAATTTATCTGCAGAGGTGATAGAAAAAATCATCAATATATAAAGAGGTTTTACAGGTATTTTATATTTTACAGGTTATTTTTTTCAGTGGCATGATATGAAAAGCAATTCACAAATGAAGAAATACAAATTATTATTAGCCTATATAATGTTCAACATTATTAAGGAATACTAGAAATGAGTCAACACTGGCATAAAACTTTTAACCAAATTCACAGATATCAGCAAAACAAGACAAAAGTACTTAGTTTTAGCGGTAATTCTTTAAAACTGTCACTGTCACATACCCTTGATGAGAGTATAAACTGATAAAACCTTTTTGGTGGAACAAGTAGGAGACATATACACAAAAGCTTTAACATGTCACACCATTTCCTATGGTACATAAAGATGTAACAAATATTATCTATATTCTACCTGCTGTGTAATGAAGTGTTTCCTTTTCTTAAGATTACCTTTTTCTAAGCTTTACTTTAGTTGCAATTTTTGCCTTTGTTCATCTAATTACACTGTCATATGCACCACTAACAAAGTAATATTCCAAAAATTTCACAACGTGTTGCTTTTCCGCTCAAAAGACTTTAATAATTATCCACAGCTTACAAGTGAAGTATTAACTTCTCACCTTGACATTCATAATATGGTCCCAACTTACTTTTTCTGGTCTCATTTTCTAACAAGAATACACTATGTTTCTCAAATGTTCCTTACACTTTCCTATTGTCACACATTGCTCTATGCTGTTCCTTTTGCAGAAAATGTCTTTTCTGCTGCTCATAAATTAGGGTTTAAATCCTACTTATCCTTTAAGTCTTATTACCAAAGCTATTTCTTTCATTTAATTATTCCTCATCTGTAAAATGGGGGTATAAATCTATGTTAAATGATCACTGTGAAGTGTTAATAATATAATGTCTAATATGCAAGAGGTAGAATAAATATTTATAGAATGAAAAAAGGTTTTATTCCCCTGAAGCCCTAATCTAGTGAGATTACAGTATGATTACACTGTATTCTCTTGCATTTTCATGGCACAAATAAAGAACAAAGAGAGTGAGACATTAACTTTAATGAACGTCTACTGTTTGCCATGAGCTATAAAGTAAGGCCAGTTGATCCCACTTGAATTTTCATTTGCTTAGCCTAGGCCTGTGCTTCATATATCTGTGTCCAGGTTCCTCTTTTCTACTACTTTTATTTCTTCTCTGATGCTAAGCACTATTCTAACTCATAGAATATGGTTAATAAATGTAATGTCTAAATGAAGTATCTAATGCTTTCTCTTTATGCCATTAAAATACAGGTTCCAGCAGAACCTATTATTTACCAAAATAGCCTCCTGGGTTATTTTAATTTGAAATTCAAAAACATTGGTAAAACAATTGATTTTTAACACCACCCTAGAGCCAATGATTCTCTGAATTGTAAGAAAATTAAAACAGTGATAAAAATCTAATTCCATCAAAAATTAAAAATGTCTTATACAAAATTCATTTTGAATTTAAAGCATGGTGTAGACTAAGATCCATAGCTTAAATAATTGTGCTAAAGGAGTTACATACAGTATCCAAAGTATTTGATCATTTAACCATAATTTGAAATATTTACCTTAGGAACACAGTATGTGATTTTTACTTTCTTTAATAACAGACCTAAATTTCTTTCTTTCTTTCTCTCTTTTTCACCATTATCCTGAATTGACACTGAAGCAAGTTTTTTGCATCCCTAAATATACACCAAAATATGGCAGGTGGGCAGGGAGAAGCGCTTGTGAAAGGAAAAGAGTCAACACCTGATGATTTTACACATCTGCTGCCCATTGTCCACTGCAAGGATCACGTACAAACACACACATGTGCGCGTGTGCACATGCGCAGGCATGCGCACAGAGCCAAGGGGTGGTAACAGTGTGCTCCAGGTTAGAGAAGGGGAGATGATGGATATGTTACTATCAAATAAAAATGCATTATCTGGGACAGGAGATCATTTTTGAACATGATAATTTAGAGAAAATAAACTGACAGCTTATAAAAAATGTTTGCCTCCTTCTGTCATTTATCATGCCCATAACTCCTTACAAGTGAGATATGAAACAGTGAACAGAGAATATCAATATGCTAGGTTTTATATACTCTTTAGAAATTATCATATGCAATTATTAAAATAGCTCTGTGAGACTAGGAGTAAATTATCACTGTCCCCATTTTACAGAATAGAAAATATATGACTAGAGAGATTAAATAACTTGGCTAAGAAGTATAGTCAGGAGTCTGATAAAACCTAATCAAATCAAGAATTCTTGGATGTACTGAAGTATAATTCAGAGCTACTAAAATTGTAGTCCATAGACCACCAGCAGCAGCGGCAGCAACACTTGGGAGATTATTAGAAATGCAGAATCTCTGGCCTTTTCTCATATCTATTGAATCAGAATCTCTGGGAATGGAACTCAGAAATCTGTATTGTAACAAGCTATCCAGATAATTCTTAACTATAATAAATTTTGAGCAGCACTAGTGCAGAGGAAAAAGCAAGAATTTTAGAGCCAGCAAATCAGAGTTTGAATTAGAACTTTTGTTGTGAAGATAAATCATCACGTATTAAAGCATTTAAAGTAGCATATAGCAGTTAATAGTCATTATACAGTAATTACTAATTTGAACCATCAGTGGGTCTATTTACATAATGACATTTGGACTTCTGAAAGAGGCAAGTAGGTACCCTCTCAGCAGATTTGAGACTCACAAAGAACGGGATGAAACCTCCATTTTAGATCCAGGGCCAAAGCTGTAGGAAGACCGGGAAAAACAAAAATCAAAACCAAACCCAATGCTGTCGAGTCAATTCTGCTCATAGTGACCCTACAGGACAGAGTAGAACTGCCCCATAGGGTTTCCAAAGCTGTGAATCTTTACAGAAGCAAAGCGCCACATATTTCTTCCACAGAGCAGCTGGTGGGTTCAAAATGCTGACCTTTCGGTTAGCAGCCAAGTGCTTAACCACTGTGCTACCAGGGATCCTTTTGGAAGGCAGGGAACTCACACTGAACTGGTATGATTTATCCACTTTTGGGACACAGTGCAAAGTTTATTTAATCATTTACTTATATAACATATACTATGTAGGGCATATTGTGTGCCAAGTATTGTGTTTAAGGCTGAGGATGCTAGGCAAAACTGATGGTTCCCATCATCATGGAATTTGCAATCTAGTAGGGAGACAGACATTAATCACATAATCCAAAAAATGCATAGACTTTAGCAAGGTGTTGTAAATGGTATGTTGCTGTTGTTGGGTACCATCAAGGCATTTTTGACTCATAGCTAACCATGTGACAGAGTAGAACTGCCCTATAGGGTTTTCTTGTCTGTAATCTTTATGGGAGCAGATCACCAGGTCTTTCTCCCACAGAGTCACTGGGTGGGTTTGAAACCCCAACCTTTTGGTTAGCAGCTGAGCACTTAACCACTTGCACCACCAGGGCTTCTTGTAAGTGCTATAAAGGATAGGAAAAGATGATATGAGAGTTTATACAAGGGACCAGTTCTAGAGTAGTGGGGCATGGAAGGCTGTCCTGAAGGATGGAGGTTTGAAATGAGATCAGAAGGATGAGTAGGTCTTAACTGGAAGAAGGGTTGGTGGGGGATATTCTAGGGAGGGAAAACGGTGTGTGCAAAGGCCCCAAGGTAGAAAGAAGTCTGATGCTTTAAGGAACGGATGTAAGAAGAGTGTGGTTGGGGCAGGGAATTAAGAGGGAGTGGTAGATAGTAAAGCCGGAGGGGCAGGTTAGAGTCAGACCACACAAGATCTTGTAAAACATGTTAGAAAGGGAAGCCTTTCAAACATTTTAAGCAGGTGAGTGATGTGATCAAATTCACACCTGAAGAATTCTCTCTCCGGCTGCAATATGGGAAGTAGGCCAAAGTGAGTCAAGAATAGATGCAGAAAGCCCCATGTAGGAACATACTGCAATAGTCCCAGCAAGAAATAAAGGCAGCTTGTATTAGAGGAGCCGTCGTAGAGGTGGAAGAAAAATCAAGAGATTCAAAAAAGGGTTGGGACAGCAGGACACATTTGCTATAGTGCAAAGTGATGTCACAGAAGAATCAGGCTGCTTCTGGAGCCTTTAAAATTATAAACACTGGCAGATAAAATCACTGAAGGTAAGATGGAATAGCTAAGTGAGGGTCTTTTCACCTAGACCTACAGGTTTGAGCTTTGGCAGAAACAGACAGAGAAATGGCAGTTTTGGGTTGGGAATAGAGTAGAGATTTGCACTGACAACAGACTCAGATACCAGAGCAGCCTTATCAATCAAGGGTGCATAACAGTGGGAGGGGTGGAACCAAGGTTTTATTTCATCACTTGTGGTGTGGGGAGGATATAGATCAACCTTCATTTACTTCTTTATGCTCTAAGGGTCCAATATGGGAAAAGATAGCTCTTGAAGTGGTTGGGGGAGAAATTCCAGAAGCCAGAACAGCACAATGGAAAGAGACTGGAATTAGCTAGACTTTGGTTCTGATTCCAGTTCAACCACTTACCAGCTGTGTTTTCTTGGACAAGGACTATTACATTTGAAAACTTTTGTTTCCACATCTACAAAAGAGGATAATACCATCTACCCTGGCTTTCTTGTGAAGATTAGTTTATATAGTTAAAATACCTAATACAGTGGCTAACACATAGTAAATGTTCAGAAATTATTAATTATTATGATGAGAAGACTCAGCCAAATATTATTGTTTTTATTAGTAGTAGTAATAATAATACCTAATATTTACTGGGCACTTAAGTGTTAGATCCTCTGCTAAAACCATTACACAGATTAATTTATATAATCCTTAATATAATCCCATAAAGTCAGTAAAAAATCTATCTATCCTTTACAGATGAGTGAACTGGAAGTTCAGTAATGGTAAGTAACATGCCCAAGATGAAGGGTTAGTAATAGAATCTGAATTCAAACCACTGTGCTATACTACAGAGTTAGCCACAATCTCTTCCGTACTCTGGAGCAGCGGTATGGTGTCACAGAATGGGCACTAGCTTTTCATGCCTTACAGACTTCAGTTTGAGTGGTAGATCCACTATTTACAAGCAGTGACTTTAGGGAGGTCACTTAACTTTTTTTGTCTTAGTTACTTCATCTCTGAAACAGAAATTTAAATAAAAAACACACCTGTTTCTTTAAATAAGAACAGACGCCTGCCTCAATGGCTAAAACATAGTTGCTGTTCAATAAATGAAAGCTGATTAAATCAATAAATTAATCACCCCTACATGAGTTTAAAATCTCCTTATGACAATGTTTGTGAGTATGAGGGACCTATATGAGGACAAGTCTCTTATTTCTGCAACCTGGAAGATAAAAGTGTGGGCAGTGAGAACAAACTGGGAAGAAGCCAAGGGGCTAGACCCAGGATATCTGCTCATTCATAGGGTCTCCCAACCTGACATATCTGCATAGAAAGACAGGTAGGGACTGAATTCAAGGCATGGGGAGCAAAACAACTCATTCCTTCTTTCTTTGAACAGCTGTAGATTTGTAATGCTAAAATGAGGGTATCAATAGACACAGGACTTATGGAAAATTATAATCAATTTTCTGGAGAAATGGAGCCATTTCTAAATTCCACCTCAAGGCAGCTGAAAGGCCAAAAGGATTGTGTTGCTAGTATGGCTACACATTTGCGCTATCTAGCACAAACTTCAGAATTGCATTTTAAATGCATTTTTAAAACCTAAAAGGAATGCAAAGCTCGATTTTGTTTTCATGGGAGACTAATTGCTGACTGAAGATGCAGCATTTAAGGCATACACCATGGAAATGAGACTGTATGAATCATGGCTTCTTCAGGCCTACTCAATCCACCCCTGACTGACAGCTCCGACTTCAGTTATATAGAGAGGATCTCTTTGATGAGTATATTCAACATATGACTAACTGGGAGATTTAGATAAATGTTAAGGAATGGCATTTCAACCATATGATAGAATTTTCCAAGTATGGGTGATGTATAGATAGAGATATATAGATACAGTGATTTTTTTCAATTTTTAAGAAATGTGGTTTATAGAATGACAATAAGTAGATTGTAAATAGGAGTCTGTGGGAGTGATCAACAAACAGTTCAATTCAACAAAAATTACTACAGGCCTACTGTGTGCCTAATGCTAGAGGCACAAAACAAACAAGGAGTTTATATGTAAGTCAATACGATGTGCTCCAAGCTAAAATAGAGCTATGCAGATAAGTTAACATGGAAAGCAATTAATTTTGCTTCAAAAGTTATTGAAATATTTTCCTTTTTTTTTCTACAACAAGTCTTCAAAATCTGGTATGTATTTTACACTTAAACACTTATTTTACATTTACACTCAATTCAGACTAGCCACATTTCAAGTGCTCAGTAGCACTGCACAGTTCTAGAGTATATCTTTAGAAACTGCAAGGCAGTCCCAAGGATACCCATATCCTTCCCTGACACAAGGCTTTAGGCTTGAAATTCATTATTCTAAATGAATTTGTTATAGACTGTTAAGGCTTTGATTCCTAAGGAGTTTCACTTGGGTGGAGAAGCATCGCCCTTACAACCTCAGCAGAAAGGAAGACTTGGAATTAGCTTTCATATTATGTTGGGGGTTGGTGTGGACGTCACTGAGGAGGAAAGGAATCTACAGAGGTTGAAGATGTCAATGTGAAGATACATCTACAAGCTAAGGAACACCTACCTAGAAACACTGTGGGCCTATCAGAAGCTGGAAGAGACAAGGGGCAAGGGGTCTTCCCCTAGCAGACAGAGATAGCATGGCCCTGCTGTTGCCTGAATTTGGACCCTGAGCTTCCAGAAATGTGAGACAATAAATTTCTGTTTTTATAAGCTGCTCAGTTGTAGTATTTTGTGGCAGCAGCCCTAGAAAACTAATACAGTTTTCTTCTCTTATGTATAAGACACTATGAAGGACTTGTATATGCTAGATCATTTAAATCTGACAACATTGATTTACAAGACAGATAGTGTTAGTTGATTCCAACTCATGGCAACCCTATGTGTATAGAGTAGAACTGCTTTATAGGGTTTTCGATATTGTGACCTTGCTGAAGCAGATCACCAGGCCTGTCTCCAAAGGTGCCTCTGAGCTTCAAAGGTTTGAACCGCCAAACTTACAGTTTTCAAGTCAAGCGCTTAGCCATTGGCTTTACCCAGAAATAAACAAACGAACAAAAAAACCCAAACCCGTTCCGACTCATAGTGACCCTATAGGACAGAGTAAACTGCCCCATAGGGTTTCCAAGGAGTTGGCTTTACCCAGAAATAAACAAACGAACAAAAAAACCCAAACCCGTTCCGACTCATAGTGACCCTATAGGACAGAGTAAACTGCCCCATAGGGTTTCCAAGGAGTGTCTGGTGGATTTGAACTGCCAACCTTTTTGTTATCAGTTGAGTTCTTAACCACTGTGATACCAGGTCTCCAAGTCACCCAGGGAGACTTTAATTTTACAGATGAGGAAACCAAGGCTAATACAGGCTAAAGAACTTGCTCAGGCTCACACAGCTGGTAAGAGGTAGGGAGAAATTCAAGCCTAGTGTTGTCTTTTTTTTTCCCTTTGAATCAACTCCAACTCATTGACACCCCCAGTGTAAATCTCGTTGTTAGGTGCTGTGGAGTCGGTTTCAACTCATAGCGACCCCATGTACTATAGAACAAAACACTGCCCAGTCCTGTGCCATGCTCACAATCCTTATGCTTGAACCCATTTTTGCAGCCACTATGTCAATCCACCTCCTTGAGGGTCTTCCTCTTTTTCAATAACCCTGTACTTTACCAAGCATGATGTCCTTTTCCAAGGACTCATCCCTCCTGACAACATGTCCAAAGTATGTAAGACATAGTCTTGCCATTCTTGCTTCTAAGGAGTACTCTAGTTGTACTGCCAAGACAGATTCGTTGGTTCTTTTGGCAGTCCATGGTATATTCAATATTCTTTGCCAACACCATAATTGAAAGGCATCAATTCTTCTTTGGTCTTCCTTAGCCATCGTTCAGCTTTCGCATGCATATGATGCAATTGAAAACATCATGGCTTGGGTCAGGTGCATCTTAGTCTTCAAGGTGATATCTTTGCTTTTCAACACTTTAAAGAGGTTGTTTGCAGCAGATTTGCCCAATGCAATGCATCATTTGATTTCTTGACTTCTGCTTCCATGGGTGTTGATTGTGGATCCAAGTAAAATGAAATCCTTGACAACTTCAATTTTTTCTCCATTTATCATGATGTTGCTTACTGGTCCAGTTATGAGGATTTTTGTTTTTTTTATGTTGAGGTGTAATCCATACTGAAGGCTGTAGTCCCTGATCTTCATCAATAAGTGCTTCAAGTCTTCTTCACTTTCAGCAAGCAAGGTTGTGTCATCTGCATAACGCAGGTTGTTGATGAGTCTTCCTCCAATCCTGATGCCCCATTTTTCTTCATATAGTCCTGCTTCTCGGGTTATTTGCTCAACATACAGATTGAATAGGTATGGTGAAAGGATACAACCCTGACTCACACCTTTCCTGACTTTAAACCATTCAGTATCCCCTTGTTCTGTTCAAAGGACTGCCTCTTGATCTATGTACAGGTTCCTAAAGAGCACAATTAAGTTATCTGGACTTCCCATTCTTTGCAATGTCATCCATAATTTACTATGATTCACACAGTCGAGTGCCTTTGAATAGTCAATAAAACACAGGTAAACATCCTTCTGGTATGCTCTGCTTTCAGCCAGGATCCATCTGACATCAGCAATGATATCCCTTGTTCCATGTCCTCTTCTGAATCTGGCTTGAATTTCTGGCAGTTCCCTGTTGATATACTGCTTCAGCCACTTTTGAATGATCTTCAGTAAGATTTTACTCGTGTGTTTTTATTAATGATAAAAACAAACAAACAAAAAAACCCGTTGCCGTAGAGTCAATTCTGACTCATAGCAACCCTATAGGACAAAGCAGAACTGCCTCATAGGGTTTCCAAGGAGTGCCTGGTGGATTCAAACTGCTGACCTTTTGGTTAGCATCCATAACTCTTAACCACTAGGCAACCAGGGTTTCCGATATTAATGATATTGCTCGATAATTTCCTCATTTGGTTGGGTCACCTTTCTTGGGAATAGGCATAAATATGGATCCCTTCCAGTTGGTTGGCCAGGTAGCTGTCTTCCAAATTTCTTGGCATAGACCAGTGAGCACTTCCAGGAAGAAGGACTCGGCTAGTCTACTTCTGAAAAGAATTAGTCGGTGAAAATCTTATGTGTAAATCTAGGGATATCTTAAGAGGCAGTGTTACTAGAGCTACCCCTGCTTGGTAACATGCAATTCCAGAGAACATAGTCTTACTAGTCAAGAGACTCTAAATTTCCCTTCTTATCTTTGAAGCCCTACATCTAGGCATGTCTTCACAAACCTGGGCTAAATCTCTCCTAACAGTACTTGAAGTCTCTCTCTTAGTCCTTATCTTTTAACTAAGCAGCAAAACTTTATCATTTCTTCAAAAGATTACAAAATAAAAACTGATTCAAAACTTTCCCCTTTGTATTTAAATGGTGTTGTTAGGTGCCCTCCAGTCAGCTCAGACTCATAGTAACCCCACATACAACAGAATGACATGTTGCCCTGTCCTGCGCCATCCTCCCAATTGTTACTATGTTTGAGCCCATTGCTGCAGCCACTGTGTCAATTCATCTCATTGAGGGTCTTCCTCTTTTTCACTGACCCTCTACCTTACCAAGCCTGATGTCCTCTCCAGGGATTAGTCCATCCTGATAACATGTCCAAAGTGAGATGAACTTACTTACATGAATAGAGAAATTAAGTCCACTCCTTTTAATTTTCAAGGCTTTTGCATCAATTCTCAGAAAGAAAAGTCGGTGTTTCTGGAAGTCAGTGTTACGTGCATGGGAAAGATTGGCTCTGCCATTGTCTAGCTATGTGACTTTGGGCATATTAATGTGCCTCTCTAAGTTTCAGCTTTAGGGTCTATTAAATGGGGGCAATAATATTCACCTGACAATTACAATAAATAAAAAACTATAAAGCTCCTGGCACATAATAAGCTCTCAGAGAGTAAATTCCTCTGCAATACACTGGCCATCCACGGCCCTGTTATATATTATGGCTATTTTGACTCATTCCCAAAGGTTGGCCTCTTCCCCAGCAGTAATATCTGTCTGTTTGAATAGACTCAATAAGAAGTACACATGGAAGTAGCACCTCGGGGCTTTTTACCCCTCAGCCTACTCAATGGAACTACAGTGAAGAAGATACACACTCGATGTGCTCTTTTTCTCTGGAGGATATATTATCCCTTAAGATTGCCTCAAAAATATTCTGCCCAGGATGTTTCTGAGGGATTTCATGGCACTGACCATCCATCCCACCCATCCAAATCCCTATACCCTTCCTCTAGCCATTTCTGTCTTACAGGCTTTGCAGTGTGGAGCACACCAGGGAACTTGGCTTTGTTTAGCCCTGAAGGAAGGGATAATGAGGGATGAGGTGAGAATTACCTAGTGCTTCGAAATCAATGTTATTGACTGTTGAACTAGAGGAAAAGGAAAACAGCCTCACTGGTTGTGGTAGACTAGAAAGAAGGGAAGGTATGGGAGGTGGGCAGTGGAGTCTTCATAATGAGAATGGGCAGACAGCCCTGACAGAATGATTCTTATTGCAGATCAGCAGTCCTGTCTCACCGGCCCCCTCCTGCTGCTCCAGTCATTTTGCAAAACTATCTTCTAACTTGTTTATCTGAACTAAAAGAATGTTTTAGGGCATAACGAAAGAGTAAGTGCTTTTCACTCTACTGGTGAAGGCTCAATTTTTCTTTAATGTACTTTGAATTTTTCTTATCTACAATTTATTATAACTGAATTTTTTCTGAAATAATCAATTGTCTTTCTAAAAATTTTACTATAGAATATTCTCTAGACAGAATGACTTTCTTATTTCAAAATTCAATTCAATTAAATAATTCATTACCTGATATATAAAGACACAAACCATTTCTTACTAATGGCTCTCTTCCTTGCACAGAATGCAATGTCTAGCACACAAAGGAGGCTTATTAGTGTTTGCTTAAAAAAATAAACTGAAGAAAACATGTAATACATATTCTACTAAAGTAAAAAAATACACATAAACATCTCCAACATACACATCTGAGTCTTGATGGACCAGACAGTTACTATGGAGGGGAGAGGAAAGGTGAATGCCTTTCTGAACTAAAATAGCAGAACAAAAGTAATTAGAAAGAAAAGTAATAGCTAATATTGTTTCCAGAATTTACAAATTGCTTTCCTATATATCATCCTGTTGATGCTTTGTAACACTCTGTGAGGTGTAATGTGCATTTTTTTGGTTGTTGTTTTAGGGCATGTTTTATGTATGGAAAAGAAGATTTGGAGCTCTTTGGTTTGCAAAATTATTAGTTAATTTTTAAAGTTGTAAATTCAAAAGCCTAGATCTTACTTAACCTTTTAAGTTCAATTTATAATCATACTATTCTACTTATAAATCTTACAAGATTTTTACAATCATCATTAAGGGAGTTTTTATGACTTAATTAAATCCGTTTAAACATTTTAACCCACATTTATAAATCGAATATATTAAATTATTAAATAAAGTACTTTTTAAGTACTTTATCTGAAAGAAAAAACAAACCTTCACAAGTATTTAAATTATTCTTATATATTTAATAAATTAAACTTAAAATATAGGGAGTTTTAAGCTTTCTCATATAATCCAATACAATTTATAAACAGTTAAGATTCTCTAGATTTTTCATCTTAAAGTTGCAAGTCAAAATCAATTCCTTGAAATTGTCAAACTAATCTGTTAAATATGCTAAACTGCCAAATTATCTTATAAAATACAACTATATATATTACTAAATACAATTATTATCTAACACAAAAATATTAATAAAAAGGTTATTTTCCTTCATCATTTTATAATTAATTCCAAATCTTTTCAGGATTAGGGACTCCTACCCCCCAAGGAAACAATCATGCCATCTCAATCAAATTTTGTGGTGGGATTCACAAGTAATTTGAATGGATCCATCCAATGAAGCAGTTCTACTCTGTCACCTCGGGTTGCTATGAGTCGAAAATCGACTCGACAGCAACTAACAACAACAATAACATATATAGCTGGCTGAGGTTGTACATCATGCAGAGATCTCATCTGGGAGATGTAGCTGCAGACATTGAGGGTGATTTTTCTCACTTCTCCAACTATAAGATTAAACATTGTTTTTCAGTTACTATCTCATGAGCTCTAAAATTTTACGAAGGGTTTGGCTCCTAGCCTGTGTGCCCTGGATTCAAGGTATACTTAAGGGAGTTTCCAGCTACAAAGCAAAGCCCACAAAGACCACCAAGCTATAGCTAATCTTCACTGCTTCAGCTGGCATTTCAATGACTCTCTTAAAATAGTTTAACATCTTCTGAATTGAATCTGCATATCTCTTGAGGCTTTGTCTAAAGCCATGCTGAGGATATGAGGTAGATATTATATTACTATCTCAATTAGGAGATACAGAAATTAAACATCAGAAAAATTTATTTACTCACCTAAAACCTATTGCAAATTACTTTGTAAATGAAGATGATGAATTTCAAACTTAGATTCTTTCTACATCCCCCTGTGGGATGAAAAATGTGGCTGGAATCAATTCAGGGGGTGGGGAGGGCAGTGGGGAGTGGGAGGGGTGGTTGCCAGATGGTAAAGATGGAAAAGTAGTTGAGGCCTTACCATGAGGAAGAAGAATTTTGAAAAACAGAAAGCTCTTGATCAGGGAAATGCATAACCAATTCTAATTTACCTTTTTTAAAAATAAGTCTGGCCACCATGGGGAGGATAAATCTGGAGGGAAACAGCATGGGAATAGGGGAAACCTGTTAGGATGTTCCTGTGATAATACAGTGAGAGACAATGAGAATATCCACTGAGGATGGGAGACGTGGAAAGAGACAAGAGGTAGAAGAAATCATTCAGAGGTAGACTCCGCAGGATTTGTAGACCGACAGATTTCCTTAAGGGCTGGAGTGTCAAAAATGATTGCAAAGCTTTCACTCTAAATGCCTAGGAGAATAGTGGTAATAAGGATCTTGTCTGGTCGGCTTCTGTTTAAAAGAATCATAAAATCCAGCTCAAAGCAATTTATTTGGCTAGAGTCGGTGTAGAGACCATGTTAAGGGACTATCTAGAGAAACATACTTGCATTAAATATACACTTCTTCCCTGTTTGAAGTACAATGGCAACGATCCTTTTGAAACCCAGACTCACCGTATATTTTTTTTCAAACTACATCTCATTTCCAAACCTACTCCAAGGTTTCACTTGAAAGCTTTCTATCCTCTACTGAAAAGTAATGGTCTGAGAAAAACAATGCTTTCAGTCCATGCCCACCTTGATTTATTTACTTTAAAAAAAAAAAAAAAGATTTCCTATTATGCAGCCATTAAAAAGATGCTTATGAAGAATTATTAATGACACGAAAACATTGTTATGATCTAGTATTGAGAAAAAACAGGTTACAAATAATATAACTTGATCCTAGATAACTTTCACACACACATATATACACACCCACATAGGGGGGAAATGGAAAGAATACAGTGACAAGTTTATCAGCAAATGTAAAGTTTTCTAAATCTCTGTAATTATATAATTTTTATAATGAGCATGTATTACTTTTATAATACTAAAAACAGTTGAGAAATAAAATGCATGTTGGCCTATTTAAAACTGATTACCTAGTTTACTTTTCGTAATGAATTTGAAGGAGTGCAGCTTGTAAATTAATTGAGTAAACATGCAATACAAATGCAAAGGGCTCTTTTAGTTACAACAACAAGATTCATGGATTCCCCTCAGAAATCTACTTCCTCCCTCCCTAGGTCCACTGTGTTCTCTTCATACCCCATTGCCTCACTTTCCTCATCCAAACTAGGCACATTTAAAAACAAAAATAAGTCTAGATAGACCTTTTTAAAATACTTAAATAAATCTACATACACCTTTAAGTATATATATAAAGGTACACACTTTTAAAAAATAATCACTCAATAAATAAAGGATCCTACTAGTCACCTAACTTGTCATTTTAAAGAAAGACATTCCCTTGATGTTTTTTTCAGTTCAATCCTGCCTATTTTGAAACTGTTCAAATTCTTTTATGAGACTAAACAGAAAGAAAAGATCTAGCTTAAATTTGAGAAACATTTAGGACCAGACCCTCCCTGGATCAAACGTCTCTGTTTTATTGTTCATCTTTCCCCTTTAAATTCTCAATTCTCAGCTATGTTCTCCAAACCATGGTGTAATACCAATTCATTCTGGGGAGTTTAATTGCCTTGTTTAATGCACTAATAATAAGTACAGATTTTATATTTGCATTGCAAGTAGGCATCTTTCAAAAGGTGCCCATACTTCAATTAATTGTGAATGTCTTTAGAGAGTAAGCATCTATCCCCACCCCCAGCTCCAGAAAAAAGAAACAAAAAACCCTGTTGCCATCTAGTAGATTCTGACTAGATGTTACAGAGTAGAACTTCTCCATAGGGTCTTCTTGGCTATGATCTTTACAGAAGATCACCAGGCCTTTCTTCCATGGCACCACTGGATGGGTATGAACCACCAACTTTTACATTATCAGCAGATGGCAAACTACTTGTGCCACCTAGGGATCTCCAATGCCAGAAGAGGGTATAAATTTTCAGGCCTACAGGGGTTTTTCTGGGCCCTGGCCCAGAAACCTAAAACAGAGAAACTAGGATCTCAGAATGCTTAATCTAACAAGCCAGAGGAAAGCCCATAGAAGTCATAGAAATTAAAAGGGTGCAAAGTAGCACACTTTGAAGAAGGAAGCCAAAGGCCAGAGCACTAGCACTGGAACAAGGGTCAAAAGGAAGGAAGAAGTCCTTCCAAATAGGGATCTGTCCTGAGCACTGGGGCCTATGCCTGACATTTATCCCAGTATTATCAGTTACTTGCTGTAAGGCCCTGGACAATAAGCTTAATGTCTATGGTTCAGTCTCCTCACATGTAACCCAAAACCCGTTGTTGTCAAGTCGATTCTGACTCATACTTACTCAGGGTTATTGTGAAGAGTAAACGAAGTACTTTGAACTGTGCCTATACATCAAAAATACTCGATAAAAGTTAGCTATTGCTATTAGATATGCTTGAGGTATGCAGATGGGTAGGCTGTCTCAAGGGCCAGCAACAGGGAAATAAGCACTGAACCATGAATTTTCAAATACATATGTGAATCAGTAAATGGACCAAACTATATAGTCAGTTAAGATGCACTGATAATTACTGGTGATTGGAATGCAAAAGGTGTAAACAAAACAGAAGGATCAGTAATTGGAATATATGGCCTTGGTGACAGAAACAATGCCGGCGATCGCATGATAGAATTTTGCAAGACCAACAACTTCTTTACTGCAAATATCTTTTTTTCAACAACGTAAATGGTGACTATACACGTGGTCCTTGCCAGATGGAATACACAGGAATCAAATCAACTACATCTGTGGAAAGAGATGATGGAAATCTCAATATCATCAATCAGAACAAGGCCAGGGGCTGACTGTGGAACAGACCATCAATCGCTCATATGCAAGTTCAAATTGAAGCTGAATAAAATTACAGCAAGTCCACACGAGCCAAAATACAACCTTGAGTATATCCCACCTGAGTTTAGAGACCATCTCAAGAATAGATTTGATGCACTGGACTCTGATGACTGAAGACCAGATGAGTTGTGGAATGCCATCAAGTACATCATTCATGAAGAAAACAAAGGGTCTTTGAAAAGACAGAAAAGAAAGAAAAGACCAAAATGGATGTCAGAAGAGACTCTGAAACTTACTCTTGAATGTAGAGTAGCTAAAGCCAACAGAATAAATGATGAAGTAAAAGAACTGAACAGAAGATTTCAAAGAGCAACTTGAAAAGACAAAGTAAAGTATTATGATTAACTGTGCAAAGATCTAGAGTTAGAAAACCAAAAGGGAAGAACACACTTAACATTTCTCAAGTTGAAAGAAATGAAGAAAAAATTCAAATCTCGAATTGCAATACTGAAGCATTTTACGGGTAAAATGTTGAACAATGCAGGGAGCATCAAAAGAAGATGGAAGGAATACAGAGAATCACTGTACCAAAAAGAATTGGTCGATGTTCAACCATTTTAGGAGGTAGCCCTTGATCAAGAACTGATGGTACTTAAGGAAGAAGTCCAAGCTGCACTGAAGGCATGGCAAAAAACAAGCCTCCAGGAATTCAAAGAATACCAACTGAGATGTTTCAACAAAAGGATGCAGTGCCAGAGGTGCTCAGTTGTCTATGCCAAGAAATTTGGAGGATAACTGCCTGGCCAACTGACTGAAAGAGATTCATATTTGTGCCCACTCCAAAGAAAGGTGATCCAACAGAATGCAGAAATTATCAAACAATATCATTAATATCACACACAAGTAAAATTTTGCTGAAGATTATTCAAAAGCAGTTGAAGCAGTACATCAACAGGGAACCACCAGAAATTCAAGCCAGATTCAGAAGAGGACGTGGAATGAGGGATATCATTGCTGATGTCAGACGGATCTTGACTGAAAGCAGAAAATACCAGAAAGATGTTTACTTCTGTTTTATTGACTATGCAAAGGCATTCGACTATGTGGATCATAAATTGTGGAAGCAGAAGTCAAGAAATAAAACAATGTATTGCACTGGGCAAATCTGCTGCAAAAACTTCTGTAAAGTTTTAAAAAACAAAGATGTCACTTTGAGGACTAAGGTAAACCTGACCCAAGCCATGGTATTTTCAATCGCCTCATATACATGTGAAAGCTGGACAATGAATAAGGAAGACCAAAGAAGAATTGATGTCTTTGAATTATGGTGCTGGTGAAGAATATTGAATATACCATGAACTGTAAGAAAAAAACACAAGTGTTTCGGGAAAAGTACAGCCAGAAAGAATGTTCCTTAGAAACAAGGATGGTGAGACTTCATCTCACATATTTTGCACATGTTATCAGGAGGGACCAATCACTGGAGGAGGACATCATGCTTGGTAAAGTAGAGGGTCTTTGAAAAAGAGGAAGACCCTCAATGAGATGGATGACACAGTGGCTGCAACAATGAGCTCAAGCATAACAGCAGTTGTAAGGATGGCACAGGACTGGGCAATGTTTCATTCTGTTGTACATAGGGTTGCTATGTGTTAGAACAGACTCAATGGCACCTAACAACAACAACGAGCCCTAGTGATACAATTGTTAAGCACTCAACTGCTAACCCAAAGGTCAGCAGTTCAAACCAACCAGTAACTCCACAGAAGAAAGATGTGGCAGTCTGCTTCCGTAAAGATTATAGCTTTGGAAATCCTATGGGGCAGTTCTACTCTGTCCTATAGGGTCACTATAAGTTGGAATCAACTCAATGGCAATGGGTTTAGTTTTGGTTATATGGTCAACTACCAGTACTCAGTATAGGACTTTCACACATTTCCTGCTTAGTGTTGATGTTGAAGACCTGTTATAATTCATTATCTTTTCATTTGAATATTGCTAATTGAAATGGTATATTCCCAATAGCAGGGAATATGTTACAGTGATTTTCATGTTATGAGTCATGACCCCTTCTGCACTCCCTCACACCCATTAAAAAGGAATCAGTTTTAAATTGGTAGTATGAATTGCATTTCCTTAACTGTTTTTCTGATTCTAATATTTAGCAGATCTTGACCAATATTATTTTAAAAATAATAGTTTTTTTTAAAAGTTAAAAATAGAATGAAAATATCAGAATGCATAACTTTTGATAAGGGTAAGAATTTTTTGTGAAACTTGTACTGGGTTGCAATTTATTTCTTACTATGGATTAAAGTCAAAAAAGTTCGAAAAACTTTGGCACTACAGGTTACTTAGGCAAATATTACAACATAGGAGTTTCTCAAAAAACTTGTTTACTATTACTTTAATTCCACACATAGGCCATAAGACTGGGCTTCCCAATCTTGTATGACAATAAGAATTTACTAGGGTCATTTCCAGATTCCCAGGCTGCTTCCCTAAAATTCCGATGTTGGGGAAATACTGTCATAGTAGAGACATTAGTTTTCCATTAGAGAGGCAATTTGTCAAAAGCAGAATTAGCTTTTCTTGTTGTGTACCTAGGTATTGTTATTTGGTGATACCAGACCCAATCCAAAGAGGTATTCTGCAAATATGTCCAGATCCTTGAGTGACTAACATTTATTAATTCATTTACTCATTCAGCAAACATTTATTAATCATTTGCCATGTACTAGATACTGTTCAAGACGATGGGGACACAAATACATACACGATATAGTTCCTGTCCTCAAAAGATCTGAGTCCAAAAAAGAAAATAAAGCCTTGAATGTACATATATGACTCAAGTTTTGTGTAATCTACTCTTGAAAATGTTCAAATGGCAAAAGAGCAGTAAAACTGCAATGATAACCACTGTATCAAAACATGTTTATCTGATTAATAGGGATTGAATACGGAAGAGCTGATAACCAACAACCCACAGCTGAGGTGGACTCACTCTCCTGAGAGGAAAAAACAAAGTAGATACACAAAATTCAAATTATATGCAAAATTAGACCACTTCTCGCTACTTTCACTGGCTCCAGCCTGATCCAAACTATTAACATCTCTCACCTGGTCCCCCTGCTTTTACTATTGCCCCACTAAAGTCCCTTTTCACCACAGTAGCCTGAGTGATTCTGTTAAAATATTAATCAAGTCAAGTGACTCCTCTGCTCTAAATCCTCCTGGCTTCCCACATCACTACAAGGCCCTATATGATCTACTCACTTGGACATTCTCTTGCCCTTTCTCTTTTAGCCCACACTGCCTTCTTAGATATTCCTTAACATGCCAGGTACACTCCTACCTCAGGGCCTTTACGCTTTCTGTTACCTTTCCCTGCATGGCTAATCCCCTCACATCCTTCAGTTCTTTACTCAAAAGTCAACATCTTAGTGAAACCTTCACTGACCCCCTTATCTAAAACCGCAACCTCAACCCCTTCCCTGCCACACACACTTCAGATTCTCATTTCATGTTTTGCTTTTCTTGTTAGCGCTTTCACTATCTAACATACTATGTATTTTATTTAACTGTCTTGATTATTGCCTGTCTCCTTCATTAGTATATAAATTCTGTAAGGGCAGGGATTATTGTCTGTTTTATTCCACCCTGTATCTGTAGCACCTAAATCAGTGCCTAACATATAATAGGTACTCATTAAATATTTGTTTAATGATTGAAGGAAGCATGGGGCTTTGACTCCGTCCATCATTTATGAGAAAGAAGCCAAGGGAAGAAATGTTAAGGCCATATAAGTAAGACATATGCAATTTTATTATTTACTTAATTCCTTACCTTATTAAAAATAAAAAAGATTTGAGGTGTCTAGGACACACCATTTAGTTACAGTTCATTTGTCTATATTATCTATTTATGAAGGTTGTTAAAAGGTTTTAGAGTAGAACCAATCTGGTCTCAAAAGCCAGTTTCACTGGTGCTTAACAGTTGTGTGACATTAGGTAAATTATTTTTTCTCCCTAAACTTGAGTTTCCTCATCTGTAAAACAATGATAATAATAATGCTTACAGCATAGGTCACTGGGAAGTGTTTTAAGAGAATATGTGCAAAATTATTGGTGTAGTTCATGGCTCTTTCTAAGAGCTTGACAAATGGTAGCTATTATTCTGAGCACTGTTTAATTCTTTGCTAATTAACTCCCCATTTTTTTTAAAAAAAATTTTGAATTAAAAATCCTCATTAGAAACTGTAAATCCAACATATTGCATAGGCCTGAGTATTATAAACCCAGTATATTGAGTAGGCACACAGCCACTTGGAGGTTATAACATAGGGGACCAATGAAGGACTATAATACATTAATGGCATCTGGGAAGAGACAACTAACTGTTCAATTGGAGAGGGACCACCACTGACTTAAATAAGCCATAGGTATTATACAAACTGTCCACACATTCTGATTCATGACTCCAAGCCCCGTCTACAACAAATATTGTATTTATTAAAAGCTTCAGTATATGGGATGCAACATAAAATGTAGCAAAGAAGAGGTGTCCATAGCATAAGGAGACAGTTTCTGAAAGTTTCCCCTTCAATCAGTTTGTCAATAGATTTTTGAATTCCTAAAATACAAACAAGCTGTAAGAAAAACAAAGAAAATACCACATAGTTCCTGCCCTCAAGGTGCTTAAAATCTAGTTGGGGCGGGGCCGATACCAAACTATTAAAAAAGAATATCACCTAGCAATGTAAGCTAATAATGCAAATAATGACAGAAGGCAATATAAGATTTATTGCCATGAATGATGGAGAAATTGTACTCACTAAATCAAAGAAAGAATAAAGCAGTGGAGTTAGTGTAGCTAGGGTTTACTTCTTGGAAGACAGACACCCTGTACTATTTAAGAAAGTTTAGAATTTTGACAAGCATAGATGGGTACAGAAGGGACTCCAGCTGGAGGAAACAATTCTAACAGTGTCAAAAGGGTCAGGCTTGGAGAAGAGCAACTTCACCGGATAAACTGGTAGAAATGAGTGTGATGAATATCTGAATTCTAGAGTGTTTAGGCATTCAAAAAATTGTTTTAGTTTAAAATTATTGACTCTCTCCAACCCAGCTCTACAACCTGGCTGTGCAAATCCACAAGAGTACATGACTGAGTGCAAGCAGTTTGCGATTGCCAGAGCAGGTATTCAAACGCAAGCATGTGTAAACTTCAAAGTCTAGGATTTTCTTTTCTTCTTTTTCCCAAAATTATCCAGCATTAGGCTAAATAAGTAATCTGGGAAGAAGTTGACTGAGTAATAATGAGAAACCTAGGATTCAGTTCATACATTCATTTAACAAATATTTATTGAGCACCTACTACGTGCTTGGCATTGTTCTTGGCAGTAAGCAAAACAATATAAAATCCCAGCTTCCATTCTAAGGTATGTGCATGCGTGGCAGTAATGGTGAAGAGGGACACAGACATTATATATGAATATGTTTCTCATTAACTATGGATGTTTTTTCAACTGAGCTCAGTTCCCATAACTTCCTAACATGACTCTTATTTAAAGGCAACTCTAAAGACTCCCTGGTGGCATAGTGGTTAAGTGCTACGGCTGCTAACCAAAAGATGGGCCGTTCAAATGCACCAGGCACTCCTTGGAAACTCTATGGGGCAGTTCTACTCTGTCCTATAGGGCCGCTATGAGTTGGAATCAACTCAGCGGCAACAGGTTTTGGTCTCAAGCCTCACTGCTATTTGGCAGCCTCTACTTGATCAACTATGAGTTGAATTCAGTACTTACTATGTTCTAAGAATATTTCTTAGAGTGTTTACATGCCTTATCTCACGTAATTTTTATAATAGCTAAGAGCTATTATTATCCTATTTTACAGATGAAAAAAACTGAACTTCCGATAGGTTAACAAAGTTTCTCAAGCCATGCAACTCATAAATGGTCCTTTTGGAATTCCAAAACCAATGCTTTAAACCACTCTACTATACAGTTTTTTTTAAAAAGTTCTTATATTTACCTTCAAGGAATTTCAAAAATAAAAAACAATTCTTGAATCTATTGGATAGGCAGCAGGATTTAGCGGAAAGAGCACCGAGTGGGAGGTCTAGAGACCTGAGCCCTATGTTATGTCTGCTTCTGACACACTGTGGAACAGAGCAGATGGCCATTTCCTTTTTCTGTGCCTTAGTTTTCTTATCTGTGATATGAGCCTACTACTTGACTTTCATATTTCAGGGATTGTGGGTTTGTGAGTGCATGTGTGTTTGCAGCAGTAGGATGCAAGGAGAGATATAAGGAGACAGAAACAAATAATTTAGGATAATAATCAGCATAAGGATAAAATTATCTAGAAAAGCAAAAAGTATTACTTGGATATAAGTTATTATCACTAGCATCATCATAAAAATAGAACCATTTCCATAGACCAAATTATATGGATATCTAATTTAACAACTTCCTATATTCTTTTCAAAGAAGTATTTACTGTATAATACAGGCAATTTCAGATGGAAGTGGAAGTACACATCTATATAATGATCGTATTTCTCCTTTTTGTGTGAGAAGACTCAGATTAAATTGTTCTAATCATATTCTTTAAAAAGTGAAAAACCAAAGCCAAAACGATAGGAAGTTTTATCAAACTCAAACAACAATTTAAAGCTAACAAGAAACAGAAAACATAAATCATAGCCTGTGCCTTGACCTTTTCATTTCTCTCCCTCTGTAGAAAGTTCTTCTTCTAGAAACAGGTGGCAAAGTTACACAATTTCCAAAGGGGGTTAGATTGTGGTGATTGCTCTGTCAATTCTCAACAGCACTGGCTTTACCTCCCACTTACTTATATTTTACACTATTAGCTCACTATTCAGTCTTACAAGACTCCATGCTTCAACCATTCCGAACTACTCTATTTGCAGCTCTTTAAGGTGTGCTGCTTCTTAGTTCCCTGTCTTTTGTCACTCTCTCTACCCAGCATGCCTTCCTATTCCAGGTTGTTTGGGAAAACTCCATTACCTATCAGATTCAACTCAGAGGTCACTTCACAGAGAAACCTTTCTTCTTGACCAGTCCTGGTAAAGTGTGACTGCTGTTTTGCTTTATTATTATTTTTTTTTATTTTCTTTTTTCTCCTTCAATGCCCTACATAGATTGCCATCACAGCACCTGTAATACTTCAAAGTACAAATGTATTTATCTGTCTGTGTCGTCTCCTAGACTGGAAGCTTCTTGAAAGCAAGGACTGTTTACTCTAGCACAGTACATTAATCATAGTTGTCATTCAAAAAATGTTTGATAGATGAATGAATAAATGGTGACCCATGGGTCATACTCTGAAAACACACACACACACACAATCTAGTGGTTCAGATTTAAATGCCCTTGATTGCTATATAAAATATATTAAAACATACCACTCTCAAAAAATCCTTTTAGTTGTACTATATTATAAAGGTCCAATTAACAAAACAATCATTCTATAATAAAAGATTATGACATTAGTAGTACATTCTGTGCAGAAAAAAATATATATATAAGAGATGTTTCTACCTTTTGAATTGTAACCACCTTGAAAGCTTTGGGTCGCTGAAACACCAAACATATTATCATGACAAAGGTGAGAAGTTATGCACCATAAAAGAGACTTTACCAGACCAAGCAAATAAGTAATTCTGGCTACACTGAAAATAAAAACAAACATTAAAATAAAAGAAAAATACCAAGTAAGACTTTATTGCACTAACTTGTTAAACTATCAGACTAAAGTGAACTGCAAACTCTTTTGCAAACTTTGCTGTCTCAGAAAGAAAAAATAACCTTAAAAGGAAGTATACATAATCTCACATGTAATAGTGTGCATGCTTTAAGTTTTTATTGATTAATGTATCAGATGTGTGTATATCTCAGTACAGATTAGCCAAAGTACTAAGATTTTATTCTCCAAAAGTCATCTGAATTTAGTTAAGACATTGTTGTTAAAAGTCTTTTCATTCCTTTGCTAATGAATTTAAGTGTTAAAAAATTTAAAGCAAAAGCCACAAAGACAAATGTTATTAGTCAGAGTAAAAAGGGATCTCCTAAAACACAAAGCAAAGGAACTTTGAACTCAGAGTTTCCCTGCACTTCTGAAATATAACAATGAAACATCAAAACAATTGTTATCTCTTAATCTAAATTATTTATGGAGTTTTCTTTTAATAAGGCATTTTTCTCCTTTAAATAACATGAGGAGAGACAACATTTATAATTCACCGAGCTTAAAAGACAATGCATGCCATACCTATAATTTACAACAGGAGACAGTAATGGAGAAATTCAAGTTGATATTTGGGTACATTCCCTATGCTTTTAAATATCTCTGTTTCTGTTGTTTACCATGTCCATCATATGCATGGAAGAAAATTGGCTGCTGAAGTTAATTTTAAAAGTAGTAAAAAGTAAATTCTGTAGGACTCTGGAAAAGTGATCCACAGAAAGCTTCCAGGCTACAGCTGTAAAAGAATTGGTCATCAAAACATAAATACTACCTGTTTGAAATTCAAATAGAAAATAAAAAGGCTTACAAAAGAGTGAGCAGCAGGGAGTTGTGTTAATAAAACTTGTAAACACAGAAAATGAAACTTTAGTACCCAGACACATTAAAACACTCCCCTAGTAAAATACAGGTGGGAAACACTTTGCATTGACTTGTTTTTTAAAGATTCTTATTTTAGATATTAAGTCTTAACAGCTTTTTTTTCCGCAGAGACAATCACTTTTCATTTGGACTTCCTTCAGTAAGAAATACAAGCTTAAAATGTTAACAGAGGATGTAATTCACTTAAATTATGCAACTGGAATTCCACAGCTGGCCTGTCTGTCTGGCTCACTGCTGAATGAATAGTGTCAGAAAACCTTTCCAATAATAACTCCTTCGTTCCTGACAAGGGGTAAATCTCTCAAACTTAGGCTTAACTTCAGAGGCTCATTAGCCATAGCAAGTGAATGTTGGTGGGGTGACAACGCTGGAGGGAGCGGCACCCATGCAGCCGAAGCAACCAGCCCACCCAGAGCTGAGGATTTATATGATCAATATCACCAATACCCAGTGATAATCATTTGTTAGTTAATATGCACAGGACAATCAAGTATTCCCCCAGATCACATCATAATGTCATTACAGCCATTTAATTTAAACCCACGGCTCTTACAATTAAGCAGCATGCTCACAGCACTTTTAAAAAGAAAGACTTTAAATCCTAATCTAAAGCATGCTCTATAGCTTTTTACCTTCTCTGATTTCTTGATTCTGGCCTATCTAACTAATTTCACCTACCCCCCATCCCACACCACCCCCCAAGTGTGAGCATGAACCTGAATTACAAACAGTTAAACCTGAAGGTCACTTCACAGCAGCGTTCCAACATGCTCCCCTAGCGAGGCTGCACAGCAACAATAAAACAAAGCCCTTGCAACCACCTGTAATAATCTGCCTGCTCAGCCGGCAATCCGAAAAGTCCTGAAGCTACACAAGGTAGACATTTTCTGCAGCTGGCTTAACATGTACATTGTGCCCAGTTGCCGGCTCGCTTTCTCTTACCTTCACGTTAGTCCGGAGTGCACAGTAACATGCAAAGAACATTGCAGTAAATAAGGAGCATATGGACCGGTATTCAGCTTCTCAGCACAGCCCGAGCCCCACACACACGATCCTGGGCATGTGCTACTAAGGAGCATCCGTTCCCTCTGTCAGTTTGAAAATGCATTGATCTCTGCTTTCTCTGACTACAAAACGACATGTCTTGAAGGCACTGAGTGAGAGCTCAAAATCTCTTCATTGGCTATATATAGCATTGTGCCCAGTAATTTCAATTAGCCGAGAATTCAGCATCTGAAAGTTAAGACCTCAGTTGCTTTTCCTTCTAGCATTTTAACTCACTGGGTTAAAAAAATAACCGGGAGAGGGGGAATGAGCTCACCCAGGAAGGAGGGGGGAAAGGTGAAGAACTGAAATTTAACCAATGAGTTACTTATATCTCTGAAGAGCCTTGGTATTATCCTATTAGCTACTCTATAATGGGATTGCATGGGGTGGATTGTAAATGAAGAGGAAGCCCTTTTCCCTTTGGAGGTTTTATATGGGCTCTGCTCTATGTTCCAAGCTATTCTGATGCAGCACCCTGTTCGGCAAATACTACAAATCACTGCAAATACGTCTCCTGCTTCTCTGCGTGGAATAGGACCAGGACTAAAGGATCACTGTCTCACAAAGTCCCCAAAAATGTGAGCTGTGTTTCCCTGCGGTGATATGCAGTTTCATAGCTGAGAAGTACCACCTTCTCTTACTTCACTGTCTTATAGTATCTGTTACATCTTCCAGGGATATCTAAAGTTGCTAGGCTCTCTAATAAAACAATGCATCCAATTTTCCAAAACTATGCTTTATTGGTAAATGACAATCAATAATAGAGGATTGGATTGGAATGAAGACAGAGGATTCCAGGAGATAACATAACCTCAGATGCGTAGCTACTGCTGCTGAATGTAAAATGCTCAGCTGGCTCTGGAAGGGAGAGAGCAAGAGAGAAAAATAAAAGCTTCTGCCCCCATGAATCCATAAGGGAGAAAAAAAAAAACTTAATTCAAAATCATCGTCAGATCCTACTGTCTCTTGTCATTCACGTCAGGCACCGGATGCTGCAAATTAACTAAATTTTTACTGAGCCAAAAAGACAAAGTCCAATTTAGGGTTCTAAACTCTTATTTCCAGCCTTGGGAAGCCCTAATGCTCAGCTAGAATTGTAAAGCTATCTGGCGAAATGCAAGCAAAAATGAACAGTTCTCACTGCAGCAAAAATAGTGGGAGGAAAAAGAGTGGTTATGTCTTTGCCACAACGCTCACCATCAGCTTACAGCAACAGGGAAGATCAGCATAACTCACTAGAAAAAGCTGCAGTGACTTTTAGGATTTTTCTTCAACATGTTTTGCATAAACCACCTCTCGTCTGGAGCCTGCAGTGGTGCTAAGGCATTGTCAGAGTCACTGGGCATTTCTCCTGGGCAATGAGGTGAGGCAGCTTCAGGAGGAACCAATGTATTTAAAGAGAGAGAAATTAAAGGAAGAAGAAAAGCAGGATTTTCTATTTCTCTCTTAATGACAAGCGTTCAGAAAGTGTCGTCAGTTCTGACTAAATAGCTATTTTGGGCTGTCATTGTTTGTGCCTTTTTTAGGAAGGGAAAAGGCAATCTTGTCTTAAGCTGGAGATTCTTTAGCAACGTAAGAGAAGGCAGCCACTTAATTTGATTCCCAGTTCCGTCTGTCATATCAGTCTAGGTAATTATAAATTATAAGCACTTGCAACACAACTAGTGACTTCCAGGACACTAAAAAATTGACATGGATGCCCAATTCTATCATTCCACAACCTTTATGTATGGCTTTAAATGCAGAACCAAGCATTTCAGGTAATAATACTTTCTTTTCCTGAGGTCATAGGAGGTCACATCTCCTGTAGCTCTTCCCAATAAATGAACCCAAACATAGGGGGATTAAAAAATGCCTTTCTCCATTAGGAGTTCAGAGAATTAAAAAAAAAAAAAAAAAAAAAAATTCAACCTGTGAATAAATATTGTTAAAATTTTTTCCATTAGGAGCGAAAAAAAAAAAAAAAACTTTATACCCTTTTTATTATTATTTTAATAGACCCCAGGGTATCTGTGGCCCAGGAAAGACAGAGGAAAAGGGAGCACTGGAAAGTGTTATAAATGTCAGAGCAGTTCACAGGCAAGGATTAAACAAAAATTAAGTTACATTTGAAAAAACACGTAGGTTTCCCTGCCACGGCAATCAGGGAGGACGTCTACTGAGAGGGTTGCAAATACAGTTTTATTGTGTGTACATTTGCAGAAAGAATCTTAGACTTGCAGACCCACTTAAAACTCTTGCTTTCGCTTATCCATCCCACAGAACACAAATACAGACATGAACTATACCTGTAGATTTACTGCCTAATTTTCCTAATTGTACTAGGTTAGCCAACTTACTATCTCATTTTGCTGATGCAGGAAATGAGGCAGTAACTATAGTGACAATAAGGAGCCCTGGTAGAGCAATTGTTAAGCATTCAGCAGCTAACCAAATCATTGTGGTTTGAACCCACCCAGTAGCTCTGCTGGAGAAACACCTGGCTGTCCACTCCCACAAAGATTACAGCCTAGGAAACCCTTTGGGGCAGTTCTACTCTGTCACATGGGGTCGCTATGAGTTGAAATTGACTCAACGGCACCTAACAACAACAATAATGTCAGTGCTCACTAAAAAGTTAGCCTCTTATTTTTAGGCAAAGTCTTCAACAGGGCAATGTACTAGAAGAATGAGATATGCTACTATACAAGGAAATTATAACTGGTTACATATTTTTGGAGGCAGCAGAGTAAATCAAGGCTCCAACACTCACAATAGCCCTGCAAAATTCCTTCCATGTGAGACTCTTTGTTTGACCATTTATAAAACGGGGCTTTGTAAAATGGGGATAATATTTAACTCATAGTGACACTAAAATTAAAGATTAATCCCTCTATCAAGTTACAGTCTAGATGGATCAAAGATTTAACAATAAAAATTAAAACCATAGGGAATTATGCTGAGTGAAATAAGTAAATCACAAAAGGACAAATATTGTATGAGACCACTATTATAAAAATTCAAGAAAAGGTTTAATAATAGAAAAAAAAAAATCATTGATGGTTACTAGGGAGGGGAGGGTGGGGAGGAGTGAGGAGGGGAAATCACTAACCAGATAGCAGACATGTGTTAACTTTGGTAAAGGGAAAGACAGCACACAATATAGGGGAAGTCAGCACAAATTGACCAAGGTAGTCATAGAAGCTTCCTAGACACATCCAAACACCTTCAGGGACCGAGTTACTGAGGCTGAGGGCTGGGGATCATGGTCTCAAGGGACATCTAGGTCAATTAGCATAACATAGTTCATAAAGAAAATGTTCTATATCCTACTTTGGTGAGTAGCATCTAGGGTCTTAAAAGCTTGCAAGCGGCCATCTAAGATACATCTACTGATTCCATCCCAATCTGAGCAAAGGAGAATGAAGAAAACGAAAGACACAAGGAAAACATTAGTCTAAAGGACTAATGGACCCCATGAACCACAGCCTCCACCAGCCTGAGCTCAGAAGAACTAGATGGTGCCTGGCTACCACCACTGACCGCTCTGACAGGGATCACAATAGAGAATCCCAGACAGGGCAGGAGAAAAATGTAGAACAAAATCGAAACTCACAAAAAAGACCAGTCTGACAGAGACTGAAAGAACCCCCAAGATTATAGCCCCCGGAGACCCTACTAACTCCAAACTAAGCCACTCCCAGAGTCTACCTTTCAGCCAAAGATTAGACAGGACTATAGAACAACAATAACACATGTGAGAAAGGTGTTTCTTAGTTCAGTCAATTATATACTATGCCAAATGGGCAACACCTGCCCAAAAGACAAGAAGTTAGGAAGGGACAGAAAAACTGGACGAATGGACACAGGAAACCCGGGGTGGAAAGGGGGAGAGTGCTGACACATTACAGGGATTGCAACCAATGTCACAAAACAATTTGTGCATAAATTGTTGAATGAAAAACTGATTTGCGATGTAAACTTTCACCTAGAGCACAATAAAATTTAAAAAAAAAATAGAACATAAAACATATTAGAAGAAAACATAGATTTGGTTCTGGTTTTACATAACATTACAATGGAGAAGTCTAAAACCATACAAGAAAAGACAAACAACTTCTGCTTGGCTAAATTACATACAATTAAAAATGACAAATGCAAAATGAAAATATTTGCAACATATTTGGAAGGGAATTTTCTTAAATACAAAGAAATTTCATAGATCACTAAGAAAAAATGTAAAACTGAATGAAAAAATAAGCAAAGAACATACTGGCAATTCACAAAAAGGCCATAAAGCACATGAAAAATGCTCAACCTCACTCATATTCAAAGAAAAGCATATATTAGAAAATATATTTTTAATAGATACTATCAAGTACTTATGAGAATGCATTAATTGGTAAAAACTTTTTATAGGTAATTTGGAATTATCAGATATTTTTAAAGGGCACTTCTTCTTTGATGTAGCAATTCAACTTCCAGTAATTCACCCCAAGTATGTATAGTCGATCCTCATTATTCATGGATTTCCTATTTGCAAGTTCACCTACTCACTAAAATTTATGTGTAACCCCCAAATCAATACTTGCAGTACTTTCATGATCATAGACAAGTACAGAGTGGCAAAAAATGTGATTCACCTGATGCATACATTCCCAGGTGAAGTCCAACAAGGTGTCACTCTACCTCCTTGTTTCAGCTCCCATACTGTACACAAGTGTCCTTTTTACAATCTATTTAGTGCCAAGTTTTTCGCATTTTTGTGCTTTCTGTTGTTGATTTCATGCTTAAAGTGTTCCCTGGGCATAGTACTAAATTGCTGTCTAGTGTCCCTAAGCGCAAGAAGGCTGTGATGTGCCTTATGGAGAAAATACCTGTGTTAGATAAGCTTCGTTAAGGCATGAGCTATAGTGCTGCTGGCTGTTGACTTTGATGTTAATGAATCAACTATGTATATATTAAATAAGATGTCTTAAAACACACACACACACACACACGTAATACAAGATTATGTATGGATCAGTTGACAAAAATGTTGTTACTAGAGGCTCACAGGAACCAAATCCTGTATTTTTCCTAGTAGCAGTGGTCCAGTATTAATTAGCTAATTCAGTATTTGAGGCAACTTTATAGACCATAACTTTATAGACCAAATAACAAAAATCAACTGTATGTGTGTGTGCATCTTTCGTAGATTTGCTTGCATTTTGTTTTGTCTTCTTTTGTTTAGACAGGACAGATTAAACATGTTTAAATGTTAAGGATCCACTAGGTTGCTCCCCAGGCCAGTTAAATCAGAACCTCTAAGGGTAGGATCCTGATATCAATATTTTATAAAGTTCATCAAGTGATTCCAATGTGCAGCTAGTGCTGAGAAATACTTTGTTAGAGCAGAGGTCAGCAAACTTATTTTGCAAAGGGCCGGAGGGTAAACATTTTCAACTTGCCGTCTATGTGATCTCTGTCACAACTACTCAACTCTGCCCTTGTATGAAAGCAGCCATAGACTTTATGTAAATGTATTCCAGTAGAACTTTATTTAAAAACATTAAAATTTGAATTTCACGTAATAGTATGTGTCAGCAATATTATTCTTCTTTTGATTTTTCCCAACCATTTTGAAATGTAAAAAATAATTCTTAGCTTGTGGTTTGCCACCCTCTGTTCTAGAGTTTAGAGCACTGGGTCTCAAACTATGATATTTAGGGTAGCAGCATCAGCATAAGCTAGTAATATGTTAGAAATGGGCTCAGGAATCTGTGTTAACAAACCCTCCAAGTGATTTACACGTAACCTAAGGTTTGAGAACCACTGTCCTAAAGGACGAGAGAAAAATTGATAGCTAAGCTCCCAAAAAAGTAAAAACAGATGAACTCCAGAGCACAGCTAGAAGAATTACCCTTAGAGAGGGGAGAAATAGAGAAAATAAAGAGAGATAATTACAAGTGCAAATGAGATACTTCTAGGGTGGAGTCTAAAGATTCTGAGATGGATACCAGTTAAACAAGGGTCCACATAACACCCTAGAACCTAGAAACTGTAAGAGCTGTTACAAACTCTCACAGATTTCAGATCTTTGAGTAAAATAAAAATAAAATAACTGGGTTCAAATTTCATTTCTACCACTTGCCAGCTTTGTGATCTTATGCAAATTACATAACCTCTCTGTGCCACAGACTATTCCTCTATAAAATGAAGATAGAAAAACTGACTTTACAGAGATATTGTAAGGATTATATCAATAAGGTGTGCAAACTACTTGGTCTAGTACCTAGTATCTAGCGAATTTAATCAGCGGTAGTTTTTAGTATAGAGAAGACTGAAATCCTAGAAGCGGAAAAGTAAAAAGAGGCTATCATTCCTCCTGATTAACTTCTAAATACCTAGAAGATTCTCTGCAGGGTTATAGACCATCCAGGACTTGGCTAGGATTTCCAATCAGCCTTAAAAGGGATTCTCAGGAAGTTTGGCGATCTCATTATAACCCCTGTATCAATTTAATGTCATTGCAATCACTTATATTCTTCTTGGAGTTTTGCTGAGATAATAATAACTAATTTACAAACTAGAAAGCATTTTCATATAATTCAGAACTGAAGATTTTTCACCAAAGTATTCCTAAAGGCAGATGAGAATGCATTTAATCCCCTGGAGGTGAGAGGGCAAAAGGGTAATGTCTTCAATGTCTCATTTCTTATCTTAAAGATTCATATAAATGTTAAATTCAAGTCAACAATACATCTGTATTTGTTATGTTTTATATTACCTACCAAAACCTAAATTTAATACTCTAAGAAGATGGTGCAATGTTTATCCCAAGGCTTTGAGGACCTTCTGACACACACACTACTATGTATGCCTAGGGGTACTCATGCCTCAGTTCATGAAGGAGAAATCTATCCCATTTGATTCTTGATTCTTGCATCAGCCCTGGAGACATTGTCATCACTGTCTTGTATCCAGTGAAGAAAAGGGGCCCAGTGATTAAATGAATTGTTCAAATTTATACAGCAGTTGGAGGTAGAACTCAATACTAGTTCTTCTAATTTCAAAGCTCAGAGCAAATTTCTCTAGACCCTGCTCCTAGACAGTAATTCTTAACTCTGTCAGCTATTTTTGTATATAATACTCCCTTTATATACAAATATTTTGTCATATCCATTTAGTATCATGACAAAATAGATAATATAACCTATTTTTACATATAATTTAAAAATTCAACATTGGACAACATAAAGGAGAAATAAATAAAATTGTTGAAATTAAATAAAGTGCATTTCAATGAAAATGCTCAAACAAAACTCCACTAATGGCATAATTAAATGATTTTACCCATCTATGTATACAGCACAGGTATTTAAATTGGCTACTCAAAAATCACAGGTAGCACTGCTATCAGTGACATCATGTTCTGAACTGAAAGTTCTGATCAGTGACATCATGTTCTGAACTGATGAAAGCCCTTGGTAAAGTTCTGAGAAAAACAATGAACAAATCTATATGATACAGAAGTCGCATTCTTAAAAAATTCAGTGTATATTAAGCTTATGCAGAAGATACTTTGTATTAAATAAGTAAAATGGAGCTAGATTCTAAGCAAGTTAGATTCTAGGCTCGGGTGATTTAGTTTCGGTTTCCCATCTAAATGAATGCCCAATGAGATATTTTAAAAGCACAGGATGAGGAGCAATTATTTTGTGCAAGATTGTCTCATGCAGGCTATTTAGCAACCCTGACCTCCCTCCAGCCCCTCTCTACTAATAGTCATTAGTGACCACCCCATCTTGCTGTTGTAACCAAAAATCACTCTCACAAATTTCTGAACTTTCAATAGTGCACCCCCATAGGAGACGGCACTGTCCCTATTGAACATCGTTTGAATGTACAGCCTCAAAGCAGATGTAGATGTAGGAATACATAGTTGCAAAGATCCCTTTAAATTCTCCACAATTCCTGAAGACTCTGTATAGTCCTAAAGAGCGTCTACATATACTCCAGAGTGTAAAAAGCCTACTCTTCCGGATTTTTGGGGAAAGAGAAAAATGTAAGAATGCTGGCCTTCTGATCAATCACAGATTCTAAATTACAGGACCAAAAAAACCATGGGATAAACATATTTTTCTCAATGGGCAAAAAACAAGGATTTGGGGAGTGACTATTTCAAAATTCTGTCATTTCTTAAAGATCAGATCTTTTTTTTTATGAGATCTTCCCTGATGACACCAGCCCACACAGACTCCTTTTTGTGAATGTCTATAGCATGTATTGTCTGTACTGCCCAATTTAGTACTTGATTATACACTGCCTTGCATTGTTCCCTCATTGCCTTCTGTGCCTAAAATTCATCTCTTTAACCCCATTTTAAGCTTTTCCAAAGCAAAGGACATATGAGAGCTGAAATATAGTTTCCTTGGGCACATATTATTGCTTAATCATTTTTCATTAACTGATAGATTAATTAACAGTTGAAAATAAAGACACAGAAAACCTCAGTGGGGCCCTACTACTGCCAGATATCCTACCTCATTTATCTGAACAACCTCCTCCTTACTCTTTCCAAAGGTGATTTAAAGCCTTCTTCACTCTCCTTGAACTTCGAACATTCCTCTATCCCTATTTCTCTTAACAAATGACTTGGACTTCTATCTCACAGAGAAAATAAAAATCATCAAATAGAAAGCCCTCAAATTCTGCCACCAAATAAATTAAAAATAATCTGTGGCTGCCCTTACTCTCTCTTTGTTCCTCCTGTTACAAAGGGGGCGTCACCCTTCCTACCTAAGGCCATTGCCTCCACATGCATTCTGTGTCCCAACATTCCCAACAAGACAAGAGCTCCAGCAAATAAATGTCTGCCTCATCAGTTCTTCAACCCTTCTCTTTACTTGATCCTCCTCATGACAACCTACACATGCTCAAGCATCTCCCATGTTAAAAAAATAAAAGTAAAAACTTCAACCCCAATCACATTCCCATATCAAGCTTTCTCCTTCCTTCACAGCTCTTCCTTTACGCACAACCTCACTGACTCTGACTCCTTGACACAATGGCTTAGGTTTCCATCACTCCAAAATACAGGAAAGAAAGAAAATACCAAAATGGATATCAGAAGAGACTCTGAAACTTGCTCTTGAATGTCAAGTAGCTAAAGTGAATGGTACAAATGATGAAGTAAAAGAGCTGCACAGGAGATTTCAAAGGGCAGCTTGAGAAGACAAAGTAAAGTATGATAGTGACATGTGAAAAGACCTGGAGCAGAAAATCAAAAGGAAAGAACACACTCAGCATTTCTCAAGCTGAAAGAACTGAAGAAAAAATTTAAGCCTCAAGTGGCAATACTGAAGGATTCTATGGGCAAAATACTGAACAATGCAGGAAGCATAAAAAGAAGATAGAAGAAATACACAGAGCCACTGTACCAAAAAGAATTGGTCGACATTCAATCATTTCAAGCGGTAGCATAGGATCAAGAACTGATGGTACTGAAAGAAGTCCAAGCTGTACTGAAGACGTTAGTGAAAAACAAGGCTCCAGGAACTGACGGAATACCAAATGAGATGTTTAAACAAATCGGTGCAGCACTACAAGTGCTCAGTTATCTATGCCAAGAAATTTGGAGGACAGCTACCTAGCCAACTGACTTGAAGAAATCCATATTTATGCCTATTCCAAAGAAAGGTGATCCAACCGAATGTGGAAATTATGGAGCAATAACATTAATATCACATAAAAATAAAACTTTGCTGAAGATCATTCAAAAGTGGTTGGAGCAGTACATCAACAGGGAACTGCCAGAAACTCAAGCCAGATTCAGAAGAGTACATGGAACCAGGGATATCATTGCTAATGTCAGATGGATCCTGGCTTGAAGCAGAGAATACCAGAAAGATGTTTACCTGTGTTTTATTAACCATTCAAAGGCATTTGACTGTGTGGATCATAACAAATTATGGATAACATTACAAAGAATGAAAATTCCAGAACACTTAATTGTGCTCATGAGGAACCTGTACATAGATCAAGAGACAGTTGTTCAAACAGAACAAGGGGATACTGCATGGTTTAAAGTCAAGAAAATTGTGTGTCATGGTTGTATCCTTTCACCATACTTATTCAATTTGTATGTTGAGCAAATAATCTGAGAAACTGGACTATATGAAGAAGAACAGGGCATTAGGATTAGAGGAAGACTCATTAACAACCTGCGTTATGCAGATGACACAACCTTGCTTGCTGAAAGTGAAGGAGACTTGAAGCATTTATTGATGAAGATCAGGGACTACAGCCTTCAGTATGGATTATACCTCAACATAAAGAAAACAAAAATCCTCACAAATGGACCAATAAGTAACATCACGATAAATGGAGAAAAGATTGAAGTTGTCAAGGACTTCATTTTACTTGGATCCACAATCAATATCCATCGAAGCATCAGTCAAGAAATCAAAAGACACTTTGCATTGGGCAAATCTGTTGCAAAAGACTTCTTTAAAGTGTTAAAAAGCAAAGAGGTCACTTTAAGGACTAAGGTGCACCTGACACAAGCCATGGTATTTTCAATTGCATCATATGCATGTGGAAGCTGGACAATGAATAAGGAAGACCAAAGAAGAATTGACATCTTTGAATTGTGGTGCTAGCAAAAAATATTGAATATACCACGGACTGCCAAAAGAACAAACAAATCTCTCTTGGAAGAAGTACAGCCAGAATTCTCCTCAGAAGCATGGATGATGAGACTTTGTCTCACATACTTTGGACATATTATCAGGAAGGATCAGTCCCTGGAGAAGGACATCATGCTTGGTAAAGTAGAAGGTCTGTGAGAAAGAGGAAGACCCTCAAGGAGATGGACTGACACAGTGGCTACAACAATGAGCTCAAGCATAACAAAGATCATGAGGATGGCGCAGGACTGGGCAGTGTTTCATTCTGTTGTTCATAGGGTCGCTATGAGTCAGAACCAACTCAAAGGCACCTAACAATATCAGCACATCACAAGCAGTGTTTCACTAATCCAATAGTCACATCTCTCTCTTTGCTACCAGAGCCACTATCAGACCTCTCAGTAGATTCCAAACAGGTGAGCAATCCCTTCTCTTGAAAAACTCTGACCCTTGGCTTCTGCTCTCATATTGTCTTTTCACTGCAGTATTTCAGTCTCTTTCCTGTCTCTTCCCTCAGTCACAGATTTTATATGCCCAAATTCCACAAGATTCTGACGTAGATCGTGGTTTGTTTTTTTTTTTTTAATTCTATACCTTTCCCTAGATTTTCTCCGTCATTCTCATGATATCCATGACTACTCCCATGACACTGACTTCCAAATATCTTTCTCTAACCTACACCCCTTCTCTGAGCTCCTGGACCATTTATCCAACTGCTTGCTGAACATCTCCTCTTGAATATATTACTAACATCTCAAACTCATTATGGCAAAACTAAGGTTTGAATTTCTGCTCGAAACTTCCTCCTTCTCCATTTTTCCCATTTTAGTGAATAGTACTTGCATCCATCCAGTTTCGTAAGTCAGAAAACTAGCAGTTATCTTTGACAACTCTTTTTCTATATCCCAGCAACCAACCAATTATCAAGTTCTATAAATTCTCCTAAATATTTCTTTAATCTGTAATGTTTTCTCCATCTCCACAGTAGTCTCTTGTATTCTCACATCTCACATTCTCACATACATTCTTGCCTCACTCTAATCCATTTTTCACCTAGAACTCTGAAAGTGATCTTTTCTAAACATAAATATGAACCATATCACTCCTCATCACTCCCAAGTTTTGCTACCTTCCCAGTGCTGTTTAAATAATTAAGAGGGTCTTCAAAGCCCTGCATAGTATGAACCTTGCCTGATTTGGAACCAGTTTCTATTTCATATTCCATGCTCTAGTCACACTGAAATTGTTTTCATTCCTAGAAAGTATCATGCTCCTATCTAACACAGCACCCTCCTACCAACTTTTCCATAAGTCTAGAATAGTGGTTTTCAACCAGGGGTGACTTCGCCCCCCCTAGGGGGAATTTGGCAATGTCTGGAGATACTTTTGGTTGTCATAACTGGTGGGTGGGGTGTTACTGGTATGTAGTGGGTACAGAAGTCAGCAATGCTGCTAAACATCCTACAATACACAGGAGAGCTCTCCACGACAAAGAATTATCCAATACAAAATGTCAATAATGTTGAGGTTAAGAAAGCCTGGTCTGGTCTGGAATGCTTTCTCTTTTATCCCTACCCCACGTGACCCCTTTGTCTAGCTCAAAAATTCTAATCCATCCAGTCTCAGCTTTGATAGGCTATCATCAGAGGGAGCCTTCCTGACCCTTGCCTCTAGGTCAGGTCCATCTACTATATGTGTTTACCACATTTTTCTTCATTTTTGTAGATTTTATTATAATGTAGAATTAGCTACTTATTCAGTTAATGTTTGCTTCCTTGCCAGGTTTTAAGCTCCATGAAAACAGATACTCTTTTAATACAATATTCTTATCACCGACCAGCACACTCAAAATATTTATGAAATGAGCAAATGAATGAATGAATGAAGCTACTGTATAAAGAAAATGAATTTTGGGCTTAAAATTCTATGTAGGAGTTTCTCATTTTGCCATTACCATATGTATCATTGATCAAGTCCCTTAAACTTTCTTTTGACTTCATTTTAAAATATGTAAAATAGTAATTTCTTCACAGAAGAGAATAGCCTAAACATACATATCTTTTCACTTAATGATTTTACTTTTAGAAATTTATGATACAGAAATTATTAAGAATATGTGCAGAGATTTAACTATGTGGAATTTTATTATCTGTTAAATAAACCAACAGAATATTACATATCTTTTAAAATATAATGCAGTATATTTGATAAGAAAGATATGTATAATATGAATATGTGTGATGTAATTTTTAGAAAATTACTGTCTATTTCTGTATACATATTTTATACACATGTAAACACATGGAAAAATATCTAAATAGCAAAATATTGGCAGTATTACAATGATGTGATTATTGTACGATTAACATTTTTCCTTTTGAGTTTTTGAATTTCCTAGTTTTTTTAACAATGACCATAACTTTTGAGATTAAAAAAAGGCAAAAATGGGGGTAAAAAAATACTTTATAAGCTGTAAAGGGACTATAAGGAGTTGCTATAAAGAGCAAAATATGTCTTGCCTTTTAGGGGTTTTCAAATTATTTACAAAAATAGGATACAGATCTAGAAAACTGTTACATAAGAAAAAAAAGCAAGAGCAGGATCATGATCGAGCACTTAGTGAGCACTTGCTACATTCCAGACTTTCGGTGCATTTATTTATAAAGTCTGCAAAACAATATCATTAAGCAGATTTCATCATGCATATTTAACAGGTAAAAAACTAAAATTCCTGGGGGTTAAAAAAAATTGCCTAAGTTTACACAGGGGAAAAGCATGATAGAAATCAAATTCAAACTCAAGCCTGGCTTCAAACTCCATGTTCTTTCCACTAGGTACTTACGAGAGATACATGGAAGCCAGAGAAAGAGTTACGTGGGAGTGAGAGGGTAAAGGAGGGGTTCACAGAGAAGTTAACATCTCCACTAGCTCTGGAAAATTACTAGGAGTTTAATAAGCAAAGATGGAGGAGAAAAAAATGAGGACAAATGTATTTGTTCAGGGAACACCGTGAGCAAAAGTGGCGAGGAAAATGGATAGTTCATGGAATTTGTCTGAGATTGGTAAGCAGGCTGGTTTGGCTAGAGTAGGTTAGAAACAGAAATTTCAATTAATCAACGGAGGGACTTGAAATTTATTTTATACGACTTAGCAACAAAAACAAAAGTGATGTTAGAGTATTAGAAAATAAATAATATCATGACATACTAGAAATATGAGTTTTAAAAGTGCAGTGAATGATGCATGACAGATTGTGCTGTCTTTGTGTTCTTAGAAACTGAATTACTTAGAGATAGAAGGGGTCTTGGAGATCATCTGGTAGAAACCCCTCAATTTACTGATGAGAAAACTATGGCGCAGGTAAGTGAAATTAGTTGTCCAAAGTCATAAAACTGGACTGAAATCCAGGTCTACTGAGTCCCAGTTCAATGCTCCATTCCAAGAAAAGGAAGCACCAAGCAGCATGTGTTTTTGCTAACAGCCTTGTGAGATTTGCATTATGATCACTATTTTACACCAGCAGTTACCAAGGTTCACAGAAATTAAGTTATTTGTACAAGGTTAAAGAACTAAAGCTTATCTCACCTCAGAACCTATGACCTTATGAACAAAGATATTGCCTTTTCTACCATGTCCCCATAGTATCTGCTACAGAGTTTACAGATACCCAACATAAATTCATTATTCTCGGTAAAGATCCTACACATAGCCATTATTCATTATTCTCGGTAAAGATCCTATATGCAGATTTTACGGATATAAGGCACTAAGGGACTAGAGCAGAGAAAATAATTTAGAAGTCATAAATTATCCATTTCATTACATATCAATTCTAAACACAACTTGCTTTTCCTAAGAGTTTTGTCTTGATTGTAGATCACCGGCTGCTACTAATAAATTAATTTTTTAGATTTTGAAAGTCTTACATTTCACACCAAAGAAACAAATTTAGCCAACAGATCCCTATGCATAATATTTCTTTTTTGTAAAAGCATACAGATTTACCTAAAATCCTAAAAAATTAGACTTTAAAACTAGAATATAATCAAACCAAAGTTCACAAACACGTTAAGTCTTCTTCCTCTGGCAAACGCACTTGAAAGAGGTGCAATATTCCATCGTATGTAAGAGAGTTTGCTTAACGAGCAATTCATCTAAAATGTAAGTCCTGTGTGTATGAGGTGTGTGTGTGTGTGTGTATCTCTTGAAGTACCCCCCCAAAAAAATTATACATATTCAAAATAATAGTTGAATGGAAGATTTGTAAACAAATAGGCTAAAATTTCCTTCAAGTTTTCCAAAGGAGATATAGGTTATAACACAAGATATAAAACAATGCAATTATCTACAAATGATGCAAATTTGATACCTATTACAATGCAAAATTACATTGGAAGTGATCTTAGACAATTTGGATAAAGTGCCCTTAAAATGCTTCAAAGATATCATAATGAGCAAGCAATTCAATATGAATCTACAAAAGAACAAAGGCTGAACCATATATGACAATAGAAGTCTGACCCACAACCTCTGCAGCAACTTGGTCAACAACTGAACAAATTTTTGCCCCCCTTCTAGCTCAGGACCAGAGAAAGTCAATATGCTCCCCACACCAATTAGAAAGGATGCCCCACTTCTAGTTAGCTCTTCTCCAGCTTCTCCATGTCAACAACCTTCAATCAGAACACACCTGAAGCTGTCTTTTTTTTTTTTACTATGAAGCTTTTCTACTTCCCTGCCTGCCTAAGAATCTTTGCCAAATGCAAGTGATGGTGGCTGACTCCCTTGCTATAGCAAGCTCTGAATAAATAGCCTCTGCTTGTTCTCATTTGGATGGTCTTTATTTCCACAATTATTTGCAGAAAGTAGGGATTAGTTTTATGTATGATGACCATTTGTCCCAATTTACCAAGGTCAATGCCATTTTTTGCTTATTGTCCCAGTGTAATTAATAGCACCCTCCTTTACTCTCGAAAGTATTCTTGTTTGGACAACAAATTGTAAAGGTGCCCTGATTTTTGTTTTTTGCAGTATCTCAATGGTGCAAAAAGTTAATGCACTCTGTGGCTAACTGAAGGTTGGAAGTCCAAGTGCACCCAGAGGTGCCTCAGAAGAAAGGCCTGGCAATCTAATTCTGAAAAATCAGCCACTGAAAACCCTATGGACAACAGTTCCACACTGACACACATGGGATTGCCATGAGTTAAAGTCAATTCAACAACAACTGGTTTTAAGCAAATTGTTCATTAGATAAAAAGATTAACAGGCAAACTGGTGTTAGGTAACTTGACCTAACGCAATGCTGGGTGACAATAAAAAGTGGTTTAAGACTTTAGATAACTAACTTACTCTCTGATGATAAAATCAACTGGCAAGTTAGGGGGAGGGGAATGTCCTACCTATTGTATCAGGGTTCCTTGATGGAATTTCCAGCTTTAGTAAATGGGAAATAAGATTTTAAGAGGTGTCCTCTTTTCCCCTCTAGGCTTTCCTGCCACCCTTGCAGGATGATGCAAGAGTTGTCATGGCAAATATTTCTCCCACACTGCTGGAAGACCTTCCCATAGCAGGCTAACTTCTGTTCTGTTTCCATTTTCCGTTCTCTCTACGACTGAAAGTAAGTCACCTTCAGTCTAGATTTCAGAGTATAGCCTTCTCTCTGGCTTCTTTCCTTTGAAAGCAATTTGCTGTCTGCCTGCTTTTCTGTAACCTGCAATGCATGTCTAGAGATGAGCGCTAATGGCAGGGATGCAGAATAATGGGGTAAACAGGAGACATCACCAAAAGAAGCAAAGGCAGAGACGGAATTAGTCACACTGAAAGTAAGAATGCTCAGTTTGCTGATCTTGAATGTTGTTTTAAAATGAAACTATGAAATTTTGTAATCTTAATGCCTAGTTTACATAAATGCATGTCTTCATCCTAAAGAGTGGCACATTTTAAGGTAAAGTGATATAGTTCAAGGGCTTCCAAGTCAGAAACATGTAGGCTTAAATTTATAAGACCCAGGATGGTGGGGAGCCATTTCTCCTTTGCCGACAACCATAAACCCAGCCTAGAACTTAGCAGGTACAAAATACATATTTGTTGCCTTAGCCTGATTGACTTGGAATCAACAGTTACAAGTACTGTATCTTGGGTAAGTTATTGAATCTGTGTGAGCCTTAATGTCCCCATTAAAATTAAACCACTCCATGGGGCTACGGTGAAATTTAAATAAAACAGGGTATGGAAATTACCTAGCAAATTCCTGGCTTGTAGTACACATTTGATAAAGTTATTCTACTGTTAATTTTGCTATTGTTACTCAAGAGGTCATGTTTAGGGCGGAAATACTGAATAGATCTATCAGTAAATGCTCCCAAAGAATACATTCTGATTATTTACACTTGCTTGAATCTCAAATTAGACTATAACCTGCTTAACTGTCACTCACATTTATGCATTCTTAAGGTTTGGAGCATCTGCACTGTGCTAAGAATATTCTTGAGCTCTGCTAGATTTCATACTGCTTTTTCAATGTTCTAACAACTCCTAATTCTGAGAAGATTAATAAAAAAAATCATTTGGCTGTCTGTGGGTGTTGCCTAATTCTAAGCCCTAGTCAGAGCAAATATGGCTATTTCAGTCTCATTACTAGAAAAGTAAAATAAGGATCTTTTGAAAATAGATATAAAACAGATCTCATATTCCTCCTAACTTATACAGCGACAAAAAACCTGAATGACAAATAGACTTCCTGAAAGAGGGAGGCTATTTTAATAAATTCATGCATATATGAGCACACACTATAAATACATCTATATACATTCATTAACAAAGATTTATTGAGCACCTACTAAGTGCTACTTGTACCAGATACTGTAGCAGGCATTGACTATACAGTGGTAAATAAAACAGACATCTCTTCTTCATGGAATCAGTTTCTTTGTTTCTTTCTTGCTCTCTCCCAATACTCATAACACACACACATTTCCTACCAGCCCATATGCTGACATATATATGTACGTATCAAAAAACCAAAACCAAAACTATTGTCGAGTTGATTCCGACTCCTAATGCCCCTATAGGACAGAGTAGAACTGCCCCATAGGGTTTCCAAGAGTGCAAATGTTTGCAGAAGCAGGTTGCCACATTTTTCACCCACAGAGCGGCTAGTGGGTTCGAACTGGCAACATTTTGGTTAACAGCCAAGCGCTTTAACTACTGTGTCACCAGGGTTCCTGTAAGTATGTATAAGTACACATGTACCCCCAAAGCCTGACCTATTCAACAAGAATTCCCAGGAAAGTTTAGGAGAAAAAAATACAAAACTAAACTGCATATTTATGAAAGAAAAGATGGGACATTATAGCATTACATGTTTAATTATTTACTTTAAATCTATTTTTACCTTTCTTTTTTCCAGATAGTATTTAAGACAGACTTTAGATGACAATTAGTTCTTCATTTCAGTTTGGGCCGAGGAGGCTGAAGGACAGCTAGGTCAGGAATATGGCTTGCTAGTCAGTTCATCTTTGCCAGAAGCTCTTATGTATTAAGCCTTGTATACACTTTGAGGAAATAGTGGACACTGAAAACTGTGCTTCTATTCACACCACAAGTCTCCATACCACTTAAAAGGTCTTACACATGGGGTTGCCATGAGTCGGAATTGACTCAACAGCAACAGGTTTGGTTTTCTTTTTCTTTTTTTTTTTAAACTACGTGCTAGGAACCATGCTGAACAGTTTAAGCATCATCTCTAATCCTTCCAATAACCCTATGAGGTGAGAATTATCTCCACTTTACAGATGAGAAATTAAGTTTTCATGACCTCAAACTCATGATATATAGCCCTAAGAATCTGAATTTCATAATTCAGAGAGCACACACAAGTTCATAATGCAGTTGTGAGGAGTAAATAAAATAGTAAACACTCAGTATATGTTGGTAAACAAGGTACCCCTCCCCAAAAAACAAAACCAGTTGCCCTTGAGTCGATTTCGACTCATAGGTTACTCCATGCGTTCCAGAGTAGAACTGTGTTCCACAGTGTTTTCAAGGTTGTGACCTTTCAGAAACACAATGCCAGGGCTTTCTTTTGAGGCACCTCTGGATGGGTTCAAACCACCAATCTTTCAGTTAGTAGTTGAGCCCTTAACCATTTGTGCCACCCAGGGACTCCACAGGTCCTTGTTAATTATTACAAAAAGGAGCATAAACAGAAATAAAATGTTTGATTTGCTCATTATTCTTCCCTGTTATAAATACTAACTGTCATGGATTGAATTGTACCCCCCCAAAATATCCGTCAACTTGGCTAGGCCATGATTCCCAGTATTGTATGATTGTCCACCATTTTGTTATCTGATGTGATTTTCCTATGTGTTATAAATCCTCTCTATGATGTCGATGAGATGGGATTAGCAGCAGTTATGTTAAAGAGGCAGAACTCAATCTACAAGATTAGGTTGTGTCACAAGCCAGTCTCTTTTGAGATATACAAGACAGAAGTGAGCAGAGAGACATGGGGACCTTGTACCACCAAGAAACATGAGCCAGGAGAATAGCATGTCCTTTGGACTCGGAGTCCCTGTGCTGAGAAGCTCCTCAACTGGGTAAAATTGATGACAAGGACCTTAGAGCCGATAGAGAGAGAAAGCATTCCCCTGGAGGTGATGCCCTGAATTTGGACATCTAGCCTACTAGACTGTGAGAGAAAAAACTTCTGTTTGTTGAAGCCAACCACTTGTGATATTTCTGTTATAGCAGCACTAGATAACCAAGACACTAACTAACCAGAATTCACTTTTTAGCTATACATATGTCCTCACATACGGGAGTATAGCTTTGAAAGATATGTATATCATATATTCATAATGATCTGTGATATTTTAGTTGGATATCCAGGGCTTCATAAAGGATATGCACAAATACATGTGGCTCATTTTAAAGAATAGATAAATCTACACAGAGCATTCTGAAATGTATATAGTCGATAAATTAATATATATCAAAATCTACTTTCTTATGACATTTAAAACTTTATAAGTTAAGAATTAGTGCTCTGTCTCTTGAAAATGCATGACTGAGCTTCACCTATTGGGAAACCAGTCATTGAAGGTGTGGATTTAGGAAACCTCATAATTATAAATTTTCTCTTGAGTGTTCTTTGCCCATAGGTGGTAACCTTAAAAAGTTTGTAATGTGCCCTTTGGAATAAACAATTTAACAATTAAATGCTTTTCCTCTTCTCTCAGGGTAGCAGTCTAATTATGCTTACTTCATCCCCAATGTATATTTTATCAGCCATTAAGTATCCAGAAAAATCTGAGAGGTAAAATAAGTCTCCAGCTTTAATGGGCCCATTAGCATGACCCATTTCTTAGTCCTTAAGATTAGAAACAGACATTTAATTCCAAATTCCACCAACAGTGAATGTAAAATGCATTGGACATAAAGTCAGGGATTTGTGGCTAGGCCTCTGTCATGGATTGAATTGTGTCTTCCAAAAATATGTGTCAACTTGGCTAGGCCATGATTCCCAGTATTGTGTGATTGTCCATGATTTTGTCATCTGATGGGATTTTTCTATGTGTTATGAATCCTACATCTATGATGTTAGTAAGGCAGGATTAGAGGCAGTTATGTTAATGAGGCAGGACTCAGTCTACAAGATTAGGTAGTGTTTTAAACCAATCTCTTTTGAGATATGAGAGAGAGAAGTAAGCAGAGAGACAGGGGAACCTCATACCACCAAGAAACAAGAGCCAGGAGAATAAGCATGTCCTTTGGACCCAGGATCCCTGCACTGAGAAGCTCCTCAACTGGGGAAGATTGATGACAAGGACCTTCCACCAGAGCTGACAGAGAAAGCCTTCTCCTGGAACTGACACCCTGCATTCGGACTTCTAGCCTCCTAAACTGTGAGAGAATAAATTTCTCTTTGTTAAAGCCATCCACTTGTGGTATTTCTGTTATAGCAGAACTAGACAACTAAGACAGCCTCTATCTCCAATTTCTTTAGACTCAGATGTAAAATAGAGGAAGGAGAGGAGGTAACAATGTAGATAGGATAATTTTTAAGGTCCTTATCAAGCACAAGCTTTTATGTGGATATGTGAACAGTTCTAGAACCACATGGCTGAAAGGGTGCATTGTGGCTTCTGTAATCTATCCCTACAACCTGAAACCAATCTAGATCTAAAAGCAACTTTCTCACTTACCTTTCAACCTAATGTAAATGTTAAAGCCAATAGTCTCCATGGCCTTCCGTGAGCTGAGCTTTCTTACTCTTTTCAGCTTTATTTCCCACCAATCTCCAAAAATGCTTTCAGTTCTAGGAGGTTAATCTCCTTACTTTATTCATTCCACTTTGTAAATTGAGTCTCATAAAATCCTACCTACCTTTTCATCTCTCCTGACACTACCTTAGCTTAGAACTTCATCGTCTCTTACCTGAACCATTATAATAATATCAAAGTAATTTTCCTGGCTGTAGGCTCACACCTAGCTGTACATCTTTTACTTTGTCTCTACTATTATCTCTTTAAAGAAATAAATATGCTTATGTCATTTCCTGAGGCAAGGGTTGGGGGATTCTTTAGTTCCCTGCTCCAGTCAGATAAGATCCTAATGCTTTCTAGGCCAATGATTATTACAGCCCACCCCCCACCCCCCAACCCCTCACACACACACACACACACACACACACACACACACACACACACACACACACACTATTACTTCTCCAGTCATATCTTCTGCTAAAGACTCAATGCCACAGTCATACTTGAAGTTCTCCGGATACACAATCAATTCTCCTATTTTCTCAGTTTTCCATATGCAGCTGTCTCTGTTTATAATACCCTCTGTGATGGTTAATGTTACATGTCAGCTTGGCTAGACTATCATCTCAGTGGTTTGGTAGACACTATGTATCACCTACCATTTTGCGAGCAGCTGATCAGTTAGGAGTTTCCATGGGAGTGTGACCTGTATTCATGAAACAGGCGAATGTTCTGGAGAAACTAGCTCTCTCTCACTTCCGCATTCATCTCGTCATCCTCTGACCTCCAGTTCTTGGGATGTGATAAACCTTCAGCCTGCTGCCTGACCTGCAAATTTTGGATTAGCTAGCTCCCACAACCTTGTTAGCCAACAGTCTGTCCCCTGACCTGCAGATTTTAGTTTAGTCAGCTCCTGCAACCACATGAGTCAGGAGAAGCCTCCAGCCTAATGCCTGACCCACAGATTTGGGACTTGACAGCCTCTGCAATTGTGTGAGCCATTTCCTTGAAATAAATCTCTCTATATAAATTTACATATACACTTTGCTAGTTTTATTCCTCTAGAGAACCCAGCCTAAGACACTCTGCTTTCCTTTTTACCTAGCCAATTCCTTCTCATCCCCTGCTCCTACCATGCCATGCTGGGGAAGACACTGAGGTTTAGCAGAAAAGAATACATAATATTTATATTGAAAAACCTAGGTTGAGTCCAAGCTTATCCACCTTTTAGCTTTGTGACCATGGTGAATTTACTTAGTCCCTCTGAGTCTTGTTTCCCACATTAATAAAATGGAAGTAATATTCTCTAACTCACAGGGCAGCTGTGAACATTAAGTGGGATGATAAAAATATAGCACCTGACATGTAGTACCCATTCTTCCTTTAATAATGCTCCATTCTAATTTATTTTCCACATTGCAGGCAATATGATCTCTCTAGAATACAGAACTAATTGATCACTCCTTTTCTTACAGTCATTCAGTGGTTTCCTATTTCCATAGCTTACAAGGCTCTTTCCAGTACAGACTTACTAATTGCCATCGCCTCTCTTCAATGGTGTGCTTCAGCCAATTGAATTGCTTCAAATTCCTCAATTCTACCAATTTTTTTCTTATGTTTGAGCTTTAGCATATGCTGTTCCCTCTTCCATGAATGCTCTTTTCCAGCCTGTCTCTCCTCCCACATATTTTGTATGAAATATTATCATTTCCCTTTCCACTTGATTTTACTGTTCTTCCCCCTGCTGAGAGGGTCAGGATCCATGTCAGTCTTGGTCATTGTAAATATCCAGCACCGTACTCTGCAAAGCTCTGGCTTGTTACCCTCTACTATGCTAATTCTACCCTTCCTATAAGACCCAGTTCAATTCTCACCTGTACCCTCTGCATTGACCTATCCTTTCTCTACAATATAGATGATTTTATCATCTGCACCACAGCACAGTGACTCCCTGTGAGATAAATAGCAAAATGAGTTTCAGAAATGGAAAGATCATGAGCAATAGTCATGAAAGACATCTTAGAGCAGAAAAAACCCTAACCTGGGCTTTGAAGAATGAGTGAAATCAAGAGAAATAGAGAGTAATTTCCAGCCAGGGCAAATTTAGCAAAGGATGATGATCCCTTTATTCATTCAACAAACCTTTATTAAGCACATACTCTGTGCAATGCCTTATGCTAGCATATTGTACACCAGGGCTGAAGGGATAGGATTTATTGAGCGGTGGTAGTTGGCAGGAATTAAGATTTAACAGCTTTGGATGGGGCCTGATTACTGATGGCCATAATCCTATCAGTCATTACTGTGGTCCTACTTTAAGCACTGGAGTCAAGCTCCTGCTTGACCTTTGCAATACTTTACCCATTTACTTTGCTTATTGTCTGTCTCCCATTCAGGTTGAAAATTTTTGTCTTTTTTCACTACTGTATCTCTAGCACTTAGAACATTATCAGGCACAGGGCTAAACTTACCTACCAAAATGTATAAAATTTATTTGCTGATATGTCTGTCTTCTCTACTAGACCAGCAATTGGCAAACGTTTTCTGTAAAGGATTAGTAAATATTTTTGGTTTTCTAGGTCACATGGTGTTTTCATAACTACTCAGGTCTGCCTTTGTAGCACAAGAGCAGCCACAGATAATATAAGTAAAGGAATGAGCATTTCATTTTCAATAAAACTTTGTTGACAAAAATGAGCCGCAGACTGGAGTTGATCTATGGGCTATAGTTTGCTGACTACTGTACTAGACTATAAAATCCCTGAGGGAAGGGAATTAATCACTTTGCCACTACAATACCTTGTCCAATAACTTGCACATAATAAAACCCAAAACCCGTTGCCATTGAGTCGATTTTGACTCATAGTGACGCTATAGGACAGAGTAGAACTGCCCCACAGGGTTTCCAAGGAGCAGCTCGTGGATTTGAACGGCCGGCCTTTTGGTTAGCAGCCGAGCTCTTAACTACTACGCCACCAGGGCTCATAATAGGTGCTCAATAATAATAGGTTTTCCTGTTTTATTACATGTGTATGTGTGTGTATATACGTGTGTGTGTGTGTGTGTGTGTGTGTAGCGCAAATATTTTTTTTTCCTTCTTTCCCTTATGCTATTACTTATAAAATATAAGATGTAAATGGGCCTAGTGCATTTTTGGTTGTACGCATGCTAGTTGTACCATGGTAGGTGCAAGTGTGACTTTGTAATTGTCTTTATTTAGAGATTGTATAAGGTTAAAGGAGATGTATACAGGTGCCATGTTGCCAAGGGGTGAACTGTGATGGTTAATGTGATATATCGACTTGGCTAGGACATGATTCTTAGTATTATGTAATTAACCTCTATTTTGTGATCTGATGTAAAGGGAGTTTCCTTGGGGGTTTGGCATCCAGTATATATGGAGTTCTGGCAAAGCTCTCTCTCTCTCTCGATCCTGCATCCAGCTTATCATCATCTGACTTCCAGTTCTTGGGACATGAGCTAGCAGCCTGCAGCCTGACCTACAAATTTTGGGATTTGCCAGCTCCCACAGCCCTATAAGCCAGCAGCCTACTATCTGACCTGCCAATTTGTGGTTCATTGGCCCCTGCGACCATGTAAGAAAGGAGAAGCCTCCAGCCTGACACCTGACCTATGGATTTGGGACTTGCCAGCCTCTACAACTATGTGAGCCATTTCCTTGAAAATAAATCTCTCTCTCTCTCTCTGTATATATATATATACACACACACATGCTTCATGCTTCACTGGTTTTGCTCCTCTAGAGAACCCAGCCAAAGACAGAGATCAACTCCATAAGGCTGTACTTGTAAAGTCCTCCTTTCTGCAACTGGTCATGTGGTTGTAACTGGTACTTAGAACTATCTTCTTCTACCACCCATTCCCTATTCCCTTTGCCTCCATCAAGCAGCTTAGCTGGTCTTGGTTCTTCGCCTGGTAGGGTGACCCAAACTGTCACTCCTGAAAGGTCTGGGCCATTAGTGGTCATGTCAAAATTGGGTTGCTGTAGTTTTCCATTGACTGAATCACAGGGCATGGTAGTACTAAGAGTCATCCTAAGGGATCTCCTGTATTCCACACATACTCTTCTTTGCCTCCATTATGTAATATCAACCCAATTTCCACATGCTAATCGGGATCAATCACACCAGCCAATACAGTAACTCTCTTTTTTGTCAGTTGATCCAGACGCATGAGGAGCCCAAACTGGCTGTGTGGCATTCTTAACTTCCAATTCACTGGAATCGTTGTGTTTCCTGGTGCGAGCATTCCTTCCTTTGGAACTAAGAGCTGTAGGCCTGAAAAGCATAGGCCACAGGGACAGGAAGCAAAAATTTTATGAGTGGGTCACTAGGGGATCATAGTGAGTGGTGCCACTCCCATTTCCACCCTTTGATTCCTGGACCTGTGAATCTTGGCTATGGGAGAAATAGAACCATATATTGGACACTGGTTTAGAGCATATACAGCCTCCTGGAGAACACTGCCCCAACCCTGCAAGGTATTGCCTAGTTGGAGCCATAATTGTGAATTTAGGCCATTCCATCACTGCTATCAAGCTAGCTGCTTCAGGATGATGGCAAACATGGTAAGAACAGTGAATTCCACGAGCATGGGCCCACTGCTGCACTTCATTTGCTGTGAAGTGAGTCCTTTGATCTGAAGCAATGTTGTGTGAGATGCCATGATGGTGAATAAAGCATACAGATAGTAGTTTTAGCAGAAGAATTGCACCCAGGGAAGGAAAATCCATATCCAGAGTAAGTGTCTACCCTAGTAAGAACAAAACATTGCCTTTTTCATGATGGAAGTGGTCCAATGTAATCAACCTGACACTAGGTTGTGGGCTGATCACCCTGAGAAATGCTGCCATATCCAGGCATCAGTGTTGGTCTCTGCTGCTGGCAGATTGGGCACTCAGCCATGGCTGTAGACAAGTCAGCCTGGTGAGTAGAAGTCCATTTTTCTGAGGCCATGAAAAACCTCTATTCCTGCTGCCACAGCAACTTTCTTCAAGAGCCCATTGGGTAATGATGGGTGTGGCTGGGGAAAAAGGATGACTGGTTTCCACAGAACGTGTCATCCTATCCACTTGATTGTTAAAATCCTCCTCTGTTGTGGTCACCCTTTGGTGAGCATTAACATGAGACACAAATATCTTCACTTCTTTGACCCATTTATAGAGGTCTAACCACATACCTCTTCCCCATACTTCCATGTCTTCAATTTACCAATCATGTTCCTTCTAAGTCCCTGACCATCCAGCCAAACCACTGGCTACAGCCTACGAATCGTATACAATAGCATATCTGGCTATTTCTCCTTCCAAGAAAAGTGAACAGCTCGGTGCACTGCTCCAAGTTCTGCCCATTGGGAAGATTTGCCTTCATCACTGTCCTTCAGGGAGGTCCCAGAAAGGGGCTGTGGTGCTGCCACTGTCCACTTTTGAGTTGTGTCTGCATATTACACAGAACTATATGTAAACCAGGCATGAGTTTTCTTTTACTCAGTAAACTGATCATCAGGAACTCTCCATGGGGCCACAGGTGCAGACTGGGAGGAGGAAGGTAATGTGACAGGAGTGGAGACCATGGGCATTTGGGCTACCTTCTCATGTAATTAATTGCGCCTTCAGGTCTTGCTCGAGCCCAGTCTTGTATATACCACTTCCATTTAATGATGGAGTGCCACTGTGCACATCCAACCCTATGACTCTATGGGTCAGACAATACCCAGGTTCTGATTTGCAGCTTAGGCCACATGGTGACTTGGTGACCCATGGTTAAGAATTCAGTCTCTACTATGGCCCAGTAAGAAGCCAAAAGCTATTTCTCAAAAGGAGAGTAGTTATCTGCAGAGGGTGGCAGGGCTTTGCTCCAAAATCCTAAGGAACTGCACTGTGATTCACAAATAGGGGCCTGCCAAAGACTCCAAACAGCATCTCTATCTGCCAATGACACTTTAAGCACTGTTGGATCAGCCAGCATAGATGGCCCAATTGGCAAAGCAGCATGCATGGCAGCCCGAACTTGTTGCGAGCCTTCTGTTGTTCTGGGCCCCACTCAAAACTAGCAGCTTTTCAAGTCACTTGATAAACAGGCCAGAGTAGCACACCCAGATGAGGAATATGTTGCCTCCAAAATCCAAAGAGGCCCACTAGACAATGTACCTCCTTTTTTTTATAGGAGGAACCAGATGCAACAACTTATCCTTCACGTTAGAAGAAATATCTCCACATGCCCCACACCACTGGACCCCCCAGAAATTTCACTGAGGCAGAAGGCACCTGGATTTTTGTCGGGTTAATTTTCACCCTCAGAATGCAAATGTCTTACCAATAATTCTAGAGTCATTGATACTTCTTTCTTACGAGGTCCAATCAGCATAATGACATCAATGTAATGGACCATTGTGATGTCTTGTGGAAGAGAAAGGTGATCAAGTTGCCTGCAGACTAAATTAAGACATAGGGCTGGAGAGTTGATATACCCCTGACGTAGGATAGTGAAGATATATTTCTGGCCTTTATAGCTAACAGCAGACTGCTTCTGGTGGTCCCTTGAAACAGGTATGGAGAAAAAGGCATTAAGCCCAATCAATAGGTATATACCAGGTACCAGGAGATGTATTAATTTGCTCAAGCAATAAAACCACATGTGGAACAGCAGCTGCAATTGGAGTCACCACCTGGATAAGTTTACAATAATCCACTGTCATTTTCCAAGATCCATCTGTTTTTTGCACAGGCCAAATAGGCAAAGTGAATGGGAATGTGGTGGGAATTATTACCCCTGCCTTCTTCAAGACCTTGAAGGTGGCACTAATCTATGTAATCCCTCCAGGAATGTGGTATTATTTTTGGTTTACTCTTTTCCTAGGTAGGGGGAGTTATAATGACATACACTTGGCTTTTCCTACCATAATAGCCCTTCCTCCATATGTCAGGGATCCAATATGGGCTTCTGTCAGTTGCTGAGTATATCTATACTAATAATGCATTCTGGAACTGGGGAAATCACTGTAGGATGAATTCAGGGACCCACTGGACCCACTGTGATGAGATGGACCTGACATAAGACTTTACTAATAACCTGATCTTATTCCCCACTCTGACTGTCAGGATATAGTAACATTTTGGGTCTCCTAGATTAGTAGCATGATTCAAAATGAGAATAAACAGCTGCAAACATCCACTAATAATTGGAACATGGAATGTTCCAAGTATGAATCTAGGAAAATTGGAAGTTGTCAAAAATGAAATGGACCACATAAAGATCAATATCCTAGGCGTTAGTTAGCTGAAATGGATTGGTATCAGCCATTTTGAATCAGAAAATCAATTGGTCTACTATGCCAGGAATGACAAATTGAAGAGGAATGGTGTCACACTCATTGTCAAAGACAGTATTTCAAAATCTATCCTGAAGTACAATGCTATCAGTGATAGGATAATACCCATATGACTACAAGGAAGACCAGTTAATACAACTATTATTCAAATTTATGCACCAACTACTGAGGCCAAAGATGAAGAAACGGAAGACTTTTACCAACTTCTGTAGTCTGAAATTGATCAAACATGCAATCAAGATGCATTGATAATTACTGGTGATTGGAATGGGAAAGTTGGAAACAAAGAAGAAGGGTCGGTATTTGGAAAATATGGCCTTGGTGATAGAAACAACGCAGGATATTGCATGATAGAATTTTGCAAGACCAATGACTTCTTCACTGCAAATGCCTTTTTTCAAAACATAAATGATAACTATACAGGTGGACCTCACCCCATGGAATACACAGGAATCAAATCGACTACATCTGTGGAAAGGAACGATGGAAAAGCTCAATATCATCAGTCAAAACAAGGCCAGGGGCCGACCGTGGAACAGACCATCAATTGCTCATATGCAAGTTCAAGTTGAAACTGAAGAAAATTAGAACAAGTCCACTAGAGCCAAAGTATGACATTGAGTATATCCCACTTGAATTGAGAGACCATCTCAAGAATAGATTTGACGTGTTGAGCACTAAAGACCAAAGACCAGACGAGTCGTGGAATGACATCAAGGACATCATACACGAAGAAAGCAAGAGGTCATTAAAAAGGAAGAAAGGACCAAAATGGATGTCAGAAGAGACTCTGAAAGTTGCTCTTAAACATTGAATATCTAAAGCAAAAGGAAGAAATGACGACGTGAAAGAGCTGAACAGAAGATTTCAAAGGGCAGCTCGAGAAGCCAAAGTGAAGTGTTGTAATTACATGTGCAAAGACCTGGAGATAGAAAACCAAAAGGGAAGAACAAGCTCGGTATTTCTCAAGCTGAAAGAACTGAAGAAAAAATTCAAGCCTCGAGTTCCAATATTGAAGGATTCTATGGGGAAAATATAAATGATGCAGGAAGCATCAAAAGAAGATAGAAGGAATACACAGAGTCACTATACCAAAAAGAATTGGTTAACATTCAACCATTTCAGGAGGTAGCATACAATCAGGAACCGATGGTACTGATGGAAGCAATCCAAGCTGCACTGAAAGCACTGGCAAAAAACAAGCCTCCAGGAATTGACGGAATACCAACTGAGATGTTTCAACAAATGGATGCAAGGCTGGAAGTGCTCACTTGTCTATGCCAAGAAATTTGGAAGATAGCTATCTGGCCAACTGACTGGAAGAGATCCATATTTATGACTATTCCCAAGAAAGGTGATCCAACCAAATGCAGAAATTATTGAGCAATATCATTAATATCATACGCAAGTAAAATTTTGCTGAAGATCATTCAAAAGCAGTAATCGGTCTTGACCAACTTGCACATGTTAAGCCTATGTTCTAATATTGCCTCCATCTTCAACTTTCTAGGATATAATTTGGCTATTCTTTGGTTCCAGCTCTTCATGTCTAAAGCAGGAATAGTTAACGTTGGCCTTCTGCTATTGGAGGCACTAGATACGTACTAAAAAAATAAATTACAATTCAGAGAATCATATCAGCCTGAAAGGGACCTTACAGCACAACTTGTCCAACCAGTAGGAAAGAGGGCTGTATAGGTTTTTGACTCACCTAAGGTCAAAGAAAACATATTGCCATATGGATATATGATTCAGATGTAATAAAATTTCAAAATAGTTGTTTTTTTCCCTGCAAATTTAAAAGACAACAGTTTTCAGAAAGGCAAATGTCTAAAATCAGTTGTTTTCAAATGAGTTACTCAAGAAAATAAATAATATTTTCATATATTTTTATGTTAGAGTTTAGATATTAACTTTTCTCTTTCAAAATAAGTTGGCATTTTTGAATGTCTATTATGTGCTAAAGACTGTCCTAAGATTTTTACATGAATTAACCAATTTTGCCCTCACTACATCCCTAAGGGAGAGATACAATTATAGTCTCCATTTTACAGATGAAGAACATGAAGGCGTAAAGGTTAAGTACCTGCCCAGGTTCATAGAGGATAGAATTCAAGCCTGGGCTTCCTGGCTGTGGAATCTGTGCTCTTAACCATTACATGGTATTATTTCCAAACTATACTATACTTTCGCAGTATATTTTGCTGTGTCATTATATGATCACTAACTGTAACTTCATGGTAGTAAATTGCATTCATTTTCTTACCTTGTTTAATTTATCAGCATCTATTTCTATTTTAATCTACATTAAATATGAGATTTAAAAATAAAGCAGTGCTTTATAAGACAAAAAAAGTATTTTAATTGGTCACTCTTTAGTAATTTGGTAGGGCAATCTCAAGTACATTTACTCTGAATTAGGTCCCTCAGCATAGTATACAGAGGCCAATTCTTTAAGGCCTAGCTCAAATGCCACCTTCTCTTTGAAGCTTTCCTCATCCTCTCACACAAAATGGGTCGCTTTCTCCTCTGTATTCCTAGGGAATTTTATTCTTTCATTACATAGAGTTGTTTACAAATCTATCTCCCCACGTTAAAGAAAAGGATCTTAGTCACCTGCATTTAGCATCAGGACTGGCAGAAATTTGGTGTTCTGTACCTTAATGAGTGAACTGTGTTTGTTTTTAATTACTGCCCTCCTCCCAAAAAAACCATAAAGACTGGCAGTTGAGACATATATGGATCACCTCTCCCTATTGTCATAGGATGATTGCTGTGTGCATTTCTAGAAAGCCATTAAGACTTGCGCACATCAGCAAGAGAAACTATAATTCCTATGCTTTGGTGCCTTTACTTCTTGAGTGGAGTTGTGAACCTAGAACAACAGTAGTGCACAGGAAAGCAAAGAATGTAGCAGGTTTTGGAATGAGTTCTGTGTTTGAGCCCTAGTTGGTTACCACTAGATGTATGATGTTGGGATACTAACTGTACCTGTATTATAGGGGTGCTGTATATAATAAAGGAAAATTATATATAATTTACTCAATATTGTGTTTGAAGCATAGAATGTACTCGACATATGTTAGTTATTAATACTAGCACTGTTCCATGGAAAAAATATACAGTGAAACTGTGAGAGCCAGAACTCAACAGGACTACCACGTTTTTCTGGGTCTCAGAAGTTTTCCACCTTTGACATGGTGTAGTCTTACCACTTTTCTTTCCTTCTCTATTAGTGAAAAATTGAGTTTTTCTTCTCTGATAGTTTCCACCTTACACAGATTCTGGCTTTCAAAGGTAGTTTGGTACCTTTCCACATCCTTTTCAATGACTATTATAGACTGAATTGTATCCTCTAAAGATATATGTTGAATTCCTGGCCCTTTCACCTACGGATGTGTTCCTGTTTGGCAATAGGGGTTTTTTGTTATGTTAATACAGTCATACCAGTGTAGGGTGGACACTAGGCCTAATCAGTTTTGAGTTATAAAAATACCAGCATAGACACAGAGACACACACATGGGGTAAGACAGACTCCATGTGAGAATTGTCTACAAGTCAAGAAATGCCAAGGAACAAAGGATCGCCGGCAGACACCAGAAACTAGGAGACAGGCTCACAGAAGGAACTGACGTGGCCAAGACCCTAATTTGGGCTTTGAACCTCAAGAACTGTGAGAAAATAAATTTTTGTTCTTTAAAGCAACCCACTTGTGGTATTTTTATTATAACAGCACTAAGTAATTAAGACAATGGCCCTCTATTCATATCTTCTGCCCTGCCTCAACAAGCTCCAATTCATTATCAAGCCTAAGTTCATCACTAAAGCAAAAGACTCACAGGAACAAAGTCTAGAGAGATGTGGTGGCTGGGGAATCCTTAAATTATATACTATAGGAAAACACTTACACTGTCTACAGGGAAGACCAATCCTTTGCTTGGAAGACCAATCCATCACTTGCTGACTGTAGAATCCCATATGAATCCACAGCATTTATTTAGCTCCCTGGGTTGAAAACTCTTTCTTGGAACTTAGGGCTTCCAAATTTGCCTCTGTGTTGTTTTTGCTTGGCTCCAGCAAAAGGCTAAGCAAACATTAAGCTAATAAGCTGTGATCTTTCAATCACCATTATTTCTAGTCCCCAAAGTTAGCTCAGTATGCAGTCAGAAAGACACAGATGTGTCTTAGAGAAAGTGGGAATTCCACATCAGTAAAATGCCACGGTGATGTAACATGGATTGAACTCCAGTGAGATTTCTCTTTTACAAGCTCTAGATCACTGTCCAATCTGTCTTTAAATGTCCCTGCCTTGCCTGCAAAATAACAGTGGCCAACATTTGGTTTCTGTAGGCTCAAGATTAGTATACTGCTTGTCCTCTGTAACCCTTTTCAACTCCTAATAGACATCCATGGTCCTCCATAATAGACACACACCCAAGCTCCAAGTACGTTTCTCCAGGATATTGTTGTTAGCTGCTGTCTAGTCTGTCCCTGACTCATGGTGACCCCATGCACAATAGAACAAAATACTGCCCAGTCCTGCACCATGCCCATGATCAGTTGCAGATGGGACCATTTTGATCCATAGGGCAGAGGCTATGCATGAGGTGCACTGGCTGGAAACCAAACTCAAGTCTCCCACACGGAGGATGAGAGAGAAGTCTATCACTGACCCACCAATAACCTTGCTTAACAACAAACCTATGTTGGATTTCAGTTTGACCGTAGCATACCCCCTTAAGTTTGCTTTTGGTATTTGCCATCTGGGTCCTTTAGCCTGCCCTGCAGGTAAGAGGCACCTGCTTATTATGATGGGAAGGCTAGCTCCTCACACAGCCTCGCCACCAGAGACAAGACTATATATAGCCTGGATTTGTAACTGCTTGGGAACACTAGTTTCACGAATGCAAATGCTGGATTCTAAGGGATCAAAGGTCTATTTCTATGGTTTCCATGAGCTTGAATGCTTCACACAAAATCTTAATGGTGATTTATTTTGGGTAAAACTCCCTCTTACACATGTAAAACACCTCTATAATACTAAAACCCTCCACAGAAAACTTCGAGGCAATGAATGTGTAACAGTTAGTTAATACACAGCTGTATGCTAGATGTTATAGGAAAAGAGGTTGATAGGAGAGGAAAATAAAACAGGGACCCTGTCTTTAGAAGTATATTATTTAACTGGATGAAAAGACATACACCTATAGTACTTTGCAAACCCCTCCTAGAGCACTTACGCTTAATTGCAATTATAAGCCTCTGTATCTGTTTGCTCTAGAAGACTATGACTTACTGGGCAGATACCAGGCCTAGGTTTTTTTCATCTGCAGATACCTAGAGCTTAACACAGTGCCTGGTACTACATTTGTTAAAATATAAGAATAAATGATTATGAGATCTGTAGTACAGTGATATAAATGAAAGGTAAAGATAATACATCTTGTAGATGTTCAGAGAAGAGAGATGATAATATTTCTTAGTTGTCCAAGAAAGAGTCACAGAAAAAGGGGAACTTGATCTACATATGGAAGAAATGGCCCACCTTGTATATATGGAAAGATACGGGGAGAATGTTCTCATGGGCATAGAAAAACTAAAGAAAAAATAAAGGAAGGTGGAAATGTACATCGGCAATGAGAAAGAAGAGACTAGCTTAGTTAAAGGTTTATAAATTCGTTGCTGTCATGATTGGCCCTGTAGGAGTGGTAATTCTGAAATATTTGCATGTGGAAAGAATAAGAACAAACATTTAATAAGTATCTATGATGTGACAAATCCTTTGCAAGGCATTTCACATATATTATTGCATTTTTAATTTTTCATGTTTTATAGATGGAGACACTTATCTTAGAGAGGGCAAATTACTTGCCCAAGGACACAGTGAGTGAATGACAGAATGAAGACTTGAACCCAATTCTATTGGATTTCATACTCTTTTTTACTTCTCCACAGTATGTCTTCTATTCTTCCATAAACTAGCAGGTCTTCCTCTCAGGTCCTACACTTTTATGAATCTCTCTCCTAGTATATGCTAAATCCTGCAGTCTTCTCAAATGAAATATATACACATACAATGTTAGTCCTTCCACCTTCCTCCTCACACAGATAAACTGAATTTTCTCTGAATTATAACATTCCTTATATTTGAATATAATTCACACATTTATTTCTCTAATCAAATGTCAAGTCTTTTAACATTTCTTCAAAGGACATTACTTTCAATTCTTCATCCATCATCTCTCCTTTCACTCCAAGAAAAGAAGGGCCTATAGTAAATACTGACTTTTGATGATGATGATGATGATGAACTGGACAATGACAACATTTTCAAGTTCCTCATTGTTCACAAAACTTACAGGGTCCCAGAGGTATAATACTCTGGGCTAAGGGCTGATAAATACAGTCCCCTAACAAGTTGAGGTTTCTCTCAGGTTAGATATAACTAGCAATATTCAATATTTATGAAGCAGTGTTTCCCCTGTTGAGAATTTGCTCTATTCCTTTGGTGAAAGATATATTGAAATGGCACTTTGGGCAGCAGTGTGGGGGAGAGTGGTGGGGAAGGCTCAGGCTCTATGTCTCCTCAGTTGGCTGGAGGTAAGTGAAGCCTTTATACAGGACTTCAGTGGTGTTCTGCTTGGTAGATGCCTGTCACACAACCTGCACAATTTCAGATGAAAAGAATTTTCAGCACGAGTGTTTGAAAAGAATGTATAATTGATAGCACAGGTGGGTAAAAATTCCAACAGCTGAGGCCTCACATCAGTGCAGACTGTGCCTGCCCTACCCACCTCACTAGCCTGTTGTGAAACCTGTTTGTAGCAATAATACATTGTGCAAATGCAATCTCAGAGTGATCATCCTAGCCCAACACCTGGGTCTTGGCATCTAGCCATGATTGCCCACACTGTACTAACCCTTGTCCTGTGTCTAACTCACTCTTAGTTTTGGCTCTAGCTTGGCTACTACTCCTACTGCTAAATTATAACCTAGGGGTTTTACCTAGCATAAACTTAGATGTTATGAAAGTGCTTGTTTGTTTGTTCATTAGTTAAGTCATTCATTCACCATCATTTATTAAACCCATCTCATGTGCCAGAAATATTGCTAAATGATGAGGATATAAATGTTAATAGAATAAAAGAACTGGAAAATCTCTAAATATACCCACCAATAACCTTTCATTTAGTGTTTTTCAAACATTCTTCAAATGAAATCTTATGAGTAGTCATGTACTGTTGTTGATAGGTGTCGTCAAGTCAGTTCCAACTCACACTGACCCTGCATATAATAGAATGAAACATTGCATGGTCCTGTACCATCCTCACAATAACAGGTATATTTGAGCCCATTGCTGCAGCACTGTGTCACTCCATTTATTAAGGGTCTTTGTCTTTTTCCCTGACCCTCTATTTTACCAGGCATGATGTCCTTCTCCAGGGAATGGTCTCTCCTAACAACATGTCTGAAGTAAGCAAGACAAAGTCTCACCATCCTCACTTCTAAGGAGCATTCTGGTTGTACTTCTTCCGAGACATATTTGTTCATTCTTCTGGCAGTCTATGGTATATTCGATACTCTTTGCCAACACCATAATTCAAATGTGTCTTCTTCGGTCTTCCTTTTTCATTGTCCAGCCTTCACATGCATATTAGGTGACTGAAAATACCAAGACAGACTTTAAAAGTGAAAAGCTGAAATGGAAGAGAAGTGTCCAGAGCCATGCTCATACTCAGCCTACCCCCATTCAGATTCTCCTAGAACACTTTTGTCCAACCAACCCCCCACCCCGACCATATCCAGCCTCCTTTCCACTCCCATTACTGCTTTAATGAACCCCTAACACTGACAGGAGTGCACTGGTGCTATAACCTTCAGAATGAGGAAACAAACACATAAACAAATTGAGAGCCATAAAAACCTCCAAGGTGGCCAACTGGGTTTATTAACAATGGCAACAGCAACTGCTCAGAGCACATACAGGATGCTTTCCATTCGTCATCTCACATGACCCTTAACTACCTTTGGTGGCCAGTATATTATTGTCCTGATCTTAAGAATGAGAAAACTGAGCCTCCATAAGGTAGAGTGACATGTCCTACATCACACAGCTAGTAGAGACTGCCAGATTCTACTCTTTTATGGCCATGGACTCAGCAGGGATAAGGAAACTGTGTGATATAGTGAAGCACAGACAGATTGATTCCAATTCCTGTTCCACCTCTTACTGAACAGGTAACTTTGTGAAAACCTGACCCTCAGTTTCCTATTGCAAAAAAAAAAAAAAGATACTAAAATACCAAATTTACATGTTCAGTATGGGGATCACCCAAGAAAACAAATGTGTGGCTTATTGACTGCAGAAGGCTTGACTTTTCAACTTTGTGTTGCCAATGTCGCTAGCACAGTGCTGGGCATAGAGCAAGCATTTGAATATATATTTGACAGGAAATACCACACTGCTTAACACAGCACAAGGCACACAGGATATGCTCACTAAATGTTAGTTCTCTCAAGTCATCAATAGAATTTCCTTTACTGAAATATATCTAAGAGTCATCTACTTCAATATCCCTTATAATATGGTGAGAGGGATAACAGCAGAAGTGATAACAATCTGAAAGAACTTGAGAAAGATCATTAAGGATCTTCTATTTTTTTCTTTAAAGTTGGTTTTACAAAGCAAAATAATCTAGCAGTTGATAACATATTTCCCCAGAAGTGCAAGGGGTAAAAATTATCTATTTCAACTAAAATTGCCTTGTCAAGTTCCCATCTTTAATGAACCCATAGGACTATTTTGGAGCAGTTAGAAAGACTCATTATCTTTTATCCATTACCTTCTAAATATTCTCTATAGTACATTGCAATGACTCCCATAATAATGTGCCACCACCAGATTCTAAAGGAGCATCACAGGACCGCTTTTCAGCTGAAAGTCAAATCTCTAATTATCTTTCACAACTAAATAATTTCAGGAACTCATAAAATACAACTTTTTGAGAGCTTTAAGTATTGCTGTGCAATAACACACTGCTGACATATTTAACAGACGTGTCTATGGTAACATATTCCTATTATTGGAAACTTTTAACACCCACATTAATTCTTGAGCATTCAGTCACAGAATCAAATCGGAGGGAAAAAGATCTGTACTATATTGTAATTTCAGAACAAAGACAAACAAATTTGCCCTTTCACAAAAAGCATTTTGCCCAAGGTCACATCACAGTCAGAGCTGACAGGGAGCAAAACACTGGGAATAACCTATTTGCACACTCTATAGTCCGTTTCCTGGGTGTTTCAGTAAGGCATCTATAGAGGAATTTTGACAGCATTATTCATTCATTTAACTCTTCCAGAGAGAAATTATTATAGTAATCCTTTTTGAATTTAGATTACAAACACATTTCTAGAGAAAATGTAAAATGTAAATATTTATAAAGACAAGAGAATAGCTATGGTTAATAGCTTCTGCATCTCCCAAATGATTAGTTTTTTTCAGTGCATATTTTTCTACTTAAAAAAAGTTCTGATATTATTCAACTTCTCATACTACCTGCCATCATATGGTTATGATAAGACTATATGAGTGATCTTCCTAAACATACAAATAGGATCACGTCACTATTGCTACCCTGCCCCTTCTACCTGTAAAATTCCATCTCCTTCACTCACCACCTCATTTTTTTCTAAATTTTATTTTGTTGTTGTTGTTGTTGAGAATATACACAGCAAAACATATACCAATTCAACAGTTTCTACATGTACATTTTAGTGAAACTGACTACATTCTTCAAGTTATGCAAACATTCTCACCCTGCTTTTCTGAGTTGCTCATCCCTCATTAACATAAACTCACTCCCCCCTCAGGTTTCTATCTAATCTTTTGAGTTGCTGTTGTCAATTTGATCCAATATAGATAGTTCTTAAAAGAGCATAACGCCCAAGGCTGCCTTTTTTAACTAGTTAAGCTAAATTATTGTTTCGTTTTAAGATGACTTCAGGGGATATTTTTGATTTAAGGTTTAAAGATTATCTCAGGGCAATAGTTTCAGGGATTCATCTACCCTCCATGGCTCCAGAAAGTCTAGAGTCTATGAGAATTTTAAATTCTGTTCTACATTTTCCCCCTTTTGATCAGGATTCTTCTATGTAATGGATTCTTCAGTAATGGCAGCTTGGCACCATCCAGTTCTTCCGGTCTCAAGGCAAAGAAGGCAGTTGTTCATGAATTAGGCACACATTCCATATCCTCCTCCTATTCCTGACTCTCCTTCCTCTGTTGCTCCAGATGAATAGAGACCAACTGTTGTGCTTTGATAGCCACTTGAAAGCTTTTAAGACCCTAGGCACTACACAACAAACTTGGAGGTAGAACAGAAGCACTAAACACAGCAGTAGGCCAATTAACTGGGATATCCCATGACACCATTACCCTAAACCTGCAAATCAAGGAACCAAATCCCACAAGGTGTTTAGTTATACATAAGCAGCCTCAGCAGCTACTCTTTTAGGTTTTTTTTTGGTCATTATTGTAAATTTATCTTTCACACAACTTTTGCCAATTCAACTTTTTACACGTGTACAACTTATTGACAGCAATTACAATAAAAGGCCGTGCAACCCTAATCTTAATCAATGCAGTTTTTCCATCCCCATTAGCTCCCTTTTCCCCCTCTCTCCCACCCATGCTAACCACTAATAAACTTTGGTCTCAGTACATTCATCTTTTCCTATCTTTTTATATAAGTGAGGTCATACAATACTTGTCCTTTTCTGATTGGCTTCTTTCATTCAGCATAATGTCTTCAAGCTCTATCCATACTGTAGCATGTAGCAAGACTTCATTTCTTCTACTGAGTAGTATTCCATTGTATATATGTACCACATTTTGTTAATCTATTCATCTGCTGAAGGGCATTTAGGTTGTTTCCACCTTTTGGCTATAGTGAATAGTGCTGCAGTGAACACTGGTGTACAAGTCTGTTTTTCAGTCTCTGCTTTCAAGTCTTTTGGGTATATACCTAGGAGTGGAATTGATAAGTTATATGGTAGTTCTATTTTTAGTTTTTTGAGGAATCACCACGCTATTTTCTACAATGGCTGGACCATTTTGCATTCCCACCAGCAATGGATAAATGTTCTAATTTCCCCACATCCTCACCAACATTTGTTATTTATTTATTTTTATCTTAGCCATCATAGTAGGAGTGAAATGGAATCTTATTGTGGTTTTGATTTGCATCTCCCTGATGGCTAATGATGCTGAGCATCTTTTCATGTGTTTGGTGGCCATTTGAATGTCTTCTTTGGTGAAATTTCTAATCAAGTCCTTTGCCCATTTTATGATTGGGTTATTCATCTTTTTATTGTTAAGTTGTTGAAGTTTTGTACATATTTTGGTTATTAAATTCTTATCGGATATGTGGTTTCTGGAGATATTCTCCCAGTTGGTAGCTTGTCGTTTCACTTTTTTTTATTAATAAAGTATTTTGATGAACAAAAGTTTTTAATTTTTTGAAGTTCTATTAATTTATTTTTATCTTTTGTTCTTTGTGCTTTTGTTATTACATGAGATAATGTATTGTTGAAAGCTAGGCCTGACAGTGTTGCCTCTGCTTGTTCTTCTAAGAATTTTATGGTTTTAGTTTGCACATTGAGGTCCTTAATCCATTTTGACTTTGTTTTTATGTATGGTATGAGGCATGGACCCTTGTCTTAGTCATCTAGTGCTGTTATAACAGAAATACCACAAGTGGATGGCTTTAATAAAGAGAAATTTATTCTCTCACAGTCTAGTAGGCTACAAGTCCAAATTCAGGGCATCAGCTCCAGGGGAAGGCTTTCTCTGTCAGCTCTGGAGGAAGGTCCTTGTCATCATTCTGGACTAGGAGCTTCTCCATGCAGGAACCCCAGGTCCAAAGAATGCACTCTGCTCCTGACGCTGCTTTCTTGGTGGTATGAGGTTCCCAGCTCTCTGCTTGCTCCCCTTTCCTTTTACCTCTTGTAAGATAAAAAGTGGGGCAGGCCACACCCTAGGGAAACTCCCTTTACATTGGATCAGGGATCTGACTTTAGTAGTAAGGGTGTTACAATCCCATCCTAATCTTTAACGTAAAATGACAATGACAAAATGGAGGACAACCACACGATACTGGGAATCATGGCCCAGCCAAATTGATACACACATTTTTTGGAGGACATAATTCAATCCATGACAATCCTGTTTCATTTTTATGAGTGTGGAAATCCAATTTTCTCAGTACCATTTATTTAACATACTCTTCTATCCCCATCGGATGGACTTAGCACCCTCGTCAAAAATCAGTTGACCATAGGTGTGTGGGTTTATTTCTGGACTCTCAATTCTATTCCATGGGTCTACACGTCTATTGTTATACCAGTTCCAAGCTGCTTTGATTACTGTAGACTTATAGTATGTTTTAAAATAAGGAAATGTGAGTGCTTCTACTTTGTTTTTCTTTTTCAGCTGTGCTTTAGCTATTCGACGCCTCAGTTTTTAAGTCACAGCAATACTAAACGATATAAGGTCCCCAAATATTCTATACTTTTTCAGTACTCTGTGTTTGCATGTGTCCTGATTTCCCTCTAACAACTTGTCTATTTTTACGTCTTCAAGTCTCACCGTCTTTCAAATCTCAAACACTCTCTCTTTCATATAGTCTTCTCTGTTTCCCTTGGGAAGATTTAAATGCATATTCCCCAATGTTCCCACAAGAAACTTCCAGTATAGCAATTGTACTGTACTTTAATATATATGTGTTGAGGACTAAGGTGTGCCTGACCCAAGCCATGTTATTTTCAATTACCTCATATGCATGCAAAAGCTGGACAATGAATAAGGAAGACCGAAGAAGAATTGATCCCTTTGAATTATGGTTGTTGGTGAAGAATATTGAACTTACCATGGACTGCCAGAATCACAAACAAATCTGTCTTAGAAGAAGTACAGCCAGAACGCTCCTTGGAAGCAAGGATTGCAAGACTTTGTCCTCACATACTTTGGACATGTTATCAGGAGGGATCAGTCCTTGGAGAAGGGCATCATGCTTGGAAAAGCAGAGGGTCAGCAAAAAAGAAGACCCTCAATGAGATGGATTGACACAGTGGCTGCAACAAAGGGCTCAAACATAGCAATGAATGTGAGGTTGGCACATGACTGGAAAGTGTTTTGTTCTGTTGTACATGGGGATCACTATGAGTCAGAATAGACTTGATGGCACCTGACAACAATATATTTCATTGTCTCTCCCTAGTCAACTGTGAGCTTATTTGAGTAAAGGCTATAGGTAATTAGAACTACAAAATGGAAAAATAGAATGAAACAGAATGAAAACATCATTTTAATAACTTCCAAAGGTATCAACAAATTATAAACCAATTGCTTGCAATTCCAGCTCAATGTTTCAAAGAAATAAGTAATCCTTTCTTACTGTGATATGGAAATTGCCAAATCTTGAAAACACCTGGCTTTATAAAGAATTAGGCAGGATATGAGAATTTATTGGGAACTTATTGTTTAAAAACAAGAATTTTAAAGGTCGTTTCATAAATGAAATGTGCTGGTTGCCAGTGAAAAATTACTTAATAAGGGATGGACCATCTACAGTTCTGGAAAGGTCAAAAAAGGCTGCCAAGGTAGCCTTGGTAAGAGGACTAAACAATAAACAGAAAATGAATGGAAGTTGCTTTCTGGGGCAAGTGCTGACAAATGTATTCAAGCAGGCATCTCACCAAAAAAATATTTTCCTTATAGCAAGAGAATGTGGCTGATAGAAGATGGCTTACAGTGACAGGATTTAATTCTATTTTATTTCATGGAAGAACTGGACAAAAATCATACCTTTTTCCCAGTCTTTCTCTTCTCATTCTTAATGTGACAAATGACCCTTTTAATAAACCTTACTTGAAGACCATGATATACCTACAGTCCTAAAACTGAGGTTTCAGATCACTTTGGGTTTCTTCTAATGTTAAATTTTTATCATTGGAAAATCCTTAAAGCAATTGCCAGAGACTGAAAATTGCACAACATGAAAAAATCACACAAATGAATACATTTCTACAATCATCAAACTCATTGTTTGAGTGGAAAACATAAACTGAACAGACATATTCTAAGAAAATAAATTTTTAAAAGGCGCTGCTCTTCAGAATGAGCAATGTGCATTCTGGTAGCATAAACAAGAGAAGTCAATAAATAAGAACTATAATTGTCATTAAATTACCAAAGAAGCAACTTTTAGGGAGTCATTTTAAGCATTAAGAAGTATGCCCCAGTATTTATACAAATAGAAATTTATAAAACCTTTATTTATAATAGCAAAATGCAAATATTCTAAATGCCTAATGAAAGAGAACCAATTAAAACAGTCATAGGATATCTATGCAGTGAAATACAAAGAAGTCATTAAAATCATGATTTTAGAATAAAACAATATAGAAAAATACTCATAAGGATGATATCCATTATGGTATGAAAAAGGTATATAATACTATATTTGGCATAATGCAAATTTTGTGATAAATATTTGTGTATGTGTTTGTGTGTGTGTATATGTATACATTGAAGAGGATGAAGAACGTATATCAAAATAATATTGAAGTTCTTTTCTGTATGATAAAATGGTTTTTAACATTGTTGGTGTCATGGTCCCCTTCGAGAGTATGATGAAAACTTTGGATTTTTCTGAGGCCAATACACATAAAAATTGTCTATATATTCAAGGACTTTATTGCTCTTCTGGATTCTGTCCATGAACTCTGGGATGGGGTTTTTGGGTATAACGGTATTATGAAAATTTTGTTTTTGTACTTCTCTATATTAAAAACAATTATATCAGAATGTATATTATTTTGTCATCAGAAATTAATAAATATGTGTTATTTTTAAATACTACAGTTGCACTGAATAAATGTTAGAATGCTTTGAAGGAATTTTCCCAGCTATTTCTCAGTGTAAGTCAACAAGTTATTGTATCTCTTGTTTTACATATGGGGCGGCGGATGGGGGAATTAAGGCAGAGAGGGATTTTCTGATTTATTCAAGGCCACCCAATATGTTAGTGGCAGAACTGAAATTACAGCACCCTGCTTTCTAGGCTCTGGTTAGCCTACAGGGTTGCAATAACTACAAAATATTATAATTTTAAAGGGAATTTTAACACTTCCAAAAACATTTTTCCCCTTGGTGTTTAGTTCTTTGGAAAAAATAGTTCTCTGCTGGAGCAAGTCTTTAGAATATGTGTAGAGCAGTATATATACAATAATTGCTTCAGTTGAAAGCCTTTTTATTTAAAGATTGTAAATCAAAAACTCAAAGAAAACTTTGTCACTTGCAAAAAAAAAAATGCACAATTGTTCTGATAGAGAACGCATCATATTACCCAATATGCCTTAATGCAATTTTGATTATGAATCAAAAATATTTAAGATTCCCTAGCCAGCACCATCAAAAAAAAAAAAAAGAATTGGAATTCAGTCAACTTTCTTGCCTTTGCCTCTGCTCCAGTATCTAAAGTGAACACACAGACGTAGCCCTCAAGTCAATACCTGTGGCTTCTCACGTAAAGGGTTAAGGTGGTTACTTCAGAAGCCACTGCTTATCTCTGCTTTCTAGTACTGAATTCTAGCTTATTTCCTCACTGAAACATGAGAGACCCTTATTATATTCTTTTTATCTTCCAGTACTTTATATGAGGAATGCTTTATGAGAAAATTCAGAGGAAAACCTCTTTTTGAAATTCATCAATTATAAAAACTACAAGAATCTGGAACTCCGTGGCGGGAGATGTATTCTGTTTTCCTCCAAGGAACACAGGGGAAACTGTCATCTCAGAAAATATATTTTCTTTCCCCCTGAGAGTCTAGAAAAATCAGCTATCAGTAAATGACTACATTCTATGTCATGCTGAAATATTATATCTAATCAGATCCAGATGTACCAAAAAAGAAATACATCCATTCCCTCTGGCAAATACTGGGCAGAACTATAAAGTACTTGAAGACAAATCTCACTAGCCCTGTTTCCAGAGCTTCCTCTGTCCTCCCTGGACACTCCCTCTACTACTCTTTATTTCCCCTACCCTAAAGACCAATTCTCTCATCCTAAGGGTCTCATCTGCCAGTCATTCATTCATCCATTCATTCAACACATTTTTTATTGAATGCTTCCTATATGCCAGGTTCTAAAAGAGAAAAAGATTTAACTTCCACCAAAATATTCTTTCTATATTTGCATATTTGCTTTTAAAATAAATGCTTAAGGGAAAAGAGACTGTTCAGCAAAATAATAATTACCAATGGTGCTATATTAACCGTAGGGGGGATATTTATGTTGGGAAAGGGAACCTTCCATGCTTTCATGAGGAATCCATCCAGTCTGCCATAAAATAAACCATTTTCAACATCTATTATTGTTGTTAGGTGCTGTCGACTCAGTTCTGACCCAGCAACCCTATGTACAACAGAAAGTAACGCTGCCCAGTCCTGCATCATCCTCATGATCATTGCTATGTTTGAGCTCATTGTTGGAACCATTGTGTCAACCCATCTTGTTGAGGGTCTTTCTCTTTTTCTCTGACCCTCTACTTTACCAAGCATGATGTCCTTATCTGGGGACTGGTTCCTCCTGATATTTCCAACGTATGTGAGACGAAGTCTCACCATTCTCACTTCTAAGGAGCATTCCGGCTGTACCTCTTCCAAGACAGATTAGTTCATTATTCTGGCAGTCCACTGTATATTCAATATCCTTTGCCAACACCAAAATTCAAAAGCATCAATTCGTCTTTGGTCTTCCTTATCCATTGTTGAGCTTTCGCACGCATATGAGGCAATTGAAAATACCATGGCTTGGCTCAGGTGCATCTTAGTCCTCAAAGTGACATCTTTGCCTTTCAGCACTTTAAAGAGGTCTTTTGCAGCAGATTTTCCCAACACAATATGTCATTTGATTTCTTAACTGCTGCTTCCATGGCCATTGATTGCTGATCCAAGTAAAATGAAATCCTTGTCAACATCAGTATTTTCTCCATGTGTCATGATGGTGCTTTTTGAATACGTGAAATGTATCAGCTTTGCAATTCACTAGATTTTAAACTCAGTGGAATAAGGAGAAGCATTCGTTTTCTGAATCAACCTTCAGAATATTTGACTGTACTTGGGGCTGAGGACCTGAAATGTAAACTGATGTTGAATTAAAGGCTTTATGCTAAATAATATGGGAGATACAAAGATGGAACTCTTTTAAAGAAATATAATGTTCATTCCCAATGGTTGCCATTTTTTCACATATAATAAAACATGTAGTAAAAATCTGTCCTTCTGTGACTTTAAAAGGAGAAACAGAATTTAACAAAGGCACAGAGCTAGGGAAATTTTAGGTATGCTAGGTAAACAAGTGATCAAGTTTGGCATGTAATGTTTCTCATAAAGGAGAGAAAAAATGGAAAAGTAAGATTATGTATTAAAAATATGTTTTGAAATTTATATAACATTCATGAGTACATTATGAGCTATGATAATAAAAGTTGAGATTAGATTTCATATTTTTAATGATAAAAATTATTTAGAAGAAATGAGAATTGTCGAAGCTTATATAAGACAGGAGAAAATGGGTCTTTTCCCCTCAATTTCAATCTAGGCAAATGAGATTTCCACTTAAGAATAACTGCTAAGATTTTCAAATGTCAAAAAATAGATTTATTTGTGGACAGAGAGAAATAAAAATTGGAATAATTCTTGAATAAATTTTTCCAATGCTTTAATTAGTTTAAACAAGTATTACTTTGAGGGTATGGAAGGCCCTGCAGTTATGCTAAATGATATAGAGAAAAACTTCAAAATCAGCCCAGTACTATATCTTCTAATCCCTACAGTTAATTTTTTTTTTCTCTGTTGTACTGAATAAATTACAGGAAGTTGAAAAAGCTTTTTACTTTGTGAGAAAACGTGGGTGAGACACTAAAGGAAAAATGTAGGAGGGAATGTCTACTAAAGAGAGAGAAAATAAATCCCCAAAGAGCCAAGGGAGGATTTATATTTCTAAGTTATTTAGCTTCATGGTATGTAGGAGCTCAGACAAACACTAAAAATAAACACATACATGCAGTGAAAAAAAGTCTTTCCTGCTACCTGGAACTAATGAGTGAAAGATGAATTCTGGTTCCATATACTCAGAATAGGGAAAAGCACAGAAACATTAGGTGCCACAAAATAAGTTTTAAATCCTTAGCAGCCCTTATTCAATCTCATAAAGGACCTCTTTACCTGCGCTTCTTACAAAATAAGCAGGCATATTACTAAATGAATGGAGTATACAGCTTCATTGAAGACCACAACATTTCTTTAGGCCTTGTGGTTTCTTGGGTTGTGTTTATAGCAGCCTCTGACGGAAATGTTTTAGGCTTTTTATAATAATACAGTCATTCTTATAGAAAGTGGAGTTTTTAATCTACTTCCCCAAATTTTCTGAAGAAGATCGAGATCAAGCAGTTGAGATAAAAAGGCAATACATTTTAAAGTCAGGTTTGAAGGGAGCCGTTGCTGCCCATTCCAATTTGTTTCTAAGTTTCTTTCTTTTAATTTTTTTTTTGATGAAACCCTCACTTTGTGATAATTTATATTAATTTAGCAAACGGCTAAAAGGACTCCTTAGGTGGCTCAAAGGAGAAGCTTTTAAAGTTAAATGGTTGAACCTCCCAACACAGCATATCTGTTATCTACTCTTGGCTTGAACACCTACAGTAGCAGAAGGTGCTATCTGCCTCAGAAGACAACCTATTACCTTTAGGAGCAGCTCTGTCAAGTGCTCTGTCTTATATTAAAAGCTGCCTTCCTACAACTTCCACCCTCAGAATTTGTTCAAAATAAATCTACTGACTCTCATGACTTCCCCTCAAACATCTGAACATAGCTCTCATGGACCCTCCCAAATGTTCTCCTTTCACAGCTGGTTAAGAATGCACACTCTGCAGGTGGACTGCCTGGGTTCAATTTTCAGTCCCATTTTGTTCTAGCTTGACTTTAGGCGAGGTAAGTCTCAGCTTGTTAATTTTCAGTGTGGTGATATGAGAATACCTATTTTATAACATCATTGTGAGAATTAAATCAGATAATGTAGGCAGTGCCTGGATCATAGTAAGTATGTGATACATGGCTTCATATGTCCCTCATGACATGTAGTTTTCAAGATCTCTGGCCAGCAGATGTTTCCTCTTCTAGATGCACTCATATATGTCATCTTTCTCTTAACAAGTGAGATCAAGAATTGTAGAAAGGAAGAATCAGGAAAAGCAGCAAAGACTTGCAATTTAAAATTAAGTTCCATTATTAATTTCAAAACCAGTGAAGTTCATATTGATAAACAGACTATTAAGTTTCTTGAGGACAGTGTCTTATACTTCTTTGTATTTCTAGCATTGTTGCTGTTGCTGTTAGGTGCTGTAGAGTCAGTTCCAACTCATAACAACCCTATGTGCAACTGAGCAAAACACTGCCCAGTCCTGTGCTATCCTCACAACAGTAGCTATGTTTTAGCAATTTCTAGCACAGTATATTAAAAACATAGTTTTCAATAAATGGCATTGGCAAACTCTTTTTGTAAAGGGATACTCATTGCCATTGAGTTGATTCCTCTCATAGAGACTCGACAGGACAGAGTAGAACTGCACCATAGGGTTTCCAAGGGGTAGCTGGGTGGATTCAAAATGCCAACCTTTTGCTTAGCAGCTGAGCTCTTAACCACTGTACCACCAGGGCTCCTGTAAAGGGCTAGATAAGAAATACTGTAGGCTTTGCGGGCCATATTGTGTCCATTGCAACTACTCAATTCTGCCATTGTAGTGTGAAGTAGCTATAGATAATATGTAAATGATTGAGCATGGCTGAGTTCCAATAAAACTTAATTTAGGAAGATTTGAAATTTGAGTTTTATATAATTTTCATGTGTCACAATGTCACAAAATATGTCATTTTGATTTTTTCCAATCATTTCAAAATATAAAAGCCACTCTTAGCTTGTGGCTGTACAAAAACAGGCAGTGGGCTGGATGTGGCCCACGGGCCATTATTTGCCTGTCCCTGAGCTAACCTGAAAGGAGACAGCCTTTCATATTCATCTGAATTAAACAGGAGAAATGACATGGGTACTGTTCTCTCATATAGGCTGGAGAAGGTGGGAGAGGCAAAGCAGGGTGCAGATTGGCCCAATGCAGAATACTTTAATGGCTAATTAAAAATGGAAAATCCTTTTGAAAAGGAGGGAAAAATGTGATTCTCGAAAAAGGTTTTCCTTGTCATTGGTGCTTTTTTTTTTAAGTCACTGGTTTTTCTCAGAGGTGACATTATTTCTTTGCATCCAACTTACTGGTATATGGTGGCACCATTTAAAACGAACTTGTGAACTAGAATGTACAAGCCTTTTGCATCCTAGTTAATCTAGTTCCCTCTAATGTGATGTTAGGTAATTTAGTTAACTTTCTAAATGTCTTCATTGTAAAATGGCCCTAATAACAGAATCTACTATGTGAGATTGCAGTATGATTAAATAAGATATGACATTTAGAGTGGTTAGCACTGTGCCAGGCCCATAGTAAGACCTTGGTAAATGTTAGGTTTGTGAAAGGAACAAATGAAAAAGAGCAAAATTCTCAAGGGCAAGACATATGATCAGTTGGCTTTATTTATAAAACATCCAGAGTTATTTCTTTAAAGAGTGCTACTCCCATAATTAGCATCACCTAGGAACTTGTTACAAATAAAACACCTGGCTCTGATGTGTGTCATAGTAGAACTGTGCTCCATAGAGTTTTCAATGGCTGATTTATTGAAACTAGATCACCAGGCCTTTCTACCAAGGCACTTCTGTGTACACTTGAACTTCCAACCTTTCAGTTAACAGCCAAGCATGTTAACAGTTTGCACCACCCAGGGACTCCTCGTTACAAATACAAATTCTCAAGTCCCACCGCAGATGTAATGAATCAGAAACTCTGGGGTTGGGACCCAGCAGTCTGTATTTTAATAAGCCCTCCAGACCAACCAATATTACAGGTGAAATTTGGTTAAAATAAACTACAGCATCTTTGAAGTTTCACATGGGTATAGACTTCATGAAAATAAAATGACTTAATTTGATTCTCACCACAAACCTAATAAAGCAGGTTGGTCAAATATTACTACTTTGAGATTTTATGTAAGGACACGGTGACTCAGTGAGTGTCAGTGATTGTGCAGGTGTTCCACCTCTACTTCTGAGCACTTTCCACTTTATCTTATGCCATGACAGAAGGTGGGTATTGGGATTGTCTGTAACGGGTAAAGAAGAAGAGGGGGTTGAAATGGGATTACTGTAACATGGCAATTAGTCTCAGTGCTCTTTATGTACCATACTACTTACCCAACCACTATCCATCTTTCTTCTTTACTAACAGCATCCATATTTTTTTTCAGATAAGTAATATGCCCAGATAAAAACATATATTTTCAAGTTTCCCTTGCGTATGGGAGTTGTGATATGACAGTCCTTGTCAATGAAAATGGAAGTCATAGTTTCAGGGTTCTTTGAAAATTCCTTCAAAGTGGGCAAACCTAGGTGGCATGTGCCTTTTTCCTTTTCCTCTTTTTTGACCTGGAACTTGGATGCAATACTTGAAACTTCAAGAGCTGTCTTGTGCCCATGAGGAACATAGCCCAATGCTAAGCTTAACAGAATAGAAATATTCAACAAGAATGAGTTCCAAGGGCATCCTTGAGTCGCTATGTCTACCATTAACTGCCTCTATCAGATGTCTTCTTATGTGAGAGAAAAAAAAGATAAATATCTAATTTTTAAGCTATTATTTATTCAGGTTGTTTTATTACTTGCAGATAAACACAATCTTAACTGATACTCCCTGTTAAGAAGGTGGAGGTTGGGATGAGGTGGGAGGTGGGGAGTAATTGACTACCCTGACATTTTTGAAGCGAAAGATACTGACACTAAAAATATGCAAAGCATCTCGATTTGGGGCAAATCCAAATTGTCTTCCTTTGCTGCCTGTATTAGTTTCTCAGGGGTTTATAACAAATTACCACTAACTTGGATGGCTTGAAACACCGAAATTTATTCTCTCATAGTTCTGGAGTCTAGAAGTCTGAAATCAAGCTGCCAACAGTGGGCATGCTCCCTCTGAAGCCTCTAGGAGGATCTTTACTTGCCTTTTGCAACTTCTGATAGCCCTAGGTGAACCTTGCCTTATGCCAACATAATTCTCATCTTTGCCTTTGTCTTTACATGGTTGTCTTCCCCTATATTTCTGTGGCTCTTCTTCTCTTCTTGTAATAAGACTAGTCATATTGTATTAAGGCCCACTCTAATGACCTCTGCTGGCTGAAAGTAAAGAGGACTTGAAGCACTTACTGATGAAGATCAAAGACCACAGCCTTCAGTATGGATTACAAGTCAACATAAAGAAAACAAAAATCCTCACAACTGGACCAATAAGCTACATCATGATAAACGGAGAAAAGATTGAAGTTGTCAAGGACTCATTTTACTTAGATCCACAATCAACACCCGTGGAAGCAGCAGTCAAGAAATCAAAAGATGTGCTGCGTTGGGCAAATCTGCTGTGAAAGATCTCTTTAAAGTGTTGAAAAGCAAAGATGTCACCTTGAAGACTAAGGTGCGCCTGACCCAAGCCATGGTATTTTCAATCGCATCATATGCATGCAAAAGCTGGACGATGAATAAAGAAGACCAGAGAAGAACTGACACGTTTGAACTGTGGTGTTGGCAAAGAATATTGAATATACCATGGACTGCCAAAAGAATGAACAAATCTGTCTTGGAAGAAGTAGAATCAGAATGCTCCTTAGAAGCAAGGATGGCGAGACTACGTCTTACATACTTTGGACATGTTATTAGGAGGGATCAGTCCCTAGAGAAGGACATCATGCTTGGGAAAGTACAGGGTCATCAAAAAAGAGGAAGACCCTCAACGAGATGGACTGACACAGTGGCTGCAACAATGGGCTCAAGCATAACAACGATTGTGAGGATGGCACAGGACCAGACACTGTTTTGTTCTGTAGTACCTAGGGTCACTATGAGTCGGAACCGACTCAATGGCACCTAACAACAACAACTAATGACCTCATCTCAACTTGATTATGTCTGCAAAGACCCTATTTCCAAATAAGGTCACATTCACAAATATTGGGGGTTGGGAATTCAAAATATCTTTTAGGGGGACACAATTCATCTCTTAACACTGGTCTTCCAGTATCTATATTTGCTGGGTCCTCCTTTCTCCTCAGATGTCCTTGTTTTCTACCCATCCTCATTTGTAGCACTTCCATCTTTACATGTTATTCTTGAACTCTACCAAATCAATGATAATTCTCACTTCCTCTGCCTGAAATGCTATTCTTACTATTCTTGACACCTGATAAATTCTTTGTTATTCTTCAAGAGTCAGCTCCAGTATTCTGTCATCAATGAATCCTTTACTGACTGACCCTGGCAGACTTAGCCACGTCTTCCTCTGTATTCTTCTTACTCCTTGTATGTGGCCCTATTACAAGAATTGTCACATTTTATGGCTTTGATTTATGTATATGTCTTCTCTCTTTACTCTAACCTTACTGAAGACTGACGACGCTTTTTTCATCTCTTTATCTCCAAAATGTGACACATTACATGGTATAAAGTGGGAACTTGATACATGTTTTCTGAAAGAATGAGTGGATTGAAGGGTGGATACAGTGATAATAGTTAAAATGCTTAATACCTATTCAACTAATCAAAGTGGTTACCAGTGGGTATGAGGTACCAGTGATTACAACACTGAGTGTATCAGCCCTGTATGGATGAATGGACCTCACATAACACAGCACCCCAATGTACCTGCAATAATAGACTATATTTCTAGGGTAGCTTTATCTGTGGCCTATCATAGTGCATTTTTGTGTATAACTAGGTAACCGATGCAAAGCATATATTTAATATCACTTAAAGAAAGCTCTTATCTTCCTTTTATCAAGTGCCAGAGTAAGTGACTTTCTTCCAGCCAAAGTCAAAGGCTTTCTAGTCTTCTATTTATTATTATAAAATTGTTTTCTCCATTTTCTTCTTCTATTTTAAAAATGCAGCAAAGAGGAACATTCTGGTATGTTGCCAGCTGACAAGTTTATTAAGCTACTCATGACCTTCTAAGATTTGATTTTACTTATTTTTAAGACACAAATATATCATTAATTTTTACTACTAATAGCAATACTCTTACAAATTTTCTAAATTTTAATCAATGACCCTGTTAAGATAATAAGGGAAGAAAATGTGTACCCATCTTGCATTTTACATTTATTGTCCTGCATTTTGGATTTCTCATCCAGTCCATAAGAATTCTGAGCCATGAATCTTCCCCATTCCTCCCTAACCAAATTAAAATGTAGTTATCAACTGGTTTGAGTTTTTGGTTATATAGTTTAAGGCCTCTGGGTAGTGCACAAATGTTTAAGTCCTCGGCTGCTAACAAAAATGTTGGTGGTTCAATCCCATTCATAGGTGCCTATGAAGAAAGGTCTGACAATCTGCTTCTGAAAGATTACAGCCATTAAAACCCTATGGAGCACAGTTCTACTCCACAACACATAAGCATAGCCATGCATTAGAACTGACTCAATGGCAATTGATATAATATATATATATATATATATATATATATATATATATATATATATATATATATATATATATATGTATTATGTGTATATATATATATATATAGTATGTATTGTGTATATGTGTGTGTGTGTGTGTGTGTGGATATATTACACTGTTGGTTGCTGTTTCATCACCAGTGTCTCCCTTTTTCTTTTTAATAGAATCCTAATCTTGTTCAAGAATCCACCTGTCTTTCAAGTAACTCAGGAGAAGCTGATCTCACCCCAGCTCCAAGGAGTGTATGCTGATTAGGCTAAGGCTATTGGCACATGACATTCCCCTGGCAACAATGGTTGTTGCAGGAGTAGACACAGGGTCTAAGATGGTTTAGTCATACTGAGGAGTGTCTCTTGTTCTGTTTGTTTTTTTCTCTCTCTCCCCCCACTGGATGAGAACAAGGCAACACTTTGCCTGAATTGCTGCTGGCAAGCATCTTGATACAATAAGGGTAGGCAGCCTCAGGATGCAGCTTTCTCACAGAGAAAGCAAAACCAAAAGATGGTAAGTCAACTTTGATGACTCTTTTGAGCTACTCAACCAACTCAGGAGCCAAACCTACCTCTAGTACTTCTAGTACTCTCACTATATGAGATAAAGACTTTTCTTACTTTTAAAACCAATTTTCATGGAGTTTTCCATTACAGAAGGCATCCTAACTGATACACCAATGCTCTATCCCCTTAGAAATTCTGATATTAGTTAATTCATGTAAATCTGGACCCTTTCATTCTAGTTCAAATGATGAAACAATCAATATATATTTAATGTTGGTGGAGATTTTTTAAAACTTTAAACATAAAGAAAAAATTGCATCTGATGTTTTCAACCTATAATAAATACATCATAGACCAATTGTTCATTTAAAATAAAAAGAATAAAGTGGGGGTTAGCAAATTTTTTGGTAAAGGGTCAGATAGTAGATATTCTCAGCTTTGTGTAACATATGATCTCTGCCTCATCTGTATACCTCTGGCATTGTAATCTGCTGTTGTAGTATAAAAGTAAACAAATGGGCTTGGCTGTATTGCAGTAAAACTTTGTTTACCCCTTTTATGGGTGCTGGGAGATATATACCCAAATTACATTTTCCATTCCCGGGGTTTATTGGTAGGCATTTGAGCCACTTCAGTGCATTGTGGTGAATACTGGTGCAACTGCTCAAAAAACAAGGAAGTTGGTCTGTGTCACATTTGAGTATAGAGAGCCATTCATATGAGGAGATGCTTCCCAAAGGAGTGAGTGTGTGAAACTTGTGTCTTTTGGTTTCTTTACAGCAAGGCTTGCAAGTAAGTTTACTATTTCCTTTGTGTTAATGGGAAGGTACGGTTACTGGCATTCAGAAACATTCAAGTAAATAAGTTATTTTTGGGTTTGTGATGCACTTCCTGGGCCGTGGTACCTATACGTACTGTGTGCGTGATGTGCTTCATGGAACATGGGACCGACATGGAATGCTTCCAAACTGCACCCTATTTTTTTCAGATAATAAAAAACTACCATCACACAATGATTTAGCAGCCATTCAATTAGTGAATAAACATGGCATCACCAAAAAAATCTGCCCTTTAAAGCGTTACTCTATTTACAAAAACAGGCAGCCAGTTTGGGATTCAGTCCTCTGGATATAGTTTACAGACAATTGGAATAAAATAACCTCTCCTCATTGACGTAAAATGTTCCCTTTAGAGCATATATGTATACCACTTTCTTTATGTAGTGTTACCCACATAATAGGTAATAAAATCATTCTTTTCTTTTTATGTCTTTTTGTTTTGCTGAAAACTGCTGAAAGATCAAACAACTGTGAACTGATCGAAGTTCCCTGCCCTCCATCCTTCATGTTTTGTATACTGGGACTCCACTCCTGTCTAAAGAAGCTGGATGTTTGTGAAATTAGCAAGATAATTAAAAAATACAAAAATAAATTTAAAAATTGGGAAAAAAGAGTTAATTTAAACTTATAACCCTAAATAAACAATTATTCAATTCATCCTTCTCAAAACACAACACAATGTTAAAGGCATTTTTATCTCAAAAATTATATACTTACATATTATTTTATAGCTTATAAAATACTTTCATAGCTACTACCTTGTTTGGGTTTCACAATGACCCTGTATATTAAACATGAAAGTATAAATTCCCTTTTATGTTAAGGAAACGGAGACACAGACAGTTGAAGAGACCTGTCTTTGATCACCCTTCTGGTAAATAATGAGCTGGGAAACACACTCTAGTCTGCTGGCTCCAAGTCAATGGCTCTCTCCATTAAAATTGAACAAAAAACTTTATCAAGTCAAAGAGATTCAAACACAAATAAGGTTATCCTACCGCAGATGGTACTCAGCTACACACTTGTGCTTGAGAAAGAAGAATAAAATTTGTGATGATGCATCTATCGATTTAGAAATGAGATAAGTGAAAGTAACTATTTGTACAGGAATAAAGGAATAATTAAAGATACAAGAAAGATCTCAACTCCATCAAAAAATGTGGGTGGGGGAGATGGACAAGGTGGGTAGGAAATAGGTCACCCTAGAGCGTATGGTTCTAAAATAAATAGGAAAACCAAATGCCACACATTTTTCGTGTGCATATGGACAACAGGAGTCTCTAAGATAGCTTCAGTTTTATTCACAGGTATTTACAGATTGCAATCACTGAAACACATTTCCTCATTTCATATATTTTTTCATTAACATAAGTGTTCTATAGGCTATACCTTAATCCATGTATTAAGCAGGGAATTCCTGATAAATTCTGTACACCTCGGGGGCGGGGGGGTTCCATAATGGAGGTTATTTAGCCTTTTAAGAAATTGTTAAGGACTTAATCCAGCTTCAAATTTCAATGTTTAAGGGCCAAGACCCACTTGAATACTCTTCTGTAGGGATTGAAGAATTAAGAATCAATTTCCATAACTATTCTAAAGTTTGAGTCTGGCTTATGGGAAGAGGAGGAGTTTATCTGTATTCTCCACTCTCTAAACTTTGAGATGGTAAAAATCTCAAGAAATTTGGATGACTTTGGGAAAGAAAGGGAAAAAGATATTGCTCATATTTGCTAAGGGACACTGAAAATGTACTTCTAAATTATCTAATTTCTAAAAGGTCTCTAAGTGTATGATCTTCTAGATAAAGAAACACTGAACGAGAAGTCCAAAACTCATCTTCAGTTCTGCCTGTGCAAACATGTTGTGAAGCCTTGAAAGGTCCTCATCTCCAATCCTAACCTCAGTTTCCCTACTAACAATGGGTTTTACGTTTCTTGCCACACAAACCTGCTTTATTTTTTAGGAACTATAGGCACAGGGTAGAGGGCCTCTGTGAGGTTTTCAAAGGTCTAGAAAAAATTTGGGGCTCTGAAATAAATGTACTAACTTCAAAATACAAAAAGACATCTGCAAATTTGAAAAAATTAGAAATGCTTAATTAAATGGCTATAAAACATAACATCACGTCAAGTAATCAATTGCAATTCTCAAAGCCAAAATGAATGTTATTTCTAAAAAATTATGAAAGTTATTGAAATGATTTCAAATTTTATATAAAAAGAGAAGTTTATCTATATAGAGCATTAGTATGATCATACCAACGATTATGAAGATGGCACAGGACCGGGCAATGTTTAGTTTTGTTATACATAAGATCACCATTGAGTTGAAGCAGACTCGATGGCAACTAACAACAACATTAGTATGATAATATATAGGGTAGGGCCTGCAAAAATAAGTGTGTCTAGAGTCTACTGAAGACTGAAATGGCCCCAGTGGCAGTCCTCACCAAGAACAAGACCCATCTTCAAACCACAAACCTTTTGGGAACTCTTGCCTCTTTAAGAGTGGTTTTCCCAGTCTGAAATTCTGAGACATTGCTCTTCTAACAGAGTATCACCCCATAGATTATCTTTAGGGTGTCACCACTGTACCCTAAAGAGGACTCTCACTGCCATTCCCTTTGCCAGCATGAGATGGCTTTCACACTGGACAAGGTCCTCACTACCCCCTGAAACCAGAACACTCACAGATGCCCAGAACCCAATGAGAAACCCATGCTAAAAATATGACACTTATTACCTTTTAGCAAGTCATTCTCAGCCCATTCTGACACCAAAACAGCTTGAACAAAAGCTAGAATACCTGATGTAAATAGCTTCTGACCGTGATTATCAATCTGGCAATCTTCTTCACTCACTATACAGTAGTAGTTAACTACAAGTTTCTGAAAAAGCACCTAAGCCCTTTGCTTCCTCTCTTGTCACATTTTCCATTATCCCATGGGTACCAATTTTTGCTCTAGTTATTTGCTTTGATACTTTGAAGTTTCTGTATAACTTCATGTGATCCTCACTTTGGTACTTGGCTCTCTCACTCCTCTGGCTTCGCCTGTTGAGTATTTTCAGACCTGGTATGTGCCCCTCCTCTGTGTTCTCATAGCCTCTGCGAATAGCTCTATCACAGCACTCACCGCATCATTCTGTAATGGTCTCCTCTTCTGGAATATGAGCTTTTTGAGAGCATAGCCTCTGCCTTATGCATCTCTATCACCAGCATCTAAAACAGTACCTAACAAAAGAAAAAACCAAACCCGTTGCCCTTGAGTCGATTCCAACTCACAGCCACCCTATAGGACAGAGTAGTACTGCCACAAGGAGCAGCTAGTGGATTTGAACTGCCTACCTTTTGATTAGCAGCCAAGCTCTTAACCACTGTATCACCAGGGCTCCAATATAATGCCTGGAGATAGATATTTAGAATATATTGGTTGAATTAAAGAGCCATGGACCCTATCTGCTGTACTGAATTATTATGAGAATGAACTGAGCTACGAACTTCGAAAATTTTTATCATTTGTCTCTAGAATATATACATTTTGAGAAAAAGTTATCATATTTTAGGCAGGATGAACCATCTCTGCAGGAAGGAGTAGAATTTATGTAGCATAACTGAGAAATCTTGTAAATAACTGGACAATCATTCCTTGAGGTTGAGAGCTGTGAGGAAGAGAGTAATCTCAGTCAGTCAAATCCAAACAAGACTGAGGGGTCTCAGGAAGCAGTGCTGAATAATCACAAGCAAGACTGGCACATAACTATATGGGTATTCTGACAGTTGCTGCTACATCTAGACCCAAATAAGAAGGTCACATTCTTGTGTTTTGAGCTCTGATTGTCTTCCTCTAGTTCTACAGACTCTAATGTCTCAAGTTGTATGGGACGACTCATATATTCTGTTTTGCCTGTAGTATTGGACTTTTTTTTTCTCTGAAGCCCTGGAATCCTTCTCTACATGAAAACTTACAAAGAAGTCTAATATAACAACACTTAAACATGTCTAAGCCTTTTCTACCTTAACAAGAAAAGATGTTCCCTTGGCTCCCACATCCTCAATCAGTTATTGCCCTGCCTCTTTCCTCCTCTTCACAGTCAAAACTTTAAAATGGTTGTCAATATTCACTGTTTCCATTTCCTTACCTCCCACTCATCTTTCACTCCATTCAGCCTTCCACCCCCTCACTCCACCTGAAGTCTCATTAAATTCACCAGTGGCCTCCCTGTTGCCAAATCCAAGGATGATTTAGACCTCATATTACCTCTCCTCTAAGTATATTTCTATATTGTTGAAAAGTCTTTTTGGTAATACTTTCTAAATGTCTACCCTCCCCTTCCATAATGTTACACTCTCTTGGTTTTACTTCTAACTCTCTGGCCATTCATTTCTCTGTCTACTTTGAAGGCTTTTCCACCTTTATCTACCTATTACATGTTGGCCCCAATCTCTTCTTACTCTATAATTGCTCCCTAGGAAATCTCACAAACCTATACAGCTTTAATTACTATCTCTAAGCAAATGACTCGCAACATACTCTTCTCTCTGAGCTCCCAACTACCAATGTGACATCTCTACATGGATATCTTAAAAGAACATTACATACATCACGTCCAATACTGAATTCATGATCCCTCCTCCTCGTCAAAACCTAGTATTTATCTAACATTCTCTTACACAATGGAAAATACCTCCATCTATTCAGTCATACAAAGAAAAATATGTCGGAGTCATTTTTGAAGTGTTCTTCTTCCTCAACCCTCATATCCAATCCATCAACAGGTCCTATATGCTCTCTTACAATATTCCTCAAGTTAACCCATTTTTTTCCATTTCTTTCTCAACTTCCCCAACTTTAGTCCAAGCCACCATCTTCCATCATGTGAACTACCCCAATAGTCTTCTACTTGGATCCTATCTCCAATCTGGAACACATACACAGAAAAATCTCTGCAAATGTTAATCTGGATAGGCACAAAAATTCTTAACAAAATGTTAGCAAATAGAATTCAGCAATATATAAAAATAATTATACACCATGACTAAGTGGAAGTTTATTCCAGGAATGTAAGGCTGGTTCCATATATAAAAAATCAATCAATGTAATCCACCATATTAACACGCTAAAGAAGAACAATCACATGGTCATATCAATTGATGCAGAAAATCATTTGACAAAATTCAAAAGTTATTCAAGATAAAAACTCTCAGAAAACTAGAAAAAGAGAATCTTCCATAACTTTTTAAAAAGCATCTACTGAAAACCTATAACTGACATTATATTTAATGGTGAAAGTCTGAATGCTTTCCTCTTAAAATTGGGAACAAGGCAAAGATATCCACTCTCATGACTCTTATTCAACAAGTGCTGAAGGTCTACCCAGTGCAATAGGCAATAAAAAGAATTACTTAATCAAAAGAATACCAATCAGAAATGAAAAAATAAAACTGTCCCTATTTGTATATGACTTGATTTCCTACAAAGAAAATCCCAAGGAATCTACACAAAAGAGACTCTGTGAACTAATAAGTGAGTTTTACAGGGCTGTAGAATAGAAGGTAAATGTACAAAGATACATTGAATTTCTATATACTAGCAATAAACAAATGGACATCAACATTAAAAATACAATTGTACTTACAATGACTCAAAAAATTGAAATACTTAGATACAAATCTAAGAAAACATGTGCAGGACTTTTATGCTGAAAAGTGCACAATGCTGATGAAAGAAACAAAAGACGATCTAAATAAATGGAGAGAGATACTGTTCCATGGATAGAAGGAATCGACATAGCACACCTCCCCAAATTAATATACAGGCTTAACACAATTCCTATCAAAACCCAGCAAGATTTCTTGTAGATATAGAGATTATTCTCAAACTTATATGGAAAGGCAAAGGAATTAGACTAGCTAAAACAATTTTGAAAAATAAAAATAAAGCAAGAGAAACTAGTCTAACTAGTACCAAAACATTATGTAACTAGAGTAATCAAGTCTATGTGGTATTGGCGGCGGGACAGACATATAGAACAGAAAGAACAGAATAGAATAGGGAACCCAGAAATACAATAGAATAGAGAATTTAGAAATGAAACAAAACAAACATATGCCCAACTGACTTTTGGCATAACTGTAAAAGCAATTTAATAACGGAGGGATATGTTTTCAACAAATAGTTCTAGAGCAACTGGACATATGTAGGCAAAAAATATAAATCTCAACCTAAGTCTCACATTTTCTACAAAAAGCAACTCAAGATGAATCACGACTTAAAAGCAAAACATAAAATTACAAAACTTTTAGAAAAAAAGAGGACAAAATCTTCTGGTTCTATGCGAAGAGTTCTTATACTTGACACTGAAATCCTGATCCATACTAGGAAAAAATGATAAATTTAACATCTTCAAAATTAAAAACTTTTGCTCTACGGAAGACTTTGCTAAGAGGATGAAAGACACCAAGCAACAGGGCTCCAAAATACATAAAACAAACTCTCACAGCACTGAAAATAGAGATAGACAGCTCCACAATATTAGTAGGAGACTTCAACACACCACTTTCAGTGAAGGACAGAAAATCCAGAAAGAAGCTCAACAAAGATATGGAAGAGCTAAATGCTACAATCAACCAACTTGATCTCATAGACATATACTGAACACTGCACCCAACAGCAGCCAAGTATACTTTCTTTTCCAGTGCACATGGAACATTTCCCAGAATAGACCACATATTAGGCCATAAAGCAAGCCTTAACAAAATGCAAAGCATTGAAATATTACAAAGCATCTTTTCTGACCATAAAGCCATAAAAATAGAAATCAACAACAGAAAAAGCAACGGAAAAAAATCAAACACATGGAAACTGAACAACACCTTGCTTAAAAACTACTAAGTTATAGAAGAAGTTAAGGATAGAATAAAGAAATTCATAGAATCAAACGAGAATGAAAACACATCCTACCAGAACCTGTGGGACACAGCAAAAGCAGTGCTCAGAGGTTAGTTTATAGCAATAAATGCACAAATCCAAAAACAAGAAAGGGCCATAATCAAAACATTAACCCTACAACTGGAACAAGTAGACAGACAGCAACAAAAGAAGCCTTCAGGCGCCAGCAGGAAGGACATAATAAGAATTAGAGCAGAATTAAATGAAATAGAGAATAAAAACACAATTGAAAGAGTTAACAAGTCCAAAAGTTGGTTCTTTGAAAAGATCAACAAAATTGATAAACCATTGGCCAAACTGACAAAAGAAAAACAGGAAAGGAAGCACATAAGCTGCATAAGAAATGAGATGGGTGATATCACAACAGACACAACTGAAATTAAAAGAATACTAAGAAAAATTGAACAAATTTGAAAACCTAGAGGAAATGGACAAATTTCTAGAAACTCACTACCTACCTAAACTAACACAAACAGAGGTAGAACAACTAAATAAACCCATAACAAGAGACTGAAAAGGTTATTTAAAAACGCCCAACCAAAAATGACGTGGCCCAGATGGCTTCACTGGAAAATTCTACCAAACTTTCAGAGAAGAGTTAATACCACTTCTACTAAAGGTACTTCAGAGCATAGAATAGGATGGAATACTCCCAAACTCATTCTATGAAGCCAGCATAACCCTGATACCAAAACCAGGTAAAGACACCACAAAAAAGAAAATTACAGACCAATATCCCTCATGAACATTGATGCAAAAACTCCTCAACAAAATTCTAGCCAATAGAATTCAGTCACATATCAAAAAAATAATTCACCATGATCAAGTGGGATTTATACTAGGTATGCAGGGATGGTTCAACATTAGAAAAACAATCAACATAATCCATCACATAAATAAAACAAAAGATAAGAACCACATGATTTCATCAATCGATGCAGAAAAGGCATTTGACAAAGTCCAACACCCATTCATGATAAAAACTCTCAATAAAATAGGAATAGAAAGGAAATTCCTCAACATAATTAAAGGGCATTTATACAAAGCCAACAGCCAACATCATCCTAAATGGAGAGACTTTGAAAGCATTCCCCCTGATAACGGGAACCAGACAAGGATGTCCTCTATCACCACTCTTATTCAACATTGTGCTGGAGGTCCTAGCTAGAGCAATTAGGCTAGAAAAAGAAATAAAGGGCATCGAAATTGGTAAGGAAGAAGTAAAAGTATCTCTATTTGCAGATGATATGATCTTATATACAGAAAACCCCAAAGAATCCATAAGAAAACTACTGGAACTAATAGAAGATTTCAGCAAAGTTTCAAGATACAAGCTAAACATACAAAAATCAGTTGGATTCCTTTACAGCAACAAAGAGAACCTAGAAGAGGAAATTACCAAATCAATACCATTTACAATAGCCCCCAAGAAGATAAAATACTTAGGAATAAATCTAACCAGAGATGTAAAAGATCTATACAGGGAAAACTACAAGACACTACTGCAAGAAACCAAAAGAGACCTGCATAAGTGGAAAAACATACCTTGCTCATGGATAGGTAAACTCAACATAGTGAAAATGTCAATGCTACCCAAAGCGATCTAAAGATACAATGCAATCCCGATCCAAATTCCACCGGCATTGTTTAATGAGATGGAGAAACAAATCACCTACTTCATATGGAAAGGGAGGAGGCCTTGAATAAATAAAGCATTACTCAAGAAGAAGGACAAAGTGGGAGGCCTCACACTACCTGATTTAAGAACCTATTATACTGCCACGGTAGTCAAAACAGCCTGGTATTGGTACAACAACAGATACACAGACCAATGGAACAGAGTTGAGAAACCAGACATAAATTCATCCACCTATGAGCAGCTGATATTTGACAAAGCCCCAAAGTCCGTTAACTGGGGAAAAGATAGTCTTTTTAACAAATGGTGCTGGCATAACTGGATATCCATCTGCAAAAGATTGAAACAAGACTCATACCTCACACCATGCAGAAAAACTAACTCAAAATGGATCAAAGGCTTAAATATAAAATTAAAAATGATAAAGATCATGGAAGAAGAAATAGGGACAATGTTAAGAGCCTTAATAAATGGCATAAACACAATATGAACCATAAGTAATAATGCACAAGCACCAGAAGGGAGACTAGATTAATGGGAGCTCCTAAAAATCAAACACTTAAGCTCATCAAAAGACTTAAACAAAAGTGTAAAAAGACAACCTACAGGCTGGGAAAAACTTTTGCTACGACAAATCTGATCAGCGTCTACTCTCTAAAATCTACAAGATACTGCAAAACCTCAAATAACCCAATTAAAAAATGGGCAAGGATATGAACAGACACGTCGTCAAAGAAGATATTCAAGCGGCTAACAGACACATGAAGAAATGCTCACTATCATTAGCCATTAGAGAAATGCAGATCAAAACTACAATGAGATATCATCTCACCCCAACAAGGCAAGCACTAATCCAAAAAACACAAAATAATAAATGCTGGAGAGGTTGTGGAGAGACTGGAACACTTATACATTGTTGGTGGGAATGTAAAATGATACAACTACTTTGGAAATCGATTTGGCGCTTCCTTGAAAATCTAGAAATAGAAGTACCATATGATAGAGCTATCTCGCTCCTTGGAATATATCCTAGAGAAACAAGAGCCATCACACAAATAGATATATGCACACCCATGTTCATTGCTGCACTGTTCACAATAGCCAAAAGATGGAAGCAACCTAAGTGCCCATCGATGGATGAATGGATAAACAAACTATGGTATATTCACACAATGGAAACTAGGCAATGATAAAGAACAACGATGAAGCCGTGAAACATCTTATAACATGGAGGAAGCTGGAACTCATTATGCTGAGTGAATTTAGTCAGTCACAGAAGGACAAATACTGGATAAGACCACTATTATAAGAACTCAGGAAAAGGTTTAAACACAGAAGAAAACATTCTTTGATGGTTATAAGGGTGAGGAGGGAGGGTGAGGGTTATTTACTAACTGGATAGTAGATAGTAATTATCCTAGGCAAAGAGAAGGACAGCACACACTACAGGGGAAGTCAGCACAACTGGACTAAACCAAAGCTAAGAAGTTTCCTATAAACAATCAAATACTTTGAGAGACAGAGTAGCAGGGGTAGGGGTCTGGGGACAATGCTTTCAGGGGACATCTAGGTCAATTGGCATAACATAGCTTGTTAAGAAAATGTTCTGCATCCTACTTTGGTGAGTGGCATCTGTGGTCTTAAAAGCTTGCAAGCGGTCATCTAAGATGAATCAATTGGTCCCAAAGACCTGGAGTAAAGGAGAATGAAGAACATCAAAGACACAAGGAAAGTATTAGCCCAAGAGACAGAAAGGGCCACATAAACCAGAGACTCCATCAACCTGAGATCAGAAGAACTAGATGGTTCCCAGCTACCACCAATGATTGCCCTGACAGGGAACACAACAGACAGTCCCGGATGGAGCAGGAGAAAAGTGGGGTGCAGAACTCAAATTTTAGTAAGAACACCAGACTTAATGGTCTGACTGAGACTGGAGGAACCCCGGAAAGCATGGCCCCTGGATTCTCTATCAGCCCAGAACTAAAACAATTTCTGAGGCCAACTCTTCAAACAGGGATTGGACTGGACTGTGGGACATAAAGTGATACTCGTGAGGAGTGTGCCTCTTAGCTCAAGTAGATACAAGAGACTAAATGGGCAGCTTCTGTCTGGAGGTGAGATGGGAAGGCAGAGAGGGTTAGGAGCTGGTTGAATGCACATGGGGAATCAGGGGTGGAAAAGAAGTGTGTGCTGTAGCAGTATGGGGTGAGCAATTAGGGTCATATAACAATATATGTACAAATTTTTGTACGGGAGACTAACTTGAAATGTAAACTTTGTTTAAACTACAACAACAAAAATAAATAAAATGAGAGGATGAAGAACAAGCTACAGAATAGGAGGAAATATTTGTAAACCACATATCCAACAAGACTTGTATCCAGTATCTATAAAGTACACCCTAAACTAAACAGCAAGAAAACAATCTAACTTAAATATGGACAAGTGACTTGAACAAACACTTCACCAAAGAACATATAAGGATGGCAAATAAGCACATAAACGCCACTCAACATGATTACTCATTAAGGAAATGAAAATGAAAATCATGATGAGATACCACTTCATACCTATTAAAATAGCTAAAATAAAAAATAGTGATAGCACCAAATGCTGGCAAAGATACAGAGAAAATGAATCATTCATACATTGCTAGTAGGAATCTAAAATTAAAACTAGAAAACTACGGGGAAAAAGTTTTTCTTAAAGAAATTAAATTTGCAACTACCATACAATCTAACAATTGCACTCCTGGGCATTTATCAAAGAGAAAGGAAAACGTGTACATGAAAATTTATAGCAGCTTTATTTGTAATAGCTCCAAACTGGAAACAACCCAGATGTCCTTTAATGAGTGTATAGTAAAAAAAAAAAAAAAAAAAAAAACCCACCAGTCGTGCATCTGTTGTAATACCACTTAACAATAAAAAGGAACGAACTACTGATATATGCAACAACCTGAATAAATCTTGAGAGAATTATGCTGAGTGAAAAAAGTAAACCCTAAAACGTTACATACTGTGTTATTGTTGTTAGGTGAACTTGAGTTGGTTCCGACTCATAGCAACCTCACGTACAACAGAACAAAACACTGCTCAGTCCTGCACCACGTTCACAATCATAGATATGTTTGAGCCCACTGTTGCAGCCACTGTGTAAATCCATCTCGTTGAGGGTCTTCCTCTTTTTTGCTGACCCTCTACAGTACCAAGCATAATGTCCTTCTCCAGGGACTGGTCCGTCCTGGTAACATGTCCAAAGTACGCGAGATGAAGTTTCACCATCCTAGCTTCTAAGGAGCATTCTGGCTGTACTTCTTCCAAGACAGATTTGTTCTTTCTTCTGGCAGTCCACGGTATAGTCAATATTCTTCAACAACATCATAATTCAAAGGCATCAGCTCTTTATCAGTCTTTTTATTCACCGCCCAGCTTTCACGTGCGTATGAGGCATTTGAAAATACCATGGCTTGGGTCAGGTGCACCTTAGTCCTCAAAGTGACATCTTTGCTTTACAATATTTTAAAGAGGTCTTTTGCAGCAGATTTGTCCAATACAACATGTCGTTTCATTTCTTGATTGCTGTTTTCATGGCCGTTGATTGTGGATCCAAGTAAAATGAAGTCCTTGACAATGTCAATATTTTCTTCATTTATCATGTTGTTTATTGGTCTAGTAAAGAGGATTTTTTTTCTTTATGTTGAAGGCTGTAGTCTTTGATCTTCATCAGTAAGTGCTCAAGTCCTCTTCACTTTCAGCCAACAGTGTTGTGTATCTGCACATCACAGGTTGTTAATGAGTCTGCCTCCAATTTTGATGCCAAGTCTTCTTCATGTAGTCCAGCTTCTTGGATTATTTGCTCAGCACTCAGATTGAATAAATTTGGTAAAATGATACAACCCTGATGCACATCTTTTCTGATTTTAAACCACTCACTATTCCCTTGTTCTGTTCGAATGACTGCTTCTTGGTCTATGTACAGTTCCACATGAGCTCAATGAAGTATTGTGGAATTCCCATACTTCTCAATGTTATCCATAATTTGTTATGATCCACACAGTCGAATGCCTTTGCATAGTCACTAAAACACAGGTGAACATCTTTCTGGTATTCCCTGCTTTCAACCAAGATCCATCTGACATCAGCAATCATCCCTTGTTTCACATCTTCTTCGAATAAGGCTTGAATTTCTGGCAGTTCCCTGTTGATGTACTGCTGCAACCATTTTTGAATGATCTTCAGCAAAATTTTGATTGCATGTGATCTTAATAATATTGTTCAATAATTTCTGCATTCTGTTGGATCATCTTTCTTTGAAATGGGCACAAATATGGATCTCTTCCGATCAATAGGCCAGGTAGCTGTCTTCAAAATTTCTTGGCATAAACAAGTGAACACTTCCAGTGTTGCATCCATTTGTAGAAACGTCTCCATTGGTATTCCATCAATTCCCATTGCCTTGTTTTTCGCCAATGCTTTCAGTGCAGCTTGGGCTTCATACTTCAGTACCATTGGTTCTTGATCATATGCTACCTCCTGAAATGGCTGAATATCAACCAATCCTTTTTGGTACAGTGACTCTGTGTGTTCCTTTCATCTTCTTTTGACACTTCCTGCATTGTTCAATATTTTTCCCATGGAATCCTTCAATATTGCAACTCAAGACTTGATTTTTTTCTTCAGTTCTTTCAGCTTGAGAAATGTCCACTGTGCTCTTTCCTTTTGGTTCTAATTCCAAGTATTTGTACATTTCATTATAATACTTTACTTTGTCTTCTCATGCTGCCCTTTGAAATCTTCTGTTCAGTTCTTTTATGTCATTATTTCTTCCATTCACTTTAACTACTCGACGTTCAAGAGCAAGTTGCAAAGTGTCTTCTGACATCCATTTTGGTCTTTTCTTTCTTTCCTGTCTTTTTAATGACCTCTTGCTTTCTTAATGTATGATGTCCTTGATGTAATTCCACAACGGTCATCAGTGTTCAGCGTGTCAAATCTATTCTTGAGATGGTCTCTAAATTCAGGTGGGATATACTCAAGGTCATACTGTGGCTCTTGTGAACTTGTTCTAATTTTCTTGTTTCAACTTGAACTTGCATATCAGCAATTGATGGTCTGTTCCGCAGTCAGCCCCTAGCCTTGTTCTGACTGATGATATTGAGCTCCTCCATCATTTCTTCCCACAGATGTATTCGACTTGATTCCTGTGTATTCCATCTAATGATGTCCACGTGTATAGTTGCCATACATGTTGTTGAAAAAAGGTATTTTCACTGAACAAGTCATTGGTCTTGCAAAATTTTATCATGTCATTTCTGGTGTCATTTCTGTCACCAAGGCCATATTTTCCAACTAACAATCCTTCTTTGTTTCCAACATTTGCATCCCAATCATACTGCATGATTACATACTGTATGATTCTACTTATATAACATTTTCAAATGGCAGAATTAGAGAAATGAAGATCAGATGAGTAATTGCCACAAATTGAACAGGAGGTGGGGACAGGAAGTAAGTGGGTTTGGCTATAAAATGACAGTATGAGGGATCTTTGTGGTGATGGAAATGCTCTGTATCTTGACTTTGTCAATGTCAGTATCATACTAGTGATACTGTACTATAGTTTTACAAGATGGTACCCACTGGGGGGAACTGGGTAGAGTATATGGGATTTTCTGTACTATTGCTTACAAATGCATGTGAATCTACAATTATGTCAAAATAATATTTAATTAAAAAATCTTAATCTGGTATTATCTCTTCTTATGTTTGAAATTCTTCAATAACTTTAAATTATTCTTAAAATAAAAACTAACAAACTTGATATGCAAGCCCTATTTGGTCTAGACTTATCATTCCAAACTCACTTCATACCTTTCTTTCCTTTATTCTTTTTACTCCAGCCACACAGGCATTTAAGTTGTTTAACCCATTTTCCTTTCTATCACTGGACCTTTGAACATTTTTTCTCCATCTGGAATGTTTCCTTCCCTGTTTCATTCCTCCCTCCCAAACATCACCTCATGTAGTTAATGCTTACTCATCTTTTCTGAACTTACTCATGGGTCTCTGACCACACAGTTGTAGTTAAAAACTTTTGATATTCCTTTGGAGAATTATATGCCTTCCTTTAAAAGCATTAACTAGATGTGTAATATGCATTGGCTAGTTCGATTATTTGATTGATGTCTCTTCCATTAGACCATAAACTCCATGAGAAAACTCTTGTTCACAAATTTGTCCCCAGATCCTAGCCTGTCGTGCAGTAACTGTTTAATAAGTATTTGTTAAATAATTAGTAAAAAAGAGACTATCATTGAAGTAGACACTGGGTTTGTTTGCACTCTGTAGCATCTCCCAAGGCACCTTCTTAAAACTGTAGGGCTTCATGGAGCACAGTTTACTTAAAACTGCTGTTTCAGAATCCCATCTTGGGACTAGTGTTTCAAAATCTACTGATGAAAACTTTGGCTTATCCTGCCAAAACTTGGGAGGGGTTTGGAACTGGCAAGAGCTTTCCCTAGCCCTGCTACCATTTCCTGTATAGCCACCATTTTAAACATTCTAAAGCACAGATTGTTTCTCATTTCATTGTAATTAAATCAGTACATTGAGCAGGACCTTTTCTATGATCCCAGAATAGTGGCCAAGTACTAAAGGCAAAGAATATAGTGCTAAATAGCCCATATCTAAAATTTTGAAAATAGACAATTAGCCACCTGTAGTTAGGCTGATAGTTTTCTGTGGGGATAGCTCAGAGATACTGTTTCACTCAACCTGCCAAGCACCGCCACCACTCTCATGCATCAGTTAATTAAAAAAAAAAAAAATCAAGGCAGGGAAGGGGGTATAATCAGGGAGTGTAAGTTGGGGTGAGAAACTATCGCTAACTCACACTCTGGTAAAGAGGAAGGAGTATTTTACCTCACCAAAGTCAAGAAGGAAGACTGTAGAATCATTCGTAGAGATTGCGGGTACATAAAGAAAGAACCAGCCTTGTGTTCCCTAGCTATAAGCTTGTTGAGTTGTACAATCCAGGGCTTCTCCAATGCTATCTCTGAAGATAGCATGGTGAGAGAATTCTTAGGGAGCCTAGTATACGTTCTCTGAAGTCCTAGGGTATGTGTAAACATAGACATTGAGTCTTCTGGAGATTTCTGAAAATAGGAAGTCTTCTACAAAACACGTCAGTAAACATTGAAGGGACCGTGGTGTGGTGTATCTGAGAAGAGCATGAGTTCAGCTCTCACTTAATCCCAATTTGAATTGTGGTTTCATCATTTACTAACTAGGTGACCCTAGGCAATTTACTTAAGGATTCTAAACTTTATATTCTTAACATATAAAATAGAGTTATTAACACCAATATCATGAGATAAAGATTAAATAAGATAATGTTTGGGGGTCAGATGAGCCTAAGTTAAAATCCCAGCACCATCACTTTCAAAGCTGTGTGACTTTGGGGAAGTCACTCCAGCTCTCCATCCCACAGCTGCTCCTGAAAGCATTAAGTAAATTAATGTGGTCAAATCAATTAACACAGTGCTCAGCACAGCTCTCCCAATCTTAACAAGAATTAGAGTCAGTTGTCTACATATTTCTCTCTCTCCACTCGATTGCAAACTACTTAAATGCATACAGGGGTTCTTCTTGTTACCACTTTAACTCTAGGAACACCACAATGAAAAATACACAGACTTACCAATAGGTAGGCACTGAGTAAATACTAAATGAATCTGAGTTGTTTTTTTTTTAAATCATTGGAATCCTTGACAGATTGTCTAAATTAACATGCTGATTAGAAATAACAAAACCTAACTTAAAATCCACCACATGTCTCTCAGTTTGTCATATTGTGGTGGCTTGCATGTTGCTGTGATACTGGAAGCTCTGCCACCAGTATTTCAAATACCAGTAGGGTCACCAGTGGTGGACAAGTTTCAGCGGAGCTTCCAAACTAAGACAGACTAGGAAGAAGGACCTAGCAATCTACTTCTGTAAAAACTGGCCAGTGAAAACCTTAGGAATAGCAGCAGAACACTGTCTGATATACTGCTGGAAGGCACTCAAAATACAACTGGGGAAGAGCTGCTTCCTCAAAGTAGAGTCAACCTTATGGCATGGATGGAGTAAAGGTTTAGGGACCTTCATCTGATGATGTGGCATGACACAAAATGAGAAGAAACAGCTTCAAACATCCATTAATAATTGGAATATGGAATGTACGAGGTATGAATCTAGGAAAATTGGAAGTTGTCAAAAATGAAATGGAACGCATAAAGATCAATATCTTAGGCATTAGTGAGCTGAAATGGACTTGTATTGGCCATTTTGAATCAGACATACAGTCTCCAATGCTGGGAATAACAAATTGAAGAGGCATGGCATCACGTTCATCATCAAAAAGAACATTTCAAGATCTATGCTGAAGTACAGTACTGTCAGTCATAGGATAATATCCATACACCTACAAGGGAGACCAGTTAATAAGACTATTATTCAAAGTTAGCACCAGCTACTAAGGCCAAAGATGAAGAAATCTAAGATTTTTACCAACTTCTGTACTCTGAAATTGATCAAACATGCAATCAAGATCCATTGAATTGATGATTACTGGTGATTGGAATGGGAAAGTTGGGAACAAAAAAGGGTTGGTAGTTGGAGAATATGGCCTTGGTGATAGAAATGATGCAGGAGATGGCATGACAGAATTTTGCAAGACCAACAACTTCTTCATTGCAAATACCTTTCTTCAACAACATAAATGGTGACTATACATGTGGACCTCACCAGATGGAATACACAGGAATCAAATCAGCTACATCTGTGGACAGAGACAATGGAAAATCTCAGTATTATCAGTCAGAACAACACTGGGCCAACTGTGGAACAGACCATCAATTGCTCACACGCAAGCTGAAGTTAAAGAAAATTAGAACAAGTCCACAAGAGCCAAAGTATGACCTTGAGTATATCCCACCTGAATTTAGAGACCATCTCAAGAATAGATTTGATGCACTGAACACTAAAATGACCAAAGATCAGACAGGTTGTGGAATAACATCAAGGACATCATACATGGAGAAAGTAAGAGGTCATTAAAAAGAAAGGAAAGAGAGAAAAGACCAAAATGGATGTCAGAAGAGACTCTGAAAGTTGCCCTTGAATGGAGAGTACCTAAAGCAAATGGAAGAAATGATGACATAAAACAGGTGAACAGAAGATTTCAAAGGGTGGCCTAAGAAAACAAAGTAAAACATAATAATAAAATGTGCAAAGACTTGGAGATAGAAAATCAAAAGGAAAGAACACGCCTGGCATTTTTGAAGAAAAAATTCCAGCTTTGAATTGCAATAGTGAAGGATACAATGGGGAAAATATTAAACAACGCAGGACGCATCTAAAGAAGATGGAAGGAATACAAAGAGTTACGTACCAAAAAGAATCGGTCGGTGACCATCCATTTCAGGAGGTAGCATATGATGAAGAACCAATGGTACTGAAGGAAGAGGTCCAAGCTGCACTGAAGCCATTGCCGAAAAACAAGACTCCAGGAATTGATGGAATACCAACTGAGATGTTTCAACAAATGGACACAGTGCTGGAAGCACCCAACTCGTCTATGCCAAGAAATTTGGAAGACAGCTACCTGGCCTACTGACTGGAAGAGATCCATTATTTGTGCCTATCCCAAAGAAGTGTGACAAAACAGAATGCAAAAATTATTGAATAATATCATTAATATCACAGGCAATCAAAATTTTGCTAAAGATCATTCAAAATCAGTTACAGCAGTACATCAACAGGGAACTGCCTGAAATTCAAGCTGTATTCAGAAGGATTTAGAAAAAGCGATATCATTGTTACTATCAGATGGATCATGGCTAAAAGCAGAGACTACCAGAAGGATTTTTACCTGCGTTTTAGTGACTATGCAAAGCATTTACTGTGTGGATCACAGCAAATTATGGGTAACATTGTGAAGAACAGGAATTCCAGAACATTTAACTGTGCTTATGAGGAATCTGTACTTAGACCAAGAAGCAGTTGTTAGAAGAGAACAAGGGGATACTGCGTGGTTTAAAGTTAAGAAAGACCTTCGAGAGCATGGGAGAATGAAGAAAACAAGATACAAGGGAAAGATTAGTCCAAAGGACTAATGGAGCACAATTACCATGGTCTCCACCAGATTGAGTCCAGTACAACTTGATGATGTCCGGCTACCACCACTGACTGCTCTGACAGGGATCACAACAGAGGGTCCTGGACAGAGCTGGAGAAAACTGTAGAACAAAATTCTAATTCACAAAAAAAGACCAGACTTACTGGCTTGACAGAGACTGGAGAAACCCCAAGAGTATGGCCCCTGTACACCCATTTAGCTCAGTAATGAAGTCACTCCTGAGGCTCACCCTTAGCCAAAGATTAGAGAGCCCCATAAAACAAAACTAGACAAATGGGGCACAATAGCCCAGGGACAAGGACTAGAAGGCAGGAGAGGACAGGAAAGCTGGTAATAGGGAACCCAAGGTTGAGAAGGGAGAGTGTTGACACGTCGTGGGGTTGTTAACCAATGTCATAAAACAATATGTGTACTAACTGTTTAATGAGAAACTATTTGTTCTGTAAACCTTCATCTAAAGTACAATATGAAAAATTAAAAAAAAATAAAGTTAAGAAAGGTGTTTGTCAGGTTTACATCCTGTCACCATACTTATTCAATTTGTATGCTGAGTAAATAATCCAAGAAGCTGGACTATATGAAGAACGGGCATCAAGATTGGAGGAAGACTCATTAACAACCTGTGATATGCAGATGACACAACCTTGCTTGATGAAAGTGAAGAGGACTTGAAGCACTTATTGATGAAGGTCAAAGACCACAGCCTTCAGTATGGATTACACCCCAACATAAAGAAAACAAAAAGCCTCACAACTGGGCCAATAAACACTATCATGATAAATGGAGAAAGGATTGAAGTTGTAAAGGATTTCATTTTTCTTGGATTCACAATCAAAGACCATGGAAGCAGCAGTCAAGAAATCAAACGATGCATTGCACTGGGCAAATCTGCTGCAAAAGACCTCTTTAAAATGTTCAGAACCAAAGATGTCACTTCAAGGACTAATGTATGCCTGACCCAAGCCATGGTATTTTCAATCGCCTCATATGCTTGTGAAAGCTGGACAATGAATAAGGAAAACCTAAGAAGAATTGATGCCTTTGAGTTATGGTGTTCCCGAAGAATACTGAATACATCATGGACTGCCAGAAGAATGAACAAATCTGTCTTGGAAGAAGTACAGCAAGAATGCTCATTAGAAGCAAAGATGGAGAGACTTCGTCTCACATAATTTGGACATGTTATCAAGAGGAATCAGTCCCTGGAGAAGGACATTATGCTTGGTAAAGTAGAGGGTCAGCAAAAAAGAGAAAGACCCTGAATAAGATGGATTGACACAGTGGCTGCAATAACGGGCTCACGCTTAACAATGATTGTGAAGATGGCACAGGACCCAGCAGTATTTTATTCTGTTGTACATGAGGTTGCTATGAGTCAGAACTGACTTGATGGCATTTAAGGACAACAGCTTAAAATAACTTAAGCAAAAAAAAAAGGGATGGATTTTATTGGAAATTTATGGATTACTTTATGGAAACCAAGGACAGGTAGGTCTTTCAAGGGATTGCAGCCAGGTCTTGGAAAACCATTAGGAAAACAGGCTATTCTCTCTATCTCTGGCCTCTGCGGTTCCACACAGATGCCTGCTTCATTCCCTCTGCTGAGTGGTTTGATCTTTTTCTCTATGCACATGACAGGAAGAAGACGAATTTGTTTCTATTCCAAAGTTTAATCTCCTTTCTATTGACCAGCTCACTCTGACTGGTCATCTCCTGGCATCTACTGTTCCTGTCAGGAAGTCTGCTTACTGTTCCTTTGTGGATAAAATTTCTATTCTTTCTGACAGCTTTTAAGGTTTTCTTTGTCCTTTATATTTTGTAGCTTCATTATGATGTGCCTGGGTATGGGTTTGTTTTTTTATTTATTTTCAGGGGAGGACTTAGTGTACTTTTTAATCTATATATTAAATCATGTCTTTCTTCTGGAAAGTTCTCAGCTGTTATCTTTTCCAAAATTGTCACTTCTCTCCCATCATCTCTCTATTTTCTCCTTCTCTTTCACCTGTTTTTTCTCTCCTTCTCTCATCCATATCTCTTAACTTCACCCTCACATTTTCCATCTCTTGCACTATATTTTGACCTATTTCTTCACATCTATCTTTCAATTTAATAATTATTCAGATCTGTCTATTCTATTTAACTCATTGGTAGAGGTTTTTGTGGAGGCCCTGGGTATAGTAAACACTTAAATGCTCAGCTGCTAACCTAAAGGTTGGTGATTCAAACCCACCTAGAGATGCCTCAGAAGAAAGCCCTGGTAATCTGCTTCCTAAAGGTCACAGCCATGAAAACCCTATGGAGGGTAGTTCTACTCTGCACACATGGGGATGCCATGAGACAGAACTGACTTGACAGCAACTGGTTTAACTGGTAGATGTTTTGGTTTAGCTTTGTTTTTCAAAGACTGATTTTTTTTTTTTTAATTGCCAATCTAATTTGGCCTACTTTTCATAATATCGTGCAATTTCCTCTTGGATTATATGCCTCCCTATATCTTTTAAAAATATTTTAGAGTTCCGGCAAAATGGCGCTCTAGGCAGAAGCACCATGCCGTCCCTCCACAGCAAAGATCTGAAAAAATAAGCCAAACAGAGAATACAACAATCCTGAAACCCTAAAACATCAAATGAAGAGATAAAGAACTCAGCCAAGCACCAAACGGAGTGAGAAAACTGACAGAGAACATAGAGCGAGGAGAGATTCATGCAGAGGTCCCCTACCAGCTAACGCAGCGCGGATCCACCATCTTGGACTCCTGTCAGAGACCAGCAAACCATGGAGCGTCCAGCGGGAGACAAACAACTGGTAATTTGCGGTGTGCACTTTCCTACCCCCCACCCCTCTTCGCCCCGGCTCAGCCTCCTCTGCTTCCCGCAGCCACAGTCTCTTGACCGGGAAGTGCCGGCTGCTTGGATTCCACACACCCAAGCGGGTGGCTCTCTGGGTGACATTTGTTGGCTGCTAGTGTTCCTTTTTTTTTCTGCTTCTTTTGATTACTCACTTCCCTCTCGCCACCTCCCCCTCCTTTCACTCGAGTGCCTGGCTCCGTGCGCCACCTTTGCTTCTTCCTGAGGGGCTGCAGAGTGCCGGCAATTTGTCATATACACTTTCCCAATCTCTACCCTTCTTCACCCACACTCGGCCTCCTCTGCTTCCCATGGACACAGTCTCTTGTCCAGAAACACCAGCCTGCACAAGCTGGCTCTGAGTGCCATTTGTTGGCTGCTGATGTTGCTTTTTTTTTAAATTTTTCTGCTTCTTTTGATTTCTTGCTTGCCTCTCGGCACCTCCCCCTCCTTTCGCTCGAGTACCTGGCTCCATGCGCCATCTTTGCTTCTTCCTGAGGAGCTGTGGAGCTCCATTCGAGTGTGGAGCTGCTTCCTGGTCTAGGCTACCGTGCTGGTGGGATCCCGGGGCTTTTGTTTGTTTGTTCATTTTGAATAGTTTGTTTGCTTTCTTTTCCTTTTCTTGAGTTGGGAGTCCCTCCTGGCCAGGCAGAGCTGCATGGCAAGAAACTCCCCTTCAGCTTCCACAGACATGCAGAGGGATCCCTCAAAACATTTCTTTTTTCGTTGGTTCTTTTTTTTTTCCTCTGTTTTTTTGGGGGGCCTTTCTTACTGTTTTTTTTAATTTGTTTTGTTTTCTTTTCCCTCTTTTTCCCTTTTTGTCGTTCTTCATTGCTCACTTTCTTGTCTCTCTATATCTTCCTTCTCTTTCTGATCACTGAATACCAGGTGTTGTATACCTCAACGCATTCTAGCCAAGCTGTACTGTAACACCTGAGAGCGACTTCCCCAGAACTCATAGCTGCATCAGTGGGATCCCTGGGAACTTTGTGGCACTTTAATTTTTCTGATTTTTATTTATTCATTCTTTTCATTTCTTCCTCCTCCCCTTTCTGTTTTTCTCCACTTCATAGTATCTCATCTCTCCACTCCAACGGCAAGCTCCCCTAGCATTCTTTTTTGTTTGTTTGTATGATTTTTGGCTCCTGTTCCTCTCTCCTCTCTCCCATATCCATCTTAGCTTCACACATAACAATCTCCCCACTGCATCCTGCCTACCTGCACCGTGCGCTTGACATCACACCACCAAGCAGTACAGGCACAGCCTACTGGAACCTGCCCTGCACTGATTACTGACCCACTCTGGTGGCAGTAGTAAGTGCCACAAACAACCCAAACCCAGTAACTCCTCTTCAGCGAGACCTACCCTGCTGTACCATATCTGAGTGACTGACCCTGCCAGTTGGAGAAGGAGGTGAAAAGTATTGAGTGCACAGATGAGCAAACAACAAACAACACACAGTCTGCCTACTCAGACATAGTCAAATTCTTTTTTCAAAAAAAGGGACGAAACAAACAAATCTACAATCAATAAACGAGAAAAATAACTACTTAATGCCCCCCAAACAGCAGACAATATAAAAACATTTACAAAAACAGGACAGGACGGTTCCAGTAGGCGTCCAAATTAAAACACCAGATGACTCTCCTGTGGAAGAAAATGCACTAGAAGTACCTGATAGGGAATTCAAATCTCTAATAAGTGGAATTCTCCAAGAGCTGAGGCAAAAAGCTGACAAACATGAGGAAAAAAATAGACAAATTCATGGAAAATACAGACAAAAAGTTGGAAGAATTCAGGAAGATGATGCAGGAACAAAATGCCAAAATAAATTCACAACTACAAATTATACAAAAACAACAATTACAAATCCAAAAGATAAACAACAAGATTTCAATAATGGATGATGCCACAGAAGGGTAGAGAAGCAGATTTGAAACCGTGGAAGACAGAATCAGAGGAATTGAAGACCAACACATGGATACAACTTTGTTTCAGGAAAACTCAGAAAAAAGAACAAAGAAAAATGAAGAGACCCTGAGAGTTATGTGGGACACAATCAAAAGCAAAAATTTACAAGTGATTGGCATTCCAGAACAGAGGAGAAAACAGAAAACACAGACAGGATCATTGAGGAACTACTGACAGAAAACTTCCCCCATATCATGAAAGATGAAAAGCTGGCCATCCAAGAAGCTCAATGAACCCCATATAGAAAAGACCCTAAAAGAAAATCACCAAGGCATATCATATTCACACTCGCCAAAACCAAAGACAAACAAACAATTCTGAGAGCAACTCGTGAAAAACAAGAAGTCACATACAGAGGAGAAACAATAAGACTAAGCTCAGATTATTCAGCAGAAACCATGCAGGCAAGAAGGCAATGGGATGACATATGTAAAATCTTGAAAGAAAAAAATTGTCAGCCAAGAATTATACATCCTGCAAAACTTTCGTTCAAATTTGATGGTGAAATTAGGTCATTTCCAGATAAACAGAAATTAAGGGAATATGTAAAAGTCAAACCAAACTTACAAGAATTATTAAAGGGAGTTCTTCAATCTGAGGACAAACAGCTTCGGCTCACAGGCAGAACCTAGGACGCAGGATTGTACGAGCCAGATACCAATCTAGAAAACGAACTCTCGAGGACTATCCAAAACCAAAAGAAATACAAAAGGATATCAGAGCAGTTAATTGATGGATGACAACAACATCAAAACAATGAAAGACAGAAGAAACGGCATAGGTATAGAACCTTCTAATGGAGAGGAAGGCAAGGCGATACCAAGTAATGGTAGACTGCTTCAAACTTAGAAAGATAAGGGTAAAATTCATGGTAACCACAGAGAAAGTTAACAAACCAGCTCATAAAAATAAAGACAAAAACCATAAAGTCTAGGCAAAAACAAAACCTACAAAAACAAAAGAAACGAAAAAAAAAAAATCCACAAACAAAAGTAACTCAACACAAGAGAGTAAGAAGAGCAAAGAAAACGTCTGCACCACAAAAAAAAGCACTACAAAATGACAGCAACAAACTCACATCTATCAATAATTACACTGAATGTAAATGGACTCAATGCACCCATAAAGAGACAGAGAGTGACAGAATGGATAAGAAAACAGGATCCATCAATATGCTGTCTACAATAGACACACCTTAGAAACAAAGATGTGAATTTATTAAAAATCAAAGGTTGGAAAAAAATATATCAAGCTAACAACTACCAAAAAAGAGCAGGAGTGGCAATTCTAATCTCAGATAAAATAGACTTTAAAACAAAATCTACCATAAAAGACAGAGAAGGACACTATATAATGATTAAGGGGAGGATCCATCATGAAGACATAACCATAATAAACATCTACGCACCCAATGACAGAGCTCCAAAATACATGAAACAAGCTCTAACAACACTGAAAAGAGAAATTGACAGTTCCACAATAATAGTAGGAGACTTCAACACACCACTCTCAGTAAAGGACAGAACAACTAAGAAGAAACTCAGCAAAGATACAGAAGACCTAAAGGGCACTATCAGGCAACTTGACCTCATAGACATATATAGAACATTCCATCCAACACCTGCAAAGTTCACATTCTTTTCCAATGCACATGGAATATTCTCCAGAATAGACCACATCTTAGGCCACAGAGCAATCCTCAACAAGATCCAAAACATTGAGATAATTCAAAGTATCTTCTCTGACCACAATGCCATCAAGGTAGAAATTAACAATAGAAAAACCAAGGAAAAAAAATCAACTACATGGAAACTGAATAATACCCTGCTTACACATAACTGGGTAATAGAAGAAATCAGAGATGGAATCAAAAATTCCTAGAATCAAATGAGAATGAAAACACATCATACCAAAACCTTTGGGACACAGCAAAGGCAGTCCTCAGAGGACAATTTATAGCAATAGATGCACATATCAAAAAACAAGAAAGGGACAAAACCAAAACATTAACTACAGAACTCAAACAAATAGAAAGAGAACAGCAAAAAAAGCCCACAACCACCGGAAGAAAAGAAATAGTAAAGATCAGAGCAGAAATAAATGAAATAGAGAACAGAAAAACAATAGAAAGAATCAGCAAAACCAAAAGTTGGTTCTTTGAAAGAATCAACAAAATCGACAAACCACTGGCCAGACTGTCAAAAGAAAAACAGCAGAGGACACAAATAACCCACATAAGAAATGAAATGGGGGACATTACAACAGGCCCAACTAAAATAAAAAGGATTATAACAGAATATTATGAAAAACTAGACTCCAACAAATTTGAAAATCTAGCGGAAATGGATAAATTTCTGGAAACACACGGCTTACCCAAACTACAACAAAGTGATGTTGAAAATCTGAACAGACCCATAACAAGAGAAGACATTGAAAAGGTAATAAAAAAAAAACTCCCAAGCAAAAAAAGCCCTGGCCCAGGTGGCTTCACTGGAGAATTCTACAAAACATTTACAGAAAAGCTTGTACCAGTACTACTCAAGCTATTTCAGAGCATAGAAGAGGAAGCAACACTTCCAAATTCATTCTATGAAGCCAGCATAACCCTGATACCAAAACCAGGCAAAGACGTCACAAAAAAAGAAAATTACAGACCAGTATCTCTCATGAATATAGATGCAAAAATTCTCAACAAAAGTCTAGCCAATAGAATTCAGCATCATATCAAAAAAATAATACACCATGACCAAGTAGGATTCATACCAGGTTTGCAAGGATGGTTCAACATTAGAAAATCAATCAACGTAATCCACCACATAAATAAAAGGAAAGAAAAGAATCATATGATCATATCAATTGACGCAGAAAAGGCATTTGACAAAGTCCAACACCCATTCCTGATAAAAACTCTCAATCAAATAGGTATACAAGGGAAATTTCTCAACATAATAAAGGGCATCTATGTAAAACCAACAGCCAACATCATTTTTAACGGAGAGAGGCTGAAAACATTCCCCTTGAAACAGGAACAAGACAAGGATGCCCTTTATCACTGCTCCTATTTATCATTGTGCTGGAAGTTCTAGCTAGAGCAATAAGGCAAGAAAAAGAAATAAAGGGCATCCAAACTCGTAATGAAGAAGTTAAACTGTCCCTGTTTGCAGATGATATGACACTATACACAGAAAACCTTAAAGACTCCACAAGAAATCTACTGCAACTAATAGAAAGATTCAGCAGAGTAGCAGGATACAAGAAAAACATTCAAAAATCAGTAGGATTCCTATACACCAGTAAGGAGAACGATGAAAAGGAAATCAGGAAAACAACACCATTTTCAATAGCCCCTATAAAGATAGAATACTTAGGAATAAATCTGACCAGGGATATAAAAGACCTATACAAAGAAACCTACAAAAAAAACTACTGCATGAAACCCAAAGGGATCTACATAAATGGAAAAACATACCATGCTCATGGATAGGCAGACTCAACATTGTGAAAATGACAATTCTACCCAAAGCAATTTACAAATACGATGCAATCCCCATCCAAATACCAACAACATTCTTCAAAGAGATGGAAAAACTAATCACTAACTTTATATGGAAAGGGAAGAAGCCCCGAATAAGTAAAGCACTACTGAATAAGAAGAATAAAGTTGGAGGACTCACACTACCTGACTTGAGAACCTACTATACAGCTACAGTAGTCAAAACAGCCTGGTACTGGTACAACAACAGATACATTGACCAATGGAACAGAACTGAGAACCCAGATGTAAATCCATCCACCTACGGTCACCTGATCTTCGACAAGGGCCCAAAGTCCATCAAATGGGGAAAAGACAGCCTTTTTAACAAATGGTGCTGGCTAAACTGGACATCCATCTGCAAAAAAAATGAAACAGGACCCATACCTCACAGCGTATACAAAAACGACTTCAAAATGGATCAAAGACCTGAATATAAAGCCTAAAACTATAAAGTTCATAGAAGAAAAAATAGGACCAACACTTCAGGCCTTAATACATGGCATTAACAGGATACAAACCATAACCATCAATGCACAAAACCCAACAGATAAACTAGATAACTGGGATCTTCTAAAAATCAAACACCTATGCTCTTCAAAAGACTTCACCAAAAGAGTCAAAAGAGAACCTACAGACTGGGAAAAAATTTTTGGACAGTACAAGTCAGACAAAGGTCTAATCTCCATAATCTACAAGAAAATCCAACACCTCTACAACAAAAAGACAAATAATCCTATCAAAAAATGGGCAAAGGAAATGAACAGACACTTCACCAAAGAAGACATTCAAATGGTCAACAGACACATGAGGAAATGCTCGCGATCACTAGCCATCAGAGAAATGCATATCAAAACAACAATGAGATACCATCTCACCCCAGCATTATTGGCACGAATCAAAAACACTGGAAATAACAAATGTTGGAGGGGCTGCGGGGAGATGGGAACTCTTATGCACTGCTGGTGGGAATGCAAAATGATACAACCATTTTGGAAAATGATATGGTGCTTCCTCAGAAAGCTAGAAATAGACATACCATTCAATCCAGCAATCCCACTCCTAGGAATATATCCTAGAGAAATAAGAGTCGTCACTGAATAGACATATGCACACCTATGTTCATGGCAGCATTGTTCACAATAGGAAAACGATGGAAACAACCTAGATGCCCATCAACAGATGAATGGATAAACAAACTATGGTACATACACACAATGGAGTACTACGCAACGAGAAAGAACAACAATGAATCTGTGAAGCATCTCATAACATGGATGAAACTGGAGGACATTATGCTGAGTGAAATAAGTCAATCACAAAAGGACAAATATTGTATGAGACCTCTATTTTAAAAACCCTTGAAAAAGTTCACACACAAAATGTAACAATCTTTGTTGGTTACCAGGGATGGGAGGGGTGGGGGGAAAATACTAAATAGGCAATAGATAAGTGGTATGTTGGGTGAAGGGTGAGACAGTACACAATACAGGGGAAACGAGCACAACCTGTACAAGGAAAGGTCATTGAAGCCCCATAGACACATCCAAACTCCCTCAGGGACTGATTGCTGGGTGGAGGGCTCTGGGGACCATGGTCTCGGGAAACATCTAGCTCAATTGGCATGACACAGCTTATAAAGACAATGCTCTACATTCTACCTTGGTGAGTAGTGTCTGGGGTCTTAAAAGCCTGTGAGCGGCCTTCTAAGATACTCCACTGGTCTCATCCCTTCGGGAGCAAGGGAGAATGAAGAGAACAGGATACAAGGAAAAGATTAGTGCAAAGGACTAATTGTCCACAGCTACCAAGGCCGCCACTCGACTGAGTCCAGTACAGCTAGATGGTGCCCGGCTACCACCACTGACTGCTCTGACCAGGATCACAACAGAGGGTTCTGGACAGAGCTGGAGAAGGATGTACAGCATAATTCTAACTCACAAAAAAAGACCAGATTTACTGGCCTAAAGGAGACTGGAGAAACCCCGAGAGTATGGCCCCCAGACACCCTTTTAGCTCAGTGGTGAAGTCACCTCTGAGGTTCACTGTTCAGCCTGGGAGTGGACAGCCCCATAAAACCAAATGAGACTAACGAGGTATAGGAGTCCAGTGACAAGGGCCAGAAGGCAGAAGGGGACAAGGAAGCTGCTGATAGGGAACCTAAGTTTGAGTAAGCATATTGTTGATGTGTTGTGAGATTGTTAACCATTGTCATAGGGCAACATGTGTAGTAACTGTTAAATGAGAAACTATTTTGTTCTGTAAGCCTTCATCTTAAGTGAGAATAGCAGCACAATTGGAAGAGCGTAGTCAATGTCACTGAACTGTGTATGTAGAAATTTTTGAAACGGTGTATCTTTGGCTATGGGTATTTTCACCAAAAAAAAAAAAAGGTTGAGAATGTAGAGGGTTAACATGTTGTGGGGTTGTTAACCAATGTCATAAAACAGCATGTGTACTACTGTTTCATGAGAAACTCTTCATTCTGTAAGCCTTCACCTGAAGTACAATAAAATATAAAAAATAAAAAATATTTTAAAAGAATTTTCCATTGACTTTATTTTCAAATATAGTTTCTCATAAAAAAAAAAATCTTCTGCAGAGATGACAAATATCAGTATCTAGGAAATCCAATTTTACAAAAATACTACATCTATTCTGGGGTAGATATTTTTTTGCTGATAACATACATTAAGCAGTATGAATTACGCAGTAAATATAAGGTAACTAACATGAAATCACACAGCTAACTTTGTCATATGGACTTGACTGGACCTTTCAGTCTGAGTATTTCCAAAAAATTAGATGAGCAGTGGAATCTACTTATGAGGAAATCTCTAAAATGATGATTCACCAGAGTGCTTTTCAGTTGATAAATAATAGGCAGCACATGTCAGTTATAAAGTAGTTACAGCCTAATTCACACAACTTACCAGGCTAAATAAAAAACTTACCAGGATAATTAAAAAAAGCCAACAATCACGCATTAAGATTAATGATACAAAATTCTCCAAAAATTAACTATTTCAGAGTTGTGTTTACAATGATTTCACAAGACAAGGCCTCCAGATATTTTCTTTCCACATCAAGGTTGCAAATTTACTTTGTGGCCATTTCAAAAAATCCCCTCCCTCCATCTTTGATGTTTGCTGAACACTCCAAGTACCCAAAAGTACCATTTTGGTTTGCCATATCTCTAGGCACTCATCAGGTTTTACTGGCTCTTGCTCCATTTAGGGTAGCTCCTACCTCATGTGATCATCCTTCAGAACCTGATTCTTATTTCTAACCAAGACGATGCATGCACTGGAACACAAATGCTTGACTTCCAGGGTCCATTTTTCTGGGAGGATTTATAAACTGTTGTGGCTATTAATGAAGAAGCACAGCAATATAAGATCAGTGTCTTGTTAGGAAAGGGGCCTCAGGTGGTCAGCTGTGTCCCACAAAGCCAACTCCACCTGCTTTTCATTCACTTCAGTGTCAGCCATATGGTTCTCTGAGCACTGGTCTCTGAGCAGACTATGAGCAAACACACCTTGCTATGGGCTCCATCATGATAATCACCAGCTTCTTCTGAATGGCAGTCATACACCACAGAGTGTTGTAAGACACACAGACTGTACGCAGAGAGGTTGTGCAAAGTACCTGAAGTTTCTCAGACAAAAGGCACTAAGGCAGCAATTCCCAGAGTCCAGGTACCACTCTGCCAGTCTGGGGGGTGGTGGGTGCTGTGGGCCAGTAGGTGGTGAGCACGAGTGAACTTTTATAATTTTAAACACGTTTATTTTAAGACTGCTTTTAGATCATTCTATTATTTCTACTTCCTCCTATGTGATTTCTCATATTTGCTGTTTATTCTTATTACTTCCTGTTGTACTAGATTGACGTGTACTTCTTAATTTTGCCTCTGAATTTATCTTTGAAAGAAATATGTTCTGGGGTTCTGCTTCCTGAAATGTTAGCCTCATGGTTATCAAGGTTCCAAGATAATGATACCAAGAGAATCTGAAAAGGTACATATGGTACGTCCTATTACACTTTTCAAGATCTGGAACTATCAGCCTATTTTCATGTTGTCTCCTTGGACAATAAGTGAAATTTTCTACGCTTGACGTAGCTCAGTTCCAGCTGCCCACTCTGTATGGGGTTTTTGGCCTCAAGTAGCATCATGATGGGGCATTAAGCTCCAGTCCTTGAGGTGTATATCAGATATGTTATCCTCAAGGGTGATTTAGCTTCAACTTCCACTCAGTTTTTGTTCTCTCTCTGTTTTTGGCATTTGTAGATTTTCTCTTTTATTCATTAACCTTAATGTCATTATTATATTTCAATTTTTTTCTAGACTTTCTATGTATTTGAAGTGAGAGTGTAGAGTTCTTGAAATGTTCTGTCTCCCACCTGGACCAGAAACTGGGAATGGGTATCCTTTAGTTTCAATTCCAAACATCAGGGATAAAGAGACTGGTTGACTCAGATTCTAAAAGGTCACCCTTGGGCTAATCAGTTATATTGGTACCAGGTCATGTAGTAGAAACATGGCTGCCAGGGTGTACATCTGTGGGTGAGAGACAGTCCTCGTGATAAGGTTACTGGAAAGATAACCTCATAAATATTTGTCATTGAAACCTCAGGAATATTTTTATTTAATTTTATTCTCTGCTTGGATTTCTTCATCTGAAAACATCAAGATGGCAAATTCTCTCTATATATGACTTGAATCATGCTCAAAGGAAGATATATCTGACCTTAGATAAACTTTAAATATCCTTTACAAAATTAGAGAAATGATCATCTCTTGACACAAGCCTTGAATTTTCTGATACAGCTTGAACATCCATGAAATAAAAATGAACAAAAGACTTCTATTTCTACCAGAAATAAGGTTCACTCGTGTGTGTGTATGTATGTGTGTATGTGTTTTACTGATTGTTAAAATTTAAAAGCAGACTGATTGGTTAATGGAAGAGGCGGAGTTCTCATTTCATGAAAGGTTTTCACCAACAAATTGGAATACTGGTATAGTGTGATTTCAATTTAACGTTACACGGTTCACATGATTGCATATTCCCATGTCTACAAAAAGGAAACTCATGGCTGCAGCTAAAAATGAGTTTTTGCTTAAGTAAGACCTTAGATAACAGAACAATAAACTTTGCACACATATAGAGATAGTGAGATGCCTTGGGAAGCACGGCAGATCTTTATCATATTCCTGAGGAGACTCTAGAATCTATGCCCATTGGCAGCCTTCCTGTAAGGTTACTATAATTTAAACACATGTCAGATCTTGCTCTTAAAATCTTATTCCTGAGAACTGAGTATTATCTGCTCTATTTCTAACCCAGCCTGTGCATTCCTTTAACATTACCCAGTGGGTTCTATCTGTTCATCTTCCTTTCCAGTGTACTTGTTGAATATACTGTTAGCAATTTAATTAAGTCAACAACACACATCAGGCAGAGTGTATGTTCATTATAATTCTACCAATAACTCACATTGTAGAGTGCTTTTACTTTTTCAAAGTATGTTTGCTCCTTTGCTCATGTGATTCTCATAGCAACACTATAAGGGTTAAATTTTATCATTAAGTACAATACTTAGAAGTCTTTCTGGTATTTAATCCACTGACATAGTCCCCAATAAATACTTGCTGAATAAATGAAGTAGAAGGAATATTGACATGGAGTTTGAAAGTCATATTTTAAATCCTGGCCCTCTAATTTAAAAATTTGGCAAGCCAGTTAATGTTTCTGAGTCTCTGTTTCCTCATCATAAATAGAAAATAATGGTACTTGATATGAGTGCTTCTTTTACAGGGCCTGGCATATAGTACATGCTTAACACATATTTGTAGAATAACTGAATTTATATTCAAGGATTACTAAATCTCTGAAAGTTTTAACTACTTCAACTTTCTTCTATGCTTTTGATAATTAACAGTATGAATAACCTAACCTTGTTCTCCTTTCCAGGGAGTAAGGGCATAGTTTCACCAATATGGCCCTGAGAACGGCTAAACATATGGAGGAAAGAATTAAGCATGCTGAATCTTATCTCATCTGAAAACACAGCCTCATCATTATTACAAAGAATACTTTAAAACCATGGAATGCAAATAGATGCATATCATGAACCAACTTCTTTCAGCTAATATTGGCTATCTGGAGCACTGCTGTTGAGAATAATTCCAAGGTTAATCTGATTAAACAGGAAAGAATCCCATGTCTCTTTAGCAATAATTGCTATGAGTGCAGGAGGCAGAGAAGCAACACATTTTTGCCCCACCCATAATAAACCCTTAGTTATATATGGAACTTTTGAGAGCTTGAACAAACCACATTAACAGATTCATACAAATCTTAAAGACAGAACCCAGCAAAGGAATTGTAAGATATGATGATAATAATGTAGACTGTGGTTAGGTCTTAAAGGTCTTTATATTCCATGTCATGGAGCTTAGATTTAACTCTTAAATGTTGGAATATCACCAGATAGTTATGTAAAGCCTGAATGATAATGGATAATTTTCCCTCAGCCATCAGTGGTTGTCAACACTGGTTGACTCTTTAGCATTATGTCCCACCCAAGACAAATTAAATCAGAAGCTCTGAGAAGCCCAGGTAACAGTGGTTTTATACAGTGATTCTAATGGACTGTCAGAGTTGAGAATCACTGAGTTTGATCAATCCTTGTTGTGTTTAAATAGATAGCTGCCATTGAGTTGAATCCAACTCACACTGACCTTATGTACAACAGAACAAAACACTGCCCAGTCCAACATCATCCTCATGATTGTCAACATGTTCATGTACACTGTTGCAGCTATTGTACTAAACTATCTCACCAAGGGTCTCCCTTGCCCTTGCTGGGCCAGTACTTCACCAAACAAGATGGTCTTCTCCACTGATTGATCCCTCCTGATGACGTGTCTCAAGCAAGTGAGTTAGAGTTCTGCTGTGATTCATAAGATTTTCATTGGCTAATTTTCCAAAGTAGGTTGACAAGCCTTTCTTCTTAGTCTGTCTTAGTCTGGGAGCTTTGATGAAACCTGTTCACCGTGGTGACTCTGGTGGTGTTTGAAATTCCATTGGTGTAGATTCCAGCATCACGGCAACATGCAAGCCACCACAGTTTGAAAAACTGACAAATTACACCTGCCTATTTCATCCTGCGATACATACGTGATTTTGTTTTCTCAGGCCCCCAAATACATGAAATATCCTTTTGAGTAGCTGTAATTTGTTACCCCAGCGAAAAAGAGGAAGACTCTCAACAAGATGTATTGACACAGTGGTTGCAACAATGGGCAAAAACATAGCAACAATTGTGACGATGGTGCAGGGCCAGGCAGTGTTCTGTTCTGTTGTACACAGGGTGACTATGAGCCAGAACCAACTCGACAGCACCTAAAACAACAACACAATTTGCTACCCCTAATAAATTAATTAGGGGCAATGGTGGTTCAGTGGTAGAATTATTACCTTCCATCTAGGGACCCAGATTTGATTCCTGGCCAATATAACTCATGCACAGTAACCACCCATCTGTCAGTGGAAGCTTCTGTGTTGCTATCATGCTGAACAGCTTTCAGCAGAACTTTCAGACTAAGATAGACTAGGAAGAAAGGCCAGGTGATCTACTTCCTAAAATCAGACAATGAAAACCTGATGGATCACAACAGTCTAAGCGATAACCAATCATGGGGATGGTGCAGGACCAGGTAGTATTTTGTTCTGTCTTTCATGGGGTTGCCATGAGTCAGGGGCTGACTCAACAGCAGCTAACAATAAGTAAATCAAGGATTATGGAAGCAACACTCCTCTTTGGCTGGGTAGTCTGATGAATTTTGCTAGTCTGTGGAGAAGAAGTTTAGCATCGTCTTAAAGAAAGATATAGAAAAAAAGGCAAAGCCCACAAGAGTGTCCTATTCAGAAGAAATGAGGAAACAAGATTTGATAGGTGAAAGAGAAAATGGAAAGAATAATGAAGCTTTAAAAATAAACCTATAAAATAATATGCTACTCCAGTGTTTCTCAAACTGGGATCCTTGGACTGTTGGGGGTCTATGGAGGTTCATAATTTCTCCATAGAAACTGTTATTTAATTTGGTTTTTTAATTTTGATGATAATCTAAAAGTATTGATAGAAATATATGTTAGTTCATAACATAATTTATAAAGAAAATGTTCTATATTCTACTTTGGTGAGTAGCGTCTGGGGTCTTTAAGATTTAAATTTAAGATTTACTTTAAGTGGCGTCTGGGGTCTTTGTGAAATCAAGCCTGTGAGTGGCCATCTAAGATAATCCACTGGTCTCACCCCTCCGGGAACAAGGGAGAATGAAGAAAACTAAAGATACGAGGGAAAGACTAGTCCAAAGGACTAATGGACCACAACTACCATGGCCTTTGCCAGACTGAGTCCAGCACAACTAGATGGTACCCAGCTACCACCACTTATTGCTCTGACAGGGATCACAATAGAGGGTCCTGGACAGAGCTGGAGAAAAATGTAGAACAAAACTATAACTCACAAAAAAAGACCAGACTTACTGGCCTGACAGAGACTGAAGAAACCCCGAGAGTATGGCCGCCAGACACCCTTTTAGCTCAGTAATAAAGTCACTCCAGAGGTTTACCCTTCAGCCAAAGATTAGACAGGCTTATAAAACAAAACGAGACTAAAGGGGCACAACAGTCCAGGGGCAAAGAGTAGAAGGCAGGTGGGGACAGGAAAGCTGGTAATAGGGAATCCAAGGTCAAGAAGGGAGAGTGTTGACATGTTGTGGGGCTGTTAACCAATGTCAGAAAACAATATGTGTACTGTTTAATGAGAAGCTAGTTTGTTCTGTAAACCTTCTTCTAAAGTACAATAAAAATTTTAAAAAAAGAAAAGAAATGCATGCTAGTTCACCCCAATCACCACCTTTTAACTGAGTACAGCCTTGAGATTTTAGTATCTACACTGGTGTTTGTGTTTACAGCTACAAAAGTGCTAAGTACCTATTCCTTTAATTGCACTGAGTTAATAAGTACAGAACAGAGGAGGACTTAATATGCAATGATGCGTTCAAGCCAAATGAAGCCCAAATGACCTCAAGGAACACTACATGGACTAACATTTCTCAGTTGTCTGAATACAGAAAATTGCCAGGAGAATTGAGTCATTACATGACACACGGTGGTATGTCATGCCAAATTCAAAAGAACCCATGTAGAAGCAGTTAATACTATATGGGTATTGCAAGATACTGACTCAATTCCAACAAACAACATCATTTGTTATACTAAATAAATGATTTTCATATGGATTGTCTTTGTAGTTTTGATTGTATTTAAGGTAAATTTATTTTGGTTTAATAGTTGTATAGGAGGTTTTAGTACATATAGTTTACTTTTTATATATTTAAGTAATAGAAAAATAGTTTAATTTTGGGGGGTTCTAGGAGAATTATTTTTTCCTTTGAGAAACATGTATTACTTTAGTTTGAAAAACAGCACTATCTTATTTTGTTCAACAATTAATTTTTGCCATCAATAACTTCTGATCTTATAGAGTAGATGGATAATTAGCAGATTTGGAATGTTTAAATCTTATTTACTATTACACTACAAGTGTGGACGCTCAGCAAATGATCCTGAAACTACATGATGATGGGGAAAAAAAAGTCTACTCTACAAAAGTTAAACTTACTTTTTATTTTTTTATTTACTTTGATTTACTTTCAACAATTAAATAAAAGGATTTATAGTTCATAAATCATTTCAAGGAATCATATGATGACCTCATTTTTATTAAAGTGTTGCGAATTAGAAGCTATGGTTGCAAGTATAGTTTTTAGAGCCAGACTGTCCTGAGTCCAAATCCCTAATGTGCTATTTATACTTATGTGACCTTGGACAACTTATGTAACTTCTCAAAGAACCTCACCCAAATAAGAATATAATATTGTTATCTACTTCAAGCAGTTGTTGTGAAGATTACCAAGATGATCTATATGAAATAATCCTGAGCCGAGAAGAAGTATGGTATCTTTCAATGTCCTTATCTACTTATGATTTGATAGAGAGTTCTCTAGACTAGGGGTGTTAGATCTTCAGCTTTTTGGCTTTTTAACTATGTGATTTGGTATAACTCACTTAATATCCCAGTTTTCCCATCTGCAATATAAGGTTATTAAACCAAATGATTTCTTCCTGACTTGCTTTTGTGGTTAAATTTTTATTAGTCTCCTGATTTCACCATGAGAAAGAACATACGATTGAAACATATGTCTACAGTCCCTTCTTGGAAATCCTTAAGGTCAGATGTGCTTTGGAATTCAGATATATTTGAGTATTAGAAAGCTTGCACAGTGTATGTATTACATAATAGCCCTTAGCAAAATCTGGGGCAGAAGCCTATAATCAAACATATTAATATTTCTGCGATGGAATATATGAATGGTCACACTAAGTAGGATGCATAAAAACTATAAGTAGACTCACATTAGTTTCTGTTAGGTTTTTACCACCAAATGAGTTTTGATGCCAAGGTTATACAAAATTTATGGTTTTTCAGAGGTTTTGAATTTCAGAATAATAGATAAGCATTTGTAGACCTGTATAAGACTACTCAGATCACTTCCACTACTAGAATCATGCTGTAATGAACATATAATATGACAGGACTCAGAACTTGACTCTCACTATCTAGCTTTGTGAAATCAAGTGTCATGGATTGAATTGTGTCCTCCCAAAATATCTGTCAATCTGGCTAGGTCATGATTCCCAGTATTGTATGATTGTCTACCATTTTATCTTTTGATATGATTTCCCTGTGTTGTAAATGCTATTACTATGATGTAATAAGATGGATTAGTGGCAGTTATATTGATTAGGGCTACAAGATTAGGTAGTTCCTTAAGCCAATCTCTTTTGAGACATAAAAGAGAGAAGTGAGCAAAAAGACATGGGAACCTCATACTACCAAGAAAGCAGTGCCAGGAGCAGAGCACATCCTTTGGACCTGAGGTTCCTGTGCACAGAAACTCCCAGACCAAGGGAAGATTGATGACATGGACCTTCCTCCAGAGCCAACAGAGAAAGTGTTCCCCTGGAACTGACACCCTGAATTTGGACTTGTAGCTTACTGGACTGTGAAAGAATAAACTTCTCTTTATTAAAGCCATCCACTTGTGGTATTTCTGTTATAGCAGCACTAGATGACTAAGACATCAAGTAAGTCTGTCTACCTCTCTGAACCTCAGTTTATATATTTGTAAAATCAGAGTTTGAATAAGACTTCCTCTAGGGGTCTTTCTAAACATAACAGTCTAATAGTTTTAAATGAAAGAAATTACTACATTATTAATTTTTACTACAATAAATTAATTTATTAATTTAATGAATAAATATTTATCGACACCTACAATATGCCAGTACTTGTCTATATCTTATGGATTCTGTAGTGAACAACTCTCCTCTCATGGAATTTATGTTCTAGGTGGAATGGAGACTGACCAAAAAAAAAGGTAAACAAACAAACAAGAATATTTCTAATATTAATGCTATTAGTATTAAGATAATGCTATAATGAAAAAAAAGACGATGATATTACAGATAGTGACTGATGAACAACTTATCTCTAATTCAGTGATTAGGAAAGACTTCTCTGCAGACGTGACATTTGAGCTGGGATCTGAAGGATAAGAAGGAGCCAGTCTTATGAAAATCTTGGGGCAGAGCATTCTAGAAAGAAAAGGTGGCAAATGCAAAAGCCCTAAGGTAGGAAATCAGCCTGTAGAGTTGAAGTATAGGAAGTTAAGGGGAGAGTGGCAGAAGATGAAGCCAGAAGGGAAGGTAGGCCACGGAAAGGAAGGAATGATTGAAACTAACCTTTTGCCTTAAGAATGCTCATAGAAGATCTATTGGTCTCCAGAGACCTATTATAACTAGCCCAAAGGAATGAAACCTCTATTCTGTCTCAAGGAAAAGTTAAAATGAAAACAAAATGCACTAATACCAAATAAAAGCTTCAGTGAAAAATAAAATCAAGAGCCATAAGAAATAAATACAATCAATCATTTATTGATTGGGGTGCTAAAGCAAACTGCTTCTCATGGTCTCTAGGACCTTTGTACAGAAACAAGCCATAAATATTTTTATCAGCAACAGCACTAAAATAATTCTCTGGCAGTACATCTTCACATATTGTAGGCCAAATGCAGAATTCACATAAATAAGAGAGAAGAAACAGGCTATATAAACTGGAAAGATTTGGATTTTAAATATCAAAAGAGATCTCTCAAATAAATTTCAAGTAAATAGCTTTTGTTCTGCCCTTAACAACACCGATCTATTCATTCCTTAATTACTGGTTATTTCTATTCCACTCATGCAAATATTATCAAGCTCAATTAAAAACTAAAACACATTTTTACATAGTCAGGACTCAAAAGATGGTAGCTATTACTATCAGTTTCTATAAATGATGCAATTAGAGCTCACACAGCTTAGAAGAGAAACTGACATATCAGTACCTACTGTTCATCAGACTCTATCTTCCCCTGGGTCACATAACTAACAAGTAACTCAGCTAGCAAATTCAAGTCCATCTCTGCTCTGCCATAGTTCCTGAAGGGATCTCCTGTACAAAGGTAGGTTTCTTTAGAATCTGTGAGTTCCTGAATGAATTCAATTCAATGGTTCAAATAAGTACTCAAATAATCCTGCCCGTGTATCTAGCATTGTTCTCAGCAATGTAGACAATACAAACCAGAGTACCTATAGTCCAAAATATTTAACCTTGTTGGGGCAACAGAGTTAAAACATATGAAACAAAGATAAATACAATTTGAAATATATTTAAATGCTTAGAAACGTGGTTATCAGTAAAATGAGGATTTATACTCCACTTCCTATATTATAGCAGGAGCTGATAAATTTATCTTAATACCCTTGCTTAATCAAGAGAGTAATATCTTTCTCCTTTCCCAAGAAACAGTAAAAACATTGCAGCCTGCACCCAACAGGATAAAGGCACCCTGATGATATATTTTATTTTAAGTTCTAGTAATAAAAGGATGTGTCAGCATCTTTACCACCAAAAGACCATAAATAGCACAGCTTTCTCAGCCTCCTGAAAAATGCTCTCAGAGTTCAAACCCAATTCCATTAAGCATAAGTCCCAACCTGATTTATATATGATTAGAAGATACACGTGTCCCTGGATTGTCCTCTCTGTAAAGCTTCTTAATGGGCTGGTAAAGCCAGCCCCACTGTGCACCTTCTGAACCTTTTCTTCTGTCACTGTTTTTTGAATCTCTCCCACCGGCATTATCCAAAGGCACAGTTATTTCAGTTATATGTAAAATGAGCTCTCAGAAGATCCAACACTGACTCAAATTGATTCCCCAGAACACATCCCCAAACTTGACCCAGGGGTCTGTTTTGCTTGGTAATTCATTTATGGGCTTCCTTAAAGCCCAAACTCTTGCAAGATAATTTAAAGTTACATTGAAAGAAAACAAGACAAAACAATACTAATTGCTTTTTGTTTCCTAAGGCAAAAAAATAACCTTTGATTCACCTTTTAATCATGTATTGATACTAAGATATGTCTTCTCAATCACAGTTTGCCTTATGAGAGTTTTAGTTTTAGCATTTTGATCAAGAAATTTTTCATCGTGTGAACCTATCCCACACATTTGAAGGATATTTATTTTCCCTGGGCTTTATCCACTTATCTCCAGTAGTGCTTCCAGTCATGACAACAAACAAAAAACTCCCCTATATATTTCCAAACAACCCCAGAGGGTTGTAAACACCCCAAGTTGAGAACCACTAAAACAATCTCATTATGCAATAAAGAAATTGAGACTCAGAAGCATAAAATGCCTTGCTAAAGGACACATATCTGTAAATGCCAGAATTTGACTCTCCATTTAGTACTTTTTCATAACAACACATCTACCTCTGAGAAAAATATAATTGAAATAGGACCCTCCTTTCTGTTTCCTCCATGGAGGGCTATTTCACAGAATCTTCAAATACATAGAATTGAATGATATCTCAAGATGCACTCTGTCAAAGTCTTTACCTCTACACAGAGAAAAACCCATTGCTGTCACATCAATCCCAACTCATACTGATCCTATAGGATGGAGTAAAACTGCCCCATAGGGTTTCCAAGGCTAGAATCTTTACAGAAGCAGACTCTCATGTCTTTCTCCTATGGAACATCTGGTGGGTTCGAACTGCTGACATTTTGGTTAGCATCCAAGAGCTTAACCACCAAGGTTCCTTAAATAAGAAACATAATCTTCCAAAATTCACAAAAACATTTTCATGCTAAAAACCTATTTAATGGTCAATTAAAAATGAATTGGAGAAAGCCAACCCTCAAACTTATGTGGAACTGCAAAGGGCTCCAAATAGCCAAAGCAATCTTGAAATAGAAGAACAGAGTAGAAGGACTAACACTTCCCAATCTCAAAACATATTATAAAGCTACGTTAATCAAAACAGTACAGTACTGGTCTAATGATAGACATATAGACCAATGGAATAGAATTTAGCGTCCAGAGATAAGCACATACATCTCTGATCAATTAATCTTTGACAAGTACCCTAAAGTTATCAAATGGTATCTTTAATAATCGTGCTGGGACAAGTGGATTTCCACACGCAAAAGAATGAATATTGACCCATATCCATCACCATATACAAAAACTAACTCAAAATGGATCAAAGACCTAAAAATACGACATAAAATTATTTTAAGAAAACACAGGAGTAATGCTTCAGGACCTAGTCTTCAACATCAGATTCTTAGATATGACACCAAAAGCACAATCAGATGACAAAATAGATAAATGGAATCTCATCCAAATTAAAACAAACAAACAAAAAACCTTCTGTACATCAAAGGGCTTTATCAACAAAGTGGAGACAACCTACAGAGTGGGAGAAAATTTTGGGGAATCTTATATCAGGTAAGTGTTGAATATTCAGAATATGTAAAGAACTGCTACAACTTAACAAAAAAAAAGACAAACATCTCAATCTAAAAATGGGCAAATGACTTGAATAGAATTTTCACCAGAGAGGATAAACAAATGCCAATATGCACATGAAAAAATGTTCAATGTCATTAGCCATTAGGTAGATGCAAATCAAAACTACAATGAGATACCACTTAATCCCTACTAGGATGGACAAAATAAAATAGCAAATGTTGTGAGGATGTGGAAAAATTGGAACCCTCATCCATATCTGGTGGGAAGCAAAATGGTACAGGAACTGTGGAAAACAGTTTGGCGGTTCCTGAAAAAGTTAAACATAGAGCTACCATATGACCCAGCAATTTCACTCTCAGGTAAATACCCACGAGATTTGATAGTAGCAACAAAAATAGACACACGTACACCAATGTTCATTGCAGCACTATTCGCAATAGCCCAAAGGTGGCAACAAGTGAAAAGTCTATCCCCAGAAGAATGGATAAACAAAATGTGGTATACACATACAATGAAATATTACTCTGCCATAAAGAGAAATGAAGTTCTGACACATGCCACAACATGGATGAACCTTGAAAACACTATGCTTTGTGAAATAAGTTAACCACAAAAAGCAAATACTATATAATCTCACTAATATGAAATACCTAGAATAAATGTCCAGAGATCAGAGTTTAATAGTGGAAGGGAGTAGGGAAGGGGGAGCATTGTTTAGAAATCATTGAGTTTCTGTTTATAGTAATGGAAAATATGGCAACAGATATTGGTGAAGGTTGCATAACATGATTAACACAACTGGTCTCACTGAATCGTACATGTGAAAAATGTTGAATTGGAAAAAGTTGTATTATCTATATTTTTACAACAATAAAAATTTTTTAATTAAAAAAAGAAAAATTAGAAAGAATGACAGAGCAAGCAAACATGGGTGGTAATACTTTCTTGGAATTTAGCTAGCTGTGTGACCATAAATTACACTATTTACATAATCTCTCTGGGCCTCAGTTTCTCTATGTATTTATTCTTGAAAGCTCATCTTGTATAAGAAATTTTTGCCTTTATATTTTTCACACAAACCGATCTCATTTATTTCAGTTTAAGTCTATTTTATACTATGCAAAGACAGGTAACAGGATTCTACATCCTTTACAAGACTTCTCCATTTATAAATTTTTTTCTACTACAGACGGGAAGCAGAGTTTTCTGGCTTATCAAATAACCTGGCAAGCAGAAGAATACATCATGCATTCCCAATAGTACAATTTATTCCTTCAACATTTACTACTCTGAGTATTCCTTGCTATTCTAGGTCCTAGAGACACTTAGACAAATTAGACACTTTCCCTGCTTTCAAGGAGACTATAGCCTGGTTAAGTATATAAACAGATCATTATTATACAATGTAGTAGGTATTATAATCATAAATATAATTATTATATGAAGCAATGAATTGCAATTACCACTAAAGTAGTAATGAAAATAATAAAATACTGACTTTCCATCTGATTAAACAGATAAATTAGACATATCTTTCCTTTTGGGGGTTATCATTATGGATACAAAATATTGAAAAAAAGATAAAAAGAAGGATTTTCTGGTTAATAGAGAACTCGAGTTGATAAATAGTCAAATGAGTATTTTCCCCATAATTATTGCTTGCTAACATGAAAGAGAAAGAAAAAAAAAGAATGAATTTTGGTGTCAGAAAAACCTAGATTGAATTTTGGCTCTGCTACTTACAAGTTGCTTTAGATAAATTTCATCACCTATTTGATGCTGTTTCACCATTTATAAAATGAGAAGAATTATTTTAATCAACAAATAAGGTCATACATATAAAATGACCACCGGCACAGTGCACGAATGAAAATACATAGAGGGGAAAGGGTGCGGTTGGCAAACCAATGTAGAAGAAGCGCATGTATTTGTAAAAATATGGTAGTTCACAGAAGAAAAAAAAAATTGCTGTCCACTCAATTCAGACTCATAGCGACCCTATAGGACAGAGTAGAACTGCCCCTAGGATTTTCAAGGAAGGGCTGGTGGATTCAAACTGTCCGCCTTTTGGTTAGCAGTCGTAGCCCTCAACAACTACACCACTAGCATTCAGGCCTTCTGTAAATATTAGATATCTTCTGTCTCTCCACGTGAAAAAATTTGGTATCTTAAACTTGTCTTCAGAGATAGTATTTTTTTTTTTATTAAATATTTCATTGTACTTCAGGTGAAGGCTTACAGAACAAACAGTTTCTCATGTAACAGTAGTACACATGCTGTTTTATGACTTTGGTTAACAACCCCACAACATTTTAACCCTCTGAATTCTCAGCTTTTTTTTTTTTTTTTTTGGTGAAAATACACATAGCCAAAGATACACCATTTCAAAACTTTTTACTTACACATTTAAGTGACATTGACTATGCTCTTCCAATTGTGCTGCCATTCTCGCCCAAGATGAAGGCTTACAGGACAAAATAGCCTCCCATTTAACAGTTACTACAAATGTTGCCCTATAACAGTGGTTAACAATCTCACAACACATCAACAGTATCCTTACTCAACTCGTGTTCCTTATCATCAGCTTCCTACTCCCCCTCTGCCTTCTGGCCCTTGTCACAAGACTCCTGTACCTCGTTAATCTCATTTAGTTTTACTGGGCTGTCCACTCCCAGGCTGAACAGTGAACCTCGAAGGTAACTTCACCGCTGAGCTGAAAGGGTGTCTGGGGGCCACACTCTTGAGGTTTCTCCAGTATCCTTTAGGCCAGAAAATCTGGTCTTTTTTTTTGTTGGGGGGGAGTTAGAATTATGCTCTACATCCTTCTCCAGCTCTGTCCAGACCCTCTGTTGTGATCCTGGTCAGAGCAGTCAGTGGTGGTAGCCGGGTACCATCTAGCTGTACTGGACTCAGTCCAGTGGAGGTCTTGGTAGCTGTGGTCAATTAGTCCTTTGGACTAATCTTTTCATTGTATCCTGTTCTCTTCATTCTCCCTTGCTCCCGAAGGGATGAGACCAGTGTAGTATCTTAGATGGTCGCTCACAGGCTTTTAAGACCCCAGACACTACTCACCAAGGTAGAATGTAGAGCATTATCTTTATAAGTAGTGTCATGCCAATTGAGCTAGATGTTCCCCGAGACCATAGTCCCCAGAGCCCTCCGTCCAACAACTCAGTCCCTCGGGGAGTTTGGATGTGTCCATAGGGCCTCCATGACCTTTCCTTGTGCAGGTTGTCTTAGTTTCCCCTGTATTGTGTACTGTCTCACCTCTCACCCAAGATACCACTTATCTATTGCCTATTTAGTATTTCCCCCCCCTCCCCTCCCATCCCTGGTAACCAACAAGGATTGTTACACTTTGCATGTGAATTTTTTCATGGGTTTTTACAATAGAGGTCTCATACAATATTTGTCCTTTTGTGATTGACTTATTTCACTCAACATAATGTCCTCCAGTTTCATCCATGTTATGAGATGCTTCACAGATTCATTGTTGTTCTTTCTCGTTGCATAGTACTCCATTGTGTGTATGTACCATAGTTTGTTTATCCATTCATCTGCTGATGGGCACCTACGTTGTTTCCATCGTTTTGCTATTGTGAACAATGCTGCCATGAACATAGGTTGTGCATATGTCTATTCGAGTGATGACTCTTATTTCTCTAGGATATATTCCTAGGAGTGGGATTGCTGGATCGAATGGTATGTCTATTTCTAGCTTTCTGAGGAAATGCCATATCATTTTCCAAAATGGTTGTATCATTTTGCATTCCCACCAGCAGTGTATAAGAGTTCCCATCTCCCCGCAGCCCCTCCAACATTTGTTATTTCCAGTATTTTTGATTCGTGCCAGTAATGCCGGGGTGAGATGGTATCTCATTGTGGTTTTAATTTGCATTTCTCTAATGGCTAGTGAACGCGAGCATTTCCTCATGTGTTTGTTGGCCATTTGAATGTCTTCTTTGGTGAAGTGTCTGTTCATTTCCTTTGCCCATTTTTTGATAGGATTGTTTGTCTTTTTGTTGTAGAGGTGTTGGATTTTCTTGTAGATTATGGAGATTAGACCTTTGTCTGACTTGTACTGTCCAAAAATTTTTTCCCAGTCTGTAGGTTCTCTTTTGACTCTTTTGGTGAAGTCTTTTGAAGAGCATAGGTGTTTGATTTTTAGAAGATCCCAGTTATCTAGTTTATCTGTTGGGTTTTTTGTGTTGATGTTTATGATTTGTATTCTGTTAATGCCATGTATTAAGGCCTGAAGTGTTGGTCCTATTTTTTCTTCTATCAACTTTATAGTTTTAGGCTTTATATACAGGTCTTTGATCCATTTTGAAGTAGTTTTTGTATATGGTGTGAGGTATGGGTCCTGTTTCATTTTTCTGCAAATGGATATCCAGTTTTGCCAGCACCATTTGTTAAAAAGACTGTCTTTTCCCCATTTGATGGACTTTGGGCCCTTGTCGAGAATCAGGTGACTGTAGGTGGATGGATTTACATCTGGGTTCTCAATTCTGTTCCATTGGTCAATGTATCTGTCGTTGTACCAGTACCAGCCTGTTTTGACTACTGTAGCTGTATAGTAGGTTCTCAAGTCAGGTAGTGTGAGTCCTCCAACTTTATTCTTCTTCTTCAGTAGTGTTTTACTTATTCGGGGCTTCTTCCCTTTCCATATAAAGTTAATGATTAGTTTTTCCGTGTCTTTGAAGAATGTTGTTGGTATTTGGATCGGGATTGCATTGTATTTGTAAATTGCTTTAGGTAGAATTGCCATTTTCACAATGTTGAGTCTGCCTATCCATAAGCATGGTATGTTTTTCCATTTATGTAGATCCCTTTGGGTTTCATGCAGCAGTGTTTTGTAGTTTTCTTTGTATAGGTCTTTTACATTCCTGGTCAGATTTATTCCTAAGTATTTTATCTTTTTAGGGGCTATTGAAAATGGTACTGATTTCTTGATCTCCTCTTCATCGTTCTCTTTACTGGTGTATAGGAATCCAACTGATTTTTGAATGTTTATCTTGTATCCTGCTACTCTGCTGAATCTTTCTATTAGTTCCAGTAGATTTCTCGTGGAGTCTTTAGGGTTTTCTATGTATAGTATCATATCATCTGCAAACAGGGAGAGTTTAACTTCTTCATCACCAATTTGGATGCCCTTTATTTCTTTCTCTTACCTTATTGCTCTAGCTAGAACTTCCAGCACAATGTTAAATAGGAGTGGTGATAAAGGGCATCCTTGTCTTGTTCCTGTTTTCAGGGGGAATGTTTTCAGCCTCTCTCCATTAAGAATGATGTTGGCTGTTGGTTTTGCATAGATGCCCTTTATTATGTTGAGAAATTTCCCTTCTATACCTATTTGATTGAGAGTTTTTATCAGGAATGGGTGTTGGACTTTGTCAAATGCCTTTTCTGTGTCAATTGAGATGATCATGTGATTTTTTTCTTTCCTTTTATTTATGTGGTGAATTACGTTGATGGATTTTCTAATGTTAAACCATCCTTGCATACCTGGTATGAATCCTACTTGGTCGTGGTGTATTATTTTTTTGATATGATACTGAATTCTATTGGCTAGAATTTTGTTCAGAATTTTTGCATCTATATTCATGAGAGATATTCGTCTGTAATTTTCTTTTTTTGTGATGTCTTTGCCTGGTTTTGGTATCAGCGTTATGCTGGCTTCATAGAATGAATTTGGAAGTGTTGCTTCCTGTTCTATGCTCTGAAATTAGCTTGAGTAGAACTGGTACATGCTCTTCTGTAAATGTTTTGTAGAATTCTCCAGTGAAGCCATCTGGGCCAGGGCTTTTTTTGCTTGGGAGTTTTTTTATTACCTTTTCAATCTCTTCTCTTGTCATGGGTCTGTTCAGATTTTCAATATCACTTTGCTGTAGTTTGGGTAGGCCGTGTGTTTCTAGAAATTTATCAATTTCCTCTAGGTTTTCAAATTTGTTGGAATATAGTTTTTCATAATATTCTGTTATAATCCTTTTTATTTCGGTTGGGTCTGTTGTAATGTCCCCCATTTCATTTCTTATTTGGGTTATTTGTTCCCTCTGCCTTTTTTCTTTTGTCAGTCTGGCCAGTGGTTTGTCGATTTTGTTGATTCTTTCAAAGAACCAACTTTTGGTTTTGTGGATTCTTTCTATTGTATTTCTGTTCTCTATTTCATTTATTTCTGCTCTGATCTTTACTATCTCCTTTCTTCCGGTGGTTGTAGGCTTTTTTTGCTGTTCTCTTTCTATTTGTTTGAGTTCTGTAGTTAATGTTTTGGTTTTGTCCCTTTCTTGTTTTTTGATATGTGCATCTATTGCTATAAATTGTCCTCTGAGGACTGCCTTTGCTGTGTCCCAAAGGTTTTGGTATGGTGTGTTTTCATTTGCATTTGATTCTAGGAATTTTTTAATTCCATCTCTGATTTCTTCTATTACCCATTGATGTGTAAGCAGAGTATTATTCAGTTTCCATGTGTTTGATTTTTTTTTCCTTGCTCTTTCTAGTGTTAATTTCTACCTTGATGACATTGTGGTCAGAGAAGATACTGTGAATTATCTCAGCATTTTGGATCTTGTTGAGGATTCCTCTGTGGCCTAAGATGTGGTCTATTCTGGAGAACGTTCCATGTGCATTGGAAAAGAATGTGTACTTTGCAGCGGTTGGATGGATTGTTCTATATATGTCTATGAGGTCCAGTTGGCTGATTGTGTCCTTTAGGTCTTCTGTATCTTTGCTGAGTTTCTTCTTAGTTGTTCTGTCCTTTACTGAGAGTGGTGTGTTGAAGTCTCCTACTATTATTGTGGAACTGTCAATTTCTCTTTTCATTGTTGTTAGAGTATTTTTTATGTATTTTGGAGCCCTGTTATTGGGTGCATAGATATTTATTATGGTTATGTCTTAAAGATGGATCATCCCCTTAATCATTATATAGTGTACTTCTTTGTCTTTTATGGTAGATTTTGTTTTAAAGTCTATTTTATCTGAGATTAGAATTGCCACTCCTGCTCTTTTTTGGTAGTTGTTAGCTTGATATATTTTTTTCCAACCTTTGATTTTTAATAAATTCACATCTTTGTTTCTAAGGTGTGTCTCTTTTAGACAGCATATTGATGGATCCTGTTTTCTTATCCATTCTGCCACTCTCCGTCTCTTTATGGGTGCATTGAGTCCATTTACGTTCAGTGTAATTATTGATAGATGGAAGTTTGTTGCTGTCATTTTGTAGTGCTTTTTTTTGTGGTGCTGAAGTTTTCTTTGTTCTTCTTACTCTCTTGTGCTGAGTTACTTTTGGTTGTGGATCTTTTTTTCACTTCTTTTGTTTTTGTAGGTTTTGTTTTTGCTGAGACTTTATGTTTTTCGTCTTTATTTTTATGAGTTGGTTTGTTAACTTTCTTTGTGGTTACCATGAATTTTACCCTTATCTTTCTAAGTTTGAAGCAGTCTACCGTTACTTGGTATCGCCTTACCTTCCTCTCCTTTAGAAGGTTCTATACCTATGCCATTTGTTCCCTCTTTCATTGTTTTGATGTTGTTGTCATCCTTTGATTGATTGCTCTGATTCCCTGTTGTATTTCTTTTGTTTTTGGATAGTCCTCAGTAGTTGATTTCCTAGAATGGTATCTGGTTCGTATGAACCTGCGTCCTAGGTCCTAGGTCCTGCCTGAGGGCTGAAGCTGTTTGTCCTCAGATCGAAGAACACCCTTTAATAATTCTTGTAAGTTTGGTTTGACTTTTGCATATTCCCTTAGTTTCTGTTTATCTGGAAATGACCTAATTTCACCATCAAATTTGAACGAGAGTTTTGCAGGATAGATTATTCTTGGCTGACAATTTTTTTGTTTCAAGATTTTATGTATGTCATCCCACTGCCTTCTTGCCTGCATGGTTTCTGCCAAATAATCTGAGCTTAGTTTTATTGTTTCTCCTCTGTATGTGACTTCTTGTTTTTCACAAGCTGCTTTCAGGATTCCTTGTTTGTCTTTAGTTTTGGCGAGTGTGAATATGATATGTGTTGGTGATTTTCTTTTGGGGTCTCTTCTATATGGGGTTCGTTGAGCTTCTTGGATGGCCAGCTTTTCATCTTTCATGATATTGGGAAAGTTTTCTGTCAGCAGTTCCTCAGTGATCCTCTCTGTGTTTTCTGTTTTCTCCCCCTGTTCTGGGATGCCAATGACTCATAAATTTTTGCTTTTAATTGTGTCCCACATAACTCTCAGGGTCTCTTCATTTTTCTTTGTTCTTTTTTCTGAGTTTTCCTGAAACAGAGTTGTATCCAAGTGTTTGTCTTGAGTTCCACTGATCCTGTCTTCCACAGTTTCAAATCTACTTCTCAGCCCTTCTATGACACCGTCCATTTCTGAAATCTTGTTGTTTATCTTTTGGATTTCTAATTGTTGTTTATGTATAATTTCGAGTTGTGAATTTATTTTGGCATTTTGTTCCTGCATCATCTTCCCGAATTCTTCCAATTTTTTGTCTGTATTTTCCATAAATTTGTCTATTTTTTCCTCATGTTTGTCAGCTTTTTGCCTCAGTTCTTGGAAAATTCCAAGTATTAGTGATTTTAGTTCCCTATCAGGTACTTCTAGTGCATTTTCTTCCACAGGAGAGTTATCTGGTGTTTTAATTTGGATGCCTATTGGAGCCATCTTGTCTTGTTTTTGTAAATGTTTTGATATTGTTTGCTGTTTTCGGGGCATTCAGTAGATATTTCTCTTGTTTATTGATTGTAGTTTTTTTTTTTTTTTGTTTCGTCCTGGTGGTACAGCTGGGCAGATCTAGCTGAAGAGGAGCCACTGGGACGGGTTGTTTGTGGTACTCACCGCAGCCACCAGGACGGTTGGTAGTCAGTGCTGGGCAGGTTCCAATAGGGCGTGCCTGCACAGCTTGGTGTTGTGATGTCAAGTGCACGGTCCATGTAGGCAGGATGCAGCGGGGAGATGGTTATGTGTGAAGCTAAGCTGGATATGGGAGAGAGGAGAGAGGAGCAGGAGCGAAAAGCATACAAACATAAAAGAATGCTAGGGGAGCTTGTCGTTGGAATGGACAGATGAGAGACGGTCGTTCCGTCTCCCACTGGACGCTCCACGAGGCTGCTCTCCCGTTCTCCCATTTGCTGGTCTCTGATAGGAGTCCAAGATGGTGGATCCGCACTGCGTTAGCTGGTAAGGAATCTCTGCATGAGTCTCTCCTCGTTCTCCGTTCTCTTTCAGTATTCTCACTCCGTTTGGTGTTTGGCTGAGTTCTTTATCTCTTCATTTGATGTTGTAGGGTTTCAGGATTGTTGATTCTCTGTTAGGCTTAGTTTTTTGGATCTTTGCTGTGGAGGGACGGTGTGGTGCTTCTGCCTAGAGCGCCATCTTGCCAGAGATAGTATTTTTTATGGTAGGCTATATTTTCCAGTAGCAGTTGTAACAGTATTTTCTGTCTCACACGTTCTTCAGAACCTTAACAATTCATATTAAGAGGTGAAGTCTATGTCTCCTTCCCTGGAGCCTGGGCAGCCCTTTGTAACTTCCTCAGTTAAAAGACTATGGTAGAAGTAGTGCAGTATCCCTTCCAAGACTTAGTCTTAAAAGGAGACACAGCTTCTGCCTGGCTCTCTCTCGGGACATGCATCTTTAAACCCTGAGACAATAGGTAAATTCTGGCTGCCCTGAAGTAGCCATGAGAGATTGTATGGAGAGACCACATGAAGACAGAGTTGTCAAGGAAGCCCAGCTAGACAAACAAATTGAACAATCACTTGTGACTCTTGGATAAAAAGTACGGTACATTCAAAACTCTAAGTGTTCTCATTGTTATTAGTATTCTGAGTCAAAGCAAATTCTAACAGTAAGATAAAACCAGTCCCTGTAGCCTGATAATTTGAAAATTATCAGTGCAATTGTTTTAAATAATAAACAACAGGCACAAATACAAACTTAGACAATAAAATAAAAATCCTCAAATACAGAAGGAAAGAAATGCCTACAAGTGGAAAAGGAAAAAAAAAGCTTAAAGTCTAAATTACAAGTTTTCTACCCTTAATTTCCTAAGTGTCTTCCTTGTAGCTATTTTGTCAACTGGAATTCAATATTCTTTTAGAAATATAATGAAAGATATATCCTAATGTAAAATACTGGGAGATGACATTTGTGCAAGCAGAGGTTAGGGAATAAAATGAAGTTAAAAAAAAAAAAAAGGTCATGTTATTATGTTATTAAAAGCTTAAAATACTAGATAAGGCAGTTTTCCCTTTTGAAAACATTCTCAGTGGAGACCAGTAGATATTTCTTTATTTTCAATGTTAATGCTTAATTATTAAATTAATCTATCAATTTCTGGCTTCTCAAAAGCAAGGCTTCTCACACAGAGAAGCCTAGCAACTTGCAATTAAACAAACAAGAATATCAACAAAAAATTAGATTGGGAGATGTATCACAAATTACAAGCTTAATATTAGACTTGGGTTTAAATTACAAGTTCATTCAAATTTGTGACCTCCAATCTAAGTGGGGTCCTCACCTCTGCCAAAAGATCCTATGTCTTCTACTTTAGCCCTTCTCCTGTAACTCTCAGCAGGTAATCTGACTCCAGGAAGTTATCAGGGAACTCTCTGCTACCACACCTATAAACCTATCTATACCTACTCTCATATTTAACTCCTTTCGTCTAGATTCAGAAGAAAGTTATCTTTCTTCCTCCTTAAAGGCAGCTAAAATGTTGTTTTGGAAAACCTCCTTTTAGGGAAACTGACCTTTTTTTAGCCTCTAGTTAAAAGAACATTAGTCAAAGGACACTGGTAATGCTTAGAGAAAGCATCAATAGGGCTGAGAATCACTGAAAGGATTATTTGTCAAATTTACAAGAGTAAATATCAAAATTTCTCCAGTTATATACTAATTTCTCCCTTCCCTGTCTCATACAACTTAGCCAGGAATCGTGCCATATTCTCTTTCTCCACTTCACTTTTTATTCATTCCTTTAACTTTGTAATCTGACTTTTGTCACTCCTACTTTGTTAAATTATTCTCACTAAAATTACTGATAATTGCCTATATGTTAAACTTAAAAAATTTAGTCTTTAAGTTATTGAGCCATCTTTAGGCACTGTCCCCTTAAAACTCCCTAATCCATCGTTTTTAACAAAGAGTTCATATTAGAATCATCTCTAGAGGCTTCTACCCCTACACTAGTCATAAACCAGAATTATGCTTAACTATTATATTTTCTTGGCCCTCAGATAAGGGATTAATGGCACTATTCCAATCTGAGATAAAGTAATCAACTTACTGGAACATAATATTTTGGTAAATACCTAGTCTAGATAGCTGTCAATACATAACAAACATGAACACTTTCCCTTGCAGAATACACATACATCAACTACTCTTCCTTCTCTCTCTTCTACCCAGTAGTAAAAAAACAAAACAAAACAAAACAAAAACAAAAACAAAAAAAAACTGACCAAAGGGAATGAGGATGTCCAGGACATCTTGGAGTACAAAGCTTTCTCAGTTGTCTCTTGGAATGAGGGATAATACTGTATAAGGAACAAAATACTTTCATTTCTCTTATAACACTGACATTCCTATGGATAAATGACATAAAGTATCTGGCAGAGATGTGAATTACTTTTCCAGAGATCCAGATGATTAATCAACATTTTCATTTCTTATAATGATGGTTGGCACAGAATATGAAGATAGAAATTAAATCACTAAACCAATAACACATGTTCATTTATTTAACATGTAATTTTCATATTCCTGAAGTTAAAAGCAACTACACAGAAAGTACAGTAATATTTATAGAACATGATCTGCTTCTTTTAGAGTCAGAAAGTGGCTAGTTAGTGGGACCTGACTCACTTTTCCTTACTTATCTATTAAATGGCCACTAAAACAAACAAGGAGATACAGATATACAAAATTGCAGATGATACCAATAAACAATTTCCAGCTAGTTGGGAGGGGGGATAAAACCTTCTTTGGTTCTATCATAGTGAGACTAGATTGAGTAGCTATTTCTAGCTGACATTCAGTTTGATTTTAAAAACAGAATAAAGCCAGATAGAAATTTGGTAGGAAGACACATACTTCAGCGTCTACTTTGTATCCCCATCAAAGATACATGGAATTTGTGCTGTAAGTAAATAGTGTAACAGTTATAACCTTATATGGGAAAATTCTTTCAGATTAAACCAAAGCTATCCCTTTCTCGCACTTTCCACCTCATGCTCCCTGATCCCACAAAATCACAATTTTATTGGGAAACTTTAACATGTAGATTCATGCTTTGAGTGTCCAAGTAAATAAAAATAAAGATAAGGAGAACCGTAATTAAACAATTAACAAGGTAGATTTAATAAATGCAAATTTAAAAATTTATCCCACAGAAAATATGCCTTTTTTAAAGGTATCTATTGAACTATTTAAAATTTTATTTTTATTATGCCATAAAAAATTGGCGTATTTTAAAATGTAAAGCTCATAAAGGCAACATTCTCTGACAACAATGATTTAAATGAATCATCGGAGATGAATAATTAATATTTAGGAATACAACTAAACAAATGCTAAATCTTTCAAAATTAGAAAAAACAGTTAATAATTACTGCGTAAAAAAAATCAAGTTATTCTTCTAGATCATTTAGAAAGTCATAAAAATAAGAATACTACAGATCATATTTATGGAATTTTTTCAAAAATATTCAGAGACAAATTAATAAACTTAAAGACTGATTATTTTTAAAAGAATGAAAATTAAGTCTTAATGTCAAGATTTATATATAATGGTTACTCTAAATTACTGAGAAATTAACAACTCTAAAGTAGCTATTTTGTCACAAGACAAAAGCTTGTGTTTCAATACAAGCTATATTGTGTACTAAGGTCATGATCTTAAACCAGTTACCTAACTGGTGTGAGCTACATTTTCTTCATTTGTAAAATGGAAATCTAAAATCTCTATAAGAAACAGGAGTGCACTGAGAACTATGGCTAATGTCATTGTCATTATCATGGCTGTTATCACCTCTTCTACCTCATTATTATTACCCAATACTTTGATTAATATTTGGTATGTGCCAAGGGAGAATGTCTGCTACAGAGTAAATAATAAATTCTTAAACAAGTTAAGTTTTAAAAGATACTTTTCTAATTAATGTTTAAATCTATCCATAAGAGCCAAGACCAATGCATACCACTTACTTTATTATTTATTTCTCCCCTGAACTGTGTAAGTCCAAGCTATACTGAAGGTACTGGCGAAAAACAGTTTTCTAGGAATTTACAGAATGCCAATTGAGATGTTGCAACACATGGATGCAACACTGGAAAAGCTCACACATCTATGCCAAGAAAATTGGAAGACAGCTACCTGGACAACCAACTGGAAGAGATCCATATTTATGCCCATTCCAAAGAAAAGTGATCCAACGAAATGTGTAAATTATCTAACAATATCATTAATATTACACATAAGTAAAAGTTTGCTGAAGATAATTAAAAAACGGTTGCTGCAGTGCATCAACAGGGAACTGCCAGAGATTCAAGCTGAACTCAGAAGAGGACGTGGAACAAGGGATATCATTGCTGATGTCAGATGGGTCTTGGCTGAAAGCCGAGAATACTAGGAAGATGTTTACCTGTGTTTTAGGGACTATGCAAAGGCATTTGACTCTGTGGATCATAACAATTTATGGATAACATTGCAAAGAATGGGAATTCCAGAACACTTAATTATGCTCAGGCTGAACCCGTACATAAACCAAGAGACAGTCATTCAAACGGAACAAGGGGCTACTGAGTGGTTTAAAATCAGAAAAGGTGTGTTTCAGGGTTGTGTCCTTCCACCATACTATTCAATCTGTATACCAAGCAAATAATCTGAGAAGCTGGACTACTGGAAGAAAAACCGGGCATCAGGATTGGAGGAAGACCCATTAACAACCTGTGATATGCAGATGACACAACCTTGCTTGCTAAAAACAAAGAGGCCTTGAAGCACTTACTAATGAAGATCAAAGACTACAGCCTTCAGTATGGATTACATCTCAACATAAAGAAAACAAATCCTCACAAATGGACCAATAAGCAACACGATGATAAATGTAGAAAAGAATGAAGTTGTCAAGGATTTCATTTTACTTGGATCCACAGTCAATACCCATGGAAGCAACAGTCAAGAAATCAAATAACGTATTTATTGCATTGGGCAAAGCTGCTACAAAAAACCTCTTTAAAGTGTTAAAAAGCACATATATCACTTGAGGAATAAGGAAGACCAAATAAGAATTGATGCATTTGAATTATGGTGAAGAATACTGAATATACCATGGACTGCCAGAAGAATAAACAAATCCGTCTTGGAAAAAGTACAGCCAGAATGCTCCTTAGAAGCAAGGATGGCAAGACTTCGTCTCGTGTACTTGAGACGTTATCAGGAGGGATCAGTCCCTGGAGAAGGACATCATGCTTGGTAAACCATAGGATCAATGAAAAAGATGAAGACCCTCAAGGAAGACCCTCAATGGGATGGATTCACACAGTAGCTCCAACACAGGCTCAAACATAGCAACGATTGTGAGGATGGTGCAGGACCAGGCAGTCTTTCATTCTGTTGTACATGGGGTCGCTATAAGTCGTAACTGACTCAACGGCACCTAAAACAGTAACAACAACAAGATTCTATATCTTGCCATGTGTAACTTTCTTCATCTGAAAGTTGTTAGTAATTAACTAGTCCCACTAATTTTACTGGGTTGATGGAGAGATCAAATAATATATGAGAAAGTTATTAAAAAGCTGACATTCAGATTTCAGCCATTTATAAAATGAGATACAGGATTAGAGTGACAAAGCTCCTCCCCTGAGTTGGTATCTAGGCCAAGCAACCAAACAACCAGGAGCTAGTACAGGATGAGAAATATATCTAAAGCACACTTTACATATTTAAAATATTTTAAACATTGTAGCCTTTGCTAAACAACCTTGAGGTAAATGGCATCGAAACTGTGTTTTTGTATCTGATTACTGCTAAAGTAACAACTAAAACACAGGCCAAGTAGAAAACAATGCAATTTTTCTCAGAATTCAATCAGCAAAGGCGAGGAATTTGCATAACGCAGGCCCCCAAGCAACTTTTTCCCTCCACAGCACATTCCTGAAGCTCAAAGGAAATGAATAATTGCCTTGACTCTTCATTTCATTTTGTCTATATAGCCACCATTTGCCTTTAAACATGCAGAAAGAATAGTGCCACTTGTAGCAGAACAAGTTGTCTGAGAGCTTTATAAGTACTTTTTTGTCTACTCCAATTGTTATCTTCTCTATACATTAGCTTATGTTCCCTGATCCTACTCTCCCTGAAACCTTGTCCTTCCTGCAAATATTTCCCTCTTCGTTTGGTTTTTGGCTTCTCTAACCAATTTTCATAAATTCAGGTCTGCAAAATGGTCAGAAATTATTCTTTCCATGGGGCAAGCTCATTCTGTCATAATACATTATACTGGGTAACTAGAGAAATAAGAAAAATTAGACAGTAAAATGGTTCATTGGTTGACAAAATAATCCTCATTCAGCTCCATTATTTTAAAAATCACCACAGTACTCATGTGCATGCAATAAAGTTATTTTTTATCCCAAATAGATTAAGTCCATATTCAGATATGAATGAATGACCACCAAGAAGCATTTTAAAATTAAATGCAGTCTGTAATTACAGAAAGATTTTCCACTGTGCACAGCAATTGCACATACACACACCCACCACACCATGACAGCCCTGTACCTGTTGTGCTTTTGAGTTATACAGGGAATACTGGCAAATTTATTTAACATGAGAACAAAAAAAAAAAAATTTTTTTCCTATTCACACTTCAGTCCAGAATGCACAACACAGTTGACATCTGGCCTCAGGCCCTGACCAGAACCGGTATCATAGATAAGTGTTGTTGGATTTTGGCTTTCCTCAGTGAAATGTTAGACTCACAAAGCCAACTGCAGCTTCATATATCAATACTCGCTAATGGCTATAACTGGGCCCAAACCACTTTGACGCAAAATAATAACAATTTAGGAAATTTAGCTCTTCCAGATGAAGGAAACTATAAAATGTAATTGAAGAACACAAAAGATGTAGAGATATATCATGTTCTTGGTTGGGATCACTTAATATAATTAAAATGTCCATCATCCCCAATTTAAAATATAGTTTACGCAATTACAATTAGAATTGCAGACACTTTGGACAAATCACTTTAAAATTCATTACAAGAATAACTATACGGTAATTTCAAGGGAATTCTGTGAAAGTGAACTAGAAGATGGCTTTGCCCATTTAGATATTAAATCTTACTCAAAAGCTACCTCAATTAAACTAGCATGTACAAGTGTAGATCAGTGGAACAAACAATAGAAATAGATCCAAGTATATATTGGAATTCAATATTTGATAAAGACAATTTCACTTTAAGGGGAAAAGATGGATTATTCAATAAATTTTTGGAGACAAATGGCTATCTATTTGCTATTCAATTAAATTAGATCCCCACTTCCCACTATATTCAAAAATAAATTTAGAGGCCCAGTGGTCTAAATGCAAATAATAAGACAATAAAAATTTTGGAATAAATATTTGCAGATGTTTTTATAACCTTGGTAGCCTAGAACACCTTCTCAAGCATGAGACTAAAACTAGAAGCTAAAAGTAAACATAAAGTTTACAAATTTGTATATGTAAAAGTTAAAATTTTCTAAATAGTTTATGCCAAGAAATTTGGAAGACAGTATCTGGCCAAGTGACTGGAAGACATCCATATTTGTGCCCATTCTGAAGAAAAGTGATCCAACAGCATGCAGAAATGAGCCAACAATATCATTAGTGTCACATACAAGTAAAATTTTGCTGAAGAGAAATCAAACACAGTTGCAGCAGTACTTCAACAGGGAATTGCCAGAAATTCAAGCCGGAATCAGAAGAGGATGTGGAATGAGGGATGTCATTGCTGATTATCAGATGGATTTTGGCTGAAAGCAGAGAATACCAGAAAGATATTTACCTGTGTGTTAGTGACTATGCAAAGGCATTCGACTGTGTGGATCATAATAACTTATGGATAACGTTGCAAAGAAAGAGAACTCCAGAACACTTAATTGTGTTCATGAGGAATCTGTACATTGACTAAGAGGCAGTCCTTCAAACAGAACAAGGGGATACTGAGTGGTTTAAAATCAGAAAAGGTGTGCATCAGGGTTGTATCCTTTCACCATACTTATTCAATCTGTATGCTGAGCAAATAATCTGAGAAGCTAGACCATATGCAGAAGAATGAGGCATCAGGATTGAAGGAAAACTCACTGACAACCTGTGATATGCAGACGACACAACCTTGCTTGCTAAAAGCAAAGAGAACTTGAAGCGCTTACTGATGAAGATCAAAGACTACAGCCTCCAGTATGGATTACATCTCAACATAAAGAAAACACAAATCCTCACAACTGGATCAATAAGCAACATCATGATAAATGGAGAAAAGATGGAAGTTGTCAAGGATTTCATTTTACTTAGGTCCACAATCATAACCATGGAAGCATCAGTCAGGATATCAAATGACGTATTGCATTGGGCAAATCTGCTACAAAAGCCTTCTTTAAAGTGTTAAAAAGCAAAGATGTCACTTTTAGGACTAAGGTGCACCTACTCAAGCCACGGTATTTTCGATCATCCCATATGTATATGAAAGCTGGACAATGAATAGGGAAGACCAAAGAAGAATTGACACATTTGAATTATGGTTTTGGCAAAGAATATTGAATATACCACGGACTGCCAGAAGAATGAACAAATCTGTCTTGGAAGAAGTACAACCAGAATGCTCCTTAGAAGCGAGGATGGTGAGACTTCATCTCGCATTCTTTGGACATGTTATCAGAAGGGACTAGTCCCTGGAGAAGGACATCATACTTAGTAGAGAGTCAGTGAAAAAGAGGAAGACTCTCAAAGAGATGGATTGACACAGTGGCTGCAACAATGAGTTCAAACATAGCAAGGATTGTGAGGATGGTGCAGAACCAGGCAACATTTTGTTTTGTTGTACATAGGGTGGCTCTGAGTAGGCACTGTCTCAACAGACACCTAACAGCAACAACAAATAAAAAATACCAAAAACATAGCCAAGTGCAAATAATAAATGGGAGAAAATATTTATCAAGTTTATAGTAGCCAAAAGGTTCTATAATATGAAGGATTCTTCCAATTAACAAGAAAAGAACAAACAACTCAATTTAGAAAAACAAGCAAATGATATAAAGAAAAATTTGGCAGTAATCACAAACCCTAACCTCAATTATAAGCAAGATATGTAAATTAAAATACTAAGATACTATTTTTCACACTGAAATTTTTTAAAGACATGTTAATAATATCTAGTGTTCTGGAAAATGTGGAGAAATGAATATTTTCATAAAATTTTTGTAGGAATGTATATTGTTAAAAACTTACTGAAGGACAGTTTGATCATATCTTTCAATATTTAAAGTAAGCATATTCTTTGACCTTTCAATGTCACTCCTGGGAGCTGCTTTACTGAAATGTTTGCCTATTAGCACAAAGCTGTAAGTAAGGATGCTCAATACAATATTGCTTGTAATAGAAAAACATTATAAATAATATAAATGTTCATTAATAGATAAATGGTTAAGTAAATTGCAGTTTGTCCATATTATAAAATAAATGATAGCTGCCACTAAAAGAAAGCAGTAAAAATATTGACTTAGAAGCCTATGATATATTTAAAATGAATAAAAAGTTGTGGGAAGAACATACATAACATGATCCTATTTTCTTTTTTTTTGCTAAAAGTATATTCATCGGATAACCAGGAACAAAATTTGTCGAATTTGAATATACATATATACAGATATCAGAAAGAATTATGTCAATAGGTTTACACTAGTAATGTCTGAGTATTGGGTTATTTGGCATATTTTTATTTTTATTTATTCTTTATCCAGAAGCAGCAGACTATAATGCAATACCAAGATATTAATATTTACTCTTGTAATCTAATAGGGACAGAAAATGCATTAGTATTTGTTAAAGGGTTTTAAAATTAACTTGAGGGGTATATGAAAATACAAAGCAATTAGTTGCATTAAGTTTCAATTTGTTGGAGAAATAAGCTTTTATTTTGAAAAAGAAGCTTAGGATAACTGTAATTCAACAAGTTACCACTCATTTTTTCAAAAGGCCAAAACAATTTTCAGGTAACTCTACACTGAGAAAACACAGCCTGTGAAGTGCCATGGCTAAAGCCAGACAATTTGAAAATTTATTAATTAGTTCCTGTTCAATGCTACAGGTAACACTGCAGGGCTTATCACACTTCTTCTCTGGTATTGACAAGGTACAAACATGGTGAGGAGTGTTCTAACCCCCAAGACATTTTTATCTGGGTGGTAAGATAAAAGTTATTTATTAAAATTGTTACAGAAAATCCTAAACAAAATATAATTGCCTAAATATGTGATGCAGGAGACTGAGTGCTAGGATATAACAGGAAAGACAGTGAAGTTACAAATACTTTTTGTAGCTGTTGTTAGAAGATGCTGTTGAGTCAATTCCAACTCATAGAAACCTTATGTACAACAGAACAAAACGTTGCTTGATCCTGCGCCATCCTCACAATCATTGCTACGTTTGAGCCATTGTTGCAGCCACTGTGTTAATCCATATCATCGAGGGTCTTCCTCTTTTTTGCTGACCCTCACTTTGCCAGGCATAATGTCCTTCTCCAGGGACTGGTCCCTCCTGATAATACGTCCAAAGTACATGAGACCAAGCCACCCTTGCTTCTGAGGAGCATCTTGGCTGTGCTTCTTCCAAAGCAGATTTTTTGTTCTTTTGGCAGTCCATAGTATATTCAATATTCTTCTCCAACACCATCATTCAAATGTATCAATTCTTCTTCAGTCTTCCTTATTCATTATCCAGCTTTCCCATGCATATGAGACAATTGAAAATACTATGGATTGGGTCAGACGCACCTTAGTCCTCAAAGTGACATCTTTGCTTTTAACACTTTTTAACACATATTTTTTAGGCTACTCCAATGTGTGAGGCACTGCATTGTCGATGTATATTTATCTTCTCATTTGATTCTCTCACCAACTCTAAGAAGTAGTGACTGTCCTTTTTAACAACTTACTCATTGTTGGCTCAGAGGTTAAAGTTTATTTTGCAAAGATTCACTAAGTCAGTAAGTGAATTGGATTTGAAAGCAGCTTTGCAATACTTCCAAATCCATTCCCAAAAGATCAATGTGATCTTCCATTCTTGTTTTTAAATTTAATACTGGATATTTCAGAGATTTTTTTGTTATTTAGATACAATTTAAATACCATAAAATTAACCATTTTTAAAGTGTACAATTCACTAATGGTTTTTAGTATATTCACAAGGTTGTCACCACTACCACTATCTAATTACAGTACATTCATCACTTCAAAAAGAAATCCTGTATCTGGTAGCAGTCACTCCCCATTCCCACCTCCCCCCATCCCTTGGCAACCACTAAACTACTTTCTATCTCTACAGATTTACCAATTCTGGACATTTCTTTATGCAACTGTGGATGCCACCACTCCCCTTTTGATGTCTGTTTTGATTTTGCATTTCTTTTTTGTACATTGCCAGTTTACCAAAAGGCTACTGACTATTGCCTATTTTATCCAGCTAATTTACTAATTTTTCTGTGTATTACTTTGGTTTCCTTGGAATTTCTAGTATTCTATAGTGTCATCTACAAGTAAGGCTAAATTTCCTATTATTTTATTAAAAATTTATACTACTTACGGCGTTTTTATGTTTTACCGCATTAGCTAGAATCTTCAAAACAATGCGAATAATAGCAGGGAAAGTGATCAAGTTATTTTTTTTCTGATTTTATTGTTAATGCTCTAGAAGCTTTACTGTTAATTATTTTGTTTGCTTTCAAGTAAATAGTCTTTATTGTGGTGAGAAAATTCCCTTTCATTCTATTTTACCTAGAATTGTTAAAAAATCAAAAATGACTGTTTGCCCTCATCAAATGTTTTCTTTTTAGAATCCATATGTAATCATAACATTTTTCTCTTTTAATATCTTTTAAAAAGGAATTATGTAGATAGATTTTCTAATGTTAAAGTATCTTTACATTTATAAAATATTCTGATATTTCTTGGTTGACATGTATTTTTTTTTTTATGTAATGCTGATTTCTATGTAAATTTTTATCTATTTGTAAATATCTGTAAATATCTCTATAGTTTAAATTTTTTCCTATCTTACTAGACTTCAAAATTGTTTACCATACCTTTGAAAAAATTAGTTAGAAAACTCATTCTCTGTGGTAGTTTAAATACCAGAGAAAATATCTGTTCCTAAAAGTAAGATAAGACTCATTTATAAAACCATCTGTGGCTTGCACCATTTGGAAATGAAGTTACACTCTTTTTTAAATAACCACTATAGCAAAGAGGAAAAATGTAAAATAATGAATTTTTCAGAAATAAGTAAAAATTAGAGCATTTCATATCAAAATTGCATACTTAGATTTTTAACATCTTTTCAGTTGTGTTATATAGTTGTCTATTCAGGTTCTATATTTATACTTCAGGGAATTTTGGCAATTCATGTGTACTACAAAACCAACAAATTCAGATGCATCACATTTAAATACATTATCATATAATGCATTTAAACATGATGTTGTATTTTTTTACAATGTATGTTGTATTTTCTTATAATTTTTACTCTTAATGTACTTTACTGTATAGTTATTCTACTTGTTTTATTTGTAAAATTATATTTTATCACTTTCTTAATCATATTTTCCAGTAGCTGATGTTTTATGAGATTTTTTCCAAGAAAAATATTTGGTATTGTTTATACTTTATGATGTATTATTTGTTGTTGACTTTGTTTTGTTTTCTCTTACCTTAATTTCACTCTGTATTTATATTTATTAATTTTTATCCTATTTTCTTTAGATACATTTTGCTGTTCCTTTTTCTTTCTTGTTTCTCAAGTTTAAGATTTCATTTTATTTTTAATTTCAATTTTTAATAATAAAAGCATTTGTGTCTATAATTTCCTTTGAATACAGCTTTAGCTCTACCTATACATTTCTTAATGAAGTACTCTAATTTTTATTGATTCTTGGGTAATTTACAGTTTCAAATGTTGTTTCTTTTTTATATAGTAGCTATGTAAAAGCATGTCATTTCACTTCCAAATGGCTGAATCTTTTTATTTGTATGTTTTTTTGTTTGGGGCTTTCCTTTTTGTTTTGTTTTGATTTTTCCTTGGGCCTTGAAAACAAATTGATCAGACAGTAATAATGCTTCATCTAGTTTCATTTTGTCTGCCATTGCCTGATACGTTATTTTCCTACTTTTTGTTAGAGAGAGAAGACTTTGTCATTTGATTTTAGTTAAGTTTATTTGTAAGTGGTGTATAGATGAATTTTATTATTTTAGACTAATCTAAGAGCCCATCTTTTTATAGAGAATTCAACTCACTCATATTAAATTTGATAACAAATATGATGGCTTTATTTTTCTCATAATATTGTGTATTCACTATTTTATATTAGTTTTTTTTTTTCTTTTCTTTCTTTTTGTGCTTCCTTGTTAGATTCTTCTCCTTCTTAAGCATTCCTTTTATTCTCTATAATAATTTGGGAATTCTACCATATATCTCATTTACTATAGACTACTTTTCCTTCTAAAATAGTCATATTTAAACCCATGGTCTCCATAAAATTAAATAATAAGCAGATTTATCCATCAATTATTATTTCTTTATTCCCTTCACCAGCCAGCTCTTTTTTCACTGAAATAATTTAGAATTGGAGTTTCTGTCTTGTTTTAACTTCCGAGAAATACTTGAAGCAAACCTTATAGCCACACATATATCTGAGAGTAAAATGTAATCTCAGCAAGTCCTGTTGTCCTCAAATTTATCAAAGTTGAGGTAAAGTCTGTCTTTCTTACCAGCATTTATTCATTCTTGCCTTAACAGTAATAGTCCAAGGGACTGTACGGAAGAATCTTACAATTTCCTTTTAAATTTTTCAGCCCATCAGTCATTTTCACCCAGACAGTTCCTTTTTGTTTACCTGCTATGTTTTATGCAACTGTTAACTTTGAGTATTTTCTCTTAACTACCCAGGGCGAAGCATTATAAATAATTTTTATAAAGCCAATGTCACATCCTCCAAGTTATAACTCTAAAGAAAAGGAAATAATTTGAAATATCTTGCTTGAAGGATGAATATACAGCAAATAAAAACGTAAGTTTAAAGCAATCCACAAAGAATGTCTGTTTGACACTCAGATAGTATATTATTTCACTGGGATATTAGGATCTTTTTATTTCTTCTTTACCATTAGATAAGTGAAAGGTTGTTTGTCCAAAACCTCAACGATGTTTTACAGAGGCATGAAATTCTAATACTCATTTCATCAGAGCCACTATTTTTAGTTATCTATTTAAGTGACAAAATATAAATTATAGTCCACTACTCCTAGCTTTAAAGTGTATGCGTTTAAAAAGTGAGTGTAGAGAAAATGAAGAGGAAAAGAAAAACTGGATTAAGACTACAAAATGTGCAATTTACCAAGTGAAACAGTCAGAAGGAGGCAGCCTCTGCTAATGAATGGTATCAAGAAATGACTTAGATTCAGAGAGCAATGAGTGGCAGAGATGCTTCAATAGCCTACTCAGGTTCAAACTCCTCACGAGGTTATTTCTAATGCCTTAAGAGCATCTGGCACCACATGGTCTACCAAACTTGCCAATAAGTGAGACAGGAAAGCTTTCTAAATTTTACACATTGCATGCCAAACGGAAAGTAAATCATACCCAGTCTTGCAAAATGCAAAAACAACAACAAAAGTGAAACACTACTTATATGTGTTTTTGTGTACGCAGTCTTCAACAGATAAACAATAAGTGCTGTGGATAAAATTACAAAATAAACAAGAAATTGAAATTTGCTATTTCATTACTGTAAAGAAATCCAAACTCCTTTCAATTTCAATCTTTAAAAATAAGGGGGGAAAGTTTCTTAATGACAGATTTCATTTGAAGACTAGGTTCAAACTATGAAGAACAAATACCCTTTGGAAAGTGTCCATAATCAGAGACTTATGCCCCAGAAAATAAAGGCTAGCACATGCTCCCTACTGCATTTCAAACAATGGATGCCTAGCAAAAAATTCATATAATCATCTGGGGAGGGCAAAGAGAAGAAAATAATTTTACAGGACCCAGAACTTAATTTCCACAAGATTTTAATCATTTAAACAAAGCATTTTGAACTTCATTTAATTACTGACAAACAGCAGTATTGCTTATTTTTTGTGATTACTGTCCTCGAACTTGGTAGGAACAGGAGACTCATCCCTGAGGGATTTATAACATAGTGGAGTAAGAAAGTCCTCCAGTAAATCCCACTTAGACTCATAATTGTCTGACCTTAGCAAGACATTTAATCAGTCTGAATCTTAGTTTCTAAATGTCCAAAATAGAAATAATATTACAACATTAAATGTTTTAGTCTAACTGATGTGAAGGACTTTGAGGGCTCAGTGTTGCATCTCCAGGCCCAGGAGAAAGTCATGGGGTCCAGCCAATGTTGTCCTAAGGACTATTAGATGCCCTTGGTTACAGGCTTAGAACTGGAGATGATTATCAGAGACAAAATCTTCTAGAGTTTTCAGGTCTTTATAGAAGGTGTACAGTCTGAAGTCTGATTATCAAATAAAAATGGGGTAGATGAGAAAGGAAAGTGGAGAAAGTTGGAAACAGGTAACGGTGATGATTACACAACATGCTAAAAACAATTAATGTCACTTTAAAAAAAAAAAAAAAAAGTGCACTATCAAGAGGATCAAAAGGCAAAGGAACCCAAAGCAAAAGGAGGTATTTTGAAGGCTGAAAAATGTGAGGCCAGAAAGAATTTCTAAGGAGTTTGTCCTTCACCATAAGAACTGGGAGTGGTTTTTCATGCAACCTCATAGTCTGGGCTTGAGCACCGAGTACAGCAGTGTCTGGGTAAAAGTTCAAGCTGACAGGAAGATATTCATGCCTTTTCTGAGCCTTCTCCTGATCTGCACCCTATGGTTCTTTGCATGAACTCCAATTTCAGGACTATCTTGTAGTAATGTTTACGCCCTTAAAAAAAAAAAAAAAGCAAACAGTTGCCGTTGAGTTGACTATGACTCATGGCAACCCCATATGTGGCAAAGTAGATTTGTGCTTTATAGAGTATTCAGTGGCTGACATTTTGGAAGTAGATCACCAGACCTTTCTTCTGAGGTACCTCTGGGGGGACTCAAACCTTCAACCTTTTGATTAGCATGTTGTTTACATCACACAGGGACTCCCATTATGCTCTCCCAAACCAAAACAAAATCAGTTGCCACTGAGTCAGTTCTCCACCCAGGGACTCCTTTATGCCCTTGTTGTTGTTAGTTGCAGTCCAATGGATTCCAGTATGCCTCATCAGTTTACATCTGCATCTCAGTTAAAGCATAAATAAACAAACTTGTAGTATCTTGATAGGGTCTTCCTATCTCTGCTTATCCATTCATTTCTTTGTACTATTCATGAGTTTATTTCTTATTATCATTGTAATTCTACATGTATTGGAACATCTGTAAGGTAAAATTCAGGGCCCCAAGCCAAAATCTCAAACTCAGGATATCAGCCACTAGATAAATAAGAACACAGGGCTCTATTTTGATATGATAATTTCTTTTTCATCCTTCACAAAATACAGAGGCTGTTTCCTAATCCTTGCATCTTTGCTTCTTCCTGTACCCTTGACCCTGTGGCTTTGTCTGATGTTTCAGCCAATGACAGGCAACCAGACAATCTTTTGACCTAGCCTGTCTAGAATGCTTGGCCAGCCTGAGTGATGTTATTTCTATCTGGTTGGACTCTTTTAAATATGTTCAGATTGAGACAACAGATAAAGGATGGAGTTCAGAAGCCTACTACTGACCCTTTAAACTAGTGCTATTTCCTCACAAGTAGTACCAATCAACCCACTAACCTGTCCAGTCAGTTCTGACTCATTGCAACCCTGGAGGACAGAGTAGAACTGCCCCATAGGGTTTACAAGGCCGTAAATCTTTATGGAAGCATACTGCCACATCTTTCTCCCACAGAGCTGCTGATGGGTTCAAACCGCCAACCTTTTGGTTAGCAGCTGAGTGCTTAGCCACTGCGCCACCAGGCCTCCGCCAACCAGCCCACCTAAAAACTTGTCTTTAGAAGTTTGCATAGATTGGCCCTGGAAAATCAATTGGGGCCTGCAAACCGCAAAACGGTCATTATAATAAAAATTTTGGGTGAGCTTGATGAAGCTAGCATTGACCCAATGACTTTAATTCAGCTAAGAAACAGGCTTGTGCTGAATTGCGTTAAGGCCCTGCACGTGTGCATCTGGCTTCCAAATATGTATAGGATTGACTATTTTAAAGAAATTTTCTCACTCTACTTCAGCTTTTTAATTTTTTTTTTGTTTTGAGATTAAAGACAGTTTTGAAATATAAAGCTAGGTGTTTAGAGCATGAATTCTGGAATCATCCAGAAGTGGGTTTGAATGCTATCACTGTCATTGATTAGTTGTATGGCCTCAAGTAAATTACCTATTGCCTTACAAGCCTCAACTTCCTTATCTATAAAATGGGAGAGAATAACAGTATCGACCTAGAAATACTGTCCCTCTGCCTGGAATAGTCTTTGCGTGATAGCCGTAAGAGTGACTCTCTCCTTCCCTTCAGGTCTTTCTTTGTATGTTACCTTCTGAGTGAGGCCTGGAAATCCTGGTAGCATAGTGGTTAAGAGTTGGGCTGCTAACCAAAAAGTCAGCAGTTTGAATCCACCAGGAGCTCCTTGGAAACCCTATGGAGCAGTTCTACTCTGTCCTGCAGGGTCGCTATGAGTCGGAATTAACTCAACAGCAATGGGTTTTTTGGTTTAAGTGAGGCCTTCCTTAATGACCACACTTAAAATCATACCCCAAGCATTCCCTAATCCTCTTTCCACCTTTATTTTCCTCTTTAGCACCCATGCTCTGTATTTTACTTATGTGGTTTTTCTGTCTTCACCCACCAGAATGTAAGTTCTAGGGATTTCATCTGTCTGTTTACTGCCATATCTCCAGCACTAGACTATGCCTGGCAAATGTTCTCAATAAATATCTGCTGATTTAATTAATTAATTAATTACAATAATATAAGAAAAGCACTTAGCATAGTGTCTAGCACAGTGAACAATCAAATACATATAATACACATATTATAAATATTATTTAATTGAGTTAAGAGACTATAACATGTAGAAAAAATATTTCTATATTACTCTATATTATGGCATAAATGGAGAAAAATAAATTCCAATAACAACTTTAGAAACAAAGTACAGTTTTCATTACATAAAACTAGTTCTATAAATATTCCTATACCATTTATTATTCACTAATTCATTTACTTTAAAGAGTATGTTTTACCTACTCTGTGTATAGCACAATATCTTTCTTCTCTAGCTAAGAATTTGTTGAAGTAGCCATTCTTTGGTCTTTACATGGTTTATCTAAAACAGAAGTTTTATTTTGGCCTCATTTTCTATTCTGTTGTATAGAATAGTGATCAGCAATCTTTTGAAAGGATGTACCAAGCTATCTCATTTTCTGGGGAAGAGGGAATGCTGATCAGACACAAGCTACTGACTTGTGACAGGGCAGGAGAGAAGGATTGCAGTAATGTCAGCTTCTATGAGGGCTCTTTATCTGCTTGTTCACTGAGGTATCTTCAGGACATACACGAGTACAGGGCATGTTGTAAACATTCAATAACTTCTTAATAAATGAATGATTGAAGGCAAAATGGTAGATACTTGCCATCTCCTCAAGAATCTGATAGCAGCCCTTACAGCTAAGAGGAAAGATTTGTGTTACTATCAACTAGCCTACCTGATTAATAGCTTTAGCATGTATCTACATGATACCAAGTCCTGGTCTTTGCTACCCTATATTCACTGGATAATCAATTATACATACCAAAATATCACTTTTCAATAGTCTCCACAATTTTGCTGTGATGGAAAATGAACAGGCTTTGTAGTAAGCAGACCTGGATTTGAATCACTTATCTGACCACCAGCAAAACCTCTCTGAGCCTGTTTCCTCCTCTGAAAATTGGGGATTATAATATCTACCTCAAATGGTTGTTTGTATGAAATAAGGTGTCATATATGGTGTGCCTGGCCCATAGGAGGAGCTCAGTAACACTGATTTCCCTTTCCCTGAGCTAAGGGGCTTTAAAAAACTTCAATACTATTTGCAGCCAACTACTATTGGCTAGTAGTTGGGCCTACTGAAGGCAATACATCTGATAACTGACTTAAATTTAATGGGGTGCACCTCATCAGAACTTTGTCATTGCTTCAGACATGGCTCTATCTATATGGATATGACCTCAGGAAAGTGTGATGATGGTACAGAATTGTTAGTTAAATGTTATTATTACAAATATTGCTTAAGCAATTCATCCAAGGAAAATAACCTGTGTGTCATTTAAACCAACTCTTTACTGTACAGTGAAAATTAAAATATAAAATCCTTAGTGCCCCAGCAGTGAATGAATGGATAAACAAACTAGTAAATACCCACAATGAAATACTACACAACATTAAAGAATAACGATGAATCCATGAAACATCTCACAACATGGATGAACCCGGAGGACATTATGCTGAGTGAAATAAGACAATCACAAAAGGACAAATATTGTATGAGACCACTATTATAAGAAGTCAAGGAAAGGTTTACACACAGAAAGAAATATTCTTTGATGGTTATCAAGGATGAGAGGGGGAGGGAAGGAAAATCATTAACTAGATAGTAGACACATTAACTTTGTGAAGGGAAAGACAGTATACAATATGAGGGAAGTCAGCACAACATGACCAAGGCAAAGGAAGACACTGAGAGTTATGCAAGAGTAATAGGCAACAACAGTAAACACTATTACATATACAATCCTGCAACAACGGTAATAACAACAATAATTTACTAGTAGATGCAGAAATGTAAACTGAACAGGTGTGTGTTGGTACATGAGAGTACACCCACGACTGTATATAGGTTTGGCATGGACAATTCTACATATATATTTGTATATACTGCAAATATATACATGTATATAACAGAGCACACAGCGGCACAGTCATGAAAACTTCTTAGCCATAACCAAACACCTTGCGGGACTGAAGCACCGGACTTGAAGGCTTAGGACCATAGTCTCAGGGGACATCTAGGTCAACTGGCATAACACAGTCCATAAAGGAGCCCCAGTGGCACAGTGGTTAAAGTGGCAGTTTGAACCCACCAGCTGCTCCGTGGAAGAAAGATGTGGCAGTCTGCTTCTGTAAAGATTACAGCCCTTGGAAACCCAATGGGAAGTTTTACTTAGTCCTATAGGGTCACTATGAGTTGGAATCATCTTGATGGCAGCAGATTTGGTTTTGGTTTTAGTTCATAAAGACCATGTTCTACGTCCTACCTTGGTGAGTAGCCACTGGGGTCTTAAAAGCTTGTGAGGGACCATCTAAGACACAGCTGTTGGTTTCTTCCCACTTGGACCAAAGAAAAATGAAGAAAACAAAAGACTGAAGAAAACAGTGAGCTCAAAGGAACCACATGAACTATAGCCTCCACTAGCCTAAGACCAGAAGAACTAGATGGTGCCTGGCTACCGCTACCAACTGCTCTAACCAGGATCACATTATAAGGTCATAGACAGAGTGGGAGAAAAATGTAGAACAAAATCCAAATTCATAAAAAAGACCAGATTTATGGGTCTGATAGAGTCTGTTAAAACCCCTGGGACTGTGACCTTTAGACACCCTTCAAACTTGGAACTGAACCCACTCCTGGGAATCACCTCTCAGTCAAAAAATAGACAGGGAACAGTAACATCCATGAGGAAGGTATACCTCAGAACCATAAGAGACCAAAAGGGCAGCATTTGCCTGAAGGCAAAGTTCAGAAGGCAGAAAGGGGCAGGAAAGCTGGGCAAAGGGAAATGGGAAACCCAAGGAGGAAGAGGGTAGAGTGCTAACACATTGAGAGGACTGAAACCAATGTCACAAAACAGGCTGTGTATAAATTGTTGAATGGGAAACTAAATTGCTCTATAAACATTCACCTAAACCACAACAAAATGTTCAAAAAAAATTAAAATGTGTTATTTTTGGAACTTATTTAAAGAGACTCATTCATTCCTGACAAAAGCAATTTGAGAAATCACTTTTATCCAATTTAAAATATATGAGAATCTGAAGATTAGCCTAAATTAAGGGGTGTGGAAGAGAGTTTCTAAAATAAGTAAAGACATGTTCACCTTGGTCATTAATACAGAATATATATCCCTGCCTGAATATATACCATATTTTTATGCAAATAACCCACATGTTATATGATTTTGCCAACTGTACACCCCTCCTCGCTATTTTCGTAAGCAAGCTATGCCATGCACTATATGTGTGTGCACGTTATTTGTGAAAAATACAGCCTTAGATCCAAAAATGTCTAACAATAATTAAAATAGATCATGTCTAGGTATGTGGCATATTGGACATAATTTGGTTAATAAGCCAAACTCTGTTCTCAGACAGCAAATATTTATAAGCACTTTATATAAAACAAAAGATCTAGGCTCTGATTTAAATCCCTGCAAAGAGGAATTTAGGCCCTCTTAATTGCATGCAAATATTTTCTGTGTACAGTCTGCCTATGAATAACAAAGAAGTAAATTCAAGGACAGGAATACTCATGGGGTATGATAATTCCAGACCTCATGATTCAGTTGGCTAGCTGTCAGACACATCTTAGGGAGAGTAAAGATCCCTTTTACGTGCAAAAAAAAGGTGAGATGATATCTACTAATAATTCAGAGAGCCACAGAAATGCTGGTCTTGCCTTTCTGAAGGTCCTTAAAATAAATTATATGAAATCACTTAATCCCAATTTCTATCATAACAGGGATACAACAACATTTTAACAGAAAAAATATTACACTTAGGTACCCATTACCATCGAGCTGATTCCAACTCATGGTGACACCATGTGTGTTACAGAGTAGAACTGTTTCATAGGGTTTTCTTGGCTGTAAACTTTATGGAAGCAAATTGCCAGGCCTTTCTTCCACAGTGCTACTGGGTGGATTTGAACTGCCAACCTTTAAATTAGTAGTCAAGCACAAACCATTCACACCACCCAGAGGCATACTTAGTATAATTTAAAACAAAAACAAGACCAGTTGCCATAGAGTTGATTCCGACCCATGGCAACCCCATGTGTGTCAGAGGAGAACTGTGCTCCCTAGGCTTTTCAATGGTTAATTTTTCAGAAATAGATCACTAGACCTTTCTTCCAAGGCACTTGGGATGGATTCAAACCACCATCCTTTAGGTTAGCAGCTAAGCACATTAACTGTTTGCACCACCCAGGGACTCCTAGTAGCTAGCTGCCAGCTATTCATTTTTGACTGTGTAGATGCATTCACACAGATTACTTCATTTAAGTCGCATAACAGCTTTGAGAAAGATATTACTATACTCAGTTTACAGATGAGGCAACTGAAGTACTGAGATATGTAAGCAGAAGGAAGAATCAGGATTCACACCCACTTGTGCCTATCTCCATATCATGCTTCCACTTATTCATTATTCTAGAACCATTACACGCCCCCAAAAAAACCCACAGATTATTTCTTAAGAAGAATGTTACCTTTAAGTGTTGCTTTAATTACTTTAACATACTCTTCTAGTACCTCAAAAGGAATGACTCAATGCCATAAAATTTTAAAGAAAACTACCAGCAAGATAACTACATTAGTAGTTTCTATTAAAAAAACAAAAACAAAAACAAAAAACCAGGTTGCCAATGAGTTCATTCCAACTCATGGCAACCCCATGTGTGCAGAGTAGAACCACACTCCATAGGATTTTCAAGGCTGTGACCTTTCAGAAGCAGATAACCAGGACTTTCTTCCAAGGCTCCTCTGAGTGGGTTTAAACCATCAACTTTTCAGTTAGTAGTCGAGTGCATAACTGTTTGTGCCATCTAGGGACCCTTAGAGTTTCTAAAAACGACCTTTACTATCCAGTTAAGTTCTTGGCTGAAAGAAGGCTATGGAATCTGCTTGAACAATGCCCAATTAAATTAGACACTTGCCATACAGCTACAAAATCAAATCAGTGTCCAATGTGTCCTTTGGGTTAAAATATAAGAGCTTCCCGAAGACACAATAATAACGACTACAACAAAATAGCATTTTGCTTTGGCCAGTGCATGCTGGAAAACCTGGCAACTTAATGGAATTTGACTATCTATACTTCTTACTTCTAAAGTTTTCCATCTCCCACATTCATCTGCAATATCTTATATCCAGTTTAGGCAATTGATCAACACAAGTCAAGTGATAAAATAGTTCTATACTAGTTATATCCAAATGTGAGTCAATATAGCATAGTTATTATGAACAAGGTCTTGGGCTTTAATTTGTTTTCTACCAATCACTAGTTGTATAAATTTAGGTATTTCATTTAGTTTTTCTGAGCCTTGCCTTCCTTACCTGTATAATGGGGATACTAACAGCACCTACCTCATGAATTTGTTATGAGGATAAAATAAGGTAATGCACATAATAAAACTCTAAGCATGCCGTCTGCAACACCAAAAAAAAAAAAAAAAAAAAAACCCTGTTGCTGTGGAGTCGATTACGACTCATAGCAACCCTACAGAACAGAGTAGAACTGCCCCGTAGGGTTTCCAAGGCTGTAATCTTTACAGAAGCAGACTGTCACATCTTTTTCCATGGAGCAGCTGGTGGGTTTAATCTGCTTACCTTTCAGTTAGCAGCCTAGTGCTTAACCACTGCGCCACCAGGGCCCCTTGTCTACAACACAGTAAGTGATAAAACTAACGTTAACCATGATGATAATGATGATGATGATCATGCTTAAATTACCACAAGAAAAAGATGTTGAAGAAAAGTGGAAAACGGAAGAAAGTACATACATACAGGTCTTCTAATCATCTTAATCTATCTAATTTTACTGTAAGCTCCTTGACGGCACGTGTCATTTCTTAGTTGACTTTGTATCTTCAACATCTAACACAATTCCTGGAACATGGTAGGCCCTCAGTAAATGTTGACTGAATGAATGAATAAATAAATTAATCAATAAATTTTCATAGATTTTGTATAATTAACCTTGGTAGTGCTTAGTAGCTCAAAGAACTACAGCCATGCCTCTGTGAATTCCCTTGGAAGATAGAACACCTGGGGAAGGGAGCGGGAAAGAGGTAAAACAGCTGAATCAGGGTTCCTTGTAAAATCTTGCTACATATCCCGAATTCAAAATGTGTTCTATAACTGTGTGTCTTCCTTATTCTGAAATCTCATTCATTTTGCAGTTTCTGAGACAGTTGCACAGGTCATTTTACTTGAAAAAATATCATAGATTCTAACCCTATGGCAGATCAATCCTCACAAAAACTGGATGGAATTTTCCCTTTGAAACCTCCCAAGGATAAAAAGAACAGCTGAATTCTCTCCGAAAGGTCAGTGTTAATTATACTTTTAACCACTTTTTATAACATGCTCAATTCAAAATACAGTGAAACATACAAATGTACACAACTCAAACACAACATAAATACCTATTTCATTGCCCACTGCACCATGTAATATCATCTTATGCTCACTGCAGGACTGAAGTACAAGTCACATCCGACTACGTGTGGTTCAAACCACTATATCTATTCATGACATGATGATAATTCTGCACGAAATGATGTTGCCAAAAAAGCTTGTCTCTCAGAAAATAGAAGCACTGGTACCAGACGATTCTAATACTTTACATATGTTAATTTATTTAATCCTCATTCTTTACTTTGTATTGTATCATTACCTTCAACATATAAATATGTTAAGAGGAATATACATAGTTCTAAGTATAGTGCCTGAAACATAGTTAGTACCATAAAGTAGGCACCATCATTATCCCTATTTTATAGATAAGGGAACTGAAGAAAAGAAAAGATAAACAATTTGCACACAATTTCCCAGCAGAGCTGATTTGGGATCTTAACAATATTATACTGCCTCTCAACTTCATGGCATATATTTTTGGGCATTTGTTTTTTTTTTCCAGGCAATTCTAGATCCCTAATTTTATTTTACTTTTACTGGTATTTCTTAATTACTTCTAATTAATATTATCTTGCTAAATTAAATATATCTTTATGAAGAACTTAGTTTAAGTAGCCTTTCCGTATAAAATGGTGTAGAAGCAAATACATTGGAAAATGTAAAAAGTGCCAAACTCCTTTGAGATGTGGCAACTGATCAGATTTTCTTGACACTAGCGAGGAGAAGATACTTACGGAAATAAGCACTTCTTGGATGCTGTATTTTATATTTCCAAGTTTCTCCTCCATCAGCCTATCTGATTCACTGTCACTAATGCAATGCACAGGGCATGGCACTTTGGCTCTTAGCCTTATTTTACTCATCTAAAAAATACACCAAAAAACGGATATAAATTTCATGGAGTTGTTGTGAGGATTAAACAAGCTATCAGAGAGTTCTAAATAGGAGAGTGACATAATCAGTTTTGCATTTTAAAACATCACTCTGAGCTGTCACATAGAGAATGTATTAGAGAAGGATAATATAGGAAATGAACAGTCAGATTCACAGGTAAGTGACCTTAGAGAGATGTGATGCTGATTTGTAGTAGAGCAGTCCATTAAGCTAGGAGGGAATGTATGGATCTAAGAAAAAGAATCAACAACATTTAGTGATAATTAGATGTAGGGAGTTAGGGTTAGGAAAGAGGAAGGAAGGACTGTCGGTTTCTAACATAAGCATCTGGGTAAATGCAGATGCCATTTACTAACATGAGGAAGAGTGAAAGAGCAGGTCTCTGTGGGTGGGCAGATGCAAAGAGGGACAGTAGATCAAAAATTCAGGTGGGGACATGTTTGGTTTGAGACAACTAAGGAACAATGCCAAGTCTGCCATTGGGTAAATGGGTCTGAAGCTCAAAAGAGATATGTTTCTGAGCTAAATACATACGTTTGAGAATTGTTGGAACATTACCAAAAGAAAACAAACTCACTGCCATTGAGTCAATTCCAACTCTTAGCAACCCTATACGACAGAGCAGAGCCCCATAGGGTTTCCAAGGAGCGACTGCTGGACTTGAGCTGCTGACATTTTGGTTAGCAGCTGAGCTCTTAACCACTTTGCCACCAGGGCTCTGTTGGCACATTAGTAGTATTTAAAGCCAGGAAAATAAATGAGATTTCCCAGAGAAGGCATAATTTCAAAAAGGAAAATAGGGCCAGAACTCCAAACTTAGTTGTTGCTTTAAAAATGACTAATATTTACTCAAAGTTTACTTTGCACTAGACATTGTAAGCACTTTGCATAGAGCTTTTTGTAGAATAATTGGAACCATATCAAATATATAGTTTTATATTTCCTTTTAAAACTTGACATTATATCATAAGCCCTTCCCCATTTTATTACAGTCTTGGCAACAACATAATAGCTTTCATTCTTGTTATTGTTAGGCGCCGTTGAGTCAGTTCCAACTCATAGTGACCCTATGTATAACAGAACAAAACAATGACCTCACAATCATTGCTTTGCTTGAGGCCGTTGTTGCAGCCACTGTGTCAATCCATCTCGTTGAGGGGCTTCCTCTTTTTCACTGGCCCTCTACTTTACCACGCATGATATCCTCCTCCAGGGACTGGTCCCTCTTAATAACATGTCCAAAGTACGTGAGATGAAGTCTCACCATCTTTGCTTCTAAGGACAATTCTGGCTGTACTTCTTCCAAGACATATTTGTTTGTACTTCTAGCAGTCTATTGTATATTCAATACCGTATTCTTGGCCAATACCATAATTCAAATGCATAAATTCTTCGGTCTTCCTTATTCATTATCCACCTTTCACATGCATATGAGATGATTGAAAATACCATGGCTTGAGTCAGGTGCACCTGAGTCCTCAAAGTGACATCTTGGCTTTTTAACATTTTAAAGAGGTCCTTTGCAGTAGATTTGCCCAATGCAATATGTTGTTTGATTTCTTGACTCCTGCTTCCATGACTGTTGATTGTGGATCCACGTAAAATGAAATCCTTGATAACTTCAGTATTTTCTCTGTTTATCATGATGTTGCTTATTGATCCAGTTGTGAGGATTTTTGTTTTCTTTATGTTGAGATGTAATCCATACTGAAGGCTGTATGTATTACAGTCTTGGCAACAACATAATGCTTTCATTCCTACACTGATGGAATTCTCTTATTTATTTAGTCTTTCCTGTCTTATTGAGCATTTAGGTTATTCAAATTGTAGAGCATTATAAATAAACCTATGATAAATACATTTACACTCTCTCTCTTTTGTATTTAAAATAATTTACTCATGACAGCATTCCAAAATTACAATTACTGGGTCAAATACTTCCAATTTCTACCAGAATATTGATAAACCAAATTTTATACTGAGCTTATTTTTATTCCCCACAGCACCCAACACAGTGCCACACATGGGGTAGCTACTTTATAAATATATCTTATTTAAATTCCTAATAAAATAGATAGGAAAACTTCACCAAACCATTATTGTCTCACTAGTTTAACCTACTTATCAGTAAATCAAATAAAATTCAAAAGGAAGCCAACATCGTTGTAAATAGATAACAAAAGAAGATCAACAATAAAATACTTTAAAAGTAAAATTAACTATATGCATGTAAAATGCTATTATTTAGATGTCTGGTTCTCTAATTTTTAGCTTAGAGATCTTTAGTAGGACAAAGAATCTTCCAGATTTCTTGGCAGTTCTTTTCCAAATATGAAACAACTCATCAGAAATGACAGAAAAAATTGAGATGTTTGTTTTTAATAAAACACTTCAGAATAACTTTTAAAGCCTAATTTTAAAAGCCCTATTTTTAATGAAAAATCACATATGAAGTATTGGTCCAATACAGAATGAAAATGAATACTCAGTTCTTCCAAATCCTATGCTTCAATCTTACCTTCTCACTTCAGTACCAATTCCTTTCATAAGCCAATCATACTTATTGGTACATGATATTGTAATCTCAGACTCAAACTTAAAAAAAAGAAGACATGTATCAAAATATCTTTAAATGAGCACTGACCATATTCCAGGCATTGTGCTAGGAACTGCCCTAAACGATTTGTAATTTCCTAAATGTCCCTTGCTCTCTCTTCTCTGGACCTTTGAACATGTTGTTACTCTGCCCTACTCCTCTTGTTTAACTAGATAACTCTTACTTTTATTTCAAGTTTCCATTAGATATAACTTTCACCACAAACCCCCCACTTAACCCAGAAGAATGTGCTAGATGCTCATTGTATTGTGCTACCACAATCCTTGTGCTTATTTTTCATGATATTGGATCATACTTACTTGTTAAACTTTGTGCTTTCCCCATAGAATATATTTCTTAGAGGGCAGATGATTTACCTTTCCTATAAATTAAGAAGTCCTGGTGGCATAGTGGTTAAGCACTCAGCTGCTAACCAAAAGGTTGGTGGTTCGAATCCACTAGCTGCTTCCCTGGAGAATGATGTGGCAGTCTGCTTCCATATAGATTACAGCCTTGGAAACCCAAGGGAGCAGTTCTAAGCTAAGAATCAAAATTGACTTGATGGTGCCCCGCAACAACAACAACAACATAAATTAAGAGAATTCATATTGTCCTTATAATGTGCACTGTTGTGAGTGTGTTGTGAGTGTGTAGCACGATGTCACAATTATAATTTGCTCAATAGTTTTCTATGCATTATATTTAACCCTCTGTTTAAACTGAAAGCTCCCTGAGGCCAGGGTTATTGTCTTAACCATCCTCTGTAACCTCCAGTGTGCTAGGACAGAATAGTCATTAATTAATCGCTGCTGAGTGATTACATTGAATACAATGACAATTCTAATATAATCACCACTGGAATCCAGTACACAGGAAATCTAAAAATGCTGTTGAAACTCGTTTCTATGAACCAGGGATCTGACAACAAGGAAAATTACATAACCCTTCAGAAAAGCATTTTGCTAATACTTCCAAAGAGCAAAAATGTTCATATTCAGGAATCCCATTTCTCAGACTCTCTCTTAAATATAGTCTAAAAGTTAGAGCATACTATTTTCATGAAAAATGTTTATAACAGTTTTATTCTCTTTTTTAAAAATAGATACAGCTTAACCAGATGGGAAATAACTTCCATCCCACTCGAGATTTTTCTTCCTCTGACAGGTTCTAATTGACATATCTTCTGGCCTTTTCCTGCCCGTTAATTTAGTTTGCCCAGGGTAAAGGTGAGGAGGTCATAGGGTGTCTTATTTGACTGTCAGTTTTGGCAAAAATTAAACTGAGCATGTGTCCTGACTGCACCCTTCTTGGGAGCAAACGGCCCATAAGGAGCAGCTGCTCTCCAGTATTCTCCAAGGGAATGATCTTCCTCACTACTGAAAAGAGGCTTATTCACATTGATTGTAAATGCAGGGACAAGGGGCATATGCCTAATTCCAAAGTTTAGTTAGCAGATCCCTTTGGCTCTCACAATAAACTATATGTTCCAACCTATGCTTAATCAGTAATAAAGGTAATATTTTGGTCCATCTGGCACTCCTTTGTTTATTTCTCAGAATGTTCAAAGCCCAGGCAGAGAAGAGGAATGTCATTTACTGGCTCCCCTCAGGGACCAACAGATGGGAATGCAAAAGTGAAAATAGCTTTGCTGTTATGGTAGTGAAATTGTAGGTGATCCTTCCCTTCTACTTTCCTAAATTTCCATGAGTGTGTTAGGTTGTCTTTATTTTTAAAAATGAGGGAATGATAGGAAGCCTAGAACAACAAAAAGCATGCGCTCAGTAACAGGTTAATTTGTTATTATTGCACCTGCTTGAAAATAATTAAGCTGAATCTCAAAAGTAAAACAATAAATTATTTTTTTAAAAAAATGGTTTTCAATATAAAAATAAAAAAGTGAAAACACATGCCAACTTTCAAAGTTTAAAGGGCAGAAGCTCAAGCATTATGAATGGTCTCAGTTTTACAATAGAGAAAAGGAAATATAATAACTACACAGTTCTCATCAACAGCTCCAGAAGGCAAGGCAGTTTGGAAGAAAACGACAACTTCTCTGGAGATGTCTGTTATTCTCTACAGGATTTTAAATATCACTATCACCAGTTGGCAGAAAAATAATCCAATATGTCACTGAAAGACGTGTCCTCAGATGAAGCAAATGATGGCAGTGAAAAGCATGGTTTAAATCCAAACCTGCAATTGGGCTTCCTTGAGGCTCAGGTCCAGTATAAAGAGTCGAACTTTTACCCTCAAACTCTCGCTCCTCACTGCTCCCCTGCTTCCACTTTATTAGTTCCCATAAATGCCCTTTCTTGTTCTGGAAAGTCTGGTGGCTTCTGTGAAAAAAATTCCAAAGAGAGTTTGCAAGAGTGCAATCTAATTCCCTCTAAGGAAGAAAGAAATTAGCTCCTATCTGAGACCTGTGTATCTACCACAGGAAAGGTCTGGGGACTGGGTTCCTTTAGAAGTATACTGACAGCTACAGCACAGCACCCCTTACCTACTAAATCCAAGCAATCTTTCATTGTATTCTGATATAAGAAGAAATAGAATTAGATAAATCTGAGACTAGAAAGAAGTATGAGGAGAGGCTAGAAACCTTTCAGATAAGTCAAATGATTGGATTTCTTTGACTAGTGAATTCAAAATAATTTAATGCCATATCTTGTTGTTGGATTTTACATTTTTTAATATATTTTTATATGTTTACCTTTCTGCCCTATTAATCTAATAGACTATCCCTTAAGGTAATCCACCAAGGAGGGCATTTTGGCTGCGAGCATCAGTTTCCTCTTCTATAAAATGGGGATATTATTTTGCAGAGGATTAGACTAGGCAGCTACTTCAAAGAAGGTTGGCACAGTACTTCTATTTCATAGAAGAGGCCCAAAAATTCCAATTATTTTTTTCATAATTTACATGTGGCTTGCTTTTGCCCATCAGATTAATATAAAAAACTTCGTCCAGCCTAACTACTGCCAACAGAAGAGAATACGCAAAAGTGAAAATAGCTTTGCTGCTCCATCCTATATACACAATATCTGAATCTGCACCTTATTTCCTCTTGGAGATTCACAAGGCATCTTAGAATATTAAATGCTCTGAGGTGTTCTACAGTAAATAAATATATTCTTTTTGTTTGTTTGTTTACATTTTCTAAGAAGTTCTATTTTAATATCTCCTTGGGTATTTGTCCACAGAACGCAGTGGGAAAGAAAACACTAAATTATATTAATTGTTATCTCTTAGTGGCAGAATTATAAGTGAATTTTATTTCCTTCTTTTCTCCCCCCAATCAGAGAAGTTATTGTTCTGTTGTGTTCTTTTTTTTTTTTCTTAAAAAAAAAAAAAAGAGAGAGACTAGCAAAACTAAGACTGTATTTGTCAATTGCTTTCTACCCCTAGATCTTTGTCCCTGGATCTTAGTGAGCATCTTAGTTTCCTCACTGAGTGCCTTGGACATTTCATCAGAACGGACGTAACATTTCTATAATACTCCTCATTCTAAACATTTTGAAATCCAAGTGCACTAAAATACTACCAAGTAAGAACAGGACATTTCAAATTTAAGACTCCATAAAAATTCAAATCTAAGGGTCGTGTAGATAGAGTCACCACACTAAAGAATGATCAGTTTGATCTTTGCAGGTTAAGGCATTCTAATTTTGACTTCAGGGCTTTGTAATGCGAAGATGTAGCCTCAATGAATACCTGGGCTATTTCTTAGTTGTAGTAGCCTAGAATAGATCTAGTAGTCTAGTAGAGCTAGTATAGATAGAATACAGTGTATTGCCTATTTCCCTGAGTGTCTGTTTTCCCATCTGCAAAATGAAACAAGACCACTCATGGTTCAGGGTTACTGAAACAACTAAAGGAAATAAAATTTATTCTCTAACTGAAAGGCATTCTGATTACCAGTAGGTGAAAATGCAGTTCCCACTAAGTGAGATATTTACCTATTATCTCCATGAGCATTCTGGCCCTGTTGCCTTAGAGATCTCCCTTCAAGTGTTCCTTCATAGATGGTATAATGTATAAAAGTTGGCTTGCTAATAGTCAACTAATGTATTTTACTAGAAACTGATGATAGTTTTCTCAGCTTTGGTAATGTCTTCTCACTTTTCATAAAGCAATGCCTTTTATTGACCTTCAATGATGACACAAAGCAATTATATTTTGATTTTCAATAAAAAGCACCTATTGTCAAATTGTCAGAGCAAAAATGAATAGATCCCAACATTAATGAAAATTAATGAGAAAACTAACAGTCTTTCTTTGTTTAATCATCCTTTTCTGGAATATCAGTTTTTCTCACAACATGTCAAACCACAAGCCTAAATCCCTTAAAAACAGGTATATTTCATATGCAACATAGTAAATACCCAGGAAATTCCAACAAAATGAAGGCTAGGGAAGAAAAGATCATTTACTATCATTGCGCTACAATCTGGAGTCACACAATTATCTTTTCTGTTCTGTAGATTCAAAAGAAATATGAGAAATAATCTTTAGACTTCTCTATACTGACTATATACCAATTTTTAAAACCATTGGGCATCATTGGTTACCTTGTAATTATTTAGTCAAGCCATTCAACATCTGTGGACTTCAGTTTTGTCATTTGTAAAAATAAAGGGGTTATACATGTCTATTAATAGGGAAATGGTTTTATGTAAATTAGAGTCCATCAAGAAAATGAAATTTTATAGAGCCATTAAACGTGATAAATGTGAATACTCAAAACAAAATGGAAAAAAGATTTTTATGGGAGAAAATCAAGATAAAAAATTGCTTGCCTATTAAAATTAAAACTATACAGAAAATTCATAAACATGGGCAACAACCTAAGGAGAATGTGGAGACAAGGATAATGTGTTATCATTCTCTTTGTTATTTTTATAATGCCTAAAAATCTTCCCTTTACTCATACTGATCAAGTTGATTCCAACTCATAGCAACCCTATAGGACAGAGTAGAACTGCCCTACAGGGTTTCCAAGGAGCAGCTGGTGATTAGAACTACTGACCTTTGGTTAGCAGTCGTAGCTCTTAACCACTGCATCACCATGGCTCCTTCTTTTATCCAGTAAATGTAAATAAAGAGGTTAAGCTACCATGATTAAAGTTAAAATTCAATGACCATATACCACAATGATATACGTGCATATAATTGCTTTGTTCTTTAAATGCTTTGTGTAATTGGTCTTTCTCTATGAGCATATTGTGAGATTCCTTAAGAAAAGAACCATGTTTTGTACTCCATTTCAATCATCTGCAGTATCAGTTGATGGCTGAGCATGTGTAGAAAGCTAATAGATATAGGGATTCAAGATTAGCAACTTTCATCCTATAGTGAGTTAAATTATTGCTGGTCCCTTAGTACCAATTATATCATCCCAGAACCCAGCTCATAACCCTCCTTAAGAAAAAAGATTAGCAGATGTTAGCAGTATTGCTTGTTTAATATGTGTCTTTCTAAATGGACAGTATTTCCATGAGGACAAAGATATATCTGCTGTGTTGATTACACTGTCTCTAGCATCTAGCACTATGTTTACAATGTAGAAAAGCAGCCAAAACTATTTGCTGTCCATTCAGGGTTTCTCAACCTCAACACTACTGACATTTTAATTCTTTGCTGTGGGGACTCTGCATTGAAGAATGTTTAGTAGCCTCCCTGGTCTTACTCACTAGATAATAGAAGCTCTCTGCATTGTTGGTGTTGTTAGGTACATCGAGTCCATTCCAGCTCATACTGACCCTACATACAACAAAACAAAACGCTGCCTGGTCCTGCGCCATCATCACAATTGTTGCTATGTTTGAGCCCATTGTTGCAGCCACTGTGTCAATCTGTATCATTGAGGATCTTCCTCTTTTTCACTGACACTATTTTACCAAGCATGATGTCCTTCTCCAGGAACTTAGCCCTCCTCATAACATGTCCAAAGTATGTGAGACAAAGTCTCACCATCCTCACTTCTAAGGAGCATTCTGGCTGTACTTCTTCTAAGACAGATTTGTTCATTCTTCTGGCAGTTCATGTTATATTCAATACTCTTCACCAACAACACAATTTAAAGACAGCAATTCTTCTTTGGACTTCCTTATTCATTGTCCAGCTTTCATATGCATATGAGGCAACTGAAAATACCGTGGCTTGGAACAGGCACACCTTAGTTCTCAAAGTGACATCTTTGCTTTTTAACACTTTAAAGAGGTCTTTTGCAGCAGGTTTGCTCAATGCAATGTCATTTGATGTGTTAACTGATGCTTCCATGAGCTTTGATTGTGGATCCAAGTAAAGTGAAATCCTTGACAACATCAGTCTTTTCTCCATTTATCATGATGTTGCTTATTGGTTCAGTTGTGAGGATTTTTGTTTTCCTTATGTCGAGGTGTAATCCACAGTCAAGGCTGTAGTCTTAGATCTTCATCAGTAAATGCTCCAAGTCCTCTTCACTTTCAGCAAGCAAAGTTGTGTCATCTGAATAACGCAGGTTGTTAATCCGTCTTCCTCCAATCCTGATGCCTCGTTCTTCTAATAATTCAGCTTCTCAGATTATTTGCTCAGCATACATTTGAATAAGTATGGTGGAAGGATACAATCCTGACACACACATTTCTGTTTTTAAACCAAGCAGTATACACTTGTTCTGTTTAAACGACTGCCTCTTGGCACTAGGTTCTCCAGAAACGTGATAATCGCTGAGATTGCCCAAAACAATACTTAGTCTGGTGTGTAATTGGTAGCAAAAATGCTGTCAGTACATTTTACGAGACACAGGATGTTGGATGATATATGCCAAAAAACAAGCTGATATTCTTAGATAAATAGTACCACTATTATTAGTAGCTTAAGCACCCACCAGGTACACAGAGTTTAAAGTGTTTATATGAAGAAATTAAGGGGGAAAAAAAAAGATGAGGGAAATACAGCTAGTTATATCAAGGCAAAAAAATCATTAATTAGCTAATGTCAGATTTCTCCTTGTCTTTCTAATAATTTACCTACTGTGAGCCTGCACACTCATGTCGGGAACCTTTACCCATCAGGAATTGTCAGGAGTCCCTGCTCACCTTGACCAGGTGTGCAGTCTTTCCAATTATAAGTGTTCAAAATGTTTACATTCTTCATAGATACAAAGGATATTTCAGCAACACCAACCTTCCCATGAAGAGAGAAATGACCCAACAGGTCATCTTATACACACACACACACACACACACACACACACACATAGACAGGGAGAGAGAAAGAGACACAGAGACAACACACACAACACACACATCTTCTGGACGGAACGTGAAAAGGGTCTTGAAGTCCTTATTGGGAACAAAGAAGGAATTAAAAATGCACATTTAAAAAAATTCTGATAAGGCTTCTGTCCCAAATCCCTGTCTGCCCTCTTATCCTAGTCACCTAGGCTAAATCACACAGAAAAAAAAATACAAAATACTCTTTTCCTAAAGCATAAAACAGAGGTAGATCTAAAGAACAAGGCTTTGCCATTCCTTTCCTTAGGCCTTACCTAGACTCCCAAAACTTTCTAGAGTCAAAAGTACCTCCCAAGCGAATATCACCCCCAGCTCCATACAGTTTTATTCTCTGCTGGACCAGTATTTGTCAGAAATGTGCTTAGTGAGCTCTCAGAGGAAACTAGTGTAAGATGAGAAGGAATCAAAGATGTTAACAAACAGTAGGCATATGAAATAATATGATTTGTTACGCTCTTAAATTTTTTTTTTTATGTTAAACCCAATCATCACTCAATTTCCACCTGGATTTCAAAGTTAGATTCTTTAAATCATGTCTAAGTGTCTAAAACTTAATTATACTTTTTCTATTTATCCCAACAAGCTTTTGGTTTGCTGGGCACTCAGCCTCTGTTTTCTCAGTATTAGTATTATTGTAAGGCTTAATAGGTTTCCCTTTTCTGTGTAGATGGGCCCAAGTACTCAGTTAAAGCCTCAAACCACTAGCAGCATCATTAATGCCACAGTGATTAAGTGAGACAGCCAAGCACCAGTGCACCATGGAGAACAACAGATTTCAAAGTCATCAAATCTGAAGCACTGACATGCTTCTTAAACAAGGCAAAATGCATTAAGTTCCTATTATTTCCACATTGTGCAGGTGAATGAAAGGGGTTGTTTCTGGCCTGTCGGGAACACTTCAGAACTTTAACTGCATGTTAGGACACAATGATGGATAATTATCACATTGTTACCAGTTTTAGTCCAACAGTATTGACTTAAATCTACAAGAAGAAATATATATTTGCAATAAAACCAGGGATATCTATTTCTAACTCTGCAAGAAAGTTGACCATTGTCATTCCCAAGGAATCTGATTGATAACTTATCAAATTCCCAAGTTTGTGGATATATATAGCGTATAAATTCCCCATAAAAAACAGCTCAGTAAATTAAAAATGTAACGTCATTCATTAATTCATCAATTCACTTATTCTACAATTTGTATTCAGGTTTAACTATGTGCCAAGCACTGTGCTAAAGGCTAGGAATACGATAATGAACAAAACAGACATAGTCCCTGCTCTTACTCCAGCAGGGAATACAGACGTTGAAAATAATCTTTCAAGTGTGATAGATTTTAGAAGGGTGTAGGCAAGATGATTAAATTCTTTATTGCCTGAAATAGTGGAAAGCATATGATTGAGAAATTAGACTTTGGTTCAAATCCTAGTCCCATAATTTACTAGTTCCATAATCTTGGCAGTCCAATACATTGTCAGATTTCTCATTGTCTTTTTAATAATTCTTCTAAATCTATGTTTTTTTTTTAATATTTAAAATAAATCTAATTACACCATCCTACAGAGAATGGTAAGGGTAAAGTATATATTATATTGTGTGTGGAAATACCCAGGATAGACTTGGTACAAAATAGGCACTCAATAAATGTTAGTACTCCCTCAAAGCATCTGGTTACACATACTTTTTAAATGCAGTTCGAGAACTCAGTAGTTTCTATGCTATATGTCCTATCAATCAAAACGGTTAATAAACAATGTATTTAAAATTATAAATACTTAATGATACATCAGCTGGAAAGAGACACTTCTCAGCAAGAGAAATTTAGAAAACCTGGCTAGAAAATTGCTCTCTTGGAGCAAGAAGAAAAGACTGAGTATATTTGCTCCAGGACTGAAAATCAATATGCTAGAAAAATGAAAAGGATGTTCCCTAACATTGAAAATGTCTTTATAAAGGCAAAGGAGGTATAACGATGGCTCTTAAGAGACAAAAATCTGATGTGCATGGGGATGAATGGAAAATGAACAAACACTGTCCTTGGGAGTTCATAGTTTATTTCTAAACATGAAAATTACATTCTATAAAATAAAGAGTTACTACCTGAAAATTATTGCCTTTTAAATAGAGGCAATCCCTTTGTTTGTAACTTACAACTCACAAGGAACTTCAATGTTAACTGACAAGACAACTTTCAAAAGAAATATAAGTTTACACAAAAGAAACTTGGTGTAAAAGTATGACACAATGTCAGACTTTTATGTTTTTTAAAAAATTTGGGCCACATTTGTTATTTTTAATCAAATAAGCAAGAAAGAAATTTGGTAATGAATTCACAGGATGTACTAATTTACTTAGAATTACTTATCAGCTGCTAAAATGATTTGGCAATTTAATGACTGATACGAGTTTTATAAAAATATTTATTAGTATGCAAATTGCTTGCCAAGAAGTATATCTTTGGATCTTTACCTTGTGTTGCTATGAGCAATTTTAAAAAGAAGACAAAAATTCATAAGCTTTCTCATTATTCTATCAATCTATGAAAGTTGAAGAATCACAGCATTGGAAGGGTTCTGGGAAATAAACCTGTCCTAGTTCCCTGTGACCCGGTAGATTACTGAAAATCCAACAACCTACCTTTATGGTATGGTCTGAATTAGTCATCTTTGGAGTTTAGAATTACTACCTCAAATCTAACTTAAGACTTTCTTATATCAATTTACCAATTATGCTATACTGCATGCTATTCAGTCCTAATGCTGTTACTATATTATGCTTTTATCAATTTTCCTCTTTATTGACCTCTACCAGCTGCTTCTCGGAAACCCTATGGGGCAGTCCTACACTGCCCTCTAGGGTTGCTAATGATCAGAATAGATTTGATGGCAATGGGTTTGGTTTTTTGGTTTGGATTGACCTCTCTGTTCTACTTTGGCTTTCTTCCCATCACAAGTAAAGAAGTGAACCTGGGGCTTGAATTCTAGTATCAATGCAATCACCTCCTAGCTATTTGACTCTGAGGAAGCCATTTCTATGGCCACAGTTTTCTCTCTGGAAATGACAGAATTAGACTAAATTATCATTGAGATGACTTCCAACCCTGCCATTTCATGATTTCCAAGACTTGATGAGTTGCCCAAAAACTCACTAAAGCAAGATATCCAGATTATAGTACTGGCTTTGATAACTTGGGAAAACAATGTCACCTCACTGAACATAATTTGTCTTATCTGCCAGATAGGAATTATGCCTGCCCTACTTACCTCATAGAGCAGATGATCTAATGAGGTAAAGGTACAGGTTGGAAAATAGTGTAAATTTTATTCTTACCAAGATCATAAGATCTGGCCAATGAAGTAAGGAAAAAAGATGGTGAGTAGAAAAGTATGCCTTAGTAAAATTTAAAGGAAAATACAAGAATGTGGGTCAATTAGCTAATAAAAGAAGCATTTCATTTATCTTCTTAATGACTGCTGATATTTGAAGACTTTAACTGTATTAAAAGCAAAACTAAGTTAAATTTGGCAGCAGAGTAAGTAGAGGACCAAAGACAACGGTCTAGATTCTAACACTATTTCTGTCATTAATTAGATGAATGAGTGGCTTTGGAAAACTCACAATCTCATGAGTCTCACTTTCTTCATTTATAAAATAATGGCATCTACTTCACAAGGAGCCCTGGTTGCACAGTCTTTAAGCACTCAGCTGCTAACCAAAAGGTCAGCAGTTCAAACCCACCCAGTTTCTCTGCAGAAGAAAGATGTGACAATCTGCTTCCATAATGATTTACAGCCTTGTAAACCCTATGGGGCTGTTCTACTCTGTGCTATAGGGTTGCTATAATTAGGAATCGACTTGATGGCACACAACCAACAAAAAACCTAAAAAAATCTGCTTTACAGGATTTTCGTGAGAATTAAAAAAGACACTATCTGTGTATTATTTAGGATAGTAGTTGGCACATAATAAGTACCCCAAACTGTTAACAATTATCATTATTATCAAAGTATAGTGGGGTTTGGTTTTGGTTTAGATATTTCATTAAAGTGGCATTATTATCCTTTTATATCTGGTTTATTTCACTTAACATAATGTTTCCAAGGTTCATTTATGTGGTGGCATGTACTAGAACTTCATTTCTCTTTATAGCTGAATAATACATTGTATGTATTTACTACATTGTATTTATCCATTCATCTGTTGATGAGCACCTGGGTTGTTTCTACCTTTTAGCTATTGTGAATATTGCTGCAATGAACATTGGTGCACATGTGTCTGTTTAAGCCATTGCTTTCAATTATTTTGTGTATACAACTAGGGGTGGAATTACTGGGTCATGGGATTGCCATGAGTAGAATCGACTCTACAGCCACTAACAACAACAACATGATACTTGTATATTTAACTTTTTGAGGAACTGACAAACCCTTTTCCATGATGACTATACTATTTTACATTCCCATCTGCAAAGTGCAAGTGTTCCATTTTCCTCACATTCTTGCCAATACTTGTTATTTTCCACGTTTTTTTTTTTTTTAATAATAGCCCTCCTAATGGGTGCAAAGTAGTAGTATGTCATCGTGGTCTTGACTGGCATTTACCTAACGGCTAATCAACACCCAACAACAATAACAACAAATGCTGTTGAACATCTTTTCATGTACTTATTGGCTATTCATATATCTTCTTTGGAGAAATGTCTCTTCAAGTCCTTTGCCCATTTTTTAATTGGCTTGTTAGTCTTTTTATTGTTGAGTTTTAAGACTCGTTTATACACTACAGATATTAAACCCTTATCTGATATATGGTTTCCAAATATTTTCTTCCATTCTGTAGGTTGTCTTTTCACTTTCTTGATCATATTCCTTGATGCACAGAAGTTTTTAATTTTGATGAAATCCAGTTTATCTATTTTTTCTGTTGTTTCTTATGTTTTTGGTTTCATATCTAAGAAACCACTGCCTAAAAAAAGGTACTGATTTAATCCTACACTTTCTTCTAAGGGTATTGGGGTTTCAGATAATAGGTTATTGATCCATTTTGAATTAATTTTTGTATATGGTGTGAGATATGGATTCAACTTCATTCTTTGATAAGCAGAACTTTTAACAATCACACAATACTGAAGAGACAAAAATTGGGGCTCAGGGCTCACCAATGAGAAAATACCCAGGTAAACATGTCAGAGTTAGTGCTAGGATAAATGTTAAGGCTAAGGTTAGAGATAGGAATAGGAGTAAATTGGAAGTAGACCAACCCTCATAAAAACTGAAACACTCTCCTCAATTTAACCCAGCCCATTATTGGATTAAAGTCATACGCTTCTAATCTATCTACCTTCTAGAAGCAACTGTAAAATCTCTCTACTGGAAGATGACGTCAGAATCTCTACAGTTTTTCACATACAATAGCTGTCTTTCAATAAAGACTTACCAGACTACCAAGAAACAAAAATAAGAGAAAAAATAGAAAACAGTACAGAGTCAGAGTTGATTCAGATATTAGAGTTATTAGAAATGGACTTTGAAATAACCATGGTTGATATATTTAAGAAAATGAACAATATTCTTAAGATATGGGTACTTTTGTGTATATGAATGCTATATTTCAATAAAAAGTTTAATTTAAAAATAATTTTAAAATATAACAAGATGAAGAATTCCCATAGAGAACCAGCATCTATAAGCAAGAATCAAATTGAAACTCAACAACTAAAAAATTTAATAAGCAAAATTAAGAACTCAATTGGTGGGTTTAAAAACAAATACAACTCAGCAAAAGAGAGGATTAGTGAACCAGAAAAAAAGTTAAGAACTAAACCCCAAATGAAACATGGAGAGAAAAAAATACCATAAGATACACACAGACCATGGTGAAAATAACAAAATATATGCCAATAGACTCCAGAATTGGAGTAGAGAAAGAATGTGACAGAAGCATTATATGATAAATAATAATGTGCTTTTGAAAATGACAAAATACAGGAAAGCCACAGATTAAAAAAGCACTACCAATTCCAAATAAGATAAGAACAAAGAAAACATGCCAAGGCATTAATAATCAAACTTCTGAAAACCAATGACAAACAGAAAATCTTAAAAGCAGATATTAATGTCAAAGAAGAAACAATAAGAATGACAGCTAAGTTCTCATTAGAAATGATGGAAACCATAAGCCATCTTTAAGGTACTGCAGAAAGGAATAAATAGCAAAAGAGAGAGTAAATATGTGTATTAATCTAAGCAAATATTGGCTATATAGAACAATAATGTATTCTTTCTCTCTATAGAGAGATCAAATGGCATATATATACTTATATATATGTATTTATATATATTTAAATATAAATTTATATATATAAAACCAGATACTAAAACATTATATATAGTAATCAAGACAGTGCTATATTTGTATAAAGATTATATATAGAGAGAGATAGATCAATGGAGTAGAGAGTCTAAAAACAGGTCCACTTATATACAGTTACCTAATATACATCAAAGAGCCCTGTAATGCAGTGGAAGAAGAATGGTCTTATCAATAAATAGTCAATTATATATCCATATGGGGGGGCAGAATTAATCACGCCCCCCACATCACACTATATACAAAATCAATTGCAAGTCAATTATAGATTTAAATGTGAAAAATTGTTGAATACAACATAGGAAAATATTTTCATGAACTTGAGGTAGGCATAGATTTCTTAAACAGGACACAAAAAGCACTCAACTGTAAAGAAGAAAATTTAAAAACTGGACTAAATTAACTCTACAAACTTTTGTTCAAAAAGCACTGTTAGGAAATGGAAAATGCAAGCAACAGAGATGGAGGAAATACTTGCAATACATATACCAAAAATAAGACTAATATTGAAAATACACATGAATCAATCGAACTGATAAAAGAAAACTCAAACTAATAAACATATGAAAAGGTTCTCAAACTTGTTAGTCATCAGAGAAATGCAAAATTAAACAACGTTACTACACACTCATAAAAGTAGCTACACTGACAAATATTTAGAGCAACTAGAACTAACATACATTGATTGCTGGTGGAAGTACAAATTTATATAATTACTTTGGAAATGTCTTTACAATTTTCTACTGCAACTACACATGTACATATTCTAAATTCAGCAATTCCACTCCTTAGTTATATAACCAACAGAATTGCACACCCAAAAAAATCTACAAGAGTGTTCTTATTCAACTTAATCATAACAGCCTGAAACTGGGGTGGGAGGCGGGGCACTAAAAAAACAATATCCATATACAGGAATGAGAAAGGAAAAATTCCTTCAACATGTGACAACCTCAATGAGTCACACAAACATAATGTTGAGAGAGAAAAAAAGAAAGAAACAAAAATACTGTATGATTCCATTTATATGTTTCATGGGCAGGCAAAACTAACCTATGGTGATAGAAGTCAAGCAGTATGGGTGCTAGTGACAGAGAGGGCACAATAAAGGCTTCTGTTTTGTTGGTGATATCTATTTCTTGATCTAGGTGATAGCATTCACTTTGTAAAAATTCATCAAGCTATACACTTTGTTCACTTTTCTGTATTTATATTCTACTTCAATCAAAAATATACATCTGGGTGAATAATTAAGTAAATAAGTAGACTAGAAAGTGTTCATTTTTTTTAATTGAAATTTTATCTAGGTTATTGTGACTCCTCTCTTTCTGTGAAGGCATCCTATTTCTACATGTATTTTCAACAATGCATACCCATTATTTTGATTCTTTCTGTATGTTTTTTGTTCATATATTACTTGGTCCAGATTAGTTCCAAAATCAAAATTAGCAATTTCCTGCAACCAATGTCCTGCTTCTAAGGACAAAACCCTCAGGATACAAGTGCCATATTGATTGAAGAGCAGCATGTCAGTCAAGCTTCAAAAAAGTAAGGCAGTAAAAGCTAAGGAGATTTAGTGTTTTCTCCCAAAGAAAAGATTGATCATCGAGCTATTAATAGTTTACTTTTTGTCCTTCCCAGGAACACATATATAATTTCAAACCTCACTAAAATTAATTCTATTGGACAAATCATGAACAATTGTGAGTGACAAGTACCATTGCTTTGTTATCCCGTATTTCTAGATTGTATTTTTCTGTTCTTTTGTTTTAGTGGATAGAAACATTATAAAAGTCTAAAACAAAATAATGAGGCATCAATCCCATTAACTTTCCCAACAGTTTTGTTCTCTGAGTGTCATTGCAATCCATTTCATCTTACAATCTCTTTCTCAGGCAAGTACTCTAATACTTCAGTCACTTTGCTCTTCATCTATCATGTGTCCCTGAAAGTTGTCCCCAGCCCATTTCACCACATCTAATACTTGAATGATTCAGCTGCCAGATTTGAGGTTAGTGCAACCAGAAGATGCAAGATGAGCATAACTTTAAAGAAGAGGGGTCACTTTAGAGGTTATAGTACAGTTAGTAGGGAGCTATTTCCCATTATTGCACTGACGAAACCTGAAATTGTGCCTTTTTCATTTTGGTTATCTGAAATGAAAGCAGAGTTCAGATTTTGTACTTACAACGCTCTCTGAGCAATTGAGAAAATAGAATGAAGCTCTTTTATGCCATGGAGAAAGGCAAAATTCGCTATTTATGAATGAAAATCTGTATCAACACAACAACTGAAAAAATATAGGCAGGCACTTACCTTTAATTAATGTTTAACTCCTGCATTTCAGTTTAAAAAATATGTATAAAAATATTTTGCAATTGAATAGTATTTTCTACCTTTAAATTTGTTATCTGCAGATCGGGGCCAGTGGTTCCTACCTTACCCATTCCATAAGGTCTTTGAGAGGATAATAACAGGGAGCACTTATAAAAATCTATTATGTTCTAAACACTATGTTAAATTTTTTATTTCTATGAGATAGGTAGCATTGTAAAAAAATGAAAAACCTGAGACTCAGGGAAGGTAAGTTCTTATCCATGGTTGAAGCTTGTTAGGGGCAAGAAAAGACTTTTAAATCATGTTGTTTTATTTGCATATCCATGTTTTTAACCATTACCTCATAGAGATCTAATAAGTTAATAGAAATGAGTGCTTTGAAAGTTATATGTCACTAAATTAAATCAAGAGGCAAATCTGATAAAGTAAAATGGGCATTGTACATAGATCTACCTTTGAAACCAGGAGTTTGAAAGAGTTAATATTCTTGCTACAACTCAGTTGTGGCATATGAGATGAGTAATCAATATAACAGAAAAATAAGGACTCTAACAATAAATGTACAAGCAGTATACAATACCTGACCCTAAATTTTAAAAATGACTCTACTGACAGGGATGGGGGTAGGGAATGGAATTGGAATAACACATCCTGAAATAAATTTATACATAAACCCAAAAACCTATTGCTATCGAGTCAAATTCTGACTCACAGTGATCCTATGGGACAGAGTAGAACTGCCCCATAGGGTTTCCAAAACTGTAAATCTTTACCAAAGTAGACTGCTGCATCTTTCTTCCGAGGAGCAGCTGGTGGGTTCGAACCTCCCACCTTTTGGTTAACAGCTGAGCACTTAACCACTGAGCAACCAGGGCTCCTTATACTTACATACAACTTAATTAAATAATTAAAAAGGTATTTTATCCAAGGCATATAGGTATTAAACAAGTGAAAATTCTAAACGTAGTACTAAAACAGTGATGACTAATCAAAATCTGACTTTAGGGATTTGCAGTGGGCACTGAGGTATACCACACAGATTCCCCTTCAAGATCAACACGTTCATTCTCCCAGTTGGCAGGAGTTTTGTCTGCTAAGGACCACAGCTGAGTCTCTCCAGGTGCCTTGAAAAAAATTTTTTCCCCTCCCGGGGGCTACTTGCATCCAGTGACTGATTGATGTGGGGGTACAAAGGCTTAGCAAACTTTGCCTCAATGAGAACAACTCTGAAGAGCCATTCCATCTCCAGAGTTTCCGGTAGGGTCAGCTGAAGCTTCTGTTGCAGCTGGATCTTTATTCAACTTCTCCTTTTGCCTAGTCTTGGTTTCCTCACTCCTCCCAGGTGTAGTTCCTAGAGCATTCCCCAAGAAACTCTTACATGCAAATCTCAGAACATCCAAATCTGTTTCCTGAGGAACCTGGCCTATGGCAATGATTAATCCAAATTTTCCTCCAGTCCACTGCTTATGCTTCTTGTGTATATATACACTGATATACATACAACATTTAATCAATTTCTACATGTACACTTCCATGACATTGATTATATTTTTCAAGTTGTGTAACTATTCTCACTATCTTTTTCCAAATTATTCCACCATAACATACATTCAACACACTCTAAGCAAAAAACCCAACTTTTCCCCAACCTCCCACCACTGATAACCACTACTGACTTATAGTTTCTATGTATTTGTCCTTTTATGTCTGACTTATTTCTCTCAGAATAATGTACTCTAGGTTCATCCATGTTATGGCATGCATCAAGACTTCATTCCTCTTTATTGCTGAATAATATTCCATTGTAGGTATATACCACATTTTGTTTAAATATTCATCAGCTGATGGTTATTTTGGCAGTCTCTATCTTTTGGTTATTGTGAAAAGTGCTGCAATAAAATTTGGTGTACATGTGTCTGTTTGCATCACTCTTTCTGCTTGTGGTATTATTACAAAATATGCACTTTTTATTCCATTTCCCCAATATCAAGTAATGGAGCACTAAATCTTCTACATGGAGTGGACATTACTTTATGTAGTCCTAAAAATTCAATATAGATTCCATACATAAAGAGTTAATCACATTGAAAAATTACACACCTTATGACTAAAAGGATTTCTAAAGACATGTATGGCTTATTGTCTTAGAAGATTTGTTTCTACAAAACTGTTTCAATGTTATAAAGAACATTTAAGCACTAACAGGCAATATATCCCTCTAACTTGCAGACAACTAAATGGGCTTAATCCATTCTTTCTTGAACAAAATATAAAATCTAGGTTGTGGAATGGAAATAATCCCCACTGCTTCAGAAATCTATGAAAAGTGATTTGATTAAAAAAAAAATGACTTGTGGTACTTGTAGAAGAAGAATTTATACTGAATTATACCAGAACCTTTACTTCAACAACAAAAAAATTGACATTTAATTATGTGCAAGGCACTCGTCTGAGTTCTGTGGGAACAAATAAGATGATTTTAGGCACTAAATATTTGTTGGCCCAACAGCCACTATTCCATCCATTTAGGAGCCCACAATTTAGTTGGGAAGAATAGCAAAATAAAAAATAACATGAACAAAGGAAGACAGTAATCAAATCCATGGGTATGTTTATTAACAAGACAAATACGAGAATGAAACTAAACCTGTCACATAATCAAAACTTTTGTTCTCTGCATACCATAATATTCTATGTATGTATGTAAGTATCCAAGAAGTAAAAATAAATCACATTCAAGAAAATAGTTCCAGATATTTTCAGAGGATCTTTCAGGTCTGAATGTTAAAAGTGAGGGAATTATGTAATCATTAAGCTTTTATCTTCTTAAGAGGTTCTGTAATAATTTTTATTCAATTCTAGGCTTAAATAGTTTGAGAGGCTTATGAATGAGTATACTGAACTATCACTATAAAATATACACGGGATTGTATACAAATCTCATCATATTCCACGCCAAACTACTTTTTTTCCTTATTTTCTCATCACAGTGAATGGCACCACCATCTGCTCAGTTGCTCAAACTAGAAATCTGGAAATCAACTTTGATGCCTTTTTATTCTTTACCTTGTACATCCAATCAATAAATAAATCTGATGCATCCTGCTATTTATCTTCTAAATCATGCATTCTCAACAGGGATGATATCATTCAAAAGGGGATGAAAAACTGGCTCAGGAGGAAAAAATATTTTATGTATAAAGCACAGATACACATCTGTACATAAAGAATATACAGTATATCTGTGGTATTAAAACTTCATGAGGGGCAATTAAGACAAAAATGTCTAAAAAGTCTCCTGGAGAGGAGGTGCAATAATGAAAAAATGGTGAAGAAACATTGTCCTAAATATTTTTTAAAGTATATCCTCTACTCTTTATTTCTTATATCTCTACCCTACAATAGTCCACTATTTATTATCAGGAACACTGCTTCTTAACGGTTCGTTGTTTGTTGTTGTTAGCTGCCGTGAGGCAGTCCCAACTCATGGAGACCCTATGCACAATAACATTGGACCATTGTGATCCATAGGGTTTTCACTGGCTGATTTTTGAAAGTAGATCATGAATAAAGGCTGCGCTTGAGGAACACTGGCTAGGAATTGAATCTGGTCCCTTGCATGGAAGGCCTAAGAATTCTACTACTGAACCACCTCTGCCCTCAAGGGTTCATTCAAAAACACACTGCCATCGAGGAGATTTCGACTCATAGCAACCCTATAGGACAGTGTAGAACTGCCCCATAGGGTTTCCAAGGCTGTAATCTTTACAGAAGCAGACTGCCACATCTTTCTCCTGAGGAGCAGCTGGTAGGTTCGAACTGCCCATCTGTCATTTAGCAGATATGCTTAACCACTGCACCACCAGCGCTCCTAAGGCTTCATTAGCCCCCTTCAAATGCATCTTCTGCACTAAAAACTCTATGTAAAATGCATATTTGACCCTAACCCTCCCTTGCTTAAAATCCTTCAATGGCTCCAGGTTTAGAATCCCCTCGTCTGTGCTACCACAGGAACCAATAGGCAGTTTAAGTATCTTTTCATTACTCTAAAGAGGAGGATATTGAGGGTCCAGATAAATTTAATGACTTGCCCACAGTTCCACATTATGTAGAGGAAACTCAGGATTTGAAACTAAGTCTCACCATCTAGATATCTAGTTTTCTTAGAATATGATATTTTGGCATTAGGCAGACCAGGATCTATATATCATAAGCATCTACTTATCAATTTATGAAAACTGAGCAAATGACCACTTTGGAGAACTTTAGTTTCCTAATTTATAAAATAAAAGTGATAGTTTCCTCTCAAATTTAATATTAGGATTAAATAAACTGACACGCACGCATACATATATATGCATATACATATATATGGGTACACATATATACACATATATAACTACATATATGAAAAAGCCAAACCCGTTGCTCTCAAGCTGATTCCAACTCATGGGGACCCCTGTGTTACAGAGTAGAACTGCTCCATAAGGTTTTCTTGGCTGTAATATTTATGAAAGCAGATCTCTAGGCCTTTCTTCTGTGACACTGCTGGGTGGGTTCAAACCACCAATCTTTAGGTTAGTAGACGAGTGCAAACTGTTTTTACCACCCAGGGACACATACTATATACATATATATTTATGAGCACACACACACACACATATATACATATATAAGAGGGAGAAGGAGAAGAAGAGAGAAAAGTGGGGCGGCATCTAGTATAATGTTTAGATTTGTGTGGTGAAATGAGTTCCTTTATATGGCCTTTTGCCTTGGTTCTTTAGAAAAACAGCTTGAGAGATTTTTTTCCCTAAACCCTGAGTAGTTGCCTTTGTCCTAGTTTCCTTACCCAGAGGGTTTGTTACTTTTGTCCAGGTTGATTGACCTTTCCTCGAAAAACTGAAAACAACTTGTGGTTCGATACTTTTTATCTGGCTCTGGGCTGCAGCCTGCCCTGTGATTGGTATGCACCTTGCAGGGACTGGTCAATAGATGATGTAAATGAAGTGACTATAGCCTACTATGCAAATGAAGTGTCTGTGGCCTACCGAGAGGGAATTGGTCAGTTTGTGGCCCTGGTGGGAGGGCCATGCCTTGAAATTGATGAGGAGTTTGTATATGTAGCCATCTCTAAAAAAGTGGGCAGACAGAGCATAAGGAAGAAAGAAGAGAGAAGCAGAGAGACAGATGTCAAGGAAACTTCTAAAAGAGCTGTAACACAGGTCAAGGGCTATAACATTGAAGACAGCGAGAGGTCTGGAAGAGACTCTGCAGCAGAGGCCTGTCCTGAGGGGGCCAAGAGGAGCCTGACCTCAGGGGGCTGAGAAGAAACCTGTCCTGAGGGGGCTGACAGGAGGCCTGTCTTGAGGGGGCTGACAGGAGGCCTGTCCTGAGGTGGATAAGAGGAGACCTGTATGGCTAAGAGGGGATGTGCGCAGCAGAGAGAAGGACCTGTTTGCTTGCACAACCAAGAAGAGCTGAGAGAGCTGTCCTGCATTGGAGAAGGGAAGGATGTGCTCTTCTCTTTGGGGAAGGCTTCCAGACTTTGCCTGCATGCTTTCTGATCCTGATCCTGAGTTGTAGCCTGTTGATCCTGATCCTGAGTTGTACCCTGTTGCTTCTTTAATAAACCACCTAACTGTGAGTGTGGTCTGTGAATTCTGTGCAGCCATTACAATGGATTATCAAATCCAGAAGAGAAGCAGAGAGTGCCGTGGGAAGGACAGCTGGTGTCAGAATTGGTGAAAAGTTTGCAGAGTGGAGGTATGTTTGACCTCCACATCGTAGGGATCAGCTTTGGGCTGATCTTGATTCACATTATCCCCCTGAAGTTAGACAGGTTCTGACACTACTACTACTACCATTTCACACCCTGCTATGCTACCTCTACCACAGTACTCTCCAAGTCAGAAACAGTTTTGAAAACTATCTTGAAATTCAGCTCAATTTTTTTTTCTCTCTCCTAGCTTCATGCCAAAATGACCTCATCCTAACTCACAGCTATGCTCTCACTGGACAATAACCAATTTGGGCTAAAGTCATCACCAGGTCATACTTACGAGAAATGCCTCTTCCCTACAACCTCCTTTCTTCTTCCTAAAAGAGTTCAAGAACAGTCTATGGTTCTCCAACCATTTCATCACCATTTAACGTCTCCTAGCTCAGTGAAACCACTCCAGTCACTGTATCTTTCAACTCAAAACGAATATCTTTTCTCCTTCTCCTTCTTTTTTCAAAAAATCAGTTAGTGACAACTAGCCTAATCATAAAAACATAGAGTTTACAGAAGAGATTCTACAAATCACTCAGTTCTCCTATCCATAAAGTTCAACCCTCCAGTATTTTAAGAAATGTTCATGCCAACCCTCCTAGAATGTGAACATTTAAGGGGAGCTCACAACATTGTTAAGAAGTTCTTACTCATACTCCGGGCTTCAAACCAGTTTGTCCAGTTCAAACCCCTGCTGGTAATTTACATTTCTAACAAGTTTCCTGCTGAGAATGTGCATTTCTAACAAGTTTCCCTGAAGTTATAGATAAGAATCGCCTGGAGATCTCGTTAAAATGCAGATTCTGATTCAGTATATCTGGGGTAGAAATACAAATTCTCAGCAGGGAACTTCTCCGAAATGCAGATTCACAGCAGAGGTTCAAACCAGAATGAACCAGTTTGAAGTCCTGCTCCTACTGAATCAAAACATACTTCAGTTTATTTCATTTTCTTGTCCTCTAGAATATTCAGAATAAATCTACACCCTTTCCAATGGCAACTCTCTATGCATCCTCTCTCCTTATCCAGGATAAGCACCTATATTAATTCAATAGCTTCTTTCCTCATGGGACCTAGTTTCCATTCCCTGATTGCTAGTCTCCAGGATATACCTCAATTTTTCATTTGTCACTCTTTAAAAATGTGGTACCTCGACAGCAACACCTTTCCTAACTTTAAACCATGCAGTATCCCCTTGTTCTGTTCAAACAACTGCCTCTTGATCTATGTACAGGTTCCTCACGAGCACAATTTAGTGTTTTGGAATTCCCATTCTTCACAAAGTTATCCATAAGGTGTGCATCAGGGTTGTATCCTTTCACCATACTTATTCAATCTATATGCTGAGTAAATAATTGGAGAAGCTGGACTATATGAAGAAGAACGGGGTATCAGGATTGGAGGAAGACTCATTAACAACCTGCCATATGCAGATAACACAACCTTGCTTACTGAAAGTAAAGAGGACTTGAAGCGCTTACTGATGAAGATCAAAGACTACAGCTTCCAGTATGGATTACACCTTAACATAAAGAAAACAAAAATCCTCACAACTGGACCAATAAGCAACATCATGATAAGCAGAGAAAATACTGGAGTTGTCAAGCATTTCATTTTACTTGGATCCACAATCAGCACCCATGGAAGCAGCAGCCAAGAAATCAAAAGATGCATTGCATTGGGCAAATCCGCTGCAAAAGACCTCTATAAAGTGTTAAAAAGCCAAGATGGCACCTTGAAGACTAAGGTGCGCCTGACCCAAGCCATGGTGTTTTCAATCGCCTCATATGCATGTGAAACCTGGTCAATGAATAAGGAAGACCAAAGAAGAACTGACACCTTTGAATTATGGTGTTGGTGAAGAATATTGAATATACCATGGACTTCCAGAAGAACGAACAAACCTCTCTTAGAAGAAGCACAGCCAGAATGCTCCTTAGAAGCAAGGATGGTGAGACTTCATCTCACATACTTCGGATATGTTATTAGGAGGGATCAGTCCCTGGAGAAGGACATCATGCTTGGTAAAGTAGAGGGTCAGTGAAAAAGAGGAAGACACCCAAGGAGATGGACTGACACAGTGACTGCAACAACGGGCTCAAGTGTAACAATGATTGTGAGGTTGGGGCAGGACTAGGCAGGGTTTCCGGTATTCAAACTGCTGACCTTTTGGTTAGCACCCGTAGCTCTTAACCACTACACCACCAGGGTTTCCATAGGAGTGGGAATTGACTCGATGTCACCTAACAACAATAACAGACAGCAACACACTAGTATCATAGAATCTAACAAAATATACCTATCATTTTTTGTTTCATCACCATTAAAATGCTAGGCAGATAATATTTTCATTGTTAGTAAGAATCCATTCACAATTATAGCTTCAGTTATCACTTCTAACATCTGCCTTTAAATTTCTATCTTCAGCCATGACTTGTCCCTGGAACTCCAATCACATATTACGAACTTTCTATTCAATATTTTTACTTGGTTGATCCTTCTGTCAACTCAAGTTTAACATCTCTGAAATGAAACTCATTGAACTCCCAAAGGCCAGATCACTTTCCTAACTTCTCTATTTCTATCAACCTACCAGCATTTGGGCTCAAAAACATGGAGTCACATCTCTCTGCAGCCCATCTTTCCTTCACTGCCTCACTAACCAGGTGGTCTTCAAATCCTGCTGATGACTCTTTACACCTCCTCTCACACCCACTCCTTCCATTTCATTCCCTATCGAGTCCTTCATTAACTCAAACCTAGTTTGCCACAAAGTTTCCTATCTGGGTATCACAACTATAAAGGCACCTCACTGGACTTCTTTTCCATTGTGCTCAGCCTTCCCTGCCTGCCTGCCTTTTCTAATGAATAGCCCTGACCCAATCCTCACCCTGGTTTTCCTGCCTCAAATCCCCCACCAATTCATCCTATGCGCTGCTAGCACTGAATACTACTACTACTGATAATAAAATTAATATATAACATTAATAGATAATTAAGTATGTCACATATTGAACTTAAATCTTTACATACTTCGTCTTACTTAATTCTCATCTTACAAATGATAAAACTGAGGCAGATAGGTTAAGCCATATGCCAGGTTACCCAGACAGTAAAGGGTGGAGTTGAAATTTGAACCAAAGAGATCTGCCAATCACTGAACTCTTAAGCAGTACATTAATTAAAGGACTTCTACTACAATCTGCTCCCATATCATGTTTTTAAATCTCTCTGTCATTATCTTCTTGTAGAATCTGTATCTTCCATTAGACTAGATGATTCACTCTTCTCCCAGGTCATTCCATAAACATTTCCATTTTCCCAATTTTTGTGCCTGCTATCCTCTACCACTGAAATACTGGCCCTTCCTCCATCTTTACATATAAAAATAAAACCAGTAAGGTAGGTATTATTATCACTATTTTATAGATGAGAGAACTGAGGTTATTTGCAAAAGGCCTCATGGTAATGTGTTAAAAAAAAAATTATAATTAAAAAATAAAATTGCGAGATCCGGCAAAATGGCGCTCTAGGCAGAAGCACCACACCATCCTTCCACAGCAAAGATCTGAAAAACTAAGCTGAACAGAGAATACAACAATCCTGAAGCCCTAAAACATCAAATGAAGAGATAAAGAACTCAGCCAAGCACCAAATGGAGTGAGAAAACTGACAGAGAATGGAGACTGAGGAGAGATTCATGCAGAGGTCCCCTACCAGCTAACGCAGTGCAGATCTGCCATCTTGGACTCCTATCAGAGACCAGCAAATGGGGGTATGAGAAAGCAGCCTCACAGAGTGTCCAGCGGGAGAAAACAATTGGTAATTTGCGATATATGCTTTCCCACACCCCACCCCCTTCACCCCGACTCGGCCTCCTCTGCTTCCCACGGCCACAATCTCTTGACCAGGAAACACCGGCTGCTTGGATTCCACACACCCAAATGGGTGGCTCTCTGAGTGCCATTTGTTGGCTGCTGGTGTTGCATTTTTCTGCTTCCTTTGATTTCTTCCTTGCCTCTCGCCACCTCCCCCTCCTTTCGCTCGAGTACCTCACTTGATGTGCCATCTTTGCTTCTTCCTGAGAGGCTGCAGAGCACCGGTAATTTGTGATATGTACTTTCCCACTCTCTACCCTTTTTCACCCACACTCAGCCCCCTATGCTTCCCACCAACACGGTCTCTTGTCCAGAAATACCAGTCCGCACTAGCTGGAGCTCTGAGTGCCATTTGCTGGCTGCTAGTGTTGCTTTTTTTTCTGCTTCTTTTGATTTCTTACTTGCCTCTTGCTACCTCACCCTACTTTCACTCAAGTACCTGGCTCCATGCGCCATCTTTGCTTCTGCCTGAGGGGCTGCGGAGATCCCTTCAAGTGTGGAGCTGCTTCCCAGTCTGGGCTACCGTGCTGGTGGGATCCTGGGGCTTTTGTTCGTTTGTTTCTATTCAATTGTTTGTTTTATTTTCCTTTTCTTGAGTTGGGAGCCCTTTCTGGCCAGGTGGAGCTGCATGGCAAGGAGACTCCCCTTTGCCTTCCACAGACGTGCAGAGGGATCCCTGAGAGAATTTCTTTCTTTGTTGTTTTTTTCTGTTCTTGGAGGGCCTTTCTTGTTCGTTTTTTTTTTTTTTTTTTAATTTGTTTTGCTTTTTTGCTTTCTTTTCCCTCTTTTTCCCTTTTTGTCTTTCTTCATTGCTCAGTTTCTCGTTTCTCTATATCTTCCTTCTCTTTCTGTTCCCTGAATACCTGGCATTGTATACCTCTACACCTTCCAGCGAGGCGACTTCCCCAGACCTCATAGCTGCACCAGTGGGATCCCTGGGAACTTTGTGGTTCTTTAACCTTTCTGACTTTTATTTATTCATTCTTTTCTTTTCTTCCTCTTCCCCTTTCTGTTTTTCTCAGTTTCATAGTCTCTCATCTCTCCACTCCAACGGCAAGCTCCCCTAGCATTCTTTTTTGTTTGTTTGTATGTTTTTGGCTCCTGTTCCTCTCTCCTCTCTCCCATATCCATCTTAGCTCCACACATAACAATCTCCCCGCTGCATCCTGCCTACCTACACCAGGCGCTTGACATCAAAGCACCAAGCAGCACAGGCACGGCCTACTGGAACCTGCCCTGCAGTGATTAGTGACCTGCTCTGGTGGCTGTAGTAAGTGCCACAAGCAACCCATCCCAGTAACTCCTCTTCAGCTAGACCTGCCCTGCTGAACCATATCTGAGTGACTTACCCTGCCAGTCTGAGAAGGAGGTGAAAAGTATTGTGACCACAGACGAGGAAACAACAAAGAACAAACAGTATGCCTGCTCAGACATAGAAAAAATTTTTTTTAAAAAAGGGACAAAACAAACAAATCTACAATCAATAAATGAGAAAAATAACTACTGAATGCCCCGAAGACAGCAGACAATATCAAAACATTTACAAAAACAGGACAGGATGGTTCCAGTAGGCATCCAAAATAAAACACCAAGTGACTCTCCAGTGGAAGAAACCTCACTAGCACTACCTGATAGGGAATTCAAATCTCTAATACTCAGAACTCTCCAAGAACTGAGGCAAAAGGTGACAAACATGAGGAAAAAATAGACAAATTCATGGAAAATACAGACAAAAAATTGGAACAATTCAGGAAAATAATGCAGGAACAAAATGCAAAAATAATTTCACAACTAGAAATTATACAAAGACAACAATTAGATATCCAAAAGATAAACAACAAGATTTCAGAAATGGACGGTGTCATAGAAGGGCTGAGAAGCAGATTTGAAACCATGGAAGACAGGATCAGTGGAATTCAAGACAAACACTTGGATACAACTCTGTTTCAGGAAAACTCAGAAAAAAGAACAAAGAAAAATGAAGAGACCCTGACAGTTATGTGGGACACAATCAAAAGCAAAAATCTTCGAGTGATTGGAATTCCAGAATGGGGGAGAAAACAGAAAACACAGAGAAGATCACCGAGGAACTGCTGACAGAAAACTTCCCCAATATCATGAAAGATAAAAGGCTGGCCATCCAAGAAGCTCAACAAACACCATACAGAAGAGACCCCAAAAGAAAATCACCAAGGCATATCATATTCGCACTCGCCAATACCAAAGACAAACAAAGAATCCTGAGAGCAGCTCGTGAAAAACAAGAAGTCACATACAGAGGAGAAACAATAAGACTAAGCTCAGATTATTCGGCAGAAACCATGCAGGCAAGAAGGCAATAGGATGACATATGTAAAATCTTGAAAGAGAAAGATTGCCAGCCAAGAATAATATATCCTGCAAAACTCTCATTCAAATTGGATGGTGAAATTAGGTCATTTCCAGATAAACAGAAATTAAGGGAATATGTAAAAGTCAAACCAAACTTACAAGAATGATAAAAGAGAGTTCATTGATCTGAGGACAAACAGCTTCAGCTCACAGGCAGAACCTAGGATGCAGGATCATACCAGCCAGATACCAATCTAGGAAATGAACTCTCGAGGACTATCCAAAACCAAAAGAAATATAAGAGGAAATCAGAGCAGTTAATCAGTAAATGATCACAACATCAAAACAATAAAAGAGGGAATAAACGGCATAGGTATAGAACCTTCAAATGGAGAGGAAGGCAAGGTGATACCAAGTAATGGTAGACTGCTTCAAACTTAGAAAGATAAGGGTAAAATTCATGGTAACCACAGAGAAAGTTAACAAACATACTCATAAAAAAAAGAGGAAAAACATAAAGTCTCAGCAAAAACAAAACCTACAAAAACAAAAGAAATGAAAAAAAATCCACAAACAAAAGTACTCAGCACATGAGTGTAAGAAGAACAAAGAAAACTTCAGCACTACAAAAAAAAGCACGACAAAATGACAGTAACAAACTCACATCTATCAATAATTATACTGAATCTAAATGGACTCAATGCACCCATAAAGAGATGGAGAGTGACAGAATGGATAAGAAAACAGGATCCATCAATATGCTGTCTACAATAGACACACCTTAGAAACAAAGATGTGAATTTATTAAAAATCAAAGGTTGGAAAAAAATATATCAAGCTAACAACTACCAAAAAAGAGCAGGAGTGGCAATTCTAATCTCAGATAAAATAGACTTTAAAACAAAATCTACCATAAAAGACAGAGAAGGACACTATATAATGATTAAGGGGATGATCCATCATGAAGACATAACCATAATAAACACCTACACACCCAATGACAGGGCTCCAAAATACATAAAACAAACTCTAACAACACTGAAAAGAGAAATTGACAGTTCCACAATAATAGTAGGAGACTTCAACACACCATTCTTAGTAAAGGACAGAACAACTAAGAAGAAACTCAGCAAAGATACAGAAGACCTAAAGGGCACAATCAGCCAACTTGACCCATAGACATATATAGAACACTCCATCCAACCGCTGCAAAGTACACATTCTTTGCCAATGCACATGGAACGTTCTCCAGAATAGACCACATCTTAGGCCACAGAACAATCCTCAACAAGATCCAAAACATTGAGATAATTCAAAGTATCTTCTCTGACCACAATGCCATCAAGGTAGAAATTGACAACAGGAAGAGCAAGGAAAAAAACAATCAATTACATGGAAACTGAATCATACTCTGCTTACACATCAATGGGTAATAGAAGAAATCAGAGATAGAATCAAAAAATTCCTAGAATCAAATGAGAATGAAAACACATCATACCAAAACCTTTGGGACACAGCAAAGGCAGTCCTCAGAGCACAATTTAAAGCAATAGATGCACACATGAAAAAAGAAGAAAAGGACAAAATCAAAACATTAACTACAGAATGCAAACAATTAGAAAGAGAACAGCAAAAAAAGCCCACAACCACCGGAAGAAAGGAAATAGTAAAGATCAGAGCAGAAATAAACAAAATAGAGAACAGAAAAACAATAGAAAGAATCCACAAAACCAAAAGTTGTTTCTTTGAAAGAATCAACAAAATCGACAAACCACTGGCCAGACTGACAAGAGAAAAACAGGGGAGGACACAAATAACCCAAATAAGAAAGGAAATGGGGGACATTACAACAGACCCAACCGAAATAAAAAGGATTATAACAGAACACTATGAAAAACTATACTCCAACAAATTTGAAAACCTAGAGGAAATGGATAAATTTCTAGAAATACACGGCCTACCCAAACTACAACAAAGTGATGTTGAAAATCTGAACAGACCCATAACAAGAGAAGAGATTGAAATGGTAATAAAAAAAACTCCAAAGCAAAAAAGGCCCTGGCCCAGATGGCTTCACTGGAGAATTCTACAAAACATTTACAGAAGACCTTGTACTAGTACTACTCAAGCCATTTCAGAGCATAGAAGAGGAAGCAACACTTCCAAATTCATTCTATGAAGCCAGCATAACGCTGATACCAAAACCAGGAAAAGACGTCACAAAAAAAGAAAATTACAGACCAATATCTCTCATGAATATACATGCAAGAATTCCGAACAAAATCCTAGCCAATAGAATTCAGCATCATATCAAAAAAATAATACACTGCGACCAAGTAGGATTCATACCAGGTATGCAAGGATGGTTCAACATTAGAAAATCAATCAACGTAATCCACCACATAAATAAAAGGAAAGGAACGAATCACATCACATCTCAATTGACGCAGAAAAGGCATTTGACAAAGTCCAACACCCATTCCTGATAAAAACTCTCAATAAAATAGCTATAGAAGGGAAATTTCTCGACATAATAAAGGGCATCTATGCAAAACCAATGGCCAACATCATTCTTAATGGAGAGAGGATGAAAACATTCCCCTTGAAAACAGGAACAAGACAAGGGTGCCCCTTTATCACCACTCCTGTTTAACATTGTGCTGGAAGTTCTAGCTAGAGCAAAAAGACAAGAAAAAGAAATCAAGGGCATCCAAATTGGTAATGAACAAGTGAAACTGTCCCTGTTTGCAGATTATATGATACTATACATAGAAAACCATAAAGACTCCATGAGAAATCTACTGGAACTAATAGAAAGATTTAACAGAGTAGCAGGATACAAGATAAACATTCAAAAATCAGTTGGATTCCTATACACCAATAAGGAGAATGATGAAAAGGAAATCAGGAAAACAATACCATTTATAATAGCCCCTAAAAAGATAAAATACTTAGGAATAAATCTGACTGGGGATGAAAAGGCCTATACAAAGAAAACTACAAATCACTACTGCATGAAACCCAAAGGGATCTACCTATATGGAAAAACACACCATACTCATGGATAGGCAGACTCAGCATTGTGAAAACGACAATTCTACCCAAAGCAATTTACAAATACAATGCAATCCCGATTCAAATACCAACAACATTCTTCAAAGACATGGAAAAACTAATCATTAACTTTATATGGAAAGGGAAGAAGCCCCGAATAAGTAAAGCACTACTGAAGAAAAAGAATAAAGTTGGAGGACTCACACTACCTGACTTCAGAACCTACTGTACAGCTATAGTAGTCAAAACAGTCTAGTACTGGTACAATGACAGAAACATTGACCAATGGAACAGAATTGAGAACCCAGATGTAAATCCATCCACCTACGGTCACCTGATCTTCGACAAGGGCCCAAAGTCCATCAAATGGGGAAAAGACAGTCTTTTTAACAAATGGTGCTGGCAAAGCTGGATATCCATCTGCAAAAAATGAAACAGGACCCATACCTCACGCCGTATACAAAACTACTTTAAAATGGATAAAAGACCTGAATATAAAGCCTAAAACTATAAAGTTCATAGAAGAAAAAATAGGACCAATACTTCAGGGCTTAATACATGGCATTAACAGGATACAGACCATAACCATCAATGCACAAACCCCAGTAGATAAGCTAGATAACTGGGATCTTCTAAAAATCAAAACCTATGCTCTTCAGAAGAGTTCACCAAAAGAGTAAAAAGAGAACCTACAGACTGGGATAAAAATTTTTGGACAGTACAAGTCAGACAAAAGTCTAATCTCCATAATCTACAAGAAAATCCAACACCTCTACAACAAAAAGACAAATAATCCTATTAAGAAATAGGCAAAGGAAACAAACAGACACTTCACCAAAGAAGACATTCAAATGGCCAACAGACACGTGAGGAAATGCTCATGATCACTAGCCATCAGAGAAATGCAAATTAAAACCACAATGAGATACCATCTCACCCCGGCATTACTGGCACGAATCAAAAACACTGGAAATAAATGTTGGAGGGGCTGCGGGGAGATCGGAACACTTATGCACTGCTGGTGGAAATGTAAAATGATACAACCATTTTGGAAAATGATAAGGCATTTCCTCAGAAAGCTAGAAATAGACATACCATTCGATCCAGCAATCCCACTCCTAGGAATATATCCTAGAGAAATAAGAGTCGTCACTCGAGTAGACATATGCATACCTATGTTCATGGCAGCATTGTTCACAATAGCAAAACGATAGAAACAACGTAGGTGCCCATCAACAGATGAATGGATAAACAAACTATGGTACATACACACAATGGAGTACTATGCAACGAGAAAGAACAACAATGAATCTGTGAAGCAACTCATAACATGGATGAAGCTGGAGGACATTATGCTGAGTGAAATAAGTCAATCACAAAAGGACAAATATTGTATGAGACCTCTATTATAAAAACCCATGGAAAAGTTCACGCACAAAATCTAACAATCTTTGTTGGTTACCAGGGATGGGAGGGGTGGGGTGGAAATACTAAATAGGCAATAGATAAGTGGTATCTTGAGTAAAGAGTGAGACAGTACACAATACAGGGGAAACTAGCACAACTTGTACAAGGAAAGGTCATGGAAGCCCCACAGACACATAGAAACTCCCTGAGGGACTGAATTGCTGGGCGGAGGGCTCTGGGGACCATGGTCTCGGGGAACATCTAGCTCAACTGGCACGACACAGCTTATAAAGACAATGTTCTACATTCTACATTTGTGAGTAGTGTCTGGGGTCTTAAAAGCCTGTGAGCGGCCATCTAAGATACTCCACTGGTCTTATCCCTTCCGGAGCAAGGGAGAATAAAGAGAACAGGATACGAGGAAAAGATTAGTCCAAAGGACTAATTGTCCACAGCCACCAAGGCCTCCACCGGACTGAGTCCAGTACAGCTAGATGGTGCCTGGCTACCACCACTGACTGCTCTGACCAGGATCTCAACAGAGGGTTCTGGACAGAGCTGGAGAAGGATGTACAGCATAATTCTAACTCACAAAAAAAAAAAAAAAAAAAAAAACCAGATGTACTGGCATAAAGGAGACTGTAGAAACCTCGAGAGTTTGGCCCCCAGGCACCCTTTTAGCTCAGTGGTAAAGTTACCTCTGAGGTTCACTGTTCAGCCTGGAAGTGGACAGCCCCATAAAACCAAATGAGATTAACAAGGTACAGGAGTCCAGTGACTAGGGCCAGGGGACAAGGAAGCTGCTAATAGGGAACCCAAAGTTGAGTAAGGATATTGTTGATGTGTTGTGAGATTGTTAACCATTGTCATAGGGCAACATGTGTAGTAACTGTTAAATGAGAAAAAAAAAAAAAAACTTTATAAATAGTAATGTGGTAAATGAATGTTAACTATTTTTTGGGAGTGACGATTTCTATAAATGCCCAAAATGATAAGCATCCCAAGAATTGGATGCATCTTGTTCATGTGGAATTTGAACCTTACCTTGTCTGGAAATGTGTAAATGCTTAATTGATGGCATTTATGGACATGCCAAATCATTATTATAAATTAGATGAAAGCCAACTCCAGAAGAATTTACTATGGATCCATTGAAGGGAAAAAATTCAAACATAAACTTTTAAAAATAAATCACTCTAGGGAACAAACATGCCTTAAAGTCCAATTTCAAAAGCAATTTAAATTCTGGAGATTCCTATGATTGGAACACACTGGACTAAGCCTTAAAGCCAGAGTTTCTTTAGCTATCCTTACATCTCTCTCCTTTATACAGAAATAGGAAGCATTTCTCTAAAAATGCATTTCTAAAAAGATGCAAAAGATCATCCTACCCTGTTTTATGTCATTCACCAAACTGATGAAAATTACCTCTTCATACAGCTCAGTCCATGCCAGAATAAAAATGGAAATGAAAGGGCATTTAACCTTAGCATATTTACATCACTCAAAAGTAGATATGCAATCATTTATGGATTTCCAATAAAACATGAATACAGAATTATCCTCATTCCCTCTTCAGTTCATTGTCCTCAGCATGACAATTCTATCTGCCACAGAAACAAAAGCTGTTGCTCTCTTGCACTCTGATTTTGAAAATGGGCCATCTTATTCACCACGGCTTCCCCAATTCCTAAGACAGGTCCTGGTCTAAATCAGTCCATTTAAAATCTGGCTAAACTGAACCAAAGCACAAAGTACCACTACTTCCCTGACTCTTCCTACAGCCATAGTTCTCAAAATTCAGTGCGTGTGAACTCCACGAGTGCTGCTGAGAAAATTCTGTGCTCCTTCCTCCCTACAAAAATATTCTGATTCAGAAGGTGGGAACTGGAACCTAAGAATCTAATTCTTTTAAACAAACATTCCAAGTGATCCTGAAGCAGGTAGTCCAGTGACTATATTTTGAGAGACATTACCCTTTCATTAATTTCTTTAATAACGGATAGCAACTACTGAGCACGTTCTTCTTGCCAAGGACTCTACATTTAATCCTCATTTAATCTTCATGGTAGTCTATGAAATAGACTATACTATCATCACACTTTGCAGATGAGGAAATTAAGACTTGGAGAGATCAAGTAACTTATCCTAGGTCACAGAGTTCATGAAGGAAACAGAATACAAATTCAGGCCTGTGTGATTCCAAAGCTCATGCTCTTAACAAATATACTCTGCTGCAAAAAGTAAGTGCTGTGTGAAAAAAAGACCAGACTTACTGGCCTGATGGAGACTGGCGGAACTCCTGAGACTATGACCCTAAAACACCCTTCAGTCTTGGAACAGCAGCCATTCCTGGAAACCACCTCCCAGCCAAGCAATAGATAGGCCTATAAAATAAACAATAATACTGAAAACAACATGCTCTGTAGAACAAACAATTATACAAACCCAAAGGGCAACATTTGCCCAAAAGCAAAGATGAGAAGGCAGGAATGGTAGGAAAACCAGATGAAAGAAAACAAGAGAAAGTAGGGCAGAAATGGGGAGGGTGCTGACACAGCGTGGGGAGGATTGCAATCAATGTCATGGAACACTTGTGTACAATTTATTGAATAGGAAATTAATTTGCTGTGTAGACTTTCACCTAAAACACAATAAAATATTTTTTAAAAAAGTTAGGACCGTGTGCTGCCAACAGATTTCCTCAGCAACGCATCAGTAAATGCCATCCACAAATTTGGCTAAAAAAATTTATCAGTCATTCAGATATATGATATTCCATCATCTGATAGCATCAACAGAAAGCCTGGATGATAGGTCACAAAGTTCCTATGTCCCATCAGGGTAAAAAACAATTAACAACCTAATACATTCAAAATGAGAACATTCAGTTCAGATTAGTGTCCAAAATTAGAGCTTTTTTTCTCTTGTAATCACAACAAAAAAATATTTATTAGGTACTAACACTTGTATTCTTCTGACTAAAACATGAGGAAGGAAGGTAGCCAAAAGTACAAATTTTATCACAGATGTGCTAAGTAAACATATCTGTTTCTAAATTTGAAAAATGACATATGTTTCCCTTCTTAATATTAAACATATGTTTCCCTTTTTAATATTAAAATAGGATACAGTAAGAGCTGACATGTTTGTGAAGACTATAGACAGGCCCCTAAATCCTTTTTTCTATGTCCTATGTGGGGTCAGGGACTTGGGAAGACCCAGTGCTGTAGAAGCATACAGAATTTCCTGCCAGGTCACCCCAAGCAGCCCCCAGTCTCCTCTCTGACAGTGGCATCCATAGTGGATTTTCAGCTTCATTGGCAATGGCCTAGAGGAAGAAGGCAGGCAAAGGAACCACATGGACTTGTGTTAAAAGTCTAATTTAACCACTTAGTAATGTATATCCTTTGGCAAGTTCTTAACCTTTCTCAAGTTCATTTTTCTCATGTGTAAAATTGAAAATAACAAAATAAAGTTGAGAACAAAATAACAGCACCCACCTTACAAGGTTACTATGAGGAATGCAGATAAAACTCTCACCAGAGTTTCTGGCAATATATGGTGGTGATGGATATTTTGCTTTTCTTATCTTCATCTCCATTTGGATCTGTTTGCTTTCAGCCTTTCATTAATACCAAATGCAAATCTGGTTAGAGTTGTTCTGGCATACAAGATAACACTCAAAAGATATCCACTGGACTAAACTAAACGTTAGATTAAGTATTTCTAGCACAGAATATTCTTTCTGATGTTTTAGGAAGTAGGATCTTTGGGTCCCTTTGGGGTTGAGCCCTTTCTCTAAGAATTCTCAGACATTCTAAGAATTCTCACCACGTCTAAGCCTATAGGCAGCCCCCATTTCAACACGCTCCATGCCAGTGAATCAGCAGGTGCTTACAATAAGGAAGTAATGACCTGCCTTGTGCATACTTAGCAGGCATGAAGTTGATCCCATAAGACAGAAGCCAGCATCATGAGATGATTATTTACTCTTCCTTTCATTTTGTGGATTCACAATAGCTGGCCACACATCTAACAAAGGATTCATATATCTACATATATCGGAACAACTTTGAATTAGGAACAACAGAAGGACATTGCTGTTAAGGAAGAAGAATATTGGACATTGACACTTCCTCTCTTAGAGAAGGCAGCAACAGGTTTGCAAAATCAGCAATACTGCTATGAGAAATATTATCTGGAATGCTGGGAGGAGTTTGATCCACTGGCAGATGTTTCCTTCTAAATACAAGTTTGTGAGGGGAGGAACCATGACTGATCCTACTGAATCCTCAGCCCCAGTATGTTCTTGGCACATGGTATGTGGTCAATTTTAATTTGGTAAATAATTAATGAACCAAAAAACAAACCAAACCCATTGCCGTCGAGTCGATGCAGACTCATAGCAACCCTATAGGGCAGAGTCGAACCGCCCCATGGGGTTTCCAAGGCTGTAAATCTTTATGGAAGCAGACTGTAGGATATAGAGGGTCCTGAGACCCACACAGCTGCCAGCTCTGAAGGCATTGTGAACAGAAGGTGGGGGAGAAGACTGGGGGCAGGTCAGACACCAAAAGGGTCACTCCTGTGGTCACCTGCAGTCCCCTCACCCGGGAGTGGCTTGGGTGTTCACTACATCCATCCACGCTTTCTGAGCTGGTCAGTTCTGACTAACTTCTATCAGGCCTTTCTAAGCTGGTCTCCTGGCCAGTGCTTTATCTGCACACGGCTGCAGCAACACTGTCTGTTATCCCGTCCTGCCTCGCCTCTCTGCCTGCACGGTCAGGGAGGGTTTGTTGGTTTGTTTTCTTGTTTACTTATTGTTTTTGGGTTTTCAGAAACGGGAAGGCCTCCTGCATTCCAACCACATCACAGAGGAGCTGACCACGACCTCAGAGTAAGTGATCCATGCTCTCTGCAATTCTGGATCCTGCTTCCCCTCGGTGCGCCGGGCCCCGTGCTGCTGCTTCAGCCGGGATGCAAGCGTGTGGGGGGTCATTGTCCACCCGATGGTCCCTTAGTCTTAGGATGAGATTTCCAGGCAAGCTTCTGCCCTAGCTTTCCTTCCTCCACGTGCTTTCTTCAAATTTGTAATGTTAGAACTGAGTTATTTCCAAAGCCTTTGGATTCTTCATTATTTTAGAAGGTAAGCTTTAAGAACATTGAGAGAGCCATGGAGCCTGGATGAACTCCCCAAACTGTCACCCTGAGATAATCTTTAAACCTTAAACCCAAAGTATCCCCTGAAGTCTTCTTTAAACCAAATAATAACTTAATTAATAAAGAATGCCTGCCTTGAGCACTGCGCTCTTTTAAAGAACTATCTGTTGCTGTTATGTGCTGTCTATCTACATGGGATCAAATTGACAACAGCAACGCATAGGTTAGATAGAAAGCTTAGGGGGCAGTGAGTCTGTGTGAATGGGGGAGGAACAACTCAGAAAAGGAGGGGGAGAATGGTTGCACAACTGGATGAATGTAATCAATGTCACTGAATTGTACATGTAGAAATTGTTGAATCGGTGTATGTTCTGCTTTATATATTTTCAACAACAACAAACTTAAATAAGGTATTTTAAAAATGAAACAAAAAACTAGTAGATTAAAAAAAAAGAATGTTGGGAGAGAACAAGGGGAAGAGAGAAAGAGGAGGTAGGCATACTGGATGGTTAGAGACGCGCCGTCCCTGTTCACTTTTCCGTCTCCCATTAGCTCCATCAATCGGGTGGGGGAGGGCACATGTCTAAACTAGGACTTCCTTTGACAGACAGTGTCAAGCATCTCTTGTCTCTTAGAGAAAGCCAGAGGGTGATTCTTAAGAAGGCTAAAAGGCTCCAAATGTATTGAAAATAGCAAATCAAATGATATACTTTCTCCCTCGGAGTGGCTAGTGGGTTCAAACTGCCGACCTTTCAGTTAGCAGCTAAGCACTTAACTAATGTGCCACTAGGGCTCCCAAATTAATGAGCTAATGATCAAATAAACCTAGAGAGAAATGCTCTGTAACAGCCGGTTCTAACTGAGGTTAGGTTAAGCCTAATTGAGACCTAAATGCCCTTCTTTCCATTGTCTGTTAAGTTATAACTAGAGGAGGAGTCAGGAATTCTGAGAAAGCAAAATAAAACTAGGGATTGAACATATGATGATAGTCAACCTTACTAGTGATCCAAGAAATGTAAACTAAAACTAAAATACAATGTCATTTTTATCTAATCTGACTGGTGAAAATTAAAAACATTGATAAAATAAAATAGTGGTAAGGGTATGAGGAAATGGATGTTGTTTCACACTATAAATTGCAGTGTAAATTAGTACAGCTACTTTGGAGGGTAATTTGGATAGTATCTTTTAAATCTAAATATACATATTTAGTTACTTAATTCTAGATCTAAGAAGAAAAAGACACACACATACACAAAAAGTATATCATCTTCTGGATGTTCATTGTAGCATTCCTTACATTAGTAAAAAAAAAAAATTGAAGCAATCTAAATCTTTAAACAGGAAATAGGTAAACTGTGGTATTGCCTTGCCACTTCGTATAGTATGTATGTAGCCCAAACTTATGCTGTAAACCCAAATATGCCCATATAAAGATCTCCAGTACATATTGTTGAATGAAAAAGGAACTTGCCCCACCCCTCAGAAAAAGAGTATATGATTACTTTAAAAAGTTAAACTCACACATATACACACACATTCAAACAAAGCAGTACTGTATGCTATATTGGAGGGTACATAGATACCTATGCTAATATGCAAAAACAACACCAAACTGGTAACAGCAGTTTTCTCTATGAATGAAACTGATTAGATGTGCTAGTCAAGGGGACCCTGCCTGAAATGTATCAATTATTATAAGAAGGATGTATTCATGTGTTGCTTGAGAAATGAAAATTTTACCAAGGGTAATACAGGAGCAGCAACACCCCTTACCATATTTTCATAAAAATTGTATTTGGCGCACCTCTCCTCTGCTGATCCCAAGTCTTCAGATAAATCAATCTATTTATTCATACACTTGGCCTATTGGTCAATCTTTCAGCAAAGTACTGAGTATTTACCATGTGTCAAAAAAATACATTACAGCTGGAAATACACAGATGAGTAAGTTATGCATGGATCTCGCAGGGCTTACCAGTCTTACAAAGGTTTAGAGAATCCACTCTGCATTTGAAGGAATCCACTATATTTTCCCTCACTCTGGAGAGAGCTAGTAAGAGGCACTGTGGGTTTTCCTGAGCTGAATAGTCAGGAAACTGTTGACTGAGCATACCATATAAAGTCAAAACAGTTTTAACGATAAATTACTGATATCTGAAAATGGTATATGCTAGGAAGCACTTCATGATGTGTTCAATTTTCAGGCTTCAGTCAGGAAATGGCCAATTAACTTTCCAAACTTTCTTTACCCACCTGGAGGTGACAGTCCTGCAATGTTTTGACAAGTCCTGCTGGCACTGAACCTGTCCCAAATTTCAAAAGTGATTCCATGTGTCACAAACATGCAGTCAAGGTCTGCCAGAGAACTGCCTTGAAGCTTCAGCCCCCAAATGTAGCCCTTCTTTAACGAGGCTTAGTAGCCCTCTGGGCAACTAGTCATAATCTGGCAGACTCAACTAATCAATCTAGAGTATTCCTCTGCTAGTTATTAGATAAATTTGTATACACAAAAGGCCTCCAGAGAAGCACTGATTAAAGGCCCTATTTGAGTCAACAGAGTTCATGGATTCACCTCTTAGGGACTTTCTTGAATGTTGGCCTGTCCCACAAGCCAGGTAAAATACACCCCCTCAGTTGCTCATCACTTACTTTCCATAAGACATCCACTAGCTTTCATTATCTGCCAGTCACCATATTAGGCACAGAGATGACCCTGCCCTCCTCAGGGGGTCCTACTCTAATGCAGACACTCTTCCATTTATTCTACATATATTTGTTGTTGTTAGTTGCCATTGAGTAGGCTCATAGCAACCTTACATATAACAGAACAAAACCTTGCCCAGTCCTGTATATTTATTTAGCATTGTACTAATTGCTAGGTATAGAAAGGTAGGAACCTTAGTCATTGAACCTCAAACAGCTCACAGTTCTATGAAGAGACAGAGTTCCTGAAACCATGTCTCACACATCTACACACCCACAGCCCCACGACAATGCTTGGCATAGATTCAGCAACTCAGTTAAAGTTTGTTGAATGTATGAGTAAATCAATACATGAGAAACTTTGTCATTATAAAAAAAATAATCATTGTAATGGCGATATAAAAAAAAGTATTGTGGTTTAGAGTTCGAGTTTGAGAAAAGGAGCACCTACACCTATCTAGGGGTCAGGGTGGCATGGAGGACTCAGAGGAGGTAATGGGTTATCTGGGACGTGATTTCTTATCAACAGTCCCACATAGGAACTAAAATCAATGCTGGGAACAAATTTGGGCCAAGGTATTGCTTTAAAAAGCCTATGCTACTGGAGCTATTTGGCAATAAAATTTCCAAAAGCTTATTTCCTAAATTTTTTAAGTTTCCCCCTCCCTCCAACTTCTTTGCTGGAACTCGAACAAAATCAGATGCAAAGTTAAAAGTACTAAACTTAAATGCCACTGAATAAAAAGTTAAAATCTCACTCAATATTAATGCAAATCTATAGGTTAAAAATACATTTTATACAATGATTGTCAAAATTATGCATAAAAATGAAAAATGTGCTACTGCACATATAATGTCACCCTTCAAGCTCAAAGCTGACACTATTTTTATCTCCGTGTGGGGAATATGTAAAAACGAAAGAAAGAAAACCAACATTTTTTTTCCTGCCTTATATATGTAAACCAGTTTTTGGCTTCAAGTTTCCATTTCTGTTTAGAGCAATTTTCTTCATTTTGTATGATCAAGACATGCTATTGCTGATTTCCACAAAGTAGTGTTCAATTTTCTATGACAATTACTTAGCAGCATTCGATAATCATGTAGAAACTAAGAAGTAATAAAAGCCAATATGACACTGTCCTGTAGATTAGTCCTATAGATTTTTAAGCAAGCTAACATATAGTATATATATTTTATCCTCACTTTAACTTTGATGCAGGTACTATTATCTTCATTTCATATATTCATTTATTCAATAAACATTTATTGATCAGCTAGTTGGTGGTGCAGTGATTAAATGCTTAACTGCTAACCAAAAGGTCAGAGGTTCAATCCCTCCAGCCACTACACAAGAGAAAGATGTGGCAGTCTGCTTCCGTAAAGATTTACAGCCTTGGAAACTATGATTGTTAAGGTTATGTGTCAACTTAGCTGGGCCATGATTCTCAGTGGTTTTGCAGTTACGATGTAGTTTGGCAGTCATATAATGATATAATCACCTTCATGATGAGATCTGATATAATCTGACCACATCCATGATGGGATACGCTGTGAGTAGCCAATCAATTGAAAGGCAATTTCCTTGGGGGTGTAGTCTGCATCCAATATAGGTGGACTTTCTGGCAAGGCTCATGGGTTTTTGCTCAATCTGTATCCTGAGGTTGGCTCCTGTTCATCTGACCTCCGAGTTTTGGGACTTGAGCTAGCAGCTGACCTGCTGGTCTCAGGTTTGCCAGCCCCTGCAGCTACATAAGTAGCAAGAAGCCTTCAGCCTGACCCACAGACTTGGGACTTTCCAGCCTCTACAACCATGTGAGCTAATTCCTTAATAATAATAATTATATATATATATATATATAGAGAGAGAGAGAGAGAGAAGTTCTCTGGTTTTTCTTCTCTATAGAACTCAGCCTAGACAGAAACCCCATGGAAGAGTTCTACTCTGTCCTATAGGGTCACTATAAGTCAGAATAGAATCAACTTCATGACAAAGGGTTAGTATGTGTCTAGTCCCAGAGGATAAAAAAACGTATAAAATGGTAAATAAAAATACCTGCCTTCATGTAGCTTACTCTACTATAAAAAACTATGAATAAACAAATAGATAAATTAATATCTAGGGTGTCAAATAGTGAAAAGTGCTATGGAGGAAAAACAAAGCGCAGTAAAAATGACAGGGAGTGTGTGTGCAGAAGTGTTACATAGGATCATTAGGGAATGCCTCACTGATAAGGTGTAGATTGACCTAAAGGAAGTGAGGGAGCAAACCACGTGGATATCTGGAGGAAGAACAGTCCAGACAGAGGAAAAAGCAAGCTTAGAGACTTTGAGATAGGAGCATGTCTGGAATGTTCAAGGAAGACAATGTGGTTGGAGTAGCATGAAAGAAAAGGGAAAGTAGTAGAAGCTGTAGAACGGATACATGTTGGGCCATGTAAGGAACTATAAAGACTTCAGTTTTTGCATTCAGTGAGACAGGAACCCAGTAGAGAGTTGACAGAGAAGTAACATAATCTGACTTATGTTGCTACAGTAGAATAGGATGTTGGAGCCAAGATCAGAAGCAAGGAGACAAGTTAGAAGGCTATTACAATAATTGAGAAGATGATGGCTTGGGTCAATGTGGTAGCAGTAGAGGTGGTAAAAAATGCTCATATTCTAGATACATCTCTAAAATAAATGTGCAAGATTTACTAAGAGAAAAGAGAGAGAAAGAGAGAATTCAAGGATGAGTTAAATATCTTTAACCTAAGCAAGTAGAAAGACGAAATTGCCATTTATTGAGGTGGGGAAGATTGTGAGAGAAACCGGTCTGATAAGAAACATAGGAGTTCATTTTTGGACATGTTAAACTTGAGATGACTATTGCCCTCAACTACTAACCTAAAAGTTGGAGGTTCAAACCCACCCAGCAGCACATCAAAAGAAAGGCCTGGCTTCCATAAAGATTATACCAAGAAAACCCTACGGAGACCAGTTCCGGAAAAATGGTGCTCTAGGCAGAAGCACCACACCGTCCCTCCACAGCAAAGATCTGAAAAACTAAGCCGAACAGAGAACACAACAATCCTGAAACCCTAAAACATCAAATGAAGAGAAAGAACTCAGCAAAGCACCAAATGGAGTGAGAAAACTGACAGAGAACGGAGAGCAAGGAGAGATTCATGCAGAGGTCCCCTACCAGCTAACACAGTGCTGATCCGCCATCTTGGACTCCTATCGGAGACCAGCAAACAGGGGGTACAAGAAAGCAGCCTCATGGAGCTTCCAGTGGGAGACAAAACAACCGGTAATTGGCGATATACGCTTTTGCAGCCCCCACACTTCTTCACCTCAAATCGGCTTCCTCTGCTTCCCGTGGCCACAGTCTCTTGACCGGGAAACAGCGGCTGCTTGGATTCCAAACACCAGAACGGGTGGCTCTCTGAGTGCCATTTGTTCACTGCTGGTGTTGCTTTCTTCTGCCTCTTTTGATTTCTTCCTTGCCTCTCCCCACCTCCCCCTCCATTTGCTTGAGTACCTCGCTCCATACGCCATCTTTGCTTCTTCCTGAGGGGCTGCAGAGCAGTAATTTGTGATATACGCTTTCCCACTCTCTACCCTTCTTCACCCACACTCGGCCTCCTCTGCTTCCTGCGGACACAGTCTCTTGTCCAGAAACACCAGCCCGAACTACCTGGCTCTCTGAGTGCCATTTGTTGGTTGCTAGTGTTGCTTATTTTTTCTCTGCTTCTTTTGATTTCTTACTTACTTTTCGCCACCTCCCCCACCTTTTGCTCGAGTGCCTGGCTCCATGCGCCATCTCTCTTCCTCCTGAGGGGCTGCAGAGCTCCGTTCCAGGGTGAAGCTGCTTCCCGGTTTGGGCTGCTACGCTGGTGGGATCCCGGGGCTTTTGCTTGCTTGTTTGTTTTGAATTGTTTGTTTTCTTTTCCTTTTCTTGAGTTGGCAGCCCTTTCTGGCCAGGCTGAGCTGCATGGCAGGGAGAATCCCCTTCAACTTCCACAGACATGCAGAGAGATCCCTGAGGGCATATCTTTTTACACTGTTGTTTTTTTTTTTTCTGTTTCTTTGTGGGCCTTTCTCTTTTTTTTTTAAATTTGTTTTGTTTTCTCTTTCCTCTTTTTTCCTTTTTGTCTTTCTTCATTGCTCAGTTTATTTTCTCTCTATATCTTCCTTCTCTTTCTGTTCCCTGAATACCTGGCATTGTATACCTCTATGCCTTCTAGCCAGGCTGTATTGCAACACCTGACAGCGAGTTCCCCAGACCTCACAGCTGCACCGGTGGGATCCCTGGGAACTTTGCGGTTCTTTAACCTTTCTGATTCTTATTTATTCATTCCTTTCTTTTCCTCTTCCTCCCCTTTCTGTTTTTCTCCATTTCATAGTCTCTCATCTCTCCACTCCAACGGCAAGCTCCCCTAGCATTCTTTTTTGTTTGTTGTTGTTTGTTTGTATGTTTTTGGCTCCTGTTCCTCTCTCCTCTCTCCCATATCCATCTTAGCTCCACACATAACAATCTCCCCGCTGCATCCTGTCTACCTGCACCATGCGCTTGACATCACAGCACCAAGCAGCACAGGCACAGCCTACTGGAACCTGCCCTGCACTGATTACCGACCCGCTATGGTGGCTGTAGTAAGTGCCACAAACAACCTGTCCCAGTAACTCCTCTTCAGCTAGATCTGCCCTGCTGAACCATATCTGAGTGACTGACCCTGCCAGTTGAAGAAGGAGGTGAAAAGTATTGCGCCCACAGATGAGCAAACAACAAAGAACACACAGTCTGCCTGCTCAGACATAGTCAAATTTTTTTTTAAAAAAAGGGATGAAACAAACAAATCTACAATCAATGAACAAGAAAAATAACTACTGAATGCCCCGAAGACAGCAGACAATAACAAAAGATATACAAAACCAGGACAGGATGGTTCTAGTAGGTGTCCAAAATAAAACACCAGATGACTCTCCAGTGGAAGAAAACGCACTAGAACTACCTGATAGGGAATTCAAATCTCTAATACTCACAATTCTCCTAGAGCTGAGGCAAAAAGCTGACAAACATGAGGAAAAAATAGACAAATTCATGTAAACTACAGACAAAAAATTGGAATAATTCAGGAAAATAATACAGGAATAAAATGCAAAAATAATTTCACAACTAGAAATTATACAAAGACAACAATTAGATATCCAAAAGATAAACAACAAGATTTCAGAAATGGACAATGTCATAGAAGGGCTGAGAAGCAGATTTGAAACGGTGGAAGACAGGATCAGTGGAATTGAAGACAAACACTTGGATAGAACACTGTTTCAGGTAAACTCAGAAAAAAGAACAAAGAAAAATGAAGAGACCCTGACAGTTATGTGGGACACAATCAAAAGCAAAAATCTGTGAGTGATTGGAATTCTAGAACAGGGGGAGAAAACAGAAAACACAGAGAAGATCACCAAGGAACTGCTGACAGAAAACTTCCACAATATCATGAAAGACGAAAAGCTGGTCATCCAAGAAGCTCAACAAACCTCATATAGAAAAAACGCCAAAAGACAATCACCAAGGCATATCATATTCACACTTGCCAAAACCAAAGACAAACAAAGAATCCTGAGAGCAGCTCGTGAAAAACAAGAAGTCACATACAGAGGAGAAACAATAAGACTAAGCTCAGATTATTCGGCAGAAACCATGCAGGCAAGAAGGCAATGGGATGACATATATAAAATCTTGAAAGAAAAAAATTGTCAGCCAAGACTAATATATCCTGCAAAACTCTCGTTCAACTTTGATGGTGAAATTAGGTCATTTCCAGATAAACAGAAACTAAGGGAATATGTAAAAGTCAAACCAAACTTAAAAGAATTATTAAAGGGAGTTCTTCGATCTGAGGACAAACAGCTTCAGCTCACAGGCAGAACCTAGGATGCAGGATTGTACGAGCCAGATACCAGTCTAGGAAATGAACTCTCGAGGACTATCCAAAACCCAAAGAAATACAACAGGGAATCAGAGCAGTTAATCAGTAAATGACAACAACATCAAAACAATAAAAGAGGGAATAAACGGCATAGGTATAGAACCTTCTAATGGAGAGGAAGGCAAGGTGATACCAAGTAATGGTAGACTGCTTCAAACTTAGAAAGATAAGGGTAAAATTCATGGTAACCACAGAGAAAGTTAACAAACCAACTCATAAAAATAAAGATGAAAACCATAAAGTCTCAGCAAAAACAATAGAAATGAAAAAAAAATCCACAAACAAATGTAACTCAGCACAAGAGAGTAAGAAGAACAAAGAAAACTTCAGCACCACAAAAAAAAGCACTACATAATGACAGCAACAAACCCACATCTATCAATAATTACACTGAATGCAAATAGACTCAATGCACCCATAAAGAGACGGAAAGTGACAGAATGAATAAGAAAACAGGATCCATCAATATGCTGTCTACAGGAGATACACCTGAGAAACAAAGATCTGAATTTATTAAAAGTCAAAGGTTGGAAAAAAATATACCAAGCGAACAACTACCAAAACAGAGCAGGTATGGCAATTCTAATCTCAGATAAAATAGATTTCAAAACGAAATCTACCATAAAAGACAAAGAAGGACACTATATAATGATTAAGGGGAGGATCCATCATGAAGACATAACCATAATAAACACCTACACACCCAATGACAGGGCTCCAAAATATATAAAACAAACTCTAACAACACTGAAAAGAGAAATTGACAGTTCCACAATAACAGTAGGAGACTTCAACACACCACTCTCAGTAAAGGACAGAACAACTAAGAAGAAACAGCAAAGATACAGAAGACGTAAAGGGCACAGTCAGCCAACTTGACCTCATAGACATATATAGAACACTCCATCCAACTGCTGCAAAGTACACATTCTTTTCCAATACACATGGAAAGTTCTCCAGAATAGACCACATCTTAGGCCACAGAGCAATCCTCAACAAGATCCAAAACGCTGAGATAATTCAAAGTATTTTCTCTGACCACAATGCCATCAAGGTAGAAATTAACAACAGAAAAGAGCAAGGAAAAAAAAATCAATTACATGAAACTGAATAATACCCTGCTTACACATCACTGGGTAATAGAAGAAATCAGAGATGGAATCAAAAAATTCCTAGAATCAAATGAGAATGAAAACACATCATACCAAAACCTTTGGGACACAGCAAAGGCAGTCCTCAGAGGACAATTTATAGCAATAGATGCACATATCAAAAAAGAAGAAAGGGACAAAATCAAAAGATTAACTACAGAACTCAAACAAATAGAAAGAAAACAGCAAAAAAAAAAAAGCCCACAACCACCAGAAGAAAGGAAATAGTAAAGATCAGAGCAGAAATAAATGAAATAGAGAATAGAAAAACAATAGAAAGAATCAACAAAACCAAAAGTTGCTTCTTTGAAAGAATCAACAAAATCGACAAACCACTGGCCAGACGGACAGAAGAAAAACAGGAGAGGGCACAAATAACCCAATAAGAAATGAAATGGGGGGCATTACAACAGACCCAACTGAAATAAAAAGGATTATAACAGAATATTAAGAAAAACTATACTCCAACAAATTTGAAAACCTAGAAGAAATGGATAAATGTCTAGAAACACACGGCCTACCCAAACTACAACAAAGTGATGGTGAAAATCTGAACAGACCCATAACAAGAGAAGAGATTGAAATGGTAATAAAAAAACTCCCAAGCAAAAAAGGCCCTGGCCCAGATGGCTTCACTGGCGAATTCTACAAAACATTTACAAAACAGCTTGTACCAGTACTACTCAAGCTATTTCAGAGCACAGAAGAGGACGCAACACTTCCAAATTCATTCTATGAAGCCAGCATAATGCTGATACCAAAACCAGGAAATGATGTCACAAGAAAAGAAATTACAGACCAATATCTCTCATGAATATACATGCAAAAATTCTCAACAAAAGTCTAGCCAATAGAATTCAGCATCATATCAAAAAACTAATACACCATGACCAAGTAGGATTCATACCAGGTATGCAAAGATGTTTCAACATTAGAAAATCAATCAACGTAATCCACCACATAAATAAAAGGAAAGGAAAGAATCACATGATCATCTCAATTGACCCAGAAAAGGCATTTGACAAAGTCCAACACCCATTCCTGATAAAAACTCTCAAGAAAATAGGTATAGAAGGGAAATTTCTCAACATAATAAAGGGCATCTATGCAAAACCAACGGCCAACATCATTCTTAATGGAGAGAGGCTGAAAAGACTCCCCTTGAAAACAGGAGCAAGACAAGGGTGCCCCTTCATCACCACTCCTATTTTACATTGTGCTGGAAGTTCTAGCTAGAGCAATGAGGCAAGAAAAAGACATCAAGGGCATCCAAATTGGTAATGAAGAAGTTAAACTGTCCCTGTTTGCAGATGATATGATACTGTACACAGAAAACCCTAAAGACTCCACGAGAAATCTACTGGAACTAATAGAAAGATTCAGCAGAGTAGCAGGATGCAAGAGAAACATTCAAAAATCAGTTGGATTCCTATACACCAATAAGGAGAACGATGAAAAGGAAATAAGGAAAACAATACCATTTTCAATAGCCCCTATAAAGATAAAATACTTAGGAATAAATCTGACCAGGGATGTAAAAGACCTATACAAAGAAAACTACAAAACACTACTGCAAGAAACCCAAAGGGATCTATATAAATGGAAAAACATACCGTGCTCATGGATAGGCAGACTCAACATTGTGAAAATGACAATTCTACCCAAAGCAATTTACAAATACAATGCAATCCCGATTCATATACCAACAACATTCTTCAAAGACACGGAAAAACTAATCACTAACTTTATATGGAAAGGGAAGAAGCCCCGAATAAGTAAAGCACTACTGAAGAAGAAGAATAAAGTTGGAGGACTCACACTACCTGACTTGAGAACCTACTATACAGCTACAGTAGTCAAAACAGGCTGGTACTGGTACAACGACAGATACATTGACCAATGGAACAGAATTGAGAACCCAGATGTAAATCCATCCACCTACGGTCACCTGATCTTCGACAAGGGCCCAAAGTCCATCAAATGGGGAAAAGACAGTCTTTTTAACAAATGGTGCTGGCAAAACTGGATATCCATCTGCAAAGAAATGAAACAGTACCCATACCTCACGGCATATACAAAAACTACTTCAAAATGTATCAAAGACCTGAATATAAAGCCTAAAACTATAAAGTTCATAGAAGAAAAACTAGGACCAACACCTCAGGCCTTAATACATGGCATTAACAGGATACAAACCATAACCATCAATGCACAAACCCCAGTAGATAAGCTAGATAACTGGGATCTTCTAAAAATCAAACACCTATGCTCTTCAAAAGACTTCACCAAAAGAGTAAAAAGAGAACCTACAGACTGGGAAAAAATTTTTGGACAGTACAAGTCAGACAAAGGTCTAATCTCCATAATCTACAAGAAAATCCAACACCTCTACAACAAAAAGACAAAGAATCCTATTAAAAAATGGGCAAAGGAAATGAACAGACACTTCACCAAAGAAGACATTCAAATGGCCAACAGACACGTGAGAAAATGCTCATGATCACTAGCCATCAGAGAAATGCAAATTAAAACCACAATGAGATACCACCTCACCCCGGCATTACTGGCACGATTCAAAAACACTGGAAATAACAAATGTTGGAGGGGCTGTGGGGAGATCGGAACACTTATGCACTGCTGGTGGAAATGCAAAATGATACAACCATTTTGGAAAATGATATGGCATTTCCTCAGAAAGCTAGAAATAGACATACCATTCGATCCAGCAATCCCACTCCTAGCAATATATCCTAGAGAAATAAGAGTCATCACTCGAATAGACATATGCACAACCTATGTTCATGGCAGCATTGTTCACAATAGCAAAACGATGGAAACAACGTAGGTGCCCATCAGCAGATGAATGGATAAACAAACTATGGTACATACACACAAGGGAGTACTATGCAACGAGAAAGAACAACAATGAATCTGTGAAGCATCTCATAACATGGATGAAACTGGAGGACATTATGCTGAGTGAAATAAGTCAATCACAAAAGGACAAATATTGTATGAGACCTCTATTTTAAAAACCCTTGAAAAAGTTCACACACAAAATGTAACAATCTTTGTTGGTTACCAGGGATGGGAGGGGTGGGGGGAAAATACTAAATAGGCAATAGATAAGTGGTATGTTGGGTGAAGGGTGAGACAGTACACAATACAGGGGAAACGAGCACAACCTGTACAAGGAAAGGTCATGGAAGCCCCACAGACACATAGAAACTCCCTCAAGGACTGAATTGCTGGGCAGAGGGCTGTGGGGACCATGGTCTCGGGGAACATCTAGCTCAACTGGCATGACACAGCTTATAAAGACAATGTTCTACATTCTACAATTGTGAGTAGTGTCTGGGGTCTTAAAAGCCTGTGAGCGGCCATCGAAGATACTCCACTGGTCTTATCCCTTCGGGAGCAAGGGAGAATGAAGAGAACAGGATACAAGGAAAAGATTAGTCCAAAGGACTAATTGTCCACAGCTACCAAGGCCTCCACCGGACTGAGTCCAGTACAGCTAGAAGATGCCTGGCTATCACCACTGACTGCTCTGACCAGGATTGCAACAGAGGGTTCTGGACAGAGCTGAAGAAGGATGAAGAGCATAATTCTAACTCACAATAAAAAGACCAGATTTACTGGTATAAAGGAGAGTGGAGAATCCCCAAGAGTGTGGCCCACAGACACCCTTTTAGCTCAGTGGTGAAGTTACCTCCGAGCTTCACTGTTCAGCCTGGGAGTGGACAGCCCCGTAAAACCAAATGAGATTAACGAGGTACAGGAGTCCAGTGACAAGGGCCAGAAAGCAGAAGGGGACAAGGAAGCTGGTGTTAGGGAACCCAAAGTTGAGTAAGGGTATTGTTGATGTGTTGTGAGATTGTTAACCATTGTCATAGGGCAACATTTGCAGTAACTGTCAAATGAGAAACTATTTTGTTCTGTAAGCCTTCATCTTAAGTGAGAATAACAGCACCATTTGAAGAGCATAGTCAATGTCACTGAACTGTGCATGTAGAAATTTTTGAAATGGTGTATCTTTGGCTATTTGTATTTTCACCAAAAAAAAAAAGGTTGAGAAGTTAGAGGGTTGTTATGTTGTGGGGTTGTTAACCAATGTCATAAAACATGTGTACTTCTGTTTCATGAGAAACTATTTGTTCTGTAAGCCTTCACCTGAAGTACAATAAAAAAATAAATAAATAAAATATAAAAGTATAAAAAAAAAAAAAAACCCTATGGAGCAGTTCTTTCAGTCTGTAACACATTGGGTTGCCATGAGTCAGAATCAATTCATCGGTAATGGGTTTGGTTTGATTTTTGGATAAGATAGTCAACTGGAGATATCCAGTAAAATACTGAATATATAAATCTGGAGATAAAAGGAAAGGTCTGGATTGGAGACATAAATTTTGGCCTTACTAGTTTATAAATGGTATTTAAAGCCAGAAGGCTGGGTGAAATCATTTAAAAGTGACTATATGCATATATACAATAAGAGGTCCTGGGACTGATCCCTGGGGCATTCTGAAATTTAGAGATAATGAGATGAGGTGGAACCACTGAAAGAGACAGTGCAGCCACTATTGTAGGAGTAGAACCAGGAAACAAGGAAATATCAGTGAATCCAAATGAAGAAAGTTTTCAAAGAGGAAGGAGTATTGAACAGTGGTAGGTGAAGATGAGAACTTCATTGGATTTAGCATCATAGAGGTCCTTGGTGACCCTGCCAAGAGAGTTTTGGAACAGTAGTAGAAATAAAAGTCTGAATAAAATGGGTTCAGATAAGTATGAGAAGATAGGAATTATGGATTTAAAATTTGAATTGGATATTTCTTATGGATTTTGTTATTAAAAGGAGCAGAGAAATGGTATAGCAACTAGAAAGGTATGTTGGGTGAAGTGATTAATTTTTAAATCAAAGATATTACAAGTATCTAAAGGACATTATCCATAGGAAGGAGAAAATTAATGATTCATGAAAGAGAGAGGAAGAGTAGAGAATTTCTAGAGCAACGTCTGCAGCTGAAAAAGAAGATGAAATCTAGCACACAAAGGGTGGGGAGGGGCCTTAAATAGAGTAATAAAAGGGAAGTCAGAATATGTGGGCACAGATGTAGGGAAGTTGGGAAATGTGGGGGTAGTAGCTTATGGATGTTCTTTTCTGCTGTTCCTACTTTCTCAGTGAAATAGGAAGAAGAACTTAAGCTGAGAGTTAGAACGGAGTTTTGACGAAAGCAAAGGTATGAGATAGTCATCTAGCAGAGTTGACAGTGAATGAGCTACGGATATATATTACAATTAAGGGAAGCCCTCAGAGCTCCCTTATCGTAAGTGGTATGAATTTAAAGTGAGACTAGTCAGCATGGTTTTGACAAATGATGTTATCAGCTAAGCCAAGGACACATAACTGGTGAATGGCTGTATGATGGGCACCACCCTTTAAGGTAAATTCATACCCTTTCTCATTGTTCTTCAACACTCGACAGACACACCCTACCATTACACCTCTGAAAGGAAAGACGTGAGCTCCCTGAAGGTTCACAGTGGTGCTCCTAATACTGGCTGAATGCTTAACACATATTTGGCACTGAATAATATTTCAAATTGACTTGAGTAAGGGACATTTTGATTAGAAAGAACATGAATTGTTCAAAATGGCATGATCTTGAATGTTCAAGGTAGCCCTTTAAAGCTATGCAAAGATTGCTAGAGTTGCTGACATAATGCATTATTTGCTGTACTGCTGCTTTGATTTGGAGCTTGAAAGCATGACGCTCCCTACCACTCACACTTTGCCTACCTGCCTCTAAGCAATATTTGATTCTGGATTACTTTGGTTATTATTATTATTATTTCTGCTCATAGACAATGTCTAAGAGATTGCAGCAGAAACACAGCAAGATGGCAATCTTTTCCACGGTAGTACTAAGAAATACATGGTGGCATGTTCAGCCTTACTCTAGTGCTGTATTGCACCTTACTTGGAATGCCATCAATCCAGAGTGTCATCCTAACGCAACAAAGCAGTCCATCATTGCATGCAAGTCTTCTTAGTTATAGGCTTCTAAAATTAGTTTTAGGAATATAGAAACTCCTAGATACTATCTCAAGAGCGTTCGTTCCTCCTATGAATATCTGCAGAAAAACTGTCAGTGTCTTTCCTTTGTAACTTATCATTTCTTATCTATAATTGTTCAATATTATTTTGCATTTGTGTTTTGTCTTCCCAATTACATCATAAACTTATGTTAATACACCTAACATCCAGTGGGATGTCTTATGTGTAGTTACTTATTAATATTTGTCAGTAGAGTGAACTACTGCCCCCCAAAAAGGCTAAATAAATGGCCATGCTAGAACAGTACCCCAAGACATTACACATTTATGTTCTCCAGGCAGAAGTGTTCAATATTAGGAGCCCAGGCCCACGAGGTTTTTGAAGCATCATACAAAGCAATAAATATGGAAAATATGGAGAGAGGGCACAGTGCTTAAAGCTGGGCAGTGATTTCAACACTGCCTGACCAGGAATGCCATATCATCATACAAATTGCCAAGGTTCACTTGATACATTTTCCTTTCATGTCACTTCTGTCATTTATAGTAGAGACATCTTGATAATACAAAGCTGTCCATAATCTGACTCATACCTGTAACTCCAGTGTCCCTTTTTGCTAGTCCTTGCACCTTCGACCTTTGCTGTGGCTACCTAGACAACATGCAGTTCCATAACCATTCCATACTATTGTTGGCCTTCATAGCTCTGTCCTAGTTTATCTCTCTTCCTTTCCTTCCTCTCATATGCCTAGGAAATACCTACTTTTATTTTTAAGACTCAGATCCAATTTTTTAGACCCTTCTCAAACTCAGCTAGGCACAATCCATTTTGTTAGGATTTTCCCCCACTTCTAACATCATACATAATATCCTATTAGTCAAATAATTTATCTAAGAATCCAAAGTTAATGAAACACAGGATGAGAAATATTTGAACTGTGACTCCAAAGTCAGAGTTCTTAAACATTTCTCTATACTGCCTTCCCAGAAAAGCGCTTTATACTAACAGGTAATTAACATCTGAATGAGTGAATAAGTTGAATGAAGGAATAGTCTTAGCAGCATTATTGTCAGTCTTATGTGGTTGAGGTTGCAGAGACAAAAGCTGTAATTAGAACAACAGATGATGAGAATTCTTTAGTTCATAATCCCTTTATCCCAAAAATCTCTTGCATGTGACTTTATGTGCCCTTACAATAATAGGAGATATGCTCTTAATCAGGCAACTCTTTTCTTAATCACTCATAGCTCTATATTTTCTAACTGTCTGAATTTCTATAATTCCTTTTTTTTTTTCCATAGGTGAGATCTAATTTAGTCTACAGTATAAATCAGTTCTCTAGTACCAAGAGTCAAAATTCCATCAATCAATAAATTTGAGCCTATCTTTAACATTACTTTGTTAGGGTTTTCCCTACTTCTAATATCATGCATAAGACCCTACTGGTCAAATAAACTATTCTTAAGAATCCAAAGTTGATGCAACACTAGACAAGAAACAATAGTTACAGAACAATGAAAAAATTGAGTTACTCTTAGCTACTACTTGATAGATGATAACTACTGCTTCATATCACTCTACACTGGTTGATATGAAACTTGAAAGTTAAAGAAAACCCAGAGGAAGGGAAAAAATAAACAACTAAACAAACAGAGACATAGAAGCCAGAGGAAACAATCATGCTACCAAATATTGCTTGGCATGCATACCTAGTAGCTCCCAAAATTGGATACACTGAAGATAAACAATTCAATTAAACTAAAGCAGCATTCCTCGATCAGGAAGAAAAAGTACATCACACTTCTCTATAAGCCCTATGCATATTTCTTCAGTGTACATCACTTAACACACACACGTAAATACATAATTCACCCAAAGGTCATCAGAGTTGACTTTTCTTTTATAAAACTGCTTGTTTTAATTAACTATGGCATATCTATAGGCTGCTTCCTAGCAAAAAAAAAAAAAAAAACTAAATTTTCCTAAATCTTTATTGCACAAAATCAAATTGAAATATGAAGCAATGAAACAACATAAAATACAGCAAAGGTTATATAATATAAATGTTTAACAAGTGTACAAGTCTTGCTTTTCAAAGTATTTTTGTGTTCTTTTCCATAAAAGATCTCCTCCATAGCCGTGTGAGATCAAGTTATCTCATTCCTGCTCCCTATTCATTCATTCATGCATCCGTGCATTCATTCACTGAACAAATATTTAATGAACACTATGCCTCAGCTGGAAATCCTGATGGCATAGTGGTTAAGCGCTACGGCTGTTAACCAAAAGGTTAGCAGTTCGAATCCACCACGAGCTCCTTGGAAACTCTATGGAGCAGTTCTACTCTGTCCTATAGGGTCACTATGAGTCGGAATCGACTCAATGGCAACAGGTTTGGTTTTTTGTTTTATACCTCAGTCATTGTGCTACCCACTGGGTATACCATAGTGAACAGAACAGACCATTAGAGCCATCATAGAGCTTACAGTCGAAAAGATAATAAACAAGTAAAGAAATAAATACATAATTACAAATTGTAATAAGGGTTTATGGGGAAAAAAGTAATCAGGAGTAAAGAGAGAGAGAAAGAATGAAAGACAGAAATAAAGAGAAAAATCTCTCAGGAGAGACCTGTGGACAAAGACGACATCTCTGAAAAGATAACATTTAAGCTGAAATGTAATGACAAGAAAGAGTAAGTAGTTCAGTGTATGGAGAAGAATGTTCCAGGCATATGAAAAAGAGATGGTAAAAATCTTAGGCAGGCAGTCCTTGGTACCTTCTGGAACTGAAAGAAAACCACTGAAGCTAGAACCAATAAATGAGGGAGATACCATCATGCCACGAACTGAAGAAGTCAGACAAGTGTCACCATACAGGTATTTGAGGACACTGTGTCAAGGAGTTTAAAATGCATCCTTAATGCAATATGAAGCCATTTTAAGGTTTTAAGTAAGGGAGGAGGTGATATGATTAGATTCACATTTTTCAAAAATTACTCAGGCTATGTGTGAACAGTAGATTGTTTGGGGAGGGGCAGATAAAAATTAAAGGATCATTTTAAAGCACTCTTGTAGTTCAGGTAAGAGATGATGATGTCTTGGACTCTGTTTGTATCGGTAAAAATGGATATAAATAAATTCTAGAAACACTGACAAGAATAATGATGGATTGAGTGTGGAGGATAAGAGAAAGGGAAAAATTAAAGGTAACCCCCCGTTTCTGGTTTAAGCAACTAGGTAAACAGTAGGACAAGGAACTAAGAAAGGAACAAGTTTTCTGGGAAGTGAGAAGAGTCAAGAGAATCAATATGTGATTTCTATGTGTTAGTCTTCTGAATTACATACATGTCAATTACAAGAGCATCTACTGAGTATCTTCCATGTGCCAGGCCTTAGGCTAGGTTCTGAGAAATCAAAGCCAAGTAAGATTCAGCCACTTCTCAAAAGAAACTCAGATTAATTGGGAAGAGAGTCGTATAAACATTCAACTTTTCTTCCATGTGATACATGCTACAGTAATTCTGATGGGGCTAAACAGAAGGATTGGAGGTTATGAGAAACTTCAAAGAGAGACAACTTCTAGTCTAAAGGATAAAAAAGGTCACCATTTTTAGTGAATAAGATGGGAGGTAGCCATTCCTATATTTTATCATATAAAATAAGGAATTATATTTTTGCATTCAGTTCCCAGTATAGAATGACCCACATTTATCAACCACTACCACCACCAATTGTCTTCAAGTCACCTCTGGCTCATGGCAACCCCATGTGTGTCAGAGTAGAACTGTGCTCCATAGGATTTTCAGTCGCTGATTTTTTGTAAGTGTATCACCAGATCTTATTTCTGAAGAAATTCTTTGTGGACTCAAACTTCCAACCTTTCAGTTAGTAGCTAAGTTTCTACCACTCAGGGACTCACCCGTATAACATATGCTTCATAAACCCTTTAAGGGTTTCATTAAGCCCTTAATAACACCTATTATTATAAGCACAATATTCTATTAGGTATTGTGGAGCCATGTTCCCTGTTCTAGAGTAATCTACTCTTCTGTGGCAGAGATTATACATTCACGTATAAAAGAGCCAGAGAATCATGCCAGCATGAGACAAGCCAGTAGGTATGATGTGATGGAGCCACCTCTGTAAAAGAGCTGAGGGAATTCAAAACAAAGAGACTGCACTATGGGGTGAGATTAGTTAGAAAAGACTTTCCCTAAGGGAGTAAACATTTGTTTGTGCCCTGAAGGAAAAGGTAGGCAGTCTAATTTCTTTTCTCTGGTCATCTCATCTTCCCATTCTCTATAAAGATATTTCCAACACCGAAATCCTTCTCTCCCACCTCTCCCTTCACTCTCAGCAGGTGACCTTCCTCACTTCCTATTTAACAGAGTAAACAGAAGTTATCCCACTGGATCTCTCTCATCTGCCCACCATCTTCATACATTTATACTAACAAATCACGGCATGTGATTTTTGGATCTCATCCATTTTCATCTCCTCAGGAAAAATTTAATATTGATTGAACTTTCTCTCTCTTACATATTTAACCTGTCCCTCTCAACAATACCTTCCATCAGCATTCTTTAATGAAGAGTAAGCTTTTATTAGTCTAAAATACATATATTGTAAACATCTATCTTTCATTTGCTCTTCAGTTCCCATCACTTTATTGAAACTGCTCTGTCAATAACTTCCTTGTTGAGTAATTTATTGAATGCTTCTCAGACCTTAACTCAGTTGGTTTATCGGCCCCATCAACTTTTAAATATTCTTATTTTTCACTCATAAAAGTAAACAAACAAAAACTCTTCCTCGACCTTACATCTCTTATCATTTTCCACCCTCCCTCCCCTGTTCATAGGTCAACTTGATATCTCGACTTATGTCTCAAAAATTCCTCAGACTTGCCCAGAATGGGACTCATGATCCTTGCACTACCATATCTAAAATTAGCCTTTGCCAGAGTCCATAAATTCAGTAAATGACACTTCTACCCACTATTTCATGCAAGTCATGGAACTAGAAGTCATCCCTGATACTTCTCTGCTTCTTACCACCCCCATATGCGATTCATCTTTATGTTCTGGCAAGTTTACTCCTCACTATTTCTCATATCTGTTCATGTCTCTCCATCTCCACCACCACCTTAGTTCAAGCTACCACTACTGGTATATTTTGCCTGGACTTCGGCAAGAGCTTCATAACTAGTTTCCCTTCCACCCCTCCATGTACCTTTTCCATTTCCTCACGTGTTCTCCACATGGCTGCCATAGTGATAATTTTGATATTCAAATATGACCATGTCACTCATTCTCTCCTTTCTTCCCAATATACTTAAAATACTTCAATAAAATTCTAAACATCGTCTGGCTTATGTCTCTCTCCCTAGTCTCCTCTCCTAACAGGCTGCCCCTAACGTACTCTAGGTGCTCCAGCCAAGTTGGCCTTACAATTCCTCAGAAAGCCACATTCCCTTCTGCAACAGGGTCTTTGTATATATTGATCCCTCTGCCTGAATGAATTGCTGCCTCCCTCTTCCCCTAGTTGATCCTATTTTTCAAATTTAAGCTTAATTCCCTTAAGGAAGCCTTCTCTGGCATCCCTCTCTATACCACTGCCTCTTCAAATACATTCCTAATACATCATGTACATCTTCTCTGTAGCATCTGTCATTATTGCAACTTTACCATCACTTGTGCAATTCTTTAACTTATTGCTGCTTCCTCCGTAAGGGCAGGGGCTATGTCTGTGAGTCGGAATCGACTCAATGGCAACAGGTTATTTAATCCACAGGACTTAGTATAGTCACTGGGACATAGTAGGCACCCTGGAAATGTTTATTAATTAATAAAGAAGGAAGTAAGGAATGATAGATGAATGAATGGATTTAGAGGGGCAGAAAGAATAATGTTTATGTGCTACGGAAGAGTCATGCTTGTTTAAATAACACATGCTGAGATGACAAGAAAATAGTCTTTCTGAGAACAGGAAATGTAAGATTTCCCTTCTTTTCCATTGTTTTTTCTTCAACCAGACAATTGTAAGAAGAACATTTCCCCAACCAGCCAAAGGCCACATTTCTGCTGCCAAGGACTCTTCTCAGTCATAGGCCTACCAGATGCCTGATCACTGTCTCTTGGTGGGCAATTTTGGCTTTTCTGTCTTCAGAGTATAAAGCTACAGAAGACAAAGATCTGAGATTGAGGGGAGAGCAGGGGTAATTTTCTATCTACTCTAAAAGCATGTGAAATGTCCTTATACCCCATACCACTGTTTACTCTCTTTAGAGGAGGAACTAGAATTAGTTTTATCATTTGTTTGACTTAGTATTTTATGTTTGGACAACATAAATTTAAGGAGAACTACTCATTTTAAAATTGACTGTCAGAATAAGTATCCTACACAATAGATGAAAAGGAAATGAGTAGCTTTAAACAATACTGTAAATCATGAGAAGAGAATGAACAGTGTGCTGGAGCGTTATGTATATGATCTCATTCAATCCCAACAGAAGCCTGAAACATGTTAATAAACTTTCCCAAATTAAGCAAGCAGTGAAGGCAGAATTCTAACCTAGTTCTGGGTGATGCCACAGTGCATGATCTTCCTAGTGCATTTTATTGAAATTGCATAACCAAGAATAAAACCTAAGAAATACCCTGATTCTCCAGTGCACTGACATAGAGAACTGTATTCCCTTCTACAGCCCAGTTCCTTCTTCATATTCTGTGGCCTGTACTGATATACAAGGGACTGGAAAACATGAGATTCTTTTACTGGTTTCTCATAGGTCTTCCTAACAGACCTCGAACTTTCAGAGTCATAAACTTCCATTCAGTGTACTTTAGAAAACTGCTTTTTAACAAAGACTTTGGGCATTAAGTTTTAGCCCAGAATGCAGTTTTTGCTTCCAAGTTATAAATATAGTACAACTTTTTTTTTTTTAATTTTTTTATTGTACTTCAGGTGAAGGTTTACAGAACAAATAGATTCTCATGAAACAGTAGTACACATACTGTTTTATGACATTGGTTAACAACCCAAACAAGTTGTCAACCCTCTCCCTTCTCGACATTTTTTTTTTTTTTTGGTGAAAATATACATAGCCAAAGATACACCATTTCAAAAATTTCTACATGCACAGTTCAGTGAAATCGACTACGCTCTTACAATTGTGCTGCTATTCTCACTTTAGATGAAGGTTTACAGAACAGAATAGGTTCTCATTAAACTATGACAATGCTTAACAACCTCACAACACATCAACACTATCCTTACTCAACCGTGGGTTCCCTATCACCAGCTTTCCTGTCCCCTTCTGCCTTCTAGTCCTTGTCCCTGGACTGCTGTGCCTCATCAGTCCCATTTGGTTTTATGGGCCTGTCCACTCCCCGGCTGAACGGTGAACCTCAGAAGTGACCCCACCAATGAGCTAAAAGGGTGTCTGGGGACCATACTCTCAGGGTTTCTCCAGTCTCCCTTAGGCCAGTTTTTTGTGAGTTAGAATTTTGTTCTACATCCTTCTCCAGCTCTGTCCAGAACCCTCTGTTGTGATGCTGATCAGAGCATTCAGTTGTGGTAGCCAGGCACCATCCAGCTGTACTGGTCTCAGTCTGGCGGATGCCTTGGTAGCTGTGGTCCATTAGTCCTTTGGACCAATCTTTTCCTTGTATCCTGTTCTCTTCACCCTCCCTTGCTCCCAAAGGGATGAGACCAGGGGAGTATCCTAGATGGCTGCTCACAGGCTTTTAAGACCCCAGACACTACTCACTAAGGTAGAATGCAGAACATTGTCTTTATAAACTGTGTTATGCCAATTGAGCTAGATGTTCCCCGAGACCATGGTCCCCAGAGCCCTCCGCCCAGCAATTCAGTCCCTCAGGGAGTTTGGAAGTGTCTATGGAGCTTCCATAACCTTTCCTTGTACAAGCTGTGCTGGCTTCCCCAGTATTGTGTACTGTCTCACCCTTCACCCAACATACCACTTATCTATTGTCTATTTAGTATTTCCCCCCCACCCCTCCCATCCCTGGTAACCAACAAAGATTGTTACATTTTGTGTGTGAACTTTTTCATGGGTTTTTACAATAGAGGTCTCATACAATATTTGTCCTTTTGTGATTGAGTTATTTCACTCAGCATAATGTCCTCCAGTTTCATCCATGTTATGAGATGCTTCACAAATTCATTGTTGTTCTTTCTCGTTGCGTAGTACTCCATTGTGTGTATGTACCATAGTTTGTTTATCCATTCATCTGTTGATGGGCATCTAGGTTGTTTCCATCGTTTTGCTATTGTGAACAATGCTGCCATGAACATAGGTGTGCATATGTCTATTCGAGTGACGACTCTTATTTCTCTAGGATATATTCCTAGGAGTGGGATTGCTGGATCAAATGGTATGTCTACTTCTAGCTTTCTGAGGAAGCGCCATATCATTTTCCACAATGGTTGTATCATTTTGCATTCCCACCAGCAGTGCATAAGAGTTCCGATCTCCCCGCAGCCCCTCCAACATTTGCTATTTCCAGTGTTTTTGATTTGTGCCAGTAATGCCGGGGTAAAACAGTATCTCCTTGTGGTTTTCATTTGCATTTCTCTAATGGCTAGCGATTGCGAGCATTTCCTCACCGTCTGTTGGCCGCTTGAATGTCTTCTTTGGTGAAGTGTCTGTTCATTTCCTTTGCCCTTTTTTTAATAGGATTATTTGTCTTTTTGTTGTAGAGGTGTTGGATTTTCTTGTAGATGGACTACAACTTTTTAATGAAAATGCCGACACAACCTAAAGAACAATGGTGTATGACCAAATCCATTGCTAAAACAAACTGATTCTTTCAACAGAGTATTAGCATCTTCAGAGAGGATATTTATGTGCTTAATTAAGTTGTAGACATTAAAATTATGCAAAAATGTTACTTTACCAAAATGCGGTCTAAAATAGCCATCAAGATCAATTAGCATATTTATATTTTTCTACTAGTTTGGGAGGTTTAGCCAATCCAGACTTGAATGGCATTTATTTTTTTAAATTGTTCTGAGTTGGTTGAATTATACAGGTCAGAAAATAAAATATTAAAATATTTGCATGCATTTTCCTCATTGCAGAGTGGTTGTTATAAAACCAGCACCTTCTCCACTCACTCCAGTCACGCTCAGGTTTGGGGTTTTGATTAGATACATTTGTTGTACATTTTATTGCTGAAGCCAGAGTCAGTCCATTAATATAATCTGGGAGAGGCTGTTCCTACTAGATAGTTATGAGACTATGCTGTCTTCTGTCAAACAGGACCTCCGTGAGGAGCTGTAGCAATTAATACTCCATTTCTATGTCAAGCGCTGTTAAAAGTTTTCTTCAGGTCGAAGTTTGTCCAAGAATTTTGTAAAACTCTGCAGAGGTCATGGGTAGCTGGAGGCTGCTATAAGAGGTTTGACACTGACCCCTGCTCTGTACTGGTAGTAGGAAACTGGCTGTTATTATAGACATGGTCTCATGGAATAGCTTCCCTTGTCTGGACAACGTGAGGCTAAATCTAATGAGGTAAGCATGAGCAGGGGATGAGCAGAATCAGAACAGCAGCACAAAAAATCACAATGGTAAGCATGTCAAGGAATTCTTTGACAAGAACACCTCCGTATCTTTTTATATAATCCAGGCATTTAGAAAACATTCATTAATTGTTATTTTCCTTGGGTTACTGGTTTCCTTATAGCTAATTTTAGAATGTACAAAAAAGTACAAAGAAAAAACATTAAAAATGCCTGTAAACCTTACTACTCAGAGTACATGCTTATTCATGTTGTATAGCCTCCCATTTAAACACTAAAGATGTGTTATAGACCCATTCTCTCTATGTTAGGAAGGTGGCAACGAAGAGGTAGAGTGTACCAGGCCTATGTCTTGGAAAAGAATAAGGGTAGAGCTCCACTTTATTTTTTACAATTTTATTGTAGCTGTTCCTCAATGTCCCCATGTTATCGTAGGGCCCACCCACCAATACAAATATAGCTCTAACGGGAAACAAACCACTCCAAAATCTGCTTTCCACTTACCCCTCCCATCAGCCTCAGTTCTCCTTTGTTCCTTCCTTGGCCTAGCCACGGTTGAGTGTAATATGAAGAGGAACTGATCAGATTTGCAAAGTGGGGCATTCCAACTCTTTTGATCTATTTCAAATTCATATTGTGATTAATTTGGCTGAGGTTAGTGGGCATCATTCTCAATCTTAAAGGTCTCAGTGGTCAGCACTACGCTTATGCCAGTATTTAACATCGAGGACCTGAGGTTCCCAACTCTACTAGCCATTGTCTGTCTGCAAAATCCAACTCATATTTCCAAATACAACTCAAAGTTTATCTCCTCTGATAAACCTTCCCTGAACTGTTTCCTTGGATTAGAGGTCATTCTCTTTTCTTTAGTTCTTGTCTTTCTCACAGCATTTATACATTCTAACTATTTTTTAAAACACATATTGCTACCCCTCCTCCCAGACTGTGATATTCTTAAGGGCAGAAGAGTGTCTTCTTCTAGCTTCATTGCTTACATAGTACTTGGAACAGAGTAGGTACTCAATTAATAGTTTTTAATAAATCCATTTATGTGTACTTAACTCTATTCAGAGAAATAGTAGCAAAATAAGACAACTTCCTTTCCCTCAAGAACCTTAAACTATAATTAAAACCAAATAAGAATTAGAGCCCTTCAATGGTCTGTAAGTGCCATAAAAATTTAGAGGAGAGAAATGTTTAGGAAGGCTGGAGTTGCCTGTCAAGGTTTTCTGGAAAAAGTGAGACTTGAGTTAGGTGTGAAAGGATGGAAGAGCAGAGGAAAGTGTGTTCCGAGAGGAAATAACATGTATGAAGGCTCAGAAGCAAGAGGAAATGCAAAGAGACTGCAGTTCCTTCAGTCAATAAATACTGATTGAGCACTGCTGATAGGCACTATGTATGCAATGATAAACAAGGCAGAAATTGTCCTGGCTCTCATGCAGCTTACTCTCTTAAGGGAGAGACATTATACAAGTAATTATACAAATAATTGTTTAATCATAGTTGTGAATGCTATAATGTGGCTTCCTTACAGAGGGAAAGGCTCTTGTTATAACTAGCTTTCTTTGCTCTGAAAACGAGAGTTTTGGGTGGCCTAAGAAAATATGCAGAGGAAGGGATTGAGTACAAGTTTGTTTCAGGATCTGCTTAGATTTTAGAAAAATTCTTGTTGTAGGAGTATTGCTGTAGGAAAAGGTCCTATAAGAAGATGTGTGCAGTGTGAAGTTTTTAAGGTGGAACTATTCACTTGGAAGACCTTTCATGCATGCATGTCTGTAGCTGGTCATCTACCAACATCCAAATCAAGAGCATTTGATGGTGTCTGTGTTTGTTCCACAGTGATATACAACATCAAACAAAATGGAATACAGTAGTCAGGGAGAGGTACCCAAGAGAGTTCATAAAACATGCATTTACTTTGTTTCTAGAAAAGGAAAGGAGATTCCGTGATAATTGTACTGGGCTTGGCATTCGATAACCAAACCAATCATATATGTTTCCAGAGGCTTTTTAACCACTTAGGTGTAGAATGTATCCATTCTCCCAAAATACTTCTCAGGAACTCCAGTTTGGAAATGACTTTCCAAGATATAAAACTGAAATAGGAATTGTAGCCTAAATCACTGTCAGAAAAAATAAAATAAATCTTTGTGATTTAAAAAAAAAAAATTAGCTCATTTAAACATCCAAAGTTGGTACCTTTCAATTACATATATCTTACACTATCTGAAAGGAGTTGAAAGTTGGCCAAGCTGTCAGGGAGGTCATTGCTCAACTGCTTCTAAGAGGGAAACATAGGTCTTAAACTCTAACCACCTTCAGTATTCTCCAGTGTTAATAATAATAATGTTATAATAATAACAATACTAATATTTTCTGAGAACCTACTATGTGTCAAACACTAATTTAGGCATTTCACATATATTGTCTCTAATTCTGAAAATGAGCCTGCAAGGTAAGTAGGTATTACTACTCCTATTTAAAAAATGAGGGAAGTGAGACAAAGAGATATTGAAATGTTGCCTCAAAGTCACACAGCTAGTGAGAGATCAGAGATCTCAACGAGTCCTTCTTGACTCCAAATCTCCTGTGTCCTTATGACCTACAACATTCCTTCCTTAAGGGCTGGGCAAAAACTTTGGCGAGAAGAATGCTAAAGAACAGGTAGTCTCCAACTTACGACAGGTCTCAGTTCCAAGGACTCCATCATAAGTCAGTTCTGATGTAAGTCAAATATCTCATGTTTTTTCAGTTTTCATTATTATTGCCTTTTATTATCAGTACCTTTACAAATCCAATGTTTATTTGTTTTTGAGGGTTGGAAACATTACATATAAACTTACATATATATTTTAATACATACATAAAAAATACACAAATCGTAAAAATTTATTCTGACGATGAAGAACAGTTGGACTACGCTGGCATTTTGTAAGTTGTGGTAATAACTACACTTGTGGAAGGTTCTGGATCATCTGGATTATCCCTGGGAATGAGGTTGGTGTGTCTAGTCAGCAAATTTGTGAGAGTTGTCTGTATGGTCCTTTTCTTTTTCTCTTCATATATTTCAGGATAATATCTTACTGTTTCCCGAATCTGCCTATAGACTTTAGCAAAGCGACCAGCATTTGGGTCCATGTTTTCAGGCAGCTGAAGCCCCTGATTTAGATTAGAAAACTAATTCTATATGGCAGTGTTCTGAACAACACCAAAAAAAAAAAAAAACTCCATTGCTGTCAAGTTGATTCTGACTCAGCAACCCTACAGAACAGAGCAGAATGGCCCCATAGGGTTTCCAAAGAGCAACTGGTGGATTCAAACTGCTGACCTTTTGGTTGGCAGGTGAGCTCTTAACCACTGCACCACCAGGGCTCCCCATGTTTTGAACAGTAAATCATAAAATTGAACATCTGCAAGTGAACATCTAAGAATAACATTGGCAAATTACATGCTGCAACATTGTATATAGTATATATTATTAACAATGAGATTAAAAAAAAAAAAGAAAAAAAGGACGGTCCTAAGTGCAGTTTGTCATAACTCAAATACATTGTAAGTCGGGGACTACCTTGTCATGGATTGAATTGTGTCCCCAAAAACTATGTGTATCAATTTGGCAAGGCCATGATTCCCAGTATTGTGTGATTGTCCACCGTTTTGTCATCTGATGTGATTTTTCCATGTGTTGTAAATCCTATCTCTGTGATGTTGATCAGATGGGATTAGAGGTAGTTATGAGGCAGGACTCAGTTTACAAGATTGGATTGTGTCTTGAGCCAATCTCTTTTGAGATATAAAAGAGGGAGGTGAGCAGAGAGACATGGGGGACCTCATACCACCAAGGAAGAAGCACTGGGAGCATAGCGCATCCTTTGGACCCGGGGTCTGTGCACTGAGAAGCTACTAGTCCATGGGAAGATTGAGGACAAAGATCTTCATCCAGAGCTGACAGAGAAATAAAGCCTTCCCCTGGAGCTGGCGTCCTGAATTTGGACTTCTAGCCTACTTGACTGTGAGAGAATAAACTTCTGTTTGTTGAACCATCCGCTTGTGGTATTTCTGTTACAGCAGCATTAGATAACTAAGACATACCTGTACACTGAAAAGCCCATGTGATGATAATACATGCCAACACCTCGCACTGCTAATGATCAGTGACAGTACACCACCCAAGGAAAATCTCCTTGCAGATATTACCAGAGTTCCCTATCTTACTGGTAGTTTCTCTCTCCTTCACCACCTCTACTGTATCCACCACAACCTCAAGCCAATATGTCAGCTACTCAGGTTGGAGAACAGAGGAACCTGCTACGCTGAGAGTTTGTACAACCTGAAACATACCAGCTATCTCATCATCTATCGAAACCATCAAAGAAAGAGGTGTTCACAAATATGACTATCCCAGAGAATTCATGTTTAGCCTTTGAAACATTGTATATTTTTGTACTTTAAATATTTTTTAAAATCTGTAAATTATTTTCAGTAGTCGAAGGCACAGAAGTAATTCTAATGTCCTCTCCAAAAATTTTTTGAACATAATTTTAGTTTTTTACTTGTTGACTCATGACCAACATCCGTGAACATCAGTTAAGACACTAAGTTGTGGTACCTCAATGCCCCACCAATGAATAATCTCATAGAGTTTATGAGTTTGTGTTTGATTTTAACATTTGTTTGTTTGTTTTTTCCTCATTGTTGTCTACCACTTCTCACTGCTGCTAATATACCAACCTCTCAGGATGCAGAGTAGAACTGCCTCATAGATTTCCAAGGATTTCCAAGATTTCCAAGATTTCCAAGGAGCAGCTGGTGGATTCAAACTGCTGACCTTTTGGTTAGCAGCAGAGCTCTTAACCATTGTGCTACCAGGGTGAGTTAGGTAATAAGAGAGCCGTGCTTATTAGAAATGCATCTAAATCTTCCCAGAAATAAGGCATTATGGGACTCTCATATGTTCAAAGACATGTCCCTGGGAAGTATTAAGAAACCAGCACAGTGAGTTCATAGAATAGGTGCTCAGTAAATGAGTTGAGAACATTGAAATATCAATTTAGTCCACTTCAACAATATTTTTGTTATTTCTAGAAGATTCTCAGTTTATGCCACATAACTGAGTTTGCTACATATGTTGTCTCTAAATAAGTAAAATGTTATTCAGTAAATGTAGCTGAAGCTCCTTTAAGTCAATGTCAGAGAGAATAAATACTCCCTTTTTCCAGGGAATATTTTGAGGCACAGGCAGAAACCTTGGGTTGGAAACCTCATCAATACATACTAGTACGGCATTTCATTTTCTGAGAATTTACAAATTGTTGAGGCTTCTAATTACATATTTGTAGTCCCCTAAAACCTGTGAAAAATAAGGCTGCCTCTTACATCTCTATCACAGAACCAGCCCTGAGAAAATATTTCATTGCAATTCCTACAGCAAAGGGTGAAACCAAGAAGAGAGAAGATACAGGCTGTCAATGCCTCTAAAGAAAATCTATTATTAAAATTACTTTAGCACTAATGGAAGGTCATAACTAAATTCTAAATAGTCAGTTTTATAATTCTTTTTAGACAGTGACCATCTACACGGTCTTTTTTCTTCAAAGGTCAGATAAGATCTAGAAAATTAAATTGTACTGTGAATGAAGAAGATCTTCAAAAGTGATGCTGTGGTTTTCAATATGGTTGTCCAACACTGTAATGCATAGAATCCAACTGATACCTTCCGTGATACGAAACACAGCTACCAAAAAAGATCAGTCTGTCCTGAATATATCGTTTTCCACAGCAGATGCAAGAGCACAATTTTCCCAGGAGAAACAGTGAACAAAATCAGAAATAGGGCCAGAATGGGAATCCAAAGAACTAGTTCCAGTTCCCCTATGTGCTGGTTCTGTAATGCCGATAAAGACATTTAACTTCTCTGAGCTTTAGTTTTCTTATCTGTCAAATGAGGTAAGAATACCTGCCCTGATCAAATCAGAGTAAGCATAAAATCTGGGAAAAAAATTTTAAACACTTTCAAGAACATTATTCATATTTAAGAGTAGAAGACTGAATACAATTTTTATAAAATCACGAACAAGATAAGGAGGTACTCTTGTCACATCTATTCAACATTATACTGAAGACTCTAGTAGAGGCAGTTAGGCAAGAAAAAGAAATAAAAGACATCAATATTGGAAAAGAAGAAGTGAAGCTATATTTGCAGATGACATAATCTTATACATAGAAAATCCTAAAGAATCCACTAAAAATCTATTAGAACTAATAAATGTGTTAAGCAAGATTGCAAGATATAAGGTCAATATACAAAAATCAATTGTGTTTCTATACACTAGTGTCATGGATTGAATTATTCCCCCTCAAAAATGTGGGTATCTATTTGGCTGGGCCATGATTCCTAGTATTGTGTGGTTGTCCTCCATTTTGTGATTATAATTTAATGTTACAGAGGATTAGGGTGGGATTGTAACACCCTTACTAAGGTCATATCCCTGATCCAATGTAAAGGGAGTTTCCCTGGGGTGTGGCCTGCACCTTTTTTTTAATCTCTTGAGAGATAAAAGGAAACGGAAGCAAGCAGAGTGGGGGACCTCATACCACCAAGAAACCAGTGCCAGGAGCAGAGCGTGTCCTTTGGACCCAGGGTCCCTGCGCAGAGAAGCTCCTAGTCTGGAGGAACACTGATGAGAAGGCCGACAGAGGGAGAAAGCCTTTCCCTGGAGCTGATACCCTGAATTTGTACTTTTAACCTACTTTACTGTGAGGAAATAAACTTCTCTTTCTTAAAGCCATCCACTTGTGGTATTTCTGTTATAGCAGCACTAGATGACTAAGACAACTAGCAATAACCAACTTTAAAATTAAATTAACAAAACAATCCATTTACAATAGCATCAAGAATAATAAAATATTTGGAAATAGATTTAACAAAAGAAATGTAAAGCATGTACTCTGAAAACTACAAACCATTGTAGAAAGAAATTTAAAGGATATAAATTAATGGAAAGACATTCATGAGTCAGATTTAATATTGTTAAGATGGCAATATTCTCCAAATTGATTTACAAATTCAATGCAATATGCTATAAGTTTACCAAAATTCCAGCTGGCTTTTTTAAAGAAATTGAAATGCTAATCCTAAAATTCATATGGAATTATAAGGGACCCAGAATTACCAAAAAAATCTTGATAAAGAATAGAGTTGGAGGACTCACGCTTCACAATTTTAAAACTTACTACAAAGTTACAGTAATCAAGGCAGTGAAGTACTGGCATAGGACAGACATAGACATCAATGGAATAGAATTGAGAGTCTGTAAATAAACCCTTATGTTTATGTTCAATTAATTTCCAACAAGGGTACAAAGACAATTGAACAAGGAAAGAACAGATTTTTCAACAAAAGGTAGTGAGACATCTGGATATCCATATACACCATACACAAAAATTAACTCAGAATAGATCATAGACCTAATGTAAGGGATAAAACTATAAAATTATTAGAAGAAAATATATGTGAAAATCTTTGCAAACTTAGGTTAGGAAAAGCCTTTTTAGATATGAAACCAAAAACACAAGCAACACACATAAAAAATTAAATTATACTTCATCAAAGTTAAAAACTTCTGTGTTTCAAATTATGCTATCAAAAAGCGAAATGTCAACCCACAGAATGAGAGCAAATATTTGTAAATTATATATCTGATGTTGTTGTTGTTAGTTCTTGTTGTCGATTCCTCATGACAACCCCACGTGTGCAGAGTAGAACATCTCCATAGGATTTTCAAGGCCGTGACCTTTCAGAAGCAGATTGCCAGGCCTATCTGGGTGGATTTCAACCACCAACCTTTCTGCTATTAGTCAAGCACTTAACCATCTGCACCACCCAGGGACTTCTAGTTATCTAATAAAAGACTGTTTCTTGTTAGTTGCCATCAAATTGGCTCTGATTCATGGTGACCCTATGTAAAACAGAACAAAACATTGCCTGGTTCTGTGCCATCTTCATGATTGTTATGTTTGAGCTCTTTGTTTTGCACTGTGTCAGTTCATCTCACTGAGGGCTTCCCTTGCCTTTGCTGGCTCTCTGCTTTACCAAACATGATGTCCTTATCCTGTGATCTATCCCTCCTGATGATGCATACAAAGTAAGTGAGTTGAAGTCTCAGACAATATTCTGTGATCCACAGGGTTTTCGTTGGCTAATTTTTGGAAGTAGATTGCCAGGCCTTTTTTCCAAGTCTGTTTTAGTCTGGAAGCTCTGGTAAAGCCTTTCTATCATGGATGACCCTGCTGGTATTCCAAATACTGATAGCATAGCTTCCAGAATCATAACAACATGCAAGCCACCACAGTATGACAAACTCTGACAGACAGGTGGTGGAATAAGGGACTAGTATTCAGAATATATAAAGAACTCTTACAACTCAGTAATAAAAGGCAAAAAAAGCCCAATTAAAAATGGGCAAAGGATCAGAATAGAAATTTCTCCAAAGAAGAATGGCTAATAAACACATGAAAAGCACTTAGTATCATTAATTATCAGAGAAATGCAAATCAAAACCATAATGACATACTACTTTATGCACACTAGGATAATTATGATAAAAAAAGACAGAAAATAACAAGTGTCAATGAGGATGTGCAGAAATTGAAACCATCATACATTTTTGGTGGGAATGTAGTCATGCAGCTGCTTTAGAAAACTGTTGGGCAGTTCCTCAAAAAGTTAAACAGAGTTAACATATGACCCAGCAATTCAACTCCTAGGCATATACTCAATAAAACTGAAAACATATGTCCATGCAAAAACATGTACATGAATATTCATAGTAGCATTATTCATAATATCCAAAAAGGGGAAACAGTCCAAATGTCTATTAACTAATGAAGGGATAAACATAATGTGGTATATCTATATCAAGAAATACCATTCGGCAATAAAAATTAATGAAGTACCGATGTATGCTACAACATGGATGAACCTTGAAAACGTTATGCTAAGTGAAAGAAGCCAGTCTCAAAGACCACACATTGTATAATTCCATCTATAAGAAATGCTTAGAATAGAGAAATCCATAGAAACAAAAAGCAGATTAGTGGTTGCCAAGAGCTAGGGAGAGGAAAAAATGGGGAGTGACTACTAATGGTCATGGAGTTTCTTTCGGGGCTATTAAAATATGGGATCAAAGCATAGCAACGACTGTGAGGATGGCGCAGGACTGGGCAGTGTTTCATTCTGTTGTATGTAGGGTCGCTAGGAGTTGGAGTGACTCGACAGTGCCTAATAACAACAACAACAAAATATTCTAAAATTGATTATGGTGATTATTGCACAAGTCTGTCAATATACTAAGAATCAATTATACAGTTAAAATAAGTGAATTGTTGTTGTGTGCCACTGAGTCAATTCCAACTCATCCTGACCCTACAGGACAGAGCAGAACTGCCCCATAGGGTTTCCTAGGCTGTAATCTTTGCAGGAGCAAACCACCAGATCTTTTCTTCTGCAGAGCTGCTGCTGGGTTCAAACCACCAACATTTCTGTTAGCAGCTGAGCACTTAATCATTGCACCTCAGGGTGAATGGTACGGTGTGTGAATTATGTCTCAATAAAGCTGTGAGAAAAAAAGTTATAAAACAGCAATAATAAAGAAAAATCCCATAAGAATAAAAAAGAAACAAACTTACTGTGTCTATGGATTTTCCTATTCTAGGCATTTCCTATAAATGGAATTATACAACATGTGGCCTTTGTGACTGGTTCTTTCATTTAACTTCATTCTGTATTCTGTTAGATCTTAGCTGAGTTGTAAAAAAGAGTAGGTAGGAAGAGGTGGATGAATGCTGAGGCTTGAAAATCAGATAAGTTGTGTAAAAAGAAAATTTTAGGGAAATGGTAAAAGGTACAGTGAGGGGAAGCCTCGGACACTGAACATAAACTTTGCTAACATCAGTTTTATCTTTTGCTCCCACCATCCCTTCATTTAGCTTCTCAGATCTTGCCAGCAACCTCAACACTTACAAGCTCTACCTCTTTGCCAAGACATGCTGGGTATACATTTATACATCTTCTATGTGCTATGTAGTTATGTGTGCTCCCTTTCAACCCTCTCATGAACCAATAGCCCCTCCGAAAAATACCGTGGGTTCCCTTTCTGGGCATGTTTTAAATATGAGTACTGCAGCCCCCCAGCATAGTCTTTCAAAACTAGAGAGCAAACCAATGTAAATCCAAAGAAGTGCAAGGGCCAGAGGAGAGGGAAAAGAGGAATGTATCCATTATGTCTTTCTAATCTTCCTCATACTTTCTTTGATGTAGAGCCCCTGACTAAACCAAAATCAGAATCACGCCCATTCCATACAGCTCACATTTCTTAAAGGGTACTGTGCTTTTTCTGAGATGGTTCCCCCTCTGGATTCTTTGCTAACCCTACGGCTACTACCCATATGGCCAGATGCACTCTAATTCCAGTGCCCGCCAATTTAAGGCCTGTCCTCTGCAATTTTCCATAATTTTCCTCAAACTATGATCAACTGATAATGTGCCGACTTTTAGTTCTATAAGAGGACTGCTGATGGTATGAAAATGTTGCCCTAAAAAATAAAATTTGTATCCAGTCTTTGGAAAGACAATACTTGTCAAAGCCATCCAGAGTGTAATTTCCCAGCAGCAAAGTTAGCCCAGCAGGTGCTGTGTTCATAGAAACTCTAGAAACACCCGGAGAGCAGACACAACACTATTTTATGACTGGGTTGAATGTTTCTAAGTGCTATGGTCTGGGTACTTAATGTGGACTGTTTACAAAATTAGGTCACACAATGAACTCTAGGGGAAAAGAAATTGGGGGATGAGCTACAAAAAGAGTAAGAAGATTAAAACCAAAAAAAAAAGGACTATTCTAGAAAGCTTATACACATGGTATATTAACTGATTTCAATTAGAATGAATGATCCCAACTGTGGGAAATGTGAGGCGGTCTGAGAGAACATGCTGAAACAATTAACACTGTAAAAGAACATCTCCTCTGATTTCTTCGAGAAGCGTCTGTGTTTATTGATTTCCCATAAAAGAGAAAAATTACTTTCATAATCTAGATAGACATGGTAGGGAAACGTTAAAATGTTTTTAAATGAAAAAGAGTACCCGGCCCTTCGAAAATGGCCTTATGTTACTCAGAATGCAAACATCTTTTGCTGGTATGACACTCCTATATCATCAGTTCTTGCCCGCCAGAAAAAAGTTTCTTTTCAAGAGCTGCAAGGTATCTTCTTTCAGATCCTTAAAGAGTTGTATATTAACCGCTGGAAATTTTTCCTGTCCCACCCTGAATCGCTAGCTGAAGAAAAAAACAAAAACCAAATCCGTTGCTGTCAAGTCAATTCCAACTCATAGAGACCCTACAGGACAGAGTAGAACTGCCCCATAGGGTTTCCAAGGAGCAGCTGGTGTATTTGAACCGCCATCATTTTGGTTAGCAGCCTGATCTCTTAACCACCGTGCCACCAGGGCTCCATCTGAAGAAAAAAACAAAACCCATTGCCGCCAAGTCAATTTCAACACATAGTGACTCTATAGGACAGAGTAGAACTGCCCCACAAGTCTTCCAAGGAGTGGCTGATGGATTCAAACTGCCAACCTTTTGGTTAACAGACAAACAGTTAACCACTACACCACCAGAGCCCCATCTGAAGAAAGGACACTCGTAAATAAAGAGCCCTAAGTTAATAATGAGTCATTGCCTGTTTTTGTTTTTGTTTTTCTCTTCCTTACCAATTCATCCTGCCTCCATCCCACTCCCTTCTGGAATGATCTGTCTTTTTCTTTCTTTCCTCCTATCACTTATCAAACAATTACTATTTAGAACCAAGTTCTTAGTTAACACTTGCTGTTCATTTTCTCACATAAACCTCAAAAATTTGTGCATAATTCAAGCAAATTGTCCAAGCTCATATAGCTAGTAAATGGCAGAACTAGTATTTTAACACAAATCTTATTCCATTCTAAAGCTTGTACCCTTATCCATTACCAAATATTGCATCTTTTGTCTTTCAAAATCCATTATGAGCCAACCTTCCATTCTGAAAATGCAGAACTCTTTCAATAGACCATTATTATAGCATGTATTACCCAGCATGGAACTCTGGTGGCACAGTGGTTAAGTATTTGGCTGCGAACCAAAAGGTTGGCAGTTCTAATCCACCAGCTGCTCTTTGGAAACCCTATGAGGCAGTTCTGCTCGGTCCTATAGGGTCGCTATGAGTTGGAATTGACTTGATGGCAATAAGTTTGGTTTTTTGGTTTTGGATTACCCAGTATAATTATTATTTATTTACATGTATTGTTTCCCACTAATTCTTGAGCAATCCAAAGCTCAGTTATAACTTATAGTATATGTCAGTAAATGTTTCTTGAAAGAGTAAATAAGAGTTGATATATTCAGAGTGCAGTGTTCTAATTTGCAAATACTTGCATCATTCTTGGAAAATATTTTTCATATCTATTTATGGATATTATGTAACAACTTATCTATGAAAAGCTGCATAACAGCAGGACATTGTTTTCCACTTAGCTTTTAAAAACTCCTCTATTAGCATTATTCTTTACTTTTCAGTGGTTAAGAGCTATAGTGAGCTAAAGATGCTAACCAAAAAGATTGACAGTTCAAATCCACCAACCACTGCTAGAAAACTCTATGGTGCAGTTCTACTTTGTCCTATAGGGTCGTGATGAGTTGGAATTGACTCAACAGCAATGGGCTTAGGGGCAGTGCAGATGTGCAGAAAAACAAAACAATAATTATAGACAAATCATGTATATTTATATGTGTCTAATCAATAAAATCATGCATTATAGTCACTTCCAAATAATGCTTAATAACTAAGGATTGTGTTTGGGGATATTCTTCAAAATAATCAAGTCCATGTGTACTCTACAACAATACAGAGTGTTCTAGAGACATGCCCTAAATCATAGCAGGCACTCAAAGCTCCTGCAGCTTATCAGTTCCATGGCTCTTTACTTCCAGGTGCCAGGAGCTAACTCCTAGCCTAGTTCACCTGAGACTCAGAGAGCTGCCTGTCTCCACTCAAGATCCAGAAGCTACAGGCATTTTCCCATTTGTTTACAAGTGGCAGGGGTTCAGGTAACCAGTGTGGTCATATTTATGGTCATACAAACAATGAGGCATAAAACTCAATTAAATTTAAAGTGTAGGGGTGAGAAAGGGTGTGATCCTAGCACTTAATGTAGCCACACAATGAGAGATATGCAATTGAACAATAAAACTACCATACTTATCACTAGGGAAAATACTTCATTTACAGCTACTCAAGAATTATAATTATGTCCATGCTTCTGTATACACTGGGGGTAAAATTTCTTTTCAGCTTGAACTCCTATCTTTATATTACAGTTCTGGCTACAATAAAATGTATTTTAAAAACCTCTCACTCGGAGTTCCGGCAAAATGGCACTCTAGGCAGAAGCACCACGCCGTCCCTCAAACTAAGCCAGAGACTACAACAATCCTGAAACCCTAAAACATCAAATGAAGAGATAAAGAACTCAGCCAAGCACCAAATGGAGTGATAAAACTGACAGAGAAAGGACAGCGAGGAGAGATTCATGCAGAGGTCCCCTACCAGCTAACGCAGCATGGATCTGCCATCTTGGACTCCTATTGGAAACCACCAAACAGGTGGTACGAGAAAGCAGCCTCACGGAGCGTCCAGCGGGAGACAAAACTACCGGAAATTTGCAATATACGCTTTCGCACCCCCCCACCCTTCTTCTCCCTGACTCGGCCTCCTCTGCTTCCCGTAGCCACAATCTCTTGACAGGGAAACACTGGCCACTCTCTGAGTGCCATTTGTTGGCTGCTGGTGTTGCTTTTTTCCGCTTCTTTTGACTTCTTTCTTACCTCTCACCACCTTCCCCTCCATTCGTTCAAATACCTGGCTCTGTGCGCCATCTTTGCTTCTTCCTGAGGGGCTGCAGAGCTCCAGTAATTTGTGATATACGCTTTCCCACTCCCTACTCTTCTTCACCCACACTTGGCACCCTCTGCTTCCCGCGGACACAGTCTCTTGTCCGAGAAACACCAGCCCGCACAACTTGGCTCTCTAAGTGCCATTTGTTGGCTGCTAGTGTTGCTTTTTTTCCTGCTTCTTTTGATTTCTTCCTTACCTCTCACCACCTCCCCCTCCTTTCACTCAAATACCTGCTCTGTGAACCATCTTTGCTTCTTCCTGAGGGGCTGTGGAGCTCCGTTCGAGTGTGGACCTCCTTCCTGGTCTGGGCTGCTGCGCTGGTGGAATCCCGGGGCTTTTGTTCGTTTGTTTGTTTTCAATTGTTTGTTTGTTTTCTTTGCCTTTTCTTGAGTTGGAAGCCCTTTTAGGCCAGGTGGTACTGCGTGGGAAGGAGACCTCCCCCTCTGCTTGCACAGACATGCAGACGGATCCCTGAGGGCATTTTTTTGTTGTTGTTGTTGTTGTTTTTTTTCTGTTTTTTGGGGGGCCTTTCTTCTTTTTTTTTTTTTTTTAATTTTCTTTTTTTTCTTTTCCCTCTTTTTCCCTTTTTGTCTTTTTCATTGCTCAGTTTCTCATCTCTCTATATCTTCCTTCTCTATCTGATCACTGAATACCTAGTGATGTATACCTCTAAACCTTCCTGACCAGGCTGTACTGCAACACCTGAGAGCAACTTCCCAGATCTCAGCTACACTGGTGGGATCCCTGGGAACTGTGTGGTTCTTTAACCTTTCTGATTTTTATTTATTTGTTCTTTTCTTTTCTTCCTCTTCACCTTTCTGTTTTTCTCCATTTCATAGTCTCTCATCTCTCCACTCCAACAGCAAGCTCCCCTAGCATTCTTTTTTGTTTGTTTATATGTTTTTGGCTCCTGTTCCTCTCTCCTCTCTCCCATATCTATCGTAGCCCCACACATAACAATCTCCCTGCTGCATCCTGCCTACCTGCACCAGGTGCTTGACATCACAATACTAAGCAGCACAGGGGCATCCTACTGAAACCTGCCCTGCACTGATTACCAACACACTCTTGTGGCTGTAGTAAGTGCCACAAACAACCCATCCAAGTAACTCCTCTTCAGCTAGACCTGCCATGCCGTACCATATCTGAGTGACTGACCCTGCCAATTGGAGGAGGCGAAAAGTATTGTGCCCACAGATGCGAAAACAACAAAGAACACACAGTCTGCCTGCTCAGACATAGTCAAATTTTTTTAAAAAAAGGGTCGAAACAAAAAAAATCGACAATCAAAAACCGAGAAAAATAACTACTGAATGCCTGAAGACAGCAGACAATATCAAAACATTTACAAAAAGAGGACAGGATGGTTCCAGTAGGCATCCAAAATAAAACACCAGATGACTCTCCAGTGGAAGAAAACGCACTAGAACTACCTGATAGGGAATTCAAATCTCTAATACTCAGAATTCTCCAAGAGTTCAGGCAAAAAGCTGACAAACATGAGGAAAAAATAGACAAATTCATGGAAACTACAGACAAAAAATTGGAAGAATTCAGAAAATAATGCAGGAACAAACTTCCAAACTAAATTCACAACTAGAAATTATACAAAGACAAGAATTAGAAATCCAAAAGATAAACAACAAGATTTCAGAAATGGATGGTGTCATAGAAGGGGTGAGAAGAAGATTTGAAATGGTGGATGATAGGATCAGTGGAATTGAAGACAAACACTTGGATACAACTCTGTTTCAGGAAAACTCAGAAAAAAGAACAAAGTAAAATGAAGAGACCCTGACAGTTATGTGGGACACAATTAAAAGCAAAAACTTATGAGTAATTGGCATCCCAAAACACGGGGAGAAAACAGAAAACACAGAGAGGATCATTGAGGAACTGCTGACAGAAAACTTCCCCAATATCATGAAAGATGAAAAGCTGGTCATCCAAGAAGCTCAATGAACCCCATATAGAAGAGACCACAAAAGAAAATCACCAAGGCATATCATATTCACATTCGCCAAAACCAAAGACAAAGAATCCTGAGAGCAGCTCGTGAAAAACAAGAAGTCACATACAGAGGAGAAACAATAAGACTAAGCTCAGATTATTCGGCAGAAACCATGCAGGCAAGAAGGCAATGGGATGACATATATAAAGTCTTGAAAGAAAAAAATTGCCAGCCAAGAATAATATATCCTGCAAACTCTCGTTCAAATTGGATGGTGAAATTAGGTCATTTCCAGATAAACAGAAATTAAGGGAATATGTAAAAGTCAAACCAAACTTAAAAGAATTATTAAAGGGAGTTCTTCGATCTGAGGACAAACAGCTTCAGCTCACAGGCAGCACCTAGGACGCAGGATCTCACCAGCCAGATACCAATCTAGGAAATGAACTCTCGAGGACTATTCAAAACCAAAAGAAATACAACAGGGAATCAGAGCAGTTAATAAGTAAATGACAACAACACCAAAACAATAAAAGAGGGAATAAATGGCATAGGTATAGAAACTTCTAATGGAGAAGAAGGCAAGGCGATACCAAGTAATGGTAGACAGCTTCAAACTTAGAAAGATAAAGGTACAACTCATTGTAACCACAAAGAAAGTTAACAAACATACTCAAAAAAAAAAAAAAAAAAAGAGGAAAAACATAAAGTCTCAGCAAAAACAAAACCTACAATAACAAAACAAATGAAAAAAAAATCCACAAACAAAAGTAACTCAGCACAAGAGAGAAAGAAGAACAAAGAAAACTTCAGCACCACAAAAAAAGAATGACAGAATGACAGAAACAAACTGACATCTATCAATAATTACACTGAATGTATATGGACTCAATGTACCCATTAAGAGATGGAGAGTGACAGAATGGATAAGAAAACAGGATCCATCAATATGCTGTCTACAAGAGACACACCTTAGAAACAAAGATGTGAACTTATTAAAAGTCAAAGGTTGGAAAAAAATATATCAAGCTAACAAGAACCAAAGAAGAGCAGGAATGGCAATTCGACTCTCAGATAAAACAGACTTTAAAATGAAATCTACCATCAAAGACAAAGAAGGATACTATATAATGACTAAGGGGACGATCCATCATGAAGACATAACCATAATAAACATCTACACACCCAATGACAGGGCTCCAAAATACATAAAACAAACTCTAACAACACTGAAAAGAGAAATTGACAGTTCTACAACAATAGGAGGAGACTTCAACACATCACTCTCAGTAAAGGACAGAACAACTAAGAAGAAACTCAGCAAAGATACAGAAGACCTAAAGAGCACAATCAGCCAACTTGACCTCACAAACATATATAGAACACTCCATCCAACTGCTGCAAAGTACACATTCTTTTCCAATGAACATGGAACGGTCTCCAGAAAAAAACACATCTTAGGCCACAGAGAAATCCTCAGCAAGATCCAAAACACTGAGATAATTCAAAGTATCTTCTCTGACCACAATGCCATCAAGGTAGAAATTAAAAATAGAAAGAGCAAGGAAAAAAAATCAATTATTGGAAACTGTATAATACCCTGCTTACACATCACTGGGTAATAGAAGAAATCAGAGATGGAATCAAAAAATTCCTAGAATCAAATGAGAATGAAAACACACCATACCAAAACCTTTGGAACACAACAAAGGCAGTCCTCAGAGGACAATTTATAGCAATAGAAGCACATATCAAAAAAAGAAGAAAGGAACAAAATCAAAACATTAACTACACAACTCAAACAAATAGAAAGAGAACAGCAAAAAAAAGCCCACAAACACCAGAAGAAAGGAAATAGTAAAGATCAGAACAGAAGTAAATGAAATAGAGAATAGAAAAACAATAGAAAGAATCAACAAAACCAAAAGTTGCTTCTTTGAAAGAATCAACAAAATCGACAAACCACTGGCCAGACGGACAAAAGAAAAACAGGAGAGGGCACAAATAACCCAAATAAGAAATGAAATGGGGGACATTACAACAGACCCAACTGAAATAAAAAGGATTATAACAGAATATTAAGAAAAACTATACTCCAACAAATTTGAAAACCTAGAGGAAATGGATAAATATCTAGAAACACACGGCCTACCCAAACTGCAACAAAGTGATGTTGAAAATCTGAACAGACCCATAACAAGAGAAGACATTGAAAAGGTAATAAAAGAACTCCCAACCAAAAAAAATCCCTGGCCCAGATGGCTTCACTGGAGAATTCTACAAAACATTCACAGAAGACCTTGTGCCAGTACTACCCAAGCTATTTCAGAGCACAGAAGAGGAAGCAACACTTCCAAATTCATTCTATGAAGCCAGCATAACGCTGATACCAAAACCAGGAAAAGACGTCACAAAAAAAGAAAATTACAGACCAGTATCTCTTATGAATATAGATGCAAAACTTCTCAACAAAACTCTAGCCAATAGAATTCAGCATCATATCAAAAAAATAATACACTGCGACCAAGTAGGATTCATACCAGGTATGCAAGGATGGTTCAACATTAGAAAATCAATCAACATAATCCACCAAATAAATAAATGGAAAGAAAAGAATCACATGATCATCTCAATTGACACAGAAAAGGCATTTGACAAAGTCCAACACCCATTCCTGATAAAAACTCTCAATAAAATAGGTATAGAAGGGAAATTTCTCAACATAATAAAGGGCATCTATGCAAAACCAACGGCCAACATCATTCATAACGGAGAGAGGCTGAAAACATTCACCCTGAAAACAGGAACAAGACAAGGATGCCCTTTATCACCACTTCTATTTAATACTGTGCTGGAAGTTCTAGCTCGAGCAATAAGGCAAGAAAAAGAAATCAAGGGCATCCAAATTGGTAATGAGGAAGTTAAACTGTCCCTGTTTGCAGATGATATGATACTATACATAGAAAACCCTAAAGACTCCATGAGAAATCTACTGGAACTAACAGAAAGATTCAGCTGAGTAGCAGGATACAAGATAAACATTCAAAAATCAGTTGGATTCCTATACACCAATAAGGAGAACAATGAAAAGGAAATCAGGAAAACAAGACCATTTTCAATAGCCCCTAAAAAGATAAAATACTTAGGAATAAATCTGACCCGGGATGTAAAAGACCTATACAAAGAAAACTACAAAACACTACTGCAAGAAACCCAAAGGGATCTACATAAATGGACAAACATACCATGCTCACGGATAGGCAGACTAAACATTGTGAAAATGATAATTCTACCCAAAGCAATTTACAAATACAATGCAACCGTGATCCAAATACTAAAAACATTCTTCAAGGGCATGGAAAAACTAATCATTAACTTTATATTGAAAAGGAAGAAGCCCCGAATAAGTAAAGCACTACTGAAGAAGAAGAATAAAGTTGGAGGACTCACACTACCTGACTTCAAAACCTACTATACAGGTGCAGTATTCAAAACAGCCTGGTACTGGTACAACGACAGATACATTGACCAATGGAACAGAATCGAGAACCCAGATGTAAATCCATCCACCTACGGTCACCTGATCTTTGACAAGGGCCCAAAGTCCATCAAATGGGGAAAAGACAGTCTTTTTAACAAATGGTGCTGGCAAAACTGGATATCCATCTGCAAAAAAATGAAACAGGGCCCATACCTTGCGCCGTATACAAAAACTACTTCAAAATGGATCGAAGACCTGAAAATAAAGCCTAAAACTATAAAGTTCATAGAAGAAAAATTAGGACCAACACTTTCGGCCTTAATACACAGCATTAACATGATTCAAACCATAACCATCAATGCACAAAACCCAATAGATAAGCTAGATAACTGTGACCTTCCAAAAATCAAACACCCAAGCTCTTCAAAAGACTTCACCAAAAGAGTAAAAAGAGAACCTACAGACTGGGAAAAAATTTTTGGACAGTACAAGTCAGACAAAGGTCTAATCTCCATAATCTACAAGAAAATCCAACACCTCTACAACAAAAAGACAAATAATCCTATTAAAAAATGGGCAAAGGAAATGAACAGACACTTCACCAAAGTAGACATTCAAATGGCCAACAGACACATGAGGAAATGCTCGCGATCACTAGCCATCAGAGAAATGCAAATTAAAACCACAATGAGATACCATCTCACGCCGGCATTACTGGCACGAATCAAAAACACTGGAAATAACAAATGTTGGAGGGGCTGCGGGGAGATGCGAACTCTTATGCACTGTTGGTGGGAATGCAAAATGATACAACCATTTTGGAAAATGATACGGCGCTTCCTCAGAAAGCTAGAAATAGACATAGCATGCGATTCAGCAATCCCACTCCTAGGAATATATCCTAGAGAAATAAGAGTCGTCACTCGAAAAGACATATGCACACCTATGTTCATGGCAGCATTGCTCACAATAGCAAAACGATGGAAACAACCTAGATGCCCATCAACAGATGAATGGATAAACAAACTATGGTACATACACACAATGGAGTACTATGCAACGAGAAAGTACAACTATGAATCTGTGAACCATCTCATAACATGGATGAAACTGGAGGACATTATGCTGAATGAAATAAGTCAATCACAAAAGGACAAATATTGTATGAGACCTCTATTATAAAAACCCATGGAAAAGTTCACACACAAAATGTAACAATCTTTGTTGGTTACCAGGGATGGGAGGGGTTGGGGGGAAATACTAAATAGGCAATAGATAAGTGGTATGTTGGGTGAAGGGTGAGACAGTACACAGTACAGGGGAAACTAGCACAACTTGTACAAGGAAAGGTCATGGAAGCCCCACAGACACATCCAAACTCCCTGAGGGACTGGATTGCTGGGTGGAGGGCTCTGGGGACCATGGTCTCGGGAAACATCTAGCTCAATTGGCATGACACAGCTTATAAAGACAATGCTCTACATTCTACCTTGGTGAGTAGTATCTGGGGTCTTAAAAGCCTGTGAGCAGCCATTTAAGATACTCCACTTGTCTCATGCCTTCAGGAGCAAGGGAGAATCAAGAGAACAGGATACAAGGAAAAGATTACTCTGAAGGACTAATTGTCCACAGCTACCAAGGCCTCCACCGGACTGAGTCCATTACAGCTCGATGGTGGCCCGCTACCACCACTGACTGCTCTGACCAGGATCACAACAGAGGGTTCTGGACAGAGCTGAAGACGGATGTAGAACATAATTCTAACTCACAAAAGAAAGACCAGATTTACTGGCCTAAAGGAGACTGGAGAAACCCTGAGAGTATGGCCCCCAGACACCCTTTTAGCTCAGTGGTGAAGTTACCTCCAACGTTCACCGTTCAGCCTGGGAGTGGACAGCCCCGTAAAACCAGTGACAAGGGCCAGAAGGCAGAAGTGGACGAAGAAGCTGGTGATAGGGAACCCAAAGTTGAGTAAGGATAATGTTGATGTGTTGTGAGATTGTTAACCATTGTCATAGGGCAACATTTGTAGTAACTGTTAAATGAGAAACTATTTTGTTCTGTAAGCCTTCATCTTAAGTGAGAATAACAGCACAACTGGAAGAGTGTAGTCTATGTCACTGAACTGTGTATGCAGAAATTTTTGAAATGGTGTATCTTTGGCTATGTGTATTTTCACCAAATAAAAAGGTTTAGAAGTTAGAGGGTTGGCATGTTGTGGTGTTGTTAACCAATGTCATAAAACAATATGTGTACTACTTTTTAATGAGTAACTATTTGTTCTGTAAGCTTTCACCTGAAGTATAATAAAAAAAGACAATTAAAAAAAAAAAAAAAACCTCTCACTCCCATTACTATGTGTGGAGTGCCAAAAAAAAAAAAAAGAGAGAGAGAGAGAGAGAGAGCACATCCAGAAAGAGACCAAGCAAATAGTTATAGAAGCCCTTTTCAAGGCAATATGTAACTTATGTCACTGGTGACAGGAATTTACAAGCAATTTGGAGAGACAACTCTTAGGAAAATGAATGATAAACTCTCTGCGCTTAAAATGAACTTGGGGCAAATGCACACACAAAGACTAATACTTATTTTCCAAAGAGTAATAAAACCCAAATACATGGATATAATCATTCTAGAATAGTCCAGCAAGGAGCAAGAATAGGATAGTGGGGACAGGAATGCAGGAGAGAACCAGCTAAACTTGAAAATGCACAAAGATAACCGAGACTATCCATTTATTATGCATGTAAGTATATATTAATTTATTTATAACCTGCTTCAGTCGTTGGAGGATTTGAGACAGTCAAGATATTCTCTTAAACACATGAGGCTAAGATATTCACTATGTCCTGAGAGGTGAGAAAATGGAAATTAATATCAGAACTACATTACATATCAGATGTAGTTTTTTGAATATATATATATTTAAGCTAACTGCCCATATTTCTCATTCTATAATATAAATTAAGTCATTATCACATTATTCTTTGGTCATCTTTTTATTTACCCAGGTATTGCATATAGGCACATGTTTGGACTGAATAGACTATTATAATCAAAATTCCAGTGTTCTGATTGTTTCTTTTTGTCTAAGACTATAACTCATCACATTACCTCTTGTGCGGGCTCAGTAAATGTAAATATACCCACTAAATGGGTATATTAGTTAAGGATTTTGTTTTTGTTTTTGTTTCGTTTTGTTTGTTTGTTTTGGTGGCAAACAAATAAAAGAACATTAAACTCCCCAAAACAAATAGAATAAAACAAAATATAACTAAACTGAGGGGAACAAAAGTAATTTACTGATTATTGGGAGATAATTGAGACATTTTTACAAGATCAAAGGAAGATTCAAGTAAGTGAAACATCAGAAGGGCAGATAAAGAGTAGTTCCAGGGGGCTCAGCATCTAAAGTTCACAGAATTTTTTGTAAGTATTATTATTCATATAATTTGATATTGATGACTATCAGTTTTGTATGTCTCTAGCACAAATTTCCAAATCCCAAGAAGAGACTCCAGCTACCTCAGCTAGGATCAGATGTCTACCCCTGGGTCAGTAAGTCATGGCCAGGGGCAAGTTCACATAGCCCAAGCATGGCCACTGAGAGCCCACCTCTGTGCTTGCATTATGGGCTGTACACAGAGGCGGATTATTCAGTAATCAAGGTAAGCACGGTGCTTACTTTGCTTACCAGATCATCTGTAGTGAAATTTGTTCACTACAGATTAGCAAGTAAGCACAAGTAAGCCCATGCATACCTTGCTTACTGGATCATCTGCCCCTGTCAGGGACTGTTAATTTAAAAAGAGGTTTTGATTCTGTAGGGAGGTGCTGTAGGGTTGGGAGAGAGAGAGATAGGCACTGGCCACAAGAAACAGAATCTTTTTTTTTTTTCTTTAAATTTTATTTATTTTGTTACTGTTGAGAATATACACAGTAAAACACACACTAATTCAACAGTTTCTACATGTACAATTTAGTGACACTGATTACATTCTTTGAGTTGTACAACCATTCTCATCCTGTTTTTCTGAGTTGTTCTTTCTCCGTTAACATAAACTCACTGCCCCCTAAGGTTCCCATCCAATCTTTCCAGTTGCTATTGTCAGTTTGATCCCATATAGATAGTTCTTGAACATAATGCTTAAGGCAGACTTTTTTATTAGTTAAGCTAAACTATTGTTCAGTTCTAAGAAGATTTTAGGACATATTTTTGGTTCAAGGTTCAAAGATTATCTCAGGGCAATAGTTTCAGGGGTTCATCCACCCTCCATGGCTTTAGAAAGTCTAGGGTCCATGAGAATTTGAAATTATGTCCTGCATCTCCCCTATCACAATTCTTCTATGAAATCAAAATGTTTAGTAATGGTAAGAAAATAAAAAATAAAAAAAAACCATTGCTATAAGTAGATTCCGACTCATAGCAACCCTACAGGACAGAGTAGAACTGCCTCATAGGGTTTCCAAGGAGCGGCTGGTAGATTTTAACTGCCAACCTCTTGGTTAACAACCAAGTTCTTAACCACTGTACCACCAGGGCTCCTGAGTAATGGTAGCCAGGCACGATCTTTGGTCTCATAGCAAAGGAGGTAGCTGTTCATGGAGGCCAAGTAGCCACACATTCCATATCCTCCTCCTATTCCTGCCTCTCCTTCTTTCTGTGTTGTTCCAGGTGAATACAGACCAATTGTGCCAAGGATGGCTGCTTGCAAGATTTTAAGACCCCAGACACTATGCAACAAACTAGGAGACAGAACTGAAGCACTGAACACATTATTAGGTCAATTCAGAATTTTGACATGGTGAAAAAATATGAAATTGTTCACTACAGATGATCTGGTAAGCAAGGTAAGCACTGTGCTTGGATAATCCACCCCTGGTTGTACAACTCCTCCAGAAATCATATGCCCCACTAGGATATGTAAATACTTTTAAGTAAGTGACAAAGGAAATGTATAAAAGCAGCAGCTCTCAATTCCATGGCAGAAGTGAGAAGAAACATACTTTCTGATGCCCTACCGTGACCAAAGAAAGAAGAATCAGCCTTTAATGTTGATATTTCTGACTCGTGATCTTTAAGAAGAGTCACCTGCTTAGTCTTTAAATGTCCTACAACAGGAGGGCCTAATCTGAGATCCCCAGATTCCTAAGGGGTCCAGTTCCAGATATAACATAGAGTAAGCTATTTTTAATATTTCTAGAGACAGAATTCAAATAATGCATTTACTTGCAATAAGGACGCAAAAAGTAACCAAAATGTGAAAGTTGTATTATTTTGGGGTGAAATTATCAGAGTAGTGGAGGATCATCTGTTAATCAGAAATTCTGATTGTTATTACACACTGGTGGGTTTGGTAAAATGGGACCTCTCCCTTATTCACCTTTTATCTCCAGTGATTGGCATGGTACTCAATAGAGCTGAATTGAACTACCAAATTTTGCCAAGTGTGAAAATAAAATTCTTCAATATATATGTTACTACATGGTACTCTGTGAAGGAAAAAACATAAAAGGACCCATTAAAGTGAGATGTGGAAACCACCCACCTAAAAATGTAAAATAGTGTCATTATTCCTCTTTGCCAAGAAATCAGAAAGTTATAAAATAATTCACTAAAACTTTTTAAAGAGAAATCGACAGATTGAAGATTCACTCATAAAACCTTCAATTCACGGAGCTCCTACAATGTACCAGGGATTTACCTTGGTGTATGGTTAACAGGTATATTAGAACCCTGAAGAACACACAGTCTCCTTGAGGAATAAATGCATAAATCCATAATTATGAGATAATACCATCAGGGATACAGTAAAAGGAGCCATAGATGTGGAAATAGAATTATTAAAACTCATACTTTCTCTGGCATCAGCACAGTCCCTAAGCATGCACTTCTCTCCGACCATCTATCTGCTCACAAAAGTGTGACATTTTTATTCTCCTGCCTCTGCACTGTAGGAATGCCTCCATAATTTAGCTACATTATCTCTTCTTCAATAAAGGTGATCCCACCTTCTCTTCCTTCCACAGACAAACACAAAACAAGAAAAGAAGCTTTATTCTCTTATACAGTCTAAGTGTAAAACAGTCTCCACCAGCCCTATTGCCTTATAGCAAAGTCATAAACAATGCTATGGCAATCCAGCCCGCTCCTGTCAGCAGCTTGTACCTCCACAATAGATGATGGTATTTAAGAAACTCTACGTATCACTTTTGAATTGCTTACAAGGTGAGTGAAATGAGGAAAATGCCCAAAAATTAACCTTCAAATTTCTTGCTCCCAACATACACAAATTATTTCATGACAGGCAAACTCAGTTACAGCACATACAGTTCCCAGAGGAACCATGGTTATTTCTATCAGCTAATACATGTATAAGAGAGTATCATGGAAATTAGCCACTTTCTTCACTTACTTCAGAACACAGTGTAGTAGAATGAGTGCATAAAAGGAGAGGCAGGGTGTCTGAAATCTATTTCCAGCTCTACAGTTGATGCACTATTCTTCCTTCCTTTGCATTTAAGTCTCCCATCTGAAACACAGCGATAATGGCATAGTACCTGCTTGTTTCTAAGGCACTTGAAAATTCTCTGATGGAATATTCCACACAAATTCAGAGACTATTATTATACCAGTAAGACCTGAAAATTGCAAAGCCTTGTACTCATCAGTATTAAGCAGTCAACATAAAAATGACAGAACAGAAAGTATCATTCTCTGAGGCATCTAAAATCAAATATTGCTGAATATGCAGCTTTTTGGAAAAATATATGTGTAAATATTTTCATTTTAATGACCATCGGAATCTAACTCATCAATAACCCTTTTAGAGAAATCCTTTTCAAGTTATCCTGACTCCAAAAAATTCACAGAATCCCTAAGCACAGGTATTTTTGTAATGCAGAGCTTTCTGAAAAGATATTCTTTCTCTTTTCAAAAGGTTTGCTCTACTCCAGAATCTCAGAGAGTTTTCTAGCCTACTTCACTAAGGTTGTTTCAAATATAAAAACATTTTTTCCTTCAATCTAGTCAATCTCAGAATGAAATAATCAAACTTACAGTACAGTGGTGGACAGGCATCCAAGCAGGGGCTTCCACTGAACAATTCTGGGCTGGGCATTTGCCTTGGTTTTGCTGCAAATAAGTAAAAACGATGTTATGTTCTATATATTATGTGTAGCAACATATATTAGCTGACATGTTTATCATCAATATGTTTATTACCATATTTACAAGTATAGCCAAAGTCTTTGAGAATGAATTTTTGGTGCAGTGCTGCAGAAAACTAGGTACACAATTTCTACTCTTAGCAAGGCATAAAAAATTGTCCTTTGCTTTTTGTTGTTACTCTAAGAACTCGGTTTTTTGCAACAGCCTTCCTCAGCAGATGGTCTTCCAGGACACAAAGAGAGCCTTCTAAGAACTCTCCTAACCCAGGGGCTGAATTGGTCTCCTTTCCTCCAGACTCCCAAACAAACTGATACATGCTGACCCTTGTGAGAGCACTTGAGTCAAGGTATAAAAAGACCTGTTTGCTTCTCTCCCCTCCCAGACTGTGTTCTACTGCTAGTGGTTCTCTCTAGGTCATTTCATAGAACCCAAGAATGTAGAGTTGGATGGGATAGATCTCAGAGGCTTTTCTTGTTATATCAGAAACTGAGGTGCAGGGAAATGAACAATTTGCTCAAGAAGCCAAAGGTCTGACATTCTAAGCCATCTATCAGGCAGTACTTTTTACATAAGACATTTATCTCTAACTGACCTGTTCTTACGTTGTATTTTCCATAAATTGTTGTATTTTCACTTTTAATTGGCCTTTCAGAAAGAATTAAGGGCTTCTCTTTAACCAACAATACTTCTCTACCCCTGTAATAAAAAAGGGTGTAAAACCTTCTAATCGATTTCGACTCATAGCGGCCCCACAGGGTTTTCAAAGCTGTAAATCCTTATGGAAGCAGACTGCCACATCTTTCTCCCGAGGAGTCGCTGGTGGTTTCGAACCACCAACCTTTGGGCTAGCAGTTGATCCTTTAACCACTGAGCTACCAGGGCTCCTTTAAAAAGGATGTAAGAGCTCTAATAAAGCATTTTTTAATCTTTTATCGTATGCTGAATGATAATATAGTTATATTAATAATAATGTTAATAAAAAACACATAAAAACCATAGCTGTGACTTATTAAGCTACTAAGTTTCCCAAGGATTGTTCTGAACTCTATATTATCAGTAGTTCCTGCAATAAACATGGATACAAATATTATTATTCCCATTTTACAAGGAAGGAAACTGATGCTCAGAGAGGTTAAGCAGCATATAAATAAGGCATAAATAAGCCTAAACTTCCCCCTACTAAAAAGCAGCAAAGCTCGAATTTCAGCATCAGTATGCTAAAGACTCTTTTGCCCAAACATGTTCCTTCTCCGATAAGAAGCTGCCTCTGGAATTTATTTTCTCTTTAATGGGGATAAGGCATGTCACCCACCAACCTAATTTCGTTTTATCAATGATGCTATCATCTCTGATTTAATGGGAATAAAATATTGAATTCAGTACTTGTATTATGCTAAGAATTATTTTTTTGTGATTTGTAAGCTTTTTAGAGCAACTTTTATTCAGGTGATCTATTTTTAAGGCGTCATTAAGCCCAGAAGGCTGTATGAGTGATTATTGATAAATTCACCATAAAAATAAACTTATATCATCAATCTCTATGTTCAGTTTTCTTCTTTAAATCAAAATATGACATACAGTAACTGCAGGGTACATAAGGTACATTGGGCTGGTGTCAAACAACCACAATTTCAAGCTAAGCTTGGCCACATGTTCATGGCCATGACATGCTCTAAGTCTTGGTAGTTACATCTGTAGAACAGTGTTAGCGCCTTGCCTAATTCACAGGAATCTTATCAGGTGACAGATATAGATCATTATCACATTATCAGATCATTATCACAATTTGCAAAGATGCTATTAATGAGAATACACAAAATAACATGACACTTTTTCTCTGTTTCAGCTTAAGCCAGATAAATAAAATCTACCTACATGTAGAGTTAAAGCTTTTTGAAATTCTAAAACATTATTAAAATGCTAATGATTGTTATTTCTAATGATGAGAATCCATATCAAACTGTTAATGTGAGGAATGTCTCCTTTGGCATAAGTGATAATTGTTGTTATTACTAGTAGTAGTAGTAATAAGCTTATTTCATAACTAGATATTGTGTATCTTTATGGAGCACACAGTAGAGACAAAATTCAATAAATAAACAAACTATGCTTGGTAGAAGAATAAAAATATGCATAAAATGTGATGAGGGGCATAAATAAGGTGTGTTTTAACACCTCTGGATGCACACCATGAGATAAAGGAAGATGGAAATCTGTGTGAGTCTGTTTCTTATTCCATGATTACCTGAGTTTTGAACTAAGGCTTTGCCTTACTGTTTTAATCAGGCAGATTAACAATATGATTACACAGGGACAGACAAATAAAAAGGCCTACTGAAGGCAGATGTCATACGAATATAAATTATTCTTTTAAGCCATAGAGTGTAAATAGAAAAAAAGTAAGACTGAAATAGAAGTTAGGACCTTGGGTTTCAGGATAGTGTACCTGTATATCTATCTGTAGAACTCTGAGAAAGTCACTTAGTGCTTCAGACCTTGCTTCTATCATCTGTAAAATGACAGCGTTGTATTAGGTTCACAAAGCCCTGGTGGTGCAGTGGTTAAGAGCTCGGCTTCTAGCCAAAAGGTCAGCAGTTGGAATCCACCAGCAGCTCCTTGGAAACCCTGTGGGGCAGTTCTACTCTATCCTATAGGGTCACTATGAGTCAGAAGCCACTGGACAGCAACAGGTATTAGATCCACAGTTCCAATGAGGGGAAAGGGAGTGCAAATATTACCCATGGATCTTTTCGAAAACCTTATATTCCTCCTGAGAATTTAATATGTCCTTCTTTGGATGAGTGGGATTGTGGTTAAAAGCTATGGCTGCTAACCAAAAGGTCGGCAATTTGAATCCACCAGTCTCCTTGTAAATCCTATATGGCAGTTCTCCTCCATCCTATAGGGTCGCTATGAGTCAGGATCAACTCAACAACAACAGGTTTGGCTTTTTGTTTTTGTTTTTCCCTGCTTCTAATGAAGATCTCAATAGATGAAGAAGTAAAATGGTTAAAATTCTCCTTATCGTTCTCGCTAACATTTAATGTAGATCCAGTGGTAAGACATTGTTTTGGGGTGCCTCCTGTTTGGCAGCTCCCCGCCCTTAGAAAGACAGCTAGAACCTGTATGACTACTAGGGAAAAGGGTACACTTAAGCATGCCTCTAGGTTAGATCTTAAGACAAAAATCCAGAGAGAATTGTTGTTGTTAGGTGCCATTGAGTCGGTTCCAACTCATAGTGAACCTATGTACAACAGAACGAAACACTGCCCTGTCCTGTGCAATCCTCACAATCATTGTCATGCTTGAGCCCATTGTCGCAGCCACTGTGTCAATCCACCTTGTTGAGGGTCTTCCTCTTTTTTGCTTACCCTCTACTTTAGCAAGCATGATGTCCTTCTCCAGGGACTGGTCCCTCCTGATAACATGTCTGAAGTATGTGAGAGAACATTAGAATTCCCTAAAGCTCCAGTTTAGTTCTCCAAGCAAGGATTTAAAATAGAAGTTAGTGACAAATTTCCTAGCTAATAACAAAGACAGAGTTTTCTCTTCCTGTTCTATCCCATCCATCTATCTTGATGTTTATACTGGGAGATTACTGATACATCACCTAAACAGGATTCAACGATCTGCAGTGTTGATCCTGGAAAACATGTCCTCTTTGGAGACAAAACTATCAGTGGGTTTATACCTTTTAAAAATATTATGCTGTTTTGACAGGTTGATGTCTCCAAATCTCTCATCTTCCTTGGTTGTCTTTTTCTGACTTTAGCATCTTGACATATTTCATTCCAGAATATCCTGAGCAAGTGAGTCAAATATACTGGATGACTATACCTCAAACTGATTATATCAATTGTAACTATAAAGAATTTGAACAGTGACAAACACTTAACAAAGAAAACTCTACAGATTTTCTTCTCAAGCCATCTCATTACCAGCAAGAGTGGGGAATATTTTGTGTATCAGGGGCTTATAACTGTTTAGAGTGCTTTGGGGTTTACAAAGTGCTTATATAGACACTTAGGCATTTAATCCTCAGAACAAGTTAGTGTGTAGCAGGGTAAGAACTGATTAATCTAAATAAAATGTTGACCTAAATGTTTCATTCAAAATAGCATGTTCTTCTGAATCCAGAGCAAGAGCTAAAAGGTTTCTGCCATTCTACCGTTCACAGTATAAATGATTCTCACAATCATAGGTTTTTTATTATTTTTTTTCCCCAGGGTTGAGAAGTATTACACAATAGCACTGTACACACATTCATTCATCAAATATGTTTTTACATGGAAGGCACCATGCAAGGCACTATAAATATTAAAATAAAAATTAATCCTTGCTCTCAAAAAGATAACCTTTTAGAAGATACAATACAGTGTGCTAAGTTTAAAACAGACTAAATACTAGGACCATTAGGACCATTTGTTCATTCATTTAGTTGGTCAACAAACATTCATTGAGCAATTCCTATGTGCTAGATATATTATTAAGAATAAGGATACATGGACAGCCCTGTAAAACCAAATGAGACTAACGAGGTACAGGAGTCCAGTGACAAGGGCCAGAAGGCAAAAGGGGACAAGGAAGCTGGTGATAGGGAACACAAGGTTGAGTAAGGATATTGTTGATGTGTTGTGAGATTGTTAACCATTGTCATAGGGCAACATTTGTAGTAACTGTTAAATGAGAAACTATTTTGTTTTGTAAGCCTTCATCTTAAGTGAGAATAACAGCACAATTGGAAGAGCGTAGTCAATGTCACTGAACTGCGTATGTAGAAATTTTTGAAAAGGTGTATCTTTGGCTATGTGTATTTTCATCAAAAAAAAAAAAAAAGGTTGAGAATTTAGAGGGTTAATATGTTGTTAACCAATGTCATAAAACAAAATGTGTACTACTGTTTCATGAGAAACTATTTGTTCTGTAAGCCTTCACCTGAAGTACAATAAAATAAAAAAAAAGAATAAGGGTACATCAAGACTCAGTCTTTGTCTAAAGAAGTTCTCTGCCTAAAGAAAAAGACAAACTAACAAACATACAATTATAAAGCAATGTTACTGATCTGGGGTAAATATAATGTGACTTGGGAAGCTAAAAATATCTATCTCGCTCATTCTTAGGGTAGAGGGATAAGGGAAGAGCAGGGTCAGGGAAGGTTGCACGAGGAATTGAGGTCAAAGGAATTGAACTCTAACTGAGTAAGTCAGGAAGGGCTCTATAGAGGAGACACTTCAGTTTTCCAGTAAAGCTTTTAGGAGGGAAAGGGGTGAGAAGAGGGCATTCCAGGCTAAAACAGCACTGCGCACCATCTGACAGTGCTTAATCAAGGCATCCTTGGCCTTGATCAGAAGACTCTTCAATTCTGGGCCTTAGCTCCTGAGGACTGAGAGGAGAAAATGACTCTGTGCTACTCAGAGAGCTGGCTTTGTCCTTTCCCCTCATTTATCTCTACTTCACAGGACTCCAATGTGAATGGGCAGCAGAATGTGGGACAAATGAGTCCTACCAGGAAGTGGACATGAAGGTATCCAATCCTGATCCTATAAAAAACACAAAAGGCTCTTCTGACTTTAGTCTTCAAATAAGCACTTCAACTGTCTTTCTCATCCTTTCTGAGACTCTCAGGTGTTTGACCAAAGAAGAAACAGAGGTTGAAAGGTTATGCCCAAGGGGCAGAACTGAGTAAGTAACTTTTTGCATGGCAGAACTGAAATGAGATATAATAATGTGTGGCAAATGGACTGTGAACCATAAAGTATTTTATACACGTAATGAATAACTATATTTAAATTATTAATTATTATAAAAATTAGTATTTATTGTAATAAGTTCTTGTTATTAAAATTAAAATGTATTTTCTGACTACTAATCCAATATACTCTCCAGTACATCGAGAGTTAAGGGTATTTTCAAAAACTTTTGGGAAAAAAAAACTACTTCTAGGATGCCTCCAAATAATCAATTTTATAGATAAATAGATGTATAATACATGTGTGCATATATATACATATATAGTGGTGCGAATAGTTAAGCACTCAACTACTAGCCAAAAGGTTGGCAGTTCAAACCTTTGAACCCACCCAGAGGCACCTTTGAAGACAGGCCTGGTGATCTGTTTCTGAAAGATCACAGCCTTGAAAACCCTATGGAGCAGTTCTGCTCTGCACACATGGGGTCTCCATGAGTCAAAATCAACTTTACAGCAACTAACAACAACAACATACATATAATAGGCACCTGGGTGGAGCAAGTGGTTTGCAACTGGTTGCTAACCCAAAAGTTGATGGTTCATACCCACCCAGCCCCTGTGCAAAATAAAAGCCTGGCGAGGTGCTTCTGTAAAGATTACAGCCAAGAAAACCCTATGGAATGGTTCTACTCTGTAACACATGGAGTTGCCATGAGTCCGGGGCCAACTCAATGGCAGCTAACAACAATATACGTATAATATATACATATGTGTGCATATATACCTATAAAATATGTGCATATATACATGCATATGTATGAGTATATGTATGTGTGTATGCATTATTTGGGCAAAATAGAGGTTTTCATTCAATTACTTTCTTCATTTGCCATAAAGATGTGAAAATTCAGAGTAAGATGTTAAAGAAAAGAAGGAAATAAAATTTTTCCAGGTGCAAAAGTACAATATAGGTGGAAATATATGCATAGGATGTTACATTGGATGTCCGAAGACACCAAGTGTTATGGATTGAATTATGTCCTCAAAAAATATGTGTTGTAAATCCTAACTTCTATGCCTGCAGTTATAATCCCATTTCGGAATGCATTGTCTTTGTTATGTTAAAGAGGCAGAATTACTATAGGGTGTGTCTTGAGTCAAACTCTTAAAATATATAAAAGGAGCAGATTAAGCAAGCAGAGATGGGGGAAGACAGATGCCATGCCACATGGAGGTCTCCGAGGAACCAGGAAACAGAAGTTGGAGAGACAAGAATCTTCCCCCAGAGCCGACAGAGAGAGAAAGCCTTCCCCTAGAACCAGCACACTGAATTCCGACTTCTAGTCTCCTAAACTGTGAGAAAATAAATTTCTGTTTGTTAAAGCCACCCACTTGCAGTATTTCTGTTACAGCAGCACTAGATAACCAAGACGCCGAGATACAATAAAAAGAGATTCCAAAGGAAGTGTTAGACCACGTGTATAACTTTCAAAGGAAATTATCAAGAACCAGTTTCAGGACTCTGAATCCTTTATCTATAATGAAGGTTGGGAAGTTGGAGATTTAGAAAGGGAATTTCCTTGGTGAGCAGTAGAGGGTGGGTCTCACTCTTTACCTAAGTTTAGTGAAAGAGGCTTCAATGAGACTAAACCTAGAGCTTGATATAACTTCCTTAAATTTGGGAGACCAGTATACTGGGGTTTGACTCCCATTTAAGAAGTTTAATGAGAGAGAAAACATGGCTAATTGGTTATTGTATCAGGAGAGGTGGCATCATCAGAATTAGCCTGTACTTTCAACATTGGTCAAAGCAAAAGCCCTATCCTGGAGCCATGGTGATGCCTGACAAGATGGTTGTCTGTGTGAGGTAGACTGCTGTAAAACCTGAAGCTAAAGACATGCACCATCCAAGTTATACATTTAGTCAAAGAGGCTCAGAAGGGGAAACTCTCAAAAGACCCATAAAAATGCCCATGAGAGAAATAGTCTAGCCAAACTGCCTGGGTTAAAATTCCAGTTCCACCAATTACTAGCTGGGTAACCCTCGGCAAGTCTTTTAACCTCTCTGTGCCTTGGTTATGAAAATTAAAGACATTAATATAACAAAAGCACTCAGAACTACACTTATACATAATCGGTACTATGTAAGTGTTGGCTGTTTTTGTTATCATTATTATTTTATGTCAGGCTCAGAGAGCAAAAAGTATTTTATGATAATCCCAGTCCAATAGAACTTCTACTCTCCTTTTCTCACTTCCTTCTCATGCTTTAACCCTGCAGGAATTAATAACCAATTAGCAAATATGGAACGATAAGAAAAGACAAGACTACAGTATTTCCTTCCCCAGAGGCAGATGTCCTATCTAAAGATGCCATATTAGGGAAGAGAGAATCTTTAAAATGGAAAACTACTGAGTTTTGAATAATATTTGGGTCTGTACAATTTTAATTACTGAACTGAGGCTGTATTTGTGATTTTAAGTGATTGTAGGACTTTCTATTCCCTGAAAATGACTAGAAAGTCACGGAAAGTCATCAGACTGCCCAAGTTTTCATCTAGAGGGCAGGGTGGGGATCACTGGCACTACACAGGTTTAAGCAAAAAAAAACCAACCACTGACTGCTCTGACCAGGATCACAACAGAGGGTTCTGGACAGAGCTAGAGAAGGATGTAGAACAAAATTCTAACACACACACACAAAAAAAACAGATTTACTGGCCTAAAAGAGACTGGAGAAACCCTGAGAGTATGGCCCCCAGACAGCCTCTTAGCTCTGTGGTGATGTCACTTCCGAGGTTCACCGTTCAGCCGGGGACTGGACAGCCCCATAAAAACAAAACAGGACTAATGAGGCACAGCAGTCCAGGGACAAGGACTAGAAGGCAGAAGGGGACAGGAAAGCTGGTGATAGGGAACCCAAGGTTGAGTAAGAACAGTGTTGATGTGTAGTGGGTTTGTTAACCATTGTCATAGGGCAACATGTATACTAACTGTTTAATGAGAAACTATTTTGTTCTGTAAACCTTCATCTAAAGTGAGACTAGCAGCACAACTGGAAGAGCGTAGTTGATGTCACTGAACTGTGCATGTAGAAATTTTTGAAATGGTGTATTTTTGGCTATGCATATTTTCACCAAAAATAAGGTCAAGAAGGGAGAGGTTGACATGTTGTGGGGTTGTTAATCAATGTCATAAAACAATATGTGTACTACTGTTTAATGAGAAACTATTAGTTCTGTAAACCTTCACCTGAAGTACAATAAAAAAATCCATTGTCATCTGGTCAACCCCATTGTGACCCCATGTAGAACTTCTCCAAGGGTTTTGTTGGCTATTATCTTTACGGAAGGAAATTACCAGGCCTTCTGCAGCACCACTGGGTGGATTCAAACCACCAACCTTTCAGTCAGTGGTCGAGTGCAAACCATTTGTGCCACCCAGGAACCTCAAAGCAAACAAAGGAGAGCCCAAAATAAAAGCGGATTCTATTATTATACCCCATCAGTTCTGCTTGTTCAATGTATCAAGTACGATGCAAAACACACTCACGGTTATTGTTGAGTTTTTTTCATTCAATTTTTAGCATTCCTCAACATATTTCATCCCTTCTTGGGCTTATCCTTCTATTTGCTTCCTTTTTTCTCTTCAGTTTCAGGAGATGTTTAAAATAAGTTGGTCTAATTTGTTTCTAAGGAGTCCCTGGGTGGTATAAACTGTTAATGCATTTTGCTACTAAAAGAAAGGTTGGCAGGTGGAGTCCACCCAGAGGCACCTCCGGAGAAAGTCCTGATGATCTACTTCCAAAAAAAATCAGCCATTGAAAACCCTATGGAGCACAGTTCTACTCTGGTACACATGGGGTCACAATGAGTCAGAATCAACTCGACGGCAACTGGTACTGGTAATTTATTTCTGATGAAATCCTTAGTAAGACTGAAGCCATGCTGAGGAGTCATGCATTTGTCTCCTCTGTAAATGAAGAAAATTCTGCTGACCCATTCTCCACAGGATGCTGAGAATGGGATTTTCTCAGTCGGCAGGGATGGTAGTGCTGAATCATGTTCACGCTTTCCAGAACCCTTTGTGACTCCAGGCAGGCATTTGACCAAGTTAGCAGAATGCAGGCTGTGGCTATCTAGCAGATGAGAATTAAACACTCTACATTAATATAATATTCTAACCCCCTAGCTACATGGATTAATTAACTGTGATGAATGGAATAGGCTCTTGACTCTCAGGCTGACCATATTTAAAGATTTATTATAAATGGAAGCCATTGTTGTAACTTGATATTTCATGGTGTCAGTGGGAAGAAGTCACTGGACTTGGACTTAGATGGCATTTCTGAGCTGTATAATGAAATGATATTTGCTGAGTACCTATCAGGTGTCAGGTACTTGCCATGTACTGTTAGCACATTTTATCTTTTCAGTAACCCTGAAAAATAGTAGAGGAGAGTGGTTAATACCATGAGGAATCCATTCAACCTAGATTAGAATATCAAATTTTTCATTTACTAGATCTGTGAACTTGGAAAGTTTCTTAATTACTGTGAGTTTCAGTTTTGTCACCCATAAAATGGGAAGAATAATATCTAATTAGGGATTAAATAAGATAATACATGTAACACTTTAGCTCAGAGCCTAGTACATACTCTAGTAGTAGTATGATAAGTATTTATTTTCCCCATATCAAGGGTCTTTCTCCCATGCCTCTTAGCTACTTGGGTCTATTTTGTCACTTGTAAGTACAAAATAATAACATTCATTTTACAGGGTTAGTATGAAAATTAAATGAGAAAATGTGCAAGAAAGTGCTCAGCAAAAGTCAAGAACTTTAAATATAAATGTTATTTTCAACATCTTTTGTCAATTTAATATACAGAAAACGGAAAGGATATCTGAAATACTGTAACAGTTCTAAGATGCTAAATTTGGGGACCAGAGTTGACTTCACAGTCTGGGATCACATATTTGAAATGATTGGTCTGTAGATAATTTTAAGAAATATAATATGGTATTTTAGCATTTTGTAGAGGAATGTCCCAATATTTCCTCAAATTCCACAAATCTCCAAAATTGAATTATTACACTATGCAGAATTAGATACAACATAGTAATTTAAGCATCTAAATACAAGATTAAAAAAAGTTTTGTAAAATTTTTCAACCATCAATATTGTTAGGCTGTCACTTCATCACCTTCTGACTTGACAAGATGAGTCAAAAAGTACAGTTGTACTTTTCTCCTTGCAAGAAAGAAATTTTGCACATTATCTACTACTGCGTTTAATGTTCTTCGTTGGCAGATATTATCTATTCCATCATAAACTACAAAGTGCTATGTAAACATAAGATACTGTGGCTTGTAAAAGAAGCTACTTTTTTTTCCTGACAATTTTTAACTCATCTGTAAAGACACCTTTCTTGGATTAACAAATTAACAGCTAATGGAAAATATCTGAAATTTCAGTTCTTCAAAACAAAGTCAATCCTTTGCGGGAAGAAATGCTATTCTGAAACAAGATCAAAGCAATTCACTTCTCTTCTCACCGCTACCATAGAGACAAAGAAAAAAAGTGAAGAGATTTAGCCAACTTAATTCTTCTTGAAATTTATAATTAACTACATTGGAGAGGGGACAATTACCATATTTCCAAAGAATAAAGGACTTAAAAAGTTGAGCTTTTGATAAGACATAATTACAACCTATTAAGTATACAATCCATATCAATTTGTTCTTACAACCTTCTTGAGTTTCAAAAATGCATATACGTTTCTGAAAAACACACATGGAATACCATCAATTTAAACTTACAGAATTCTCTTATTAGAGGTTTTCATCAGATACTTGGAATTCTGGCAAAGCCTAAGACAAAGAAGGGGGTAAAGAAGATTACTTGCTTATGTGCCTTGTCTTCCTGACACTGGTGAGTATGTATTTTTGGATGAACGTTAATCAATGAAAAAACGTGCAGGCTTTTGTAGATCAGGTGCTATGGCCAATATCAAGCAGTCAGCCAGGAATAACTAGCAATTAGACCTGTCCTCGATTTAAATAGAACTTAAGATTGCTGAGTAAATTACACGTGTATTAATTCAGGACAGTTTTATTTTAAAGGACTAGCAAGAAAGCACTGCAGCTTCAAATTCCAGGAGATTCATAACAAAGACCAAGGAGGGAGAATTTATTTTGCTAAAAATGTACATTTTTATTTAAGGTTTCTTTAGGAGCCTTGGTGGCACAGTGGTTAAGAGCTCAGCTGCTAACCAAAAGGTTGGTAGTTTGAATCAACCAGCTGCTCCTTGGAAACCCTATGGGGCAGTTCTGCTCTGTCCGATAGGGTTGCTATGAGTCAGAATCAACTCGAAGGCAATGGGTTTTTTTGTTTGTTTGTTTAGTGTATGGTTAAGAGTTCGGCTGCTAACCAAAAGGTCAGCAGTTCAAATCTACCAGCCACTCCTTGGAAATCCTATGGGGCATCTCTACTTCGTCCTATAGGGTCCCTGTGAGTTGGAATCAACTCAGAGGCAATGGGTTTGGTTTTTCGGGTTTAGTTTAGCTTATACTTTTAAATGCTTTTTATCAGCAAGAACATTTAGGACTCTCCTTCACATTTGTTCATTAGAACTCTATTTGAAATTAATTTCTCTCACAGTAGGATGTCTTAAATGCATGGTAAATTATATATGTATTTGTAAGAACATGAAATATAGGAGAGGTAAGTTCAAAATTTTTTTAACATTTAATGAACTGTGTTTTCATGAAACAACCAAATTTCTTGCAGGTGTGGGTAATAAATGGTATGATTCATATCTTGAAATTTTACTTTTGGGTATTTTTTTTGAAATGTGATTAAGTGGTCTTGAAAATCTCTATTGATGACTAGAAAAAAAAAAGTGGTACATTTGATTATTCTAAATCATTTGTGTCTAGAGGTCTTAGAATATTTTAAGGGAACATTTTAAAGTACCTAAAAAATTTAACTCAGTTCTCACAGAATAACATAACATCTATCCAAGACTCCTTTTGCACAGTGCTGGTGTCATCTGTGGCTAGTTAGAAATTCTAAGTAATAATCATTATTACAGATTTTTAAGTTCCTTTTGGAGGTTACTTGGGGTAAAGCCATTCAATGCTGCTGATACACTTTGTTCTCCGAAATGCAAACCAATGTTAAAAAAAAAAAAAAATTAGCAGAATTTCTTGTGAACCCGCATTCACTTCTAGACAAATCTGTATCCTGAAAGCTAAGTGCAATATAATATATCCTACTTTAAAAAAAAAAAAAGAAAGAAAGAAAGAAACAACACTAGTTCTCCAATTTTTTCATGATCTAATAACTTAGGAGAATACAATCAATTTTGAATTTTCACTCACATAGCTTTCTGATAAATGTTAATGTTTTATAGTAAAAATACACTCCATAGTAAAAAAAAAAAAAAAAACTATAGCTTTATAGTATATTTATGGTCAATATATTGTATACATATTGTTATGTACTTAGGTGCTGTCAAGTCGGTTCTAACTTCACAGCGGCCCTATAAACAAGAGAATGAAACACTGCCCCATCCTACGCCATCCTCAAAATCATTGCTATGCTTGAGGTCATCATTGCAGCCACTGTGTCAATTGATCTCAAGGGTCTTCCTCTCTTCAATGATCCTCTACTTTACCAAGCATGATGTCCTTCTCCAGAGACTGGTCCCTCCTAATAGCACGTCCAAAGAATGTGAAATGAACTTTTGCCATCCTTGCTTCTAAAGAGCATTCTGGCTGTATTTCTTCCAAGACAGATTTCTTTGTTCCTCTGGCAGTTCATGGTATATTCAATATTCTTCACCAACACCATAATTCAAAGGCATCAATTCTTCTTCAGTCTTCCTTATTCATTGTTCACCTTTCACATGTATATAAGGCCATTGAAAATACCATGGCTTGGATCAACCTCAGTCCTCAAAGTGATATATTTGCTTTTTAACACTTTAAAGAGGTCTTTTGCAGCAGATTTACCCAATACATCTTTTGATTTCTTGACTGCTGCTTCCATGGGTGTTGACTGTCGACCCAAGTAAAATGAAATCCTTGACAACTTCAATCTTTTCTCCATTTATCATGATGTTGCTTATTGGTCCAGTTGTGAGGATTTTTCTTTTCTTTATGTTGAAGAGTAATCCGTACTGAAGGGTGCAGTTTTTGATCTTCATCAGTAAGTGCTTCAAGTCCTCTTCACTTTCAGTAAGCAAGGTTGTGCCATCTGCATATTGCACGTTGTTAATCAGTCTTCCTCCAGTCCTGATGCTACATTTTTCTTCATAAAGTCCAGCTTCTCAGATTGTTTGCTCAGCATACAGGTTGAATAAGTATGGTGAAAGGCTACAACCCTGATGCACACCTTTCCTAATTTAAAACCATGCAGTGTCCCCTTCTTCTGTTCTAATGACTGTCTCTTGGTGTATGTACAAGTTATTCATGTACAATTTTCTTTCCTGTCTTTTTAATTACCTCTTGCTTTCTTCATATACGATGTCCTTAATGTCATCCCACAATTCGTCTCATCTTTGGTCATTAGTGTTCAAGGTTTCAAATCTATTCTTGGGATGGTCTCTAAATTCAGGTGGGATATACTCAAAGTCGTACTTTGGCTCCCGTGGACTTGTTCGAATTTTCTTCAGCTTCAACTTGAACCTACAAGTGAGCAATTGATGGTCCGTTCCACAGTCAGCCTTTGGCCTTGTTCTGACTGACGATATCGAGCTTCTCCATCTTCTCGTTCCACAGATATAGTTGACTGGATTCCTGTGTATTCTATCTGGTGAGGTCCATGTGCATAGTCACTGGTTATGTTGTTGAAAAAGGTATTTAATGAATAAGTTGTTGGTCTTGCAAAATTCTATCATGCCATCTCTGGTGTGGTTTCTATCACCAAGGCCATATTTTCCAATTACTGATCCTTCTTCTCTGTTTCTAACTTTCACATTCCAATCACCAGTAATTATCAATGCATCTTGATTATATGTTTGATCAATTTCAGACTGCAGGAGTTGGTAAAAACCTTTAAATTCTCCATCTTTGGCATTAGATATGTTTCAGCGGTGCTTCCAGACTAAGACAGACTAGGAAGAAGGACCTGGAGGTCTACTTCTGAAAAATTGGCCAGTGGCAACCTTATAATTAGTAGTAGAACACTGATACAGTGCCAGAAAATGAACCCCTCAGGTTGAAAGGCACTCACAATATGACCGAGGAAGAGCTGCATCCTCAAAGTAGAGTCGACCTTCATGACATCGATGGAGTCAAGCTTTTGGGACCTTCATTTGCTGAGGTGGCATGACTCAAAATGAAAAGAAACAGCTGCAAACATACATTAATAATCAGAACGTGGAATGTACAAAGTATGAATCTAAGAAAATCGGAAGTCATAAAAAATGAAATGAAATGCATAAAGATTGATACTCTATGCATTAGTGAACTGAAATGGACTGGTATTGGCCGTTTTGTATCAGGCATTCATACAGTCTACTATGCTGGCAATGACAAATTGAAGAGGAACAGTGTCGTATTCATCATCAAAAAGAACATTTCAAGATCTATCCTGAAGTACAATGCTGCTAGTGATAGGATAATATCCATATGCCTACAAGGAAGACCACTTAATATGACTATTAAGTATACATATTATGGAATCAAATTATTTTCCCCTAAAACAAGTTTAAATATCATGCTTTATAAAATCACTGAGAGATTAAATGGACATGAATCATCATTCTTTTATCAAACTGAAAACCTGATCTGACTGCTTTAGTTATTGTTTTAATAAAAATTTACAGTTGTCTTCTAATAATTTTTATACTTGAATTTTAGAAGTTTAAATGATGATCCTCATAAGTTGGTTTAGATGAGATCTAGCTGCCACTTTTCTTGGTGTATGTGAGGACTTTTATCCCTTTTAGTTCATTTTTCTTATACTAAAATAACATTTCAAGTGTCATTTCAGGCCCAGCAACTATTCACAGATAAATTCACCAAAACCAGGAGTACAAACCAATTGCCTGTCTCTCAACTGAATGGTCTATCCATCAGAGTACAAAGATTTCCCTTACAAGCATTTATTGTGAAGAGGAAATTACACACATACACATATATAGGTGTATATACATATATGTGTGTATCTGTATGCATATACTATATTTTTACACAAATAATGTGTGCCTTTTACATTTGTATGCCAGCTGCGCCCTCCACCTGTGAGGTATTTTCATAAGCACCACAATGCCAAAAAAAAAATTAGCATATCTGGCTTACAAAAACACTTTGCAAGGAGAGTGCAGTTGGCAAACGTAGAAGGCATGCATTATTTGCATAAAAATACAGTATACATGTGTCTGCATGTATGTGTATGTATATATGTATATATATATGTATGTGTGTGTGTGTGTATATATATATATATGTATATGTATAGAGAGAGAGCCCTGGTGGCACAGTGGTTAAGAGTTACAGCTGCAAACCAAAAGTTCGGCAGTTCGAATCCACTGGCTGCTCCTTGGAAACCCTATGGGGACGTTCTACTCTGTCCTATAGGGTCGCTATGAATCGGGATTGACTCCATGGCAATGAGTTTTTTTAAATGTATATATATATATGTATTTGTTGTTTTGGTCGGTTGTCGTCAAGTCGATTCCAACTCATGGCAACTCCATGTGTGCAGAGTAGAACTTCAAGGCTATAACCTTTTGGAAGCAGATTGCCAGGCCTGTCTTCTGAAATGCCTCTGGATGGGTTCAAACTGCCAAACTTTCAGCTAGTAGTCGAGTGCTTAACTGTTTGCACCACTCAGGGACTTGTATGTGTGTGTGTGTGTGTGTGTGTGTGTGTGTGTGTGTGTGTGTGTGTGTGTGTGTGTGTGTGTGTGTGTGTGTAACTATAGAAAGGATTCATTTCATCCACTCTTTCATTTACTTACTCAACAATGAAATATCTATCAAATGTCTGTTAAATGTAAGAATCAATCAACACGCATGGTACACCTACTCCATGTCAGCATCATGCTAAATGGTCAGCTATAAATATGACTAAGACCTTCACCATGTCCTCTAGGAGTCCACATTCTGGAAAGAGATATGCACATGTAAAAACTAATTGTACAACTAGATGAAGTTAAGGCTATCACAAAGATACAGATACAGTGTACTGGGGATATAAAGAAGATAGTGGTTGGCTCAGTCCTGTTAGGGAAGATTCAAAGAAGATATTTACAGAGGAATCTGAGATGAATCTTAAAAATTACAAAGGAGCTTATTAGGCAAGTAAGTATCCGGCTGGTGAGTTGAGAGGCAGTCCAGGCATATGAAAAAAAACAGGTACATAGAAATGAGAGGTTGGATTTCAGTTTGCTTGGAAACCAAACATAATTGACTATAGTTCGAACTAAGGCATGAAGAGTGGTGAGATCTGAGACAGAAAAGTTAGACAAGGGCCAGAACACAGAGGGCCACGTGCGCCAGGCTAAGCGATGTAGACGTTTTCCTGCAGGACAGTGTTTTGAAACTTTAATATGCATACAGATCAGCTAGGGATCTTGTTAAAATGCAGATTCTAATTCAGTAGTTCTAGGATGCGGCCTGAGATTCTACATTTCTAACAAGCTCCCAAGTGATGCCGTTGCAGCTGGTCAACAGACCACTCTTTTAATAACAAGACAGAGACAGGAAGCCACCGTAGGGTTTCAACCAGAGTTGCAACATACATACAAATTATAAAAGTACATATACATATAATTTTTTTTCAGAGGAAGGTACCAGTTAACAGTATTTTATGGAAAATACATAAGGGTAGGAGGATGGGGGAGGTAGGAAGACCAATAAGGATTTTATTGCAGATTTAGATAAGAATCAATGAGAATCTGAACAAGACCACCGGCAGCAGGAATAGTAAATAGAAGGTAGAATATAGGAGACAGAATAAATAGGAAATGGGACTGATTGGGATTTTAGGAAAAAATAAGAATCAAGTACTTCTCTCACTTTTCTAACCATAACAATTGGAGAGATGATAGCACGGAGCAAAGAATACAGTAGGAGAATGATTAATGCCCGTAGAGCTCCAAAGAGTAGAGATTTTCCCAGAATTTTTGACTTAAGTTTACTTAATTGGTAAACACCAAAATCAAACCAAACCCACTGCTCTCAAGTCAATTCCAACTCATTCCAACCCTACAGGACAGAGTATAACTGCCCCATAGGGTTTCCAAGGAGCGGCTGGTGGAGTCGAACTGCCAACCTTTTGGTTTGCAGCCAAGCTCTTAACTATGGTGCCACCAGGGCTCCAACTGATAAATAGAATTCCAAATTCTAAGAATTTATTCATTTACTGTCAAATCAATTTTTCATAAAACCTACTGTCCCCTAAAAGATTTGTTCAAGAACTGAATTACTTAGATAAATAAAAACGTATATGTGGGGGTAGGAATATTAGAATAGCAGTATAAGAAAAAGGGAGGGTTATTTTCATAGGGTTTCAAATCTGGTACTAATTCTGAATGTACGCTGGATGAAAAAGTTAAAGCATTTGGTATCTTTCTCTCACAAAAAAAGGCCTATAAACCTGGGATACATTGTTCCTTGAAGCCAGAGGAAATTCCCATCACTATGACTACCCAAATAGAAATGTGCCACTAGAGAGGTAATTAGCTAACTGAATTAATGATCCCACAGTGAAATTTATCCAAATATCAGATTCTCAAAAAAGAGGAGGGGGAAGAAAAAGAACTGCAGTTACTGCTACTGGCTGTATATTATGTACAGTCACTATACTAAACTGTCATTTTCTATTTGCAGTAGCTGTTCCCTTTGTCTGGGATGTTGTTCCTCAAGATCTTTACAAGGCTGGTCCATTCAAGTTCCCAGAACTTTTGCAGAGAGGCCTTCTCCATTACTCTGTCTAAAGTATCCCCTATCTCTATTTGTATTTCTCCATTACTCTGCATTCCATTTCTGGGGTTTGTTTTTGTAATAGCAGTTATTAACTGAAATTATATTCATTATTTTTATGCCTGTTAACAGCTTGTCTCTTCACTATAGAATGTGCGTCTATGAGGGTAGGGACCTTGTCTGATCTTTTCACCATTATATTCTCCACTGCTCAGAATACTGCCTAGCACATGGTATGAACTCAATAAATATTTGAACAGGTAATGGCAATGATATTACATCTAATTCTCATAGCCATCCTTTGAAGTATTTATTATTATTTCATTTTAGAAATTAGGAAACTGAGATTTAGGTAGATTAAGTAATTTGACTCAGACAACAAAACTAATAGCTGGCAGAGTTAGGTCTCCAACAATGATGGGCCTGACCCCAAATGCTTTCAAACTCTATGCTACGCTGCTGCTCTAAGCCAACTTCAGTGGTGGATGCCAATTGCTGTCCAACTGTCCTACACTCAATTCTCTGAGGTACCTCAGACATGTCAGGTCAATTTGCTGTGTCACTATAAGTAGCATAAAATTAGCTCTAACATATAAATGGATACAGCTTTCATTTTCTTCACCTTAACAGTGATACAAATGGTAATAAAAGATCCCAATTTATATAGGATTTCTACCTTTCATTAATAATAATCTTTCTTTTCATATATACAGTACTGATATTTTTCAAATACAGACTCATTTAATTCTGCAGAACAATCCTGTGAAGGAAGTAGTGGCAAGCCAGCATTTTTATCTCAATTTCAGACTTGAGAAAATAAGGCTCAGGAAGAGAAAATGGAGTTGACTAAGATTACTAGTATAATAAAGAGCAAATCCAAGTCTATAACTATATTTTTTGAATCTTGATCCAATGCACATTTCCAATAGCCTTTGGTGAAACAACATTCATTTAATGAGACAGATTTCTTAGGGAACTGTAATCATAGGTAATCTGCTTTAAGAAAATCTGATCTACAAAAACATTTAATGAGGAGGAGGCGGGGCAAGATGGCGCTCTAGGCAGAAGCACCACGCCGTCCCTCCACAGCAAAGATCCGAAAAACTAAGCCTAACAGAGAATCAATAATCCTGAAACCCTACAACATCAAATGAAGAGATAAAGAACTCAGCCAAACACCAAACGGAGTGAGAATACTGAAAGAGAACGGAGAGCGAGGAGAGACTCACGCAGAGATTCCCTACCAGCTAATGCAGCGCAGCGCAGATCCACCATCTTGGACTCCTATAGGAGACCAGCAAACGGGAGAACGGAGAGCAGCCTCGCGGAGCGTCCAGTGGGAGACGGAACGACCGGTAAATTGCGGTGTGCGCTTTCCCACCCCCCACCCCTCTCCGCCGGCAGGGGCTCCCCTGCTTCCCGTGGCCAGGGTCCCTGGGCCGGGGGGCGCTGGTGCTTGGATACCGCGTTCCCCGGCTGGCAGCTCTCTGAGAGCTGTTCGTTGGCTGCTGGCGTAGCTTTTTCTGCTGCCTCCCCCTCCTTTTACTCGGGTGCCTGGCTCCGAGCGCCGTCTTTGCTCTCTCCTGCGGGGCTGTGGGGCTGCGCTCGGGAGTGTGGCTGCTTCCAGGTCTGGGCTGCCACGCTGGTGAGATCCTGGGGCCTTTGTTCATTCACCCCTCTGCTTCCCGTGGCCACGGTCTCTTGACCCGAGACTGCCGGCTGCTTGGAATCCGCGCGCCTGAGCGGGGGCTCTCTGGGTGCCGTTTGTTGGCTGCTGGTGTGGCTTCTTCTGCTTCTTCTGGTTTCTCGCTTGCCTCTCGCTGCCTCCACCTCCTTTTGCTTGGGTGCCTGGCTCCGAGCGCCGTCTTTGCTCTCTCCTGCGGGGCTGTGGGGCTGTGTTCGGGCGTGTGGCTGCTTCTAGGTCTGGGCTGCCATACTGGTGAGATCCTGGGGCCTTTGTTCGTTCGCCCCTCTGCTTCCCATGGCCACTGTCTCTTGACCCGAGACTGCCGGCTGCTTGGAATCCGCGTGCCTGAGCGGGGGCTCTCTGGGTGCCGTTTGTTGGCTGCTGGTGTGGCGTTTTCTGCTTCTTCTGGTTTCTCGCTTGCCTCTCGCTGCCTCCCCCTCCTTTTGCTCGGGTGCCTGGCTCCGAGCGTCATCTTTGCTCTCTCCTGCAGGGCTGTGGGGCTGCGTTCGGGCGTGTGGCTGCTTCCAGGTCTGGGCTGCCGCGCTGGTGAGATCCCAGGACCTTTGTTCATTAGCCTCTCTGCTTCCCGTGGCCGCAGTCTCTTCACCGGGGTCTGCCGGCTGCTTGGATTCCACGTGCCCGGGCGGGTGGCCCTCTAGGTGCCGTTTGTTGGCTGCTGGTGCTGCCTTTTTTTTTCTTTTTTTCCTCCTGCTTCTTTTGGTTTCTCGCTTGCCTCTCACCGCCTCCCCCTCCTTTCACTTGGGTGTCTGGCTCCTTGCACCCTCTTAGATCCTTTCTGAGGGTCCCCAGAGTGCAGGCAATTTGTGATATACGCTTTCCACTCTCCACCCTTCTTCACTCACACTCGGCCTCCTCTGATTCCCACGGACACAGTCTCTTATCGAGAAACACCAGCCCGCACTGGCTGGCTCTCTGAGTGCCATTCATTGACTGCTGGTGTTGCTTTTTTTTTTTTAATTTAATTTTTTTTCTTTTTTGATTAGTTTTGTTTTCTTTTCCCTCTTTTTCCCTTTTGTCTTTCTTCATTGCTTAATTTCTCATCTCTCTATATCTTCCTTCTCTTTCTGATCCCTGAATACCAGGAAATGTATGCCTCTGCACCTTCTGGCCAGGCTGTGCTGTGAAACCTGAGACCAACTACCCGAGACCTCATAGCTGCATCGGTGGGATCCCTGGGAACTTAGCAGTTCTTTAACTTTTATGATTTTTATTTGATCATTCTTTCCTTTCCTTTTCTTTCCCTTCTGGTTTTCTCCATCCCGTAGTCTCTCATCTGTCCATTCCAACGACAAGCTCCCCTAGCATTCTTTTATGTTTGTATGCTTTTCGCTCCTGCTCCTCTCTCCTCTCTCCAATATCCAGCTTAGCTTCACACATAACCATCTCTCTGCTGCATACCGCCTACCTGCACCGTGCACTTGACATCACACCACCAAGCTGTGCAGGCACGCCCTATTGGAACCTGCCCAGCACTGACTACCGACCACCCTGGTGGCTGCAGTGAGTGCCACAAACAACCCGTCCCAGTGGCTCCTCTTCAGCTAGATCTGCCCAGCTGTACCACAAGGACAAAACAAAAAAAAATCTACAATCAATAAACGAGAGAAATATCTACTGAATGCCCTGAAAACAGCAAACAATATCAAAACATTTACAAAAACAAGACAAGATGGCTCCAATAGGCGTCCAAATTAAAACACCAGACAACTCTTCTGTGGAAGAAAATGCACTAGAAGTACCTGATAGGGAACTCAAATCACTAATACTCGGAATTTTCCAAGAACTGAGGCAAAAAGCTGACAAACATGAGGAAAAAATAGACAAATTTATGGAAAATACAGACAAAAAATTCGAAGAATTCAGGAAGATGATGCAGGAACTAAATGCCAAAATAAATTCACAACTAGAAATTATACAAAAACAACAGTTAGAAATCCAAAACATAAACAACAAGATTTCAGAAATGGATCGTGTCATAGAAGGGCTGAGAAGTAGATTTGAAATCGTGGAAGACAGGATCAGTGGAACTGAAGACAAACACTTGGATACAACTCTGTTTCAGGAAAACTCAGAAAAAAGAACAAAGAAAAATGAAGAGACCCTGAGAGTTATGTGGGACACAATTAAAAGCAAAAACTTACGAGTAATTGGCATCCCAGAACAGGAGGAGAAAACAGAAAACACAGAGAGGATCACTGAGGAACTGCTGACAGAAAACTTTCCCAATATCATGAAAGATGAAAAGCTGGCCATCCAAGAAGCTCAACGAACCCCATATAGAAGAGACCCCAAAAGAAAATCACCAACACATATCATATTCACACTCGCCAAAACTAAAGATAAACAAAGAATCCTGAGAGCAGCTCGTGAAAAACAAGAAGTCACATACAGAGGAGAAACAATAAGACTAAGCTCAGATTATTCGGCAGAAACCATGCAGGCAAGAAGGCAGTGGGATGACATATATAAAATCTTGAAAGAAAAAAAATGTCAGCCAAGAATAATCTATCCTGCAAAGCTCTCGTTCAAATTTGATGGTGAAATTAGGTCATTTCCAGATAAACAGAAACTAAGGGAATATGCAAAAGACAAACCAAACTTACAAGAATTATTAAAGGGAGTTCTTCGATCTGAGGACAAACAGCTTCATCCCTCAGGCAGGACCTAGGACCTAGGATGCAAGTTCATACGAACCAGATACCATTCTAAGAAATGAACTATTGAGGACTATCCAAAAACAAAAGAAATACAACAGGGAATCAGAGCAATCAATTAAAGGATGACAACAACATCAAAACAATGAAAGAGGGAACAAACGGCATATAGAACCTTCTAATGGAGAGGAAAGCAAGGCGATACCAAGTAGTAGTAGACTACTTCAAACTTAGAAAGATAAGGGTAAAATTCATGGTAACCACAAAGAAAGTTAACAAACCAACTCATAAAAATAAAGACGAAAACCATAAAGTCTCAGCAAAAACAAAACCTACAAAAACAAAAGAAATGAACACAAAATCAACAAACAAAAGTAACTCAGCACAAGAGAGTAAGAAGAACAAAGAAAACTTCAGCACCACAAAAAAAAGCACTACAAAATGACAACAACAAACTCACATCTATCAATAATTACACTGAATGTAAATGGACTCAATGCACCCATAAAGAGACGGAGAGTGGCAGAATGGATAAGAAAACAGGATCTATCAATATGCTGTCTACAAGAGACACACCTTAGAAACAAAGATGTGAATTTATTAAAAATCAAAGGTTGGAAAAAAATATATCAAACTAACAACTACCAAAAAAGAGAAGGAGTGGCGATTCTAATCTCAGATAAAATAGACTTTAAAACAAAATCTACCATAAAAGACAAAGAAGCACACTATATAATGATTAAGGGGACGATCCATCATGAAGACATAACCATAATAAATATCTATGCACCCAATGACAAGGCTCAAAAATACATAAAAAAAACTCTAACAGCACTGAAAAGAGAAATTGACAGTTCCACAATAATAGTAGAAGACTTCAACACACCACTCTCAGCAAAGGACAGAACAACTAAAAAGAAACTCAGCAAAGATACAGAAGACCTAAAGGACACAATCAACCAACTGGACCTCACAGACATATATAGAACAATCCATCCAACCGCTGCAAGGTATACATTCTTTTCCAATGCACATGGAACGTTCTCCAGAATAGACCACATCTTAGGCCACAGAGGAATCCTCAACAAGATCCAAAACGCTGAGATAATTCACAGTATCTTCTCTGACCACAATGTCATCAAGGTAGAAATTAACACTAGAAAGAGCAAGGAAAAAAAAATCAAACACATGGAAACTGTATAATACCCTGCTTACACATCACTGGGTAATAGAAGAAATCAGAGATGGAATTAAAAAATTCCTAGAATCAAATGCAAATGCAAACACATCATACCAAAACCTTTGGGACACAGCAAAGGCAGTCCTCAGAGGACAATTTATAGCAATAGATGCACATATCAAAAAAGAAGAAAGGGACAAAATCAAAACATTAACTACAGAACTCAAACAAATAGAAAGAGAACAGCAAAAAAAGCCTACAACGACCGGAAGAAAGGAGACAGTAAAGATCACAGCAGAAATAAATGAAATAGAGAACAGAAAAATAATAGAAAGAATCAACAAAACCAAAAGTTGGTTCTCTGAAAGAATCAACAAAATCGACAAACCACTGGCCAGACTGACAAAAGAAAAACAGCAGAGGGCACAAATAACCCAAATAAGAAATGAAATGGGGGACATTACAACAGCCCCAACCGAAATAAAAAGGATTATAATAGAATATTATGAAAAACTATATTCCAACAAATTTGAAAAGCTAGAGGAAATGGATAAATTTCTAGAAACACACGGCCTACGCAAACTACAACAAAGTGATATTGAAAATCTAAACAGACCCATAACAGGAGAAGAGATTGAAAAGGTAATAAAAAAACTCCCAACCAAAAAAAGCCCTGGTCCAGATGGCTTCACTGGAGAAGTCTACAAAACATTTACAGAAGAGCTTGTACCAGTTCTACTCAAGCTATTTCAGAGCATAGAACAGGAAGCAACACTTCCAAATTCATTCTATGAAGCCACCATAATGCTGATACCCAACCCAGGCAAAGACATCACAAAAAAAAAAAATTACAGACCAATATCTCTCATGAATATAGATCCAAAAATTCTGAACAAAATTCTAGCCAATAGAATTCAGCATCATACCAAAAAAATAATACACCAGGACCAAGTAGGATTCATACCAGGTATGCAAAGATGGTTTAACATTAGAAAATCAAACAACGTAATCCACCACATAAATAAAAGGAAAGAAAAGAACCACATGATCATCTCAATTGATGCAGAAAAGGCATTTGACAAAGTCCAACACCCATTCCTGATAAAAACTCTCAATAAAATAGGGATAGAAGGGAAATTTCTCAACATAACAAAGGGCATCTATGCAAAACCAACAGCCAACATCATTCTTAATGGAGAGAGGCTGAAAACATTCCCCTTGAAAACAGGAACAAGACAAGGATGCCCTTTATCACCACTCCTATTTAACATTGTGCTGGAAGTTCTATCTAGAGCAATAAGGCAGGAGAAAGAAATAAAGGGCATCCAAACTGGTAATGAAGAAGTTAAACTCTCCCTGTTTGCAGATGATATGATACTATACATAGAAAACCCTAAAGACTCCACGAGAAATCTACTGGAACTAATAGATGCAGCAGAGTAGCAGGATACAAGATAAACATTCAAAAATCAGTTGGATTCCTATACACCAGTAAAGAGAACGATGAAAAGGAGATCAGGAAATCAGTACCATTTTCAATAGCCCCTAAAAAGATAAAATACTTAGGAATAAATCTGACCAGGAATGTAAAAGACCTATACAAAGAAAACTACAAAACACTGCTACGTGAAACCCAAAGGGATCTACATAAATGGAAAAACATACCATGCTCATGGATAGGCAGACTCAACATTGTGAAAATGGCAATTCTAACTAAAGCAATTTACAAATACAATGCAATCCCAATCCAAATACCAACAACATTCTTCAAAGGAGATGGAAAAACTAATTATTAACTTTATATGGAAAGGGAAGAAGCCCCGAATAAGTAAAGCACTACTGAAGAAGAAGAATAAAGTTGGAGGACTCACACTACCAGACTTCAGAACCTACTATACAGCTACAGTAGTCAAAACAGCCTGGTACTGGTACAACGACAGATACATTGACCAATGGAACAGAATTGAGAACCTAGGTGTAAATCCATCCACCTACAGTCACCTAATTTTCGACAAGGGCCCAAAGTCCATCAAATGGGGAAAAGACAGTCTTTTTAACAAATGGTGCTGGCAAAACTGGATATCCATCTGCAGAAAATTGAAACAGGACCCATACCTCACACCATATACAAAAACTACTTCAAAATGGATCAAAGACCTGAATATAAAGCCTAAAACTATAAAGTTCACAGAAGAAAAAATAGGACCAACACTTCAGGCCTTAATACATGGCATTAACAGGATACAAACCATAAACATCAACACACAAAACCCAACAGATAAACTAGATAACTGGGATCTTCTAAAAATCAAACACCTATGCTCTTCAAAAGACTTTACCAAAAGAGTCAAAAGAGAACCTACAGACTGGGAAAAAATTTTTGGACAGTACAAGTCAGACAAAGGTCTAATCTCCATAATCTACAAGAAAATCCAACACTTCTACAACAAAAAGACAAACAATCCTATCAAAAAATGGGCAAAGGAAATGAACAGACACTTCACCAAAGAAGACATTCAAATGGCCAACAGACACATGAGGAAATGCTCGCATTCACTAGCCATTAGAGAAATACAAATTAAAACCACAATGAGATACCATCTCACCCCGGCATTACTGGCACAAATCAAAAACACTGGAAATAACAAATGTTGGAGGGGCTGCGGGGAGATGGGAACTCTTATACACTGCTGGTGGGAATGCAAAATGATACAACCATTTTGGAAAATGATATGGCATTTCCTCAGAAAGCTAGAAATAGACATACCATTCGATCCAGCAATCCCACTCCTAGGAATATATCCTGGAGAAATAAGAGTTGTCACTCGAATAGACATATGCACACCTATGTTCATGGCAGCATTGTTCACAATAGCAAAACGATGGAAACAATGTAGGTGCCCATCAACAGATGAATGGATAAACAAACTATGGTACATACACACAATGGAGTACTATGCAACGAGAAAGAACAACAATGAATCTGTGAAGCATCTCATAACATGGATGAAACTGGAGGACATTATGCTGAGTGAAATAAGTCAATCACAAAAGGACAAATATTGTATGAGACCTCTATTGTAAAAACCCATGAAAAAATTCACATGCAAAATGTAACAATCCTTGTTGGTTACCAGGGATGGGAGGGGAGGGGGGGAATACTAAATAGGCAATAGATAAGTGGTATCTTGGGTGAGAGGTGAGACAGTACATAGTACAAGGGAAACTAACACAACCTGCACAAGGAAAGGTCATGGAGGCCCCATGGACACATCCAAACTCCCCGAGGGACTGAGTTGCTGGACGGAGGGCTCTGGGGACCATGGTCTCGGGGAACATCTAGCTCAACTGGCATGACACTACTTATAAAGATAATGCTCTACATTCTACCTTGGTGAGTAGTGTCTGGGGTCTTAAAAGCCTGTGAGCGGCCATCTAAGATACTACACTGGTCTCATCCCTTCGGGAGCAAGAGAAAATGAAGAGAACAGGATACAACGAAAAGATTAGTCCAAAGGACTAATTGACCACAGCTACCAAGACCTCCACCGGACTGAGTCCAGTATAGCTAGATGGTGCCCGGCTACCACCGCTGACTGCTCTGACCAGGATCACAACAGAGGGTTCTGGACAGAGCTGGAGAAGGAGGTAGAGCATAATTCTAACCACCCCCCCCCCAAAAAAAAGACCAGATTTACTGGCCTAAAGGATACTGGAGAAACCTCAAGAGTGTGGCCCCCAGACACCCTTTCAGCTCAGAGGTGAAGTTACCTTCGAGGTTCACTGTTCAGCCTGGGAGTGGACAGCCCAGTAAAACTAAATGAGATTAACGAGGTACAGGAGTCCAGTGACAAGGGCCAGAAGGCAAAGGGGGAGGAGGAAGCTGATGATAAGGAACACAAGTTGAATAAGGATACTGTTGATGTGTTGTGAGATTGTTAACCACTGTTACAGGGCAACATTTGTAGTAACTGTTAAATGGGAGGCTATTTTGTCCTGTAAGCCTTCATCTTGGGCAAGAATGGCAGCACAATTGGAAGAGCATAGTCAATGTCACTTAAATGTATAAGCAAAAAGTTTTGAAATGGTGTATCTTTGGCTATGTGTATTTTCACAAAAAAAAAAAAAAAAAAAAAAAGCTGAGAACTCAGAGGGTTAAAATGTTGTGGGGTTGTTAACCAAAGTCATAAAACAGCATGTGTACTACTGCTACATGAGAAACTGTTTGTTCTGTAAGCCTTCACCTGAAGTACAATAAAATATTTTAAAAAAAAAAACATTTAATGAAATAATGGGTAAGTAATAGGGGGAGTGATGAATTCTTTTGTACTTTATAAAGAGAGTTATCATGTGATTTATTTAAATTTTGAACACAATAAGTTTGTTTAAATATTATTTGATTTGTAAAATTTGATTTGCACCATGTTTCCTTTGCAAGCCCATATTCGTCTCATAAAATAAGATTTACCTAGAGGTCTTATAAAGGACAGTACTCTCAAATTCATAATTCTTCACAGCACACGTGGATTTTATTCACAGTCTTCAAAAGGGCTAATGTTGTGAATAACATCCTGGTAACCAGTTTGGCAGGAAAGACTATTTACTACAGATGTATTAACAGATGATTGTTATGAGTCATATAATAAAATTTTGCTTCATTTCTAAAAGTTTACTTTTAAAAACTATGAATATGTGTCAAAAAAACTACAAATGTACAACTAATTATAAATAATCTTAAATTAACCATTATGTAGATACATTATTTTTATTAGATGTTTAGGTTGAAAAGGAATAAAATCCAAAATATAGTAATAAGAGTTTGTTTTAACTAAAGAATAAACTTGAAGTGATTCAACCAGAAGACAATGACAGTGAGTAGAAGCACAGATATTAGAGACACAAAGACCTGGGTTTCAGCCCCACTATGAAACTTCTTAGTTGTATAATCGTGCCTCATTTTTAACGTCTGGAGGATCTTACTTTATGGGATTGGTCTGAAGAATAAATGAATTAATTAAATTCCTCAAGTTCCTTCAGTGTTCCAGGAAATGTCTCAGACATCACATATACAAAGTGAGAAAAACAGACATAGTCATTTCCTTCATGGAGCTTCAGTCTAGTCAAGAGAAGACACTGAGGAAATAATCACACCAATCAGTGTATAATTATGAATTGAGATAGATGGAAACATGGAATAATATGAGATGTACACCAAGAGGTGAACACCTAATAAGGGGTTTCAGGAAAGGTAGTAGCATTTAAGACCTGTAAGATAAGTAGGGTTTAGGCAAATGGACAGAACTATCTAGGCAGGATAGTAAGTTGAAGTCCCCAAAGCAGGAACACAGTTGACACCTTCAATGTAAAGAAGGGAGCTAGTAAGGCCAATGGTAGTTTAATGAAGGACAGAGAAGGTAGCATAGAGATAAAAATGATTTGGTCAATGAATTTTTAAGATTCTTAGACTATAAAATACAAGGCAGAGTGATGGAATATAGAATTCAGATTCCTCCTAGGTTAAGGAAGAATGGTATACCATGGTAAGAATCTGGAACCACTTGAGTGCTAATGCAGGGCTTCCAATGAGAGTGACATCGTTGGGCTTGTGTATTAGATTGATTGTTCTGGTAGCTGGATGGAATACTTCTTAAAGACAACTTAAGCTATTATACTAATGGCATTAGTACTTCAAGGTGTTTTATGCTATTAAAATGGTTAATCCTAGGTTAATCCCCCCCCCAAAAAAAAAAAAAAATAGAGATTCTCTAAGCATTGGTTATTTTCCACAAAAAAAAAAAAAAAAAAGGCCAAATTGTATTACATTTTCCCCACTATTAGCTTGATATCTGCCTTTCTCTGCCACCCAATAGATTTTTCCCTAGTCCACCAAGCCCTCTGCTCCAATCCCTGGCTGGTTTACCCGTCACCTTGCAGACAGTGGTTGAGATAACAAGTATCAGAATCAGTGCCTAGGTAGGAAAGATATGAGGAGAAGAACACCAAGGAAAGACAGGGAGATAGGGAGGCTGTGGACCCCAATAGGGAAGGACGTGCCTCCCACCTACAAGGTAATATGCTAAGATAGCTCTTACCTTACTGAGTCCTCAAAACAACCCTGAGAAGTAGGGATCCTTTTACGGATTAGAACACTACAGTTCAGAGAAGTCATCTAGCCAATGAAAGGTAAAACCAGGATTTTTACTGAACAGGTATACGAATGGGCAAAGGGGGATGTGACAGAAAAGAAAAAAAAAAAGAGCTCACTTCAGGGGAACAAAATGGGAGAGAAGTCAGGGAAAATTAGGGTATGGGGCCAGTGTTAAAGATGGCAGTAAAACCCTATTTCTTTTAAGATACTATCTCAACTTCTTGATATTTATGACCAGGCCCCTGCCTATCTCTGCATCTTTTTTTTTTCTCGCTACTCACCTTTGACACCTACATTCCAGCCAACTGATCATACTTCCATTCCTCAAATGTGCTATCTCTCCTCTCTCTCTCTCTCTCACACACACACAGACACACACATACACAAGCACACATACGCACACACACACACAAACACTTGGGACTTTATCTAAAACACTCTTTCCCTCCCATCATGCCCTCCATTCTGCATATCAGCTTAATTGTCACTTCCTCAGAAAAGCATTCCCTGATAGTAACTCTCTCTACACTGTACTCAAGCCCACCAGATACTTTAGGTATCCACCTGTTCATTTCCATAGCACCCTGTATTCAACCGCTTATCACACAACACCATTATTACTATTTAATTAGCTATTTTCCTCATTATATTAAAAGAACGTATTGCTTATTGTATCCCCATGCCTTCTAGTATGCAAGACAAACATAGGCATTCAATAAACATTTGTTAAATAAATAAAGTGAATGAATGGGTATGCTGCTTCTACTGTGGGAGCAGATGCAACTGTATATCTGCCTGAATGAATAGTTTGTCTCTAAAGACAGGGCACTCAAACCATTTGTTGCCTTGGTTATTTGTTTCATTTCTCTACATAAAACCCTGATGGAAAATAAAAATTATTTTATCTTTGCCCAAAATTATAAATATTTCTATTATGAGTCTGTTTTCAAGGGTACAACATGCCACTTTTTTTTTCTATTAAGGTCATAATAAATATGTCATACTTAGTAGCCTTGATAAAAGTGTCTTTTAAATGCCCAACAACTTTAACTTCCTCTTAAAAATTTTGAGGGACTTTAATTCTTGTAAAAGATGGTGGGTTGACAGAAGCAAAGAGTGAAATCTTATTAACAGAACGGATGTAGTATTAACAACACCAGTAAAAGCTTCTTTCATGCTGGCTGGTCCACTTTTCATTCTGCTATTTGAATTTTATTACACACATTAATCTATTAAACATATTAAAAATTAATAGTGCCATCGTGCCTTTATTAGAAAATTACAGCAGTAACTTAACATATTCCAGTTGTTTTGCAGATTAAAAAAAAAATTTTTTTTTAAGTCTAGAAGCCTTGCTATGGACATCTGAAATGAAACCAATATATGTTTCACTCACTACTACTTTTTAAGATACTTAGCATATTTGAATAGTTTTATTTGCAAAGATAATATACTTTAGAATAATATTAGGTTAGCAGAAGAAAAGAACCTTAGCTATGCCACAAAATACACTCATTTTAAAGATGAGAACAAAAACCAGGTGCAGTCAAGTTGACTCCAACTCATGGTGACCTCATGTGTATCAGAGTAGCACTGTGCTCCATAGGGTTTTTAATAGCTGATTTTTTGGAAGCAGATTGCCAGGGCTTTCTTCCAAGGTGCCTCTGGGTGAATTCAGACTTCGAACCTTACAGTTAGCAGCTGAGTGCATTAACCATTTGCACCACCCAGAGACTCCAACGATGAGAAAAGTGACACCCAAATGCTTATGGGTGCCAAAAATAACAAAGTACAGATCTACTTTGATTTTTCACATTCTACATTTTTTCTGTTCTTGTACCAAATCCCATATATTATTATATATGATACTTGAGAATTTCTACAGAGTTAAAGAAAAATTCTATAAACTGCTCACATTTTATTAAATTTAGTCCAGAATATTCTACCTGTTATCCAGAACACCTAATAGCATGGCTCTGCCTTAACATAGTCTAACATTATTTTCCTTAGACCTTAGCTAAGGAAATCATTGGGATTATTATATTTCAATTATTTAAAAAAATTAGGAAATGTCCACTTTATAAAAGGTGTCACATTAGTTACTAAATTGTATTTCATCAGTATTATTGAGATGGTCTCATTTTCCTCAATGACCACATCCAAAAAGAGCTACTGATTAAAGATATAAATGTGTGAATTGCTTCAATATATTATCCTTATTGAATTCTTTCCATATGCCAAGAATTGTCCTAGGTTTTTTTTATATACCTTACAACAAGATAACTTAAAAATCAAAAAATCAAAGCTATTGCCATCAAGTCAATTCTGACTTATAGTGACCCTGTCGGAAGAGTAGAACTGCCCTACTGGGTTTCCAAGCCTGTACTCTTTACAGAAGCACACTGCTACATCTTTCTCCCATTTAGCGACTGGTGGGTTTGAACTGCTGACCTTTTGATTAGCAGCCGAGCACCTAACCACTTAGACATGGGTAATATATCCATTTCACAAATGGAAATTAAGACTCAGGGAAGTTAAACAACTTATCCAGGTCCTAAAGCTAATAAGTGTCAAAACAACAATTTAAATTCAAGTCTTGTTCTATAATACCGCTCTTGACACTAAGCCATGCTACCTCTCTTTCAGTAGTGACATCTGTGACAAAAGAGTTGAAACTGAAACTGGACAGAAATAACAGAGATGACTCAATCCTCCTTTGAAAATGAATTGTCTGAACATCTGAAAAGACCTTGGGATCCTGATGATTTCCTGGCCTAAAAGACTTTACACCAACTCTGTCATGTTCTGGAAATCAGTCTAAACAGGCTGCAGTCCTTAAGACCTTAAGTAATCTGAGTCATAAGGGTAAAACCTAGGCTGTGATTATATCAGAGGGCTTAGATTATCATGAAATGTGCCACAATCATGTCCTTCCTTTTATATGCAGAAAGACTAACTAAATAAATAAACTTCTCCAGTATGTCTAATAGATTGTTTTATATCGCTATTATGCCGTGATAGTTCTCTATTTGTCATAATCTCCCCTCTCATTAATCTTCTACCATTCATTCTTAAGAACGTGGGGCAAAGACATAAAGAGGAATTTATTTCTGCGATGTGTGCAATAGAGGGGACTGAAGGGACACAGTGGGTACAGAGGTCATAGGAGGATCCCAGGGGATAGGAAGTACTTTTCATGCTAAGGCAGGAAAAGAAGAAGAAGAGAACCAAGAAGTCATTGTCAGTGAAAGTATTTATGTTTCCCTGCCCTGGGAAGCTTTGATGGGGGTAGGTGGTAGTTGGCTGTGGTACTGAGATATGCCATGGATAAAGTGGAGGCTAGGAGAGATCAGAGTAGTTATTAGCCCCAGTCTCACATATAACTTGTATAAAGCAAGAATTGAAGAAAACACTTCAGCCAGAGCTGCTAGAAAGTGGACTCATTGCTGGAGGAGAAAGATTTGAGGACTGGACTGAGACAGGGTTAAAATTTTCAAGTTGTTTACCAGTTTCCTGTCAAAGGGTCCAGGAAAGTGAGCAAGGGCATTTCAAGCGCATGGCCATTTGGGAAAAAAGATGGTGGTGGGTGAGATAGATAGGATTTGCAGTCTAAAGTCATCCAGGAAGTCTCCTCACCTATGTGCAGCTTTTGGACCAACCATACATTACTTATCATTTAAATATCATAATGTAACTTCATTGTAAATATGTTTGTCCTATAAAGGTGGCATATATAACCCATTAACCTGTTGCCGTCAAGTCAATTCCAACTCATAGCGATCCTAGAGGACAGAGTAGAACTGCCCCATAGGGTTTCCAAGGAACAGCTGGTGGATTCAAACCACCAAACTTTCGGTTAGCAGCCATAGCTCACCATAGCTCTTAACCACTGTGCCACAGGGCATTAATTCAGAAAATTCATGAAACTTCACATGAGTATTTGTCCTGTTGAATCGTACACTTTATATGATAAACTGAAATATAGGAATGATGACACTTTTCTCTCACAGTGGTCATTAATATTTTGCTAACTGAATATAAAGCACATGACATGTGTTTTAATCTGATCATGCTCTCCATATTGAAGGAGCTTAGATTTTAGTGTTGACTTAACTTGTTCAATGCAACAGACATCCAGTTTTGAGTTCTAATTAATAACTTTTTATAACTTATTTTTAAAGTACTAATTATATTTCACAGTATCTGAAATTATTATGATTTGGGAATAAATAATTATGAAACACATTTAGGTCAGATTTGACAGTACTCTTTCAAGAAAAGTAACACCAAGTGTAACACCTCAAGAAGAATAAAATCTATTTAAGAGACTCTTTTCCTAGATTATGTAAGGAAATATAACAATTTCCCACTTGGCTTATTATTTTTGCTGACCTAAGTGGAAAAACTGAATGAGATGCTTGGCAATTTTTAAAAGCAAATAAGGTAGTCATCTGATTTAAAGTCCTGGACAACTAACCCAAACAGAAGTTTTTAGTCTTCAAATCCATTAAGATCAACTAAAGCCACATGTATATTAGGCCCTGTGGGAAGATACCCATTACGATTTTCTGGAATATAATCTCTAAAAGTAAAATATTTAAAGTCATACCATAGGGAACTTGGTTTGTCGCTTCAAAACGAAATAATCTTTTTTTTAGTGGTGAAAGGAGATAACACTGGAAAATCTACACTTAGTGAGTCTCACGCACTAAGATATTGATTTTGGCATGTTTAATGGGTGTGAAATACTGAAATGTGAGATTTTAAAACATATGCCTCAAATTAACTCATTGTATGCTTGTATGAAAAATAAAAAGGGAGCTAATGAACAAGTGTTTGAACTAGTTTTTTGTAAAAATAACAGTAATTTCTACTCCAATTACCAATGTTTACAAAAATTAAATACATTATTTAGATGACAGAATAAAATAAAATGCATTTGAAATTTTAGCCATTTTCTATAAACCCATAAACTTACTGTCTATTGATTTTATTCCATTTCCGCTTTTAATTTCCGATAATGTAAATATTTGATTTGCTTCGTTAATCAATATAAAGACAATCAGTCCAACATTAAATGTTGTTTATTTGTTTCAACCAGGGCCTAAAATTTTTCCCTTTAAAAAAAATCACTAAAATGCAGACTATCAGAATTCTCCAATCAGAAACAATATGTCAAGCCCCAGTAAAGCTGATTGGCTTCTGAAAACATTGAAGACATGTAGAACACTCTGGTTTTTAAATGAAAAGCTAATTATCATGCTCAGAAAACCTACCCTGGTATGTTATGTTAAAATGATGTGTGAGCTACACTACTACTATAGATATTTCAATGTTGAGCTATAAATAGATGCAAAAGCAAATCCTGACATAAAAAACACAGGAAAATTCTCCTTTCATTTGCACAAACACACAATATCACTTGAAGAAGTTGAAATCACATAAAGACAGGACCCTCAGACCCTTATGGGGAACAAAATGCCCAGCAAAATAAATTATGCTAATCACTTTAACTCATAAACTGGCAGCATCTACCAGAGCTGTTTAATTACAGGACCAGGATAATAAGAGAAAAATGCTGCACACAACAACAGCCCTGTTTCCTATCCTACCTTTGTGGTGACAATGCACAGGCAGTCCATCCTGGATCCCTACACAGGACTCAGTACATGGAAATCACACCAGCAAATCAGCAAAGGTGAGAAAAGCCTTTTGGCAAATAGCACACACAGAGGAAGCAGAGCCTGGATTCTGCACAGACGGCTTTTCCAAGGGGGCCCCTCATGGGAAACTCGAGCCCTCCTCCACACAGCTGAAGGCAAGCAAGATTCTCCTAGGCATCGGAAAATCCCCTAGAAATCAGCTCCGGCAAAACTTCCCGGTGGCTTGCTGACCTCCGCGGCTGCATGGTCCTTCGGCGAATTCCGTGATTGGAACAAGGCTCCTGTGAGTGCCCCGCACAGTTCTATCGCGGAGATGAGTGTTACACCAGTCACCAGAGAATCACATTTCAGCGCTCGCTCTTGTTTCTCAATTCGATCTGCTGCTTCAGTATACCCGTAAGATTTCCTTTGCCAAAGTACCCCCTTTGCTGCCTTCGTCGTTCCTACAAACAACTCTGAGTAAGCACAACACAAAAAACTACCCGGCCCATCTATCAAAGGGCTGTCGTTCGGCTGCCAGAACGGCAGCTTTTGGTAATAAAAAGCTATTTATTATGAGCATGATTCCCGGGAGCCTAAATGACTCCAAAGATACGACTGAAAAGCTAAGGTGCATGCAGTGCTGCACATACACATCTTAACTCACTTGTAATTACAAGGGCAGCTTCTTACAAATGACTAACAGCTGGATAAGGAAAATCGCGCCAGGGACATAAAGGAACTGAGGTTTTGAAGGTTTGACTTAGAAAATGTTAAATTTCTTCTTTTATTTGTGTACCTATTTGTGTGGTCTATGACGTATGCAAATACACAAACGACCTGAGTATTAAGTATATTATGAAATTGGGGTGGGAGGAGGCTCCAAAGTGTTTACAAAAGTTCCACATTCTGAGAAACAAAAACGAGTTCTTTCCCAAACTTTTCCCTCCTTGCTAGCTATCTGCAGGCACTTATTACGTGGGCAGAGCTTTTTGCTCAGTTTTTGCAGCGTTTTAACAGCCACATGATTAACCCTCCCCTCACAAATCCTTCCCTTTCTTCCAGTGAAGCTGCTACATAGACTTCCTATGAGGTGCTTGACAAGCATCACTCTGGATAATAATATACCTTTAAAAAAAAAAAATCATCTTAGACACATGGGCAGAGACAGGCTAAAACAGACAAATAGAAAGACACAAGGGCACGGGGAGGAGAAAGACAGACAGACAGAAACAGAAAGACAGTGAATGACAGAATGGAAGGCACTGCCTGACCAGTAAAAATGAAAAATTAATGCCTCTTTTCCACTAGGAAGAAATTACATTGTCAACTGGACCATTGACAATATCAAGAAAAAACGCTGAGAGACCCATACATTGTGATTATACTTCAAGATACTGAACAGGACTGTTCTCCACCCTCCCCCATCACCACTACCCTCTCTTCTTTTATAAAGAATTTATTTTCTATAGTAAACAATTTGAAAAAAGAATGGCTATGCATGAATATTCTACCTTTCATGAATTATTCAGGTCCTAACCTCAATATTCTCCTGATTGCTAAATAGATGAGTGTCTCAGAAACTGACATGCCATTATTTTGCCAAAATGAGAGCACTGTTTCTAAAGATAAAAAAGAGTTCATAGCAAATGAACTTTCAGTGAAGAAAAGAATAAAAATTCCTAGAGTTCAATTTGATGTAAAATCTTTAAGAGTGGCTCAAAAAAAATAATTTGCAGTAAAAAAAGAAATTTCCTCTGAAATGTAAACCTACCAGCATAATAAACTTCAGATAATTTTAACTTAAACAATACAAATAAAACCCATGCTCTGGTCCATTCAATTAGGTAGCAGTCTTCTGGCCCAATAATAGGAAAAGGTTAAAGAAGCATCACTTTGCCTATGCACCTTCTTACTATTATATCATCACAAAAATTAATTTAATTCAATACTCCATAAGCTTGTCTCAGAGCATGTATAACACCATGTCCTTGAGCATTCCCAGGTACCAGAGTGCTTCTCTGACACAACCAAAGCACTTAATATGTAATCGATACTGATTGCCATATTTATGTTCAAAATAATTAGACTTCATGCTCCCATAGCACTATATGAAAGTTGACAAAGCACTTGTGGCATTCTCACAAGCTTAAGACGTTTAAAGGATTTATCAAGGACAGATACCTAGTAACTTTCAATGTCAGCATTAAAGACCATGCCTCTTAAATGCAAGTCCAGGGCTTTGTTAGTCATGATCAGAACAGAGACAGTCAGTGGTTAGAAAGAGAGGAAGTAAATTGGATAGCAGAGTAAGAGTGAATATTTTTACAAGGTATCCTTGGAAAAAAGGAAGCTTTGACACTACATTCCATCTTCCTACACGAAAGGAAGCTAAGATATGGGCAAACTGGTAGAGAAAGCCTGATTAGTCTTTAGGCCCTGGCTAATCATGGCTAAAAGCACTTTGGAAACTATAAAGCCCTACAGAAATGAAAGGCAGCTCCTCTACATGGTCCTGGCATACCATAGGCATTCCCCAAGTCATTCATCCAACACATGTTTAATTAACGTTTGCATTACCTACTAGACTATGAATTCCATAAAGGCAATTTTGACTCTACATCCCCATTGCATAGCCTAGTATCTCATTTATTCAACAAATATACTGCAGAATCTACTTATGTGGGAACACAAGGATGAGTAAAAATTAGCAGAATCCCTACTCACAGGCAAATCAACAATCTCAGTACAGTACAGTAAGCACTTTGGGGTATTTTAGAATCACAATTAGAGACATTTAGAATTGGAATAGTCAGAGAAGGGTTTCTGGAGAGGGTCCTCGAGCTGAGTTGAGAAGGGAACAGTACAAATTAGCCAGAAGATGGGAGTTCAGAGAATTCCATGTACTCTATTATATTTGAAAAAGGTATGAATCAGTATCTTTCACCTTTATACAATCAGCTTACATAAACACATCCAATGGATTTCCATTAAATAAAAGCACTTTAGACAGCCATTTCACAAACTGTGCGTACAATCTCTGCTTGGAAGATGTTGAGTACAAAAATGCTGAAAATGCACGTGCAGTATACATGTTCTATATTCATTAGGTTGAATTTACCACATGTGATTAACTAGATAATGTACGTATGTTTAGATATAAGTAAATACTTAACATTTTAAAGTGTAGTCCCACTTTAGTTTCAGCTTTCTACTTTGTGTATACCTTGTCTTCCATTGATTTTACTCAGATATAAAGATAACAGAAGATAATCCATTCCTTCCCCTTACAGGAAACATTTTATTTTTAAAATTAACAAGGCATTGGCTTGAAGCCTTTTTTTACAGACTTAGGGCTCAATTGAGCCTGTGATTTCACAAGAAGTATTTGGCAAGATAGAAAGTCACGGTCTGATAACTGCTCTACTTGATATTCTTTAAAGGTAATGATATCAAGACAGGAACATACTGATTCTTAGTAAAATCTATCATTGGAAGTTTAATTTTGTAAATTATTTGCACTAAGCTTGCGCCTTAACAATTTAAAGGCATCATTTTTATTTTGTTTGTTTCCATCAGGGAAAAAAAAAATCTATAAGTGAAATATATCTTTGTAGCTATTCTCTTAGAATTTAAGCCCCTTGAGGGCAAAAGTAATGTATATCTCTGGCACCTAGCATGGTACCTGGCACTTAAAAGATGCAAAATAAATATTTGTGGAACAAAAGAATGATCACAACTTATGCCATTTTTTTATTGATAGATTTTTTTGGACCTATTTAAACCTATTATTTGCATCCCTTGTCCATATGAGAACTATATACATATATAGTTAAAATATACATGCGTGTAGATATTAAAAAAAAAAAAAATCCGTTGCCGTTGAGTTGATTCCAACTCATAGTGACCCTAAAGGACAGAGTAGAACTGCCCCACAGGGTTTACAAAAAGCTCCTGGTGGATTCAAACTACCAGCCTTTCGGTTAGCAGCCGAACTATTAACCACTACACCACCAGGGCTTCCACATGTATATAGGTGTGTATATATATATATATAAGGATCCCTGGTTGTACAACGGTTAAGCACTTGGCTACTACCCAAAAGTTCAGCAGTTTGAACCCACCAACCATTTTGTGGGAGGATGATGTGGCACTCTGCTTCTATAAAGATTACAGCCTTAGAAACCCAAAAGGTCAGTATGAGTCAAAATTGACTCCACCACATCAAGTTTGGTTTGGTTTACATATATGTGTGTGTATATATATACACACACACACGTATATGAAATAGACTGGTGCATGTAGTTGAAGGTTATTTCCAAATAAAAGCATTTTCACTGGCAAATCTAATCTCAGCCAATAAGGTATGGTTTGGAACAGTCTGATCTGTAATACAGAAAGGCAGTTTCTAGCTGAAGTGCTACAACAACTACTACATGTGGCTGAAACTAGGTGTTTGCCCTGTGATAGAAAAACAGTAATAAATGTAAGCTTTTTTATTAATAATAGCAGTAATTTATCAAATGGCTATTAATCTGAAGTACAGTGGAAGATACATCATAAATATTATCTCTGACAATCACAACACCCTTGAGGAAGGAATTATAATCCCCATTTTATTGATGGAGAGAGCAAAGCCCCTGAGGTTATATGACTTGCCCTAGGTGATACAGCATCTAGCTGACTCCAATCCAAAATACAAAGTTTATGTTATTTCCATCTCATCACACCTCAAATACTGAGGCAGTTTTCACCTCCCTAGGTCCAACCTGAGAGTGTGGCACAGATACAAAGGTCTTCTGTAGCCAAAGGTAGCCTGGACTCTGTGCAGTTCAATTACAAGCAACCTGTCGTTGTTGTGTGCGGTTGAGTCGATTTCGACTCATAGTGACCCTATTGTTATTGTTGTTGTTAGGTGCTGTCGAGTCTGTTCCAACTCATAGAGACCCCATGTACAACAGAATGAAACACCTCCTGGTACTGTGCCATCCTCACGATCGTTGTTATGCTTGAGCTCATTGTTGGCAGCCACTGTGTCAATCAATATCGCTGAGGGTCTTCCTCTTTTTTGCTGACCCTCTACTTTACCAAGTACGATGTCCTTCTCCAGCGTGTGGTCCTTCCTGATAACATGCAAAGTACGTGAGACAAAGTCTCGCCATTCTCACTTCTAAGGAGCATTCTGGCTGTACTTCTTCCAAGACAGATTTGTTCACTCTTTTGGCAGTCCATGGTATATTCAATATTCTTCTCCAAAACTAAAAGTAAAAGGTGTCAATTTTTCTTAGATTTTCTTTATTTATTATCCAGCTTTCGCACGCATAAGAGGCAATTGAAAACACTATGGCTTGGGTCAGGTGCGCCTTAATCCTTAAAGTGACATCTTTGCTTTTTAACACTTTAAAGAGATCTTTTGCAGCAGAGTTGCCCAAGGCAATGCATTGCTTGATTTCTTGACTGTTGCTTCCATGGGTGTTGATTGTGGATCCAAGTAAAATGAAATCCTTGACAACTTCAATCTTTTCTCCGTTTATCATGATGTTGCTTATTGGTCCACTTGTGACGATTTTTGTTTTCTTTATGTTGAGGTGTAATCCATACTAAAGGCTGTATGTAGTCTTTGATCTTTGTCAGTAAGTTCTTCAAGTCCTCTTTGCTTTAAGCAAGCAAGGTTGTGTCATCTGCGTATTGAAGGTTGTTAATGAGTCTTCCTCCAATCCTGAAGCACTGTTCTTCTACATATAATACAGCTTCTCCGATTATTTGGTCAGCATACAGATTGAATAAGTATGGTAAAAGGATACAACCCTGATGCACACCTTTCCTGACTTTAAACCACGTAGTATCCCCTTGTTCTGTCCGAATGACTGCCTCGTGATCTGTGTACAGGTTCCTCATGAGCACAATTAAGTGTTCTGGAATTCCCATTCTTTGCAATGTTATCCATAATTTGTTACGATCCACACAGTCGAATGCCTTTGCATAGTCAATAAAACACAAGTAAACATCTTTCTGATATTCTCTGCTTTCAGCCAGGATCCACCTGACATCAGCAATGATATCCCTCGTTCCACAACTTCTTCTGAGCCTGGCTTGAAATTCTGGCAGTTCCCTGTTGATGTACTGCTACAGCTGCTTTTGAATGATCTTGAATGATCAGCAAAATTTTACTTGCATGTGATATTAATGATATTGTTTAATACTTTCTGCATTCAGTTGGATCACCTTTCTTCATAGCCAGGTAGCTGTCCTCCAAATTTCTTGGCATAGACGAATGAGCACTTCCAGCACTGCCTCCATTTGTTGAAACATCACAGTTGGTTTTCCGTCAATTCCTGGAACCTTGTTTTTTGCCAGTGTTGAACTTCAGTGCAGCTTGGACTTCTTCCTTCAATACCATTGGTTCTTGATCATATGCTACTTCCTGAAATGACTGAACGTCAACCAATTCTTTTTGGTACAATGACTCTGTGTATTCCTTCCATCTTCTTTCGTTGCTTCCTGCATCGTTCAGTATTTTGCTCATAGAATCCTTCAGTATTGCAACTCAAGGCTTGAATTTTTTCTTCATTCTTTCAGCTTGAGAAACACTGAGCATGTTTTTCCCTTTTGGTTTTCTAACTCTAGGTCTTTTGCACATGTCATTATAATAATACTTTATTTTGTCTTTGTTTTTTGATTTTTTTTATTCTGTTTTTCATCTTTTGTGTTTGACCTCAGCACCACCAAGAAAGAAGTGCCAGGAGCAGCACATCTTTTGGACCCGGGGTCCCTGCTCTGAGTAGCTCTTCGTCCAGGGGAAGATTAATGACCTTTCCTCAGAACTGACAGAGAAGCCCTTTCCCTGGAGCCAGCACCCTAAATTTGAACTTCTAGCCTACTAGACTGTCAGAGAATAAATCTCTGTATGTTATAGCCATTGGTTTGTGGTTATTTCTGTTAGAGTAATGCTAGATAACTAAGACAGAATAATAACTAAGTGACCCTATAGCACAGAGTATAACTGCCCCATAAGGTTTCCAAGGAAACTGGGACCCCCCTAAATAGACAAGTGCATCTCTGGTCTCCTACACTGAGGCTTTTCATAGCTTATAAGGGCCTTGGGAGCAACCACAGAAGGAATGGACTCCATATTAGAAAGACTAGCTCCAAGAGAAATAACAGAAGAAATCCACCCACCTGGACTTCCATCCCTGTCTGTTCCCTGTATACACAGGATAACAGGCTCAAGAATGACATCTGCAAAATATGTTAGCTTTGTAAAATAAATAGACTGCAGTCAGGTCATAGCAAAATGCCTGCCCTCTCTTCCAAACTCTCCAGAGACAAGCAGGAAATTAGGACCAACTGGAAAAGGACTGACTTTTCCAGGGAGTTTCTATGGTGAAAAAATACCTGGATAGTACTGGATTCTGAAAATAACCCATGAAAGGCAGGAGTCTACATATTCTGCTCAAGTTAAATGTATGTATCTCTTTGTAAGGGAAATAAAAATTACATAAGAAAAATTTTGAGTGAATCAAGAATTGCTTCAAAAACCAAGAAATGTTCACTTTTAGCCTACTTTTCATGATGGTTTTCAAATGTATTGAAAAGCAAAATTGTATGTCAGTTTTGCTTATTTAAATGAGTTGGAACATAGTTAACTGATACCATAAAGCACTCTCTCTTATTATCATTAAAATCTAAATAAACTTTGAAATTTAGGTAAGTATAAGGGTAAATTAGAAATGATGAAAATATTCAATAAATATGTTTCCCTAACAATTTTGTTAAACATCAAGTATACTCTTCATGAGGCTTAATTTTTCCTACTATTATACAAAGTTGTACATTGAATAGATTCCAGAAATCCAGATAGTTGTGTACAAGCCACAAATCTAAAACACTATATGGTCTGAAATGCAATTTTGCTTTCAAATTAATATAAATAATCTCAACAGTACTGCTAAATGCCTTCCCACACTCTACCTTCCACACCCCAATCATACCGGCCTGCTATCTGTTCCTCAAATATATCACTCTAATTTTTCCTCATGGCCTTGAATTTGTTGTTCTCTCTGCCTGAAACTCACTTCCTGGGATATTTACATGGCTGGCTCCTTCTTATCATTCAGGTCTTCACTCAGATGTCATCACCACAGTAAGACCTCACCAGACTGACCACCCTAATTAGATTACATTCCCTTCCATCATTCTCCATTACATGACACTGTTTATTTCCTTCACAGCAATTATCACAATCTGAAATTGTCTTCTTTACTCACCTATTACTATCTTCTCGTTTGAGGTTTATTCATGGGAGCAGGGACCTTGTTTGTCCGTTATATTCATGACTATCCTCAGTGTTTAAAACAGTGTCTGGCACGTAAGAAAAACAAAAAGAACCCAAACTCATTCCCATCGAGTCTATTCCAACTCACAGGGACCCTATAAGACAGAGTAGAGCTGCCCCATAGGGTTTCCAAAGCTGTAATCTTTATGGAAGTAGACTGCCACGTCTTTCTCCCATAGAACGGCTGGTCAGTTTGAACTGCGAGCCTTTTGGTTAGCAGCCTAGTGCTTAAGCACTGTACCACCAGGGCTCCTGTCTGGCACACAGAAGATGTTGAATAAAGATTTTTTGAATGAATGACTAAAGTGTATCAGAGGAAAATTCTTTTTTTTTTTTTATATAAATAAGGCTAGAATGAAGAGTCTAATATGAAATTTGCAGTCCATATATTTTAATATAGTTTGGTTTCTAAAGATGTGATCTACCTTAACCAGAGTATTTACAAATATTTACAAAAAACAACAGTTTTCAGATTCAACATTAACTTTTCATTGAGCACTTAATATATGCCAGGTTGTGGTTAGTCATGTTCATGTACATAATATCATTAAGTATTCATAATCGTTGCATTAATTTTACAGGTGAAAAAGTCAGGTCCAGAAGAACTGACCTGCCAAATTTATATAGCTACAGAGTTGGTAAACTTGCATGGTGGTCACTCAATTTACTGAGTGGATGAACCAGAATGTGAATTTTGATCATCTAATTCCAAGCTCTAATCTTGCAGCTGCCACATTCTCATAATGGCAAATGGTAAAACCACTGAACTTATGAGCCAGGTATTGAACACCATAAACTTCAAACGTTTGGCTCTAAGTGTTCTATAGGGGCCAATGGTGGTTCAGTGGTAGAACTCTCACATTCCATTCGGGAGACCCAGGTTTGATTCCTGGCCAATGCACCTCATGTGCAGCCACCAATCGTCTGTCAGTGGAGGCTAGCATGTTGCTATGATGCTAAACAGGTTTCAGTGGTAGCTTCCAGACTAAGACGGACTAGGCAGAAACGCCTGGAGATCTACTTCCAAAGATCAGCAAATTAAAACCCTATGGATCACAATCATCTAATCTGCAACTGACCATGGGGATGGTGCAGGACCGGGAGGGTTTGTTCTGTTGTAAAAAGGCTCTCCATGAGTCAAGGGCTAACTCTACAGCAGCTAACAACAGTAAAAGTGTCCTGTATATGAACAGTGTACTTGGCTAATTTCATACATATGTATAAATCTGGATCCTAAACACAGTTATATCAAATAACCAGAATCTCATTTCTATAATTTTTGTGTTGTTTTACAGTCAGCTAGTGAATAAATTGATATTTGGATTGACTTATAAAAATAGCTTCAGGAATGTCAGTCGGTAATACAAAACCTTATATCCTGCAGCCCTAGTACAGACAGTACAGTCATTGATCTTTAATAAGCATAACATTGACCCTGAGGCACTACAAGATGCTCAGAGATAAGGGACAGTATCTTCATCAACCTGGAAATGAGAAATAATTGCATTCTATGTTTTAAATTAGTAAATCAAATTAGCCAGCAATAACCAGAACATTACATTTAAAAAAAAAAAAAAGATTGATTAGCCCATTAATTCCAGATACTTGGATATTTGCCACTATACTTTCACTGGTATTGGAAAATAGAAAATATACTCAGTAATAAAGTAGTTTGAATATTATGGGTTTAATAAAAAGAATAACTCCATAACATTCAAACTTGCCTAGATATGATGAGCTATCTCAGGAGGTGGTAAATATCCTGTAACCAGAGGCTTCTAACAGAAGTTAGATTTCCCTTTACCAGGCCTGTAGTAGAGAGATTTAGGACTGAGGTGAGTCAATGTCCTAGATTACCATTAAAATCCTCTGAGTGTATTGTACTTTCAAAGCTGGTTCTCCAGGAAGATCAGCTAGTTCAGAACCATCACTTATAAATAGTGGGCATGGACAGCATTCAATGTACACATATTAACTCAAGAGAATCCTCACTCTGCCCTCATTCACTAAAACAAACAAATATAAAAGCCTTCTTTTCCATAGCTGAATGGTATTAAGGAAGTTTTCTTCCAAATATTGGCAATGACAGTAAATAAAGAAATAGAGCTGAACTACAAAATTATTCTTAGAAGGTGCAGCTGTTTGTTCTTGTTACTGTTAGGTGCTGTCGAGTTGGTTCCAACTCATAGAGACCCTATGTACAACAGAAAGAAACACTGCCTGGTCCTGCACCATCCTCACAACTGTTGCTATGTTTGAGCCCATAATTTCAGCCATTATATCAGGTGGTCTCATTGACAGTCTTCCTCTTTTTCGCTGACCCTCTGCTTTACCAAGTGCGATGTCCTCCTCCAGGGATTGGTCCCTCCTGATAACATGTCCAAAGTACGTGAGAAGAAGGATCACCATCCTCACTTCTAAGGAGCATTCTAGCTGTACTTCTTCTAAGACAGACTTGTTCATCTGGCAGTCCATGGTATATTCAATATTCTTCACCATCACCATAATTCAGAGGCATCAATTCTTATTTGGCCTTCATTATTCATTGTCCAGCTTTCACATGCATATGAGGTGATTGAAAATACTATGGCTTGGGTCAAGCACACCTTAGTCCTCAAAGTGACATCTTTGCTTTTTAACATTTTTTAAAGAGATCTTTTGCAGCAGATTTGCTCAATGAAATACATTGTTTGATTTCTTGACTATTGCTTCCACAGGCATTGACTGTGGATACAAGTAAAATGAAATCCTTGACAACTTCAATACTTTCTCCGTTTATCATGATATTGCTTAAAAAAGTGCAAATATATATTATAATCTGAAAAGAAATTTAAGGGCAATATCGGGAGTGTTTAAAACAAATAATTACTTATTCTATCAAAGAATTATAAATGTACTATAACTTTAAAGTACCCATAAATTATTTAGTCAAAGCCCTTCACTTTAGATTAGGAAACTAAGGCACAGATAGGCTGAGTGATTTGCCCAAGGACACCCAGATAGTAAGAGTACAGAAACTACAACTTAGTATGATATGTTTTCTATAGTCAAATTTCTCTCCACCTGGCACCTCTCTGTTTTTGTTAAAAGAGGCCTGTCTGCCGTAACCACTGTGGTATTTACATGTTGTTTATTTAATCCCTTTATTAACAACTTCTAATTCACAAGATTGATTAAAACCTATTTTCTGTTGAAGAAATTAGAGTTATAATATCAAACACAACAAGTAAAACATTATCTAAAACTTTAAATACTTTTAAGAGGCGTTTACTGCTCTGTGCCTGTCTCCAAATGTATGCAATAACTACAGCTTTTAGTTGTCACAGTCCTCCTTTTACAGATACTATTTCATATGATTGCTATTACACTCTTGCAGGATTGGAACAACAGGTAATATCTCCATTTTACACATAAAAATAGAGGTCATTTAACCTGCTCAAGGTTTATTAGATCCAAAATTCAAACTCTAGTCTCTGACTCTGCATCTTTTGCTGTTTCTATTCTACTATACCATCCTACTTTTGATATCACACTTATGTCTCAGCCAATATATGTAACTCCTCTCTAAATACTTGCTCTTAGTTGTTGTGCTGTTACTCAAATTTTAGATGTCATAAATGAACTCACCCTATTTATCCATTAGTCAGCCTTCCTCCCAATATCCCCATTCTTATTCTAATACCACCCAACTCTCAATCTATTTAGTCACCAAGTCCTGTTAATTCACTATTCAAGGTCCCCCGCCTCTCTATGAGCTAACTAAATAAAAGTCTTCATTGTCTCTCACTAGGATTCTGGAATAGTAAATCTTCAAGCTTTACCTTTTTGCTTATTAGGTTTATTTAAACCCATAACATACCCCTAAAGCATACTCCCAATTATTTGAAATTGTTCAAAGGGAATAACAGAAATAAAATAAAAAAACAAAGGTACAAACCACATTAAATGTAAAATGTTTCTTCAACAACAAAGGTCCAAAGTTCTTAATGATGTCTTTTATTTAAATTCTCCAAATATTAATTTTCCCAATAGATTTGCATAATCTCATCAATTCTGGAAACCATATCTACAATAAATTTTTCAGATTTTGATTTCCCTTTATAATTACAGTTTTCCACATTATATAACAAGTAGCAACACCATGATTCACTTAAGCCAGACCAAGAAGAAGTCTTCCATTAAAAAAACTGCTTTGTAGAGGGCAGAAATCAGTTGTCTAATGCTCCTTGATGGGAATAGCATCTATTGACGTACTGAAATTAGACTAAAAGGGAAGAAAGGTTTATTGCCGGACACAGATAAGGAATGCAATTGAATGTTATTTCTGACTCTGGTTTCTATGGATGTGTACCTTTAAGGAAGACATCATCAACCTGGCAAAATAGCTTCCAGAAGACTGTTCTGAATGAAGCTATCGTCAAGAAGTGGGCAACTCTGAAAGAATGGAGGTAGTATAGCATACTAACACATGTTTCTGAATGATGTTGAAAAAATCAGTCCCCAGAGTTTTTTGGGCAGATCACTGAAGAAATGAGAAATGTAAATAGGAAAGCTAAAGAGTATATACGGTGAAGTTTCTTTTAGCTTAATTGCCTTATTAATACAAGAAGAACTTTTTGGGCCTTCCCTAAATTGACTAGTTTAAAGCGTGTGACATGAAAGGTGGTGGGTCACTCCTCAGAGATGTATTGCTCTTGGAAGTGGTTCTCAAGCTTTAGTGTACATCAGAATCATCTGGAAAGCTTATTAAGACACAGAGTGCTAAGTTCCATTTCTAGCATTTCTGATTTAGTTGGTCATGGGTGAATCCCCAAAATTTACTTTTCTAAGACATAAATTCTGCAGCTGGTTAAGGGGCCACACTTTGAGAACCACTGATCTGTGGATTAGGCTGATGAAACTTTCTTAAATTGATATGGCTTAATGAAGATGTTCCTGCTTATTGTTCTAGATGCAGATCTATCACATAAGTTTAAATTTGTCTGGGACTGTAGCTATTGCTAGCTAAAATATTTTAAAAATATTATCAGTGGGTCCTCTATTTATACAACATAATAATTTATGGTCTCTGCTACTGACTGTCATAAAACAATTGGACGTTAGATTTAGAAGAATCCTTAGAAGTAACCTAATCTAATGCCCTAATTCTGAGGATGAAAAAAAAATATTACAGTGTCATATTTAATAGACCTACACAACTGTGATTTCCAAAGCATGATTTATTATCAACAGCCTTTGGAGAATGGTCTACAAACTGAGCAGTTCTAACTCATACAATAATCATGTCTACCTTTTGTTTGTCACATAATTAATTTTTTTCTTAGATAATTAAGAATATTCTCCTTGATGTTAATTTTAATTCAGCCCAGAACTTATGTGGGGCAATAGCAAGTAGAAATCAGCAAGGCAGGAGCTTCTTCCTGGCGAAGGTGTTTCCAGGCAAAAAAATTTTATAGACTCTTATGCAACACAGCCATGAATCCAAGGAGACCCTAAGAACTTTTTTTTTTCAGGAATAGAGTCCACGACCTCAAGAAAATAAATGTAAAACATTCCATTTACTTCAATATAATGAAAATCTACATTTGCCAGGTGGTACTACACATGTTCATATTCCTCATCTCATTAAAATCTCATAACTATGCTGTAAGATGAAGAAACTGAAGATTTTAGAATTTAAATAGCATAGGCCAGCAACATGCTTTCCCATGATAAAAACACAACAGTTTCCCTTATATATTTGCCAGCATTTATTTAATTTAGCTGCCTGACAAGTTGGCACATTTGTATCCTACTTAGGCCGAATGACTTCATTTTCAGGAAGCAAAAATACAAATATCCTTGTGGACATCCAGGAAGTCTAAAGATTTGTTTTCTAAGTATTCATGAATCCAGTATGGATGCCCGTCCTCCCCTCCTCTTTTAGAGAAAAACAGTTCAGCTGCCAAATTAAATGACTTCCTTTCCTGGAAGCACATTTAGAATATTGTAATAGCCTCTAATAGTTTAGATTACACCTTCTACATTACACAAAAACATTTTTAAGCATAGGAAAAGTGATCTTTTTTAGAGGCATCCTATAACTGGTCACTAGTTAAATTTGGCTCCACATTCCATGGTTTCCTTATAAAGGACAAGACATTTCACTTTCAACCTTTCTTATTTTAACTGAATTCCCCAAAGTAATTATCAAAATTCATAATTGGGACTGCCTCGGAACTTAGACCAAATCTCAAGACCAGCTCAACAGTAGGAGGCTCAATCAACTGGCAATGCCGGAAAACCTGTCCAGGTTATAAATAATAATCAATAGATAAACTATTCCTTTTCTGACATTTACCACTCACTGAGTATCAGTAGACATATATATTTGAAAGCAATTTGAAGGCCCGTGGAGCCATAATAAAGATTGTCTCTGCTTGCTAACAGAAGACTTAGGAGAAAGACAAAAAGAATGCATCTTCAGGCCATGCATCACTGGAGTTGTATTTCAAGAAGCTCTTGAATCCATCAATAAATCCAGCCTTTAAGGAACAATCTCCCAAAAAGAATTTTATGTTTGCTTTAAACACTTAATAAATGTTCATAAAAAATTTGTTATTTACTTACATTGTTTTCATGATTAAGTTTGGTATCTCTATGAATAAAATGGAGACTGAAACCCCTATTTATATCATTGGGACTATAATAAATAGGATCCATTTATGACCATTGATTAGATACAAATTTAATCTGAAGTTGTCAATTAGTAAAAGACTTGTACTTAGAAATGCATATACTTTCCCTAAGCTCTGAAGCGCTTCCTGAATATAAAGCACTATGACCTCTTTAAAGCTACCCTATGGATGATTTATCCAATTCCCTATATTTAGTAAATACACAAGATAACAATCACAAAAAATATGACTAGAAGCAGTTTCCAGATTACTTAGGGAAAGCTATTGTCCCTTCCCCTCTGTCAAAAAAAAAAAAAAAAGGCAGGGGGGTGGCGGGGAGGAAGGCTGGAAACCCACCAGCACCACTACCAAAGGGTAATGTGAGGCTTTTTCTGGAGGGCCTGGACCAGACAGGAGAAGAGAGGAGAAATGAAATAGCTTTAAAAAATGTTTGCGTGAACACCAGCGACTTAAGAATATGCACCAAAACACAGATTCCGAAATTAAAAAACACAATTACTCAAAATGATACACATTCAGTGTCAGCTCTATAGCAAGAGAACCTGATATACTGACCAGACCAATGCCAGAAGTTATGTTACACATTTTCTTTTATTTGGTCACTACTAGAAGCAGCATCCACAGAGAACGAGACATATCTTGCCCATTAAACACAGAAACAAAGAAAAAACTCCAGGACTTACACTTGTCTTTTCATCAGCTTCATATTCGAAACACTGGTTTTCTTTATTTTGTTCAACACATGAAGTATTTTCTTTTGACCCACTGCAACCTGTAAGCTAAAAAAAAAGTTTCAAAAATCAACACGTTTGTTTTCTGCAATGTAAATTAGCATACTTTTAAAACTTTTAACATAAACATTAAAATATCTAAGACTCCAATAAAACTATTAGACATGACTTATGTTCGTTTTAGAATATAAATGCAGTATCTAACCCATTTTTATCTTGCTCCCAAAGAGAAAACATAAAATGGGACAGTTATTCAAAGGCAATTTTTTACATTTCAAAGCTCTTCACCAGGAAGTGTTGAACTTGGACTACTCAAAGGTAAATTAATTATCTGGTAAAAGCTGAACATAAAAATTTTCCATTTTAATGGGAAAACAGAAGGGTTGATTTCATATTATATAAGTTCTCACACTTGCAGAAACCTCTACTCTATGGTACTTGCTGGATATCTCAGCACAAGTAAAGGAACTGATTGTCTTTGGTCTGAACTATCTTTTCAAAGATCCTTGTATAGTTCACAGTCTTCAGAGCAAAGAGAAGGTTTACTTACTGACCATTATAGAAGACTTCTGTTCTCTAAACTAAGGGTTCTTCTCTTGTAATACAACTCAGTCTGTGTGAATGTATCACCTGACTCTCTTCACACTGCCCTGTAGGAATTGGGGCTTGAAGAACTAGAGCAAAATAATGCTCATACTCTGACTACTCCTATTGTTGTGAATAATGAAGTTCTTTGTCTCTGATTCAGGAGTTTCCAATCTCCTGCCAGCATCCATAAAACTGTGGCAGGCTAACTTCTTAGCTTGCAAGTAGGGTAAAATCTTAGACCTTTCACAGTTCATGACAGTTTTTCATGAAAAGAATGGAATACTGACAGAGTCATGGCTATCTGGAAGAAGAATGAGGGGTTTGTGGACTCGTAAAACGAGATTTGTGAGCAGTCTGAAAATTGTTAGCAAACATGTTAGCCAAATTGTATGTTGAACTGCATAATAATGGTCCTCCACTTTAATGCTTGCTAATGAGGAGGAACTTGGGTAGTGGTTGCAGGCCTAGTACCATACCAGAAAACAGATTCAACACCAGAAAATCATTCTTCCTTATTTATTTGTTCATTTGTTTGTTCATCCACCTATCCATCCATTCATTCACCTAATTTAATTCTTTATTTATTCATTCATTAAACAAATATGTATTGACCTCTGAAGATAGATACACATTTAGATGGATAACTTATCCTCCAAGGAGCTCTAAGGAAACATATATATATGCATAAATTTATAATACAATGTGTTTATCACAATAATAGATGTAAAGTGTGGGAACAGAAAAGAGAAGCATCTATATTGGACTGTGGAATAAAAAAAGACTTCCTGAAGGATGTGAAATTTAAATAATGCTATGGACAAGGGGACATTATCTAGACATGCAACAGTGCTCAGCGTAAGAGGAAATAGTTAGAGGACTTGAAAGGCTTCATGCTCAGAAAGAAAGAGCATAAGTGTTGGAGTTAGAAAGAAATTAGTTAGAATCCTTTACCTCCACCTAAAGCTGTATGGAATGGAGCAATAAAAAATTAAATTCTATGAATCTGACTTTTCTCATCTAAAATATGAAGACAAGTCACCCATCACATAGGGTCTCTATCTCCTTATCAACCATCCCACGGCTGAGTCAGATGCTATGAATTTACAACTTTCCTACCTCATACTAGTTGCTATTTTATATATACTTCCTAAGTACATACAAAGCACTCAATACTGGCTTTCTATGCTTTTATATCCCCGCCATTACTCCTTTCCCTGGCAACTTGCCATCAGTTTTACTCTCATAGAAATAGCAATTTTCTCCATATTTCTATGCTTCATTCATTCTTTAAACAAACAACTTTGATCACTCTTGCTCTAAAGCTAACAATCTGTCTCTGACCTTCTCCTCCCCAGCAGAATCAATATTCTTGAAAGACATAATCTTCATAATAATAGCAACAATAAAATAGCAACGGAATCATTTAATGAAAAGTTATAATAAGCTAGGTCCTATTGCTAAGGTGTTGATACATATTTTGTATGCATTATCTCATTTAGTTTAAAAATAAGCCCTATGAAGTATGCACTATCAACCTTATTTTCTAGGTGAGAAAACAGAAACTAGCTCTGTCTGAATGCAAAGCCTATGCATCTAATCACTACACTAAACTCCAGAACCACTTTGTTAACACCAATTTATCCTTTAACCTGTCAAAGTGTGGTCCCCAAACCTACAGTATCAGTACCATCTGGGAAATTGCTAGAAAAACAAATTATTGGGCCTCACCCCAGATCTACTGAATCAGAAACTATGGGGATATGGCCTTGCAATCTGTGTTTTATCAAGGCATCCAGGTGATTCTGACACGTTAATTGAAAACCACTCACCTAGATGTCAAAATGTTAAATGATTTAGGTGTTTAAAATAAGTAAAGTGAGCCAAGTATAAGAAATATGTAGGGAGTGATGGACAGCCTTTGGCAAAACGGAAAGCTCAAGCCCCATCTAACCGCTCATCGCTAGTCAGTTCTAGCCATCTGCTGCAATGAGGAAACCCAGAATTCAGTGTTGTCAGATATTAAGAATTTTCAAGAGAACATTGAAGTCTGAACTTTTATGTGAAATACATTGAATTTTAAATGTTGACAACAATTATATATTTTTAAAATACCATGTGAGCTAGCAGTGAATGGACCAAACAGAATATATCTCTGAGCCAGAGTTTACATAAGGACAGGCAGGTTGTGACCTCTGCTTTAATCTCTGAAAACTGCCCTTGCTTCCCTGCATACTGCACTCTTCAAAATTCACCAAGGACCTTCTAGTCCTCATTATCTTCCACTTTCTCTGACTTTCTATTGTCCTCATTGTCTTTCACTTTTCTTTAGAATTTCATACCTTTACTACTCCTCCTTTTTTGAAACTCTTACCCCTATATTCAGAAACATATGTCTCTCCTAGTTACCACCCTATCTGAGGGCCTCCTCTTTCACCTACCTCTTCTCCCTTTTAGCCCAAATTCAGCTGCTATTCCTAAACTTCTTTCCTCTACATCTTCTCTCAGAGTCCCTGTGGCGCAGATGACTAAGCACAAGACTACAAGCCAAAGGTTGGTGGTTTGAATCTAACCAGAGGTGCCTTAAAAGACAGGCCTGGCGCTCTGCTTCTGAAAGGTCACGGTCTTGGAAACCCTATGAAGCAGTACATATGGAGTCATCATGAATTGGAATCAACTTGACAGCAACTAACTACAATAACAACTCATATGCCCCTTCCTCCACAAAGCTTAATGCTGATCCTCTACCTTCCTCTCTTATTCTATGATGCCCTCAGAACTATATACTTTACCTGTACATCTATGTTTTTAATAATGATTTATCCACCTAATTTGTTTTAATAACAATCTAGATTATAAACAAAAGGGAAAATAAACAGTATTATTTATGTTTGTTTTATCCACTCATGTAAGTTTTAAGCTCCTTGAAGTCAATGAGTCTATTACCACCTTCATATCCCTCACAGTGACTAAACAAATAAGTGTAAAAATATTTTTTTTAATTATTTAATTACACAGTGTGTGCACAAGTGTATCCTGACAAATATTTGGCACCTTTCATTAAATGGTCTCATCTTTTATATGTATCAGAAAAATTTACTATTTAAAAGAATCTTATTGTGCATTAAAAACAAAATCTGGAGACTGTCTATAGAGTAAATAACTCACTTGATTTAACAGTTTTGTAGACTTAATTGCTTATACTATTCTTCTCAAACCTGGAATTCTTCCCTTTGGAAATAGATTTTAGTACTGGTGAGCATCATTCACAAAATTTGTGTCTTTGCAAGAACCAAAGGCCTTATGAACTCCAAAAATTGTTCAACAAAGCTCCATGATGCCAGATCACTGGGAAATACTGTCCCTTCCCATCCTCTAGGAATGTTTCCTGTACCAGTTAGCCTGAGGCAGAAGCTCAATTCTGCTTTGGAGTAGTTCTATTCCAATTCTGTTAATACTTCCTGTCCTTTATACTTCTAGAGCAGCTAGTTTTATTTCACTCTGTAATATCCCCTTTAGATATAAGAAATATTACAAACTGCAGCAGTGTGAGATGAATAGTCTTTCATTGCATAGGAAATGAAATGCTGCTGCTTTATATACTCTACCTCAGAATTACAAACTACTGATGAGTTTAACTAAGTAGTCTTTTTTAGCTGAGAGAATAGCAGAATCCATTATTATAGTCCTGAAGATATAAAAATTTCATGGAAAGCTGAATGGGGAGAAATGAAAGTAGCTCTAACCTAAGAACTCAAAAGAACAGAGAATCAGTTATCAAAAAAGGTCCTCAGCTTCTTTATTGATTCAACATTTATTAAATTATATTATATGCAAGGCATTGAGCTAGATGATATAGGGAAAACATGAATAACACTTGGTCCATAAAAAAAAGAATTTAGTGTAGGAAAGGAAAGAAGATATATCAAAGTCACTATAAAACAGGTAGAAAACTGAGTGTTGAAGAATTCAAAGGAAAAGTTGAACATAATGAGCAAACAAATGGGGTGATATCAATAGAGAAAAGGAAAATAATTTAAAAAGAACCCAACAGAAATTCAGGAGCTGAAACAATATATAACATGAGATGATTATTGGATTGGACACTTCAGAAAAAAATATCAGTGAATATTAAGATGGGACAATAAAAATAATCTATAGAGAGAAACTAAAGCACACACACAAAATCAGAATACTAATGACTTGCACAAAAACATCAAGCTGTCTAATATATGCGTAATTAAAGTTCCAGATATGAAACAAAGATTGGGGCAGAAAATATTTAAATAAGTAGTGGCTAAATGTTTCCCAAATGATAAAAAATACATATATACAAATGTATGTGTGTATACATATATATACATATATATGTGTGTGTGTATATATACATATAAATATACATACACATATAAACACAAAGGACAGAAATATCAACCAACTCCACACATAATAAACACAATGAAAGTTATATTCAGGCACACCATAGTCAAATTCATAAAACAAAATACAAAAAACAAATAAAATACAAAATACAAATACAAAAAACTCTTAATAGCAGTCAGGAAAATAGACACTTTAAATATCAGGGAATATCATTATGCATGAGTGATGACATCTCATCAGAGACAAAGTAATCCGGAATACAAAAGAAAGATATCTTTAAAGTGCTAAAAGAAAAAAAAAAAGTCATCCTAAAATTCTATATCCAGCAAAAATATCCTTTTAAAATGGAAGCATAATAAAGACATTTTCTCGCAACAAAATCTGAGCATACTCATCACCAACAGACATTAACTACAAGAAATATTAAAGGAAATTTTTAAGGGGAAGAAGGAAGAAAAACAAAACAAAAATAGATCCTCAGATCTTCACTAAGGAATGAAGAGTGCCAGAAATGGTATAAGGGGAAGAAAAACAATACAAAAATAGATCCTCAGATCTACACTAAGGAATGAAGAACCCCAGAACGGTAAATATGTGAATGAAGAATTTTTTTCTCATGTCTTAATTTCTTCAAACTTCTTGAAAGAAAAAAAAATAACAATGCATTTTGAGGGTTATAGTATGTGTACAGGGGCCCCAGTGGTGCAGTGGTTAAGGGCCCAGCTGCTAACCAAAGGTTGGCAGTTTGAATCCACCAGATGCTCCTTGGAAACAATATGGGGCAGTATGACTCTGTCCTATAGGGTTGCTATGAGTCAGAATTGACTGAAGGCAACAGGTTTGGTTTTGTTTTTTTACTGTAAACTTTAAGGAGCCCCAGTAGCACAAACAATAAAGCGCCCAGCTACTAACTGAAATGTTGGCAGTTCAAACCTACCCAGCAGATCAGCTGGAGAAAGACCTGGATATTTGCTCTGTAAAGATGACAGCTTTGGAAACTCTATGGGGTAGTTCTACTCTGTCATGTAGAGTCACTATGAGTCAGAATCAATCGACGGCACCTAACAAAATAAAAACATTGTAGTCTTTAGAGCAACCACTAAAATACTAAGCCTTTAAACCCATTGCTGTCGAGTTGATTCCAACTCAAAAAGACACTATAGAAGAGAGTAGAACTGCCCCATAGGGTTTCCAAGGCTGTAATCCTTACAAGAGCAGACTGCCACATCTTTCTCCTGAGGAGAGACTGGTGGGTTTGAACTACTGACCTTTCAGTTAGTAGCCAGCACTTAGCCACTGTGCCACCAGGGCTAGAGATGATAAAATGGAATACTAACAAATCCTCAATATCTAAAGAAGGCAGAAAAGGAAGAGATAAAAACATCATCATCATCAACTACAACAAAAGCAACAGATGGGAAACTAGAAATCTAATAGTAAATTGTACCTAATATATCAATAACTACATTAAAGGTAAATGGACTAAATATTTTAATTAAAAGCAAGAGACTTTAGACTGGCCAAAACCAGAAACTATCCCAAATATCTATCAACAGAAGAACCAATAAACAAATTTTTGGATAGTCACACAATGAATACTGTTACTTTGCTGTTAGTTGCCATCAAGTTAATTCTGATTCATGGCGATCCCATATGTACAGAGAAGAACTGCTCCATAGGGTTTTCAAGGCTGTGACCTTTCAGAAACAGAAGGCCAGGCCAGTCTTTCGAGGTGTCTCTGGGTAAATTTGAACCTCCAACATTTCAGCTAGTAGTTGAGCACTTAACCATTTTTGCCATCCAGGGACTCCACTGAGCAATAAAAATGATCAAATTAGTGATATGCAGAATAACATAAATGAATCTCATTATCATTATTTTTAACAATAGAATCCAGTACAAAAGAGTACATCCTATATGAGTCCATTGAGATGAAGTTCTAGAATACACAAAATTAATCTATGGCCTTAAGGAGGAATATGGATTGCTTAGTAAGGGTAATAAGAGAATCATCTGAAGTGATGAAAATTTTATATGTTTAGTGTGTACATTTGTCAAAACTCATCAAACTCTAACACTTAAGATCTGTGCATTTCATTGAATGTAAATTGTATTGCAAGTTTTAAAAAGCTTATGGGGGAAAAAAGTCTTAAATGACAACAATTGCCCTAAGGATAAAGCATAAAATTTTTAACAACCATCCCTCATCTTCTGATTCTTTCTTCAATTTCTCAACTTAAACTTCCCCCAGGAAGCTTTCCCTGTTTCCTATAAATGGTCTGAGATATCCCAAGCATGTGCTCCCTGAAGACCATATAGTCATCTGATCTTTGAACTCATCTCCCTCTACTGAAATTACTTGTTTACTTATTTAATTCCCCCACTAGATTTTAAGGCCTGTGAGGGCAGAAAGAGTATTTTCTTCACTATTATAACCCCAAAGCCTTTCACAGAGCACACAGTATATGATCAATCAATTCTTGCATTTAAAACTTGAACGAACTGGGAAGATTTCCTGGAGGAGAAATATTTGAGTGTACATGAGTTGTCAATGTACATCAAGGTCTTTGTCATGTTTGGTAGAGAGTAATACTTAATAACTTTAGATTTCTTAGAGTAATTTATGCCAAATTGATAACCAATAAGAGAACAGAAATACAATCATGAGTTTCCAAATCAGCAGAGGAAAAAAAAAAGGAAATAAATGTAGATAATTTTTCAGTACAATTTAAAAAAAAAAGCCCTTTGCAGTCAAGTTGATTCCGACTCACAGTGACCCTACAGGACAGAGTAGAACTGCCCCATAGAGTTTCGAAGGAGCACCTGGCAGATTCAAACCACTGACCTTTTGGTTAGCAGGTGTAGCTAGCTCTTAACCACTACTCCACCAGGGTTTCCTTCAGTATAACAGAAGGTAGAAATAGGTGGGTAAGGAAGAAAGAAAAAAGGATGGTAAATAAATAATGTCTTAAAATGGTATAACAAGCCTAAATATATTGGGATCCAAAATAAATGTAAATGAACTAGGCTCATACATTGAAAATAGACATCACACTGGACAAAATATGTTGGTAGTGGTAGTCAGTATTTATACTGACTGCCTAGGCACTCTTCTAGATACTTTACATAGATTAACTCACTGAATATTCACAAAAGCCTGTGACATCTGAACTATTATTGCACCCATTTTATAGATATGGAAATTGAGCCGTAGAGAAGTTAAGTAACATGCCCAAGGACAGACAGCTAGAAAGACGTGGAGCTGTGATTTACACTCGTGTTGTCTCCTGCAGGAGACCATGTTCCTAGCTACCATTCTATTCTGCTATGACTCAATATAGTCATATGAGCAAATGCTATGTATCAAAGATTATTCTATAGAAGATGCTTTATGGATATAAATGTTAACAGGACATTTTGAGTGAAAAAAAAGCTATGTTACAAAAGAATATATACTAATGATATTCAAAGTTCATTAAAAAAAAATACGCACATACACACTCCAAAAAGAACTAAGAAAAATGTCCAACAAAATATGGCCATGATTAATTCTGTATATTGTGATAATAGGTGACATAGTTTCTTCCTTATATATTTCTATAATTTCTACACTGAATAATACTGTGTGTTTTTTTCATTAAACATTATTTTTTAATGAGCCTTGTACAGTGCCTGGCACAAAGTACATGCTCGATTAATGGTCAAGGGAGGGAAACAGAACCACAAAGTGCCCTCATTAACTAAAGCTGAACGCAAGCTACAGAACTGGGCAATTTGTGTTACCTTACTATCAGACACTCAGATACTAGGGTCACATAAACTGTATACTTTCTAAAGATAAAGCAATGCACAATGCATGACAAAGAGCTGAATCCTTATAAATTGCCCTCTAGTGTTTCTTTCACGATCTGATTTTGGAATCCAACCTGAACTGTGGCTTTAGAAGAAGCTCGAAAATAAAGGCCTTAGCTGTAGAAATGTAGTTAAATATCAGTACTACATAGAACACGGAATTCAAGAATATCAGAGCTGAAAATGTACTCATGGAGATTGCCACCTAGAGACTAACTGCCTCAATTTATACATCAGAGAAAAAGAGCCACAGAGGCAAAAGGACTTGTCCAAGTTTATGCAAGGTTTCACAGCAGAACCTACACTAGAGATCTGTTTTCCAATCTCAGATAAAGAAACTGAGGTTTATTAAGGTTCAATTATTTTCCCAAAATTAATCAGCTACCAAAAAGCAGGGCCAGTACTCTAACTAGGTTTAATCAGATTCCAAAATCCACCCTCTTTCCGAACTAAAGTAAAATAGACAATCCTTCAATTCAAGGGAACATTATTTGATTAATAAATATATCAAATACTTATTCAATAACTTATTTTCCTAGCACTTTCATTTTTGACTAGCATTAAAAAAGAAATAATTTATTTCTTCTTTCATGGTTGCTGTTCTTGTTACCTAAAAACACATATATTTTTTAAATTAGTATCGTTTGGAGAATATCCCTTAAGTACTTTCCCTGTGATCTTTTTCCTTTTTGCTTAATTTTCTGTGGCTTAATCTCCGAAAGACTGAATAATAAAACAGGTGTTGTGTCATGTAGTTGCAGTTCTCCTCTTAAAACTTAATTTTGTTTCTGTACCTTAGTTTTTTTTGCCCTGTCAACACTGCACACAAATGCAGAGCAATAGTAGCACTCACAGCTTGGCAATAGCCCTCTGTCTGCATACCTAATGTTGTTTTTCTGCCTCCCCATTTCTCCTGATTAAACACATTTTTATATTTAGAATGTACTTGTAGTGAAGTCATTTCTTACATGAAGGGGGAATTTTGCTGTGGTGGTGACTATTGTCTTCCAAGAGACAGAACAATTTCTAAATATCCTGCCATTCATTTTGATGCTTTTAACCAGGCTTGATCCTGGATCAAAGACCTTGATTGAATGTAACAGGGGTCAGCTTCCCTTGGAGGCCTCTAGGAAATGCCTTCTTTGCTGTCAGTTCTTTATATTGTGAGCATCCAGCCAAGGAGCCTACATACCATTCTGCTTCTGTATTTTCATATTTGCCTTACCTTTGTTATGTGGAAATGTGTATGGTAATAAAGGACATATTCACCTAATGAATGACACATTTTATTTCTCAAATGTGTTTTTTAGTTGGTTAGATGTGAAAGAATTAACATTTTAATATAATGTCCTAAGACTTACTGTAGCTCCTATTCTGGGTACTCTACCTATATTATCTCAACCTATTCTTCACCAATATCTTACAAGTTAACTAATAGCCCATTTTAAGATGAGGCTCAGAGTGGTTAAGTAGGCTTAGAGTGGTTCAGCTCAAGGTCACTCAGCTAAGAGGTAATGGAGTCTAAATGCAAACCCAAGTTGGCCATGTGCTTTTTACACTGAAGCACACTTCTCTTCACAATGTAAATATGTTAATATGATCAAGTGGAGAAAAAGAAATGCAATGAGAATTACACTCTTTATTCAGCCTGCCACATTGCGGTTGTTAAGGAAATACTAAATCAGTTAGTTGTTCTAGAATTGGACCACTTATTCTACAATTTTTATTTAAGACACACAAACTGCTTTTTAAAAAGCAACGCCTGGCTTTAGAAATCCATCAGTTTTCAAGCATAATTATCTGCCTCTGTGTGTGTGGTGTGTGTGTATGCGTGCTTGTGTGTGCGTGAGAAAGAAACAGAGCGAGAGAGACTGACTTGCAGGCATGCCCATGTGAACACTAATATTCTGCTACTATCCTTAGGTGGAAATTAATCCCTGGCAACACATTCAGAAATTTAGCTGGGAGACAGGAAAGCAGAAAGTCACAAGAACCACATTTAGGAAATTATGGCAAAGTAAAAGTCCTGATGATTGAAAATAAAAATAAAGAAGAGGAGTGGGGGGACACAGAAGACACTACAAAACAATTGTATCAAGTTACCATGGCAACTAGAAAATGTGGGTTTAAATTTATATGTCTCCATTGTTCCAGCAGAGAGGTTCTAAATGAGACCCTAGTGGCCTGACAGAGTCGATACATCTCCCTGAATGCTCTGGTTTATACTCGAGAGTGCTTTAGGCATAGAGGAGGGAGGAATAAGATCAGAGCAGCTTTGTCAATTCCAGCCTACTTAATCTCTGTCACATGAAGACACTTGTTTCTTCAATCTGGAGACACAGCACGCTTATTTGCAGTCAGTCTTGACCAAGCCTAGCAGAATATTAAAAAATGGTTGTCATTGAGTCGACTCCAACTCATAGCAATCCCATGTGTGTCAGAGTAGAACTGTGCTCCATAGGGTTTTCAATGGCTGATTTTTTGGAAATGGATTGCCAGGCCTTTCTTCCAAAGCACCTCGGAGTGGACTCAAACCTCCAATCTTTCTGTTAGCTGCCAAGCATGTTAACAATTGACACCACCCAGGGACTCCCCATATTCACCTGTGACAGAGGTTAGCTGGGTTTTGCCTTACTATCTTGAGTCAAAAATTCAGTGTGCCTGAAATCAGCTCTGAGCACTCATATGTGCCCCCAAGTAGCGGTCTTCCCCTAAACTCCTCTATATCTTCCTGCTAAGAAAAAAGTCTGCCCTGATTCTCAAGCCACTTAGCCAGGTTCCTAAAACTCTGGCTCACCCTTGCCAATCAACTTCATCATCATTAACAATACCATTAGTCATAAGAACAATCTAGTATTAATAATAAACATATGTTGAAAGTATGCTACATTTATTATCTCTAATACTAATGGCAAGCCCCAGTATAGGTCTTGTTATAAGGGCTCAATTAATTTTTTCATTGACTAACTTATTGATACATTTATGGGAAACTGAGGCTTAAAAAGGTTAAGTAACTTTCCAAGGTCCTGAAACAGAGCCAAAATTTGAATCCAGATCTGACAAAAAAAAAAAAAAAAAAAGCCTTCACCAGAGGATTTATCTTTTTACATGACATCTCAGCTTGTGGTTGGGTCCATGTTCTAACACACAAAACCTCACAGAACCACAAAACAACCCTGAATACTATGGCTTCCTGGAGACCAGGAAAATTGGTCCAGATTGGCCATGTTCTCTTTACCCCTTAACACTATACTACTGGTTGAAAGAGGCAGCTGCTCTAGAGATATGCTCATTACCTTAGCTGAAGCTCCACTGGTTTCTGGATTCTCACTCTTTTCCACTGGCCCTCAGTGGAAGGGAATAAGAGGAGGAGGTAATTAAGATGTTTTGAGCATCTACTTAGTGCTGGGCGCTGTAGTAGACCTTTTTAATATATTATTTCACTGAATTCCTACCAAAAAATCTACAGATTCATTATTTTCTTCCCTATTTAACAGATATGACAACTAAGAATCAGCAGATAAATAATTTCCCAGGGTCACATAGTAAGTAATTGTGAGAGTCTAGCCAAGTTTTCTTTGATCCGAGTCCCTTGCTTTTCCTTTGTATACCAGCATGCCTCTCAACACTGCCTGCTCAAATTATAACAATCTTTAGAGCTGGAAAGGACCAGAGTATCATCAATTTTAAGTGATATACTTAGTTGTTTTTATGAAAGTACCATTAAAAGCCATCAACAAGGAGGAGACAGTAAGAGTTAACTGAATAAATGAAAACAAATTTATGTTCAGCCACACGTACACCCAATATCTAATTCTAGACAGGAGAATTTTTGATAAAGGAGATTCTCCTTTTTTGGGGAAAAAGCTAATTTATTATTTGTTGTAATAAATAAACTTATATTTTGCAGAGAATTCAGAAGCAAGGTAGTTACTAAAGGAACTAGTAATAGTAGCTTTTGACACCACCATAAAGCAGTTTCTTCTGGTTGAAGTCATACATAGAGATGCAGTTACAACTCATACTGTTGCAACACAAACTGTCCATTTTCCCCATTCAATATAGTAAAGGTCAGTTCCTTTCTTTACAGTGGAACTAGATAAACATTAGCCATGTTCCATGTCATAGACGTAATACCATGTGGGCATAAATTAATATATATAATTAAAATTTTAATGCAAACTTATATTTGAAATTAGACCACTATTTTCCTTATTACACTTCTGTAATATGAGTCTTTGGAGAAAAATAAAAGCAAATTACCAGTTTCCAATAGAACAAAATGTGAACAGAATAAATTTAACAACTATACTGTGTTATCATAGCAACCAAAGTTTAAAAAAAAACTGATGTGATAAAAAATGACACAAGAGAACAAATGCATCAAGTTGTTATGGCAACTGGGGAAAGTGGGTTGAAATTTATGTATCTAGAATCTAAGAGAATATTCTCAGCAACTAAAATAAACATTTGCTTATTATAACATTGCCCCAAATAGTACTTATCTATAAGCATTAAAGTGTTTTCATTGTTTTGTCTGCTTTTTCTTTTATTTCCAATGGGTGATTTCAAATTGTGAGCTTTTGTATTCTCAGTTCAGCTTGCATTTTGGCAATGAATACACCAAGATGCAATTTGGTTTGCAGAAAATGGTGCAAAAACCAATTTCAAAATAGCACCCTCAATCATGTTTAGGTTTCTTTTACTCTTTTAAGAAAATGTCTTTTATATCTGTTTTTCTTCTTAAAGAAAAAGCACTTCCTTACTTGTTCAATCAAATTCATTATGTCCTTTTTTACCTGACTTTGTAGGTTTTCCTCTTAGGCAGGGTGTGGTTTGAAGAATTATATAACAAATTGGGATATTTAGAAAGCCATTTTGGATAGTTTACGCCGACACACACACACACACACACACACACACTTCTTTTAGTAGTATAACTGTTTTGGACTGAATTTTCTAGTTTCGTCCCTCAATTTTTCACATCACTTTGCCCATGCTCACATAGAATAACTCAGTGTGTGAGAGGAAAGGTGAGATTCTCTCATGATTTCATGCAATTTTGTAAGAACTTTTCCCACTGCCACTCACACTTTTCCTTCAACACTTCTGTCTACTTGGCTAGTTCTTAATCATCCTTTAAAATGCAGTTTAGATGTCACTTTCCATGGTCTACCCATTTGAGCTAATTGTCCCTTATCTTTGTACTCATAACATCCTTTATATACTTATAGCTATATGCCATCATCCACATCAAAATCAACATAATTAACATCATCATCATAATCGCTGTCACTTACTAAATACTACCTATGTGTTAGTGGGAGCCCTGGTGCACAGTGGTTAAAGCACTTGGCTGATAACTGAAATGTCGGTGGTTCGAACTCACTGGCCACTCAGCAGGAGAAAGATGTGGCAGTCTGCTTCTATAAAGATTTACAGACTTGGAAATCCTATGAGATAGTTCTACCCTGTCTTATAGGATTGCTATCTTAGTCATCTAGTGCTGCTGTAACAGAAATACCACAAGTACATGGCTTTAACAAACAGAAGTTTATTCTCTCACAGTCTAGTAAGCTAGAAGTCCAAATTCAGGGCATCAGCTCCAGGGGAAGGCTATCTCTGTCAGCTCTGGAGGAAGGTCCTTGTCATTAGTCTTCCCCTGGACTAGGAGCTTCTCCTCGCAGGAACCCTGGGTCCAAAGGACATGCTCTGCTCCCGGTGCTGCTTTCTTGGTGACATGAGGTCCCCTTGTCTCTCTGCTCCCTTCTCTCTTTTATATCTCAAAAGAGAGTGTCTCAAGGCACAATCCAATCTTGTAGATTGAGTTCTGCCTCATTAACATAACTACCATCTATCCCACCTCATTAACATCATAAAGGTAGGATTTACAACACACAGGAAAATCACATCAGATGACAAAATGGTGGCAATCACACAGTACTGAGAATCATGGCGTAGCCATATTGATACACATATTCTGGGGGGACACAATTCAATCCATGACAGTTGCAATGAATTGGAATTGACTCGACAGCAGTGGGTTTGCTTTTGAGTACGTGTTAGTGATTATGCAAAGTACTTCCCAAATATTACTTCATTTAATCATCACAAAAATAGGTATTATTACAATGCTCTGCCATTTTACAAGTGAGGAAGTGACGTTCAATGTTTAGTCACTTGATTTAGATCATATACTGAGTAATGATAGAAAACAGATTTAAGTTCATGTCAGTGAAACATCAAAGCCCATTCTCTTTATCATTTGGCTAATCATTGAAATTTTTTCTTTGGTTTGTCTCACCATTAGACTATGAACTCTTTGAGAACTCCTATGTGTCTACAATGTAGATTATCTGAACAAATGTCTTGCCACCAGTGTCTCCTGCACTGTCCAATACAAACATATGTGAACCAAAATGCAAGCCATATATATAATTTTAATTTTTCTAGTAGCCACATTTAAAGAGTTAAAAGAAACAGGTAAAATTCATTTTAATTATATATTTTTATTTAATCCAATATATGCAAAATATTATCATTTATATATGTAATCAATACCAAAAATGTTGAGATATTTTATACTTCTTTCTTAGTAATAAGTCTTCAAAATCTGGTGTGTATTTTATACACACATCACATCCTAATTCAGGCATGTGTCTAGTGGATACCACATTTGACAGCTCAGGTTTAACCCATGCCTGATAAGTACACACACAAAAAGTGCTCATACATTTGTTAAAAAAAAAATGGATGAAAATGGGAAATTATTCTTGATTTAGATTCATAAAAAATCCAATTCACCATCGTGGAACCCTTAAAAGACTCTTTATGAGAAAGCTAAATGTTTCTATTTCAAAGTAGTGCATCCAGGTTGTGATAATTCCAGAATTATTGCCACATCCTGACCTATTATGGAGAATTGCCTGCTCAGCCATTTGTGTGTATTGAAATCCATAACAATACTTCAGTTATTTCAAGTCTTAGCCTCCCCTATTTTGGACCATGCTTGACGTACTCCTAGGCTTGGGTTTCAAGTTTGGATCTATTACACATTTTATTTCCAAAGTTTCTTTAGATCATTTGAATCAATAACTATTAAAATTAGGTTAAGAATATACATTTTTAAATTATATTAAATCAAATTAGCACATTTATAATGATTAAATGAAATATATTACAAAGCAGCTCCTATGAAGAATATTTTCATATTGAAGCAGGGTTTTTTTAACCCAAGGATGAGTTTATGCTGTATTGAATATTTCTGGTAGAAATAATCAATATTTTAAAATATTTTAAAATCCATTTTCATGATAACAGCTAAACTGAACAATGTACTATCTGTTATACACAAAAAACTGATCACAGAATCACATCTCAATGGTAATATTCAATATTCCTAAAACTGACCTGGGAGATAAATCTATCAAATAAAACTGACAATTACTAAAACTGCACATAATAAAGCTTTCCTCACTAAAAATAAATAAAGCAAACTGAAGAAATTTATATCTGTAAAATTTGACTGGATAGAAAAAAATGACAGAAACTTGCTCACACCAACAAAAGTAGCTCAGCATGGCCAGAACTATAATCTGTAAAATTTGTCAAGGGCCAAAAAAAAAGGATTAATGAGTCAAATGTCTACCTTTAAAGTTAGGTAGAAAAAGTGATCTAGGTTAAGCTAATTTCAGTAAAATTAAAATAAAATTAAAAAGACTAGAAATGGGGCATAGGCTTCTGGAATGGTAAAGTAAGGAGCCCAGCATATCCTCTCCTTAAAAAGCAATGATATAACTAAACAAAATTGCTGAAAATAATTTAGTACTCTGGAAAATGACCTAATGTATACAAAAAATTGAATAAGATTTATCCATGAAAAACTATTCAACCTTGTGTAAGAACGGTGAAAATTAGTGCCCTTCTTGCCTAGGCATGCTTTCATCTCCATTTCTCCCAGCTCAGTTAGTTTACAGGGTGGAAAAGCTATAAAAACCAGTATCTCTGCTGCTCAAGAGAGCGCAGTTGATTTGGAGTGGAGCATGAAAAAAACCACACTCAACGGCATTGTCAGAACAGTAGCAATCTGTAGCAAGCAAACAGAGAAAGACACTAACTCAGCTAATCTGAGGATGTGGTCCTCAGTGGGGTATGAAAAAGACCAGCAGATTAGCCAGAAATTTAACAGGGAGATCTGGGAAATGACACAGCCATAGAGGGCCTTGATTAGCAAGTTACACAACCCTGGTTGACAAGAAAGCCTTGCAACTACTCAGGAGAGACCAGAAGGGTTCTAGCCTTTCCACATACCCCTGGCGAATATGAGACACAAGTGCAGAATAGACATTAGAGTGCCTGAAGAAAATAAAAGTTGGGGCCAACTTGTAAATTGCTTGAACTTTGAATGGATTTTTTAACCTAAACACAGATCCATCAGCAGAGGGTGGAAACCTTACAGGTTCAAGGTATTTAGGCACAACCTCTGACCAAATACTGACTGATCACAAAGTTATGCTAACATAGGGGGCATCCCTAGTAAGTCAGGCTTTAAAATAAAAGCAAGAAAAAAAAACCTGAGAAGAGTTATCAGTTGGTGCACCCTGCAGGACGAAAGATTACACGTATTTAGTACAGGCAAATTACAAATAAACAACACCAGCAACAACCCTCAGCACAGATAGACTACAAACTTGCTACAGTGTATTTTCTAAAATAAACAATTTTCCAAAAACTCATGAGACAAAGAAACATGAAAGCGTGACTCATGCTGAAGAAAAAAAGCATTCAATAGAAACTCTCTAAGTGAACCCAAATGTTGGACTTGGTAGATAAAGACTTTAATATACATGCTGCCGAAGCAAGCAAGGAAGACAAATACATTAAAGCAGCTATTATAAATATGTTTCAAGAATTAAGGAAACCATGTTAAAAGAATTAAAGAAAACTATAACTCTAATGACTCAACCAATAGAGAATTGCAATAAAAAGATAAAAACCAAACCCATTGCTGTCGAGTCAATTCCGGCTCACTGAGACCCTATAGAACAGAGTAGACCTGCCCCATAGGGTTTCTAAGGAGCACATGGTGGATTCAAACTGCCAGCCTTTTGGTTAGCAGCCACAGCTCTTAACCACTATGCCAACAGGGTTTCCAAAAAGACAGCAATTATAAAAAGATTCAAATGGAAATTCTAGGCTTAAAAATTTAATAACTGAAATTAAAATCTCACTAGAGGGACAAAACAGTAGTTCTGAAATTTTAGAAGAAAATATTAGTGAACTTGAAGATGATCAACAGAAATTGTCTAATCTGAACCAAACTGAATCTGTTGCCATCGAGTCAATCCTGACTCATAGCAACCCTACAGGACAGAGTAGAACTACCCCATCTAATCTGAAGAACAGAGAGAAGAAGAATGAGGAAATATGAGCAGAGTCTTAAAGACTTTTGGGTCAACAACAAAAATCGATACACATGTAATGGGAATCTTTGAAGGGGAGAAGAGACAGGGGAAGAAAAATTAAATAAAAGTCCTCACTTTCTCAAATTTTAAGAAAAATCACTAATTTACAGAGCCAAAAACTCAACAAATCCAGAGTAGAAAAAACACAAAGTAAGCCACACCTGTTGAAAGGCAAAGAAAAAAGTCTCAAAAGTAACAAGATTAAAAAAAAAAAAAAAAATTCATTATGTACAGGAGAAGAACAATGCAATTAATAGCTGACTTCTCATTATAAACATAGGAGGATAAAAGATGAATTCCTTCAGACCTGCCTTATAAAAAACACAAAGGAATTCCTTCAGGCTTAAACAAAATGACACCACATGATCACTCAAAGCCACATGAAGAAATGAAAGACATCAATAAAGGTAAATACATGGGTAAATATAAAAGACTGTATATTTTACCAGCACGTATCTGTCAGTTTGACATACTATGGTGGCTTGCCTGGTGTTGCGATGCTGGAAGATACTCCATCGGTATTTAAAATACTAGCAGGGTTACCCATGGTGGGTAAATTTCAGCAGAGCTTCCAGACTAGGGCAGACTAGAAGAAGGACTTGGTGGTATACTTCTTAAAAAGGTAGTCAGTGAAAACCTTGTGAATAGCAGTGGAACATTGTCTGATATAGTGCCGGAAGATGATCCCCCCAGGTTGGAAAGCACTCAAAACACAACTGGAGAAGACCTGCCTCCTCAAAGTAGAGTCAACTTTAATAAAGTGGATGGAATCAAGCCTTCAGGACCTTCACTTATTGAGGTGGCATGACACAAAATGAGAAGAAACAGCTGCAAACATCCATTAATAATCAGAACGTGGGATGTACGAACTATGAATCTAGAAACATTGGAAGTCATCAAAAATGAAATGGAACATATAAAGATCAATATCCTAGGCATTAGTGAGCTGAAATGGACTGGTATTGGCATTTTGAATGAGACAATTATATGGTCTACTATGCTAGGAATGACAAACTGAAGAGGAATGGTATCCTGCTCATCATCAAAAAGAACATTTCAATATCTATCCTGAACTACAACGCTGTCAGTGATAGGTAATATCTATACACCTACAAAGAAGATCAGTTAATTCGATTCTTATTCAAATATACGCACCAACCACTAATGCTAAAGATGAGGAAATTGAAGACTTTACCAACTTTTGCAGTCTGAAATTGATCAAACATGCAATCAAGATGCATTGATAACTACTGGTGATTGGAATGCAAAAACTAGAAACAAACAACAAGGATTCATAGTAGGAAAGCACAGCACTGGTGATAGAAAAGGCGCTGGAGATTGCACGGTAGAATTTTGAAAGACCAATGACTTATTTGTTGAAAATACCTTTTTTTCAACAATATAAAAGGCAACTATAAATGTGGACCTAACAGAACGGAAAACACAGGAATCAAATTGACTACATCTGTGGAAGGAGATGATAGAAAAGCTCAGTATCATCAGTCAGAAAAGGCCAGGGGCTGACTGCAGAACAGACCATCAATTGCTCACATGCAAGTTCAAGCTGAAGCTGAAGAAAATTAAAACAAGTCCACAAAAGCCAAAGTACGGCCTTGATTACATCCCACCTGAATCTGGAGACCATTTCAAGAATAGATTTGACACACTGAACACTAATGACCGAAAGCCAGATGAGTTGTGGGATGGCATCAAGGACATTATATATGAAGAAAGGAAAGGGTCTTTGGAAAGACAAGAAAGAAAAAAAAGACCAAAATGGATGTCAGAAGAGACTCTGAAACTTGCTCTTGAATGTAGAGTAGCTAAAGCAAATGGAAGAAATGATGGAATTAAAGAGCTGAAAAGAAGATTTCAAATGGCAGCTCAAAGAGACAAAGTAAAGTATTATAATTAAATGTACAAAGACCTGGAGTTAGAAAACTACAAGAGAAGAACAAGCTAAGAATTTCTCAAGCTGAAAGAACTAAAGAAAAAATTCAAGCCTCAAGTTGCAATTTTGAAGGAGTCTTTCTGCAAAATATTGAATGACACAGGATGCATCAAAAGAAGATGGAAGGAATATACAGAGTCAACTGTACCAAGAAGAAATGGTCAACATTCATTCACTTCAGGAGTTAACATAAGATCAAGAATTGATGATATTAGAGGAAGAAGTCCAAGATGCATGAAAGACATTGGTGAAAAACAAAGCTCCAGGAATTGACAGAATACCAATTGAGATATTTCAACAAACGGATGCAGCTCTGGAGGTGCTCACTTGTCTATGCCAAGAAATTTGGAAGACAGCTATCTGGCCAAGCAACTAGAAGAGATCCATATATGTACCCTTTCCAAAGACAGGTGACCCAACAGAATGTGGAAACTATTGAATATCATTAACATTAAACACAAGTAAAATTTTGCTGAAGATAATTTAAAAACAGTTGCAGCAGTACATCGACAAGGAACTACCAGAAATTCAAGCCAGATTCAGAAAAGGATGTGGAATGAGGGATATCATTGCTGATGTCAGATGGATCTTGACTAAAAGCAGAGAATACCAGAAAGATGTTTACCTGGGTTTTATTGACTATGCAAAGGCATTTGACCGTGTGGCTCATAACAAATTATGGATAACACTGCAAAGAATGGGAATTCCAGAACACTTAATTGTGCCATGCAGAACCTGTACACAGACCAGGAGGAAGCTGTTTGAACAGAACAAAGAGATATTGCATGGATTACAATAAGGAAAAGTGTGCATCAGGGTAGTATCCTTTCACCATTCTTATTTGATCTGTGTGCTGAGCAAACAATCTGAGAAGCTGCACTATAGGAAAAAGAATGGGGCACCAGGACTGCAGGAAGACTCATTAACAACTGGCAATATGCAGATGACACCATCTTGCCTGCTGAAATCAAAGAGGACTTGAAACACTTATTGACAAAGATCAAAAACTACAGCCTTCAGTATGGATTGCACGTCAACATAATGAAATGAAAACAAAAATCATTACAACTGGACCAATAAGCAACATCATGACAAACAGAGAAAATGTTGAAGTTGTCAAGGATTTCATTTTATTTGGATCCACAATCAATGACCATGGAAGTAGCAGTGAAGACATTAAGCAACATATTGCATTGGGCAAATCTGCTGCAAAAGATCTCTTTAAAGTGTTGAAAGGCAAAGACATCACTTTTAGGACTAAGGTGCACCTGACCCAAGCCATGATATTTTCAATCACCTCATATGTGTGTGAAAGCTGGACAATGAATAAGGAAGACTGAAGAAGAATTGAGGCCTTTGAATTATGGTGTTAGTGAAGAATATTGAATATACCATGGACTGCCAGAAGAACAAACAACTCTATCTTGGAAGAAGTACAGTCAGATTGCTCCTTGGAAGTGAGGATGGCTAGACTTTGTCTCACGTACTTTGGACATGTTATCAGGAGGGATCAGTCCCTGGAGAAGGGCATCATGCTTGGTAAAGTAGAGGGCCAGTGAAAAAGAGGAAGACCCTCGATGAGATGGATTGGCACAGTGGCTGCAACAATGGTCTCAAACATAGCAACAATTGTGAGGATGGCACATGATGGAGCAGCATCTTGTTCTGCTGTATACAGGGTCGCTATGAGTTGGAACTGACTTGATAGCACCTGATAACAACAACAACAATATTTTATATTTATATATAATTTTTTCATATCAAATGACTTTAAAAGATATAAGATTACCTAAAACAATAAATACAATAGTGTATTGTTTGGTTCATAACATCTATAGATAAAATCTATATAACAATAATAGTGCAAAGGAGTGAAGGAATGAAATATTTTGCAGCAAAATTTCTATATTTCACCAAATTGTTAATCTAAAGTATAATAAAATGCATAATGTAACACTTAAAAAAACCACCGAAATCTCTAAAAAGTACACCTCAAAATAAAAAAAGAAATTTAGTGGTACACATTCTAACTTCCTTTTAACATGAAATAAGGAAGAAAAGGAGAAACAAGAGAAAAAAACAGACACATACACCCTTTCCTCACTTATCAACATGGTTAAGTTCCAAAGATCAGATCACTATACAAAACCGGTATTATGCGAAATTGGAGGATGACATCAAATCACAAAATGGAGGATGACTACATCATTACATAACTGCCAGATTACATCATTATATAACTCCCAAAACACTGAGAATCATGGTCCACCCACACTGGCACATAACTTTAACCATCACAGTCAGCATTACTCTCATCTCATAACTCACCATTCATTACTGTACATCATTAATGTGCAAAATAGTTGGATTGAAGATTTTTTACTGTTATAAATGCTAAATGTCTGATAAAGAGGTAGCCGATAAGAGAGGAGGCGTGTGTGTGTGTGTATGTATATATAGATATATATATACCTATATATATCTCTCACAATGTATATGTATTTACAGTGTATATGTAATATACACACTCATATATACATAAATATCTATACATATATATGTATATGTATATATATACAGAAAGAGAGAGAAGGTAAAACAACAGACAGAGATCCAACAATATCAGTAATTACATCAAATGTAAATGGAATACTCTAATAAAAAGAGATCATCAAACTGGTTTTTTTTTTTTTAAAAAAAGATCCGGATGTTCCGACAAAATCGCACTCTAGGCAGAAGCACCACGCCATCACTCCACAGCAAAGATCCGAAAAACTAAGCCAAACAGAGAATACAACAATCCTGAAACCCTAAAACATCAAATGAAGAGATAAAGAACTTAGCCAAGCACCAAAAGGAGTGAGAAAACTGACAGAGAAAGGACAGCGAGGAAAGATTCATGCAGAGGTCCCCTACCAGCTAACGCAGCGCGGGTCGGCCATCTTGGACTCCTATCGGAGACCAGAAAACAGGGGATACGAGAAAGCAGCCTCATGGAGCTTCCAGTAGGAGTCAAAACAACCGGTAATTTGCGATATACGCTTCCGCAACCCCCACCCTTCTTCACCCTGACTTGGCCTCCTCTGCTTCCCGTGGTCACAGTCTCTTCACCGGAAAACAGCGGCTGCTTGGATTCCACACACCCGAAAGGGTGGCTCTCTGAGTGCCATTTGTTGGCTGCTGGTGTTGCTTTTTTTCCACTTCTTTTTATTTCTTCCTTGCCTCTCCCCACCTCTCCCTCCTTTTGCTCGAGTACCTTGCTCCGTGCTCCATCTTTGCTTCTTCTTGAGGGGCTACAGAGCTCTGGTAATTTGTGATATATGCTTTCCCACTCTCTACCCTTCTTCACCCACACTCAGCCCCCTCTGCTTCCCGTGGACACAGTCTCTTGTCCAGAAACACCAGCCCGCACTAGCTGGCTCTCTGAGTGCCATTTGTTGGCTGCTACTGTTGCTTTTTTTCTTTCTGCTTCTTTTAATTTCTTACTTGCCTCTCCCCACCTTCCCCTCCCTTCACTCGAGTGCCTGGCTCCGTGTGCCATCTTTGCTTCTCCCTGAGGGGCTGCGGAGCTCCATTCGAGTGTGGAGCTACTTCCTGGTTTGGACTGTCGCGCTGGTGGGATCCCGGGGCTTTTGTTCGTTTGTTTGTTTTGAATTGTTTCTTTGTTTTCTTTTCCTTTTCTTGAGTTGGGAGCCCTTTCTGGCCAGGCTGAGCTGCGTGGCAAGGAGACTCCACTTCGGCTTCCACAGAGGTGCAGAGGCATCCCTGAGAGCATTTCTTTTTACATTAGTTTTTTTTTTTTTTTCCTGTTTCTTTGGGGGCCTTTCTCTTTCTTTTTTTTTTATTTGTTTTGTTTTCTTTTTCCTCTTTTTCCCTTTTTGTCTTTCTTCATTGCTCAGTTTCTCGTCTCTCTATATCTTCCTTCTCTTTCTGTTCCTGAATACCTGGCATTGTATACCTCTACGCCTTCTAGCTAGGCTGTACTGCAACACATGAGAGCAACTTCCCCAGACCTCACAGCTGCACCGGTGGGATCCCTGGGAACTTTGCGGTTCTTTAACCTTTATTATTCTTATTTATTCATTCTTTTCTTTTCTTCCTCCTCCCCTTTCTGTTTTTCTCCATTTCATAGTCTCTCATCTCTCCACGCCAACGGCAAGCTCCCCTAGCATTCTTTTTTGTTTGTTTGTATGTTTTTGCCTCCTGTTCCTCTCTCATCTCTCCCATATCCATCTTAGCTCCACACATAACAATCTCTCCGCTGCATCCTGCCTACCTGCACCATGCACTTGACATCACACCACCAAGCATCACAGGCATGGCCTACTGCAACCTGCCCTGCACTGATTACCGACCTGCTCTGGTGGCTGTAGTAAGTGCCACAAACAACCCGTTCCAGTAACTCCTCTTCAGCTAGACCTGCCCTGCTGAACCATATCTCAGTAACTGACCCTGCCAGTTGAAGAAGGAGGTGAAGAGTATTGTGCCCACAGATGAGCAAACAACAAAGAACACACAGTCTGCCTGCTCAGACATAGTCAAACTTTTTTTTTAAAAAAAGGGATGAAACAAAGAAATCTACAATCAATAAATGAGAAAAATAACTACTGAATGCCCCGAAGACAGCAGACAATAAAAAAACATTTACAAAAACAGGACAGGATGGTTCCAGTAGGCATCCAAAATAAAACACCAGATGACTCTCCTCTGGAAGAAAATGCACTAGAACTACCTGATAGGGAATTCAAATCTCTAATACTCAGAATTCTCCAAGAACCGAGGCAAAAAGCTGACAAACATGAGAAAAAATAGACAAATTCATGGAAAATACAGACAAAAAACTGGAAGAATTCAGGAAAATAACACAGGAACAAAATGCCAAAATAAATTCACAACTAGTAGTTATACAAAGACAACAATTAGAAATCCAAAAGATACATAACAAAATTTCAGAAATGGACAATGTCATAGAAGGGCTGAGAAGCAGATTTGAAACGGTGGAAGACAGGATCAGTGGAATTGAAGACAAACACTTGGATACAACTCTGTTTCAGGAAAACTCAGAAAAAAGAACAAAGAAAAATGAAGAGACCCTGAGAGTTATGTGGGATACAATCAAAAGCAAAAATATGTGAGTGATTGGAATTCCAGAACAGGCAGAGAAAACAGAAAACACAGAGAGGATCATTGACAAATTGCTGACAGAAAACTTCCCAATATCATGAAAGATGAAAAACTGGCCATCCAAGAAGCTCAACGAACCCCATATAGAGAGACCCCAAAAGAAAATCACCACGGCATATCATATTCACACTCGCCAAAACCAAAGACAAACAAAGAATCCTGAGAGCAGCTCATGAAAAACAAGAAGTCACATACCGAGGAGAAACAATAAGACTAAGCTTGGATTATTCAGCAGAAACCATACTGGCAAGAAGGCAATGGGATGACATATATAAAACCTTGAAAGAAAAAAAATTCCAGCCAAGAATAATATATCCTGCAAAACTCTCATTCAAATATGATGGTGAAATTAGGACATTTCTAGATAAACAGAAATTAAGGGAATATGGAAAAACCAAACCAAACTTACAAGAATTATTAAAGGGGGTCCTTCGATCTGAGAGCAAACAACATCAGCTCACAGGCTGAATCTAGGATGCAGGATCATACCAGCCAGATACCAATCTAGGAAATGAACTCTCAAGGACTATCCAAAACCAAAAGAAATACAACAGGGAATCAGAGCAGTTAATCTGTAAATGGCAACAACAACAGAATAGTAAAAGACAGAATAAACGGTGTAGGTATAGAACCTTCTCATGGAGAGGAAGGCAAGGCGATATCAAGTAATAATAGACTGCTTCAAACTTAGAAAGATAAGGGTAAATTTCACGGTAACCACAAAGACAGTTAACAAACCTACTCATAAAAATAAAGAGGAAAAACATAAAGTCTCAGCAAAAACAAAACCTACAAAAACAAAAGAAATGAAAAAAAAGATCCACAAGAAAAGGGAATCCAGCACAGGAGACTAAGAAGAACAAAGAAAACGTCAGCACCACAAAAAACAGCACTACAAAATGACAGCAATAAACTCACATCTATCACTAATTACACTGAATGTAAATGGCCTCAATGCACCCATAAAGAGACAGAGAGTGACAGAATGGATTAAAAAAAAAAAAAAGGATCCATCAATATGCTGTCTACAAGAGACACGCCTTAGAAATAAAGACGTAAATTTATTAAAAATCAAAGGTTGGAAAAAAATGTATCAAGCAAACAACTACCAAAAAAGATGAGGAGTGGCAATACTAATCTCAGATAAAATAGACTTTAAAACAAAATCCACCATAAAAGACAAAGAAGGACACTATATAATGATTAAGGGGAGGATCCATCATGAACACATAACCATAATAAACATCTACGCACCCAGTGACAGGTCTACAAAATACATAAACTCTAACAGCACTGAAAAGAGAAATTGACTGTTCCACAATAATAGTAGGAGACTTCAACACACCACTCTCAGTAAAGAACAGAACATCTTTAAAAAAAAAAGAAATGCCACAGACTGGGAAAATCTTTGCAAATTACATACCCAGCAAAGGACTTGTATCCAAAACAAAGAACTCCCCAAACTCAACAAGAAAACAACCCAATTAAAAATGCGCAAAGGACTTGAACAGATATTTCACCAAAGAAGATATAAGGATAGCAAGTAAGCACATGAAAATATACACAATATCATTATCCATTAGAGAAATGCAAATTAAAACCTTGATGAGATACCACCACATACCTATTTAAATGGCTAAAATGATAATAGTCATTAAAAAATACTGACAGTACCAAGTACTGGCAATGATAAAGAGCAATTGGATCTATCATACATTGCTGGCGGAATGCAAAATGGTACCACTATTCTGGGAAAGAGTTTGGCAGTTTCTTATGAAGTTAAACATACACTGCCCAAATGACTTAGGAATCCCACTCCCTGGTACTCACTCTAAAGAAATGAAGACTGATATTTACACAAAAATCTGTACATGAATTTTTATAAAAGTTCTATTCATAATAACTCAAATAGAAACAACACAAATAGAAGCTAAATCTGTATCTCTGTTTTAACCAAGACCATGCCATCAGTTTCATTCCCCACTGCCTCATAACACATACACATACTCACACACTCAGCCCCTTCAAGCTCCACTGGCCATACAGCTCAATCTCTATGGTATGCAAGAAAGAAAAAAGTCCCCACTAGGCTTAGAAATTTACTGACATGCTCCCAGATGAATTCATGCCAAGGAACGCCTTATCCCATCACTAAAATGGCTTTCTCAGGGGTATTGTAGGAGAGCTTGGGAGTGTGACAGCAAATTGCTTCAACAAGGTTCCCTAGCCTTTCTCCTTCCAGAAATATATTTCATATACCAAGTTGCAAGGCCCAGGAAGATTTACATGGATTCATTTCTCAGGGCGTTTTCTTCTATGCAAAGATATGGCAGAAGTAGGTGGTGCAGTGGTTAAGCATTAGGCTGCTAACCAAGAGGGTGGCAGTTCAAATCCACCAGCTGCTCCTCGGAAACTCTGTGGGACAGTTCTACTCTGTTCTGTTGGGTTGCTATGAGTCGGAATAGACTTGAAGGCAACAGGTTTGGTTTGTTTTGTTTTGTTTTCACTGATGGAGACAATACAGCACGCAGTTCAACTAACACATATTGAAAGCCTCCTATGTGCCTACTAAATTCTTTACACAGATTATCTCATTTAATACAATTTTGAGAGGTGGTCATTATTATTCCCATATTATCCTGAGTTTTGTGAGGCTCAGAAAAGTTAAATAATTTACCCAAGGTGATGTGTTGTTCCACATATGCATGCAAAAGCTGGACAGTGAATAAGGAAGACCAAAGAAGAACTGATGCCTTTGAATTACGGTGTTGGCAAATAATACTGAATAGACCATGGACCGCCAAAAGGAAAAACAAGTCTCTTTTGGAAGAAGTACAGCCAGAAGGCTCCTTGGAAGCAAGGATGGTGAGACTTAGTCTCACATACTTTGGACACGTTATCAGAAGGGACCAGTCCCTGGAGAAGGACATCATACTGGATAAAGTAGAGCGTCAGTGAAAGAAGAGAAAGAACCCCAATGAGATAGATTGACACAGTGGCTGCAACAATAACAACGATTGTGAGGACTCAAGCATAACAATGATTGTGAGGACCACGCAATGTTTCGTTCTGTTGTACATAGGGTCGCCGTGAGTTGGAACCAACCTGACTGCACTTAACAACAACAAAAAACCCTTTATTATATTGAGGAATTTCCCTTCTATTTCTATTTTTTTGAGATTTTTTATCAAGAATGGGTGTTGGATTTTATCAAATGCCTTTTCTGTGTCGATTGAGAGGATCATGTGATTCCTTTCTTTTTTTTAAATGTGTATTACTTTGATTGACTTTCTAATGTTGAACCATCTTTGCATACCTGGTATGAATCCCACTTGGTCAGAGTGTGTTATTTGTTTCATATGATTCCAAATTCCATTGCCTAGAATTTGGTTGAAAATTTTTGCACCTATATTCATGAAAGATATTGGTCTGTAATTTTCTTTTATTTTGTGATGCATTTGCCTGATTTTGAGATCGGGGTTATGCTGGCTTCATAGAATGAATTTGGAAGTATTCCTTTTCTATGTTCTGAAATAGTTTGAGTAGTACTGGTGTAAGCTCTTCTCTGAATGTTTGGTAGAATTCTCCAGTGAAGCCATCTGGGCCAGAACTTTTCTTTGTTGGTAGTTTTTTTTTATTATCTTTCAATCTATTCTTTTGATATGGATCTGTTCAGATTTTCTAACTCAGTTGGTTTAGTACAGTATTCCTAGAAGTTTGTCCATTTCCTCTAGGTTCTCAAATTTGTTGGTGTATAGTTTTTCATAGTACCTGTTATGATCCTTTTTATTTCATTTGGGTCTGTTGTAATGTCTCCTTTTTCATTTCTTATTTGGGTTATTTGCTTCCTCTTCTGTTTTCATTTGGTCAGTTTCACCAATGGTTTGTCAATTTTGTCGATTCAAAGAATCAACTTTTGGTTTTGTTGATTCTTTTTATTGTTTTTCTATTCTCTATATCATTTGTTTCTGCTCTGATCTTTATTATTTCCATTCTTTTGGTGGCTGTGGGCTTCTTTTGCTGTTCTCTTTCTATTTGTTCAAGTTGTATAGCTAACGTTTTGATTTTGTCCCTTTCTTCTTTTTTGATACGTGCATCTATTGCTATAAATTGACCTCTGAGCACTGCCTTTGCTGTATCCCAAAGGTTTTCATTCTCATTTGATTCTAGAAAATTTTTATTCCATGTTTGATTTTTTCTATTACCCAGTGTTTTTTTAAGCAAAGTGTTATTCAGCTTCCCTGTCTTTAATTTTTTTTTCTTCCTCTTCTTGTTATTAATGTCTATTTTTATGGCATTGTGATCACAGAAGATGCTTTGTATTATCTCAGTGTTTTGGATTTTGTTGAGGGTTACTTTGTGGCCTAAGATATGGTCTTTTCTGGAGAATGTTTCATGTGCATTGGGAAAGAATAACTTTACTGCTGTTGGGTGGAGTGTTCTATATATGTCTATGAGGTAAAGTTGGTTGATTGTGGTCTTTAGATCTTCTGTATCTTTGTTGAGTTTCTTTCTAGATGTTCTGTACTTTACCAAGAGTGGTGTGTTGAAGTCTCCTACTATTATTGTGGAACTGTCAATTTCTCTTTCCAGTGCTGTTAGAATTTGTTGTAGGTATTTTGGAGCCTGTCATTGGGTGTGTAGATATTTGTTATGGTTATGCCCCCATGGTGGATTGTCCCTTTTATCATATATAACGTCCTTCCTTGTCTCTTATGGTGGATTTTGCTCCTAGAATCTTCTATTGCATTGTCCATTTCTGAAATCTTGTTTATCGTTTGGATATATAATTGCCACTTTTGTATGATTTCTAATTGTTCATTTATTTTGACATTTGTCTCTGTATTATTTTCCTGAGCTCTTCTATTGCCTTGTCTCTATTTTCCCTGATTTTGTCTGTATTTTCCCTGATTTTGTCTTTTTTCCTTAGTTTTGTCTGTGTTTTCCTTCATCTATTTCCCAATCACTTGGAGAGCCATGAATATAAACTTTTGAATTCCCTATCAGGTAGTTCCAGTGCCTTTTCTTCTACCAGAAGGTCATCTGCTGTTTTATTTTGGTTAGCAGTTAAGTGCGTTAAGCATTTGCACTACCAAGGGACTCCAAGGGGACTGGCAGGAACAAACAAATCCTCACAAATTCTTTCCTAATATCCAGTCACCCCAAAACCCTATTTACCCTACATGTAGAAGAGTAATCCAAGCAGTTCTTTACCATGGTGTTCTAACAACTCACTGAAGAAATGCCCCATTTTAGCATCCTTTACACACACATTATCCTTGAACTTGTTTTCTTATCTGTACAATGATGACAATAAAACCTCTTAGTAGAACTTTTGTAATACATAAATGAAATGGAGATTATCTGGCCCAACCTCCTGCACTCAAACAGGTCCAAGCTTTATTCATTATTTTGCATTTGTAATGGAGGCTCAGTTACTTGCTTTCTTAGTAGTTGTTTCAGTACGTCTGTCATTCTTACAGTCAAAAAGTTCTTTATGTTAAACTAGTAGACAAGGATTTTAAAACTGAATTACATAGAGTGGGCTGGATGAGTTGTGCAAATATTTGAACAGAATATCATAGATACATAGGGTGATGAGAAGTACAGAAACTAACATTCCTAACCTTCCATTTCAAATTCTGGCATTCATCAAAGTAATCTCATTGTGTTTATTGACTTGTTTTATAAGAAGTAATTCAAGTTGCATTTATAGAGTAAATTTATAGCAATAAAAACACTGTTTTTTAATGTTTAATTTTTGTTTCATGTAAGATTTTTTTCAAGAAAAAAGGGTTTGTTGCTGCTCCAAAGAAAATTTTTTTAAGAGTTTAAAAACCAGTGAGTTATGACTCCCCTGGTACCTCAAGAAAAACAGGGGGTTAGATTGAACTACTGGGCTGAGGGCTGTGGGGACCATGGTCTCAGGGAACATCTAGCTCAATTAGCATAACATATTTTATAAAGAAAATGTTCTACATTCTACTGTGGTGAGTAGCATCTGGTGTCTTAAAATCTTCTGAGCGGGCAACTAAGATATTCCACTGGTCCCACCCCACCTGAATAAGGGAGAATGAAGAAAATCAAAGACACAAGGGAAAGATTAGTCCAAAGGACTAACGGACCACAACGACCACAGCCTCCACCAGATTGAATCCAGCACAACTAGATGGTGCCCAGCTACCACCATTGACTGCTCTGACAGGGAACACAGTAGAGGGTCCCAGACACAGCTGGAGAAAAATGTAGAACAAAATTCTTACTCAAAAAAAGACCAGACTTACTGGGCTGACAGAGACTGGAAAAACCCAAAAGGTATGGCCCCCAGACACTGTTTTAACTCAGTACTGAAGTCACTCCTAAGGTTCATCCTTCAGCCAAAGATTAGACAGGCCAATAAAATAAATAATAATGCACTTAGCTCAACCATGTATATGAGACTAAATGGGCACACCAGCCCAGAGGCAAGGACAAGAAGGCAGGAGGGGAAAGGAAAGCTGGATGAATGGAAATGGGAGCCCAAGTTTAAGAAGGGAAGAGTGTTGACATGTCGTGGGGTTGGTAACCAATTTCTCAAAACAATATATGTATTAATTGTTTAATGAGAAATTAATTTGCTCTGTAAACCTTCATCTAAAGCACAATAATAATTTTATATATATATATATATATAATTTTTTTTTTAAATATGGGGTTGAAGTTAGTATATCATTAGCGGATAATAATATCAACATAAATTAAAAATCCCCACTATTCTCTGACACTTTTGTTCTAACACCAGTTGCACACACAGCACTTCTTCCTCTGACCCTAACCACCCAGAGGTAGGTCAGGCCTCAGAGTCCTCCAGATGGCCAAATTATCCCAAGATCTCAGATGCCAGCCACAAACTTGGGAGCCCATACGACACACTAATTTCTTTTTCTTATTATTATTGTACTTTAGATGAAGGTTTACCAAACAAACTAGCTTCTCATTAAACTGTTAGTACACATACTGTTTTATAACATTGCTTAACAACTCCATGGCATGTCAACACTCTCCCTTCTTGACCTTGGGTTCCCTGTTACCAGCTTTCCTGTCCTCTCCTGACTCCTACTCCTTGCCCCTGGGCTGGTGTGTCCCTTTAGTCTTGTTTTGTTTTATGGGCCTATCTAATCTTTAGCTGAAGGGTGAACCTCAGGAATGACTTCATTACTGAGCTAAAAGAGTGTCCAAGGGCCATACTCTCAGGGTTTCTCCAGTCTCTGTCAGGCCAGTAAGTCTGGTCTTTTTTTGTTAGTATTTTGTTCTACACTTTTCTCCAGCTCTGTCCAGGACTCTGTATTGTGAACCCTGTCAGAGCAGTCAGTGGTGGTAGTCAGGCACCATCTAGTTGTACTGGACTCAGTCTGGTGGAGGGCATGGTAGTTGTGGTCTATTAGTCTTTGGACTAATCTTTCCTTTATGTCATTAGTTTTCTTCATTCTCCCTTGCTCCTGACAGGGTGAGACCAGTGGAGGATCTTAGATGGCCGCTCACAGGCTTTAAGGCCCCAGACACTACTTACCAAAATAGAATGTAGAACATTTTCTTTATAAACTATGTTATGCCAATTGAACTAGATGTTCCCTGAGACCATGATCTCCACAGCCCTCGGCCCAGTAATATGGTCCCTCTGGGAGCTTGGATATGTCTATGGAGCTTCCATGACCTTACCTTGGACAAGTTGTGCTGGCTTCCCTAGTACTGTGTACTGTCTTACCCTGCACCAAAGTTACCACTTATCTATTGTCTATTTAGCTTTTTTCCATCCCCACCCCTCCCCTCCCTTGTAACCATCAAAGATTGTTTCTTTTTGTGCGTAAACATTTTCATGAGTATTTACAGTAGCAGTCTCATACAATATTTGTGCTTTTGTGATTGACTTATTTCACTCTCCAGTTTCATCCGTGTTCTGAGATGGTTCACAGATTCATCATGGTTCTTTATCATTGCATAGTACTCCATTGTGTGTATGTACCATAGTTTGTTTATCCATTCATCTATTGATGGGCATTTAGGTTGTTTCTATCTTTTTGCTACTGTGAGCAATGCTGCAATGAACATGGGTGTGCATATATCTATTCATGAGACAGCTCTTATTTCTCTAGGATATATTCCTAGGCATGGGATTGCTGGATCATATGGTATTTCTATTTCTAGTTTTCTAAGGAAGCACCATATCATTTTCCAAAATGGTTGTACCATTTTGCATTTCCACCAGCAGTGCATAAGAGTTCCAGTCTCCCCTCAGCCTCTCCAATATTTGTTATTTTCTATTTTTTTGATTCATGCGTGTAATGCCAGGATGAGATGGTATCTCATTGTGGTTTTGACTTGCATTTCTCTAATGGCTAGTGATCATGAGCATTTCCTCATGTGTCTGTTAGCCACTTGAATATCTTCTTCGGTGAAGATGACACCCTAATTTCTGACCTGCTGACAACAAATTTGAGGGTTCCCTTTACCCCCTAGGATACCAGCCAGTAAAGTTCAGGGATTCTCAGGCCCCTTCACTTCCGATGTGCTGGCTCTCACTACTCCCTCAGGTTCAAGAATTCCCTGGGACAACACACAGAACTCACAGAAAGTACTATACTTACAATAAGTTTTATTATAGCAAAAAGGATACAAATGAAGAGATACATAGGGTAAGATCTGAATGGGCTCCCAATGTGGAGTTCCCACATGCATCAGTGTCTTTCACTAACCAACTAACTAACTTCTGGGTCCAGAGCTTTTATTGGAGCATCTTATGTAGTCATGATTTATTGAATCAGTCCGCCTTTCCTGAGATTATGAGGTGGTCTTTCTGACCTGGCCAGCACCCACCTGACTCACCTCATTAGTATACCTCAGGTGTGTTCTGGAGGTCTCACCAAAGACATTCCAATCACTGGGGAAATTCCAAGGCTTTAAAGATTCTCTCTCAAGAACCAAAGACAAAGACCAAATCTGGGGGGTAAAATTAATCTTAAACTCCACAATTATGAAAGCTTAAAAAAGCATAAATATGGGTAAAAATAGCATATTTATCTGTTTCAGTGAATTTAACCGGCTTTGTCTCAATATTTGTTGAATTTATCTTACACAAAACTAGGGATACCCCACAAAATTTTAGAAAAATAAATTTTCAGTAAATAAAATTTTTAAAGGCCTATCATAGTTAATAAATATGGAATTCATGACCTCAAGCCAATACATTAATAACTTAAAATATTAAGTTAATTCATAGAAGATAGGTACATAAAGAGTTATTAAGAGAAATAAGAAAATGAATAGAAAACTAGATTTGGTCCTATCTGTGCCCCTTAACTATGTGAGCTTGGATAAGCCTACTTCTCTGCAACTGTTCTTTTAAATGGGAATGTATACCTTACAGATTATAGATTTGCTAGAAGGCTCCAGTCTTTAAATGAGATAATGGATATTAAATGTTGTCTGTATACAGGTAGGTAATAACAATAATAATAGAGTTGAAGTCAAAGAAATAAGCTGTGTCCTTCCTTAAAGCATCAATTGGGGCATCTGGCAGAGACAGAATATGTGGTTTGGTGTGGGCAAACCCCAAATCCATGAGGGTATTTTTTTTATAATTCTATTGCCTTGCTGTCTCTGAAAACAGAACAAGTCTAACTATTCAGAACTTAGAATTAAAAGACCTATTTAGTTGTGTGTCTTTAGATAAGGGCGCAATGTCTCTGAACCTCAATTCCTTAACCTATAAATTGGGGACAGTAAATGCCTTCCTACCTCACAGGAAGGTTCTCATAGAGTTGTTATTGAAAAATCAAATGCGATAATGTTGATGTTAAGTACCTGCACTCCCTTCCCTTTCCCTCCCAAGGAACTAGCCCTAGGCAGGATATTAGGAGCCTCAACTGGATCTAATAACTGACCCATGGAATGATGGGCAGCAAGCCAATGGAAAACCAAATGACAATATCCAGGAATCAACCAAAAACCAAGATACACCCTGTCATGGATTGAATTATGTCCCCCAAAAAATGTGTGTATCAATTTGGCTGAGCCATGATTCCTAGTCTTGTGTGGTTGTCCTCCATTTTGTGATTGTAACTTGATGTTACAGAGGATTAGGGTGGGATTGTAATACCCTTACCCAGGTCACATCCCTGATCTAACGTAAAGTGAGTTTCTCTGGGGTGTGGCCTGTAACTAGGATGACTCTTGAATCTGAAACCAGACAAAAAGGGAAGCAAGCAGAGAGTTGGGGACCTCATACCATCAAGAAAGCAGTGCCTGGAGCAGAGTGCATCCTTTGGACCTGAGGTTCCTACACTGAGATGCTCCCAGACCAAGGGAAGATTGAGGCATCATAAGGACCTTCCTCCAGAGCCGACAGAGAGAGAAAGCCTTCCCCTGGAGCTGATGCCTTGAATTTGGACTTGTAGCCCACTAGACTGTGAGAGAATAAATTTCTCTTTGTTAAAAAGCCATCCACTTGTGGTATTTCTGTTACAGCAGCACTAGATAACTAAGACACACCCTAAACCAAACATAGAGTGGCAGAAATGAGGCAGATATAAGATATATCAGCACAGAGCAAGTAGATTCGAACAGAGATGAGAAACAACCTGCAGAGATTCCCTGAGGGGTGGGAGTCCAGAAATAGGTTTTCTTTTGGCATCTGTGGCTTCCCTTGATTGGTGACAAATCTGTGCAGATAATAAGTATTTATGTGAAAAACTTTAGGCAAATGGTAGGTATAACTATTACAATTATTTCTACTATATGTCCTTTACTTAGGGATAGTAACTAGGATGACTCTTGAATCTGAAACCAGACAATTAAAGAAAAAGTGTATTTAACCAGTAGAAGAAGAAATAGGTAGCATATGGTCAATATGTTCAGCTTCCTGGATGATCCTCAGGTGAAAAATAATAGGTATGTGTTATGCTTTACACAGACAGCAGAATCAAGATAAATGAGATGATACTATTCAAAGGAAAATTTTGTTTTAACATAAATAACATAGTGATTAAAAGAGAAAAAAAGAAAACCCATTGCCATTGAGTTGACTCCTACTCATAGCGACCCTATAGGACAGGGTAGAACTGCCCCATAGGGTTGCCAAGAAGCAGCTGGTGAATTTGAACTGCTGACCTCTTGGTTAGCAGCTATAACTCTTAACCACAGTGCCACCAGGGCTCCAAATAGTGATTAAAGTTACCCAAAAATGAAATGGACTTCCCTGGAAGATAGTGAGTTCTCTTTCATATAATGCAAAGTTTAGACAACAACTATGCAGTGTTGTGAGTGGAGTAAAAATATAAGATGAGGCAGTTCTAAAAATTGTCTAAGATCTCCTTCAGTCCTGTTCTCAGATTGTCAGGTTATATACATCAGCCTTCCTTTTACAAGTTATCCAATCCTCTCACCCTTAAAGTTCCCAAATTCTTATACCCTAATCATTATGAAGGAAGCCCTGGTGGCACAGTGGTTAAGTGGTTAAGTGCTCAGCCACTAACTGAAAGATCAGTGGTTCAAACCCACCATCTGCTCTTTGGGAGAAAGATGTGACAGCTTCCATAAAGATTATAGCCTTGGAAATTCTATGGGGCAATTCTACTCTGTCCTATAGGGTCACTATGAGTTGGAATTGCCTCAACAGCAACAGATTTTTTTGTTTTTTGTTTTTTAATCACTTCAAGTGTCCTAGACTAGCTCTTCTCAGTTATTTTCTTTTGGTCAGAACAAGTCAGGTCATAAGCAGTACCAACAAATATCCAGATAGGATATTTCATTTCACAGTAACATAGATTGGCATGATGGGCATCCTTCTTTGCTTTCAATCATACCTTATAAGAAGTTCAACTATCAGAACAGTATTCATTAGCACTTGCTCCCCATTCCTTCAAGAATGGGAGAACTATGGATTTTCTCCCCAGAAAATTATTACAAAAGCACATACACACAAAATGCCATATGAAATATCAGAGTAAGAATTTCAGACTCCATGAAGACCACAGAGAGATCTACAAACACTTTGATTCTTAAATAGGGATATGCCTCACAAATACCTGGAGAAATTTTATATAAGAAACTATAAACAAATAACATGCCTGAAACCCACCCAGAAAACTCCAAATCAGCAGGTGTATAATGAGACATAAGCAGGTATAAATTTAAGTAGATCTATAGGTGATTCTAATTTGCATCACAAGTTAAGAAGTACCACCCAAGGTGCCCCTGGGCTTCTGATTAAAAAGCAGTGTACTAAGGGTGATGGTCGAAAAATATAATTAGCATAACTATTGTTCCTTAATTGTACATGTGGAGACTGTTGAAATGGCAAATGTTTTGTTACATAGTTATTTGCCGCAATAAAAAAAACCAGTTGAATATCCTTGTCTAGTAATATTTCTATGTATATCTGTATAGTATTTGAAGTATTAACTGAGCTGGCCATACACACACACATACATGTACTCAACACACAGACATACTTGCTGTACCCATTTCCTTTTCACCACCATTCAGGAGTCAATGATAGATAGATATCTAGAAATACATGGCCATCAGGTAGAATGGAGAGTCAAATTCTTGGCTTTGACTTCTAAAAAGGGATTTTGAAGTCTTCAGCAGAAGTAACATATTATCTTGAAAACAAGTATTTTCAATTGCAAGAGCAGGGCTTTTTGAGAGATAATGATTTGTTGTTTGTTTTTCATCCCTAAACTCTGCAGTTTGAATACCAAGAAACAAAGGGACCAGAAATCTCAGAGAGCAGAATTTAATGTAAAACAGACAGTAAATAAAAAAGGAATTTTCTAGCCCCCAAATAGAAAAAAGTTTAGCCAGAGTAGAAATAGCATAGAATTGTGGCATGAGGTTGGACGCTGGAGGATCTCTCATAGGGGCTTATTAACTTTAACCCTTCTTCTGGCCAACCCATTAGTGGGGATGGAGATGAGAGAAAAATCCATAGAGATTTGAGGGGGGAAATGTGCTGTGGTGGTTAAGATTGTGTGTCAACTTGGCTGGGCCATGATTCTCAGTGGTTTGGCAGTTATATGAAGTTGTGATCACCCCCATGATGGGATCTGCTGTGAGTAGTCAATCACTTGAAAAGGAGTTTCCTTGGGAGTGTGGCCTACATCAAATGTAAGTGGACATTGTGGCAAGGCTGGTGGCTTTTTCTCGCATGCTGGATCTTGCAGCTGGCTCCTGCTCATCTGACCTCCAGTTCTTGGGGCTTGAGCTTGCAGCTTACTTGCCATCTTGCCTGCCGCTCCTGAGATGCATTGATCTTTGCAGCCTGTGAGCAAAAGCTCTGCTCTCTGACCTGCCGATCTTGGGTTCACCAGCCCCTGCAGCTACATGAATCAGGAGAAACCTTTATTCTGACCTTGGGAAGTTCCGGCCTCTACAACCACATGAAGCATTTCCTTGATATAAATCTCTCTATATATATGTATTTATATGCTTTACTGGTTTTGCTTCTCTAGAGAACCAGCCTAAGACAGGTGGTGGCAGCATGAAACAGAAGCATTTTCATTTATTAATGCAGTTTATTTCATTCATTTATTTAATCAGCAAATATTTATTTAGAACCTGCTATATGTCAGGCTCTAGCTAGTTGTTGGAGATGCAGCTGAGTCTCACTTCATGATGAAGCTGGAAAATGCAGAAAGCTTGATAGAGAAGTTCTCTACAACAGCCTCACTCTACTACAATAGATATAACAGCAGCTAAATCTACAAGAAAGTCAGAGATATTCCCCTTGCCTACTCTTGAAGTCCAAGAAGATCAAGGGACAAGCATCTGGAAATTTTCTCTATCCCTGAGAAGAGCTATGACAGTGGCAGAGAGTGGGAGGTAGCACTTGGAGAGGCCTTGTGCTAGTAGACTCAAAAAAATAAGTTAATTAAAAATAAGAGGCATTCAGGCCAGCTTCACAGTAGTGGCTTAATCTGCACTGGCTCTAAAGAAGATAGGAAAGCAAAGAGGGGGAAAACTGTGGCTGTTCTCTAAAAGTATGTGGTTAAGATTATAATCAAAATGTTCTGGGAAAGAATACTTTCACAGACAACTCCCTGCCGCCCCCTGCTCTCTGCAAAATGCTTGCACAGGAAGGCTTCAGGAGACCTGTAGATTAACAAATATGGCTAATGGTCACTACTTCCTCAAACTTCTCATACAAAAGCTCTTCTCATTTTCTGTACTTTGGAACACTTTGCAACCTTCGCTCAGTTCTTCCTCAACTTGAGTTGCTATTCTTCAGTAAAACTCATTTTCTTTTGCTACTAACAGAGTGTAGGATTTTGTTCTATGACAGCCACAATCAGGATGGAGAGGAAAAACAGTGATCTGCATGGACCTGGTAGGCAGAATGCCAAGGGTGGGGGGCAGTAATTTCAGTAATCAATGTAGTGGGAATTAGTTCAGTGACCAAAGAAACATGGGGACTGTATGTTAGAAGGAAGACAGTATGCATGGATGCTGTAGACCACAGACACGTCACCTCTTTCCTGATACCAGAATGAGACAAAAGCTCCTACATACCCCCACCCCTGCATTTAGATCAAAGTTCTGAGGAGAAGAAAAATTGTGAAAAGGGAGAACCCTGAACTGAGTAGAAATCTAGAATTGGTCAAATTTAAATATAAAGTGAATGAGTTTCCCTGAAAGTAACTGAGCTTTAGAGATTCTTCCATCACTGGACATGAGAACTTAACTAAATATTTTTGAAATAGGAAAAAATAGAAAAATGTGATTTTGTACACGTGGGTTTTGTAGCTGTAAGATGTATACATCATTAATTATTTTAGCTGAAATGTTAACCCTTTGTCCCTTTGTGGTATGACTATCTTTAAATACACATTTTTCCTTTGGAATGAGAATTTTTACGCTAGGTAGCTTCATTGAGACTAACAAATTCCACTCATCTTTGCCTCCGTTTATATCTAGGGAGTGGTTAAAGCACTTGGCTGCTAACCAAAAAGTTGGCAGTTCAATCACCAGCTGCTCTGCGGGAGAAAGATGTGGCAATCAGCTTCCGTAAAGATTTACAGCCTTGGAAACTCTATGGGGCAGTTATACTCTGTCCTACAGGATCGCTATGAGTCAGAATTGACAGCATGAGTTTTTTGTTTTTTTGGTTTTTTTTTCCTTATACTTAGGGAAACTAAAGCATAGAAGTTGAAGTAACTGCTCAAGGTCACAATATTTGTGACAAAGAGGGATTTTGATTCCAAGTTCCTTGACCTCCATTCCAGTGCTATTTCTATTATCATTTATTGGAAACCAAATGAGAGGTACCACACACAGGTACTTTGAAGACTAGAGGTTCATTCTATGTGATACATATACACACACACACACACACATATATACATAAATATGTACTCAGTTGAAAACAGTAAAAGTATGTTTATAGAGGTAGGATTTTAAGAAAATTCATTCAAAGTTTGCCTTATTTCAATTTTCTCAAGGGATTTCTAATGATAGTTAATATGCAAAGTATGCAATGCTAACTGAGAGAAATATATAGGCCAGGCAGTGGTGGGCTGGTAAATGTCTAACAGCCAAGTTCCTGGAGGTGGGAATCCTGATTACTGGATGTTGCAGATTTCCATGGTGTAAATACTCCCATCATGATTTCAGCTATCAGTGTGACATCAATGAGGTCACAAAATTCCTTGAAAATTTAAAAACTGATTATTATGAGCTGATTATCTCCAGCACACCACTGGACCCAGGGTTGTTTCTCCAGGGTAGAGGCAGACTTAAGCATTTACTTGTTAAAATTCAGGGGATTTCATGGGGATAATCATACACTTAAATGCTTTAAGAACAAGATATCCAGTTACAGTGGATAACAATCACAAAATTAGTGTACTCTATAGAGTCACTATGAGTTGGAATCAACTCGACAGCAATGGGTTTGGTTTTTTGGTTTGGTTATCTAAATTATGTATAAAGAGTAGCTTTTTCTTGCAATTTCTCCAGCCTAATAAAAAAGAACATGTGAAGTCTTCGCACACACAGTTCACTGCATAGAAATAATATTCAAGGGAACAGAAACCAAGTATAAGCCCCCTTTTGTTGTCTGCATTAAAGCAATCAACTGTAGCTATTTGTTTTGGTATCTTATACGCCCTTTATAAGACATGACAGAAAAGCTACATCTATACAAAGTCTGATTTTTTCTCTTTCCCTCTACCTTGTCAAGATCAAAGAAAACTGAGGGTAGATTAAAAGCAGCTTGTGAAATGTAGTTATAGCAAAGGGGTTAAGGCACTAAATTGCTAGATCTCTAGGTAATAAGGGAACCATATAATTTGGTGAGCCTTTTTCAGGTATAATTGAACCTTGCTTTTTATAGCTGACACATTACTAAAATGATATGTGTGTTACCTTGTGAAAAGTCAAGTCACATTTTAGATCCATGGTTGTTTTTTCTTCTTTTTGACCCTGGATATCTTTGGAAATCTAATGAAAACTATGAACCCTTTTGCAGAAAATGCAAATATTTGCATACACAGAAAAGTCTGCATAAAATGTAAAAGGACTGACAGATATTCTGTACCTCAACCATGGGCTTCTGGACTCACATCAAGAACTCATATTTTAAATGTATTAGGAAATCTCAAAATTCAAAGAAAATCCATGATGATTGCTTGAGAAAACCAATACAAATCCTCATAAGGAGCAACAACCACCTTAACTATACTATCTTTATATTAATCTTTTAATATACTGAATTTCATTATGGTATGTTTAGATTTATAGACATAGTTATAAAGCATTTAGTCACATACATGAGGAGCTAAAGTGATCCTTAGAGATCAAATACCATACAGCTCTTATTTTACAAATGAGGAGACAAAAGCCCTAGCACTGAACCAATTAGGACAAAGTCTCCATGACCAGTAGGCTTCATGCCATTGTGTAATAATAGATACAGCCCTAGACAACATCAGGAGCTCTGAATTCCAGTGAAGTTTGCCACTCACAATCCACATGGTAATGGGCTAGTAGGGGTAGTAGAACTGTCCAGAATGGTCCCAGGGTATAGTTCTTGCCTACTTTCTTCTTTAGCTTATTCTCTGTTGCAGTCCACCATTTTAATGTGGACTTTATTAAAATGATCATTATCACCTCTCAAGTAAGGTGGAAACCTGCTTTTAAATTTTTGCTTTGAAAAAGTGATACATGTTTAAAACTCACACACACACACGAAGTTGCCATTGAGTTTATTACAATTCATGGCTAACAATGTGTGTTAGAAAATAACTGTATTCCATAAGGTTTTCAATGGCTGATTTTTCAGAAGTAGATCTCCAGGCCTTTCTTCCAAGGTGGCTCTGGGTAGACTCAAACCACCAGCCCTTCAGCTAGCAGCCAAGCATGTTAACCTCCAAATCCTGTAGAATGGCTAAAGTAATAAATACTGACGATACCAAATATTAGTGAAGATGTGGAGCAACTGGAACTCTCACACATTGCTGGTGGGAGTATAAAATAGTACAACCATTTTGGAAAATTGTTTAGCAGTTTCTTAGAAAGCTAAATATACATTTATCCTAGGACCCAGTAATTCCATTCCTGGTATTTGCCCAAGAGAAATGAAAACATATGTCCACAAAAAAGACTTGTACAAAAACATTCATAGTAGGATTAATCATAATAGCCAAAATCCACAATGATTCATCAATAGATAAAGAGACAAACAAGTTGTGATATATTCATACAATTGAATACTATTCAGCAAAAAAGAGAAATGAATCACCAATGCGTACAACATAATGAATCTCAAAAGCATTATGTTGAGCAAAAGAAGCCAGACAAAAAAAGCATTCATACTGTATAAATCTATTTATATGAAGTTCTTGAAGAGGCACAACTAACCTATAGTGACAAAAATTAAAAAGTGAGTTGCCTGAGGGTGTGTGTTTGTGAACTGATTGGAAAGAAGCATCAGAGAGCTTTCTGAAGTGATCGAAGTTTTGGATGACGGTTACATGAATGTATTCAGTATCAAAGTTCATTGAACCAAGCATTTAAGATTTATGCATTTTATTGTATGTGAATTATGCCTTAACTAGTGTTTGACACAATAGCCGAAACAATGGACTCAGCAAACATTCATATAGATTGCGCAGGACCAGGCAATATTCCATTCCTAAGGCTGCTATGAGTCGGAGCCGACTAGACAGCAACTAACAACAGAGTGTTTGGCTAGGTACTCTAAACATCAGTACTAAAATTCTAACTCTATTGTAACAGATCTACTTTTTAACAAGCACCCAAGTTGATTCTTACGTAGATGATTCATTGGCCTCTCTTCAGAAAATACTCTGTGAGGGATTAAAACTTATTTTTTTCCTAATATTATAACATTCTACGAAATAATGAAAAAGAAATAAAAAAATAAAATCAAAGTTTTAAGCATGACTCTAAAAAAACAAACCAAGTCCACTGTCATAGAGTTGATTCCAACTCATAGCGACCCTGTAAGACAGAGCACAACTGCTCCATAGGGTTTCCAAGGAGCAGCTGGTGGATTCGAACTGCCGATCTTCTGGTTAGCAGACAAAAGCTTAACCACTGCACCATCAGAGCTCCAGCACGACTCTAGTCAGTTGCAAATGAATGAAAGTGCAATTCAGAATAAACATACGAAACATTATAAAATACTCATCTCTTGGTCCCACCCCAGTACCAAGAAAGCAGAATATCTGTGATGAGGACCACAAATCTTTTTTTTTTTGTAAGTTCCCCAGGAGATCCAAATGAGCAACCCAATTTCAGAAAGACTGATCCAGACAGAAAGTGTTAACAAAGGGAAAAATCAAAGTGTGATGTAGTTATCTGTTCAACTGTGTCTTCTCTTTATATAAAAAAGACTTCCAAGACCCAATCAAGGCCCAATCTTCTCATTCACTCTTTAATTGTTCCAAATGTAATGCAAAACATTTGCATTACCTCATTCAAGGACCAACATGGACAGTGTGTTGTAGTAGAAATACCTTAGAATTTGAAGCCAGGTAGTCCTGGGTTGGAATTCTATCTCTGCCTCTTATAAGCCATGTGACATAAGAAAGCCATTTATCCAATTTGAGCCTCAGGTTCCTTTTTGGCAAAACTGGAGTTATCTGTATTTCCTTGAGGTGATGAATGTGAGAACCCCAAGAACAGAGTATGTAAACAGTAGTTTGCTTTATTTCATCCCAATAAATGTTAAACAGATAATTCCAGATTTCCATAAAACAAAATAAAATGGGAAACCTCCTAAAATGGGACAGTTTATGCTCTATTCCTTCTTAAAAGTCAGGAAGTTTTTGAAGTCTTTTTTTTTTAATTAACCCAATGGCATAACATGTATTCTTTGCCATCAAAAAAGAATCTTCAGGAATTAACTTATGTAATTTCAATTTCTTCAGGGCAGTTGTTTTTCAAAGCTATAGTTATCATAGTTCTAGTGGGATAATTCATTATCTCATCATTGACTGGACATTTCATCAAACACATTTCACTGTTGAGACAACTTGTCAGTGATATTCAATTTGCTGTCTCATCAGCAATATAGTGTACAGTAATTAAACTTTTATCATGACAACATCTCATCCTTCTTGCTCATGCATAATTCATATTTTATATGTCAAACATCAACCACACATATATTGTGCTAATGAGGATGGAAAATAGAGTTTCCTCTCTCTGATATCCTCTCAGAGTATACAGTTACATTCTTTTTCCAAAGGTAGAGTTAGCCAAAGGCACAACTGTGAAACAAAAGCCTCATTCCTCCAACCCACCTCCCAAGGATTTCCCTAGCTACCCAAATCATGTTGAACAAATCATCTCTAAAGTACTAATGATTGCTTAAAACAACTGGAAATCCTATTCACATTTTAAGATCTAACTCAAGCAACATATATAGATACATACACACACACACACACACACACACACACACACACACATATCCCATTGCCATCAAGTTGATTCCGATTCATAGCAACCCTACAGGACAGAGTAGCAGAGTAAAACTGCCCTGTAGGGTTTCCAAGGAGCGGCTGGTGGATTCGAACTGCTGACCTTTTGGTTAGCAGCCAAGCTCTTAACCCTTGCACAACCAGGGCTCCATATACATACACACATACATATATATACATATACATATGTATATATATATTTATTTTATTTTATTTTTACTCCTTGACATATTGAATTTATTAGTTAAATTGAAATGGATCAATTTTATATTCTGAAAGAACATCTGCATTTTGAAAGAAACTTACAAAGAGAGCAAGTGTATACCTCCCCAAGTACATACCTTTGTACCCAGATGAAGGAGATATTTATAAATAGGGTAGGAAGTAGAACTTTCCTATCACCACTCAAATCACATCAAATTCTAAATGGACTTCTTTATCTACCCACCTATCTCTCTGGCCTCATCGCCAACCAAATCAGAATTTTCATGGTTCCCCAAAGTAAGCCATTTCCTTATAAGATTCTTTGTCTTTATTCCCTCTATTTAATTGTTGTTCCATGCCCTCTGCATCTGGTAAACTGCTTCTTATCCTTCAAAACTCATCCCAATTTGTCGCCTCCTCCAAGAAGTCCTCTGATTCTCTCAAGCATTCATTCTCTCATCTGAGTTTCCACAGAACTCTGTTTACACCACCAGTAATGGTATATCGCTGCTGTTGTTAGGTGCCATCGAGTCGGTTCCAACTCATAGTGACTCCATATACAACAGAACGAAACATTGCCCAGTCCTGCATCATCTTCACAATCATTGCTCAGCTTGAACCCATCGTTGTAGCTACTGTGTCAATCTATCTCATTAAGGGTCTTCCTCTCTTTTGCTGACCCTCCACTTTACCAAGCATAATGTCCTTCTCCAGGGACTGGTCCCTCCTGATAACATGTCCAAAGTACATAAGACAAAGTCTCACCATCCTCGCTTCTAAGGAACGTTCTGGCTGTACTTCTTCCAAAAAAGATTTGTTTACTCTTCTGGCAGTCCATGGTATATTCAATATTTTTCACCAACATCATAATTCAAAGGCATCAATTCTTCTTCCATTTTCTTTATTCATTGTCCAGCTTTCACATGCATATGAGGCCACTGAAAATACCATGGCTTGGGTCAGGCACACCTTAGTCCTCAAAGTGACGTCTTTGCTTTTCAACACTTTAAAGAGGTCTTTTGCAGAAGATTTGCCCAGTGCAATACGTCATTTGATTCTTTGGCTGCTGCTTCCACGGGCATTGATTGTGGATCCAAGTAAAATGAAATCCTTGACTTCAATCTTTTCTTCCTTTATCAGGGTGTTGCTTATTGGTCCAGTTGTAAGGATTTTTGTTTTTTTTATGTTAAGGTGTAATCCATACTGAAGGCTGTAGTCTTTGATCTTCATCAGTAAGTGCTTTGACTCCTCTTTGCTTTCAGCAAGCAAGTTTGTGTTATCTGCATCTCACAGGTTGTTACTGAGTCTTCCTCCAGTCCTGATGCCACATTCTTCTTCATACAGCCCAGCTTCTTGGATTATTTGTTCAGCATACAGACTGAACAAGAATGGTGAATGGATACAACCCTGATGCACACCTTCCCTGATTTTAAACCATTCAATATCCCCTGCCTCTTGGTCTATGTACAGGTTCTTTATGAGCACAATTAAGTATTCAAGAACTCCCATTCTTTGCAATGCTATCCATAATTTTTTATGATTCACACAGTCGAATGCCTTTGCATAGTCAATAAAACATAGATAAACATCTTCTTTAGTCTCTGCTTTCAGCCAGGATCCATCTGACATCAGCAATAATATCCCTCATTCCATGTCTTCTTCTGAATCCAGCTTGAATTTATGGCAGTTCCCTGTCAATGCACTGCTGCAATCATTTTCAAATTATCTTCAGCAAAATTTTACTTCTGTGTGATATTAATGAGCCTACTCGATAATTTCCACATTCTGTTGGATCGCCTTTCTTTGGAATGGGCACAAATATGGTATATAACCACTATTAACACTGTGTGCAGACATTGCACTAGACATTTTAAAGAATTTACCTAATTTTATTTTTGTGACAACCACAACAGTTAGATGTTTATTTCACTCTTGAGAAAATGGAAACTCAGAGAAGTTAAGTATCTACTGAAAGTCACACAGCTAATAATCCACAAAACAGGAATTCTAACTAGATACTCTGACTCCAAAGTTCTGTATCATATAGCTTCTGAATTAATTAATAGTTGACTGAATGACCTTGGCAAGGGATAACATATGTTAATGAGCACTCATGTGGCCAAGATAAATTTCAAATTTCACCTTCCTCTTTCACATTTTATAGTTGATATATTGCCTTAGTGAGGAGAGTGTTAAGATAGCTAAGGCATGAGGCAAAGAACACACCACAGCTTGAATGTAATCCCCTTGGAATCATGTTAAAGATCTCCTGTTGTAACTGAACATTTTAGAACATAGTTTTCCAATTGAAAACCCCAGTGTCAAGCCAGTCTCATTATATGTTCCTTCCATTTATGCCCATTCTGATCACCTTTTCCTTGGTTATCAGCCCCAGTGGTCCCAACAGGGAGCTATAAACATGCATGAAATGTCTGCTGAGCCAGGTTAAATGAATTTCAGTTAAGGGACTAATATTATTAACATTAAATGATGATTTGCAATTATCAGTAAAATAAGATCAGTTACCAGAGGACCAGGGAGGTCTCAGTAAGAGGTGAACCACAAAATCTGCACACTCCTTGCTCAATGGGTTTATTAACCTAAATAAGCATTTGCAAACAAGGGAAGAATAGAAGGGCTCTCCAGGGACAAGTGAGAAGGAGGAGTCCTTCAGTTGTTCTTGTCCTTAATGGCAAAGGCTTACGTGAAAAACATGTTCACTGAACTCCCTCATCTATCTTCCCACAATATGCACTTAACCCTTCTGTCGGCACACTAGGTTAATGCACTGATATTGACAGGCAGCTGTGGTTCAGGAGGAAGCATTTATCTGAGGTTTAGAACCCTTAGATTTTAGTCCTGGATCTGTTACTAACTAGCTTTGTGACCCTGTTCTCTAAATGTTCTTCCTAGAACCCCTGTTTCTTTACCAGTAAAATTAAAGGATCAGACTAGTTCAAGCTGAAATCCTTTCAATTCTGAAATGTAATACTTTGCTGTTGAATGCAGGTACCTACTCAGTTAAGTTCAATTTTCCACACTGTTTTCAAACTGATATCAATGTTAATCTGCTTAGATTTTTGGCAACCTGCCCCAGCACTGATCCTTCTTGTACCAGACAAAGGAGTGGGTGCAAAAAGGCACTGAAGATGAGGGAGCAGAATTGTTTTTACAATTCTGACTTAATGCCTCCAGCTCTTCTCTTGGCTTATGGGCAAAACGAAACCAGCCCCTTAACTAATATTTATTTATACAACCTAAAAGGCTCTACAGAATCTTGCCTTCTGATACCTGTCTAATTTCATCTCCTACTAACCTCCCCATCTCTGACCCCTCTTATGCCACCCTTGCCTCTTTGTTGTTGCTCTATCACATCATGTCAACTCCTACATCAGAGCTTTTGTAGTTGTTGTTCTCCCTATCTGGAATACGCTCCCCTGCGATAGTTGCCTGGTTTCCTCTCTCACTTCCTTCAGGTCTTTATTCAAATTCACTTTCTCAATAAGAGCTGCCCTTGTCACCCTCTCCAACCATTCAATACTTCACATCCTCCATCCTTACTTTATTCTTTCTCTTTAGCATTTATTACTAACATATATTTTCATTATTAATCTATCTTCCCCACTAGAATGTAAATGTAATAAGGGCAGAGGTTATTTTTTTTATGTTTAGTTCTTCCACATTCCCAGTGTCTACAGTGACCAGGACATACTATACACCCAATAAATATTTGTTGAATAAATGAACTCTGGCTATGTTTGCACCTCCATGTACCATCACTCTCTCCCTAACTCACTCTGCTCCAGATACACAGGTCTCCTTGTTCCTTCTCAGTCACACCAAGCATACTCTCTACTCAGGACCTTTGTACTTGCACTTCCTTCTGCCTGGAACCTCTTTCAAAGACATCCCCATGGCTCCCTTCATCATTTTATTCATATGTATATTCAAATGTTATCTCATCAGGCTTTCTCTAGTCAAATTATCTAAAATGACAACCTCACTCTTCATATATTTTTATATCCTTCATTTCTTCCTAACTCTGGCAGTAGTGGAAATGAGCCACTCAGATCTCCTTAAAGATAACTTGCTGGTGGAGCAAACTGACTGACAGCTTTAACTATCTGGATCCATCTCTACAATCTCTGTGGTCATGCTTCCCCAGGACTGCTCCCAGCCAATGACTGAGTACAGCAGGAGTACTACAATAGACAGGTCCATTCTCGCAGGACTCTTCTAATGAGCAAATTTGGCTCAGGAACACACCATTGACCCCGCCAAAACTTAACTTAGAACTGTATTGTAGTCTGAGACTCTTCCTACACAAACCCTTTTCTTCCCCCATTCCTTTCACAAGTTTCAGACGTGAAGGCTCTCCCTGCCTACCCTATTTCCTCCTTTTATCCTTCACAGATATATATCATATATCATCTAATCCTATACTGGTATTTGCTTCTTGGAGCATCTGAACTAACACAATAAAACCTATAACGTTTTCAGTATTTATTTGTTTATTTTTAATTATCCATCTTCTTCACTTTATGAAGCCAGAGATTTTGTCTGTTTTAGTTACTGCTAGATCCTCTCAGCAGCTAATGACAGCAACTAGATCCTCAGCATGTAGAATGATGCTTGGTACATAGTTGGCCCACAATAATTATTTGTTCAATGAATGATGAAAAAAATATTGAATGTCTACTATGTTCTAGGAACTGAGCTAAGTGCTCGGTAGATCAAAGGTCTAGTAGAGGAGATAGACATCTAAACAAATAATTATCATATACTGTGTCAAGGCTGGAAACCCTGGTGGCACAGTGGTTAAGAGTACAGCTGCTAACCAAAAAGTTGGCAGTTCGAATCCACCAGGAGCTCCTTGGAAACCATATGGGGCAGTTCTATTCTGTCCTATAGTGTCGCTATGAGTCCGAATTGACTCAATGGCAATGGGTTTTGTTTTGTTTTTTCAGTATGTCAAGGCTTTATTAAAAGTATGTACAATGTATGGAGCACAAATAACTTTGAATAAACAACAGCAATAAATCACTGTCATCAAGTTGATTCTGACTCAGAGTGACCCTATAAGACAGAGTATAACTGCCCCATATGGTTTCCTAGGCTATAATCTTTACGGGGTCATATCACCAGGTCTTTTGACCCACAGAGTGTTTGGCAGGTTCAAACTGCAGACCTTTAGGTTAGCAGCTGAGTGCTTAACCATTGCACCAACAGGGCTCTTCAAGAACCGATTCACAATCAGCCATTTCTTGTGAAGGTTTTCTTCAGGTATGAAAAGCAAAGTGAAGGTCATTCTTACTGTGTGACAGTGCACTTCCCAATGATACAGTGATTGACCAGTTAAAAGGGGGAATCAAAATGTTTTTTGAAAGGCTGTGGTTTTGAAGCCCTGTGAAAACAATCCATGAATCAGTGATATTATTGAAACTTTCTAGCTCAAATCTTCAGAATGGTCCAGCTCAAATGCCACTTACTCTATGAACCCTTTTATGACTCGCTCCAGACTAGGCCAAGTCCCTCCTTTTATATGCCATCAAAGCACCCTGTATTTTCCTTTTTAGAATTTATCAAGATTAATTCATTAGTCATTTGTGAGCTGTCTCCATTAGCATATAATATGTTTCATGAGAGGATCACATCTATTATATTGACTGCTGTATCTCCAGTATCTGGCATAGAAGAAGGTCTCAATTAATATTATTTGAATGATGGTATGATAGAATAGATGAACAAATTAAGAATGAATAAGTAAATGAAAGGATGAAGTGAAAAGTTTTCCTTCATCTATCCAAGTATAAGAATGCTCTCCCTCATTTAAATTCCCATTGCATTCTGTCTATACCTTTTTACTCCCTCTATCCATACGTTCAATCATGATGTAGATGAAAGCTTGTAAAATAAAGAAGGGTGGTACATCTACATCCATCTTGTCACAGATAGGCATGAAAATCTTTGGATTCAGTTGCTTCTGAGATCAGTGACACAGCTTTCCCAGATGTTGACTATCTGAGCTGAGAATTGTAAGAGAACAGGAATGGCCCTCTGAGCTCCATCCTGACAGAATGGTCACCTCTCCTACTTCTAATCTCTCTGGCTGGGCTTCTTTACTTTCTAGCTTTGGGGATGCTCAGACTGCAGCATTCATTCCTTAAGCAGTCTGTTATCTCCTCAAGGGACAGGTGAATTTAACTCTTTTTTGCTGGAAGTTGTCATCTCTCTTTTCTTCTCTTTCTTTCTTGCTCTTTCTCTCTCTCTTTTTTTGACTCTTTCTAGCTACAGAAGAGCTTCCTGTTTCCACAGAGTCCTTTATAATCCTTCACATCCATTCAGTCATCTAATTTCTATTCCTTTTATGCTATATTTTTCTGTATTATCACATGTGATATACATTCTATCTTGCATTACAGTTATTAAAAAACATGCCTTATCTCCTTTGCTGAATCCTAAATATTCCAGTGTAAAATTCTTGTCTGTATCCCTCACAGCAACTAAAAGAGTGTCTTGTGCAAAGCAAGTAACCATATGCTTTTATTGATTAGTCGAAGTATCTTATTCAATCAAGTTCCAGATAATTCACTACTTGTTTTAGTATAACCAAACCCATTAAAAAAGATAAGGCTGGCCTAATTCTGTCTGTGCTTCTGTCTGAAGGCTCTCCTTTAATTACGTATCTTGAAGAAACCATGTTTGTAAGGAACCCCAATTTCACACCTTGGGTTACTCTTTTAGAAATGCCAAGTTGTTCCTCCAAATGTGGACTTGCTCTACACATGCCCCAACCAAAAGATCACAGAAGCAGATTGTCTGAGCCATGGTATGGTGAAGCAGAGTATCTGTTTATAATAAGTACAGATAAAAAGCACTCATAGAGTAAGCCCATGCAGAAGAAAGTACTCTTACGATTATGATCAAGGAATCTCAATGGAGATGTGAAATAGCTCCTTAAAATGGAGGCAACTGGCTTGGCTAAATGACTGACATAGGTCTGAATAAAACTCACTCATTTGCCCTAGATCCTGGCTTCTGCTTTCAGAATATGTGCACCCTCTCCCCTTGGGTGAACAAGTATATGGTTATGCTTACTTAAAACTGTGAGAAGAATGTTCTGTTCTCAGAAAGAATACTCGTAACTAATGTATGACAAAGTTATAGTTTATGGTTAAGCAAGTGATAAGAATGTTTCAGAAAGAAAAATAATAAAAAATGTCCCCTGAAAAAATGTGTATAAAAGATTGTTCCCAGAAAATTGCTTATATAGTTTGCCCCCAAAAAACTCTGTAATGGAAAATAGATTAACTGATATTGTGAAAAGTTTGCTAGTGATATTGTGAAAAGTCTGTGATTCATGTGTAACCCCCAGCCCTCCCTATATAAATCTCTCTCCCCTTTCGGAATGTGCAGCATTTGGTATTTTACCAAGTGTCTGCCCAACTTCAGCTGCAACAAATCCACAATAAAACTCTATCATTTCTCTCCTTACAGAGTTCTTGTTATTTTTACACTTTGACAGCTCTGACAGCCCAGAAATACAACTTTCAAAAGTAACACCAGTTGCTGGGGAAACAGCCCTGGCAGATAGGTCAGCTGGGCCTGGGACCATGAGGGGGGTTCTGGAAGCACAGCAGGAGAGAATGGTTTCAAGGAAAAGAGCAAAAGCCCTTCTTAAGAAGAGAGAACAAAAAAAAAAAAAAAAGAATCCTAATAATTTCTACCACATCAACCTTTGCAGTTAGTAATCCCATCAATGTGATATAACTTATATAAAACATAAAAATGAATAGAAAAAAGATGGGAAAGAGGAACATGGGTGAGGATTGAAGAATGAAATGGAGAAGGGCTAGAGAAAGGAAAGGAGGGATGACTAATTAGAATTCTAAATCTACAGATTACAGTTTATAAAGCCCTGAGTGTGTATTTGCATTTGTCCACACACACACATTCTCTCTCTCTCTCTCTCTCACACACACACACACACACACACACACACACTTTGTTAGAGGCCTTGAGAGTAGAAGCATAGTGGAAAGAGAATGGGTTTTGATCTGAGTCCCATTTCTATTATTTCCATCACAACTGATTTGCTGATCATTGAGGACAGGATAGAACATACTGACTCACAGGAAAATAATCACTAATGTTAGGAGAAGTGTGATGGCAAGAAGACAAGCGACTTCTTGTAGAATAAATAAATCTAAACTGAAAATTTGTATCTCCCCTTAGAAAAAACAATCTCAAAGCACTCTTGCATCTATTATCTCCTTATTTTCCTTTACTTCAAATCAGATGTTTATTCTTTGCTGTAATTATGTAGAATAAACATCTGATTTAACTTTTTTATTTCTTTGCTGCCTGGATGTTTACTAATGTTTGATATGAGCTCATAGGCAAAGAAAGAAAAAAAATGGGAAAAGAAAAAATCTTGTAGATAAATGTAGAAACATTAGGACTGAGCACAATGATTCCAAAGGGTTCCTAAGAGTAAAAGTTATTTATACATCTTCAGATATCCTAGGAGTTTGGTCACACCCACAGGAAACCCAGAGTAGAAGGTAATGAGGGAAAGGAAAGAGTAGGGAGGAAAGGAGAAGACAATCCACATTGATTTAGGCCTCATTCCATCATTTTATATTTCCTCTTAAGTGCCCAAGTCAAAACCTACCCCCAAAGCCAAGGAGAAAATGAATTTTACATCCCATCTGCTCCTGCTGATGTCCATCTTCTTATCTTAGCTGTTTCAAGACTCTGCTAAATCCCACAGCAGAACCAGAAAAGTATCTCATCCTATGCTGCTCACTCCAGTATCGTATCTCCCAGGAGGAGTTCAATTCACTGTTGTATCCTCAGGATCTAGGACAGTGTCTAGTATATAGTAAGAGCTTGATAAATATTTATTGAGTGGCTAACTAGTAAAGCAATAAATATGATAAGGCCACCAGAAAGAGCTTGTGAAATTTGCTTTATACCTCAGTTGTCCCCTGAAGGAGAAACAAGAACAGTGCCATATAGCAAAGGAGTTTCAAGGGCGAGAAAACAGCATTTCACATGAAGAGAACTACATGAGAAGAATCAGGGAAGTAAGTATGAGAGAATATTTTTTTAATGGTTAAAGCCAATGGATTGGAGAAATATATATACCCTCTCCTCACTTACAGACACGGTTAGTTTACAAAGACCAGGTTGTTATGCAAAAATGGAGGATGACTACATCAGATACAAAAGGGAGAATGACTATATCATTACATAACTGCCAAACCACTGAGAATCATGGCCTAGGCAAGTTGACACATAATCTTAACCATCACAGCCAGTGTTACTCTTGTCTCGCATCTCAGCGTTCTTTACTGACAGATGTACGTCATTAATATACAAAATAGTCAGTATATTTTTTGCTATTGTTGTAAATACCAAATGTTGGATAAAGAGATAGTCAATAAGTGAGGATAGAAAGTATTTTAAAATGCTTTCCACTTAAGCTCAGGTTTTAATTTTTTTTAATGAGTTATTCACTATGGGTTCAAGATACCTGAGGTATTTTAGTTTCCCTTCATCATTATTAAATGCACCCTCTACGTATGGTAATATTTCTTGTATTAAAATATATTGTATCTGATATTAGTATAGCTGCTCAGCTTTTTTTAATGAATGTTTGCATCATTTATCTTTTTTATCTTTACACCTGTTGGTGTATTTATATTTAAATTTGTCCCTCTTGTAAACAGCATACAGGTGGATCTTATCTTGTTTTTTTATACAATCTGGCAATCTCTGCCTTTTAATTGGAGTTCATAGTTTATTTATATTTAATGTAATTACTGATAAGGTTGGATTTAAGTCTACCAACTTGTTATTTGTTTCCTGTTTGTCCCATTTATGTATCTTTTTTTTAACTTCTTATTTTTGATTTAAGAAATATTTATAGTATTTTATTTTATCTTCTCTGTTGGCTTCATTACTACTGTATTTTTACACAAATAATGTGCACCTTCTATGTTTAGTTGCCAGTTGCTCCCTCCCCTAGCAAGGTATTTTTGTAAGTGCCACTATGACAATTTTTTGTCACTTACGAAAATACCTTACAGGGGGAGGGAGGAGTTGGCAAACACACACAGGAGGCACACATTATTTATGTAGAAATACGGTATAGCTTTCTGTTTTTTAATGGTTATTGTAGGAATTAAAATATTCATCCTTAAATTATCACAGTCCACATTGAATTAATATTATACTACTTCACATACAAATGTAAGAACCTTACAATGTTATAGTTCTATTTACTCCTTTTATGCTCTTTGTGCTATTGTTTCCATAAATTTTTCTAATATTTTATAAATCAATAAAACATTGTTATTATTTTTGCTTTAAAAAGTCAACTGTCTTTAAAGAAACTAAGAAATGAAGGGTAAAGTATTTTATATTTACTCACATTATTTATCATTTTTTATACTCTTCATCCTTTATAGAGATCTGAGTTTCTATCTGGTATCATTTCCCTGCATGCTAAAGAACTTCCTTTAACATTTATTAAAGTACAGACTTGCAAGGGTTAAATTAGCTCATCCTTTGTTTTTAATATGCCTTCATTTACCTTCACTTTTGAAAGACATATTCACTGGGTATAGTATTCTAACTTTAATTTTTCTTTCAGCCTTTAAAGATGTAATTCCATTTTATTCACACTTGCATCATTTTGCATAAGTCAGCAGTCATAATTGTTTTCCTAAGTGGAATGAAACATTTTCTCTGACTGTTTCTAAGATTTCTCTTTATCTTTGGTTTACAGCAATTTGACTATGATGTGTTTATCATGATCGGGGTTTATTAAGCTTCTTGTATCTGTGGTTTGATACTTTTATTAAATTCGGGGACTACTGGCCATTATTTCATCTAAAATTGTTTTGTCCCATTCTTTCTCAACCCTCCTTTTGGGTCTGCAAGTATACATGTTACAGACACCTTGATATTGTCTCACAAGTAATTAAGGCTGTTTTTCTCTTTCTTTATTTTTTTTTTTTATTTTTCTTCTTTTTTCTCTCTATGCTTCAGGTTGGATAGTTTATATTGCACTAATTTCAAGTTCTCTGACATCTTCTTCTGCAGCATCTATTCTGCTATTAAATTCATACAGTTAATTTTTCCTATCAGATTATTATATTTTCAGATCTAGAATTTCTACTTGGTTATTTTTTATAGTTTCCATTTATATGTGGGATTTCCCCATCTGTTCACTCATTATTTCCATCCTTTCTTTGACATAATTAAACATATTTATAATAACAATTTTCAAAATCTTATTTGCAAATTCTAATATCTCTGTCATCTATTTCTATTGACTATTTTTTTTCGCTTGATTTTAACATATATTAAGCATTTCTTAAGGACAGTGTAGATGCCACATTGTTGACAGAATTTTTGTTGTCTTCCTTTAAAGAGTGATGAATTTCTTTCTGCTAAATCAGCTTTATCCAATCAAGGATTTTTTAAAGGCTTTGTTGTGGGTATCTAGAGTAGTCTTAACCTAAGACTAGAATATCCTTCCTCCTAAGGCATGACCTTTTGGGAATGTCAACTCAATGATCAAGGTGTTCAGCAAGGTCCCTCTGCTCCAGTTAATCAAAACTCCAATGTCACTTAGCACTGTGAAAACTCCAGAAAATCTGTTTTGCTCACAGATACTTAGTAGATGCTCTCTGCCAGGCCTCAAGAATCTCATCCTGGACATGTGTATGTTAGTGTCCAGCAAGACTCAGTGGTATTTCCTATGCAGATTATCAAAGTTCTGTGTAGTTTTCTCCTTTCTAGTAACCTGCCCTGCAAATCCCAGCCACCTCAGTAACAGTAAGCTCTAGAATCTCTCCTCCACCCATTAAGATTTTTGCTCTTTGCCAGGTAGAAAGCTAGGATACATATAAAACTCACACTGTATATTTTCCTTCACTCAAGGATCATAGTCCTGTGTTGTCGTCTAATGCCCAAAAACAGTTGCTTTATCTCTTTTTTCTAGGTTTGGTGTTATTTATGGCAAGAGAAATAAGTCTGATACCCATTATTCTATCACAGTGTACAATATATTATTTTGTGATAGTACGTATTTTCATCAAAATCTTGTGGAATTATCCCACTGGAATTTATGGGAAATGTTCGCAATATAACCTAACTGGCAAAGTCAGACATTATCAAACCTTCAGCAAATCATGTTTACTTTCTCCCAGAAAAAGCCTGATTTTTTTTTAATTCAAATGCATGTATTAATGCCTCTTTCCATGAAACAGTCTCGATTCTTCATTCTGAGTAAATGGTTAGATAATAGAAAATGATAGATAGATAGAGACAGAGAGAAGGGGGGGGAGAGAGATGAATGGATGGGTGGATGGATGAATGGATGGATGGATGGATGGATGGATGGATGGATGGATGGATGGTGGATGGATGGTGGGTGGATGGATGGATGGATGGATGGATGGATGGATGGATGGATAGATAGATAGGGCAAACATGGAGCATTTTCATGAGTGTGTCAACTGGATAAACTAAGTACCACTGCCTTCAGTACTTCTTATGGATCCTTTCTTTGCTTTTCTTTCATAGTAGCAATGCATCTTTTTAATATTCAAGAAATAGAAGTAGTGAGGCCATTAAACAAAAACTGACATCATTCTCACTGTGTTACTCCAAAATGTATCTGAATTCAAAATATGGCAATATGAGATAAAATAATATATTTTAATTACCTTGATTTTCCCATAATAAATATATGTTTAAGAAATCGAAAGACAGGAAGCCCTATCATAGGTTTATGGGATCTCAATTAATTGTATTTGGTAAATATCAATATTTTCAAATGTACTTTTATTTAGTACCCCTGAGGGTTTTACACCTGGGCAATACATCATAATAAGTCTCTAGACAGGAGGAAGGAGAGATTCCAGTTTGAAGATCTTGATTCAACATAGCATACATCTTTTTCTGTCCATGACTTATGCTTAATCTATGTTGGAGTTTTGTCTTTTGCACCTTTCTTTAATTTATTTTTGCTATAGTAGTTTGAAGGATTGCCATGATTTTCATTTTATTTTATTTGTATTGTATTTTAAGTAAAAGTTTACAGTTCAAGTTAGTTTCTCATACAAAAGTTTATAAACACATTTCTATGTGACCCTAGTTGCTATCTCTATAATGTGACAGCACACTCCTCCTTTCCACCCCTGATTTCCCATGTCCATTCAACCAGCTCCTGTCCCCTTCTGCCTTCTCATCTTGCCTCCGGACAGGAGCTGCCCATTTAGTCTCATGTATCTACTTGAACTAAGAAGCACACTCTTCACAAGTATCATTTTATGTCTTATAGTCCAGTCTATTCTTTATCTGAAGAGTTGGCTTCAGGAATGGTTTTAGTTCTGGGTTAACACAGAGTCTGGGGACCATGTCTTCTGGGGTTCCTCCAGTCTCAGTCAGATCATTTAGTCTGGTCTTTTTACTAGAATTTCAGCTCTGCACCCCACTTTTCTCCTGCTCCATCAGGGACTCTGTTGTGTTCCGTCAGGGTGGTCACTGGTGGTAGCCAGGCACCATAGAGTTCTTCTGGTCTCAGGCTGATGGAATTTATGTGGCCCTTTCTGTCTCCGGGGCTAATATTTTACTAGTGTCTTTGGTGTTCTTCAATCTCCTTTGCTCCAGGTGAATTGGGATCAACTGCTGCATCTCAGATACCTGCTCACTAGTTTTTAAGACCCCAGACGTTACTCACCAAAGTGGGATGCACAACCTTTTCTTAATAAACTTGGCTATGCCAATTGACCTAGATGTCCCCTGAAACCATGGTCCCCAGACCCCTGCACCTGCTACTCTGTCCCTCGAAGTGTTTGATTGTATTCAGGAAACCTCTTAGCTTTTGGTTTACTCCAGTTGTGCTGACTTTCCCTGTATTGTGTGTTGTACTTCCTTTCACCTAAGATAATTCTTGTCTACTATCTAGTTAGTAAATACACTTCTCCCTCCCTCCCGACCTTTGTAACCATCAAAGAATGTCCTCTTCTGTGTTTAAACCTTTTCTTGAGTTCTTATGATAGTGGTCTCATACAATATTTGTCCTTTTGTGACTGACTAATTTCACTCATCATAATGCCTTCCAGATTCCTCCATGTTATGAGATGTTTTACGGATTCATCATTGTTCTTTACTGTTGCATAGTATTCTATTGTTTGAATATACCATAATTTCTTTATTCATTCATTCGTTGATGGGCACCTAGGTTGTTTCCATCTTTTTTCTATCATGAATAGTGCTGCATTGAACATGGGTGTGCATATATCTATTTGTGTGACGGCTCTTATTTCTCTAGGATATATTCCAAGGAGTGGAATTGCTAGATCATGTAGTACTACTATTTCTAACTTTTTAAGTAAGCACCGAATTGATTTCCAAAGAGGTTGTACCATTTTACATTTTCACCAACAGGATATAAGTGTTCCAGTCTCTCTACATCTTCTCCAACATATATTATTTTGTGTTTTTTGGACGAATGCTAGCCCTGTTGGGGTGAGATTGTATCTCATTGTAGTTTTGATTTGCATTTCTCTAATGGCGAATCATCATGAACGTTTCCTCATATATCTGTTAGCTGCCTGAATGTCTTCTTTGGCGAAGTGCCTGTTCATATCTTTTGCCCATTTTTTAATTGAGTTATTTGTCTTTTTGTTGTTGAGGTTTTACATTATCTTGTAGATTTTAGAGACGAGACCCTGATCAGATATGTTGTAACCAAAAATTTTTTCCCAGCCTGTAGGCTGTCTTTTTACTCTTTTGGTGAAGTCTTTTGATAAGCATAAGTGTTTGATTTTTAGGAGCTCCCAATTATCTACTTTCTCTTCTGGTGTTTGTGTATTGTTAGTAATGTTTTGTATTCTGTTTATGCCATGTATTAGGGCTCCCAGCATTGTCCCTATTTTTTCTTCCGTGATCTTTATCGTTTTAGATTTTATATTTAGGTCTTTGATCCATTTTGAGTTAGTTTTTGTGCATGGTGTGAAGTATGGGTCTTGTGTCATTTTTCTGAAGATGGATATCCAGTTATGCCAGCACCATTTGTTAAAGAGACTGTCTTTTCCCCATTTAATGAACTGTGGGCCTTTGTTAAATATCAGCTGCTCGTAGGTGGATAATTTATATCTGGATTCTCAATTCTGTTCCATTGGTCTGTGTATCTGTTGTTGTACCAGTACCAGGCTGTTCTGACTACCTTCACAGTATAATAGGTCCTAAAATCAGGTATGTGAGGCCCACTTTGTTCTTCTTCCTCAGTAATGCTTTACTTATCCAGGGCCTCTTCCCTTTCCATATGAAGTTGGTGATTTGTTCTGCTTCTCATTAAAAAATGCCATTGGAATTTGGATAGGGATTGCATTGTATCTGTAGATCGCTTTGGGTAAAATTGACATTTTCACAATGTTGAGTCTTCCTATCCATGAGCAAGGTATGTTTTTCCAGTTATGTAGGTCTCTTTTGGTTTCTTGCAGTAGTATCTTGTAGTTTTCTTTGTATAGGTCTTTTACGTCTCAGGTTAGATTTAGTCCCAAGTATTTTATCTTCTTGGGGGCTATTGTAAACGGTATTGATTTGGTGAATTCCTCTTTGAAGTTCTCTTTGTTGGTGTAGAGGAATACAACTGATTTTTGTAGGTTTATCTTGTATCCTGATACTTTGCTGAAATCTTCTATTAGTTCCAGTAGTTTTCTTGTGGATTCTTTGGGGTTTTCTGTGTATAAGATTATACCATCTGCAAATAGAGATACTTTTACTTCTTACTTGCCAATTTGGATGCCCTTTATTTCTTTTTCTAGCCTAATTGCTCTAGCTAGGACCTCCAGCACAATGTTGAATAAGAGTGGTGATAAACGGCACCCTTGTCTGGTTCCCGTTCTCAAGGGGAATGCTTTCAAACTCACTCCATTTAGGATGATGTTGGCTGTTGGCTTTGTACAAATGCCCTTTATTATGTTGAGGAATTTCCCTTCTATTCTTGTTTTGTTGAGAGTTTTTATCATGAATGAGTGTTGGACTGTGTCAAATGCCTTTTCTGCATCAATTGATAAGATCATGTGGTTCTCATCATTTGTTTAATTTATGTGACACTGATTGTTTTTCTAATGTTGAACCATCACTGCATACTGGTATGAATCCCACTTGGTCATGGTGAATTATTTTTTTGACATGTTGTTGAATTCTATTGGCTAGAATTTTACTGAGGATTTTTCATCTATGTCCATGAGAGATATTTGTCTGTAATTTGTTTTGTTTTGTCTTTATTTGGTTTTGGTATCAGGGTAATGCTGGCTTCATAGAATGAGTTTGGGAGTATTCTATCCTTTTCTCTGCTCTGAAATGCCTTTAGCAGTAGGGGTGTTAACTCTTCTCTGAAAGTTTGGTAGAATTCTCCAGAGCTATCACGGCCAGGGCTTTTTGGGGTGTGAGTTTTTTAATTACCTTTTCAATCTCTTCTTTTGTTATAGGTTTATTTAGTTGTTCTACCTCTGTTTGTGTTAGTTTAGGTAGGTAGTGAGTTTCCACTCATTTGTCCATTTCCTCTAGGTTTTCAAATTTGTTAAGAGTACAATTTTTCATGTATTCTGTTATGATTCTTTTCATGTCAGTTTGGGCTGTTGTGATATTGCCCATCTCATTTCTTATTCAGGTTATTTGCTTCCCCTCCCATTTTTCTTTTGTCAGTTTGGCCAATGGTTTATCAGTTTTGTTGATCTTTTCCAAAAACTAGGTTTTGGTCTTTTTAACTCTTTCAACTGTTTTCTATTCTCTGCTTCATTTAATTCTGCTCTAACTTTTATTATTTGCTTTCTTCTGGTGCCCAAGGGCTTCTTTTGCTGCTCTCTTTCTATTTGTTCAAGTTGCAGGGTTAATGTTTAGATTTTGGCCCTTTCTTCTTTTTGGATGTGTGCATTTATTGCTATAAAATGAGCTCTTAGCACTGCTTTTGCTGTGTCCCAAGGTTCTGGTAGAATGTGTTTTCATTTTCATTTTTTTCCTGTTTGTTTATTTGTTCCCTCTCCAAAACCAGGAGAATGGCTCAGGGCACGTGACACAGGTCCTGCTTCTGGCCCAGGGGACAAGGGAATCACTAATGTAGGTCCAGGACCAGGTGCAGAGCGGGGAGGGGACAGGTAAATGGGAGAGAGGTTCTTCTCAAAGGAGGTATTTTTTGATCTGCATGGTAGGTTAGACGCATGTACTTATCTTTTGCCGAATGAGCACCACTTTTCACTGGTTCTGGAGGCTTGAGTAGACTCTCTGCTACTCAGTCTCTCCTGATGTGGAAACATGTCCCAAGTACCACCACCTGCTCACTGCTCATGCCAGCCAATCCAGCTTGCATGGTGTTGGTTCCCACCAGGTCAGGTCTGGCAACTGCTCACTGCTTCTGAACCATCTCCTCCTCCCACTGCTGCTCAGTCTGATTCCTCAACTTGTCTTTGATGTTCAGGGCTCCAAGATTGTCACATATAATCGATTCACTTTGTTTTTTCAGGTCTTTGTTGTAAAAGGGACCACAGGAAGCATCTGACTACTCTGCCATCTTGGCCCCACCTCCCCTACCATGATTTTTTTCTCCCTCTTCCTGGTAAGATAAAAAGGTATTCTGCCTGGGCATCTCTTTGCTCTGATATAATATGTATACTTCTTGGTGCTATTTCCCACTCATATCTGCCTGCAGCTATACTTTGAAGTCTAGATATTTCTTGTTCTTACAGGAATAAAAGGAGAAGGAGGAAAACTAGGCTAAACAGAGGTAGAGTCTTTGGAGAAAACCACTATCTGTTCTGAGATTTTGTTAAACATCCTGTACCAGGATTAAATCTTCCTAACTGAAATATTAGATTTCAGATGGTTTCCCTGGGATCCTTCACTTTCCACAAACAAAGTCAGCCTCACTATTTATTTTACCATATAATCTGTTTCTCCCCAGAAGCTATTTTGAGTAGCCTTCAGTAACAAGAAGAAAAAGATTAGGCTATCTACTCGTTTTGGGGTTGCTCCAGATTTGGTAGTATTAGTGAGAAATCTAAAGGTTTTGTCAACTCACTAATGAGATTTTATCAGTGGTATAGGGTAGAGTGCAGGCAGGACCTTAGGGAGGGGATTAGGTGTCACTGGAAGCCAAATTGTGTTGTGCCTCTCTATACCACTTTAGCACCTTTCTTTTCCTTCCTTGACCACTAGTTTTGCAAGGTTCTTGCATTAGATTATGCCCCTTTTCCTTATTTGGTTGTTGTTGGTGTGTGTGTTAGCACGTTTGTGTGTGTGTGTGTGTGCTAGTGTTAACTATTTTTTTTACTCATGTAATTATATATTGGAAGAGGGAAAATCTGTGCAGCAATTTCAATATGCCACCTTAACCTGGAGATATCTTTAATTTGATTTTCTCATCAAAATCCTTATGGCTATTAACTTTGACGTTTTAAAGTGTAGAAAGGTTACAAACGCTAATGAGAAGATTAAATAGGATTATTACTAGTTCATTCTTTAACAATATTGAGTCCCTATTGTGTGCCAAACACTATGCTGGGTAATGAGGATGCATAAATGAACAAGACAGACATGGTCCCTGCCCTCACAGAGCTAACCATCTAGTATGGGAAACAGACACTTAAACCACTGATTGTTGTTAGGTGCTGTCAAGTCAGTTCCAACTCATAGCGACCTTATAGGACAGAGTAGAACTGCCCTATAGGGTTTCCAAGGAGTGACTGGTGGATTCAAACTGCCCTTTTGGTTAGCAGCCAAGCTCTTAACCACTGCACCACCAGGGCTCCATGATAGAGGAAAGTACACCTCAAAGCAGAGTTGCCTAATATAATGTCAGTGAGAGCTTTTCAAATTAATAAACTACTACGTTCGGTGCTCAAACGTAGGAGATGCTCAGAAAATGTTAATTCTCATCCCTTCCTGAACCTCCAAACACCAGTAAAACAACGGAATTCTATGCTGCCTACTTCTAGGTTTGTTAGAAAGAGACCATTAGAAATGGTGCACAGCAAGAGTATTTATTATTTCCAGGTGTAAGTTGATAAGGACAAAATTCTGAGAGACAGATTCATATCTGCAGGCTGGATAAGATCAAAAGGCTAAGGATAGGATCTGTTGCGTCAAATACTTTAATCAGGCGGCTTTATACTGATATCAGTATAAAGCACCTAGTGATCAGTTTTGAGTAAAATATTAATTGTGGGTATTGGAGAAGATAGATACTTTTTTCCTCCATACTTTCTGTCTGTCCATTGGAGAGAAATCCATAACTCTACTAGATGATAGTCTCATCCAAATGAAAACATGTTCATGACATTACCTTGGGTTAAGATGTTTGGCCTGGAGAACATGCCTCAAGGTTAGAAGAAATGTTTTAGGTTCTCTGGAACAAATTTTCTAATCTATCTACCACCCCTGAAAAACTAACTTGTGTGATTTTAATGAATTCTTTACTAACTCTGCACTCTTTGTGCAGTGTATTTCATCAAGTGTGATAAAAATCATCACAGACATTAATTAACATTCCCATTGTCCCTGTTAGACAAGAAAATTATGTTATTATACATGCATGTATATATCCATATACTCATTCAATCTCACAAATATTAGGGAAGCCTAACAACATGTTAATCTCAGTAGTTTAATGAAGATAATCTTTTAAATAAATTCTCAATTGTAACCCAGGCAATGGATCATGTAAAACTGCAGATACATTAATTTTAAAACCAATTTTGAACAGTAGATTTAACTACAGAACAGGGACAAAAGAAAATTTTTTTAAAACTATTAAGTCATTTGCTGCAATTAATAATTACTTCATTTCAAAAGTGTGCATTTCAATTCTTAGTAGCAAACAATCAGAATTTTAAGTGCTTCTCAAATGTAACTTATATTGCATGTCTGCATATCCATTCATCCATCATGCATTTATCTGTTTGATACCTCTTTCAAGTAAAAAAATTATAGTAATTGAAGTTTAGTAAGTACAAGGAAAACTAATTTTTGTTAAATTATTAAGAAAAATTTCACAAGACCAACTAAGCCCTAGTGAATCAGAAGGCTCTTAATAGGGGTAGATAACCACAGAAAAAATTACAGGTAGAAGGAAGAGTCTGAGCCAAAGCACAGTAGTAGTAGAGAGTATGTTCAGGAAATGATGATTCAATATAAGTAAGTTAATACAAGTATTTATGTTTACTTATAAACTCTTATAAGTAAAAGGATTTAGAGTAGGGAGCAGAGTAGTAGGAGATAAGGCTAGAAAGGTGGCTAGGATCTAGAGTTTTGAAGTCTTTGAATGCCAGAATAGATACTACAGAAATTATTTCATTGTTGGGAGTGACTGAAAGTTGTTGAGCAATAAAATAATCAAAGAGGCACTTTTGGAAGTCTTCACTAGTGCAATGTGCAGAGAACATTTTATGAGACAGAGACTAAAACTAGGGATACAAATCAGGAGCCTTCTTTAGTAGATGAAAATACCAACTACTTGCACTTTAACCGTGTGTAGTTGGAACGGCGGAAGGATCAGGCATATGTGACGTAGCTTACTAAAAAACGTTTAAGTCCCTACTGTAAGCTCTTTACATGTATTAACTCATTTAATACCCACAACAAACTATAAGTAGATATTATTATTAATCCCACTTTAAAACTGAAGAAACTGAAGCACAGAGAATTCAAACCCAGTTTAACTGGCTCCAAATCTAGCACCATTAAAAAAGAAAAAAAATAGCTGCCATTGGTTAACTGTCAACTATGTGTCAGCAATTTTATGTATGTTTTTAATTAAGCCTCAACTAAGTGTACAAGATTCTTACTACCATGCCCATTTAACAAATGAGAAAATTGAGATTCCAAAATTCTGAATAACTTACCAAGTTCATATAAATAGAAAAAAAAAAGTGGACTGGGATCTGAACACAAATCCATTTGATGTTTCCACTTCATGAATCTAAGAATTTCATCTATAAGAAATCATCTTGGCAAGGACAAAATAAGTTAAAGTTAAGGTCAATACACCCTTTATCACCAAAGTTGCCAAAATCATCAGAAACTCACGTTTAAAAAAAAAAAAAAAAGCAGCAGTAGCCTCCTACAAGCTACTTACTTGACTGTATGTGGAGACACACAGCCCACAGAAGCCAAGCTTCATTAGAGCCATCACAATCTGGACACATTAACCCTTCTGGTGAAATAGCACTGCCCAGCACCTGAAAATATGCCACTGATTAAGCAAAATGTCACCTCCAGAATGCCAGAGTTAGCTCCCACCATGAAATAACTATTGCTTTCAAAGCAGAAAAGAAATCTAGATTGAGTTTTCATAAACTTACATGGAATGTTCTTACAGTTAAAGGCAAAAAAAGGAATTAAGTTTTCTGATATTACTTAGCAGACGAATGAGATGCTTTAGCATGGTGTTTTGTACAACACATAAAGAGTCTGACCTGAAGAGAAAGTAAACAAAATATAACAGGTGGGTGCATAGATGGTTACCATTACAGAGACAGACTGAAATAACAGGGAGCTTTACTTTTTCATTTTTAAATTATTCTCTTTAGTAGGATAATATGATTACTATTAACAACAGAAGAAACACTTAATAGGAAACATATTGAGAGGGAATCTCTGATATCACCCAACAGTATATCATCATCTCACTGGATTGAAGCAAACTTATGAAGTCATGGAATTACTTCTGATTAATTACGAGCTCTTGTACTACACTGTAAGATACTTGAGGTCAAAGACTATGCCTTATATTCATCAGTGTGTTGGCCAAAGTGCCCAGCATATAATAGGCTCAAAAATCTTTGCTGAATGAATTAAAACCCAATTAGTGAATTAAAACTCAATTTAACAAATTTTAGATCATGTATTATGTATCTTGGAGACATCATAAAACTAAAATGAGACATTCATTCATCCTCCTGTTCTCTGCCTGACACTTCCTCAAAGACTCAGAACACCTGCTGCCTCCTTTAAGAAGACTCCCTGAAACTCCTTATCAGAGTTATTCTTTCTCACATGTATGGTGCTATCACTGTGCTTATCAGATTCTATTTCAATTTCATCAAATTTTAAGGTCCTTGGCAGTGTGATCTATCTGATATTCATTTTTTATTCCTGCAACATAAAAAAGTGTCTAGATCACATTATGTGCTTTTGTTGTTGTTAGTTGTCGTGAAGTCCACTCCAACTCATGACATCTCATGTATAACAGACAAAATATTTCCCATTCCTGCACCATTCTCACAATTGTTGATATGTTTGAGCCCATTGTTGCAGCTATTGTATCAATGCATCTCATGCAGGGTTTCCCTTGTTGTCACTGACCATTTACTTTACCAAGCATGGTGTCCTTTTCTAGCGATTGGTCTTTCCTGATGACGTGTTGTAAGTACTCATATAATGAAAGAATTAATCAGTGAATAAAGGAACATGGTCACTGCAGATAAGGATTTTATAAACTTTTTCTCAGGGGCTGGGGGAACTACATGTAAGCAACATACTGCAGTACAAGCTATTTGCCTTCAGAGAAATAGACACAAAGATCATGACCTGTTGTGGAAAATTACATAAAGTTTCTTAGAAGAAGTGGTATTTGAAGGAGCCATAATTCACGTTCAGTCAGGAAAAATCTTTTGCCACTGACAAAGAGTGAATGCCTGAGAATGGTGCCAAGCAGTTTAATAACTCTCAATTAACTAGACAAGGCTAGTAATTTGTTAAACATGGGATGTGTGACAGATTACAACGAAAAGGTTCAAAGTAGAAAAATATAATGCCGTAAACTCTTCAATTTAATAAATAATAAAGCAACATATTAACAGGTTAACTGCAGGAGGATGAGGTTGAGGGGAAAGGACTAAATCAACTTCAGAGAGTACAGTGGTAGAAAGAAATCCCACACAAACGCGGTATATAACAGTGGGTATTAAGCTCCTAGCCATAAAGAATGCATGAGGTTCACAGTACTGTGAAGATCTAGTTAAATTAAGAGACTGTGGCAGCAGTCTTATCTACATACAAGATAATGAGTAATTGTCTACATAACTTAAATTTCCAAAATCTATACTGGTTCACGAAAAAAAAAATTAACGTCAGCAGTATAGCACGGAGATTAAGAATGTGGACTCTAGAGTCTCAACTCTAATTTTAAAGGGAATACTTCTAACATTTCTCCATTAGGGTAATGCTGAGAGAGAGAAAATGAGTGTGTGTGTTTAAGATGCACTTTATCGGGTTAAGGATATTTCTTTCTGTGCTTTAGGATGATTTGGCTGGATATAAAATTCTGAGTTCTGTGCTAACACAAAGAATCATATTCACATGAATCCAAGATCTTATCCAATATCAAGCTTTGTTAATAATTTCAAGGATGCAAGCAATCAAGAGGCACAAGCAAAGCATAGAGAGATCTGAGACATCCCACATAGTTCTTCAAGCCCTTCCTTCATGCATTAGACATGCTTTCTGGCCAAATTAATAGATGAGGTCTCTAACTAAGGTTTGTGAGTCACCTCACATAGATTTAGATTACAAAACATCTGTATTTTATATTCCAGTCAGTTGTATACTTTACATGACATTTTCTGGGAAGCCATGTCTCATAAATCCATAGATTATAGATTTGTTTACCATAAGCAACTCTAACCTAGAGACATCCTTAGATGAACACTACATATATAAGAACTCTCCTCCAGCAAATATCATTTATTTGTCTATTTGTCAGAGGGTCAGTTATCAGTATAGTTATATAAGTATTAGACTGGGTCACCTGCCTCTGTCCCCAAGAACATGCCACCTACCAATACCCTGTAGTAGGAAGAGAAATGGATTAAAGACAGTTCTTTAATTTCTTCATCCCCAGTGCAAAGTCTTTCTCTTTCAAAACTTTAAAAATGTTAAATCATCATCTTCTTGCTTATGATGTTGCTATTGACAAGTCTAATATCAATTTTATTCTTATTCCTATGAATGTCTCTCTTTGGATGTTTTTATAAACTTCTTTTTGTCTTTGATATTCTTGCCTTTTTTCTATAATGTGTCTTTGTGTGCGTCTTTATCTTTTCATTCTGGTATTTTGGACTCAATACTCTTAAGTTAGCCATTCTTCTTAATTACTACTTCTGTAGAACGTATCTCCATTTTTCTCAAAAATTACCTTTCCATCTTTAATATTCTCTTTTCTGCAATTTCTGTTCTCCAGATATTGGCATATCAATTTCTATCCTCCATTTCAGTTCACTTTTCATTTTTATATTCTCTGCATTCAGCCTTTCTTGCTTCCTTGTGGAAGAATTCCTCTTTGTTTTCAACTTTCTAAACCTTTTTCAGTTATATTCATTTTATTCCATCTGCTATGTTATTTATTTCAAAGACTATATTTCTTGTCCAAAATATTTGGCTGTCTTAAAATTATTTCCTTTTCTTATAATTCCAATCTTTATTCTTTTTGCTGCTTCTCTGAAATTCTTGTCCTCCTGTTCTAACATCTCTGATTTGCATGGTATCTAATCCATTTGCATGTTTTGTAATCTATATTTGTTGTCTTTTTTTCTTTCTGACGCAGTTGTGCTCCTCAGATGTCTCATTATTTTGGCTATGAGCTTATATTCCTTATGTGGGTATATAAGCACTACCCAAGGCTAAACAAGTTCCACCCCAAGGATGGGGGAACTAGCAGACTGAGATGTAGCTGCCAATCCTTATGGTAAAGAATCAGGCATTGGATGTCCTAATGTAAAGGCAGAGGAGAAGCAAGGGCAGAATCAAATTGCTTTCTTTCACTGATTTATCCTTCCACAGCCTCACTAGATAATCCCTGACCCAGAATACAACCATCCCCCATCACCAAAAGTTCAAACAGCCCTCTGTCTATCCATAGGCTTCTTATAATTCTTATAATTTATTACCTTTTGCGTTTCCATCCAGAGTTAACTTTAAGGGAGGATTCTAGTAGCCTATGCTAATTTTGTATTTTGTCAGGAACTGGATTCAGAATTATAATAACCTATTTATTTGTCTATGTTTTCCACTGTGACTAGATATTGAGCTTCTCAAATTCAGGGATTCTATTTCATCCAATTTTATATCCCTAGACTTTAGTAGGTAGTATCTGGCATTGTGGCTGACATTTAATAGATAATTTTGGATTAAATCAATGAATAATACCCCTACCTAAAGTTGGAAATATTTCACCAGAAAGTTTCTGCTGCTATTACAAGTTACCACTAATTTCTTCTTTTTAGGGCAGCTCATCACTAATTAAGCAGCTGTGTTACCTTGGAGAAGTCACTTATGCCCTCAAGCCCTCAGTTTCCTGTCTAAAGGGCTCAAGGCAGCAGGAAATCTTATAAAGCATGAGATAAGCCTTACTTCCCAGTCAAAGATAAAAAAGTCACATGGTTGAAGCAGCCGAAGATTATTTTAACAAAGTTAGTTGTACAATAATTTCTCTTATTCTTTGAAAGTCAAGAGCATTTCTTTCCAGGAAAGAATTGTGAAACTTTCTGTAATTTCAACATAAGTCAAATTCTAAAGATTGTGAATTCTGAAGCTTTTCAGGGAGAGAGAATAAAGTAGAGACAGTAGAAGAGCCTGGAGAAATTTGGAGTTCTAATCTCAGCTCCACCATAAACTAAGCTGCCTGATTTTGGTAACTCACTAAATTTCTCTGAATCATTTCCTCGATTCTAAAATGAGAGAATTGAGAGGCAGAATGACATAGAATATAAACTGAAGTTTGAATCCCAGCTCTCCCACCTTTTTACTATGCTAATTTAGATAATTGCTTAACCATTTGAGCCTTGGTGTCCTTATCTTGAAAATAAAATTAATATTGCCTCCTTCCTGAACTTCCAATGAAATAATATATGTAAAGTACCTTGCACAGCACCAATTACATACTAATTGTTCCTCAAATGTTAGTTTCTTTCCCCTCCACATTTTCTCAGGGGTCTTTCAGCTTTATATTGTTACAAATCTACATGATTTGTTGAAAACTGAGCCTATTTGTCTAATCCAAGATAGATGCCTACCAAAGTTTCCACACTGTATTATTTATCCTGAGAGCTAAAATCTTTTAGATGTCAACTGTTAGTCATAAATGATTTAGAAGTTAAGTAGGTGTACTTCATTGCTTCTGAGTGTTAAATATTCAAAAAAGTTACACAAGGAGAGAAAAAGCAAATTGATGTACATATATCATCTATATTTTAAGCATCAGCAACTACTCCAGTAAATATTTATCCACCAATGATATACTAGGCAAATGTGTATGCATCAGAGCAACCATATGGAAATCAACATCTGTAGTTAAAAAAAAAATTGTATGAGTCACTGCTCGTAGCTATGAAATGAATGGGCAACCATAATGGTATGGTATAATGAATTTGTGTCAAGGGCCAGAGGAAAGAAATGATAATCACAGTCAGATTGCTATTGGTGCTTCTGTTTTTGGCAGCAAAAATAAATATCTATTAATTATAATAAATGAAATGTGTTTGGATATAGCACTAAGGAAACAGATAAATTATTACATATGCCAGTGATTAAAGATAAATGAGTATGTACCAGGAAGTCTCTGCTGAACTACTTATATAACAAAACCATCAAATAATTGACATGGTTCAATGGTTTCTGTGAAATTAAATTGTACCATGGTAGTTGTATTATATTAGAATAACAGTAATCAGAACTCTTGCCAGTGATACAAATGTTGATCATAGAACAATTTCTCATCTGTAACAAGGGACTTTTAGTAAAAGGTACCCTACAGAATCCAATTCATTCACTCTGGCTGTTCATTCTGAAAAACATGGTGGCATATACCTTGGGGTTTGAGACAGGTGAGATTATGTTTCAAAAATTTACTTTTGCTAATTACCCACAAAGGTAGATTAATAATTTCACTTATTCATCATTGTGAAATTATGCAAATGGATAAGCACTCGACTACTAGCCAAAAGGTTGGTGGTTCAAACCCATGCAGAAGCACTTCAGAAGACAAGCCTGGCCATCTGCTTCCAAAAGGTCATAGCCTTGAAAACCCCACAGAACAGTTCTACTCTACACACATTGGGTCACTATGCATCTGAATCAACTTGCCAGCAACTAACAACAACAACAGCAACAAAACAGACATGATTCAAGATTCCAGAGATGAAAACAGGGCATCAAGAAAGGAATAAAAATTGGTTTCAGACATCTCATATGGTTCTTGAATAATAATTTGGCTGAGTATATCCAACTACATACTTAACATCTCCACTTGGACATATAATAGGAATTTTAAACTCTGCATAAAAACTTGAATGCCAGATCTTCTCTACCTCCAAACTTGTTCCTCTTACAGCCTCCTTCATTTCAACCACTCCTTGCCATTGCTCATAACAAAAACCTTGAAGACATTCATGACTTTTTGCATTCTTTCCCATGCCAGGACAAAGCTATCAGAAAATACTGTTGGTTCTACTTTCAAAACATTCAGAATCCTAGTACTTCTCACTACCTCCATTATTACCACTCTAGTCTGACCCACCATCATTTCTTACCTGGAGTATGCCATGGCCTGGTCTCCTTGTTTTTACTCTTAGTCTCTATGAAGTATTCCACACAGCAGCTGATTCTTTTACATTATGGCAGACCATGTCACTTCTCTGCTTAACACCCTACAATGACTCCCCATTTCGCTCAAAATAAAAGCCAAAGCTATTAAAATGACCAATAAGAACCCGGGAGATTTGGCTTTCCATTTCCACTCTGACTTCATCTTCTGCACTCTATTGCTCTCCCGCTCATCACTCCACTCCAGCCTCACTGTCCTCTCTGCTTTTTCTACAACACGTTAGGACTTTTTGACTGATCATTCCCTCTGCCTGAAATGCTCTTCACCTTATCTTTGTACCTACTTTGAGATTTTGCTCAATTTTCGTATTCTCAATGATGTGTACCCTGAATATCATATTTAAAGTTGCAAAACACCCTTAATCCAATATTGAACTCCCTAACCTTCTCTACCTTTTTCCCATAACATTTATCATCTTCTAACATACTATATAATTTATTTATTTATTGTTTTTATTGTCAGCCCCTCCCAACCCTGCTAAAATGTGAACTCCAAAATGGCAGCTATCTTCATCTGTTTTGTCAGGGATGCACTTCAAATGCCTACAACAGCATCAAAATATATTGACGAACTCAACAAGTAAGTAGAAAATAAGTAAAAATTAAATCATGAAATGGATGTAGAATTCAGGGTTTACTCACAAAGGAACATACATCAGACTAGCCTCAATAAACCCTAGGAGACAGCACAGTAAAGCCACTTATTTCTGAGGAAAATAAATCTTGAATTTCATGCCAAAACTATACATCTATTCATAAAAGGTAAGAGTAAAATAAAGTCATTTTTTAAACTTTTTATTTTGACTATAATATCATACTTATAGAATCATTGTAATAGTACAAAAAATTCCCATATACCCTTCATTCTGATATCCTAAGTGTTAACATTTTACCATGTTTATCAGTCTCTCTCTCTCTCTCTCACATACACACATATAATTTATATTTATAAATGCTTTTTATTATTAAAAAGTCTTCTATACATGCATAGACTCCTATGCACTCTTCCTAAGAAAATGATTTTCAGGATGCACGCTAGCAAAATGAGGATAAAAACCAAGAAAGAGAAAGATGTATGCTATGAGAAAAAATAATGGAAAAACGCAGGACTCCAATGAAACAAAAATCTCAGAATGACAGATGTGTAACAGATCTACAAAGAATTTGGTTCAAATTTGAACCCAAAGTCGGATGTCTCTAAGAACATCTTAAAGAAGAAGAAGGAAATGGATTCCAAGCAGATAGGAGTAAAAAATTAGATAAAGATACATAATTAAGAGGGTACAATTTCCTTTCAATATGGAAAAAGAAAAAAGAAAAGCAATCAGAAAACTCAGAAGGAGAGGGGAGAAGAAAAAAATCTGTAGAAGAAAGTCATTACCTGAATATAAAACAAACAATATGTGACATAATTACTGTGGACCATATAGAGAAAAATCCACATGAATCTGACCCCAGGAACATCTCCTTTAAGTTGCACAGAGGTCATACACTGGAAATGTAGAGAAGGAAATGTAATTATACTTGACTCTGCAGTGACCACTGACAACAGACTTGCAAGGGAGAATGAGAAAAGAAATTTTAAGAGGTTAAGTAACCACCCAAGGTCATTTAGTAAAGAGCAGAGAAGGAATGAGCCCAAGTCTAACTGCCCCTTACATTCTCCTAATGACGTAAAAAAAAGGAAATTTGTCAACAGAGATTTGCTAAAATTTTTAGAATAATTAGAATGATAAGGCTGAAAAACAACTTTGAGATCACTGTGAATACTGAGGCCTCCTGAATATGCACATTAAATATTATACATCAGTTTAAGCTCATATCATCTTAAGCAATGAAAAGAATAAGGCACTGAAACAAAACAACCTACATTTCAACCCTGACTATGAGTTCCTAGTTGTATATCCTTGGGAAAGTTGCTTGACCTCTTTGACACTCAATTTTTTTCTTATTTAAGGTGGTAATAATACTACCAACATCTCAAAATCATAATGAAGGTTTAACGAGACAATATTTATGAAACTCCCTGGCATATAGTAAGGAAGCCCTCAATAAATGTCATTTGTCACTTCTACTTCCAGTGTTCTCTATCCCTATATTTCTGGTTCATTTCAGTGGGGGGCTTTCTGCTCCAGGATCCTTCTCTCTGTCTCTGTCATTTGTGTCATAAGCCATCAAAGAAACACTCCAACTCACCAAGCATCAACCACAGAGCCTCTAGATACTCTTGCTAGAAACTCTAACACTCATATCTATAAACCTACCTGGACCAAAAAAAAAAAGGCTTTTTTTTTTTAAAAAACCAGTTGCACAGAAGTCAAATTACCAGGGTTTGAAAAATGCTATGATGAAAGGAAAGACCAGTATTACAGCTCCATAGAGGAGAAAGAATAAGAGGAAAAAGAGGAATAAAAATGGGTCCATGAAAGTATAAACGAAAAAAATAACTTCCATAAGAAGTTAAACCTACACATCATATATATTAAACCTATAGGAATTCATATCAAACTTAAGTGAGAGTTATTCCACATACCAACGGCAGACAGACTCATACAGTAAGCCCTGGGTTACAAACATTTGATTTACGGACAACTAGCACTTGACCTTTAATGTTACGTAAATTTGCCCTAATTTTGAAATGATTGAACTGACCCCTACTGCAACAAATTCTTCATCACAATCACCTTCACTTGCTGCACATATAGTTTTTAAATCACTGAAAAGACTTCAAGCCTTTTCTTGCACTAAACCTGTTACCCATTGCCATCAGGTCGATTCCAACTCATAGTGATCCTATAGGACACAGTAGAACGGCCCTATAGAGTTTCCAAGGAGCAGCTGGTGGATTTGAGTTGTCGACTTTATGGTTAGCAGCCGTAGTTCTTAACCACTGCGCCACCAGGGTTCCCCTGCACTAAAGTAAGGCTAAAATAAGAACTGGTATGCACCTGTTCCAACTTAACCACAAATTCGACTTAAAGACACAGTTAGGAACGGATTTCATTTGCAACCCAGGGACCTCATGTACATGAAAGAAAAATATAAATAATATTATTTTAGCCAATAATGTCAAAGCAGTTCTGGCGGAAAGAAGAATTAGGAGGGAGGCTAGAAGCAAACCTCCAAGGTAAATACATAGATAAATAATCCAACTACTGGATAAAATAAGGCAAACACGGAGATTTGAGTGAGTACAACGAAGAATCAGTCTCAGTAATAAAATTTATGACGTGTCATCATAAGAACAGTCGTTAATATTTGATAGGAGTAGTCGTGTAATTGCATAATATTTGTATAATTGTATAGTAGTTGTAGTTGTGTAATCGTATATTTTTATACTTGCATAAGATGAATATGAGTCTATATACAATCTGAAGACAGAAGTGAAGCAAGATAACAAGCCTTAACACATGTATTCAATCAGTAGCATACAATAACTAGGCTTTTGTATAATTTATGAGCATTGCTGCTTTTGTTGGGGAATCTACTGGAACAGCATTGCAGAACCTCCTCTAAATATTATATAAACTGAAACGGCATTCTGGAACTTCATTGTTAACATGTGTCAGCCACTGAACTAGCGAAGCACATATTATATGCCAATGAAATTTAATGTTTAAATCAAATAATGTTTATTATTATGCTTCCTTCTCAATTTTCATAATAGGAATTACACTTTTATCACACACTTAAATCTTGTGTACAAGTTTCTCCCATTTATCCTGATATAACATAAGGGTAGCCATTTTGCTATCAGCACCTTTGGGAAATTACTAAAAGAGGAGATAATAAAGGAAAAGACATTAAATTATTTTTATTTGCTTATAATACTATGTGGCTAAAAGGTAACTCTACTGCTACTGCATCCCATCCACCTCCTCCTGGGTCTTGGGCCAATGGAATTAGCAAAGGAAGGAATTAAACATGAATTATTCATGGACCATAAGAACATCCTTTAGGTTTTTACTCAAATGTCAACTTTTCAGTGAGTCCTTCCTGGCCACTCTATCCAAAATTATAACTCCCAAACTCAGTCACTTCCTACAGTGTTTTCCTGCCTCATTATTTTTCTCTCAGCACTCAGCACTAACAAACTATGCATTATATTTATTCAAATTTCATATTGTTATTAATCCCTAACACCCAGACTGTAGGTGACAGAGCAGCTTTCCAAACTTTCCAGGGAATTGCAATCTTTCCCTACTCATAACCTGAAGCTGCCCTTATTTCAGAGACAGGGGATAGCCAAGGAACTTACAGGGGAATCTTTTCTGTTTCCCTAGAAGTCTGATTCTGAGAGTTCAACAGACATTGAAGACTTCACTTGATGTCCTAAGCATGAACATTAATATATAGAACAGCTGATCATCTTCCTAAGTCACAGGACTATATATTATGTTGGATATTTCTGTTGGTCCTTCTATTTCAATGTCTCAGCAACTCAGAACCACTTTTCCAATCATTGCTTTGGTCCCTTTCCAAATTCAATTGTCTTGAAAACATTCATCATTTTCTGCAACTTGCCACCCTAAAGAAGGATAGTACCTTATTTATTTGAGCTCTCTGATCTCAGATACCAACCTTCAATATATTATTGCCAATATACTCCCTGTCCAATGTAGACCAGATGTGTAATCATCATTCCTCATATCTGTGCAGCACATTTTGCTTTTCAAAGCACTTTCATTCTCAAAACCTCACTGGAACATATGAGATAGCTAAGTGCCACAAGATCATTTTACAACCAAGAAAATGAGGACTATATTGTTCAGTGACATACCAAGGTAAATGGCAAAGCATCTATTAGTTGTCTTACTGCTTCATCATTTAGTCCTGATGCCAGCACGTTACACTTCTCCGTTGTGACCACCCATGCAAATAGTGTTAAGACAATTATTATTTTATATTTGCAATGTTCGTATATTTTTGACTTCATTCAGTTTAAAGTTCTCAACATGATAGATTTTTTAAAGTTAAAGCTTTTTAACAGTTTTAAAACTTAGAAGATTTAAGGACATGCTTCAAAGGCAGGAGAAAATTTCTGACATTCCTGCCTGACCAGCTATGTCTTATGGATATGAGTTAGGGTATAGTTGCTTGTAATTGTCCCAGGTGATACAAAGGTTAAGCACTTGACTACCAGAAAAAGGTTGGCAGTTCAAACCCACCCAGAGGCACCTCAGAAGAAAGGCCTGGCGATCTGCTTCAAAAAAGTCACAGCCTTGAAAACCCTATGGAGCAGTTCCTCTCTGCACACATGAGGTCGCCGAGTCTGATGATCAACTCAATGGCAACTAACAACAACAGCAGCTTGTAATCACAGCTGCAGAATATAGAAGGTGGAGTATGGGGCTGGGGTAAAAGTGAGAGTGGAGCTTGCAGTGAAATAGAAAGGAAGAGACAAAAATTCCTAATAAAAGTGTTCAATGGAGATGAACATTCCATTAAAAATAGGCAGTTTGGAGCAAGGTTACTAAGTCCAAATAAGGAAAAATACAATGATGTACTAAAATGTGAGGATGTCAGAAAATCAAGCACAGAAGAATCACGAAATTCAAGAATATGCAGCTAGCACCTCATTTTACACCATTTCTATACCTCAACTAGAGGGCTTAAGGATAAAGCCTGGTCACCCAGAGATGAGGCACCAGACTCAGACAAGAATTGGCTAGGAAACAAATTTTGCACTTAACTTCTAGGTGCATAGGTTTACTAACAACAGTAGAGCATATCAAAATTGCAAATGTATTCAGTGAAATAAGTAATTTGTTTTGAGAGGCAATATAAATCTAGGGATTTTTCTAAAAGAACATGACGACTATAAGTCTTAAAAAATAGTTCCTTTATTAAATGTTGGAAATAAACTATGTTTTATAAATGTTTTAGGTCTGACAAATTATGCTAGGTATTTTTATTTTTATGTCTTTATTTCTGGATACTTTACTATGTTTGATTGGGACCATTTGTAACTTTTTCAAATATATCATAGGTGAGGATCATGTGCCAAGAGATTAAAAACTAATTACAACTGCATATTAATAAGCTACTATTTTGATGTTGAGAAATATTTACCTGTAATAGTAGATGCAGCTCAAGGAATAGAGTGGATAATCATATTTTAACCTATTATAGTGTTTTTATGTATATGTATGTAAAATGTTATATATGCATATGTAAATATGGGTATATGTACATATACATATATGTATATATATGGGAATTCCAGAACACTTAATTGTGCTCATGAGGAACCTGTACATAGACCAAGAGGCAGTTGTTCAAACAGAACAAAGAGATACTGCATGGTTTAAAACCAGGAAAGGTGTGTGTCAGGGTTGTATCCTTTCACCATACTTATTCAATCTGTATGCTGAGCAAATAATCTGAGAAGCTGAACTATGTGAAGAAGAACTCGGGATCAGGATTGGAGGAAGACTCATTAACAATCTGTGATATGCAGATAACATAACCTTACTTGCTGAAAGAGAAGAGGAACCGAAGTACTAACTGATGAAGCTCAAAGACGACAGCCTTCAGCATGGATTACACATCAACACTAAAGAAAAAATCCTCACAACTGGACCAATAAATGACATCATGATAAATGGAGAAAAGACTGAAGTTGTCAAGGATTTCATTTTACTTGGATCCACAATTAACACCCATAGAAACAGCAGTCAAGAAACCAAACGACGATTGCATTGGGTAAATCTACTGGAAAAGTCACTTTGAAGACTAAGGTTTGCCTGACCCAAGCCATGTATTTTCAATCACCGCATATGCATGCGGAAGCTGGACAATGAATAAGGAAGACTGCAGAAGAACTGATGCCTTTGCATTATGATGATGGCAAAGAATATTGAATATACCCTGGACTGCCAGAAGAACAAACAAATCTGTCTTGGAAGAAGTACAGCCAGAATGCTCCTTAGAAGCAAGGATGCCGAGACTTTGTCTCATGTACTTTGGACATGTTATCAGGAGGGACCAGTCCCTGGAGAAGGATAGTATGCTTGGTAAAGTAGAGGGTCAGCAAAAAAGAGGAAGACCCTCAACGAGATGCACTGACACAGTGGCTGCAACAATGGGCTCAAACATAGCAACGACTGTGAGGATGGCATAGGACTGGGCAGTGCTTCATTCTGCTGTACATAGGGTCGCTATGAGTTGGAACTGACCTAACAGCACCTTATAACAACAATATAAATATCTATATATAGATATATAAATATGTATATTTAATAATGTCTTGTAAGAAGAATGCCTTCTTCTAGCTTAAATCTAAAATCTAACTACAGTCATGCACCATATAACGTCGATTTGGGCAAAGTCCAATTGCATATAACATCCGTGGTCCCATAAGGTTATTCTCTTTACTTTATTCCCTACAGAGCAATGAATAATAAGAGAGCTAGGATTCTAATCTTTTTCTGTCATGAGTGTGTTGCGTGACAAAGTACCTCCCTGGGTCTCTTTTGTCTCACAAGGAAGGTGTTGGGCTCCACGATGACCGACATTCTTTAGGGCTCCAAAATCAGCACTGAAGCTCATGCATGAGTGAAGGCCCACTCATCCCAGGTCGGCGGGCTCCTTGGTGTGGGTTTGGTTCATAAGGAGGTGAGAGCAGTGATGCCACAGAAGGACTAACTCCCAGTCCAGGCCTCCCGGGATCGCCACCCCCAAGACTGCAGGCACCCTTCCCACCCGCCCCAAAGCACACAGACAAGGGGGCTTTCTGGAGTGAAGCGGTGGCCACGATTACTCGTAGGTGCCTGTGGGTACAGCTTGAGGCACAGAGATCCAGGGATTCAGTGACAAGAGAAGGAGCCAAAGCTACAGGAGCACCGTTGATCGCACAATATCCAAATCATATAATGTCTTATTTCACAGAATGTATCCTGTATGTTAAGCTATGCATGACTGTACTCTATGAATATTCTATGTTGACTAAGTAACAGGATAGATTCCTTATGATCTGACAGTACTGAGATAGAACTATGTTTTTGTTCGTGCCATCAAGTTGATTTTGACTCATAGCAACCCCATGTGACAGAGTACAACTGCCCCACAGGAATTTCTAGGCTGTAATCTTTACAGGAGCAGATCACCAGGTCCTTCTCCCACAGAGCTGCTGGGTGGGTTCCAACCACCAACCTTTTGGTTAACAGCTTAGAGCTTAATCGTTGCACCCCCAGGTCTCCTTCAAGATAGAAGTAGTGAAACTGAAGAGAAGAGATGGGCAGGGTTCAGAGGCCTGAAAGAACGCAATGAGGATGCCAAAAGCAGAATAAATGGTGGACTGAGGTCAGTTGTCTTATCAAATATCCAGAAACACCATATCTAGGTCACAGTGAGAATGCAAGTTGGAGTCCAGGGAAAAATCCAAGATCAAATCTGGGGAGAGTGGGCCAGGAATCAAGGCAAGGCATTAAAATACTTTTGCAGTAAACCATACGAATTTGCACATTTCCTTGTAGCAGAACCTCATTCCTTAAGCAACTGAGAGAACCTCTTTTATTTCAGACAGAATGGTAAACTACATGAAAGATGTAAATTCAGATTCTAAAAGAGCTCAAAATCTAGTTTAGGTCAGGAATTTTGTGTTAACCAATAGGTTATAATGAAGTGCCAAAGAGCTAGGATAGAAGTTCGTACAGGGTCCCAGGGGTGAGAAGGAATAAGAAAATTATCGTACCACAAGGAATATGGTTTCAGCATTCCTTTAAAATTAGGTTTAGATGGTTTTAAAAGTAGGGAACTCTGAACTCAGGTATTATAAATGAATTTATTTTTAAAGTCCAAAATTATAACCCTACATATCCGGATACATAAAGTACACCAAATAGTCAACTATATATCAGTTTTACTCACTCATTCTTCAACCATTTATTGTCTATCTGTTACACACCAGTCACTGGACTAGTTTAATGCACAATTAATTTCTTATACGTTTTTATTCTATTTAGCAAATTATCATAGTAGTATATCGGCCTCAAAATTTGCACTCAAATACACACTTGTTTTTAAATAAAATGATGACAAAATTAGCCCTTTAAAAAGTTATGCATGCTCTTATCTTGGTATAACCTGGTTTAAATTGACCGGCCAGTTTTTTGGAGGCCTCATGTTAGCTGGATTCTTTTCTTGCAAGAAGACCATTATTCATCCAGCAGTTACCACATAATTATTGAGTAGCTGCTCTGTTCTCAATCCTCTTTAATGTGCTTGAAGATACAAAGATGAATATATCACAGGACTTATAATTTGTAGGAAAGAAATATGAACAGCTAGCTGCAATTTAATTTTATAAGAGCTATCTATAATCAAAAGCATAATTAGTGAAGCTAATAAATTTTAAGCTTTAGGATCCCTCTCTTATATTTGGCCCCTCCAATCCCCAGGAGGAACCCTAAAAATGTCTTCATATGGTTATATATTTTTGTAAAATTTGAAAAAATAAGATATTTTAAACATATCTTAATGGTTTAAGACTATTGTATCTTTCCATTCCAACTTCTCCTTCTTTCTATTTCTCTTGCACAGGATGTCATTAGAATGACCAAAGGCAATTTGGAGATCTAGAAAGAGGTTATTGTGTTGGGAATACATTTAGTTTGAGTTCCATTGGGTTGATTTACGAAGTTCACAGCCACTTCTATGAATAGTTAGGATGTTAGCCTTCTCAGTGTAAAATTGTTTCTAGGTACATTCCCACCATCCACTGTAACAAGGCTAGAGGTTGTATTGTGATGTGGAGTATCCAGATAGTGCAGAAGACAGAAGGTCTGAATAACATGGAGGGAGAAGCTAGTCTGTGGAAAATTCTTCCCGTCATCGGAAATATAATATCAAAGCAGAAGATTCAATTTTCATTAACACAGAGTAAAAATGGAAAGATACAATTATAAATGTCTATATATTTTTCCTTTATTTATGGGAATTAAATGAAATAGAATCTATCAGAATTCCTGTGTCTGCATAGCATAAATCTGTAGCAATTAAAATAAATTGTAAGTATGTTTCTAATACCTCATAGGTTAAAAACTTGATACAGGTTTTCTCAAATTTGATAACAATTTTATTTGAAAACAATAAATTTTACTAATATCAGATCACAAATAACAACTTGTGGAGCTACAAGAAACTTTTGAAAGCTATCCATAATAAAAAACAAATTTTGATCAACCGTGTCAGAGGAAAGATTGAAATACCCTTCTACTCTCTCTATAGAAAATGATTACAAATTTTTGGAAGTCATTAATGATTTCATAACCATAAAATATAGAAGAAAAATGTTTCAAAAGTGTGTTCATCCATAATTAATTAAAATATCTTGTAATGTCTTTTGATTCTGTGATGTTTGCAGTTATTTTCCACTTTTTAAAAATTGATAATTTGTTATAATTTATTTATTATCCTAAATAAATATTCTTACCTAATTGTGTATTCATAATTTTATATCTTTACATTAGACAGAGGTCCCCAAATTATAAAAGCTTCAGGCCACATAAAACCTGATCTTCTATAATAGTTGTTTCTTTTGTCCAAATTGTTCTTTCATTTAAGATAACAAGGGCCAGTGCCACTGATGAAGGAGTTCCCTCAGGCTGAGGCTGGTGGAGGGAAGGAACACCAAATAGAGACAATGAATAAGAGACATGAACTGAGATCTGTGTCTATAACTGAGTTGGAGAACGGAGCCCAAATGTGCAGTCAGTCAACCCAAGGAAGCATTTACAAAGAGGTACAGAAATTAAAGATTTAGAGTCAGGAATATCAGAATAAGGAGCACTGAGTTCATTGAGTAAGACAAAGGGTGGTCTTTGGTGAATGCCCAGAGAAGCTGTTGTGGCCCATTCTGACCTGGTAAAAGAGAGGGATGGCTGTATTTAAAGAGTTAGAAATGATGCTAAAAATATCAATCTAATGTATGTTCATATAAGTGAATTTGCACAAGAAAAGGTGGCCAATACTTACAGGAGCAGATTTGTAAAGAACTGAAAGCATCAGGAAAGACTGAGGGAAAAGTAAAAAATGCAGAAAGGGTAAAAATAAAAAACAAAAATTTTGAGGTATCAGTAAATGCCAAAGTTTTTATTTATTGAATCTATCCCTCTAGCAAATAACACTATTTCATCTAAACCAGTGTTTCTAAGATTAAGACTCCTGGATGCAATTTCAGGACTCCATAGGCTTTTGAATTTGAGGAAAACTGGTCTAAACCTCTTGTGAAAAATCTCCGAGAAATAGTCCACAACTTGTATTATGGACATAAGTCTTATAATACATAAGTATTATTATATGTATACAATTATTTCCTATCTTTGTGAATATATTTAAACTAGTTTATCTTGTTCTGAATAAACTTCTATTTCCTCTATGTTATTGCCTATCATATTCTTGTTTTCAGACATAAAACCTGAGTTTTCTATAGTCTATTATGAAACACATAAATAAAATATTGTTAGATGTTTGTTCATGTTTTCTCTGGTGTATTTTTCACCACTGGAATTATAAAGTTATGAAGAACTGAAGTTCCTAAACAATGATCTCAACAGCATTGTTGAGAGCAGATTAGTAGATATCTGCAGCTTTACCCAACAATAAAACTGGACACAGAACATGGGTGTTGTCTGTGAGCCAGAGGTCACTGGTTAAGAACTGTTTCAGGAGAGTGCAAATATGGAAACTAGACTAACTTGTTTCCTACCCAGAAATCTGAGAGAAGTGGTATAATCTGCATAATTATATAAGTAAAAAGTAAAGGGGTGGTTGACCCAACAAATCCACTCCCAGGAATTTATCCTAAAGAAATAATCTCATACATGGCAAAACAAATTTTATGTATAAGATAATTCATAGCAGTATTACTTATAAAGTGAAATACTGTAAATAAATTAAATGTAAAAAATAGAAAATTGTTAAGTAAACTAAGGTACTTATTCTCATGATTATCATTAATTCACTGAAAATCATGTGATAAAGAATATTTATCAAATGGGAAATATCTATAGTATATTATTAAGTTAAAAATAGGCAACAAAACAGTATGTATGGTATACAATTTTATGAGCAAAAATATCCATATGTTTACATGGAAAAATATTGGAAAGACATTCTCTAAAAAGTTCTGTACTTACCTTTGTGTGATGGCATTATGAATGATTTGTCTTTTCAGTCTGTTTTTAATTTAGACATGTTTATATTTTCTAAGTTTTCTATATTAAGCATAAATTACTTGGTTATTAGAAAAAAGGTTATAAAATAAAACTGAAAAAAAAAGTCATGAAATAGTAGTTGAATAGTTAGAAAATATTTAACTCTAGCTCTTGACTACATGATTTCACAGGAATCCTGGTACAGTTTATTATTTCTTCCTTGAAACATCAGTTATCATTTGTATTTCTAATAATTATAATTGTTTACATGCTACTCGGTTACGGATTCAAATAATTTTATAAAATTGAATCAAAATAAAACTAAAATTATATTAAGTAACTCTAATTTTGAGGTCTATAAGTCTTCTACTCATTAAGTATATCAAATACATTTCCTATAACATAGTGTTGTTGCTATTGAGTCGATTTCCGACACACAGCAACCCCTGACACATACTGGCCCCTGACTCATAGCAACCCCATGCAAAACAGAACAAAACACTGCCCAGTCCTGCGCCATCCTCATGACTGGCTGAGGATTGGACTGTCGTGATCCATAGAGTTTTCATTGACTGATTTTTGGAAGTAGATCTCCAGGCCTTTCTTCCTATATAAAATAGTACTTAAAGTAAAATTGGCAACATATCCTTTTGTAGGCTTATAATTAAAAGGATTCTTATTTAACTCCAAAGATATCACACTATTAATAAGCACTTTAGTTTTTAATATTTTGCAGTTTTTTAATTCTACCTTACTATTTGCTACAATTAACCCTTAAAAAGAAAAAAAATTACACACGCACAAACACACTGATACTCATACATGCACATTCATGCATACATAATTATGTATATAAACTGCATTAGAAAATGACATATATTCTTTAAAATGCCTAAAGATTTAAATTAATTTCACTTAAAGTTTCAAATGTTTAATTTTCCAAGAACTCAGTGGAAAATTAAAGAGTTATTATTCATTTAGAGGCACTTCAAATCAGCTACCCAATTATTTAGTGACATCTTTCACTACCTGATGTCACTGATAATGCAAGGAAGTCTAAATTAATAGACACTTAAGTACTTCTGAAGAGCAATATCAAATACTTAGGAATCAGACATATCTCTTATACATCTAAATTTTAAAATAACTTCTAATTACTTTTCATAATATCTTCACACTAGAGGGCAGAAAGAAAAGCAGACAGAAATACAAAGAGAGAGAATAAACTAAAGGAACGAGGAGAGTAAGCAGAAAAAGAAGAAATAAGACAGACTGCAGAATGTTCTGAAGCAAAAGCACATAACAGATCAAAAGACCTGGGAATCTGACCAGGTTCTATCCTACAATTGACAAGGCAAATCAACACTTGGGGCAAAGAAGTTTCAATAACATTATCAGCATCTTTAGCTAAAAGGGAATGGGTAAGGAAGTGCTTTATATTCTTTGATCATTAAATAATAATAATAAAGCCTACAAAAAAATCTGGTACATTATTGATATCAATATTCCCAACACTATTATTTGCAACAGGTTCTCTAGCAGAGGAAGGGGCAATTAATCAAAAAATCTGTATTCAAATAAGCCACCTAATATGGAATGACTTCTAATTATCTGAATGATTATACCAATCTAATCCAAAATTCTTCAGGTGATTAAATAGACTAAAAAATGCATACCAATGAATTCCTCGAGCTGAAAGGAAGGAAATAATGTATATGTGAAGTAAATTTAGAAAATGAAAGTGGAAAAACAAGAGAGAAAAGGATGGAATAAAAAGTATTTCATCTGTTATTGATGCAAGATAAAGATTGAGGCATTTTGATTTTGAATGAGTAATTTTATGACTAATAACACTAAAAAGTGGGTTCTGGGTCACCTAGGCACATTTATTTAGTTCTGGGAACCTAGAAATCATCATTGCCATGAAATAGCCATGAGGCAAAATCACATTCTTTTTCTTGGCTTGTAAATATGTCCATCGAGCCAAAGAGGGTAATACTTCTTGGTTACATGAAATTTGTTTAAAGCTGGATGCAGGGATGTGAACTTAAAAGTGTATTCTCCTAAATAGATGTGTATGAAGAAGGAAAACATGGCATAGCTATTGATAAGAATTAAAATACTGGACATTTGAGAATCAATATTAGATGTTTACATTTGGAGGATTTCTGAAACTAGATAAACTATGCACAATGAAGATATGTCTGTGAGAAATATTACAATTCATTGGACTTTCCCCCTGAAAACAATGTGATTAAAATTCTTAAATAATGATGCAGTAAAACCTTTTTGAAAAAGCCCTAATGGTGCAATGGTTAAGCACTTGGCTGCTAATCAAAAGGTTGTGGGATTGAACCCACTAGCCGCTCTTTGGGAGAAAAGACCTGGCGATCTATTTCTGTAAAGATTACAGCCTAGGAAACCTTATGGGGCCATTCTATTCTGTCCCATAGGGCTACTATGAGTTAAAATCGACTCAAGGGCACACAATACAAACAACAAAACCGTTTTATTAAGATAAAGAGGATGGAAGACCTTGCTATTTTGTGCATCTAATTCTGAGAAGTGATCATGAAAATATTTAGGCAATATTCATCTAAATACATTTGTACAACAATGAGGTGGCAGGTGAACTCATGTCATTTTATGTTATACTATGACTATTTCAAAGCTTTGGTTGAGATTATCTTCCCAGGAAAAGAACCCTACAGAGGAGTAAAACAATATTGTAGCAGATTTAAGTTTATAAACTTTGTGTGTGCACGCATGTGTGTGTGTGTGTGACATCATTTGGTCTTTTTTTAAGAGTTTTGCAAATGAAGACATTAGTTTCAGAGAAGTTAAAAAATTTATCAAAGGTTACAAGTTAATATACTATGAAGCCAGAATCCAAATAAGGTTTTGAATAGCTGAAACCTGACTCCATAAAAGGGCTCTTACATGCCCTTTTACTCTGAGGATCCAGGAACTGATACTGTGGTGATCTTGCAAACAATTTAAAAGATGGTTTCATGTGCCACTGTCATATTAGCTAAGGGCCTTCTTACTCCTTTTGAAAAAATATCCCTCAAGTCAAAGGACCAAATTTAGAATAATATGTAATTTGGAACTTCCATCACTTTCTTCTATAGCAACAGCATTTTTTTTAAATACCAGAATCTTTTCATACTATAGAAATGCTGGAGACAGACTATTTTGACTCAGTTATTCTATATGCTCCATCATTCCTCATTCCTTTAGAACTGAAATTGAAAAGCATAATCTTATGGGTATTTCCCATTACTTGTATAAGAAATATTTAAGTGGCAGGGATCATGAAATGGCTGACGCACTATCTCAAATAGGTTTTTAGGCAAATATTCAACTCAGGGTCTCAGATCTAGTGTTCTGCTTGAAGAACAAAATTCAAAAACTGAAATGTTATTTCTTGGGATATGTGGCTTTTCTGTGAGGATGCAAACCCCTAAGGATCTTGATTCAGCACAACACATCTCAATACACATTTGCTGAACTGACTTTTAAGATAAGTGGATATCCAGCTTTATATGTTTAACGTTTATAGGCATGTACCAGATAACATTTCTGAAAAAGATTCTCTAAAAGAAAATGATTAAAAATCAATCAACTCTCCTCCCAAAAACCCTTCTATAAGAGGCAATTGTGCTTCATCAAAAGGTCTAATTTTTTATGGAATCCATAAAAAGACTGACTTTCCAGACAAGCTGGGCCCTGAAGCCGGGGAGTCATTTCCCCAGTGGCCAGTGGGATCCCTGGGGACATTACTTTTTCTTTTTCTTTTTTATTTATTTTTATTTTCTCTTTTTTTCCCCTTCATTTCTCAGTTTCTCATCTCCCTCCCTTTTTTTCCTTTTTCTTCACTACTTGGTTTCTTGTCTCTCCACTCCAGCAACAGACTCCCTCAGCACTTTTTTTTTTAGCTCCTGTTTTTCTCTCCTCTCTCTCTTCTTTCCCATACCCAACTTAGCTCCACCCATCACAATCTCTCCCCCTCCCTCCTGCCTATCTGCACTGTACACTGAACATCACACCGCCAAGCAGTACAGGCATGACCTACCAGAATCTGCCCTGCACTGACCCCCAGCCTGCCCTGTTGGTCCGAGTACTTGCCACAAACAACCTATCTCAGCCCCTTCCTTCAATGGGAACTGCTCTGCTGCACCATAGCTGAGTGACTGGCCCTGCCCATTGGACAAGGAAGTGAAAATCATTGTGCTCACAGACGAGAAAACAAGAACGCAGAGTCCACCTGCTCAGACATAACCAAATAAAACAAAAAAGAATGATGATATAAACAAATCTACAATCAATAAACAAAGAAAATAACTACCGAATGTCCTGAAGACAGCAGACAATATCAAAACATACAAAAAAACAGGACATGATGGTTCCATTAGGCATCCAAAATAAAATACCGGATAACTTTACAGTAGAAGAAAAGGCACTGGATCTACCTGATAGTGAATTCAAATCTCTAATATTCAGAACTATTCAAGAGTTGAAGCAAAAAGCAGACAAAAATGAGGAAAAAATAGGCAAAATCATGCAAAAGGCAGACAAAATCACGGAAAATACAGACAGAACAATGGAAGAATTCAGGAAAATAATACAGGAACAATATGTCAAAATAAATTCATAACTAGAAATCATACAAAAACAATAATTAGAAATCAAAAGATAAACAATGAGATTTCAGAATTGGACAGTGTCATAGAAGGGCTGAGGAGCAGGTATGAAACAATGGAAGACAGAATCAGCGAAATTGAAGAAATACTTTGGATTCCACAGTGTTTGAGGAAAAATCAGAAAAAAAAAAAAAAAGAAGGAAAATGAACAAAACCTGAGAATGATGTGGGATAAAATCAAAGGCAAAAATCTGTGAGTGATTGGAGTTCCAGAATAGGGGGAGAAAATGGAAAACACAGAGGATCATTGAAGAACTACTGACAGAAAACTTCCCTAATATCATGATATATGAAAAGCTGACCATCTAAGAAGCTCAATGATCCCCATATAGGATAGACCCCAAAAGAAAATTACCAAGGCATAACATAATCACACTCACTAAAACCAAAGACAAGAAAGAATCCTGAGAGCAGCTCAAGAAAAAAGAACAGTCACATAGACAGGGGAAACAATAAGACTAAGCTCTGATTACTCAGCAGAAACCATGCAGGCAAGAAAGGATGACATACATAAAACCTTGAAAGAAAAAAATTGCCAATCAAGAATAATATATCCTGAAAAACTCTCGTTCAAATATGATGGTGAAATTAGGACATTTTCAGATAGACAGAAATTAAGGGAATACGTAAAAACCAAACCAAACTTACTAGAGTTATTAAAGGGAGTCCTTCAGTTTGAGAACAAACAACATCAGACCACAGCCTGAATGTACAACACAAGATCACACCAGCCAGATACCAACCTAGAAATTGAACTCTCAAGAACTATTCAAAACCAAAAGATTTACAACAGCAAACTAGAGAGGTTAATCTGTAAATGATGATAACATCTGAACAATAAGAGGGAATAAACGGTGTGGTATAGAAATTTCTAATGGACAGGAAGGTAAGACAAGGCCAAGTAATAAGAGACTGGAAGATAAGGAAGATAAGGATAAATTTCAAGATAACCACAAAGAAAGTTAACAAGCCTACTCATCAAAATAAAGAAGAAAAACACAAAGTCTAAGTAACAACAAAATGTACAAAAAGAAAAGAAATGAAAAAAAAATCCATCAACAAAAGGAATTCGGCACAGGGGAGTAAGAGCAACAAAGAAAATGTCAGCACCACAAAAAAAAAGCACTACAAAATGACAGCAATAAACTCACACCTATCAATAATTATACTGAATGTAAATGGCCTGAATACACCCATAGACAGTGACAGAATGGATTAAAAAAACAGGATCCATCAATATGTTATCTACAAGAGACACACCTTAGAAATAAAGGCATAAATTTATTAAAAATCAAATGACGGAAAAAACATATCAAGCAAACAGCTACCAAAAAAGAGCAGGAGTGGCAATACTAATCTCAGATAAAATAGACTTTAAAACAAAATCCACCATAAAAGACAAAGAAGGACACTATATAATGATTAAGGGGATGACCCATCATGAAGACAGAACCATAATAATAACCTATGCACCCAATGACAGGGCTCCAAAATACATAAAACAAACTCTAACAGCACTGAAAAGAGAAACTGACAGTTCCACGTTAATAGTAGGAGACTTCAACATGCCACTCTCAGTAAAAGACAGAACATTGAGAAAGAAACTCAGCAAAGATACAGAAGATCTAAAGGCCACAGTCAGCCAATTTGAACTCATAGACATATATAGAACACTCCACCCAACAGCTGCAAAGTATACATTCTTTTCCAACACACATGGAACATTCTCCAGAATAGACCACATCTTAGGCTACAAAGCAACCCTCAACAAAATTCAAAATGTTGAGATAATACAAAGTATCTTCTCTAATCACAACAGCATCCAAGTAGAAATTAACAAGAAGAGCAAGGAAAAAAAAAATCAATTACATGGAAACTGAATAACACCCTGCTTAAAAAAAAACTGGGTAATAGAAGAAATCAAAAATAGATTCAAAAAATTCCTAGAATCAAACAAGAATGAAAACACATCATACCAAAACCTTTGTGACACAACAAAGGCAGTACTCAGAGGTCAATTTATAGCAATAGATGCACACATCATAAAAGAAGAAAGGGACAAAATCAAAACATTAGCTACACAACTCGAACAAATAGAAAGAGAAGAGCAAAAGAAGCCCACAACCACCAGAAGAAAGGAAGTAATAAAGATCAAAGCAGAAATAAATGAAATAGAGAATAGAAAAACAATAGAAAGAATCCACAAAACCAAAAGTTGGTTCTTTGAAAGGATCAACAAAACTGACAAACTACTGGCCTAACTGACAAAAAAAGAACAGGAGAGGACGCAAATAACCCAAATAAGAAATGAAATGGGGGACATTACAACAGACTCAACTGAAATAAAAAGGATCATAACAGAGTATTATGAAAAACTATACTCCAACAAATTTAAAAACCTAGAGGAAATGGACAAAATTCTAGAAAGACACTACCTACTCAAACTAAAACAAAATTATGTTGAAAATCTGAACAGACCCATAACAAGAGAAGAGATTGAAAAGGTAATTTTAGAAAAACTTCCAACAAAAAAAAGCCCTGGCCCAGAGAGCTTCACTGAATAATTCTACCAAACATTCAGAGAAGAGCCTACACCAGTAGTACTCAAACTATTTCAGAACACAGAAAAAGAAGGGATACTTCCAAATTCATTCTAAGAAGCCAGCATAACCCTGATACCAAAACCAGGCAAAGATACCACAAAAAAGGAAAACTACAAACCAATATCCCTCATGAATATAGATGCAAAAATTCTCAACAAAATTCTAGCCAGTAGAATTCAGCATCGTATCCAAAAAATAATATACCACAACCAAGTGGGATTCACACTAAGTATGCAAGGATGATTCAACATTAGAAAATCAATCAATATTATCTACCACGTAAATAAAAAGAATAACATGATCATCTCAGTCAACACAGAAAAGGTATTCAACAAAGTCCAACACCCATTCCTGATAAAAACTCCCAATAAATAGGTATAGAAGGGAAATTCCTCAGCATAATAAAGGGCATCTATACAAAACCAATAGCCAACATCATTCTTAATGGAGAGAGCTGAAAACATTCCCCTTGAGAACAGGAACACCATTCCTATTTAACATTGTGCTGGAAGTCCTAGCTAGAGCAATAAGGCAAGAAAAAGAAATAAAGGGCATCCAAATTGGTAATGAGGAAGTAAAACTGTCCCTATTTGCAGATGATATGATACTATACATAGAAAACCCAAAAGACTCCATGAGAAAACTACTGAACTAATAGAAAGATTCAGCAGAGTAGCAAAATACAAGATAAGCATACAAAAATCAGTTGGATTCCTATACACCAAAAAAGAGAATGATGAAAAGGAAATCAAGAAAACAATACCATTTATAACAGTCCCTAAAAAAATAAAAAACTTAGGAATAAATCTAACCAGGGATGTAAAAGACCTATACAAAGAAAAATACAAAACACTACTGCAAGGAACGAAAAGAGATCTACGTAAATGAAAAAACATACCATCCTCATGGATAGGTAGACTCAACATTGTGAAAATGACAATTCTGCCCAAAGCAAGCTACAAATACAACATAATCCGAATCCAAATACTAAAACATTCTTTAAAGAGATGGAAAAACTAATCATTAACTTTATGTGGAAAGGGAAGAGGCCTCAAATAAGTAAAGCACTATTGAAGAAAAAGAATAAAGTAGGAGGACTTGCACTACCTGACCTCAGAACCTAATATACAGCTATGGTAGTCAAAACAGCCTGGTAGTGGTACAATGACAGATACATTGACCTATGGAACAGAATTGAGAACCCAGATGTACATCCATCCATCTACAGTCACCTGATCTTTGACACGGGCCCAAAGTCCATCAGATGGGGAAAAGACAGTCTCTTTAACAAATGGTCCTGGCAAAACTGGATGTCCATCTGCAAAAAAATGAAACATGACCCATATCTCACACTATACACAAAACCTAATTCGAAATAGATCAAAGACCTAAATAAAAAACCAAAAACTATAAAGATCATAGAAGAGAAAATAGGATCTGTCAATTCTACCCAAAGCAGTCTACAGATACAACGCAATCCCAATTCAAATTTCAAAGGCATTTTTTAATTAGATAGAGAAATAAAGCACCAACTTCATATGGAAAGGGGACATGCCCTGGATGAGTACAGCATTACTGAAGAAGAAGAGCAAAGTGGGAGGCCTCACACTACCTGATTTCAGAACCTATTATACCGCCAGGGTAGTCAAAACAGCCTGGTACTGGTACAACAACAGATAGACCAATAGAACAGAATTGAGAATCCAGATGTAAATTCATCCACCTACGAGAAGCCAGTATTTGACAAAGGCCCAAAGTCTGTTAATTGGGGAAAATACAGTCTCTTTAACAAATGGTGCTGGCATAATTGGATATCCATCTGCAAAAAAATGAAACAAGACCCATACTTCACACTATGCACAAAAACCAATGCAAAATGGATCAAAGACCTAAATATAAAATCTAAAACAATAAACGTCATGGAAAAAAAAATAGGGACAATGCTAGGAGCCCTAATACATGGCATAAACAGAATACAAACCATAACTAACAATGCACAAACACCAGAATAGAAACTAGATAACTGGGAGCTCCTAAAAATCAAACACTTATGCTCATCAAAAGACTTCACCAAAAGAGTAAAAAAGACAAACTACAAACTGGGAAAAAAATTTTGGCTATGACAAATCCGATCAGCATCTAATCTCTAAAATCTACAAGATACCGTAAAACCTCAACAACAAAAGACAAATAACCCAATTAAAAAATGGGCAAAGTATATGAACAGGCACTTCATCAAAGAAGACATTCAGGTAGCTAACAGACACACAAGGAAATACTCACGATCATTCGCCATTAGAGAAATGCAAATAAAAACTGCAAAGAGATACCATCTCATCCCAACCAGGCTAGCATTAATCCAAAGAAGTCAAAATAATAAATGTTGGAGAGGTTGTGGAGAGACTGGAACACTTATACACTGTTGATGGGAATGTAAAATGGTACAACCCCTTTGAAAATCGATTTTAAATCCTTAAAAAGCTAGAAACAGAAGGACCATACAATCCAGCAATCCCGCTCCTTGGTCTATATCATAGAGAAATAAGAGCCATCACACGAATAAATATATGCACACCCATGTTCACTGCAGCACTGTTCATGATAGCAAAAAAATGGGAACAACCTAGGTGCCCATCAATGGACGAATGGATAAACAAATTATGGTATATTCACACAATGGAATACTACGCAGTAATAAAGAACAATGATGAATCTGTGAAACATCTTATAACATGGAGGAATCTGGGAAGCTTTATGCTGAGTGAATTTAGTCAGTCACAGAAGGACAAATATTGTATAAGACCACTATTATAAGAACTCAAGAAAAGGTTTAAACACAGAAGAAAACATTCTTTGATGGTTACGAGGGTGGGGAGGGAGGGAGGGGGTACTCACTAACCAGATAGTAGACAAGAATTATCTTAGGTGAAGGGAAGGACTAGACACAGTACAGGGGAAGTCAGCACAAGTGGACTAAACCAAAAGCTAAGATGTTTCCTGAATGCGAACAAACACTTTGAGAGACAGAGCAGCAGGGACGGGAGTCTGGAGACCATGCTTTCAGGGGACATCTAGGTCAACTGGCATAACAAAGTTTATTAAGAAAATGTTCTGCAACCCTCTTTGGTGAGTGGCGACTGGGGTCTAAAAAGTTAGTGAGTGGCCATGTAAGATGCATCAATTGGTCCCAACCCACCTGGAGCAGAGGAGAATGAAGAACACCAAAGACACAAGGAAAATATTAGCCCCAGAGACAGAAAGGGCCACATAAACCAGAGACTCCATCAGCCTGAGAACAAGATGAACTAGATGGTGCCAGGTTACCACCAATGAATGCCCTGACAGGGAACACAACAGTGTCCCTGATGAAGCAGAAGAAAATGGGGTGCAGAACTCAAATTCTAGTAAAAAAGACCAGACTTAATGGTTTCACTTGAGACTGGAGGAACCGCAGAAGACATGACCCCCAGAGTCTCTGTTAGCCCAAAACTAAAATCATTCCCCATCATACAGCTAACATATGGTCAACCAGAATTGAAACTCAGCTGGTTCATGGTGCCTCCTTTGAGATTCTGTCACAGCTCTACACCACCTCACTCTGAGATTAGTTCCACCATGTCAACAATGAGCAGTCTAGCTAACCGTCCCAAGCAACCATCCCTAGATTCTCTGAATCTAAATGTGGATTCCATACAACACTTCTGCTTGTTTTGGGATGCAACCAAGGCCTTCATGAGTCAGAATCTACTAAGCAGCAACTAACAACAACCAACACTTCAGCCTGTTTTTAGGTCCCAGCGTTTCTCCCTGCTTGACTCTGGTCCATCCCACCATCTGGATTTCTATATAGCTCCCCACCTTGGCCTCTCCCTTAACACTCTCTGCTTAACCTTTTCCTTGAACCCTTGCCCAGCAATTGTAAATTATTTAATAAGCCCACATTAGCTTTTCCCTTATTGATTTTATTTTTTAATTTTGTTTTATTGTGCTTAGAATGAAATTTTACAGCTCAAGTTAGTTTCTCATTCAAAAATTTATAAATATATTGTTTTTGACATTGGTTGCCATCCTCGCAATGTGACAGCACTCTCCCCCTTTCCACCCTGGGTTCCACATGTCCATTCATCCAGTTTTCCTGTCCCATCCTGCCTTCTTGTCTTGCTTTTGGGCAGGAGTTGCCCTTTCGTCTCAATTATTTGATTGAACTAAGAAGTACATTCCTCATGTATGTTTGTTCTATAGGCCTGTCTAGTCTTTGTCTGAAAAGTGGGCTTCGGAAGTGGCTTCTGTTGTGAGTTATGTCCTGGGGCCATAGTGTCTGGGATTCTTCCAGTCTCTGTCAGACCAGTAAGTCTGGTCTTTTTTTTATAAAATTGAATTTTGTTCTACATTTTTCTCCCGCTCTGTCTGGGACTCTCTATTGTAATCCCTGTCAGAGCAGTCGGTGGTGGTAGCCAGGAATCATCTAGTTCTGGGCTGAGACTGGTGGAGGCTGTGGTTCATGTAGTCCTTTGGGCTAATATTTTCCTTGTGTCTTTGGTTTTCTTCATTCTCCTTTGCTCTGGACGGGATGGGACCAATACATGTATCTCAGATGGCTTCTCACAAGCTTTTAAGACCCCAGATGCTACTCCCAAAGTAGGATACAGAACATTTTCTTTATGAACTGTGTTATGCCAATTGACTTAGATATCCCCTGAGACCATGGTACCCAGCCCTCAGCCCCAGCAACTCGTTCCCTCAAGATGTTTGGATGTGTCTAGGAAACTTCTATGACACTGCCCTGATCAAGTTGTGCTGACTTCTGCTATATCGTGTGTTGTCTTTCCCCTCACCATAGATGACACTTATCTATCATCTTGTTAGTGATTTTCCTTCCCCACCCTCATAACCATCAAAGAGTGTTTTCTCCTGTTTGTAAACTTTTTCTTGAGTTTTTATACTAGTGGTCTCATACAATATTTGCCCTTTTGTGATTGACTTATTTCACTCAGCATAATTTCCTCCAGATTCATCCATGTTGTGCGATGCTTCGCAGATTCATCATTGCTCTTTATCATTACGTAGTATTCCATTGTGTATATGTACCATAATTTGTTTATGCATTCATTTGTTGATGGTCACTTAAGTTGTTTCCATCTTTTTGCTATTGTGAATAATGCTGCAATGAACATGGGTGTGCATATGTCTATTCGTGTCATGGCTTTTATTTCTCTAGGATACATTCCTAGGAGTGAGATTGCTGCATCATATGGTATTTCTATTTCTAGCTTTTAAGGGGTGCCATATCATTTTCCATAGTGATTGTGCCAATTTATATTCCCACCAACAGTGCATAAGAGTTCCAATCTCCCCGCAACCTCTCTAACACTTATTATTTTCTGTATTTTTTATTAATTCCAGTATTGTCGGGGTGAGATCCTATCTCATTGTAGTTTTGATTTGCATTTCTCTAATGCCTAAAGATCATGAGCATTTTTTCATGAGTTTGTCAGCTGCCTGAATATCTTCTTTGGTGAAGTGTCTGTTCATATCCTTTGCCCATTTTTTAATTGGATTATTTGTCTTTTTGCCGTTGAGGTGCTGAAGTATTTTGTAGACTTTTGTGATTAGACACTTGTCAGATATGTCATAGCCAAAATTTTTTCTCCCAGTCTGTAGATTCTCTTTTTACACTTTTGGTGAAGTCTTTTGATGAGCATTAGTGTTTAACTTTTAGGAGCTCCCAGTTGTCTAGTTTATCTTCTGGTGTTTGTGCATTGTTAGTTTGTGTTAGTTCGTGTTCTATTTATTCCATGTATTAGGGATCCTAGCATTGTCCCTATTTTTTCTTTCATGATCTTTATCATTTGTTTTTATATTTAGGTCTTTGATCCATTTTGAGTTAGTCTTTGTGTATGGTGTGAAGTCTGGATCCTGTTTCATTTTTTTACTGATGGACATCCAGTTAAGCCAGCACCATTTGTTAAAGAGACTGTCTTTTCCCTATTTAACAGACTTTGTCCCTTTGTCAAACAACAGATGCTTGTAGATGGATGGATTTATGTCTGAGTTCTCAATTCTGTTCCATTGGCCTGTGGGTCTGTTGTACTGCAGCTGTATAGCAGGTTCTAAGATCTGATAGTGTGAAGCTTCCCACTTTTTTCTTCTTCTTCAATAATACTTTACTTATCCAGGGCCTCTTCTCTTTTCATATAAAGTTGGTGATTAGTTTCTCCATCTTGTCAAAGAATGCTGTTGGAATTTGGATTGGGACTGCATAGCATCTGTAGATCACTTATTGGCATTTTCATAATGTTGAGTTTTTCTATCCATGAGCATGGTCTGTTTTTCCATTTATTTAGGTCTCTCTTGGCTTCTTGCAATAGTGTTTTGTAGTTTTCTTTATAAAGGTCTTTTACACCCCTGGTTAGATTTATTCCTAAGTATTTTATCTTATTGGAGGCTATTGTAAATGGTATTGGTTTCCTGATTTCCTTTTGTTGGTTCCCTCTTTGCTGGTGAAGAGGAATCCAACTAATTTTTGCATGTTAATCTTGTATGCTGCTACTTTGCTGAAACTTTCTGTTAGTTCCAGTGGCTTTCTTGTGGATTCTTTGGAGTTGTCTATGCATAGGATAATATCATCTGTGAATAGCGACAGTTATACCTCTTTCTTACCTATTTGGATGCACTTTCTTTCTTTTTATTGCCTTAATGATCTATCTAGGACTTCCAGCACAATGTTGAACAAGAGTGGTGATAAAGGGCATTCTTCCCTGGTTCCCGTTCTCAAGGGGAATGCTTTCAGTCTCTCTCCATTGAGAATGATGTTGACTGTTGGTTTTGTATAAACGCCCTTTATTATGCTGAGGAATTTCCCCTCTATTCCTATTTTGCTGAGAATTTTTATAGGAATGGGTGTTGGACTTTGTTGAATGCCTTTTCTGTGTTGATTGTGATGATCATGCGATTCTTTTCTGTTGTTTTATTTATGTGGTGGGTTACGCTGATTGATTTTCTAATGTTGAACGACCCTTGTATACCTGGTATGAACCCACTTGGTCATGATGTATTGTTTTTTTTTTTGATATGCTGTTGAATTCTATTGGCTAGAATTTTGTTGAGAACTTTTGCATCTATATTCATGAGAGATATTGGTCTGTATTTTCTTTTTTTTGTGGTGTCTTTGCCTGGTTTTGGTATCAGAGTTATGCTGGCTTCATAGAATGAACTTAGGAGTATTCCTTCCTTTTCTATGCACTGAAATAGTTTGTGTAGTATTGATGTGAGCTATCCTCTGAAAGTGTGATAGAATTCTCCAGTGAAGGCATCCGGACCAGGGCTTTTTTTGTTGTTGGGAGTATTTTTTTTTTTTAATTACCTCTTCAATCTCTTTTTGTTATGATGGGTCTGTTTTATTTTGTTTTGTTTTTAACCTCAGTTTGTGTTAATTTATGTATGTAATGTGTTTCTAGAAATTTGTCCATTTCCTCTAGGTTTTCAAATTTGTTGGAGTACTATTGATCATAATACTCTGTTATGATCTCTTTTTATTTCAGTTGATTCTGTTGTTATATCAACCCTCTCATTTCTTATTCTGTTTATTTGCTTCCTCTCCTGTTTTTCTTTTCTCAATTTGGCCAATGGTTTGTCAATTTTGTTAATCGTTTTGAAAAACACTGGTCTTCTTGATTCTTTCTATTGTTTTTCTGTTCTCTATTTCACTTATTTCTGCTCTAATCTTTATTATTTCCTTTTTCTGGTGATTGTGGGCTTCTTTTGCTAGTCTCTATTTGTTCAAGGTGTAGGGTTAATGCTTTGATTTTGGCCCTTTCTTCTTTTTGGATGCATGCATTTATTGCTATAAATTGACCTCTAAACACTGTTTTTGCTGTGTTCCAAAGGTTTTGGTAAGATGTGTTTTCATTCTCATTTGATTCTATAAATTTCTTTATTCCATCTTTGATTTCTTCAATTACCCAATAGTCTTTAAGGAAGATTCTATTACCCAATAGTCTTTAAGGAAGATGCTGTTCAGTTTCCATCTATTTGATTCCTTTTCCTTGCTATTCCTGTTATTGATTTCTACTTTTATGGTGTTGTGGTCAGAGAAGATGCTTTGTACTATTTCAATGTTTTGGATTTTGTTAAGGCTTGCTGTGTCACCTAAAATGTGAAATATTCTGGAGAACGTTTCATGTGCATTGGAAAAGAATGTATACTCTGCTGCTGTTGGGTGAAGTGTTCTGTATATGTCTGTGAGGTAGAGTTGGTTGGCTGTGGCCTTAAGATCTTATTTTTATTGGGTTTCTTTCTAGATGATTCTGTCCTTCACCATAAGTGGTGTTTAGAAGCCTCCTTCTATTACTGTGAAGCTGTCTATTTCTCTTTTCAATGCTGTTAGAGTTTGTTGTATGTATTTTGGAGCTCTGTCATTGGGTACGTACGTATTTATTATGGTTATGTCCTCCTGGCATATTGACCCTTTAATCATTATATAGTGTCCTTCCTTGTCATTTATGGTGGATTTTACTTTAAAGTCTGTTTTTCTGGAGATTAGTATTGCCGCTCCTGTTCTTGTTTGGTTATTGTATGTTGATATATTTTTTTCCATCCTTTGAGTTTTAGTTTGTTTATGTCTTTCTGTCTAAGGCTTGTCTCTTGTAGACACAATATAGATGGATCATTTTTTTAATCCATTCTGCCACTCTCTGTCTCTTTACTGGTGCATTTAAGCCATTTACATTCAGTGCAATTATCAATAGATATGAGTTTACTGCTGTTATTTTGCTTTTTGTGGTGTAGACAGTTTTTGTTCCACTTAATTTTCTGTGCTGAGTTCTTTTTGTTTATGGATTTTTCTTTTCATTTCTTTCACTATTGTTGATTTTGTGTTTATTAAGCCTTCACTTTTTTTTTTCTTTTTTCTTCTGATGAGTACATTTGTTAGCTTCCTTTGTGGTTACCTTGAAATTTACCTTTATTTTCCTGAGTATAAACCAGTCTTTTATTTCTTAGTATCACCTTGACTTCCTCTCCATATGGAAGTTCTATAATTACACTGTTTGTTCCCTCTTTTTTGTTTTAACATTGTTATTGTTTACATATTGACGTCTCTGGTTTCTTATTTTCAGTCTTTTAGCTTTGTTTTATTTTTGAGAATTCCCTATCTGGGTTGGTATCTGGTTAATCAGCCCTGTGTCCTAGTCTTGGATTGTTGTCTGATGTTGTTGGTTCTCTAATTGGAGGACTTCCTTTAATATTTCTTATAATTTTTGTCTGGTTTTTACATAGTCTCTCATTCCCATTATTCTGGAAATGTCCTAATTTCACCATGTATTTGAGAGAAAGTTTTGCTAGATATATAATTCTTGGTTGGCAGTTTTTGTTTTTTTTTTCCCTCTTCAAGGCTTTAGATATGTCATCCCATTGTCTTCTTGCCTGCATGGTTTTTGCTGAGTAATCAGAGTATAGTCTTACCGGTTTTCCTTTATAGGTAAACTTTTCATTCTTCCCTACTTGCTCTCAGGATTCTTTCTTTGTCTTGGGTTTTCATAAGTTTGATTATGATATGTGTTAGAGACTTTCTTTTGGGGTTTATCCTGTATAGGTTCATTGAGCTTCTTCGATAGATATCTTTTCATTTTTCATGATATTAGGGAAGTATTCTACCAGCAAATCTTCAATTCTGTGTTCTCCATTATCTGCCCACCCTCCCCCACCCCCCCTTTCCTGTTCTGGAACTCTGATCACATGTTTTTCCTATTGATGTTGTCCCATGTCATTCTTAGGCTTTCTTCATTTTACTTCATTCTTTTTTCTGATTTTTCCTCAAACAAATTGGTGTCAAGGGATTTGTCTCTAATCTCATTCGTTCTGTGTTCCATTGTCTCAGTTTTGCTCCTATGTCCTTTTATTGAGTTGTCTAATTCTGAAATTTTATTGTTGATCTTTTGGATTTCTAGTTACTGTTTTTCTGCATGGTTTCTAGTAGCCTATTTATTCTATTGTTTTGTTCTTGTATTGTTTTCCTGCATTCTTCTATTACTTTGTCTGTGTTTTCCCGAATCTCTTTCTTGATCTCTTGGATAGCTCTGTGTATTAGTCTTCTGAATTCTTTAGCAGGTAGTTCCATTGCCTTATATTCCTCCAGAAGGTTTTCTGGTTCCTTATTTTGGTCGCTTGCTGGAGCCATCTTGTCCTGCTTCTTTATGTGATTTGATACTTTCTGTTGCCTATAAGGCATCAAGAAGTTATTTTATTTATTTATTGTACAGTTACTGTGTCCTGAATTTTTGCATTTTTTGTTTGTTTTGATACTTCCGAGTAAGGTAGGTGTGTGTGTTACTCTGGTCGCTAATCTGGCCCCACTGAAGCTCTCATCTCCTGTCTCCAGGTGGGTGGAGCAGCAATTAGGTGTGTGATCATGGGTCCCTGTTTGCTGTTATTGTGGGGCTGCTGAAGATGTAGTGGCATTTTTGGTGAGGGGATGTTATCTGTCCTGCTGGTCACCTGGCCATGGGTGCAGGGGGTGTTCTCCCTGACCGTTGGGTTGGGTGCTGTGTGTGCATTCCGCCACTTGCCTTATTGTTGGGGCAAAGATGCCTGGGTCATTGGTCACTGACTGGGTGGTTCAGAGATTCTCACTGACAGTCCTAGGCATACAGGGCTGAATGGGAGTGTTAGGAGCAGATTAGCCCCTCTTTGGAGAGTCACTGTTTTTAGAATCTCCCTTCTCATGTAGCCAGAACAAACAAATCTGCCTTGGAAGAAGTACAGCCAGAATCCTCCTTAAAAGCAAGGATGGTGAGACTTCGTGTCACATACTTTGGACATGTTATCAGGAGGGACAAGTCCCTGGAGAAGGACATCATGCTTGATAAAGTAGAGGATCAATGAAAAAGAGGAAGACCCTCAACAAGATGGATTGACACAGTGGCTGCCACAATGGGCTCAAGTATAACAAAGATTGTGAGGATGGCGCAGGACTGGGCAGCGTTTCATTCTGTTGTACATGGAGTCACTGTGAGTTGGAACCGACTCGATGGCACCTAACAACAACTTCTCATGTATCCAGTGTAGTAAGAAAACCCTATAACCTCCACCTTCTTGAGAGGAAGAACCTCTTCTTCCCCTTGGCCCTTAAAATCAAGAAGAAACCAAGGGAAAGTCTCAGGAGGAAGGAGGTATAAATGTTCAACTTAAATCTGAAGTTCTGGGAACTTGCTTATGGAAAAATGCTTTATTTTTCTTTGGCATTTCTCCCTTAGTCTCATCGAATCCTGCCTCTTCTCACCATCAAAACAGTAACATCTCAAGAGCTGAGATTAGGATGATGGCCTAAAATGAACGTACCTAGGAGGGACCTCAGCTAGCTATTTATGTCAACTTTAGGCCTGGAACAGTGGTAAAGAGCTCAGTTGCTAACCAAAAGTTCAGCAGTTTGAATTCACCAGCTGCTCCTTGGAAACCCTATGGGGCAGTTCTACTCTGTCCTATAGGGACACTAGAGTCAGAATCAACTTTATGGCAATGGGTTTGGTTTTTTGAGAGGTTTAGGCCTAGTTGTAAGTAAGGCAGAAGTCCTCCAACCTCTACATTGTACTACTCACCTCAGTAAGAGACAACACCGAGACCTGGTACCAAAGCCCATCTAGAAACAAAGTGTCTATTGTTTTGGCCTTTGTCTTTTGTGTATGTCTCCCTTCAAGGGAACTTCAACAATGTGGCAGTTGCCACAACAGGTAGTAAATCAACAAGACAGATGTTTAGAATGCCAGCCATATTTCATCACTAGGTACATTTTTGTTTAAAAGTGATTAATACTCAGCTTTGCTGCACTGCTATCCACCAAATTCACGAATAAAGGAGGTATAAATTTTCAGCTTAAGTATGAAGTTCTAGACTTTACGTAAAAATGCTTTCTTTTTCTTTGGCATTTTTCCCTCATGCTCATCTAATCCTGCTTCTTCTCACCTGTCAATGGCCATTGCTATTCAGAGGATTCTACTTCAGTTAAAAAGACCAAGCCAAAGCCAAGATTACAGCACAGTATCCACATGGACACTACCAAAGGCTCCAACAGGGCAGATCCTTCTTGTACTCGATAATGATAAACATCTTTCCCTCTCAAAATCAGTTTTTGCCCCAGAGCTTTTTCACAAGGAAAGTTACTTTCTTTTAGGTCTCATGGATGTCGCTTCCCAACAGTCCACAGCTAGTGCTACTGAACCTCTGCTGTAACTTGTTCTTAAAATCTTCCCATGGCCTTCTACTATCTAAATCCTTAGAGATCATGTACACCTGTTAATAATTTGATCCTATCTACACTCCAGTCTTATCTCCTACAGTCTTCCACCAGATATCTACCCTATGCTCCAGCCAGGCAGAGCTATTTCCAGTTCCTAAGGGGAAAAGAAAAAAAGACATATTCTCTTTCAAACTCCATGCCTCTGTAAATATTGATCCTTCTGCTAAAAACACCTTATTCCACTCTATTTACTCCCATTACATTCCTCAAGATTTTTCTCAAGCTGCCTGTTCTGAGAAGCTCTCCCTTCCCTACCTAGCAGATTTTATGCACTTCTATTCTGTGGCATCATATTGTATTATAGACTGCCCCAACTGAACTACGAGCTTCTTCAAGGCAAGCTTTGTCTTTTACATAGCTTTCATGGGTTGAATAGTTTTCTACTGCTACTGTAAGAGAAATACCACAAGTAGGTGGCTTTAAAGAACAGAAATGTATTTTCTCACAGTTCAGGGGGCTAGAAGTCTGAATTCAGGGTGTCGGCTATAGAGGAGAATCTTTTTCAGTAGCCCTAGTGTTCCTTGGTTGAGTCTGTCTTCCACAGTATGTGCTTGCTCCTGTATTTAATCTGTTCTTTTTATAATTCAGAAATGATTAAATTTTGGACACATCCTACACTGATATGGTCTCATTAACATAACAAAGGAAACCCTATTCCCATGGGTATAGGAGTTAGGATTCCAATACATATTTTGGGGTGACACTCTTCAATCCATGACAAGTACTATGTGCCAAAATAAATTAAGAAGTTTACATATATCATATCACAACTACCATTAATACAGATATTTTGATCTCATTGTACAAATAAGGAAAACCAAACGATGGCCATAGAGTTGATTCTGGCTCGTATGGCCACCCAGATTAGAAAAGGCAGGTTCAAAACCATGGGGCTATAAATTGTTGTTGTTACTGTGTGTCATTGAGTGGATTTTAATTATAGTAGAAGCAAAATTCCAATCCCTGCCCTATAGGCTCTAAGGCCCATGCTCCTTCCAGGGTAGAAATTTGGCTCCCACCACATACAATAGGCTGTCATTCATCTTTGTATCCCTATTGCAGTCTAGTCCTCAACAAAAATATGTTGAATCAGTGAAGAAATGAATGCTTAAGTGTTTCTTATGCCCATTTTGATTTCTTTTATTCAGAACCTATTAAATTCTGATAATTTAGATGCATCAGAGTGAGTCATTTTACCACAAACCCAACAAAATTTTAGGAACCAAAGCCAGTGAGTGTTGCACTATAAATTCTAGAGAGCAAGAACTTTCAATTCTAGGTAACGACATTTTTTTTCCCAGAATTTCCTTTGGCAGCAGTTACATAATTCATATTCAATAGTCCTGCTCTATGTTCCCATAAAATTTTGCATCCATCTCTACTTTAGCACTTTATAGTAAACTACTTGGTTGTATTCCCTCTAGATTGTTATCTCCTTGAGGGTAGGGATCTGGTCTCACTCATTTCTGTAACCCCCAGAACATCCAACAGAGAGCCTGTGTAACAAGGCATTTAATCAGTGTGTGTTGAATAGATGTTGCTGAATAATCTGGCATAGTAACATCAAGCCAAACCAAGAAAAACAAACATTCTTCTATATAGAACCCTGAGGAATAAGTCATTTTAAAAATAAAAGTTTTCTAGACATCTTAGAGTTTAACCTTTTAAAATAAAATTTTTATTTTTATTATTTTGTACAAAGCCTTTCTAAAACATACATGTCCCTTTATTCTTAAGGAAATCACAATTTAAACCACTTTTGCTGTTTGTAACAACTCTGAACATTAATCATTGATCTACTCTGTAATAAAATAATTGCTTCAGACTGTTTACCCTACACAAAATGTTAGACTGTGACGCTTTTTGTTTGTATGTGTGTGTGTGTTTATGTTTTCTTTCCCTGCCTTCCTTTGCTATCAAGTTGTCAGATTTCACTCTTCGGGATCATGAATGTGTCTGCCAATAGCAAATGTTCCTTGCATTTAATAACGTTCATTTATTGAGTGTTTACTGACAAGCAATGTGCTAGCATTTTATTTGGATTATTTTATTTAATTCTCACAAAATTTCTAAGAGTTTAGAATTGACTCTGGCTACTTGGAACTCTTTTTTTGTTTTTACTGATAGGTTCCTCATGAATAATCCTAGATAGTTGGTTCTGAATATCTGAGCTATAATTTTAAAAAAAAAATTTTTTTTTTTACTTTTGCCAAGTCAATTCTGACTCATGGCAACCCCATGTGTTACAGTAAGAACTGTGCTCCATAGGGCTTTCTTGGCTGTAATCTTTGTGAAAACAGATCGCCAGGCTTTTTCTCGCAGAGCTGCTGGGTGAGTTCGACTCGCCAATCTTTCAGTTAGCAGCTACCCAGGGCTATAACTAACCACAGCTAAATTTTTATCATCCTCAGAAAGTTCCAACCCAGTGATTTTACTTCAGTTAGCACCATTACAATGAGGGTGTATACTTCACTGTTTGTCACCTTATCTTCTTATTTAATGTTTAAAATAACACATAATTAGGACTACTAATACCTTTCAAAAAGTTCTTTGTGATGCCTATACCAGATAGATACTTTGTAAGAAAGTACAGAAGAAGAATAAAGGAATAATTGATGGTTTTCAAACTGATGGAAAAGAAAGTATATTTTCCCCGTGCTGCAGAATTACAATAATGGGTAGAATTTCAAGAAAGCATGTTTTTATTCCATCTATGAGAGAACTTTCTCACAACTAGAATAGTCTCATAATGAATAGTAAATTCTTTATTTATCTCAATCTATACTGACATTCCAACCATATAGCAACTGGCTTATTAAAATATCCCAGGTAAGTCATATGGCTCAGTCGAGTTCTTACCCAGATCCTTTTCATTTAGAAGCCCATTACTGCTTTGTTAGATTTGTTATTTGCTTCTTGTTACTAAGCCTCTTGATTTTCAAATTCCACCTTGTAGAGTCTACTTGAATCTACACCACCAGCTCTGCTTCAGACTGTCTCAGAAAATATGTCTGGCCTGGATCCTGCTGACCAACCAATACTCAGTTGCTCTGGCCTCAGGAATGCTAGAGAGACTCCAGATGAGACTGGATGAATAGCAGATGGAATGCCACATAAGAAATTCTGCACTGGATAAGTCCCTGGAGTAGGTGAACAATGCAATTCCTTCAAATTCTTAGGAATCCATGATATCCAAGAGGCACAGAGATTAACAGTACAGGTTTTGGAATCAGAGAGATCTGAGTTTGAGTTTGTTTTTTTTTTAAATCTTCTACTTAACACCTGGATGACACTATAAAATATAGTAAATATAAGTACCAACTTCACAGGGTTGTTGAGAGAATTAAACGAGACAATGCATGTAAAAAAGAAAAAAAATAACCAACCTGTTGCCATCAAGTCGATTCCGACACTCATGCATGTAAAGAGCTTGGTATATAGTGTTTAATAAATGTTAACTTAATTTAGTGTTACTGTGAGATCAGTAGCAAATATAATAGTACCATTCCAATGCCAAATCCATCAAAAACAGAAAAGAAAAAGAATTAAATGAAGGTCTGCACTTGTTGTATTTTGTTTTGTGAACTTGTGTCCAGGAACACAATTCACTGTTTTGAGAAGTATATAGCCACGTGGTTGAGGAAACAGACTGCCTATAATTGAATCCCAGTTCTGCCATTTACTACCTGTGTGATCTTGGGAAAATCATTTAAACTCTCTATGCCTTACTCTTCTCATCTGCAAAATGAGAACAATAATAGTACCTATGTTGTATGACTGTTATGAGAAGTAGTAAATGAGTTAATAATGTAAAGTACTTGGAAAATTTCCTGACATATATAAGTGCTATATAAATGCTAGCTGGTACCAAAATGAGTATGTTATATTTTTTACGGGATTTATAGTTTAGACTAGGGTGAATTAGATAGCCTCTAAAGTCCATCTTCAAGACTCTGATTCTTTTGGAACCATCCAACACAATAAACTATAAGAATCATTTTGTTTTGCTAATGCATTACATGATTCAATATATGTAACTACACCCGCATGTGGTTAGTACTATAAAGAAATCTCATTAAATGGATTTTGTATTACACATTATCTGTAGGAGTTAGTTTAGCCATCGACTTGATGGCACCCAAGAACAACAACTACAGAGCAAGTCTGAGTTTGTCAGAACGTCCATCGATCTGACTGAAACCCTCCTTAAAATAAAATATCTTCTTGCAAACCAGAACAAACACTGCTCATGTCCAAGCGATGGTGAAAGTTTAACAGTATAATTCAATAGCTATGATATAAGCAGCTCCTGATACTGATGACTGGCAAGTTGAGAAGAAAAATATGCTGGGGAAATGCTGCACCAAAAATGAAGTAGTCTGCATACTACTATTCTTGGGTCCACATTCACTGTAAAGATTTGGTTATCTAAATTATAAGTGCCATGCTCACTATAAACTCAGAGAATGATGGGGCTGAATTGTATGTTTGAAAAGTTGGCACATATAATCAATATTTAAGTGTTTAAAAACATGAATTAGTTTAGCCACTGACCTGAGGTATCAATAGTTTTGGATTTATGATTCACCTACTCTATTAAACTATGTAAAGGAGAATTCCTTAGGTTTTCCTAATAGTATGATATCTGGTATTGTATTAATTGATTCATTTTTCATCAGGTTGTAGAGTTTAACCACAGCAGACTTCAAAATAAATTAATTTTCTCTCCTTAAATCGGTAACAAATGGTTATTTATATGTTAGGCCATCATCTTACTTATTTTCAATCATAGGTGCATATATACAAATCAACCATATTTACTAACTATATATATAAAATTAAACATATAACTTAGAATAGCAACATGTGTGAAAATTACAGAAAATGTTTTACTAAGAGTGCATTGATATAGATTCTCTGGCCCCAAATATACCCTAGAACTACTATCTAATTCTGTTCTTAGTGTTACGGGTTAGATAATCATATACCTGGAAATTTCTGGAACACTCCCAATTTCAATTATTATTCTGTTTCTAAATTGTTATATAATTTCAAAACTATGGTCCTTTTAGTTAAGACAGTATTGTGTTGTTGTTGCTAGGTGTAGTCAAGTCAGTTCCCATTCCCATGTACAAAAGAATGAAACAGTGCCCGGTCCTGTGCCATCCTCACAATCATTGCTATGTTTTAGCCCATTGTTGTAGCCAGTGTGTCAATCCATCTCACTGAAGGTCTTCATCTCTTTCACTGACCCTCTACTTTACCAAGCATGATGTCTTCTCCAGGCACTGGTTCCTCCTGATAACATGTCCAAAGTACATAAGACTAAGTCTCGCCATCCTCACTTACAAGGAGCACTCTGGCTGTATTTCTTCTGAGAAATATTTGTTTGTTTTCCTGGCAGTCCATGGTATAGCAACATTCTTCCCCTACACCCTAATTCACACCTCTATTCAACTCGCCTATTTCGCCTGTGCTAAAAACAAATGGCTCTTGGAGAATGACAATGAATTATCAAAAACTTAACAAGGTGGTGACTCCAACTGCAGTGCTGTTCCAGATGCAGTTTCATTGCTTGAGCAAATTAATACATCTCCTGGTACCTGGTATGCAGCTATTGATCTGGATAATGCCTTTTTTTCCATAACTGTTTCAAAGGACCAAAAGAAGCAGTTTGCCTTCAGCTGGCAAGACCAGCAATACACCTTCAGTTGCCTACCTCTGAGCTACATCAACTCTCCAGCCCTATGTCATAATTTAGTCTGCAGAGAATTTGATCATCTTTCCCTTCCACAAGACATCACACTGGTCCACTACCTTGATGAAATCATGCTGATTGGACCTAGTAAGGAAGAACTGTCAATGACTCTGGACTTATTGGTAAAAACATAGGCGTGCTAGAGGGTTGGAAATTAATTTGACAAAAATTCAGGTGCCTCCTACCTCAGTGAAATATCTAGGGTTCCACTGGAATGCAGCATGTTGAGATATTCCTTCTAACGTGAAGTATAAGTTATTGCATCTAGCCCCTCCCACAACTAAAAAGAAGGCACAACACCTAGTGGACCTCTTTGGATTTTGAAGGCAACATATCCCTCATATGGGTGACCACTCTGGCCTATTTATCAAGTGACTAAAAAAGCTGCTAGTTTTGAATGGGGCCCAGAACAAGAGAAGGCTCTGCAATGGGTCCAGGCTGCCATGCAAGTGGCTCTGCCACTTGGTCCATATGTTCTGGTTCATCCAGTGGTGCTTGAAGTGGCAGTGGCAGATAAATATGCTGTTTGGAGTGTTTGGCAGGCCACTATTGGTGAATAACAGCACAGACCCTTAGGATTTTGGAGCAAAGCCCTGCCATTCTCTGAAGATAACTACTCTCCTTTAGAGAAACAGCTTTTGGCTTGTTACTGCGCCTTAGTAGAGACTGAACGCTTAACCATGGGACACCAAGTCACCACACGGTCTGAGCTGCCCATCATGAACCGGGTGTTGTCTGACCCACAGAGCCATAAACTTGGACATGCACAGCAGCACTCTATCATTAAATGGAAATGGTATATAAGAGATCAGGTCTGAGCAAGACCTGAAGGCACAAATAAGTTGCCTGAGGATGTGGCCCAAATGTCCATGGTCTCCACTCCTGTAACATTACCTTCCATCTTGCAGTCTGCACCTTTAGCCTCATGGGGAGTTCCTTATGATCAGTTGACTGAGGAAGAGAAAACTTGTGCCTGGTTTACAGATGGTTCTGCGTGATATGCAGGCACCGGTCAAAAGTGGACAGTGGCAGCACTACAGCCCCTTTCTAGGACCTCCCTGAAAGACAGTGGTGAAAGGGAATCCTGCCAATGGGCAGAACTTTGAGCAGTGCACCTGGTTGTTCACTTACCTTGGAAGGAGAATTGGCCAGATGTGTGATTATACACTGATTCATGGGCTGTAGGCAATAGTTTGGCTGGATGGTCAGGGACTTTGAAGGAACATGATGAGAAAATTAGAGACAAGGAGGTATGAAGAAGAGGTATGTGGATGGACCTCTCTGAATGGGCCAAAGAAGTGAAGATATCTGTGTCTCATGTGAATGCTCACCAAAGGGGGACCACAGCAGAGGAGAATTTTAACAGTCATGTAGATAGGATGATGTGTTCTGCGGAAACCAGTCATCATCTTTCCCCAGCCACTCCTGCCATTACCCAATGGGCTCATGAACAAAGTTTCCATGGTGGCAGGGATGGAGGTAATGCATAGGCTCAGCAACATGGACTTCAGCTCACCAAGGCCAACTGGCTACAGCCACTGCTGAGTCCCCATTCTGCAGCAGAGGCCAACACTGAGTCCCCAGTATGGCACCATTCATTGAGGTGATCAGCCAGCAACCTGGTGGCAGGGTTGATTATATTGGACTGCTTCCATCATGGAAAGGGCTGCATTTTTTTATTCTGGAATAGACACTTACTCTGGATATGGATTTGCCTTCCCAGCATGCAATGCTTCTGCCAAAACTACAATCCATGATTTACAGAATGCCTTATCCACTATCACGGTATCACACACAGCATTGCCTCAGATCAAGGGATTCACTTCACAGCAAAAGAAATGTGGTAATGAGCCCATGCTCGTGGAATTCACTGGTCTTACCATGTTTCCCATCACTCTAAAGCAGCTGGCTTGATAGAACGATGGAATGGCCTTCTAAAGACACAATTACAGCACCAGCTAGGTGGCAATACCTCACAGGTCTGTGGCAATGTCCTCCAGGAGGTGGTATATGTTCTAAACCAGAGTCCAACATATGGTGCTGTTTCTCCCATAGCCAGGATTCATAAGTCCAGGAATCAAGGAGTGGAAATGAGAGTGGCACCACTCACCATTACTCCTAGTGACTGACTCACAAAATTTTTGCTTCCTGTCCCTGCAACCCTACCCTCTGTGAATCCAGAGGTCTTAATTCCAAAGGGAGGAATGCTCCCAGCTGAAGACACAGCACTGATTCCATTAAACTGGAAGCTAAGAATGGCATCTGGCCACTTTGGGATCCTTATCCCTCTGGATCAACAGGCAGAGAGTTATCATACTGTCTGGTGTAATTGATCCTGATTACCAAGAGGAAATCAGATTGATCTTACATAATGGATGTAAAGAAGAGTATGTCTGGAATGCAAGAAGACCCTTTGTGCATCTCTTAGTACTACCATGCTCTGTGATTAAAGTCAACAGAAGACTACAGCAACCCAATCCAACATGAATACCAACGGCCAAGACCCTTCAGGAATGAAAGTTTGGGTAACCCCACCAGGCAAAGAACCACAACCAGCTGAGGTGCTTGCTGAAGGCAAAGGGAATACGGAATGGGTGGTAGAAAAAAGTAGTTCTAAATACCACTTATGACCACGTGACCAGTTGCAAAAATGAGGACTGTAATTGTTATGAGTATTTCTTCCTTGTATGTATACATCAAATATTTTTGTTTTCTTCACTTATAAAATATAAGATGTAAACAGGTCTTGTGTGTTTTTGGTTGTACACATGTTAGTTGTATCATGTTAGGTGCAAGTATGACTTTATAGTTGTGTTTATTCAGATATTATGTATGGTTTAAGGAGATGTGTACAGGTGCCAAGTTCACAAGGGGTGGACTGTGATGGTTAAGATTGTGTGTCAACTTGGCTGGGCCATGATTTTCAGTTGTTTGGCAGTTATGATGTAGTTTAGCAGTGGTATAATGATGCAATCACCTCCATGATGAAATTTGATATAATGTAATCACCTCCATGATGAGATCTGCTTTGAGTAACCATTCTGTTTAAAGGGAGTTTCCTTGGGGATATGGCCTACATCCAATATACATGGACTTTCTGGCAAAGCTCACTGGCTTTTGCTCTGTTCTAGATACTGCATTCAGCTCATCAGCATCTGGTCTCTGGTTCTTGAGACTTGGGCCAGCAGCTTGCCCTCTTACCTGCCAATCTTGGAATCATTGGTCATCACAGCAGTGAGCCAGCAGTCTGTCATCTGACCTGTAGATCTTGGGTTCATCAGCCCCTGTAGCTGCGTGAGTCAGAAGAAGCCTCTGGCCCCCACAGATTTGGGACGTGGTAGCCTCTATAACTATGCGAGCCAGTTCTTTGAGATAAATCTATATATCTGTGTGTGTGTGTGTGTGTGTGTGTGTGTGTGTGTGTATACATAATATAACATGTGTATATATATGTATATATACACACTTCACTGGTTTTGCTTCTCTAAAGAACACAGCCACAGCCTAAGACAATATAACCCAATGCCGTCCAGTCAATTCCGACTCATAGCAACTCTATAGGACAGAGTAGAACTGCCCCATAGGGTTTCCAAGAAGAGGCTGGTGGATTTGAACTACTGTTTTGGTTAACAGCCAAACTCTTAACCACTGCACCACCAGTAATGAGTCACTTATAGCTCAGAAAAAACACCTGAGAAACAAAAAGATTAAACCTTGGATTCAATGCTTATTTTAAAATGTTATACAACAAGAAACTTCTTGATTATATCCCTAAAATAAAGGCTGAGTGAATAATTCCCATTTTGTTTCAAAACATCACCAATCTAACACAGAAAAGTTCTATCATTACTCTTCTTCTGGTGATATCAACCACCTATTACAGGTCAAAATACTACTTCGGTTTAAATTTTTCAAAAACCTCATATAAATCAGAGTTTAAGTTGAATGGTAGTTAGAATTTTATCAGATATATGCTGAGGAAGTGAGATCTCTTCCTTCTAGGCACTTGAGATGAAGCTTATAGCAAGGATTGATCATAGAAGCTGACACTGGTCACTTTCCTGTGCCTTAAGAGCCTTCCCCTGGGTATGTGTGTGGCTGCTGGGAAGATTAAAAAAAAAAAAAAAAAAGAATTCTTTTCTATCTCCTTGAAGAATGGTAATATAGGAAGTCCAAGCTACCTAATAAGGGTCTAAATAGACTAAGGGGGACAACAAATTAGAACAATGTAAAACTCATTTTAAAAATATTTGTAATTGATCTAGTCAGATTTTCCTTTGCCTTTTTAATAAGAGAAAGGTTCTGAAGAAATTTTATACTCCAAGAGAAAATTCCTATTATAGACCAATGATAGGTATACCAAAGCAGGTATAATCATATTAGAAGTAGACTTCTGGAGCAGTAATTCTAAATGACCAGCTATGGACAATTGTTGAGTGGCTACTATGTACCAGGCACTGTGGTATGCACATTATATAGAAAACTTCATTTAATGAGTATGAAGCCCTTTGAGACTGTTACACACTCAACTACTAGTCAAAAGGTTGGCAGTTTGAACCCATCCAAGGCATCTCAGAAGATAAGCTTGGTGATCTGTTTTGGATATAACTGGCCAAAAGTCAAATCGCCATAGGTTGAGGACTTCCTAAACAAGAAATTTTTAGGAACTATAGGATAAAGTTAAAAGGAATCCCAATCCAAGAAGCTCAACGAACCCCATATAAGATAAACCCCAAAAGAAAATCACCAAGGCATATCATAATCACACTCAGTAAAACCAAACACAAAGAAACAATCCTGAAAGCCTCTCGAGAAAAATGAAAAGTCACATACAAAGGAGAAACAAGACTAAGATCGGATTATTTGGCAGAAACCATGCAGGCAAGAAGGCAATGGCATGACATATATAAGACCTTGAAAGAAAAAAAAAATGCCAGCCCAGAATAAAACATCCTGCAAAACTCTCATTTACATATGATGGTGAAATTAGGACATTTCCAGATAAACAGAAATTAAAGGACTATATAAAAACCAAACCAAACTTACAAGAATTATTAAAGGGAGTCCTTTGGTCTGAGAACAAACAGCATCAGACCACAGGCTGAATCTAGGATGCAGGATCGTACCAGCCAGATACCAGTCTAGGAAATGAACTCTCAAGGACTATCCAAAACCAAAACATTTACAACAGGGAATCAGAGAGGTTAATCTGTAAATGACAACAATATAAGAAGAATAAAAGAGGGAATAAACTGTGTAGGTATAGAATCTTATAATGGAGAGGGAGGCAAGGTGATACCAAGTAATAATAGACTGGTTGAAACCTAGAAAGATAAGGGTAAATTTCAAGGTAACCACAAAGAAAGTTAACAAACCTACTCATCAAAATAAAGAAGAAAAACATGAAGTCTCAGTAAAAACAAAATTGACAAAAAGAAAATTTAAAAAATCCAGAAACAAAAGGAATTCAGAACAGGAGAGTAAGAGGAACAAAGAAAACATCAGCACCACAAAAAAAAAAGCACTACAAAATGACAGCAATAAACTCACACCTATCAATAACTACATGAATGCAAATGGCCTAAATGCACCCATAAACAGACAGAGAGTGACAGAATGGAAAAAAAAAAACAGGATCCATCAATATGCTGTCTACAAGAGACACATCTTAGAAACAAAGATACAAATTTATTAAAAATCAAAGGATGGAAAAAATATGTTAAGCAAACAGCTATCAAAAAAGAGCAAAAGTGGCAATACTAATCTCAGATAAAATAGACTATAAACAAAATCCACCATAAAAGAGAAAGAAGGACACTATGTAGTGATTAAAGGGATGATCCATCACGAAGACATAACCATAAAAAAACATCTACGCATCCAATGACAGGGCTCCAAAGTACATAAAACAAACTCTAACAGCACTGAAAAGATAAATCGACAGTTCCACAATAATAGTAGGAGACTTCAACACACCACTCTCAGTAAAGGACAGAATATCTAGACAGAAACTCAGCAAAGATACAGAAGAGCTAAAGGGCACAATCAGCCAACTTGACCTCATATACATACATAGAGGACTCCACCCAACAGCTGCAAAATACACATTCTTTTCCAATGCACACGGAACATTCTCCAGAATAGAACACATCTTAGGCCACAGAGCAACCCCTCAACAAAATCCAAAACATTAAGATAATACAAAGTATCTTCTCTGACCACAATGCCATCAAGATGGAAACAAACAAGAAGAGCAAGGAAAAAAAATCAGTTACATAAAACTGAATAACACCCTGCTTACAAACCCCTGGGCAATAGAAGAAATCAGAGATGGAATCAAAAAATTCCTAGAATTAAACGAGAATCTAAACACATTATACCAAAACCCTTGGGACACAGCAAAGGCAGTCCTCAGAGGACTATTATAGCAATAGATGCACACATCAAAAAAGAAGAAAGGGACAAAATCAAAACATTAACTATACAATTCAAACAAATAGAAAGAGAACAGCAAAAGAAGCCCACAGCCATCTGAAGAAAGGAAATAATAAAGATCAGAGCAGAAATAAATGAAATAGAGTATAGAAAAACAACAGAAAGAATCCAACAAAACCAAAAGTTGATTCTTTGAAAGGACCAACAAAACTGACAAACCACTGGCCAAATGGACAAAAGAAAAACAGGAGAGGACGCAAATAACCCAAATAAGAAATGAAACAGGGGACATTACAACAGACCCAACTGAAATAAAAAGGATAATAACAGAGTATTATGAAAAACTATACTCCAACAAATTTGAAAATCTGGAGGAAATGGACAAATTTCTGGAAACACACTACCAACCCAAACTAACACAAAATGATGTTGAAAATCTGAACAGACCCATAACAAGAGAAGAGTTTTAAAAGGTAATTTTAAAAAACTCCTAACAAAAAAAAAAGCCTTGGCCCAGATGGCTTCACTGGAGAATTCTACCAAATATTCAGAGAAGAGCTTACATCAGTACTACTAAAACTATTTCAGAACATAAAAAAGGAAAGGAATACTGCCAAATTCATTCTAAGAAGCCAGCATAACCCTGATACCAAAACCAGGCAAAGACACCACAAAAAAAGAAAATTACAAACCAATATTTCTCATGAATATAAATGCAAAAAGTCTAACAAAATTCTAGCCAATACAATTCAGCATCATATCAAAAAAATAATACACCACAACCAAGTAGGATTCATACCAGGTATGCAAGGATGGTTCAACATTAGAAAATCAATCTATGTAATCCACCACGTAAATAAAAAAAAGAAACACATGATCCTCTCAATCGGCACAGAAAAGGCATTCAACAAAGTTCAACACCCATTCTTGATAAACAAACTCTCAATAAAATAGGTATAGAAGGGAAATTTCTCAACATTATAAAGGGCATCTATGCAAAACCAATAGCCAACATCACTCTTAATGGAGAGAGGCTGAAAACATTCCCCTTGAGAACAGGAACAAGATAAAGGTGCTCTTTATCACCACTCCTATGTAACACTGTGCTCCTATGTAACACTAGCTAGAGCAATAAGGTAAGAAAAACAAATAAAGGGCCTCCAAATTGATAATGAAGAAGTAAAACTGCCCCTATATGCAGATGACATGATACTATACATAGAAAACCCAAAAGGTTCCATGAGAAAACTACTAGAACTAATAGAAAGATTCAGCAGAGTAGCAGGATACAAGATAAACATTCAAAGATCAGTAGGATTCCTATACACCAGTAAGGAGAACGATGAAAAGGAAATAAGGAAAACAATACCATTTTCAATAGCCCCTATAAAGATAAAATACTTAGGAATAAATCTGACCAGGGATGTAAAAAACCTATACAAAGAAAACCACAAAACACTACTGCAAGAAACCCAAAGGGATCTATGTAAATGCAAAAACATACCATGCTCATGGATAGGTAGACTCAACATTGTGAAAATGACAATTCTAACCAAAGCAATTTACAAACACAGTGCAATCCCAATCCACATACCAACAACATTCTTTAAAGAGATGGAAAAACTAAACATTAACTTTATATGGAAAGGGAAGAAGCCCCAGATAAGTGAAGCACTATTGAAAAAGAAGAATAAAGTAGGAGGACTCACACTACCTAACCTCTGAACCTCTTATACAGCTATGGTAGTCAAAACAGCCTGGGACTGGTACAACAACAGATACATTGACCAGTGGAACAGAATTGAGAACGCAGATATAAATCCATCTACCTACGGTCTACTGATCTTTGACAAGGGCCCAAAGTCCATCAAATGGGGAATACACAGTCTTTTTAACAAATGGTGCTGGCAAAACTGGATGTCCTTCTGCAAAAAAATGAAACAGGACCCATACCTCACACCATATACAAAAAATAATTCAAAATGGATCAAAGCCCTAAATATAAAGACAAAAACTATAAAGTTCATAGAAGAAAAAGTAGGATCAACACTAGAGTCCCTAATACATGGCATTAACAGAATATAAACCATAACCAACAACACAAAACTCCAGAAGCTAAGCTAGGTAACTGGGATCTTCTAAAAATTAAACACTTATGCTCATGGAAAGACTTTACCAAAAGAGTAAAAAGAGAACCTACAGACTGGGAAAAAAATTTTAAACATTGCAAGTCAGACAAAGGTCTAATCTCTAAAATCTACATGAAAATCTAACACCTCTACAACAAAAAGACAAATAATCCAATTTAAAAATGGGCAAAGGAAATGAACAGACACTTCACCAAAGAATGCATTCAAGCGGCCAACAGACACATGAGGCAATGCCTGCAGTCACTAGCTATTAGAGAAATGCAAATCAAAACCACAATGAGATACCATCTCACCCCGCCATTACTGGCACCAATCAAAAAAACTGGAAATAACAAATGTTGGAGAAGCTGTGGGGAGATCGGAACTCTTATGCACTGCTGGTGGGAATGCAAAATGATACAAGCGTTTCAGGAAATGATATGGTGCTTCCTTAGAAAGCTAGAAATAGAAATACCACACGATCCAGCAATCCGACTTCTAGGAATATATCCTAGAGAAATAAGAGCCATCACATGAATAGACATATGCACACCCATTGTAGCATTGTTCACATTAGCAAAAAGATGGAAACAACCTAGATGCCTATCAACAGACAAATGGATAAACAAACTATGGTACATACACACAATGGAGTATTACACAATGATAAAGAACAATGATGAATCTGCAAAGCATCTCATAATATGGATGAAACTGGAGGACATTATGCTAAGTGAAATAAGTCAATCAAAAAAGGACAAACATTGTATGAGACCACTACTGTAAAAACTCATGAAACTGTTTACACACAAAAAGAAACAATCTTTGATGGTTACGAGGGATCGGAGGGGTGGGGGGAATACTAGACAATAGACAAGTGATAACTTTGGTGAAGGGCACAACAGTACACAATACTGGGGAAGCCAGCACAACTTGTACAAGGAAAGGTCATGGAAGCTCCACAGACACATCCAAACTCCCTGAGGGACCGAATTGCTGGGCGGAGGGTTGTGGGGACCATGGTCTAGGGGAACATCTAACTCAGTTGGCATAATTTAGTTTATAAAGAAAATGTTCCACATTCTACCTTGGTGAGCAGTGGCTGAGGTCTTAAAAGCCTATAAGCAGCCATCTAAGATACTACTCCACCAGTTTCACCCCTTTGAGAGCAAGGGAGAATTAACAAAACAAGATACAAGGGAAAGAATAGTCCCAAGGACTAATGGACCACAAGTACCATGGCCTCTACCAGACTGAGTCCAGTACAACTAGATGGCGCCCAGCTACCACCACTGACTGCTCTGACAGGGTCACAACAAACGGTCCCAGACAGAGCTGGACAAAAACATAGAACAAAATTCTAACTCTCAAAAAAGACCAGACTTACTTGCCTGACATTGACTGCAGAAACCCTGAGAGTATGGCCCCCGGACACCCTTTTACCTCAGTAATGAAGTCACTCCCGAGATTCACCCTTTAGCCAAAGATCAGACAGACTCATAAAACAAAATGAGACTAATGGGGCACAACAGCCCAGGGACAAGGACTAGAAGGCAGGAGGGGACCGGAAAGTTGGTAATAGGGAACCCAAGGTCGAGAAGGAAGAGTGTTGACATGTCGTGGGGTTGTTAACCAACGTCATAAAACAATATGTGTACTAACTGTTTAATGAGAAACTACTTGTTCCGTAAATCTACATCTCAAGTGCAATAATTAAAAAAAAAAAAAAAAAAAAGATTTATCTATGTGGAATCAAATTGACAACAGCTTCTTGAAAGTCTAGATGAGAAGCTTAGGGAGGCAGTGAGTTTATGTTAATAGTGTTAGAATAATTTGGAAAAGTTACACAACTTGAAGATGTCATTGAATTATACATGTAGAATTTGTTGAAATGATGTATCCTTTGCTGTGTATATTTTCATAAAAATAAATTAATTAAAAATAAGCTTATATTCATGTGGATTTTTTCTCATCATTCATCCTTATAATGATGGCATCTGTCGATAAGCAGACTAAAAGTTCGAATCTGTATGATTTCAATCGAATAATCATTTAGACAATAAATGATAAAACAGCCTAAATTTTTTTAAATGAGTGACCTATCTGATACAGCTGAAGAAAAGATATGAATCATAAATGAAAGGCATTACATGTGTATATCAGTTTATGTATATCATGCAAAATCTTTTTCCCTAAGAAACTCATTATATAGTAATACTGTGTAAATTGAATCATTTAAATATACAAAAAGCCCATACAAACTGACTAGAAAAGATATCCAAATAGAAAAATGGGCAAAGAATATGAGAGTGAATTCACATAGCCAGCAGACATGAAACAATGCTCAAATTCACTAGTAGTTTGGGAACTGGGAATTAAGTTAAAAAATGAAATACCACTATACCTATTAAACTGGCAAAAATTAAGAAGAGTTGCAACACCTACTTCTGGCATGGATGTGAGGTAAACTGGCATACGCATGTATTGCCAATGTAACTATCAAATGTGAAATCAGTGGTGTTAAACTTTTTCGAGTTAAACGCATACATACTCTTGGAGCCAACAATGTTACTCCATGCTTTAGAATAAAAACATTAGTAAGTTTGAATGTACATACAATGATGATGATTGAAGTATTAATTGTGAGGACAGAAAACTGAAAACAAATGAATTCCTACCAAGAGGCGAAGGACTGGATAAATTATGTTATGCCCTCATTATGAAATTACATATTCATCAAAAAACAAATTTAAGCTATTCCAGTCAACTTGAAGAAATGTTCATATAATATCAACACTTTTTAAATAATTACCAAAAAAACTCTGTGTATATGTGTGTGTCTGTGTACATGCTCCAGCAAATACATGTACATAAAATCCTATTTACATGTATATAGTTTGCAGTATATTTTCTGTAAGCACAGAAGGAATGAGAACATGAAGTTGTTAAATGGGTTACCGTGTACATGGGGAGGGTAGAGTTTATGCAAGTATCAGGCAAGAAGTGAGTGAAAGGGGAGATATGCAAAAATAGAAAAAAAATTTTTAAGGAACTGCATTTAGAATGAAATAAAATGTATTTTATGACATTTATGCTTTTATGTAAAATTATGTATATGTGAAGGACTATAAATCTAGAAATTGAACAAAAATAATTTTTGAAAATTTAAAAATAGAAAAGCCATAAAAGCCTAGAAAAAATATAAGAGAACACTTAACTAATTCTGGGATGGGGAAGGACTTTCTGAATACAAAGCAAAAAAGAAATAAAGAGGAAAAAAGGTACAGATTTTATCACATAAAAATTAAAAATACTTTGTCCAAAATGTCCAAAAGCACTATAAACAAAATTAATAGCAATCAGCAAACTAAAAATAATGCAACAACTATGACAAAGGGTTGGTATGCTTGATATATAAAACACTCTTGCAAAACAATAAAAATGACAAAGAGCTTGAGTGAATTGCAAAAGAAATATAAATAGCCAGTAATAAGAAGAAAAACAACCCAGTCTCATTAATGAGCAAATAAATGTAATCTAAGGCAACTAAAAATTTTATCTGTAATTTGACAAAATATTTTAAAATTATAAATTACTACCACTAGGGTATAGGCAGATAAGCATTTTCAAACACTGGTGGTAGTGTCTTTCTGCAAAGCACTGACAGTTTGTATCAAGGGCCTTAAAAATTTCCATATGCTTTGACTCTGTAATTTCATTTCTAAAATTCACTGTAATGAATAATCAGAAAAGATACAACGGCTTATACGTATGGATGATCCTTATAGCATTATTCGTAGAAGAAAATTGGAAATAGCCTAAATATTGAATGAAAAATTGCTTGTTATGGATTGAATTGTGTCCTCAAAAATATGTGTTGACTTGGCTAGGCCATGATTCCCAGTATTGTATGGTTTTCCACCATTTTGTGATCTGATGTGAATTTCCTATGTATTATAAATCCTACCTCTAAGATGTTAATGAGGCAGGATTAGGGGCAGTTATGTTAATGAGGAAGGACTCAATTTACAAGATTAGGTTGTGTCTTAAATCTATCTCTTTTACAATATAAAAGAGAGAAGCAAGCAGAGAACACGGGAACCTCATATCACCAAGAAACAAGAGCCAGGAGAATAGCGTGTCTTTTGGACTTGGGGTCCCTGAGCTGAAAAACTCCTAGACACAGGGAAAGATTGATGACAATATGAAGAATGAAGAATAATATGAAGAATCATGTCGTCTCTATACTCTAGGCGAACAGGGAGAGAAGGCCTTCCCCTAGAGCTGACACCCTGAATTTGGAATTCTAGCCTCTTAGACTGTGAGAGAATAAATGTCTCTTTGTTAAAGCCATTCACTTATGGCATTTCTGTTATAACAGCACTAGATAACTAAGATACTGCTTAAATAAGTACCAAATAATAATTACTATATTTCCATTAAAAATACTTTCAAAAAATATTTAATGATAGTATATGGGGAATGCTATTTTATATACATATATTTGTACAGAAAAAGACTAAACAGTCAAATTAACTACTTCTATATGTTGAAATTAGGATTTATTTTCATTTTTATGCTTTTAGGTATTTTATAAATTTCACATAGTTGGTATATATTAATTTACCAATTATGGTTACTGCTAACTTCACTTCAGGTAACTAAGATGGTCATCAGACTCAGTCTTAACCTTTCCAGGTCAACCCTGAGAAGGGCAGAAAGTATATCAGAGGTCTCAATCTTAACTACCCAAGGATTCAGCATTTAGGGTGCCATTAATTAGCACTAGGAGTTCATGTAGCTTCTAAGTCTCTGCATTGGCTACACAACCCAAAACTTGATAGTCTGTATCAATATATATATGTGTGTATATGTGTGTGTGTGTGTGTGTGTGTGTATGTATATGTATATAGCTGTATATGTACATATATATATATAGCTCCCCTCAAAAAAATATATGTGTGTGTATTACTACTACTTGCCTTCTAAGTATTGACTGCCACTTAAAAAGATCACTGATGTGCTCCTGCCTCCATATGAACCCTCAGCTATGAACCTGAAACATGCCTGAACTTGCCTTACTCTTTGGTTACTATTAATTCCACCAATAGTATCCAAACTTTTATCCCACAATCCTATCTGTAAAAACCATTTGGGCATACACCTCTAATAGCTCTATATTTATTTTTAAAATACATATGCGTTGCCATTAATATACTGTGCAATATAAATTACACAAACATAGGAAATTGTAAAAAATGCAATAAAAAGAAATATAAATGGGAGTTCCACTATTTTGTTTCCACACTGCAATGGATCATTTTATTCCTGCCCTAGTATATATGCCGCCACTATAGAGATCAACAGTTGCTGTGGAGTCAGTTCCAACTCATGACAACCCTGTATGTTTCACAGTAAAACTGTGCTCCTGAGGGTTTTCACGGATGTGACCTTCAGGAAGCAGATCTTCTGAGGCACCTCTGGGTGGGTTCGAACTGCCACCTTTCAGTTAGCAGCTGGGTGCTTAACCATTTGTGCCACCCAGGGACTCCTAAATAAACAATTAAATAAATATAAATAAGCAAATGAATGAATGAATGAAAAGAACAGCTAAATCTCCCTCGACGAAGAATTCCAAATAATTTATGTAGATACTCCATCCTCAACGAGGTAGAACATAACTCCCTGCCCGAGTTGGAATCAACTCAGTGGCAACTGGTTTCTGGTTTTGAGAGAGAACATGGCCTTGAACCATATTCTCCTATCTCACTATCCATTTCCTTCACCTAATATTCCTGGAATTATTTTCTAAAATTCTAGAATGCCTTAGACCTGGTTCACCTCAAACTATGACAATATTCATAACAGAATCCACTTTTATAATATGAAGAATCATGTCCTCTCTATACTCTATTTTACCTTTTGGCAAAATCTGGATTTTCATATATGAGAAGAGCCTATGGTGTGGTATAGTTACATTTCTATTATGATGTTGTTATACTGATGATAATTACTACTAATATTACTGCTGCGGCAGCTACTGTTTCTTTATTGGCACGTAGCCATGTCATCATATTATTCATTTCTTTCAGAAGTTTAAACAGTATACCTCTGCAGACTTTTGAAGGCTATCATGGTGTGGAGTCAGAAAGGATGTCTTCTCCCATTTCTGTACAACTTGATTGGCTTCTTCTATCTTCTGTTCACAACTTTTTTGAGAATTTAGCAATGTCACCTCATAAAATTCTTGAATATCTGTAAAGAAAATAGAAAGAAAGAATCAAAATATTACACGGTTGATGCATGTGTAAATAGCTTCTGCATATGTGTGTATATGAATAATTTTTCTGATTAAAAGAATTAAATAAATACATATTTCAAAGAAAAAAACAACCAAAGTAGTCAGAGGAAATCCTGAAAATTTACTTTTTATCTGCATTCAAATGTTTATAGCAGCTTTACTCATAATTGAAAACACTGGAAGCAACCAAAATATCTTCAATAGGGGAATAGATAAACTGTAGTAGATCCACACAATGGAATACTGTTGAGTAGTAAGAAAGAATGAGTTATCAATTCATGCAAAAACATCGATGACTCTTAAGTGCCTGCAGCTAAGTGAAAGAAGCCAGTCTGAGAAGGCTATGTACTGTATGACACCATTTATGCAATATCTTGAAAAAAGCAAAACAAGAGAGACGGTAAAAAGACCAGTAGTGCCAGGGTTTGGGGATGGAGGAAAACAGTTTAACAGGTAAAGCACAGGGTAATGAAAATATTCTATAATGATACTGTAATGATGGACATATGACACAAAGCATTTATCAAAACCCACAGGATTTTACAGCACAAATAGGGAACCTGAATGTATGCAAAATTTTTAAATTTACTTAGAAGGTCAGAGGAGCTCAAGATAAAATGCAGACTGCAACAAAATAATCTTACTGTATTACAAACATGAAATTATTACACTAAAAGGAGTGGGGAAAAAAAGATGCTGATCTAAGTAACAACCTAAATAAGTAGAAACTGTAAAACTAAAGGCAAAGAAAATACAAATAAGCATCGTACTCTAGCTGGTAAATCTGTTCCTCGTGGGGGTACAGGTTAACAATTCTGGAACCACTATACATGTATACTGAAACTGAACAATTAAGTAAATGGATAGTGGATGGTGAGAGCCAGGTTTCTCACTGTTGGAGTGAAATTTTACAGACTAGTAAGGTGAAGGAGGAGGTGAGAATGATTCACATGATACTGGATTAGAGTTGGAGACATCAATATGAACTCCTGTTTAGCTTAATATAGATAAAGATGGATACATATAGAAATATTACAGATACGTGTATATACACAGATTAGTATACACACCTAAATTTCCTTGCTCTTTCTGCTGGGAGGGCCTAAAAGCAATGACACCTCAGTAGCAATGAGTACCCAGCAAACAAACTTGGTTTCTAATACCATTCTCCAATAAAAGGAACCTGTGTTCCTTTCAGAAATGGCTGATTCTAGGACTGGGGCAGGACATATAAAAGATAAGCCTGGAACATCTTGTAGTGCCAGAAAGTAAGAAAATGCTAATGAGGATCTGTCAAAGAGACACAAGACTAGATGAAAGTGCTGCCAGTGGCCAAATTTGGAGCAATTTGAGCAACAAAATAAACAGCACAGTATTGTATTATAACCCAAAGTATAAAATAAATATCCATGAATCCAAGGTGATATAAATAAATAATAGAATAAATAGAAATAAGTGAATGAATGAATACAGAGAATAGATAAATCTCCCTTGCAGAATAATTCCAAACAATTTAGTTGATATTCCCTCCTCAGAAAGGTAGAACATAACTCCTCAAACCTTAAGTGTGGGCTGTGCATAGTGACTTCCTTCCAAAGAGTACAATATGAAAGGGGAAAATCAAGAATAACTTTACAGTGGCAAAACCTGACATTACCTTGATCAAGTGATCAAGGTAAACATCAACAATAAAAAGTCGCATTGGAAGCATGTATTCTAGATGTGACGTGTTGAAAATAGCACTTTAGCTCTGTGATCTTCCTCCCAAAAACCCATAAACTCATTGCTATTGAGTCGATTCCAACTCATGGCAACCCCATGTGTTACAGAGTAGAACTGTTCCAAAGGGTTTTCTTGGCTGTAATCTTTATGCAAGCGGACTGTCAGGCCTTTCTTCCATGATGCCACAGGGTGAGTTAGAATTACCAGTCTTTAGGTTAGCAGCAAATTGCAAACCACTTGCACTACCCAGGGACCTCCAAAAACCCATAACCACAGTCTAATCATGAAAAAAAAGCATCAGGCAAACCCTAGTTGACCAGTACACTTGACCAGTACTCCCCAAAACTGTCAAAAGTCATTTAAAAACAAGTTAAATCTGATAAACTATAACATTCTAGAGGAACCTTAGAAGACATGATGAATAAATTTAATGTGGTATCCTGTGTGGGATCCTGGGGCAGAAAAAGCACATTAGCTAAAAACGAAGGAAATTTCAATACAGTACAAACTTTAGTGGGAGAAAGATGTGGCAGTCAGCTTCCATAAAGATCACAGCCTTGAAAACCCTATGGGGCAGTTCTCCTCTGTCCTATACGGTCCTATGAGTCAGAATCAACTTGACAGCAATGGGTTATAAACTTTAGTTCATAATAATGTGTCAATACTGGTTCATTACTTGTGACAATACTAGTGTAAGATGTTAACAATAGAGAAAATTGAGCGTGGAATATATAGGATTTTCTGTATTATCTTCACAACTTTTTTGTAAGTATAAAACTACTCTAAAATGAAAAGTTTATTTTTTTAATTGCTTTTTTAAAAAGTATTACACCATCACTGTTAGAAACCTTCCTAAATGCCTCCCCCAAAATAAATAAATAAATGCTTTCATAAATCTATTCTAAGGTTTAGGATGTAAATAGGATAAAAAATTATTTCACAAAACTAAATTTTATAACTTATTAATCTATGAAAAAGTATTTTTTGAAGACTTCTGCTTCCGACACTATGGCTTACTGAAGTGCTCTACAGAACAAGTACACACTGGACAGGATGCACACTTTAAAACATTACTGGTGTTGATGTGGATAAGGAAGGTCTCTAAGAAGGATCCTTTTTTTTCTCTCTCTCTCTCACATGCATGCGAGCGCACCCACACAACTTGAATGAGGTCAGAGCACCAGGGAGGTTGGAATAAGAGGAGTGGACAAACAACAGGGGTGGAGTTGCTCTGAGGGAAGGTATCAATGGCAGGATTGCTATTGTCTTAGTTATCTAGTGCTGCTATAACAGAAATACCACAAGTGGGTGGGTTTAACAAAGAGAAATTTATTCTCTCACTGCCTAGTAGGCTACAAATCCTAATTCAGGGTGTCAGCTCCAGGAGAAGTCTTTCTCTCTCTGTCGACTCTGGAGGAAGGTCCTTGTCATCAATCTTCCACTGGCCAAGGAGCTTCTCAGCACAGGAACCTCTGGTCCAAAGAACACACTCTGCTCCCGGCATTGCTTTCTTGGTGGCATGAGGTTCCCAACTCTCTGCTTGTTTCTCTCTCCTTTTATCTCTTGTAAGATAAAAGGTGATGCAGCCACACCCCAGGGAAACTCCCTTTACATGGGATCAGGGATGTGATCTGAGAAAGGGTGTTACATCCCACCCTAATCCTCTTCAACATAACCCAATCCTGCCTCATTAAACACAGGCAGAGATTAGGATTTACAACACACAGGAAAATTACATCAATCACAAAATGAAAGACAGCCACACAATACTGGGACTCATGGTCTAGCCAAATTGATACACATATTTTTGGGGAACACAATTCAATCCATGACAGCTATCAATACACTGGATCTTAGACCAGTAAGAAGGTAAGGCAGTTCACCCTTAAACTTCCTCACTGAGCCAAGACTGTCAAGGGAAGCTGAAATAATTGTATGTCAATGGCTTCCCATGTCTACTGAAGCAGAAAAAGTAAATGTTTTCTACAGGGAATCTACTCCAATTCATGCCTAAAGGACTTTCATGAATTATGATCAAGAAATGAGCTCATTATCAAAGATCACAAAGAAACAAAAAAGGCATGCCACAATGGATGAAATTCAGCAGAAACAATAAACAACAGGTTTAGGTACTCAGTTGTTGCTGGTTTTGTAATTATCTGATACAGACTATAGGACTATGTAAAAGTTTTAAAGAAATGAGGTCATAATCACAAAGACAAGCAAATAACAAGGATGTAAGAAAAATGAGCAGGCAGATTAGGGGAAAAACAAATGTAACATCTAAAAATTTAAAAAAAGAATTATTTGAAGATGGGTTAATGGGTGGATAGAGGGGTGGACTGATATGAAATATAAAAAGTATAATACAATGCTAATGATAGAATCTGGTAGGTATACAAGTAAGTATTCACTGTAATATTCATGGAACTTCACTTATGTTTGAAAGCTGTCATAACAAAATGTTGGAAAAATATGTAATTACTTAAAATTTCAAATTCAGTGGATATGTTAAACAGCAACTTAGAGGAAGATGAGTTGGAAGATATACTCAAAGCAATTAACCAAAATGTAGCTTAAGAGAAAATAAGATGGAAAATATGAAAGTGATTTAGGATATATAGAAGACAGGTAAAAAGGTCCAATATTTGTCTAATAGGTTTTCTCAAGGAGAAAACAGAATAAAGAGCAGGTGATGTTTAAAGAGATAGTGAGTGAAAGATTTTTGGAATTTATGAAAATACGAATCCACCGGCCCAGTAAGGAATAGCTTATACTAAGCAGGATTTTTTTTTTTAAATCTAGGACTAGACAAATCATAATGAAACTTCAGAATATCAAAGACAAAGGGGTCTTAAAATCAGTCAGAGAGAACAGACAAATCAGACTTCTCAAAAGCAATAATGGAAGCCAGAAGACAGCAGAAAAATGACTTCAAAGATTTGAGATAAAATAACTGTTAGCAAAGAATTGTGTTTCTTTGAAAATTCTATATCTGATTTTAAAAAAATTATCTAGAACATATAAAGAACTTTCAAACCACAATAACAAGAAAACAAATAATCCAATAGAAAAATGGACAAAAAATTTGAATAGACACTTCACTAAAGAAGATAATAGATGGTAAATAAGCACATGAAAAGATGTTCAATATCATTAGTCATTAGGGAAATGAAAATTAAGACCTCACTGAGATACCACTACATATTTATTAGAATGACTAAAATTAAAAAAACCAATCAAAACAAGTATTGGCAGGGATGTGAAGCAACTGAAACTCTCAGACACTGACGGTAAGAATACAAAATGGTACAACCACTTTGAAAACCAGTTTGGCAGTTTCTTTAAAGGTTAAACATACAACTATCTTAGGATCCAGATATTCCTGTTTTCTTATATATATATGTATATACATACTCTCTCTCTCTCTCTCTCTCTCTCTTTATATATATATATATATATATATATATATATATATATATGTCATAGAGTTGATTCCAACTCATAGCAATCCTATGTAACAGAGTAGAACTGCCACATATGTCTCCCGCAAAACAGCTGGTGGGTTCAAACTGCCAATCTTTTGGTTAGAAGCCCAGTGCTTAACTACTACGCCACCAAAGCTCATTGATATATATGTATGTGAAAAAAAACAGAAAGAACAATGAGAGAGAATGAGTGAGTCCCTGGGTGGCACATATGGTTAAACACTCAGCTACTAACCAAAAGAGTGGCAGTTTGAACACCCAGAGGTGCCTCAGAAGAAAGGCCTAATGATACGCTTCTGAAAGGTCACAGCCATAAAAACCCCATGCAATACATGGGGTTGCCATGAGGACTTGTACATCAATATTCATAGCAACTTTATTTGTCACAGTCAAATCTAGAAACCACCCAAATGTCTATCAATAGAGGAATAAATGAACAAATTGTGGGATATCCATGCAATTGAATATTATTCAGCAATAAAAAAGAACAAATTACTTTTGATACAGTGCATTGTAGCATATTTAGTAGCGGTCTCTAGCCACTAGACATCAGTAGCACCCCTGCTCAAGTCATGGCAATCAAAAATGCCTCTAGACATTGTCAAAAGCACCCTGGGGGACAAAATCAACTCAGGATGAGAACTATTGATATAAAGATACACAAACCCATTGAAGTCGAGTGATTCTGACTCATAGCGACCCTAAAGATACACAAACCCATTGCTGTCAAGTGATTCTGACTCATAGCGACCCTATAGGACAAAGTACAGCTGCCCCATAGGGTTTCCAAGGAGCGTCTGGTGAATTCAAACGGCCGACCTTTTTGGTTAGCAGCTGTAGCTCTTAACCACTGCACTACCAGGGCTCCATAAAGATACACAGATATATACATTTCCTCATCTGTCAACTGGGTGGTCTTAGAAGAAATGACACACCAGTAGCAATGAGCCCCAAATCTTGGTTTCAAAATACTCTTCTCTACTAAAAGGAACCAGGATTTTTGTTTTTGGAGAAAAGGCTGACTCCAAGGCTAGCACAGCAAAATTACAAGATGGGTCTGGAACATCTTGCTGTGCCAGAAGGGAAGGTAGGAAGTGCTCAAAAAATCAAGGGATAATATCAAAAGGACATGGGAGTCAGCTTGAAGGGGCTCTGACTGACCAAATTTGGAACAATGTGAGCATCAAATTAAATTAGTGATAGTAAGGTACTGCAACCTATCAAATAAAATAAGAATCCATGAGTTCATCCTGATATAAATAAATAAATGAGTGATTAAATAGGGGAGAAAGAAATGTTCTTCTTTACAGTAGAATCTCAAATAATAAATATAGAAGAAAGGATAGAGTTAGAATATAATCAATGGATGCTACAACTATGGATAAAATTTGACAAGGAACTAAGAAGGACACAGCAACATTCTCAACACTCCTGCCAAAACTGCACAGTCTGTATCTCTAATCATAAGGAAACATCAGGTAACCCTAAATTGTAGGACAGTCTACTAAATACCTGGCCTGTAATCTTCAAAAGTGTTAAGGTCAAGAAAAAAAAAAAGGTTGATGAACTGCCCCAGATGAAAGGAAACTAAAGAGACATGACAATTAAATATAATGTATAATCCTGGATAAATCATGGACTGTGAAAAAAATAACTATAAAAGACACGATCAGGAGAACTGGTAAAATATGAATATGGACTATGGATTAGATAATAATATTGAATCAATGTTAAATTTTCTAATTTTTATAACTGCATTACTCACAAAAGAAAATTTCCTTGTTTTTATGAAACATACATCAACGTACTTAGTGATAAAGCGATCTGATGTCTCCAACTTACTCACAAATGGTTTGTAAATAATAATACACATATATATGAGACAAAGAGAATTATAAAGCAAACAGGATAAAATGTAAACAATTGGTGAATCTAGGTAAAGTAAAGCAAGTATGCAGGAGTACTATTTTGCAACTTTTCCATATGTTTGAAATTATATCAAAATATAACATTTTTAAAAACTTTATATGTTGACAGGGAACTGCCAGAAATTCAGGCCAGATTCAGAAGAGGACATGAAACCAGGGATATCTTTGCTGATGTCAGATGGATCCTGGCTGAAAGCAGAGAATACCAGAAAGATGTTTACCTGTGTTTTATTGACTATGTAAAGGCATTTGATTGCATGGATCATAACAAATTATGGATAACACTGTGAAGAACGGGAATTCCAGAACACTTAATTGTGCTCATGAGGAACCTGTACACAGATCAAGAGGCAGCTGTTCAGACAGAACGAGGGGATACTGCGTGGTTTAAAGTCAGGAAAGGTGTGTGCCAGGGTTGCATCCTTTCACCATACCTATTTAATCTGCATGCTGAGCAAATAATCCGAGAAGCTGGACTATATGAAGAAGAAAGGGGTATCAGGATTGGAGGAAGACTAATTAACAACCTGCGATATGCAGATGACACAACCTTGCTTGATGAAAGTGAAGAGGACTTGAAGTGCTTACTGGTGAAGATCAAAGACCATAGCCTTCAGTATGGACTACACCTCAACATAAAGAAAACAAAAATCCTCACAAGTGGACCAATAAGCAACATCATGATAAATGGAGAAAAGATTGAAGTTGTCAAGGATTTAATTTTACTTGGATCCACAATCAACATCCATGGAAGCAGCAGTCAAGAAATCAAAAGGCACATTGCATTGGGCCAATCTGCTGCAAAAGACCTCTTTAAAATGTTGAAAAGCAAAGATGTCACCTTGAAGACGAAGGTGTGACCGACCCAAGCCATGGTATTTTCAACGGCATCATATGCATGTGAAAACTGGACAATGAATAAGGAAGACTGAGGAAGAATTGATGCCTTTGAACTGTGGTGTTGGTGAAGAATATTGAATATACCATGGACTGCCAAAAGAACGAACAAGTCTGTCTTAGAAGAAGTACAACCAGAATGCTCCTTAGAAAGAAGGATGGCGAGACTACGTCTTACATACTTTGGACACGTTGTCAGGGGGGATCAGTCCCTGGAGAAGGACATCATGCTTGGTAAAGTAGAGGGTCAGTGAAAAAGAGGAAGATCCTCAATGAGATGGATTGACACAGTGGCTGCAACTGTGGGCTCAACCATAACAACGACTGTGAGCACAGCGCAGGACTGGGCAGTGTTTCGTTCTGTGGTGCATAGGGTCGCTATGAGTTGGAACCAACTTGAGGGCACCTAACAATAACAACAACAACAAAGTTTTTAAAACGGTAAGTTGACTAGTAGGTGTTAGAGATAACTATGGGATTGAGGAATCTCTAGTATAAAATACATAATGTGATGGAAGAGGTAGAAGATCAGTAGGGTATTGTTAGATAATATAATAATCTAGAAGTTAAGAGCACAAGTTTCAAAGTCAGACAGGCCCTGGCTCTGCTACTTATTAACATGTAATCTCTGGCAAATTGTTTAACTTCTCTAAGCCTCCATTTCTTTATCTGAAAAATGTACATATATAAGTACTTTACATAGTTCAGTAGTCACATAAGACATACTTAATGAATCCTGGCTATTATTCTTTCTACCACTCAAATGTCAGTTTGTGGTGACTTGTTTGTTGCTATGATGCTGGAAGCTATGCCATCAGTATTTCAATGTCAGCAGGATCATCCATGGTAGACATGTTTCAGTGGAGCTTCTAGAGTAGGAAAGAGTAGGAAGAAAGGCTTCGCAATCTACTTCCAAAAATTAGCCAAAGAAAACCTTTGGACTACAACAGAACATTATCTGACTCGCTTGCTCTGGATATATCACCAACAGAATCAGTTGCTAGAGGATGACATCATGTCTGGCGAAGCAAAAGGCCAATGAGGGCGAGAAAGATCCTCAGTGAGAGAGACGGCACAATAGCTGCAACAATAGACCCAAACATGCCAGTGATTGTAAGGGTAATACAGGACCAGGCAACATTTCATTCTGTTGCACAAGGTTTCCACAAGTCAGATTCAACTTGACAGCAGCTAACAACAAATTATTCTTTTAATTAATGCATCATCTTTGAACAATATTGTGTACACAAGAGAACACACTGATGATGACTATCTGAACACAGAATATGCTAAGCCAGGAGTCATTTCTTCCAGAAGAGTCAAGAGTCCAGACACTTTAAGCAATAATGACAAATTAATACTTGATAAAGAGACAGAAAACTGTTATTTACTAGTAAAAAAAAAAAAAAGTGGCTAATTGAAATGAAAATGTTAATGGAAATGCAATAAGATATGCATAAAGCAGGACAGTATTTTTGTGCCTCAAATAAGGTTTTTAAAAATTCAAGCCCTAAATTAAATTTTAATTTAAAATATCTCTTTAATGAATAAGTGTGATACTTAGAGTTGATCAAAAAGCAGGCACTAAATAAACTCACGATATTGTTAATGCAAATCAGCTAGCTTTCATCAGCACTTATACTCCTAAATCACCACCAGATGTGTCTTATTCTATATCTAGGAGATAATTAATCTTCAATTTCACATCAATTATCCAAGATACAGGAATGTCAGAAATCCCCTGTATCTCACAAAGACTTACCATGTGTACTCTACAAATCTTGGAAAGATAAGTACCTCTAAGTAATCTTGTATGAGTCTAGTCCTACGTTACATTTTCCTGCCTGTCTCCTCCAAAAAAAGTCCCCAATATCTTCCAGTCTGTGATTAGGTATTGGTATTGCTTGTTGAGGTGGAGAGGGAGAAAAGAAATGAGCATTTGCCATTTATCCACCATATGTTAGGCAGTCATATTTTAACAACACCATTTATTTCACTTAATCCTTTCAACCACCTTATGAGGCATATATTATACAGACTGCAGAAACTGAGACTTGCTCAAGTTCATAGGTGTATGCAATGGCAAGATTAGGATTGGAATCCACATTCAACACTAAAGCCTACACTGCCGTAATATGCCTAATGGAAGATAAGGGGTTAATCGAATGATATCACCGCTAAAATAAGAAAATTTCATTGTCAAATGCATGACTAGAATCTCTTTTAAGATATTCTTCAGACCACCAGATGGAAGGAAAACCAAACTTAAGGAACTCTTTCAAAAAATTTCCAAAGGCTGTTACCGAGAATACTTTAACTAATCTCAACTGCACAGTGTTCAGCTGAAGCTATTTCGTTTCTCTCTCGATCAGCAAAAACTCAAACAGAATGAGAATCTGGACTCCAGGGACCATCTCTTCCTAGCCGATGAATGCCAAGGGGAGGCAAGCATATTTCTGTGGGGGTAGCTGCAGACTATCAGCATAGTTAAATGTGGATACAATTAAATGTTAAAAAGAGATTGCTAAAGATGACTTTATTGGCATCAATAGCTTCTAAGTTTTGCTTTACACATATTATCAACACAAGGTATTCCATAAATACTAGTTATACAGTAATATTGTAACTTTTCTTTCCTGAAGAATTTGAGCTAACTTTAACAGAAAACAAGAAGCAGACGGGAAAAGATGACAAGATAGGTATAAAATAAGAAACCAGACTTTGGAGGAAACTTTACCATCAGGCACGTAAGTATAGATTTACTTAGCATTCTGTTTAAGGGTGATTTCATGCAATTTTATAGTCAATCCAATTAACCAACTGAGATGAGGCCAGAAAAGCATTCAGTCGACAGGAAGAAGTTATTCACAGAGACATGTTAAGTCAGAAAATAAGCTCTGTTTTTGATATGCAAAAAGACAGTGTTCCTCTCATCTTCTCAACGCAGGTATAAAAAAAGTTGCCGTCAGTTTTGACTTATGGCGACCCCTTATGAGTCAGAGTAGAACTGTGGTGCTCCATAGGGTTTTCAATGGCTGACTTTTCAGAAGTAGATTGCCAGGCCTTTCTTCTGAGATGCCTCTGGGTAGACTTGAAACTCCAACTCTTATCAAAACTTGCCAAAATAGCAAGACTGTTTTGTTTTGGTTTTTATTTTGTATCACATTGTTCTTTCTTATTTACTTTTTTCTTTTTTAGGACATATAGTTCTGAATCATAAAACAAGACTATTTATTCCTATTTATCCCTTCTTACGTATAACATAAGATGTGAGGGGTGTTTCTCTGGCAGACTAAATACCTAATGTCAACTATCACTTAAGAAAAGTATCCCATTCCATTGCTCCAAAAGGACTGATTTAAACAGCAGTCTGTAAGACTTCATTTGGAATTGGTCCAAGTGGCAGCTGATGCCTAATCTCAAAAAGAACACTGATATTAAACACCGATGTTCTAATTTATCTGAAAGATCAATTTGAGATTGTAGAAATTATTGAAAATATACTCATAAAATTTATAACATTTTATTATAATTATTGTATAATTTCCATTATAAGTAATTATATTATACTTAAATGATATAATTATATAATTTATTATAGTGTATAAATTATATTCATTATATAAAATTAATTTTCATATGCATATCATTATAGCACAGATATAATCATATCCATTATATTAAGTTTATAATCTACTGTGCTAGATAATCTTATTAAAATATAGTGCTTACATAAAGTTATACAAAAATAGGGTCTAGAGTCATTAAACATGTTACCTCTCTTCCTTCCCCAACCACTCCAATATCTAAGCATAAGAGAAAATTTTATGCCCATATACAAAAAGTACACTTAGAAAATATGCTTCCCTGTGTATTTAAGCTATCATTATCTTGCCTTTATATATGCTAAATAAAGTATACTGTCTTTTGTCCTAAAGTAAGAGTGGAAAGCCAGCCTGTAGACGGATGTTTTTTATGATGCAAGAACAATCCAATCCATTGCCATCCACAAATTGTGATAGGAAGTTTGTTGTTCTCTCTTCAACTACCTAATGTTGTACAATAATTTTCAAGTAGTTGGAAAGCCACATCAGACCCCAAGTCCATCATGCCTGTTTCCAGACAAGGAAAACTTCATGCTGAGAGCTCCATTAACAATTTTTGGAAAATAGTAATATTTGCCCCTGCTTTATCAAAAAATACATCTATGAGTGCCTCCTCATATTTTCCTCTTCTTTCTCTTCCCATTCCCTTCCTTTTTTTCCCTTCCTTTTTTTCCCCTCAATTCCCTTGCTGAACAACCCAGTCCCAAAACCATTCGGTGGCATACACCAAGGTCTAGCTATTCTGATGGTGGAAGGGGCCAGGGAAGGGAGCTGTGATTACCCAGAACAGGATCAGAGCATAAGCAAGGTGAGGAAGGCATCCACATGTAGAAGCGGCCGAGCACAGAGTTTCAGAGCCTGAAAGGGTAAGGAGGGAGTCCTGGTAGAAAGATGTCTTGGTATGGGGTGTTAGAACCCAAATAGGTTGAGAAGGGCCAAAAAGTTTAGGAAGGATCTGAGTATGAGTAATCAAGAGCCTGGGTAGCATGAAGAAGACACCCCCACAGTGGGAATGACCTGGTGTGCTTTGTCGCAGCTAAGTTGAATGAGGAGGCCTTCTACGCAGTGATCTTGGGAGGGTTCTGAGAGCCTGAGTTTAGTAAAGAAAGTGTCCAGGACTATGAGGCCAGGGGTGATGGGAAATTGATCAAAGAAGTAATTAAAATAAGGATAATCACCTATCAGAGAAGGGAGTTAAAATATAGAAAAAGAAAAAACTACAATGAACTGTGTAACATTGGAATATTTTGCAAAATAGATATAGAAATTAATATGGATATAAACGTGTATGCGTATAAATATTCACAAAGGGAAAAAGAGTAACTTCACAGTTGAGAAGCTTGGAAGGCATAACCTCAATCAAGTGATCAAAGTGAACATCATCAGTAAACAGGGCAAATCTAATTTGTGTGCCACTTGATGGGATGCAAGAGAAGAATACAGCCTCACTTCTGTGATATTCCTATCTTCACAAGTGTCAAAGTTACATAAAAACAAGGAAAGACTGAGGAGCTGCTTAAGAATTAAGGAAACTAAAAAGACATGACAACTAAAAGCAAAGTGTAATTCTGAACTGAATCCTTTTGCTATAAAGCACATTATTGGAACATTTGTTAATTTCCTGATTTTGATGGTTATATTGCTGTTATGTAAAAGAATGTCCTTGTTTACAGGAAATACACACTAATGTATTAGAGGAAGATGGGTCACCAGGTTGGCCACTTACTCTCAAATGGTTCAAGAGATTAAAAAAAAAGGGGTGGAGGGTTCCTGCACTTGCAACTTTTCTGCAAACTTGATATTGTTTCAATGTTTTAAAATGTTCTAAAAAGAAATATCAAAAAGAAATAAAATTACATCTAGGAGAAAGAAGATGGTAGAAGGAAAATAAATTTTTCTTGAAGACCCTTCTCTCAACTTTTCAGCTTCAGTAGCCTACTGTTGCTGTTGTTGTAAGTAATAATAAGAACTACCATTTATTGAGTCTTTACCGAGTTAAGCAGTGTATATACATCATTGCGTTTACTATTCCTAACAATCCTATGAGACAGGTACTATTATTTTATCCATTTTGCAAAAGAGAAAACTCAAAAAGAGAAAGGCCAAGAAGTTTGCCCAGTTTGCTTATCTCATAACTGCTGAAGCTAGGATATGAACCAGGTATGTGTAACTCTAAAGCCTATAGTCTTAACTGTTACAAACTGCCTTTTTATACCTAGGATAATTGTCACATTTTCCCTGTTTTGCTCTGGGTTTACAGGGATTTGTTTTGTTTTTATTTTCATCTAGAATGTTTTATGGACCATGACTCAGCAGTTTCAGCTCAAAGATTCTTTCTCCCTGAAGGCTCTTTTACCACAAGTCATTTCTCACTTTCTATCCTTTACTGCCTTTGCACTTTGCAATTATCTTGTGATTCTTGTGGCCCTATGTTATTGATATACATGTTTTGTCTCCCCTGCTTCTAAGTTTTGTGAAGGTAAAAACCAAGTCACACTCCACTTTTAATCTCTTATAAGCAGTGGTTCTCAAATTTTAACATGCATTAGAATCACCTGGAGTGCTTGTTAAAAAAGATTACTGGGCCCTACCCCTATAGTTTTCTATTCAGTAGATCTAGGGTGTGGACCAAGAATTTACTTTTCTAACAAGTCCTCAGATGATGCTGATGCTGATCACACTTGGAGAACCATTGCTGTGTAGTGCTTACCAGTGTCTTGCCCGAAGTAGCTATAAAGTGTTTTAGGATTTACAAAACTATAACATATACATTATCTTCTTTGATGTAGTATATCCAAATAGAGATATTTATGTCACAGAACTTCTCATATTATATGGTAATAATCAAGTTTTTGGTCTATCTTTCCTATCATTTATTTATTCATTCATATATTCATTTATTCAGTAGTTATTAAGCATTTATTATGCACCTGGCACTGGAGATACAGCAGTGAATAAGAAAGATTGTTTTCTGCTCTGATAAAAACTAACAGTCTAGCAGAAAAAAAAAAAGGACACTAAACAAACAAGGCAGGACAAATATTCCTACCTCCATCTTCAGTCCCTTCCCTGGGAGGAGATATATGATAAATCAGAGCAAAGAGGCAAAATGTTTATTATCATAGTGACACACTGAAGTTAAGCTATAATATATTAGGCAGAGAAACGTTTGTCTTGTAGGTGTTTTACTCTGAAGTACCTGAAGGGTCTAATCTAAACTTCAAAGATATGTAGAACTTAAAATACGACACTGCCCCTCCAGTTCCTCAGGGGAACCATAAATGGAATCACCAAAGGAAAAGTTAGAGTCTAGGACAGGTAGAACAAATAAAGAATAAAAGGCAAAAGAGGAAGTGATACCAGATAGAAGAGAACCCTTATGTCTATCATAGGTGGAATCTGTATATGTATCAGATGGGAAAGAAAAACAAGAGTTTTCTAGTCTCCTCTGGGCTCCGTGTACATTTTCTTTTTGGATATATTATGGATATATCCAATGGTTTAATCATGTTATTACTATAAAGTATCATGAATATCATGCTACAAGAAGTATAGGGTGTAATAAGAATACATAATAGGAACCTGTTCAGGGAGTTTGTTTCCCAAAGGAGGGGAACTTTCAACTGAGACTTCGTATGAGTATGCATTTTCAGGTATGGGAGTTTGGGAACAGGAAAGTATAAGGGATGGAAAATGTGCAAAAACATGAGGCAGGAGAAAACATAACAAAAACCTTAATGAAATCCAGTAGGAAAGGAGAAAGGGAGTTGTATGAGATGAGGTTGGAGAGGCAGGCAGGGATACAGTTGTATTCAGTACTTAACTTTCAGGATCTTGAGAGAAGAGATCATGTATCCTCATTGTTAAGTAGATAGTATATGCTCAATAAATGTGTTATTGGTGAATCAACGGATGAATGGATGCATGTATGAATGTATGAATAAATGAATAAATAAGCAAAGAGTATATCTTGTGTAAAAAGCCGAGGCATAAAGTGACATGGCATGTTTTAGAAACAAAACACTGAATGGACCAATATAAGAAAGAAAGGAGCTTTCAAGTTTGAATCACGCAGTGTTAGAATTGAGGGGGCTGAGAATCATCTTATCACATCCCTCGCTGTGTTTCAGATAAAGAAACTGGAACTGGTAAACTGATTGAGGTGACTTAAAGAATACAAAGCCAGTAGTGACTGAACCAGACTTGAATATCCTGATTCCCAAACCAAGAAGCTTTTCACTAAAGCCATGAATCTTTCTAACCTAGAAACCTAAGAAACACCTTTAACAGTCACTATGCAGGCAGATGCCAAGCACATCAGAACTTTCTCCCTAAAGAATACATAACAACTAGTAGCTGCCACAATTTTTCCAGTTGGAACTTTAGAACCTAGATTTGAATGATACAAGAAAAACACACATCCCTTCCTTTCATGGAATTAATTTAAAAAAAAATTAGGCTATTCTCTCAAGTGTTACCATTTCCTTTTCTACCTTTAGGGTAAAAGAATACAAACTGGTATACTGGCAATACTCAGCACAAAATGATCTAGAGAGCATATGAGGTCAGACTGTCATGAAAAGAAATCTCTCCAAGCAGCTGCATCCCAAACCCCGAAACCTATTGCCATTGAGTTGATTCTGACTCATAGTGACCCTATAGGACAGAGTAGCACTGCCTATAGGGTTTCCAAGGCTCTAAATCTTTACAGGAACAAACCAGGGCTCCTTAGCAACTGCATAACTACCTATAATTCACAGAAGGTGGGAGTCAATACAACTCTGAAAGGCTGACTCTACATTCTGTTCCTCTTTAGTAACTACTGTTTGTCAGAAACTTGGACAGACTCTAATCATATATCACAAATACTTGTTTTGCCCTGAGTGACCTTTGTTTTGTCTATTGTTTTATTTCCAAGCTTCTTTCTCTACTGCTCAAGTTCATAAACACTATTACCTAAACGAACAACATATATTTGACTTATTTAAGCACCATTCTTTATTGATCAATGTATTACAACTTGACTCCTTTTTCTAAACTCCCTACACTGGACAGGTATATGCATGGTAAGTAGCTAATCTACCTTCTTCTAGGAAGCATCAAAATGCTGCCAGGCCTACAGTTCCCCATACAGGAATTGCCTACACAGAAGCTAGCCCTGCCTGTCTGGTGATAGCTGAGCACCTGGCCCAAGGTCAGTCAACTGCTAGACTAGCCAGTAATCTATGCAAAGGCCTGGTATAAAATAAGAAAGCTGCCTTACAAAGGTGATTGACTAAGCCAATCATAACCTCTCACATAATATGTTTAAATTGAAAAAAAAAAAAGAAAGTCAGTTCACTGATAATGAGTAGGAGGAACAGAAGCCAAAACAGGGAGTAGCACAGTTAGCTTGGTGGTAGAGATCGGAGTTGGGAACATTGCTTTTGAAGAGATGGCAGGATAAATGAATGGCTGATAACAACAACAGCAATAACAACAATTACAATCATATTAAAGGCTTACATTTATTGAGCCTTCACTGTGTGCCAGACATGGTAAGAAATCCACGTGCATTATTCCACCTAAACCACACAATTACCTATGGGGTAGGTTCTATTACTGTCTCCATTTTACAGATGACAAAACTGAGGCAAAGAGAAGTTAAGGAAGTGCATAAAGCCACTCCTTTATCAAACGGTGGAAGCAGGATTCTAACCTAGATTTATTTGATTGCAGAACATCTTAACCTATCCTGAATTAGAATTGGCTTAACTTACTTCCACCTGAATTTGTACTACAAATCCCATTACTTAAGGAAAACTGAACTCGAGGAAAGTAGAGACCTAAACAGAAGGAAAATCTAGGTTCTGAGGAAATTCCCAGAAGAGAGGGCCTCAAAGTCCAAAAATGTTATTTACTGCAACTAAATTAAAAAAAAAAAAGTTATATTACAAAACATGTATCGAGCAAAACAGACAAGGACAGCAAACAGCCAATAAATTTGACAACATGGAGGTCATTGCTGAACTTAATAAGAGCAGCTTCAGTAGAGCATTGTAGATGGAAATGATTTGGCTGTTCATATCCCCATAGTATTTATTCAATATGTAAGCATCTTAATTCTGTATGCTTTATTTACTTATCGTCTGTGCTCCTCCACTAAATTTTAAGCTCCATGAAGGCAGGGAATTTGCCAGTCTCATTCACGTCTGTATTACCAGAGTTTAAAATAGTACATGAAATTTTAGGTTCTCAATAATATTTGTTGAATGATCGATATGCACAAGATAACACAGGTACTGTGTTAGGCATCAGAGGCTGGAGTTGTTGCTATTGGTAGGTGCTGTCAAGTCAGTTCCAGCTCATAGTGACCCCAGGTACAACAGAACAAAACACTACCTGGTCCTGCGCCATCCTCACATTCATTGCTATGCTAGAGTCCATCGTTGCAGTCACTGTGTCATTCCATCTCATTGAAGGTCTTCCTCTTTTTCACTCACTCTCTACTAAGAATGATGTCCTTCTCCAGGGACTGGTCCCTTCTGATAACATGTACAAAGCACATGAGATGAAGTCTCACCATCCTCTACCAAGCATGATGTCCTTCTCCAGGGACCAGTCCCTTCTGACAACATGTACAAAGCACATGAGATGAAGTCTCACCATCCTTGCATCTAAGGAGCATTCTGGCTGTACTTCTTCCAAGACAGATTTGTTCATTCTTCTGGAAGTTCATGATATATCCAATATTCTTCACTAACACCATAACTCAAATGCATCAGTTCTTCTTCGGTCTTCCTCATTCATTATCCAGCTTTTGCATGCATATAAGGTGATTGAAAATACCATGGCTTGGGTCAGGCGCACCTTAGTTCTCAGTGACATCTTTGCTTGTCAACACTTTAAAGAGGTCTTTTGCAGCAGATTTGCCCAATGCAATGCATCATTTGATTTCTTGACTGCTGCTTCCATGGGCATTGATTGTGGATCCAAGTAAAATGAAATCCTTGACAACTTCAATCTTTTTTCTATTTATCATGGTCCAGTTGTGAGAATTTTTGTTTTCTTTATGTTGAGGTGTAATCCATACTGAAGGCTATAGTCTTTGATCTTTATCATCAATAAGTGCTTCAAGTCCTCTTTCTTTTCAGCAAGCAAGGTGGTGTCATCTGTATATGGCAGGTTGTTAATGAGTCTTCCTCCAAGCCTGATGCTTCATTCTTCTTCATATAGTCCAGCTTCTTGGATTATTTGCTCAGCATACAGACTGAAAGTATGGTGAAAGGATACAACTCTGATGCACACCTTTCCTAATTTTAAACCGTAAAGTATCCCTTTGTTCTGTTCGAACGACTGCCTCTTATTCCATGTACAAGTTCCACATGAGAGCAACTAAGTGTTCTGGAATTCACATTCTTTGCAATGTTATCCATAATTTGTGATGATCCACACAGTTGAATGCCTTTGCATAATCAATAAAACACAGGGAAACATCTCTCTGGTATTCTCTGCTTTCAGCCAAGATCCATCTGACATCAGCAAGTGATATCCTTCGTTCCACATCTTCTTCTGAATCTGCCTTGAATTTATGACAGTTCCCTGTCAATGTGCTGCTACAACTGCTTTTGAATTATCTTCAAAATTTTTTAATTATACTTGTGTATGATATTAATAATATTGTTTAATACTTTTGCCTTCTGTTGGATCCTCTTTCTTTGTAATGGGCAAAAATATGAATCTCTTCCAGTCAGTTGGCCGAATAGCTGTCTTCCAAATTTCTTGGCATAGAAAAGTGAGCACCTTCAGCACAGCATCCAATTATTGAAATGTCTCAATTTGTATTCTATCAATTCCTAGAACTTTGTTTTTTGCCAGTGCCTTCAGTGCAGCTACAGTGTTGCTATTGAGTTAGAATTGACTTGATGGCAATGGGTTTTTGTTTTTTTTGTTTTTTTTTCCCTTTTTTTCAGTGCAGCTTGGACTTCTTCCTTCATACCATTAGTTCTTGATCATATGTTATCTCCTGAAATGGTTGAACATTGACCAATTCTTTTTGGTACAGTGACTGTGTATTCCTTCCATCTTCTTTTGATGCTTCCTGCATCATTCAATATTTTGCCCAAAGGACCCTTCAATATTGCAACCTGAGGCTTGAATTTTTTTCTTCAGTTCTTTCAGCTTGAGAAATGCCGAGCATGTTCTTCTCTTTTGGTTTTCTAACTCCAGGTCTTTACGCATGTCATTATAATACTTTGTCGTCTCAAGCCACCCTTTGAAATCTTCTGTTCAGCTCTTTTACTTCATCATTTCTTCCTTTTGCTTTAGCTACTCTACCTTCAAGATGATGTTTCAGAGTTTCTTCTGAAATCCACTTTGGTCTTTTTTTTTTCTTTTCTGTCTTTTTAATGACAAGCTGACAGACAAGTAGTGGGAGAGTGGAGTTAGGTCTTACAAAATGAATGGTTTCTGTTTTCAAGAAGCTTGCAATCTAATGAGAGACATATAGTACAAGCAACTACATCACTATTTCTCAAATTTGAATAAAGTATCTATTTTAAAAGAAAAAAATTGAAATAGAAATCAGTCTTATGTTGGCAAAACATTTTATTATGGAATCATTTAATAACGTACAAATATAAAACTACATATAAATTCTTTATGCTTCCAGTTCATATACAACTATAATACTAAAACAAATTTAAGAATTAAATAAGACTACCAAACATATAAACTTCAAATTAACATTAATCTAATGCAATGAATGATGTTATGCTGAAACTAAGTTGCCACTTCCAAAATAAAGGATGCAACTGTTAATGGTGCAAATTCTTTCTTGTTTACCATGCCTTGATGTCACTTGGCCTTAGCTTGTTGTAAAGCAGTGATTATGGATTAAGTCCCCATTTATTCTCTTTAAAATAGCCTGGGGCATTGAAAGAGTAACGCTTGTCTCCAATAAAACTGTAAACACAAGCACAAGTGCAGGCCTTCTGAGAAATCATGTAGCAGTGCTCAGTTATAAAGTGGCTATCCAGAGGATCTCAAATGGGCTTTAAATTTACTATGATTGAAAGGTAAACACAAACTTTTTTTATTGTACTTTAGATGAAGGTTTACAGAACAAAGAGTTTTTCATTAAACAGTACACATATTGTTTTATGACAATGGTTAACAACCCCACGACATGTCAACACTGTCCCTTCTCGACCTTGGATTCCCTATTACCAACTTTCCGGTCCCCTCCTGCCTTCTAGTCTTTGTCCCTGGACTGTTGTGCCCCATTAGTCTCGTTTTGTTTTATGGGGCTGTCTAATCTTTGACTGAAGGGTGAACCTCAAGAGTGACTTCATTACTGAGCTAAAAGGGTGTCCGGGGGCCATACTCTCAGGGTTTCTCCGGTCTGTCAGGCCAGTAAGTCTGGTGTTTTTTTTGTGAGTTAGAATTTTGTTCTACATTCTTCTCCAGCTCTGTCCAGGACCCTCTGTTGCAATCCCTGTCAGAGCAGTCAGTGGTGGTAGCCAGGCACCATCTAGTTGTAGTGGACTCAGTCCGGTGGAGGCCGTGGTAGCTGTGGTCCATTAGTCCTTTGGACTAATCTTTCCCTTGTATCTTTTTTTCTTCATTCTCCCTTGCTCCCAAAGGGGTGAGACTGGTGGAGTATCTTAGATGGCTGCTCACTGGCTTTTAAGACCCCAGATGCTACACACCAAGGTAGAATGTAGAACATTTTCTTTATAAACTGTGTTGTGCCAGTTTAGCTAGATGTTCCCAAAGACCATGGTCCCCACGGCCCTCCATTCAGTAATTCAGTCCCTCAAGGAGTTAAAACACAAACATTTTAAAATGTTGTTATGGATTGAATTGTGTCCCCTAAAAAGATATGCTGAAGTCCTAACCGTTATACCTGTGAATGTGACCCTGTTTGAAAACAGGGTCTTTGAAAATGTTATCAGTTAGGTTAATATGAAGTCATACTGGAGTAGTGTAGGCCCTAATCCTATATGACTATATCCTTATAAAATATAAAAAAGAAGATACACAGAAACAGGGAGACAGAGGAAAGATGCCATGTGACACTGCAGCTGCAAGCCAAAGAATGTCTGGAGCTACTGGAAGCTAAAGGCTGACGCAGGTTCAGTGGTAGAATTCTCACCCTACATGCAAGAAACCCAGCTTCAATTCCTAGCCAATGCACCTCATGTGCAGCCACCACCCATCTGTCAGTGGAGGCCTTGTGTGTTGCTACGATGCTGATCAGTGAAGCATCAGACTAAGATGGACTAGGAAGAAATGCCTGGTGATCTACTTCCAAAAATCAGCCAGTGAAAATCATATGGATCACAGTCGTCCAATTCCCAACTAATCATAGGGATAGCAAAAGACAGGGCAGCGTTTTGTTCCATTGTGCACGGGGTTGCCACGAGTCTAGTGCTGACTCAATGGCAGCTAACAACAACAACCAGAAGCTAGGAAGAGACATCAAACAGATTCTCCCTCAAAGCCTCAAAGAAATAAACAAGGCCAGAGAACAAAGATATAACAAAGAACAAGGTCTCTGCTCTCACAGAGCTTACAGTCTATGAAATGCTTGACTCAAATGGGAGCAACAGAGATAAAGAAAAATAGCTGAAGTCTTGGCAGAAATGAGATGGATATTAAAGAAATATAGCTCACAAATGAACCTAGTCCCATGCTCTTGGCCTTGAGATTAACTACAATCTGTGTGGACTTACTTGTTACTGCCAGGTTAATGGGCCTGAGCAGCCCTTCCAGCCCTTTGGGAACCATGAGTGGAAATTTGGCCACAAGCAGGTCAGTGGTTGATCCATTTTTAATGTATCATTACCTCCAATCTGGAAAGTTGAAGACTCCCTAGCTTTAAATCCTATTAGTAAATAAATATCCCCTTTAATATTAATGAAAGTTGTGAATCTGAGAATGTGACAAAATAAATACAATCTCAAGTATGATAGCAAAGACTGCAAGAGCAAAAATGAAAATTACTATAAGGAATGAGGAAAAACAGAATTGTAGCAACCACTGCAGGTAAAGACAGGTTTGGCCATCCACACCACATGATCAAAGGAGAGGCTGACCTATCTCAGGACAAAAGGTATGTTCTCCACAAATATTTGTTGATTGGGAGAATGGATGCCTGTGACTATGATCTGACAGAATGACCCCACCAAACAAGAACAGAAAAAACTGAGAAGAAACTGAAGGTATATAAAATAGAAATCTAAGAAACAGAGGAAAGACACGAGGCAAGTAATAAAAGGAAAATTTAGAGTTATAGAAAAAATAACATGGTTTGACAGGCTGTAGAGGGGAAGAAAAAAAAGAATCAAAATTGATGCCCAGATTCTAAGCCTGTGAAAATACTCCCCTTATAGTTAGCATGGAATTTAATTATGAAGAGAATTACTTTATATGGAAAAACTTTTTCTAACGTTTTTGCAGCCTTTGGCTAGCTGACAGCAGAGACGGGCCAAACTCATGATAAGAGGTAATTTTTCTCTAAGCCAAAATGAGCCCTCCCCTCAATTTCACAGGAATGTTGAAATCGCTCCATAGCATAAAATAATTTCCAAAGCCAATGGGGAAGAAGTGTTTTCTGCTTCTGCACTGATCTAATTTCAAAACTATGCGAGTAGATTCTCCACTAAGGACATTTGATTCAGTACCTTAACCATGTGCTATGTACTCTGATCTCCTTGAGGCACAGTTTTACTTGCATTTAATTTAATAATTAAACCACTGACATTTTAGGCTTATACTGTTTTTTAGTAGTGACATGTTCGCATCAAAATAAAACAAGGAAGAGAAAGGAATAACCCTTTTTGGGAAGCTAGATTCAAATAAAAATATAGCAAAGGGGAGAAAAAAAGGAATATGTTTTACTTGAAAACTTACTAACTCACAAAGTATATTGATTTTACTGTTTGCCCCTTCAAATCCATTCCCTGTTTTTCTCTGCCCTGTTACATGCCCCAGTATGCTGACTTCTAGAGACTCAATCACTAAGGCCACTTTGCCTTTTGGCTTCTGGTTGAAATCCGCCAATGTGAGGCTCTGGCAGAAGATCAGAGAGTGGGAGGAGAGAAAGGTCAGAGGATTTTTTCCACCAGCTCTCTCACTTCCAGGTCAAGGTTTTGGCAGTGGCAGTGTTCTATGGCTACAATTCCTTTCAGGCAGCCCCTCTCCTACGGCTGAAGCTCTTACTAGATCCTGGTAAAACCTGCCTCAGACCTAGGCATGGTAATGGCTTCCCAATTTATATGGTTTGGTTTCCCTTAACCATTCCCACGTCTCTGTAAATAATCCCTCCAATAAATTCTCTTCAATCAAACCTTTGAGAGTGTCATTCTTTTTTTTTAAAGGGCCCTGGCTAATAGACAAAATTATTTAACTTTACTATAGAATAATAATAATAAAAGCTAGGATTTATTAAATGCTTTCATATGGTAGGCTCTATGCTGAGTACTTCACTTGGATTAATTCATCATTTAATCCTCACACTCAAAAATACTATTATTATTATCCCTATGGTAGATGATTGTTCACCATGTGCTATTATTATCCCTATAGTAGATTATTATTCCATCCTCCTCATTTCCATGGACAAACATACTTCCCCACTCCATTGATGTTGGGGAATGTGACTATATAATAGGGAGGAAGTGATGCTATGTCAGTGCTGAGACTAGATCTTAAGACGTCACTCACTCTTCTACACCTCTGATATTGCCATAAAATGAACATGTTCAGGCTACCCTCCTAGACTCAAGAAAGGCTGAGAGACACACATACCTGAGCCAACTGGAGCCAAACAGATCAATCTACTCCTAGAAAACTAGAGCATGAGACCAGCCAAAACCAGCAGAATCTCCCGACCAGTCTAAGCCTAGATCAGACAAGCACAAGCCAACCCTTGTATCCATGAGAGTAAATGTTTATTAATCCACTGAGTTTTGGGATGGTTTGTTATACAATTTTATAGCAACAGCAAACCAATACAATCCCAACTGTATACACAGGAGATCATAGCCTCCAAATTAGGTTTTCTAAAAAAAAATTTTTTTTTAGTACAAGATCAATAAAAAGTCATCTTTCAATAAACCAAGTTATAAACCATTAGATTATTAATCTGCAGAAAGTTTACCCTAAGAGAAAGTTCCCAATTGCCTTTTAGATAAAACATGAACTCATTACCATAACATAAAAAGCCCTTCATGACCTGGCCCCTGCTTATGTCTTTATCCTCCAGCCTGACATCCTCCCTACCCCCAGCTATCACTAGAGTCATACAACTAGAGAAAGCTGGGCATGCTGTGCAGTCTCTCACTGAGGTTCCTTTTTGCATACTGTTCTCTCCACCCAAAGAGTTCTTCTACCTCTTATCCTCTAACTCCTACATGACCTTTAAAACTCACCTCCAGCATCATCTTACCCTTATTCCTTTAGGCGGAATCAGATGCCCTTGTTCTGTGTTTTGTGCTTACTTCCTTCTAGCCATTATACCAGTTACCATCAAGTCAATTCCAACTCACGGTGACCCCATGTGAGTCAATACTAGAACTGTGTTCCATAGGGTTTTCAATGGTTGATTTTTTGGAAGTATATCTCCAGTCCTTTCTTCCAAGATGCCTCTGGATGGACTTGAACCACCAACCTTTCTGTTAGCCACCAAATATATTAACTGTTTGCACCAGTCAGGACTCCCATAAGCATTATAGCACTGTATTTTAAATGTGATTTCTTTAGGGCCAGGACTTTGCTTTCTGTTATCACCTTAACCCTACTATATAACGCGCTTCCTGGAATATAGTAGGTTCTGAAATGTTGACACAATCATTTTAGAAAGCTATAAACTATGCAATTACATTGTAATTTAACAAGTATGAGGTAATACTGCTCTAGTGACTGATGTTGTTGTTAGGTGCCATCAAGTTGGTTCTGACTCATAGCAACCCTATGTAAACCAGAATGAAACACTGCACAGTCCTGCGCCATCCTCACAATCGATGCTATGTTTGAGCCTATTGTTGCAGCCACTGTGTCAATCCATCTCAAGAGAGACTTCCTCTTTTTTGCTGACCCTCTACTTTACCAAGCCTATGTCCTTCTCCAGGGACTGATCCCTCTTGATAACATGTCCAAAGTAAGTGACTGAAAGAGAAGGGAATTGGGGAATAAGAGTTTGTCAGTCTTAATTCAGCAGAATGTAGGAGGAAAGGTACTCTGATTCCAGGAAACTCTTCCTGGCTCTTCATAGAAATATCCCTATAGTAGAGAAAGGCAATCCATCAGGCTGCCCTAGCTTGAAGTATCTATTCCTTGAGAATATATAACTCCCATTGTCTAATTCTTTGCTCACTAAGCAATCCTGAATTGTCTAAATTGGTCTTCCTGAGTAGGCTTAATAGTTGGAGGAGGAGGAAAGGGGAAAATAGTGAATACAATCAATCCCTTATTTGGGAGCCAACTACACTTCCTAGAAATAGGTTAGCACAAGTGCATTTCTGGAAGTTAATCTCTTATGAATGAACTAAAAATGAACTGTAGGACTTCCAAAGACAGGGACCATTCCTGACCCGTGAAAAACTCACTAAGGGACTCTGTCCCCACCCCAGGAGACCTGACCTAAAAACAACTAGCAGATGTCTTTGGACATCTCTTCCCCTACAGTACTCTGCAGTGGTAGCAACTGCTAGCAGGGAGAAAAACTGGAAAAATCAGATTGGTGGGATGGCGAACCCAGATGCTGTCCTCCCTGTTGCTAATGGTAACAGCATTAGACTAGATGGGGAACTGTAATTAGGCTCTTGGCTTTTATATTTGACATATTTACAGCCATCCGTGCTATTCTGGGTCTCTTATATAACATTTGTATCTGATGCTATAATAGGCATTTTTGTGATCCTACTTTCCTCCTTTTCTGTCTAAGTGGTTCCAACATGCAAGCACCCCTTTCCTCCTCTAAGGATGGACTCTAAAATGTCCCACTCACACATGTATGCTCTGTAAATATCTGCTTTTATACCTTAACTTCTTCCTGAACACAACTGCTTACTCTTGATTTTATGTTGTTTATTTATTTGGTTAATTCCTATATGCATGTATATCAGAGGTCAACAGTCTATTTTTGTACAGCCTGAGAGTGAAGGATGATTGTTACATTTATACAGTATAGTAAAAAAATAAAGAAGAACATGTGATGGAGACTGTCTGTAGTTCACAAGCTTAAAATAGTTACTATCAGGCCCTTTTAGAAAAGGTTTGCCAACCCCTGATCTATATCAATGTTTTCCATTACAGATCATGAGTCATACACAGGAAAGGCTGATTTATCTAGAATTTGACATGATGGTGATGATGAAGATTAACATTTATAAAATGTTTATCATATGCCAGGAACTATGCTAAGCACAAACACTCTTTGGTTCAGTGCTATTATTAGCCTTATTTACAGATTCAGAAAGTCTAAATAACTTGCCCCTGCCCACACGTTTAATAAATAATGAAGCCAGGATTCAAATCCACACAGTTAAGTTAAAGAGTCCATGCTATCATTCTTTACAGAATCAACAGAATCATAGCATCTTTGAGTCTGCATATAATCCCCTTTACAATGATCTGACAAAGGATTATCTGATTTCTGTTTGGTTACCCACACTGAAGTGAAATGTTCCATCACTGGACAGCTCCAAATTTAGAAGGCTCTTCCTTATTTTGAGATGAAACCTCTTGGTAACTTTCATCCCTTAGTCTTATTTGTTTCCTCAGGATGACCCAGACTACATTTACACCTTTATCACATGCCGTTCATGTATCTGAAGACAGCTTGTATATTTCGAATGTCTCATTTCACCCTACCTATCCCCAGAACTCTTCAAACATTCCTTGTTATTTTTTATTTAATGTAATTCAAAGTCTTCTTACCACCCTAATCATACTCCTTTTTTGCACTCCAACATAATGTACATTGAGTTTATCCTGACAACAATAAAAGACCAAATATCTTCTACATATATTATACTCCAGCTACATGGACGTAGTCAACATTCACTAAAGACACTATTTCATGATCCAGGGATTTTGATTAAGCTGTTTATCTCTGTCATGAATGTTCTTTCCCTTTGTCTTTATGGACCAAACTTCTAATAATCTTTCAAGACTCAATTGTCTCTGTGTTTTAACCACACTCTGTTCACTCCTCTATAGTAACATGTGCCACACTGCACTGTATCTATTAATTGTCTCTCTGGCACTCAAAATTAAAGCATCTTAAGGGAAAAGACCATATCATATTCAATTTTGTGGCAGTAAATACATTTATGAATCAAAAATGGATAATATCTTATTTTGAGATAACACCATCTAGACCTAGTCCATATTACTTAGGCAGCCAATATCAAGCCTATATAAAGAAAGTCGTAAAAATTAGAAGACGTCTCTGCTTTGTAAAACCTGGAATTATGATTTATAAACTTACCACATTTAACATTCTTTGAGATATTAAACATACTATACTTTATAATGGTAATTGTTTTTATTGAGATATGATTCATTCATATTGACAGTATGAAAACACTTCCAAATTCCTAAATCCTTAGAATCTAAAATTCCAGTTTGACTTTGGGGAACAGAATTTTCACCAGGAAAATCCAAGGCAGGTTTGTCTCCATCCTCTTTTTTAAAAATATTTTTTCACTCACCCAGGAGCTTGAAGAAGTAAACATCTTCAGTCAAAGAGGAAAACAAAAATCATTCAAGATCCATGAACTTTCCAGACATTGTTTTCTGCTTAGGCACTCAGATACCCACTCCATCTTGTTTTCCCCATAGCAAGATGATTTTACCATTAAACTAATGGATATTACCTTCGAAAGAAAAATATTTAGGAAAATGTTAAGAAACAATCTTTAAAAATATCCTCAAATCAGAGTTCTGGCAAAATGGTGCTCTAGGCAGAAGCACCATGCCGTCCCTCCACAGAAAATATCCAAAAAACTAAGCCAAACAGAGAATACAACAATCCTGAAACCCTAAAACATCAAATGAAGAGATAAAGAACTCAGCCAAGCACCAAATGGAGTGAGAAAACTGACAGAGAATGGAGAGTGAGGAGAGATTCATCAAGAGATCCCCTACCAGCTAACGCAGCGCAGATCCACCATCTTGGACTCCTATCGGAGACCAGCAAACAGGAGTACGAGAAAGCAGCCTCACGGAGCATCCAGTGGGAGACAAAACAACCAGTAATTTGCGGTGTGTGCTTTCCCACCCCCCACCCCTCTTCACCCCAGCTCGGCCTCCTCTGCTTCCTGCGGGCATGGTCTCTTGACCAGGAAGCGCTGGCTGCTTGGATTCCACACACCCAAGCGGGCACCTCTCTGAGTGCCATTTGTTGACTGCTAGAGTTGCTTTTTTTTCCTGCTTCTTTTGATTTCTCGCTTATCTCTCGCCACCTCCCCCTCATTTCAACCGAGTGCCAGGTCAGTGCGCCAACAATTTGTGATATACGCTTTCCCACTCTCCACCCTTCTTCACCCACACTCAGCCTCCTCTGCTTCCCGCGGACACAGTCTCTTGTCCAGAAACACCAGCCCGCACTAGCTGGCTCTCTGAGTGCCATTTGTTGGCTGCTGGTGTTGCTTTTTCTTTTTTTCTTTTTCTGCCTCTTTTGATTTCTTGCTTGCCTCTCACCACCTCCCCCTCCTTTCGCTCGAGTGCCTGGCTCCGTGCTCCATCTTTGCTTCTTCCTAAGGGGCTGCAGAGCTCCATTCGAGTGTGGAGCTGCTTCCCGGTCTGGGCTACCACGCTGGTGGGATCCCAGGGCTTTTGTTCGTTTGTTCGTTTTGAATTGTTTGTTTGCTTTATTTTCCTTTTCTTAGGTTGCAAGCCCTTTCTGGCCAGGCAGAGCTGCGTGGCAAGGAACTCCCCTGCAGCTTCCACAGGCGTGCAGATGGATCCCTGAGACCATTTCTTTTTTTCATTGGCTTTTTTTTTTTCCCCCTGTTTCTTTGGGTGACCTTTCTTTTCTTTTCTTTTTTTTTTCTTTTCCCTCTTTTTCCCTTTTTCTCTTTCTTCATTGCTCAGTTTCTCATCTCTCTATATCTTCCTTATCTCTCTTATCCCTGAAAACCAGGCATTGTATACCTCTGTACCTTCTAGCCAGGCTGTACTATGACACCTGAGAGCGAGTTCCCCAGACCACATAGCTGCATCAGTGGGATCCCTGGGAACTTTGTGGTTCTTTAACCTTTCTGATTTTTATTTAGTCATTCTTTTCTTTTCTTCCTTTTCCCCTTTCTGTTTATCTCCATTTCATAGTCTCTCATCTCTCCATTACAATGACAAGCTCCCCTAGCATTCTTTTATCTTTGTTTGTATGTTTTTGACTCCTGTTCCTCTCTCCTCTCTCCCATATCCATCTTAGCTCCACACATAACAATCTCCCCGCTGCATCCTGCCTACCTGCACCATGCGTTTGAATCACACCACCAAGCAGTACAGGCACGGCCTACTGGAATCTGCCCTGCACTGATTACCGACCCATCCTGGTGGCTGTAGTAAGTGCCACGAACAATCCATCCCAGTAACTCCTCTTCAGCTAGACCTGCCCTGCCGTACCATATCTGAGTGACTGACCCTGACAGTTGGAGAAGGAGGCGAAAAGAATTGAGTGCACAGACGAGCAAACAACAAAGAACACACAGTCGGCCTCCTCAGACACAGTCAAATTTATTTTAAAAAAAGGGACGAAACAAACAAATCTACAATCAATAAACGAGAAAAATAACTACTGACTGCCCTGAAAACAGAAGACAATATCAAAACATTTATAAAAACAGGACAGGATGGTTCCAGTAGGCATCCAAAATAAAACACCAGATGGCTCTCCTCTGGAAGAAAATGCACTAGAAGTACCTGATAGGGAATTCAAATCTCTAACATTCGGAATTCTCCAAGACCTGAGGTAAACAGCTGAAAAACATGAGGAGAAAATAGACAAATTCATGGAAAATACAGACAAAAAACTGGAATAATTCGGGAAGATAATACAGGAACAAAATGCCAAAATAAATTCACAACTAGAAATTATACAAAAACAACAATTACAAATCCAAAAGATAAACAATAAGATTTCAGAAATGGATGATGCCATAGAAGGGCTGAGAAGCAGATTTGCAACCATGGAAGACAGGATCAGAGGAACTGAAAACAAACACATGGATACAACTCTGTTTCAGGAAAACTCAGAAAACAGAACAAAGCAAAATGAAGAGACCCTGAGAGTTACTGGGACACAATTAAAAGCAAAAATTTACGAGTGATTGGCATTTCGGAACAGGGGGAGAAAACAGAAAACACAGAGAGGATCATTGAGGAACTGCTGACACAAAACTTCCCCAATATCATGAAAGATGAAAAGCTGGCCATCCAAGAAGCTCAACGAACCCCATATAGAAGAGACCCCAAAAGAAAATCACCAAGGCATATCATAATCACACTCGCCAAAACCAAAGACAAACAAAAAGTCCTGAGAGCAGCTCGTGAAAAACAAGAAGTCACATACACAGGAGAAACAATAAGACTAAGCTCAGACTATCCGGCAGAAACCATGCAGGCAAGAAGGCAATGGGATGACATACATAAAATCTTGAAAGAAAAAAATTGTCAGCCAAGAATAATATATCCAGCAAAACTCTCATTCAAATTTGATGGTGAAATTAGGTAATTTCCAGATAAACAGAAATTAAGGGAATACGTAAAAGTCAAACCAAACTTATAAGAATTATTAAAGGGAGTTCTTCGATCTGAGGACAAACAGCTTCAGCTCACAGGCAGAATCTAGGACTCAGGATCGTACGAAGCAGATACAAATCTAGGAAATGAACTCTCGAGGACTATCCAAAACCCAAAGAAATACAACAGGGAATCAGAGCAGTTAATCAATAAATGACAACAACATCAAAACAATAAAAGAGGGAATAAACAGCATAGGTATAGAACCTACTAATAGAGAGGAAGGCAAGGCGATACCAAGTAATGGTAGACTGCTTCAAACTTAGAAAGATAAGGGTAAAATTCATGGTAACCACAAAGAAAGTTAACAAACCAACTCATAAAAATAAAGACAAAAAACATGAAGTATCGGCAAAAACAAGACGTACAAAAACAAAAGAAATGAAAAAAAAAATCCACAAACAAAAGTAACTCAGCACAAGAGAGTAAGAAGAACAAAGAAAACGTTTGCACCACAAAAAAAAGCACTACAAAATGACAGCAACAAACTCACATCTATCAATAATTACACTGAATGTAAAGGGACGCAATCCACCCATAAAGAGACAGAGAATGACAGAATGGATAAGAAAACAGGATTCATCAATATGCTGTCTATAAGAGACACACCTTAGAAACAAAGATGTGAATTTATTAAAAGTAAAAGGTTGGAAAAAAATATATCAAGCTAACAACTACCAAAAAAGAGCAGGAGTGGCAATTCTAATCTCAGATAAAATAGACTTTAAAACAAAATCCACCATAAAAGACAAAGAAGGACACTATATAATGATTAAGGGGATGATCCATCATGAAGACATACCATAATAAACATCTACACACCCAATGACACGGCTCCAAAATACATAAAACAAACTCTAACAACACTGAAAAGAGAAATTGACAGTTCCACAATAATAGTAGGAGACTTCAACACACCACTCTTAGTAAAGGACAGAACAACTAAGAAGAAACTCAGCAAAGATACAGAAGACCTAAAGGGCACAATCAGCCAAATTGACCTCATAGACATATATAGAACACTCCATCCAACCGCTGCAAAGTACACATTCTTTTCCAATGAACATGGAACATTCTCCACAATAGACAACATCTTAGGCCACAGAGCAATCCTCAACAAGATCCAAAATGTTGAGATCATTCAAAGTATCTTCTCTGACCACAATGCCATCAAGGTAGAAATTAACACTAGAAAGAGCAAGGAAAAAAAATCAAACACATGGAAACTGAATAATGATCTGCTTACACATCAATGGGTAATAGAAGAAATCAGAGATGGAATTAAAAAATTCCTAGAATCAAATGAAAATGAAAACACATCATACCAAAACCTTTGGGACACAGCAAAGGCAGTCCTCAGAGGACAATTTATAGCAATAGATGCATATATCAAAAAAGAAGAAAGGGACAAAATCAAAACATTAACTACAGAACTCAAACAAATAGAAAGAGAACAACAAAAAAAGCCTACAACCACCGGAAGAAAGGAAATAGTAAAGATCAGAGCAGAAATAAATGAAACAGAGAACAGAAAAACAATAGAAAGAATCCACAAAACCAAAAGTTGGTTCTTTGAAAGAATCAACAAAATAGGCAAACCACTAGCCAGACTGACAACAGAAAAACAGGAGAGGACACAAATAACCCAAATAAGAAATGAAATGGGGGACATTACAACAGACCCAACTGAAATAAAAAGGATTATAACAGAATATTATGAAAAAACCATACTCCAACAAATTTGAAAACCTAGAGGAAATGGATAAATTTCTAGAAACACATGGACTACCCAAACCACAACAAAGTGACGTTGAAAATCTGAACAGACCCATAACAAGAGAAGAGATTGAAAAGGTAATTTAAAAAACTCCCAACCAAAAAAAGCCCTGGCCCAGATGGTTTCACTGGAGAATTCTACAAAACATTTACAGAACAATTTTTACCAGTACTACTCAAGCTATTTCAGAGCATAGAAGAGGAAGCAACACTTCCAGATTCATTCTATGAAGCCAGCATAACGCTGATACCAAAACCAGGCAAAGACTTCACAAAAAAAAGAAAATTACAGACCAGTGTCTCTCATGAATATAGACACAAAAATTCTCAACAAAATTCTAGCCCACAGAATTCAGCATCATATCAAAAAAATAATACACCACGACTAAGTAGGATTCATATCAGCTATGCAAGGATGGTTCAACACTAGAAAATCAATCAATGTAATCCACCACATAAATAAAAGGAAAGAAAGGAATCACATGATCATCTCAATTGACACAGAAAAGGCATTTGACAATGTCCAACACCCATTCCTGATAAAAACTCTCAAGAAAATAGGTATAGAAGGGAAATTTCTCAACATAATAAAGGGCATCTATACAAAACCAACGGCCAACATCATTCTTAATGGAGAGAGGCTGAAAACATTCCCCTTGAAAACAGGAACAAGACAAGGATGCCCTTTATCACCACTCCTGTTTAACATTGTGCTACAAGTTCTAGCTAGAGCAGTAAGGCAAGAAAAAGAAACAAAGGTCATCCAAATCAGTAATTAACAAGTGAAACTGTCCCTGTTTGCAGATGATATGGTACTATACATAGAAAACCCTAAAGACTCCACAAGAAATCTACTGGAACTAATGGAACTAATAGAAAGATTCAGCAGAGCAGCAGGATACAAGATAAACATTCAAAAATCAGTTGGATTCCTATACACCAGTAAGGAGAACGATGAAAAGGAAATCAGGAAAACAATACCATTTTCAATAGCCCCTAAAAAGATAAAATACTTAGGAATAAATCTGACCAGGGATGTAAAAGACCTATACAAAGAAAACTACAAAACACTACTGCATGAAACCCAAAGGGATCTACAAAATGGAAAAACATACCGTGCTCATAGATAGGCAGACTCAACATTGTGAAAATGACAATTCTACCCAAAGCAATTTACAAATACAACACAATCCCGATCCAAATACCAACAACATTCTTCAGAGATGGAAAAACTAATCATTCACTTTATATGGAAAGGGAAGAAGCCCCGAATAAGTAAAGCACTACTGAAGAAGAAGAATAAAGTTGGAGGACTCACACTACCTGATTTCAGAAACTACTATACAGCTACAGTAGTCAAAACAGCCTGGTACTTGTACAACAACAGATACATTGACCAATGGAACAGAATTGAGAACCCATATGTAAATCCATCCACCTATGGTCACCTGATCTTAGACAAGGGCCCAAAGTCCATCAAATGGGGAAAAGACAGTCTTTTTAACAAATGGTGCTGGTAAAACTGGATATCCATTTGCAAAAAAATGAAACAGGACCCATACCTCACAGCGTATACAAAAACTACTTCAAAATGAATCAAATATCTGAATATAAAGCCTAAAACTATTAAGTTCATAGAAGAAAAAATAGGACCAACACTACAGGCTTTAATACACGGCATTAACAGGATACAAACCATAACCATCAATGCACAAAACCCAACAGATAAGCTAGATAACTGGGATCTTCTAAAAATCAAACACCTATGCTCTTCAAAAGGCTTCACCAAAAGAGTAAAAAGAGAACCTACAGACTGGGAAAAAATTTTTGGACAGTACAAGTCAGACAAAGGTCTAATCTCCATAATCTACAAGAAAATCCAACACCTCTACAACAAAAAGACAAATAATCCTATTAAAAAATGGGCAAAGGAAATGAACAGACACTTCACCAAAGTAGACATCCAAAGGGCCAACAGACACGTAAGGAAATGCTCGTGATCACTAGCCATCAGAGAAATGCAAATTAAAACCACAATGAGATACCATCTCACCCTGGCATTACTGGCACGAATCAAAAACACTGGAAATAACAAATGTTGGAGGGGCTGTGGAGAGATGGGAACTCTTATGCACTGCTGGTGGGAATGCAAAATGATACAACCATTTTGGAAAATGATATGGCACTTCCTCAGGAAGCTAGAAATAGACATACCATTCGATCCAGCAATCCCACTCCTAGGAATATATCCTAGAGAAATAAGAGTCGTCACTCGAATAGACATATGCACACCTATGTTCGTGGCAGCATTGTTCACAATAGCAAAACGATGGAAACAACCTAGATGCCCATCAACAGATGAATGGATAAACAAACTATGGTACATACACACAATGGAGTACTATGCAACGAGAAAGAACAACAATAAATCTGTGAACCATCTCATAACATGGATGAAACTGGAGGACATTATGCTGAGTGAAATAAGTCAATCACAAAAGGACAAATATTGTATGAGACCTCTATTGAAAAAACCCATGAAAAATTTCACACACATAATCTAACAATCTTTGTTGGTTACCAGGGATGGGAGGGGTGGGGGGGAAATACTAAATAGGCAATAGATAAGTGGTATCTTGGGTGAAGGGTGAGACAGTACACAATACAGGGGAAACTAGCACAACCTGTACAAGGAAAGGTCATGGAAGCCCCATAGACACATCCAAACTCCCTGAGGGACTGAATTGCTGGGCGGGGGGCTCTGGGGACCATGGTCTCGGGGAACACCTATCTCAATTGGCATGACACAGCTTATAAAGACCATGTTCTACATTCTACCTTGGTGAGTAGTGTCTGGGGTATTAAAAGCCTGTGAGCGGCCATCTAAGATACTCCACTGGTCTCATCCCTTCGGGAGCAAGGGACAATGAAGAGAACAGGATACGAGGAAAAGATTAGTCCAAAGGACTAATTGTCCACAGCTACCAAGGCCTCCACCGGACTGAGTCCAGTACAGCTAGATGGTGCCCGGCTATCACCACTGACTGCTCTGACCAGGATCACAACAGAGGGTTCTGGACAGAGCTGGAGAAGGATGTAGAGCATAATTCTAACTCACAAAAAAAAAGACCAGATTTACTGACCTAAAGGAGACTGGAGAAACCTCAAGAGTATGGCCCCCAGACACCCTTTTAGCTCAGTGATGAAGTTACCTCTGAGGTTCACTGTTCAGCCTGGGAGTGGACAGCACCATAAAACCAAATGAGATTAACGAGGTACAGGAGTCCAGTGACAAGAGCCAGAAGGGAGAAGGGGACAAGGAAGCTGCTGATAGGGAACCTAAGGTTGAGTAAGGATATTGTTGATGTGTTGTGAGATTGTTAACCATTGTCATAGGGAAACGTGTAGTAAATGTTAAATGAGAAACTATTTTGTTCTGTAAGCCTTCATCTTAAGTGAGAATAACAGCACAATTGGAAGAGTGTAGTCAATGTCACTGAACTGTGTATGTAGAAATTTCAAAACGGTGTATCTTTGGCTATGTGTATTTTCACCAAAATAAAAAAGGTTGAGAATTTAGAGGGTTAATATGTTGTGGGGTTGTTAACCAATGTCATAAAACAACATGCGTACTACTGTTTCATGAGAAACTATTTGTTCTGTAAGCCTTCACCCGAAGTACAATAAAATATAAAAGATAAAAAAAATAAAAAATAAAATATCCTCAAATCCTTAAGAATCTAAATTCTATTTAAGAACTATGGCAAAGACTGCTAGTAGTCACAAAAATACTCCTGGACACATATCCAGGCAATACCTCTCAGCCTCCCTGCATTTAGATGTGGCAATATAACTGGCTTTTGGCACAGGGGCAGAAGGGATGTATGTCACTTCCTGGCCTGGCCAATAATAGTGGCCTTTCACAGGTGATCTCCCTTCTTCTTTTACCTTTTTGTCTGGCTAGAATGGAGATGACTCAGAGGATGACCATGAGAGATCACGCGTTGAAGATTGCAGACCCGTAAAATGAAATAAGCCTGAGTTCTTGAGGTATTCCTGGTGGGAAACCATCTGACAATGTTCACCCACATTAGACTTTGACATAAACAGGGGTTTATCTGTTACAGCAGCTTGTTGTTATTGTTAGGTGCTGTTGAGTCAGTTCTGACTAATAGTCACCCTATGTGCAATGGAACAAAACATTGCCCAGTCTTACGCCATCCTCATAATCATTGTTATGCTTGAGCCCATCTTTGCAGCCACAGTGTCGATCCATCTCATTGAGGGTCTTCCTCTTTTTCACTGACCCTCTACTTTATCAAGTCTCCAGAGACTGTTCCCTCCTAATAGTACAAGAGACAAAGCCTCACCATCCTTGCTTCTAAGTAGCATTCTAGCTGTACTTCTTCTAAGGCACATTTGTTCATTCATCTGGCAGTCCATGGCATATTCAATATTCTTCACCAACATCATAATTCAAAGACAGCAATTCTTCTTCAGTCTTCCTTATTTATTGTCCAGCTTTTGCAGGCATATGAGGCCATTGAAAATACCATGGTCTGGGTCAGGCACACCTTAGTCCCCAAAGTGATGAGACAGAGCTCCCACAGTGCTGTATTCTTTACCTGGCTTCCTCTCCTACAGTGTTCTATTGAAAAATTGTTTCCTTTGCTGCTGGGCTCCCCCTACCCTCCAGCTTTGCATCTGAATTCTGTTTTTGCTTGGAGGTTATATGTAAACCCCATTGCGCCTATGTAGTATGATTAAGAATGTTGCTGACATAACTTGTGTGAACTCCTTACTTGTAAACCCCTTTAAAAGTAATTTGCCTGCCTGCCTTTGGTGAGCAGTCTTGGCAGCAGTAGCTCCAACTGATTCCATTTCCTTGTACAACGAAATAAAGGTGGCTTTCTTGTTCTCCCACCTCAGTCTCTCATTTATTGGCCAATATGAGTCATGCCGAGCAAGAACCTGGGGTTTCCACCCTGTAACACTGACATCTTTGCCTTTTAACATTTTAAAGAGGTCTTTTACAGCAGATTTGCCCAATGCAATACTTCGTTTGATTTCTTGACTGCTGTTACCATGGGCTTTGATTATGGATACAAGTAAAGCTACCCATTGCCACCGAGTTGATTCAGACTCATAGTGACCCTACAGGACACAGTAAAACTGCCCCATAGGGTATCCAAGAAGTGGCTGGTTAGCAGTCAAGTTCTTAGCCACTGCACCACCAGGGCTAGCCCTAACTAATATAAGGAGAGATCAACTTACACAATTTCCCAGAAAATGAAAAGATCTCCAAATTCCTTCATGGATATTTCAGTAGAATGAGAGACTAAAATAATGTAATATAGTCTATATCAAATAGGGTGTTCACAGTGCTTTTCATGTAAAAGCCTCCCAACAGGGGTGCTGCCTGGAGATGATAAGCATAAAATGATCTTCACAAATGCCATTAAATAGCTAATATTTAAATGTGAATGTCTCTATTGTCTCATTGCAAACCATATTATCACGGAAGCTGAAAGAATTTACTTCTTGGCTGCTGTTGGTGTGGGGTTGCTGATGTGTCTTTTTTGTTGTTGTTTTTAGCACTCAGCAGCTGGAAAATCTTGAGCAATAACTATGATCCTACAGAGATAATACCTCCCTGCAAAAGCATGACCTCAGTTGCAAAACTCATTGGGTCTTTCCAAAGTAATTTAAAAATCAATCTGATCTATAACAAGATGTCAATAGAATTGCTAAAAAAAACTTAAATAACACAGTCAACTCTCTCTGGGTTAAAAATTTCCATAGCAAGTTGGTGTGTAAGTAGAAACTTTATAGAAAGCTTAAGAAACAGTCCAAAGAAAAAAAATTAAAGAAAAACTGGTTTACTTCCAGATTTTAGTGGCCTGATACCATTATCATTCCTCCATTCAAGCAACATTTATTAAGAACCTACAATGTTCCAGACTGTATGCTAAATAAAAGGAAGGCTATAAAATTGGCTCCTGAGATACAGGATTATATAAGAGATAAAAACATAAACAAGATTTGTTTTTTGGGGTTTTTTTATTATTATTATGAAGTCTAAAATATTTGTACATGACATGATTGAAAAATAAAGCAAACCAAAAACTCACTGCTAATAAAGCATCTTTTGGAAAAATCAGCAATTATAGATAGAATTAGGAACCTCACTGGCTACCTCCAGAAGCCATATCTCACACCCTGTTTTGTGACATTTCATCTAGACCTGGGAAGTAAGAAATGATTCAAGGTACATGGGATTGGCATTTGAGGCTTATTGGCCATGAAAACCTGGGACTCCAACTTTTCAGGGTTGTTGTGAGGATTTGAGGCATGTATAAAGTGGTTATTATAGCGCTTGGTGGATTCAAACTGCCAGCCTTTTGGTTAGCAACCGTAGCGCTTAACCACTACATCACCAGGGTTTCAGGTTATTATAGCAGAAATGCTAAAATTGATAAGAGTCCAAGTCTAGCAAAGACTGTTAAGGGAATGGGAATAACTCATCACTGATAACAAAACCAGTCCTTAGCAAGATGCTTACTGAGCACCATGCTGCCCCAAGTGCTTTATACCCCAAGAAGCATCTGGGTGTAGCATTATCGCTTCTGTCTATGCTGCTAGCTTCCTCTGTCTTAGCATGTGTTAAGGTTTTCCCCATCCAACCCTGTCTAACATTCCTGTCCTGCTTCACAGAATCTTCAGTCAGGTTGTCAAACAACCACTCCATCTGCAACAACTTTCTGGGTACACTCACTTCTGACATAACACCATAAAAGGCTCAGCTCTCCTGAACATTCAGAATGAGGTCAGCAGAAATACTTAGCAGTGGCATAACCCTACAGTCTTTACAACCTGGGGCAAGATTACAATAGGCCACTGCATGTTCCTGGATTGCTGCACATGCACTACACTGGTACAGCCACAGTCTCTAATAGAGGGGCCAAAGGTAAGCATCATGCATCAGGCACCAGCATAAGAGATGTGAGCATCTGAGCCCAGGATGGGCACAGGTCACCTTTTAAAGTAGCTCTCATGTTTCCTCAAAACCAAAATTGCCTACCTGAGCTGCCTACACTTTAGCTGTCATATTAGAGATGCCAGTTCACTAACACTCTGTTCATGTAGAGGTGAGGACAGATTGTTTCCGATTTCCTCCAGGAAGCCTTTCAAGATATTTAGAAACTGCTGTCTTTGCTCCCCAGTCAGAAGAGCAGTGTCATATTTGGAAAAGCACAGGGACTCTTAATGTGTCCTCTGCTCTGGAAGAAATAAAATGTTCCCCAGTCAGGGTAACGGTTCTCCCGCTTCTCCTCAGGGTACTTCTATCCCATCCCCACCTGACTTCTCTGCCAAAGCTCGGCTGTGTCCCTTCCCTCTCCGGGGAAGATTTCAACCCAATTCATATAAGGAAAAACTTTTAAATAAAGGATCAAAATACTTTCATCACTTATTAGCTGGGCTTGAGCTGTGAATAGGTCTAACAGAAGAGGGTATATTAAAAAAAAGTGTGAATTCAGTCAGATATATCTATAAATAGAGCAAATAAACTATTATTTAAAGATATTTGTTTCTTATTAGTTGAATCTTTGTTCTAAAATGGCTATTCTCAATTTCACTAGTACAGTGAATTTAATGTTACTTATGGATAAATAGTTCTTCATAAACTGTTGCTGCTGGTGTTGTTAGGTATCATCGTGTCAGTTCTGACTCACAGCGACCCTGTGCACAACAGAATGAAACACTGCCCGGTCCTGTGCCATCCTTACAATCATTGCTATGTTTGAGCCCATTGTTGCAGCCACTGTGCAATTCATCTCGTTGAGTGTCTTCCTCTCTTTCACAGACTCTCACTTTACCAAACATGATGTTCTTCTCCAGGGACTGGTCCCTCCTAATAACATGTCCAAAGTATGTAAGACAAAGTCTCGCCATCCTCAATTCTAAAGAGCATCTGGCTGTACTTCTTCCAAGATACATTTGTTCCTTCTTCTGGCAGTCCATGGTATATTCAATCCTTCACCAACACCATAGTTCAAAGGCATCAATTCTTCTTCAGTCTTCCTTAATCATTGTTCAGCTTTCTCATGTATATGAGGCAAATGAAAATACCATGACTTGGGTCAGTCACACCTTAATCCTCAAAGTGACATCTTTGCTTTTTAAAACTTTCTTTTTTCTTTTGCACCAAATCTTTTTTGGTACAGTGACTCTGTGTATTCTTTCCATCTTCTCTTGATGCTTCCTACAAGCGGGGTGAATGTATACGTAGTGAAAAGGAAGAGAAATGAGTGAACTTTATAGGTGATACAGTAGAAGGAGGAAGGAAAAATATTTCTTCTTCCTTGTGCCTATTGGCTGCTCTCAGCCAATGCCTCTGATGTGCAAAGGCTAAACGGGTACAGCCAGGAATTGGGACAGGGTGGTCAGAATGAACTTAGCTCTATCTGCATATAGTGTTTGCCCAGTACACTCACATGAACAATATAAAATAAGCTTTGTCAGAAAGGATACAACAGGAAGAATACAACCGGATTTTATTTTTTTAACGCATTTTAACGAGTGTTTTTTCTGTTCCAGGCACTAAGCAAAAACACTGAGAATAAAATAGTAAACAAAATGAAGCATGGCCCCCACCTTCCAGGAGCTTCCAGTCTTGGGGAGGGGAAGGAATCAAAAATAATTAAATAAACATTTTTTTAAAATGAAAATTGTAGTAAGTGCAATGTAAAAACTAAAGATAAAATATAGCACAAGTTGGGAACATGACCTGTTCTGAGGTGTCAGGAAAGACTTTCCTGTGTCTATAAGAGATCCAAAGATTGAATATGAATTATCAAGACAAAGGGAGGCAGTATTGGGAAAGTGAATAAGGAGGAATAATATTTCAGGCAGGAGAAATAGCACATGCAAAGGCTCTGAGGCAGGAAGGTGCATGGTTTGTTTGAGGACTGAAAGAACACCAGTGCCCTGACAGCAAGTAGAAGAGCATGTGGTAGAACTGCAGAGGTGGGCGGGGATCACATTTTGGTCTTCATTGTAAAATAATGTAAATCCATTGAAAGGGTTCAGTAATAACCCAATCCACTGAGCAACCAACTCTCTACCTTCTCCAGTTTGAATTATAAGTACTCCAAAGAACTGAAAACGAACAGCATCCACAAAAACTTCTAAATAAATCTTAGAAGCCCCAGGTAAGGAGGTAGATGGGATTATAGCTCTGAAGATGGCTGGATGATATAGTTTTATGCCCCCAAAACATCTGTTTGTCCAGTATAGGGCAGGCACTGGATTAGAAGAAAATAAGTGAGGAAGAATTCAAAGATCTGCTCTCAAGGATTTCATGGCTTGGTGGTAAAGACAGGCTGTTATATGAAGAAAATCTGGTAAGTGCTAAAATAGTAGTATGTGCACAATGCCAGGGAAGCACAGTCTTTTTTTTTCCTTCCTATTTTCCTTTCTCCAAGGGAAGGATTGAGCATTTAGCTTCCTAATATTTCTAGAGACTCAATAAAGAATCAAGTAAATAAACAATAATAGAAACACTATTTAATCTAAGTGAATTATCAATAACTTGCCAATTTTATAAAATGCATAGTTTTAAGATCAACTGTACATGAAATAAGCCAGCATATTGGCATGCCTAAACGATCACTGAATCAGAGAACTAATTCATTCTACGCTAATGGAATACTGGTTGACTAAAAGGATAATGCAGCTTTCCAAGGTGGTCAATCACTCCCCAGAAAATGCAATCTGAAAACTAGAAGCTTCTGATCAATATTTATCAAGTGCTAGCAAAACAGACTCAAGCAACAGAAGCCTAGTAGACTTATATAAATGGTTCACAATGCTAATGAGGAGGGAAAGTATGGAAATACACTCTGGATACACTGGGAGAACAGTACAGAAAAGAAATTAGACAGTCTTACCTTGGCCAAGCTCTTATCTTTCATCATCTTTAATCTGATCAAACATTTCCTGAAAGGCTTTGGAAACTGTACTTGGTTGAAATATAAAGACAGAGAAAAGGTGGATAGATATGAAAACAACTGGACTGGAAAAGATTACAGAAAGAGAATTTTTGGCAGAAAGCAAGTAGAAGACAGATTTCTAAGAAAAATAATTTCATGATTCGGAATATAAGAAGAGAAAATAAGAAAATATAAAAGTTGAGCAACATCGCTGAAGTATCTTTACTTTCCACCTACCATCCCCACCTCCTGGCAAACCTCTACATACTGCTGCCAATTAGATCTGCTGATTAAGAATCCATGACAACTATAGATTCAAGATATTAAAGTTTATCACATTATGTAAATGATTACATAATCATTTACCACTGTTTATTTTACTCACAAATAAAGCCATCATTAACAAAAGCAACACAAGCTAATCTCCACTATTCTGTAGATGATGGCAAGTTATTTCAAAACAAGGAACATCTCAAATGACTAATTATATTTTGATTTTTAAACAAAAAATACTATTTTTCAAATGAGTCCATCTGTAACACAATGATCTGTTCCCTTTTATATATTCCCTGCTTCAGGATAATGCACAGCTAAGCAATTCCTTTAAGCCCAAAATAAAACCATATAATATGTTATTTCTTAATAGTCCCTAACCACAAAGGCTTATAACCTTAAATAGTAATGAAAAAATTCAGGAATGTTTTAAAATCTTTCCTTTTCCCACAATTAGGTTGGAAATAGCAATTTCTTTTCCAGACTCACCTAAAATTGGTAGTATTGGAGTTTAATAACAGTGACCTTAGAGAATAATTCCTATGGGTCATTAATATAATACAATCTTCTAATAGATGCTTCTTTCTCTGTGATGTTCTCTACTTCTTTATAACAGTACAAATATTTGTTCACATAATTCTGGATGCTTGCTACATAAATTCTTCTATTAGAGCTACGTTATACAAACTATTTAAACAGTATCCTCTGTATTTTGAAGGAAAGCCTCTTAAGGTGTTCTTTCAGCAATCTGTGTTGAATTATGAAGTTCGTGCTGTAAGAAGATATCATCTGTAAAGTGCAGTAGAGAAGAGAAATGGAAGACAGTGTCTGAGTGGTTTGGAAATTATTAAGGAAGATGCAACCAGCCTACCAAGAGAGGTCACTTAGGCACCGCCCATGGAGGAAGTCCAATGTGCATTAAATAACATATTCATCACACTTTAACTCTGTTATGGATTGAATTGTGTCCCCCAAAAATATATATCAACTTGGCTAGGCCATGATTCCCAGTATTGTGTGACTGTCCTCTATTTTGTGATCTGACGTGATTATCCTATATGTTGTAAATTCTAATGAGGCAGGATTAGAGGTAGTTATGTTAATGAGGCAGGACTCAATCTACAGGATTAGGTTGTACCTTGAGTCAATCTCTTTTGAGACATAAAAGAGAGAATCAAGCAGAGAGGAGGGGACCTTATACCACCAAGAAAGAAGAGCCAGGAGCAGAGCGCATCGTTTGGACCTAGGGTCCCTGTGCTGAGAAACTCCTAGACCCAGGGGAAGATTGATGACAAGGACTTTCCCCCAGAGCCAACAGAGATAGCCTTCCCATGGAGCTGGTACCCTTAATTGGGACTTCCAGCCTCCTAAACTGTGAAAGAATAAATTTTTATTTGTTAAAGCCATCCACTTGTGGTATATTTGTTATAGTAGCACTAGATAACTATCAAGACAAACTCTATTTGTACTCACTAGCTCTTAAGGAGTTATGGTCTTAAAACACTATGTGCCGCTGACAATCTTCTTAACTGAAGCTTGAAATCTGGAGAGCAGACACCATAATTTTTTTCATTTCTAAGTAGTTATGATTTTAAATCACTCCTAAGTCAAAGTTCATATCTTGGCAATTTTAGTTGGGAAAAAAATGGCATTATTGGTGGGTACTCAATTATATTTCATTCCTTCACATCAGGAAAAGCATATGACCTAGATGTAGGTAGAGAAAGTTCTTAAATCACATACCTTTGATCTCTCATGTATTTTACAAATGCCTGAACAAATATGCTATGGACTACCACCACATACCACGTTAGAGAGTGCATCCCTCAGCATCATCCTGCAGGCACCATACCTTTTGCTGGGAATTAAAACATCTGTGAAAGAGTTGGGAGCCCAAAGAATGAAGATCATTGGATCGTGGGCATTGTTTTAGGCTAGAAAGGGCCTCAGAATTTATCTAGTCCAGTTGCTATATTTTACAGATAACAAAGCTCATAGAAATTAAATGTCTTGCCTAAATTTCCAGTATCTGTAAGTGCCAGTCCTGAGCTTAAAACTCAGATCCACTTTACTCTTTGTTCAGCATTTTTACTTTTGCATCATGTAGCCTCTCAATAGAAAGATGCATTTACTTGTTCAACAAAAATTTATTGAGAACTACAGAGTTTACAAAAGTGAATGATTAAAACAAATGGAGTTCATATTCTAACAGTGCTTACATTCAAGTGTGAGAAAAAATGCAATAATTAACTAAACAAAACAAATATATGTCAGATGGTGATAAATGCTTTGGGGACAAATAAAGTGGGGTAAAGGTATGAAGAGTGAAAAGATATTATCTTATATTAAGTGATTAATAATGCAGTGAAATTTGAATAAACAACTAGAAAAAGGAAAGAAGTAACTCATTCTGGGGGAAAAGCATTACAGGAAAATGGAACAGAAAGTGAAAACATCTTGGGGCAGGAATGTGCTGCTATGCATGCTCAAGAATCAGCAAACAAGTCAGGCAGGCTGGAGCAGAATGAGCATGAAGGCAAATTGTGAGAGATGATGATGTTGGGAACATAACGTGGGGGCATATTATTTAGAACTTTAGATTTCTTCATAGTTAGAGAAGTCATTTGAAAGTGTTGTGCAGAGAAATGTCATGATCTAATATCCATTTTAAAGCATTCCACTGGCTGCTGTGTGGAGCATAAGAAACTGTTGAACACTCTAGACAAGAGATGACAATGTTTGAATTAGTAATAGTGGACAAGGTAATGAGAATGATTAGATATATTTTGAACGTAGAAGACAAAAGATTTTGTTGATGACTAAATGAAGGACATGAGAGAAAAAAAAAAACTTTTTTTTTTTTTTTTTGCCTGAGCAATTGGAAGAATGGAGTTGCTATTAATTAGGATGAAGAAGACAGTGGGAGAAACAAGTTTAGGGCAGGGTAAGTTTGAGATGCTTGTTAGATATTCTAAAAGAAATATTGAATATTAGATGCTTTTACAAGCCTGGAGTTCAAGAGAAAGATCATGGCTAGAAATATAAATTTGTAAGTTGGCCTTATATAAATGGCATTTAAATCCATGGGACTAGATGAAATCATTTAGGGAGCATGTGCAGATAGAAAAGAGAATGACAGGTGCAGAAGGGAAGGGATGAGAAAGGGTAGAGGATTGAGTCCTGAGGTACTACGATATTTAGATGTCAGGGGAAAAAACACAGACTCTAGTTAAAGTGACTAAGAATAAGCAGTGAGGTAAGAGGACAATCAAAAAGTTATGGTAGCTGGCCAAGGCCTCCACGGGACTGAGTCCAGTACAGCTGGATGGTGCCCGGCTACCACCAATGACTCCTCTGACCAGGATCACAACAGAGGGTTCTGGGCAGAGCTGGAGAAGGATGTAGAGCATAATTTTAACTCCCAAAAAAAAAAGAAGACCAGATTTACTGGCCTAAAGAATACTAGAGAAACCTCAAGAGTGTGGCCCCCAGACACCCTTTCAGCTCAGAGGTGAAGTTACCTTCGAGGTTCGATGTTAAGCCTGGGAATGGACAGCCCAGTAAAACTAAATGGGACTAACGAGGTACAGGAGTCTGGTGACAAGGGCCAGAAGGCACAGGGAGAGTAGGAAACTGATAATAAGGAACACAAATTGAATAAGGACACTGTCGATGTATTGTGAGATTGTTGACCACTGCTATAGGGCAACATTTGTAGTAACTATTAAATGGGAGGCTGTTTTGTCCTGTAAGCCTTCATCTTGGGCGAGAATGGCAGCACAATTGGAAGAGCATAGTCAATATCACTTAAATGTGTAAGTAAAAAGTTTTGAAATGGTGTTTAAATAAAATTAAATAAATAAATAAATAAATAAACAAATGAGACTAAAGAGGTACAATAGTCCACTGACAAGGTCCAGAAAACAGAAGGGGACAAGGAAGCCCCCTGGTGATAGGGAACAACAAGGTGGAGTAAGGATATTCTTGATGTGCTGTGAGATTGTTAACCATTGTCATAGGGCAACATGTGTAGTAACTGTTAAATGAAAAACTATTTTGTTCTGTAAGCCTTCATCTTAAATGAGAATAACAGCACAGTTGGAAGAGCGTAGTCAATGTCACTGAACTGTGAATGTAGAAATTTTTGAAACGGTGTATCTTTGGCCATCTGTAATTTTCATCAAAAAAAAAAAAAAAAGGTTGAGAATTTAGAGGCTTAATACGTTGTGGGGTTGTTAACCAATGTCATAGAACAACATGTGTACTACTATTTCATGAGAAACTATTTGCTCTGTAAGCTTTCACCTGAAGTACAATAAAATATATTAAAAAAAAAAAAAAAGTTATGGTAGCTGGAAGCCAAGTAGAGTTAAGTACTAAGAGGAGGAGGAGGAAATAAACTATGTTGAAGGCTGCTGAAACGTCAAGTAAGATGAGGTCTGGGTATAGACCAATATGAGATTACTGGTGACATTAATGGGACTCTGACAGGACAGGTTAAGTTGAGTGGTAGGCAAGAAGAGTAAGTTCGAGACACAATTAGAGGAGAGCAGGTATAGACAGAAATCATATAATTCTTTGATGAGATTTTGAGTAAAGGGAAACAGAGAAATGGGGCAGTAGTGGAGAAGCAAAGGGATTGAAGGAGATATTATATTAAGATTATAAAACCAACCAAGAAAATATGGCAGTTATCTATCTTTAATTATATTTTTGCATCATTATATTCAATAATGGAGTCCCTAGGTGGCACAAATGATGAACATTTCAATTCAAGTCCACCCACTGTCACCTCGGAAGAAAGGCCTGGCAATCTACTTCTGAAAATTCAGTCACTGAAAACCTAATAGAACACAGTTATATTAGGGGTCACCATGAGTCAGATTCAATTCGATGGCAACTGGTTTGGTTTTATTTTGGTATATTTAATAATATTCTCCTCCATTTCACTCCTGCACCCACTCCCCAAACCTTGTCATCACTCAGACTTACTCTAAACCAAAAACCAAAACTCACGGCCGTCGAGTCAATTCTGACTCATAGTGACCGTACAGGACAGATTAGAACCACCCCATAGGGTTTCCAACGCTGTAATCTTTATGGAAGCAGACTGCCACATCTTTCTCCCATGGAGTGGTTTGTGGGTTTGAATCACCAACCTTTTGGTTAGCAGCCAAGCACTTTAATCACTGCACCACCAGGGCTCCTTAAAACTTACTCTATTACATTATAAATAGAGACACGTTACTCTCTGGCCACAATAACTTATTCCTACCACAACTGTACTTTGACTCGATTGACCTCAATGTATTGATACCTCTCCTTTATTGCCACCTATAAATCCTTTCCTGTATTAATTGTCCCCTCTATCTAGATTATATTCATTGGTCCATCTGTTTAGTCTCTCCCTTGCTAATAATATCCTAAACTCCTTTCCCCCATTGTCATTCTATCACACAAACGCAGAAAATCCCCAAATCTGAGGGGAAATTGCCAAGATAGCTGCTTAGTCAGACACGCCATAATACTCCCCTAAAACAAAGACTCAAGAAACCAAGTGAAACAGATACAAATAACAACCATGGAATTCCTGAGCATCAAATGGAAGGCTGAAGAATTAGAGCACCAAGTGGAAGGAGAGACTAAGCAAAAACAGCAGACTAGGAGATTGACGGATCATTGGTGCCTGACCAGCCAGCCTGTTACTGCATGGCCATCTTGAGGTAAGGCAGACAACATCCCCGGATGAGGAGCACGGGAAGGCAACTTAATGGAACTCACAACAGGAGACAGAGATACTGTGTAAACAAACCTGGAATGAAACAAGGTGAAGAGGACTCAAGTCAGATCTAAAAAGTGAAAGTGCAAGAAGGTGAGCAAGAGCTCCGGTGATCCTTGTGACCACAGAGCAGGGAAGGAGCCAGGAAATAGGGACAAGACTACCCACCAGCAGTGATGTCTGACCATTTGGACAGGAATCGCTCAATGAAGAGTAAAACCACACATAAACAACTAGAGATCCCCAACCGAGCCAGCCTCTGTGTAGCTTACCCCATTTCACATTTAATCAGGCCAAGCCCTGATCACTTGGTGCATGCTGCCAGGAGCACCGCACCCACATCCAGCAACAGTGAGTCGAGTTCATTGCGCCTCCCAGCCAGCAACCAGAGGTGCACTCCCATACCTCCCACCCAATGGCCAGCAGCACGTTCCCACTGCCCCCCAGGCGACCAGCAGAGTGTTCCTGCTGTCCCCCAGGTGACCAGTGACATGCTCCCACACTCCCCTCCAAGGAAACAATGGTGTGCCCTCACACTGCATGCAAAGCAACCAGCAGCACACTTCTCCACATTCATGCCCAGCAACTGGAAGCACACTCCCACAGCCCTCGCCTGGTGACCGGTAGACATACTCACCACACCCACTACCCAGTGATCAGCAGGAGTGCTTCCCGTACCCCCGCCAGGTTACCAGCCAGGCAGGCTCACCCCCTTACCACCAATCACCTGGTGCATGCCAACAGGCACCACCCTACCCAACAAAAGGTGATCCCTGTGTCCTCACCCAACAACTGCCCAGCTGCAATGTCACCCATCCCACACCCAGATAATTTCCACAGGCCAACCGCACAGGCACTGAGACCCCTCAAATTTCCCCCACCTATTGAGACTCCAATCTGTGTATGCACAAACGGCCTATCCCATCCATTTGGGTAGCACTGCCTCCCTGTGGCTACGAAGACATCCTGCCCTGCACTCCAGTAGACACACTAACTGCTAGCACCAACGCAGAAGGACCACATAGTTCCACCAGAGCTGTGGAAGGACTCTGACCACCCAACACTTGCTACCTCACATCAGGGAAATTATCTGTTCTCACACCTCCACACTATCCTGTAGGGGAAGACATTCACACCTAACGCCAGAGGACTCACTTGTATGTGTGACCAACCACACCCATTAGTTAGAGGAAATAACACTTAGCCAACCAACAACACCAAAGTCATACACAGACCAGTACCACAAAACAGCAACAATAAAAATAATATAAGGAAGATAGGCACTGGAAAGAGAAGAACAAAACTCCTTATATATCAAAACAAAACAAAATTAGGACAAAAGAAACAAACATACAATTAATAAAAATAGATATAAACAAATAAAATAACACCTTAATGCCTCAGAGACAGCAGACTATAACAAATCATACAAAGAAACAGGATAAGATGGCTCAAGCAAGTGAGCAAAACAAAGGGATGGAAAATCTTCCCGAGGAAGACTGATAACTACCTAATAAGGAATTCAAAAGATTTATATTTAGGCTCCTCTAAGAGATAAAGGAAAACACAGAAAGAAAAAAAAGAGAGAGAGAGAATAATTCAGGAAAACAATACAAGAACAAAATGACAAATTCAATAGACTAAAAAAAACATACGAAAACAATAACTAGAAATTCAAAAGCTTAACAATAAAATATCAGTAATAGACAACTCAATGGAAGAACAAAGAAGTAGAATTGAATCAATGGAAGAAAGAATCACTGAAATAGAAGACAAATCCCTTGATACTAATTTGTTTGAGAAATAATAAAAAAGACTGAAACAAAATGAAGAAAGCCTAAGGGCTTTGTAGAACACTATAAAGAGGAATAATATATGCATACTAGGAATTGCAGAGGGTAAATAGAGAAAAAAAAGCATACAGAGAAAAATTTGGAAGGTAATTGACAGACAACTTCCCAAATATCATGGAAGACAAGAATATTTCTATCCAAGAAGCTCAACAAACCCCATACAGAATATACTCCCAAAAGAAATTCACCAAGACATATCATGATCAAACTTACCAAAACCAAAGACAAAGAAGAATTTGACAGCAGCTCATGAAAAGTAAAATATCAATTACAAAGGGACATTAGTAAGACTAAGTGATGATTTCTCGTCAGAAACCATGCAAACAAAAAGGCATTCGGATGACATATACAGAGACCTGAAAGAAAAGAATTGCCAACAAAGAATCATAGCCAGAAAAACTGTCTTTCAAAAATGAGAGTGAAACTAGGACATCCCCAGAGAAGCAGAAATTAAGAGAATTTGTAAACACCAGACCAGCATCACAAGAAATATTAAAGGGAGTCCTTCAAACAGAGAACCAATGATACAAGACAACAAACTGAGATAAAGACACACAAAAGTGTCACCCAGATCCCAACCCAAATAAAGACTTCACAAAAGTAAAATAAATCTGCAAAGTTGATTACAGGGAGCCACAGATGTAAGGCTGTAAACAACAATTTCAAAACAAAAGGGGAAATAAATGATACAGCTATAGAATTTCCATATGCAGAGGAAGCCAAGGCAATTTCAAGATATAGCGGACTGTTTTAAACGTAGGAGGATAAAGGTAAACTTCAGGATAACAAAAAAGAAAATCAATAAATCTAATCACCGATATAAAGAAGAAAATCAAAAAGTAAACACAAAAACAGTAACAAATGATAGAAAAGAAAATACATATACAAAAAAAAATCTCAGCATAGAAAATTAAGAGGAACAAAGAAAGCTTTAACACCACAAAAATATATATATAACAAAATGACAGCGGTGAATTCATACCTATCAATAATCACACTGAATGTAAATGGATAAAATGCATCCATAATGGAGCAGAGAGTAGCAGAATAAATTTTTTAAAAAATGACTCATCAATATGTTGCTTACAAGAGACACACCTTAGACACAAAGACATAAATAGGTGAAAAATCAAAGGATCGAAAAAAACATACCAAGTAAACAGTAATCAAAAGAGAGCAGAAGTGGCAATATTTATTTCTGACAAAGCAGACTTTAAGCCAAAATCTATTACAAGAGATAAAGAAGGGCATTATATGTGATTAAAGGGTCAATTCACCAAGAAGACATAACAATAATAAATACTTATTCATCCAATGCCAGAGCTCCAAAATATATAAAACAAACTCTAATGGAATTGAAAAGAGCAATAGACAGTTCTACAATAATAGTAGGAAACTTTAACACACCACCTTTTGATGACAAAAAGAACAACTAGAAAGAAAAATCAACAAAGAGACAAGAGATCTAAATAACACTATTAATCAATTCAACCTCAAAGCCATGGATAGAAAACACCACCCAACAGTAGAACAATACATATTCTTCTTCAATGCACATGGAACATTCTCTAGAACAGATCATACTTTAGATGACAAAGCAAGCCTCAATAAATTTTAAAACATTGAAATTATACAAATCATCTTCTCTGAACATAATACTATAAAGCTAAAGATCAATTAGCAGGAAGAAGAAGGAAAATAAATTAAATACATGGAAACTAAACAACACATTACTAAAAAAAACTATTGGATCAGAGAAGAAATCAAAAGTGAAATTAAAAATTCTTAAAATCTAATGAGAATGAAAATACAATATACCAAAATCTTTGGGACATGGCAAAAGTAGTGCTCAGAGGGAAATTTACAGCAATAAATGCATACTTTAAAAAAGAAAAAAAGTCCAAAAACAATAACTTAACCCAACAACTCAAACAAATAGAAAGGAAGAGCAAAGGAGTACCAAAGATACCAGAAGAAAGGAAATAAAGATTAGAGCAGAAATAAATGAAATAGAAAACAGAAAACTATAGAAAAAATCAAGAAGACTAGAAGTTGATTATTTGAGAGGATGGATAAAATTGACAAATCGCTGGCCAAACTGACAATGGAAAAGAATAAGAAATGAAAATAACCAAAATAAGAAATGAACTAGGTAACATTACAACCGATCCAAATGACACAAACAGGATCATAACAGAATATTATGAAAAACTGTACTCCAAAAATTTAAAAACCTAGAAAAAGTGGACACATTTCTAGAAATACACTCTTACTGTTTTTAGGTGCCATCAAGTCGGTTCAGACTCATAGCGACCCTACGTACAACAGAGTGAAACACTGCCTGGTCCTGCGCCATCCTCACAATCCTTGTTATGCTTGAATCCATTCTTGCAGCCACTGTATCAATCAATCTCATAAGCGTCTTCCTCTGTTTCATTGACCCTCTACTTTACCAAGTGTGATGTCCTTCTCCAGGGACTAATCCCCCCTGAGGACATGTCCAAAGTATGTGAGACATTGTCTCACCATCTTTGCTTCTAAGGAGCATCCTGGTTGTACTTCTTCCAAAACAGATTTGTTTGTTCTTTTGGAAGTCCATGGTATAGTCCATATTCCTCGCCAACACCATAATTCAAAGGCGTTAATTTTTCTTTGGTCTTCCTTATTCATTATCCAGCTTTCCCATGCATATGAGGCAACTGAAAATACCATGGCTTGGATCAGGCATATCTTAGTCCTCAAAGTAACATCTTTGCTTTTCAACACTTTAAAGAGGTCTTTTGCAGCAGACTTGCCCGATGCAATGTGTCTTTTGATTTCTTGACTGCTGCTTCCATGGGTGTTGATTGCGGATCCAAGTAAAATGAAATCCTTGACGGCCTCAATCTTTCCCCATTTATCATGATGTTTCTTATTGGTCCAGTTGTGAGGAGTTTTGTTTTCTTTATGTTGAGGTGTAATCTGTACTGAAGGCTATAATCTTTGATCTTCATCAGTAAGTGCTTCAAGTCGTCTTCACTTTCAGCAAGCAAGGTTGTATCATCTGCATAACACAGGTTGTTAATGAGTCTTCTTCCAATCCTGATGCCTGTTCTTCTTCATGTAGTCCAGTGTCTCAGATTATTTTCTCAGATAACAGATTGAAAAGGTATGGTGAAAGGATACAACCCTGACACATACCTTTCCTTACTTAAATCTACGCAGTATCCTCTTGTTCTGTCCGAACAACTGATCTATGTACAGGTCCCTCATGAGCACAATTAAGTGTTCTGGAATTCCCATTCTTCACAGTGTTATCCATAATTTGTTACAATCCACACAGTCAAATGCCGTTTCATAGTCAATAAACACAGGTAAACAGCTTTCTGGTATTCTCTACTTTCAGCTAGGATCCATCTGACATCAACAATTATTATCCCTGGTTTCACATCCTTCTGAATCCAGCTTGAATTTCTGGCAGTTCCCTGTTGACATAGTGCTGCAGCTGCTTTTGAATGATCTTCAGCAAAATTTTACTTGCATGTGATATTAATGATATTGTTTGATAATTTCCACCTTTAGTTAGATTACCTTTCCTTGGAATAGGTGTAAGTGTGGATCTCTTCCACTCGGTTGGCCATGTGGCTGTCTTCCAAATTTCTTGGCATAAACAAGTGAGCACTTCCAGCACTGCATCCCTTTGTTGAAACATCTCAATTTGTATTCCGTCATTTCCTGTAAGCTTGTTTTTTGCCCAAGTCTTCAGTGCAGCTTGGATCTCTTCCTTCAGTATCATAGGTTCCTGATCATATGCTACCTCCTGAAGTGGCTGAACGTTGACAAATTATTTTTGGTATAGTCATTTTGTGTATTCCTTCCATCTTCTTTTGATGTTTCCTTCATCGTTTACTATTTTCCCTGTAGAATTCTTCAATATTGCAGCTCGAGGCTTGAATTATTTCTTCAGTTCTTTCAGCTTGAGAAATGCCAAGGGTTTTCTTCCCTTTGGGTTTTCTAACTCCAGCTCGTTGCACATGTCATTATAATACTTTAGTTTGTCTTCTTGAGCCACCCTTTGAAATCTTCCATTCAGCTCTTTTACTTCATCATTTCTTCCATTTGCTTTAGCCACGCAATGTTCAAGAGTAAATTTCAGAGTCTCTTCTGACATCCTTTTCTTTCTTGTCTTTTTAATGACCTCTTGCTTTCTTCATGCATGATGTCCTTAATGTCATTCCACAACTCGTCTTGTGTTCGATCATTAGTATTCAATGCGTCACATCCATTCTTGAGATGGTCTCTAAATCCAGGTGGGATATACTCAAGGTCATACTTTGACTCTCGTGGACTTGTTCTACTTTTCTTCAGCTTCAACTTGAACTTGCACATGAGTAATTGATGGTCTGTTCCACTGTAGGCGCCTGGTCTTGTTCTGAATGATGATACTGAGCTTTTCCATCATCTCTTTCCATAGATGTAGTCGATTTGATTCCTGTGTATTCCCTCAGGTGAGGTCCACATGTATAGTCACCATTTATGTTGTAGAAAAAAAGTATTTGCAATGAAGAAGTCGTTGGTCTTACAAAATTCTATTATGCAATCTCCGGCATCATTTCTATCACCAAGGCCGTATTTTCCAACTACCAATCCTTCTTCTTTGTTTCCAACTTTCACGTTCCAATCACCAGTAATTATCAATGCATCCTGATTGCATGTTCGATCAATTTCAGACTGCAGAAGCTGGTAAAAATTTTCAATTTCTTCATCTTTGGCCTTAGTAGTTTGTGCATAAATTTGAATAATACTCATAGTAACTGGTCTTCCTTGTAGGCACATAGATATTATCCTATCACTGACAGCATTGTACTTCAGGATAGATCTTGAAATGTTCTTTTTGATGATGAATGCAATGCCATTCCTCTTCAATTTGTCATTCCCAGCACAGTAGACTGTATGATTGTCCAATTCAAAATGGCCAATACCAGTCCAGTTCAGCTCACTAATGCCTAGGATATCAATGTTTATGTGTTCTATTTCATTTTTGACTATTTCCAATTTTCCTACAGTCATACTTCGTACATTCCATGTTCTGATTATTAATGGATGTTTGCAGCTGTTTCTTCTCATTTTGAGTCATGCCACATCAGCAAATGAATGTCTTAAAAGCTGACTCCATCCACGTCATTAAGGTCAACTCTACTGAGAGAAGGCATCTCTTCCCCAGTTGTCTTTTGAGTGCCTTCCAACCTGAGGGGCTCATCTTCTGGCACTAAATCAAACAATGTTCCGCTGCTATTCATAAGATTTTCACCGGCCAATTCTTTTCAGGAGTAGACTGCCTGGTCCTTCTTCCTAGTCTGTCTTAGTCTGGAAGCTCAGCTAAAACCTGTCCACCATGGGTGACTCTGCTGGTATTTGAATACCAGTGGCACAGCTTCCAGCATCACAGCGACACGCAAGCCCTCACAGTATGAAAAACTGACAGACACATGGGGGTACATGTATAGGAAGGCACATGTAAGTATATAGGTGTGTATATATAGGTGTATCTGTAGGCATGTGTATGTACATGTTTCTATGTGCTGCGTATGTATTCATATGTATAATAAAGCATTTAGGGGGCACAATTGCAGATACTTCCTAGACATAACTGAACGCTTTGCAGGTTTGGTTTACTGTGTTTGAAGGATTAGGACTAGAGTCTCAAGGGACAACTTAGTCAACTGGCATAACATAGTTCATAGAAATATTGTTCTACATCCTAGTTTGGTCAGTAGTGTCTGGGATCTTAAAGCTTGCGAGTCACCATCTAAGATACAATTGTTAGTCTGTATTCACCTGGAGCAGAAGCGGAAGAAGAAACCAAAGATTCAAAGATGAAACTAGTTTATAGGACTAATACATCCACTGCCAATGATATGGCCTCATCTAACCTGAGACCAAACGAACTAGATGGTGCCCAGCTACAAGTACCGACCGTTCAGATCAGGGACAGAATAGACAGTTCAGGATAGAACAGTAGAAAAATACAGAACAAACCATAAATTCCTTAAAAAGGCCATACTTACTGGACCAGTAGAGACTAGAGAGCCCCCAAGGCTACCACCCTGAGATATCCTTTAAACCTGGAATTGATCCCACCTCCAGAGATCACTTTTCAGCCAAACAGTAGATTAGCTCATAAAATTACCTCATGAGGAGCGCTTAGAGTACTGTGCTTCTTTAACCCTTTTGTAAACAAATTATTTTCTGCTTTGAACTTTTTGTTAATACCACGTGCTTTCATTAATGGAAGCATGTTGAATCATTGAGTATGTCTGAATTTTTGGTAGGTAAATGGATTTTTTTATTGCCCCTCCCAGAAGCCAACCCTCAGTGTTTAGTGGTACATATGAAGTACCACTAATTATACCCAAGGGTCCCTACTGAGGTCTATTGGTACATATGTGAAACAAATTAAAATTTTCAAAATTTCTATTTTTCGTACCAAAAATTCAGATGCCTCATACAACAGCCTGTAAAAACAGTAATTTTAGGCATATGCCAAGTTCTTCAGTTTCAAACAGTCATTAAGGTCCCTGTCTTACGGTAGTACACACTGTCAGTGTTGTAGCAGCTTCTCAATAAACCTTCAGAGGCAAAAAAAAGTACTTTGTCCTTAGAGGTACCCCTGAGCACAAAAGGGTTATTAAATCATCAACTATATGAGACAAAACGGTCAAAGTTTACCATAAAGCAAAATGAGAAGGTAAGTGGGGGCAGAGAAGCTAGATTAATGGAAACAGAATGCAAATAATGAGAATGCTGACACACTGTGAAAAATGTACCCAATGTCACTGAACAATATGTATAAAAATTGTTAAATGGAAACCTAATTTTCTGTGTAAACTTTCACCAAAAATATAATTAAAAAAAATAAAATCCCCAAATGTGCATGAAAATTATTTGCCTACCTTATACCAGCCATCTTGGTTGCTGTGCATGGTTAAAGTAAAATCACATAATGGGAAAAATCTGGATTATTATAAATTAGTGATTAGCAGCCTCAGCCACAATCTCATTACTAACTGATAATGCTTCACTATCCAGAATGTTTTCCCATTTTCCACAGTGGAAACTGGGAAATATCTTCCAATGATTTCAATAATATCTTCTCTTTAATTTGTTAAAAACAAAAAACAGCATAACCCCATGTCCTTGACCCTCCTTATTCTTATGAAATAGTAAATGGTTCCTTAATCAATTATCCAATTAATTATCAAGTCTATGGTTTCTTCTAATAAATATTTCTTGATTTGTCCACTTCTTTCTATTCCCACTGTCACTAGTCAAATCTAAGTAATCAACATCTCTCACCTGCACTACCACCAGAGTCTAGGGTTCCAGTTTCTACACTGTAGCCAGAATGATCTTAAAAATAATAAATATGATCTGGATTTAAAGACTGTCCATTGCATTTAAAATAAAGTAGGAAATACTTAATATGACCTATGAGGCCTCCAATAATCCGTTCTCTTTTTTGTTTAGGTAGTAGAAGAGGGATTGTGAGTCCTCTGATTTTGTGGTTTTCTTTTCTCTTAAGGACCCTAGATTTTCTCCTTTTTTTCTTACTTTTTCATTTACCACCCAATTGCCAAGGGACCCTTTTTCTTTTCTTTTTGTCTTTTCCTCCTGACACTATGCATTTGGAAAGATGTTCCTTTAAATCACCTTGCTCCTTTAAACTGAGTCTGCCCCTTTAAATCATATATCTAGGCCTTTAAATGATATATACTTTGAAATTCCTTTCCTGTAGTCCTGTTCTGATCTACCTGAGTATTTATGATATGTTTAGATTTAGGGTGAATTTAATCTTTCTAGTGGTCACTCCAACTCTGCCTCATGTCCCCTCTTCAGTATCTCTCCTCTGTCTTCCTAGAAATCTTTCTTAGTTGCCTTTGCTCCCAGCAAAGCCCCCTGGCACGCAGCTAATAGTAGGCACTTGTGGTACCCCAGCACTGGTATTTTTTTTTTTAATTTTTACTCACAGTGTTTAAATAATAGCATTTATGTAACTAAAAAGTAAATAATATAGTATAACATATAATTTCAAATAAATATCCATTTTCATATTTTTATGTTAAAGTAATATACGTAATATATAATAAAGTATAAGGTGTAATGTGTGCAATGTGTAATAAATATACATGTGTGATATATAATATGTAAAAATGTGTGTAACATTTTTATGTTAAAGTAACAACACATATGTGTATAAAATTTTTTTTTTTTAATTTGGCCTGGTATGGCTGTGTCCCAGATTGATTCTCTAAAAAGTTGGTCATCATAACTTAAATGCTATTTCATAAAGTGAATTTTTCTATTACTATTCTCCACCTTTCCATGTCAATAAATTTTCATTTCCTCTAACATCTAGTCTTTATTCAAATTTCTCCAATGATACCAAAAAATTCTTTAAACTACTTTGTCCAAACCAGTATAGAACTCAGGTCCACATATTGCATCTGGTTCTAAGTGTTTTTTTAATCCAACACAACTCCTTTTCCCCCATTTTTTTCCAAGAGATGGACTTGCTGAAGAGATCAGACTAGTAGTCCTGCAGTGTATACTACCTTCTAAATTTGCCTGACTGCTATTTGAAAATGCACTGAGCTTGTTTCCTCTCTCCTTCGTATTTCCTGTTTATCTGTCTTTCCCTAAACTGGATGAACTCCTAATGGTCCAGGATTGTGACGTGCTCATTGTTATATTCTCAGAAATAATACCATGCCTGATACATGAACAGCTTTTTTTTTCAGTAAAATATATATTAACAGTGAAAGATCAGTTACTCCTTTATTTCTGAGGGTTAATAGCAAGCCTTAGCATTTGTTTTCAGATTACTGTGACCTAAAAAATTCTTTTAAAAACAAAAAAAAACAGGAAATACTATTGGAAACTACAAAAACAGAATGATGGTATATGGGTTTTGAAATAGGTGGGAATCTGATGGGGCCATGGTGGCATAGTGATTAAAAGCTCTGCTGCTAACCAAAAGGCTGGCAGTTCCAATCCAACAGCCGCTCCTTGGAAACTCTATGGGGCAATACTACTCTGTTCTATGGGATCACTATGAGTCACAACTGACTCCACAGCAATGGGTTTTTTTAACAGGGAACCTGATAGGAGCCCTGGTGGCACGGTGATTACAGCGTTCGGCTGCTAACTGAAAGATCAACGGTTCAAACCCACCAGCCGCTCCTCGGGAGACAGATATGGCAGTCTGCTTCAAAGCCTTGGAAAACCTATGGAGCAGTTTTACTCTGTCCTATAGGGTCACTATGAGTCAGAATTGACTCGAGGACAATGAGGTGGGGAAACTGATAGGGCAGCTACGAAAATCTTCTGAAGTGGAATGATAAGGGAAGTGATTATATACTGTAAATGTTGCTATTAGGAGAGCAACAGGGAATGTTTCCACAGCAAATGGGCTTTGAGCACAAATATTTCCAGAAATTGTACATCATTTCGACAGAGGAAATTGAGATACAGATGTAGAATGGAAATGATAAGCCAGTTTACCATAGATTTGAAAAGCCATTGTGAAGGAAGTTAACAACAACAAAAAAAGCAGTGCCCTATGTTTACAAATATAGGCATGCAGACAAGTAAGCATTCAAAATAAGTGCTCAAGTCCTGATTCCAGCTCTTCTACCATTATGTGTTACTTTCAAGAAAGAATTTCACTTTTCTGTGCCTTAGTCCTCCATTTATAAAAAGTAGGTAATACTTGCTATTGTTTTAAGTAAACCTGTTGTCTTTCTTAATCTGATTAAGCTTCATAACAAGACAGACAATGAAAGGAAGGTCTTTATAAGAGGTATCCTGTGTCTTAGGCCTCAACTGTTAGCTCCTGAGATTCATCTCCCCTATGGAACTGTTTCAGTGACTCCTGGAGGATGCCCCTCCAGTGCAAATCTCAAAGACTCAGGGTTTGGTTTTGTTACAGGAATTGGTGGGTTTCTTTAGAACCTCATGACAAAATGAAACAGAGATAAAACTCAAAACAAAGATATATGGATCTTTTGCTCCCTCTGAAAGTCACTATCCCACAAATTCTATTCTCCTACCTTTAGACAACGTATGACTACATTCTCTGAATTTTTATTCAATACAAACTGTTTCTACTGTAGTTTCTTCCATTTCCTCTTTAGATTATATTATGCAGTTATGCTAATTCCAATAAGACATTGCACAAAGCACAGTGATTTATCACTTTGATTTTGTTTTTAAAATTTCCGAAGTACCTCCCATGTTGTTCGATTATGAATCTCACAGGTACCCTGATCGATTAATTTTTTATTTTTCTTCAATATTGCTGAGTTGGATTTCCCTTAAACATATCATTATATGTTTTTCTACTTCTCCTTACTGTTTTTTTTTTTCAAACTTTGTTACAGAGTTTTTTTAAAACCTTAGAGAAAATAAAAAGCTGATTTTAATACTGCCTGCTATACACTCTTCCAAACAGGACAATAAAGTTCAAATCAGAGCATCATTTAAAATGAAATGAGCAAACAGCAATGGGAAAGACTGTACTTAAATAGAATGGACAATAATTCAATATAGTTGTTTCTTTGTTCCAAGAAGTTGACTACAAATCCAATGTCCTCCATTATATCAAAATGAAAGCATCACACACAGAGATGAAGTAAAAAAAGGTACACACCCTTTAAATGCTTTAGAATCAGGCTACATAAAAACGCTGTAGAAACAAACAATTTTAAGTCATTATGTACACTGTCTCTTTTTCTAGTTTTTTATATATATACATATATATATCATATTAAATATTGACAAAATTCTTCTTGAAGTTTCATAAGGGCCATTGTTTAGAAAGACATTTAATCACTGGGTTTTATGGTTTGAAGGTCTCAGTGTTCCTTGGGCACACATATTGATTACCACCCCAAAGGGAGCCCCCCCCAATTCAAAATAATAGCAAGTACCCAGATGTGACTGGAGGGGAACTTCAAGAAGAAGAGGCAATTCACATACTTTTGAGGTACTACTAGATATCCAGTGACTAGATGTCATTTATTTCTTCTGCATTTTCACAGAGTGAGAAAACTGAGGCTGAGAGAGGTTAAGTAATTTGCCCAAGATCATAAAGCCAGAAGAAATCTAACCAGTATTCAAGCCACGACTGTCTGATGAGAAGTCCATACTCACTTTACCAGGCTATGCTGCACTGCTACAAGATCCTTCTCAATCTCATAAAATATTTCATCCGGCCTATCTACAAAGCAGCAAGAATCCCTTCTTCCAAGCTCCACTCCACTTCTTCTTTCTGCTTGCCTGAAATTCTATCACCATTAGCCTGGTAATAGGATCAGAAGACAAAGGCTTTAGAAAGAATGTCACTGAGATTTGTTACCTAAAGGGCAAGGACTGCTTGCCTTTGTGGTGCCTCCTCCAGAGCAAAGGTTAGTTTATCACATATGATGAACTATTGCTTTAAAATCTACCAAATCTGGTGTGTGCGATTGGACAGATAAGATTCATGAAACTACAAATAAGACATCGAAAACGGTAAGGGGCATCACAAACAGAGGGCAAATCAGGATGAGACATCCATTCCCTTATCAGGCTGGAAACGAGGTAGACTGTGAGTGGAAAAGGCAGTTTGAGAGGCAGGAAATTTTAGAAAAGTGGTGAAAGGAAAAGGACAGACGCCCAGGAAATATGGCAGCTCTGACGAAGGGGCAGGATAAGGACCTTACAGAAGACCTCATAAAACTACCATGGAAGGAAATTATTTTTAATAAAAGATAACTCTACACATAAAAAGAGATTTCAAATCACTCATGCTCATCACAAAATATAAATTTCCATTCTTAAAACCAAAGAAACAATACAGATATACATATGTATAATTTATATGTTCTTGTCCTACCTTGACATTATTGTTTTTTCCTATTAGTGGCATGATATAGTAGGAAGCATTCTGAACTCACGATCAGGAGGCTGTACTAAGCCATCTAGCTGTCCCAGTAGCATTTTAAAATCAACATGTTTAAAACTGAAGTTATCTCTTTGCCCTCCTCCATGTTCCTCAATGGCAGTCTACCTCTCCTGTATTTTCCCTCTCTTGAAGATGAAATTACCATTCTTAAGTAACTCAAGCCAGAAATTTAGAAGTCATTCCAGAGTCTTTTCTCCCTTTCTCAGATTTACATTCAATCAAACGCTAAGTCTGTCGATTCTATCTATAAGCATCTCTCAGAATTCTCCCTCTTCTCCATCCCTATTAACATATTTTCATTCAGGCATTCATTATTTTCATGTGAATTATCATAATGCTTCCACATTTATAATATTCCACATATCTGTCTGATTAAGTCCCTTGTTTAAAATTCTTTAGTGGCTCACCATCCTTTTCAAGATAAAATTCCAGCATTCGAGTATGATGTACAAGGCCCTTCACAATATGAGTTTCTACTTGGCAATTCAGTCTCATCTCTGGCCATACAGACTACACTGCAGGCACACCAAATTATTTGCACTTATTTGTGCACAGAATACTATCCTTTATCCATGCATCTTTACTTCAAATGTCATGCCAACCCCCGCCACCTCTTCTGCTTGTCCTGTAAGATTCACATCCCTTAAGTAATACATTGTGCTTATCTGTAACCAACACTAAACCAAAAAATAAATTATTGTCATAGATTCAATTCCAACTCATGGTGATTCCACAGTAGAACTGCTCCATAGGGTTTTCTTGGCCATAATTTTTACAGAAGCAGGTTTTTCTTCTGCAGTGCTGCTAGGTGGATTTGAACCACCAATCTTTAGGTTAGTAGTCCAACCCAACCTGTTTGTGCCACCCAGGGACCCAACCAAAACTGTTGCTGTTGTTAGGTGCTTTGAGTCAATTTTCAACTAATAGCAACCCCATATGACAGAGCAGAACTGCCCCATAGGGTTTCCTAGGCTGTAATCATTACAGGAGCAGATAGCCACTGGGTGGGTTCAAACTGCCAACCTTCCGGTTAGCAGCCAAGTGCTTAACTGTTGCAACACTAGGTCCCCTTAACCAACACTAATCTCAACAAATTACAATATTTATATGTATCAGTGAAAAAATTAATGAACAAATATGAAGTTAGATCCTGAATCTATTGTTTACTAATCCTAAATCACTTAACCTGTCAGAATCTCAGTTTCCTCAGCTAAAACAACTGTCAGAAGTTAAGCAACATCCCAGAGCAAAAATCACTGAATGCATGTGTGACTCAGTAAAACAATCTAGGAAACAATACTATTTCCCTGGATGTTTGCACTCAAATCCTTGGAAACGATTCCTTGACAAGCAATTTAACTAATTCTCAGTTCCCACTACAACTCAGCTCTTGGTCATTGGTTACTTCTTTTCATGCATATTGATTGATATGCTTCAACCTACTTGTCATATCTATTTCTGCCCAGTGTGAATATGGAAAGTGACATTAGTTGGCAATTCTCACCTATCTTCAAATAACACCATGAAGAAACTTGCTACAACTCTCTTCAATGTACAGTACGCTAAACTCCTTCCTCTAGGAAGATAATCATTCCCTTCTAGCACAAGTGTAGTATCTTATTTAGTAAGACATGGCCCTGTGGTCACAACCAAAGCCCTGATAGCTGCTTTGACAATACATTATCTACAAAAAGCTTTTGGTTTCTGCTTCTATACAAACATTTCTCTGAAATCTTAGGTCATGCTTTCCAATACAAGACTTGCTTTCTTCCATGTTTAATACAACCACCATGGTTTATTTTCTCAAATATCAACTATAATATGTAGGTTCTCTAGAGCAGAGTTCAAGGTAGTCATGTGCATATGATTTATTGAGGAAGTGCCTTCAGGAGAAGCCAGTAGGAGAGTCAGGGAAATAGGCTAGGACAGGGTAGGTATTATGCAAGAAAGTAGTGGTTTCAGGCAAGGACCAGCTACAGCCCAGCTGGGCCCATAGGGGATGGGAGGAACACTTCAAATTGAAGCTGCTTGGATTGTCCAAGGGCAATGATCCTGAAAAAGTTGCAAGTGTGAAACGTTAGTTCACTGCACTTGTATTAGCTGGAGGAGGGGCACAATGAGTAAACTTCAAAGAGAAATCCCAGGAGATCTGCGTGGAGCAATTAAAGAGAAATCCCAGGAGATCTGCGTGGAGCAACTAAAGAGAAATCCCAGGAGATCTGCATGAAGCACCAACAGCCATCCACTACATTCTCTCTGATCCTACTTCATCAGACTCCAACAGCATCACGTAACCAGCAGTTACTCAACAAATATCAGCTAATGGTGATCAAATTATAATCAATGAAGCCTCAACTAATAAAAGAATGGAACCCCTTCTCTAGGTCTTTAATTAGTTTCTGCTATATTTAACTAGGTTGCTCACCTTGATAACATTTCAGAGTTTGAATGGCATTTTTGATACATAGGCTTACAACAGTGTCCATAATATAGGATACAAAACAAGAAAAAACAAACAAATCCACTGCCGTTGAGTCCATTTTGACTCACAGTGGCCCTATATATTGTCCCCTAAATAAGCCTGAAAAATTAAACACTTCCCATAATACATTCCTACTTATTTATAAATAAATGAAGGTGATACATGGACTTCTCAAGAGAGCTTTGGTCATAGACATAAAAACAAACTCTTCAACTACAGTGATGTGAAAAGAAAAGGAAGAATTTAAATGAATTTGGAATCATAATTTGTACTTCATCACGATAAAGCTGGCTACTGAACCTAAGGGTTCAAATAACTATACTTCTAGAACTTACATACAATTTCTATTCATAGTTCTCTAGTATCTATAGCTAAATTGAAAATATATCTTCTTTATTGCCAAATTTCAACTTGCTTAAAAAAAGATTAAAAAAGTAATAAAATACTCTGTGCCTCTTTTGGCCCAAATATAAAAGTAGTTTAAATATTGTTGTATTCATTTGCAACTTCCTTGCCTAAAAATTCAAGTTAAAGGACTATTAATTAAAATGCTTCCTCAAGGAGAAGCAGTATCAAGACACTCACCAGAACTTCTACTGATGGATGAGTAAGAGCTTAAAGAATCACTGCTTTGATAATTGCCTTAAATTGTGGAGAGAGAGTTAAGTAAATCCAAATTTGATGGCCATTATTAAGAATATAATCAATAATTTAATTTTACATACTTAAAACAATTGAACCCTGCTCTCTTAGGTGAGCAGAGACTGTATTCTCACTTAATCAAAATTGATTCTCAGAGTCTGTCACCGGCATGGCACATAGAGGCACATAGAGACTCACTATACGTTTGTTTAACCAGTGTTGTAAAAGTCAAATATTTATTGGGTCACACTATACATACTACTTTGGTAGTCTTCCAGGAGCCGTAAATTTGTTGAAGAGGAAACAAAAAGTACAGTAGACACACATACACACATGCACACACATACACAAAGAAAATTGTAGCAAGTTTAAAATTATATGTAATCAAGTGCTACATGGTATAATCCACATTTTAAGAGTCATAGGAAAAAAAGAAGAGCATACAGGCTGGAACAAGTGGAAAAGGCTTCATAAAAATTATGAGACCTAGAGTTGGAACTTAAAGGATGAGTCAGATTTAGAATAAGGGAGAGAAATGGCATGGGCATTCCAGGGGAACTCGTGATTATGACATACTGACTGGTAGGAATACCTTTCTAATCTACCTTCCTCACTGCTACAACAGCAATGTTTCTAAAGCACAAATTTCTATTCTCTTATGCCCACACATCATTCTTCATACTCATTGCTCTGCTTGTTATTTCCCCTAATGCACCAAACTCTTTCACATACACCCCTTCACCTTGCTCAAGCAATACATTCTGACTGGAGTACCTGTCCTCTCACCAAACTCTTAGCTCTAAAGCCTCCTAGGGACTATTTTTTAAGACTCAGGCTAAACATTCCGCTTTTCTGAACCCTTTTCTTACCTCCCTCTCCACATGAAATTCAATCCCCACCTCATATGATCCCACTCTATTCTGTTGGAATCTTATTATAGCACTTTCACCACTTCACAGCATTAAATTATTTACATCTGTGTCTCTCATTAGATTGCAAGCACCTCAAGGAAAGTGATAGTTTATTTATTTTGAATCTTGAATGTATGAACAAATAAGTTTATAAAGTGTTTGATAAATGAAGAAATGATTGTAATGAAAAGGAAGGAAATGAGGGAAGGAGAAAAGCCAGACTAACCAAAGCAGAAGGTTTGTATTAGGGAGAAAGAAGAAACAAAGGCATATATTATGGAGACTATTGAATGCTAGGTTCAGAGGTTTGGGCTACTGTAGGCTCTGAATCAGGAGTGTGGTAGAGATCAGAATATTCTTTCTCAGGAAAAAGGGGTAGCAATACAGTGTGTGAACTCTAGAGAAAAGACACCAAAGAAGATGAGAAAGCTGATGCAATTGAATTTTCATGGTTTGCATGAGGAAAGACTTTCCTGCAATAGTTCATTGGACTACGGTCAAATTAACTGTATTATTTGTAAACTGAACTCCACTTAAAGGAATCAGAGGGACTTCTTGCAAGGTATAACAAACAAAAGACTGGCAGTGAGTTTCAAGATACATAAACTCACAAGGACAAAAGCAATGGGAAACAAGACAATAGAAACATAATTTTGAAAGACATAAAGCAGCTAGACTTTAGTAATAGTAACTGACACAGAAAACTTAATAAAGGAATGAGAAAAGCTAAGAAACAACCCAATTTACTTTTTAGAAACTCCAAAAGCATCAAGAATTTCCAGCACTGGGTATCTCTTGAAGTAAGGCTAGAAATAGAGTTAAAATTTCTTAAAAATCTGTCCAAGATGCTGGGAGGAGGGCTGTGGGGACCATGGTCTGGGGGAACATCTAGCTAAATTGGCATAACATAGTTTATAAAGAAAATGTTCTATATTCTACCTTGGTGAGTAGCATCTGGGGTCTTTAAAGCCTGTGAGCAGCCATCTAAGATACTCCACTGGTCTCACCCCTTCGGGAGCAAGAAAGAATGAAGGAAACAAGATACAAAGGAAAGATTAGTCCAATGGACTAATGGTCCACAGCTACCACAGCCTCCACCAGACTGAATCCACTACAACTAGATGGTGCCCAGCTGCCACCACTGACTGCTCTGACATGGATCACAACAGAGCGTCCCAGACAGAGCTGGAGAAAAATGTAGAACAAAATTCTAACTCACAAAAAACACCAGACTTACTGGCCTGACAGAGACTGGAGAAACCCTGAGAGTATGGCCCCTGGACACCCTTTTAGCTCAGCAATGAAATCACTCTTGAGGTTCATCCTTTAGTCAAAGATTAGACAGCTCCATAAAACAAAACAAGACTAATGGGGCACAACAGTCCAGGGACAAGGACTGGAAGGCAGGAGGGGAAAGGAAAGCTGGTAATAGGGAACCCAAGGTCAAGAAGAGACAGTGTTGACATGTCATGGGGTTGTTAACCAAAGTTATAAAATAATATGTGTACTAACTGTTTAATGAGAAACTACTTGTTCTGTAAACCTTCAACTAAATTACAATTAAAAAAAAATCAAAAAGGAAAAACCTGTCCAAGAAGCGTTTATATCCTTACATCTCCTCCTTCACTCTGTGCATCAGATAACTGCTACCCACCCAATCTAGCAAAAGAATGGAGGTTTATTCTCTGCGGGAGGAAAAAGAGAAAGTTTCTGGAGTACAGGACCCAGACAAAGTGGAGCGTGCAATACCATACTGTAAAACAGAAATTAAATAAACATTTGCATACCTCAGTCCTCTTTCCCCACTTAACTGTCAGAACACTGGACAAGCATGTACCCTCCAGCTAAGTACTTGAGGATCCTTCTCTGAAGGATGTGACTAGCCCCCTCTCCAAAAGGCCAAAATATACTGACCCTAGACTTTCTCCAGTGAAACAACGCAGACAGATTCCCTTACAGTGAAACCCATGATTGACAAGTCCCATTCAAGGCCTTTACTCAGGTTTTAATGCCCCAAACTTAAATATGAGCAAACAATCAAAGATTAACAAAAAGCTGATGAATGCTTCTACAAGATAGAGTATAAAACAAAACAAACAAACAAAAATGTGGATAAAGCAAAGATAAAATACAGAAAACTCCAAAAAGTAATTGTTAATAGCCTCTGACAGATAAGAAGATATTGCATTCATTAAACAGAAGGAAATTATAAAATTTGACCAGAGAACAAAAAATGATCTAAAATATGATGGCAGAGATCAAAATCTGAATAGAAAGATTATAAGGTAAAGTGAGAAAACTACTCATAAAGACAGCAAAAAAACAAAAAACCTCTAAGAAAATTAGAGGACCCATTCAGCAGGTCCAGCATCTGAATAATAGGATTTCCAGAAAGACTGATCAAAGAAAATAGAGAAAATCATTAATAAAATAATTTTTAAAACTTTTCAAAAATTGAAGGACATGAGTTTTGAGACGTAAAGAGTTCATCAAATACCCAGACAGTGGATAAATATCCACATAAAAGAAATCATCAGAAAATGCCAGAATACTCATGACAAGCTAATTAATATCTTACAGCCTTCCTGGAAGAGGAGGTGAGGGACTTGGAGAGAGACAGGTCACATATCAACAATCAGGAATCAGAGTGACACTGGACTTCTCAACAGCAATATTTGAAGCTATAAATTGAATTTGAAGCCTTCAGATTTCTGAAGAAAAATACTTTGAAGCCTACAATTCTATACCCAGCTAAACTATTAAATAAGTGTGAAGTCAAACTCAGACATGAAAAGTCTCATAAAAGTTATCTCCTCCGAATCTTTTGTAAGAAAGCTACTGGAGGATATGCCTCACCAAATGTAAGAATAAACCAAAAAAGGAGAAGGTATAATATATAGAAAATAAGAGTTTCAACTCAAGATAGAGGTAAAGAGAATTCCCAGGATGATGGCAAAGAACAATCCCAGAAAAAGACTGTACATGAGGCATAAAGAGCAACCAGTTTGTGTTGGAACCAGTTAGAAAGCTACTGTATAGATTTCATCAAGTAGAACTTCATGGTATTTCTGAATGTATTGAGATGAATTTGACATGGTCAGAGTTTGTAATTAAATTAATGATTGGTACATGAAAAAAAAAAAAAAGCAAATAAAAGAATACAAGCCAGTAAGCAACTCCAGGGAAAACACTAGTGTATGAGGTTTCCATAATTTATTAATATATACATAAACCAAAAATAAAAAAAACTAAACTTATTACCTTCAAGTTGATTCTGATTCGTAGTGACCCTATCTATAGGATAGTGTAGAACTGACCATAAGGTTTCTAAGACTGTAAATCTTTACAGAAGCAGACTGCCATATTTCTCTCTGGCAGAGTAGCTGGTGGGTTTGAACAGCTGAGCTTTTGGTTAGCAGCTGAGTGCTTAACCACTGTGCCACCAGGGCTCCTTTTGCCTCTCAACCCCCTTCTTCTGAATAAGAATATATTCTATAGCCAAATTTACAATATATCCTTATTCAGAAGAAGGAGGTTGGAAGGCAAATATGGAGGAGGGTGGTTTATATGAAAGACAGTAAAATCTTCATCTTCCAAGATGGACATTAATACTAACACACCCTTAAGAATATTCATTACTCAAATGCTTTTGGCTGGTCTCTTCCACATTTCACACATGTATTAGAACAGAGGTTACTACATCACTGAGATATCATTAACTCTTACCTCTTCCATTTGCAAATGGAAAAGTAAAACGTAGACAAAATTTTTTGTCCAAGGATAATAACCCAGGACTTTTGAAGTTTAGTCTAATAATTTGTTCATAGCAAAGATTTTAAGGATATTTTCTACTCATCATCCACCACTGAGTAAATAAAGCTTTTGCATGTTATTACACATAAAATTATGGTATATATGCAGAACATACCATGGCTTGGGTCAGGTGCACTTTAGTCCTCAAAGTGATATCTTTGCTTTTTAACATTTTAGAGGTCTTTTGCAGCAGATTTGCTCACTGTAATACATCATTTGATTTCTTGACTGCTGCTTCCATGGATATCGATTGTAGATTCGAGTGAAATGAAATTGTTGACAACTTCAACATTTTCTCCATTTATCATGATGTTACTAATTGGTCCAGTTGTGAGGATTTTTGTTTTCTTTATGTTGAGGTGTAATCCATAACAAAGGCTGTAGTCTTTGGTCTTCATTAGTAAGTGCTTCAAGTTCTCTTCGTTTTCAGCAAGCAAGGTGGTATCATCTGCATACTTCAGGTTGTTAATGAGTCTTCCTCCAATCCTGATACCACAAAGACCGAAGAAGAATTGAAGGTGTTGGCAAAGAACACCGACTGCCAGAAGAACGAACAAATCTGCCCTGGAAGAAATACAGCCAGAGTGCTCTTTGGAAGCAAGGATGGTGAGACTTCATCTGGTGTACTTTGGACATGTTATCAGGAGGGACCAGTCCCTTGAGAAGGACATCATGTTTGGTAAAGTAGAGGGTCAGCAAAAAAGAGGAAGACCCTCAACAAGATGGATTGACACAGTGGCTGCAACAATGGGCTCAAATATAGCAACGATTGTGAGGATGGTATGTGATCTTGCAGTGTTTCATTCTGTCACGCATAGAGTTGCTAAGAGTGGGAACTGATTCAACAGCACCAAACGACAACATATGCAACATATACCAAATACTGTCAGTGCTCAGCACATAGGAGATGCTCAACAAATACCGATTGAATGAAAGATTGAATATTTATTTTCTATTATATGCAAAGGCCTTTTTCTAGATATACAAGATTTGATCACACTGCTTTTATTGCAATTACAATCCAATATCTAGAGGATGATGCTTCAATTACTTTAAAACATTTTGAAATGGGATTGGAGACTTGCTTTGGATTTTTGCTTTTTTTCTTTACTATTTTGTTTTCTTTTTTCCAGAAATACCTAACTTTTATAACGAAGGTCAAATGTAATCCTTGTAAATTTGACATATTAAAGAATTTTTTATTAAAATTCTTCCTAAATTTTGATTAAGTAGTTGTTCATGTTGAAAAGAAATAACTGGTCTAATCAATTGTAAATTACATTAGGTTTCTCTGAATAGCTTTGAGAAAAACAGCTTTTTTTTCTTTTTTTTGCTGATGCAGTAAAAACAGTTTTTCTCCTGGGAGATGATGGTGAGATTTATGTGTTTATAAAGGAAAAGTTGTACTTCTGTTTGAAGCAAGTGCTTTAAAGATTAAAAAGTCTAATTCTTTTTCTTTTTATTTTAAATGAAATGTTTAGGAAAGTTTCTAAATAGTCCAGTATCAATCCATCTCAAGAATCCAGCTAAACAGGATAAAAAATTTCCCATGGTGCCTTGTTAATGTGGTCCTGTTTGCTGTCCAAGACTAAGAGTTTAATCTCCATGCTACTCACCCCTGGGTTTCTCTAAAAACAAAATTGTTAATTAACTAGCTAATGAGATTGTCCTTTCCCACCATTTGTCAGCTTTTTACTGATCTACCTACCTGCCTTCAAGAAACTGGACTATGACTCATCTTACACAGATCACCAAACACCCATCAGAGAGTAATAGCTTTGGAACCAGAAACTTAGAGATGAAAGAATCTGAACATCATTACCTACCGCCGGAGCCATCCATTTAGTCAGATCAAAGCCAATTTCATATTGAAGACAACAAGTTACCAAAAAAAGAGGTAAGAGAAACACAGATTCCCATTTGGCACCTTGCTCTGGGTTAACATGGTTTATATAAAGTCTTTTTTTTTTTTTTCTTTCATCTGCTGTAGCTCATAGTAATCATACATTCTTTTTTGTTCTTATACAAGGCCTTTGCTGAATAATTTTTCCCCTGCAGTAGTATTTTTGCCATTAATACAGTATGATACTTTACAGTCTGAATTTGTTTCAAACTAAGGAGCAGCAGAATTTGTCCTTTTTTTTACACAATGATGAAGAAAGAGAATCACACTTAATACTAATAGATGAGAATTCAGGAAGAGAATGTAAGCTCCCAGAGAACCAAGATATGTTTATGGAATTATTATGAGACAGAGGTCTAATTTTGATAAGTGTGAAGTAGACCTATCATAGTCAGCCATTCAGAACAAGAAAGAGGACCACAAACTGTGCTTATTCATGGCAAAGAATAATGTGAATATTTGTAGGAGCAATTTATTCCTTGAGCATTTCCTAATCAATTATCTCAAGGTTTTTTGAATGTAAAAAAGATAGGTTTCTCTCTTTTGCATCCTTGAGCTCCATGAGGGTAGTAATTGTGTCTGTTTTGTTGACCACAGTATGCCCTACATCTAGAACTGTGCCTAGCATATGGTATCTCCTAAATAAAAATTTATTGTATACATACTCATTAATTGAGCTGGTTGAAATTCTTTTGAAACCAAAATGATATATATAAATAAGTATTTTCATCTTGTCCAGTAAAATGTTTCACTCAACCCTCCCATTTCTGGACAGTGTGTTTCCAAAATGTATTTAAAGGACTTACTAAGCTAGGCATTTTACTGGAAAACATCTGGTTCTGGAGTCAGCCTAACCTGAGTTTCAAATTTCTGTGTATAATATTTTGCAATTTATGTAACTTAATTGGATCTCAGTCTCCTTCTGTGAACAATGCCAGCAAGTAAGTGCTCAATAAATAGGGTCGTTAATGAGTTGAAATCAACTCAACAGCAATGAGTTTTTGGATACCTGTTGCGCAGTGGTTAAGAGCTATGGCGAGTTATCGATGCTGACCAAAAAGTTGGCAGTTTGAATCCACCAGTCCCTCCTTGGAAACCCTATGGGACAGTTCTACTCTGTCCTATTAGGTTCGCTATGAGTCAGAATAGACTCTACAGCAATGGGTCTTTTTATTAGTATTATTACTTGATTGTTTAAAAAATGGGGTTCCTCCAAATAATACAATAACTTTAAAATGGGGTTCCCAGTCAAAATCCCAGAAAGTTACTTTGTGGATATTGTCAAAGTGATTCTAAAGTTTATATGAAAAGGCAAAAGATACAGAATAGCCAACACAATAATGAAGAATAAAATTGGAGGTATGACACTACCTGATTCAAGACTTACAAGAGTGATCAAGACAATGTGGTATTGACAAAAAAAAAAAAAAAATAGACAAATAGATCAATGGAACAGAATAGAGAGCCCAGAAATAGACCCACACAAATACAGTCAACTGATCACTGACAAAGGAGCGAAGTCAATCCAATGGAGAAAGGATATATTTGTCAACAAATGGTGCCAGAACAACTGGATATGTACATACTAAAAAAAAAGAATCTAGAGAGCCAACATGGCACTATAAACAGAAGCACCATGCCATCCCTCTGCAGCAAAGACCCAAAAAACTCAGTAAAACAGACAAAAATGTCCGTCCTGGAACCCTAAGCACCAAATGAAGGAATAAAGAACTCGATCAAGCACTGAATGGAATAAGAAACTGACAGAGACCAGAGAATGAGGAGAGCTACGGAATGGAGGTCCCCTACCAGCTAACATGGCTGGATTTGCCATCTTGCACCTCAGCCACCAAGGACTTCGGACAGAGAGCATAGAAAGTCAACTTTACGGAGCTCCCAGCAGGAGACAGAGCACCCAGTAACCAGGGATATACGCTTTCCCAGCCCCGAGCCTTCTTCTCCCTACGTGGTTTCCGCCGTTCTCCAACAGGCCATGGTTGCTCAGCCAGAGACACATAGCTCACTGCTGCCAAGGTCTGCCCTGCCCCCACCAGCCAGCCCCTTCAATGCCATTTTTCTGTATGTTTCTTTTGTTTTTTTATTGTTTTTTTTATTTTTTGTTGCTTCTCTCTCTCCCCGCTCCTTCCTTTCCTTTCTCCCACCCAGCTAGCTTCATGTGCCATCCATCCCCTCCCCTTCCTGACAGGCTGTGATTTTTTGGCTTATTTGCTTTGTTCTTTTGTTTTGTTTTGTTTTGTTTTCTGTTTCTTCTCTCTCTCTCTTTTTCTTCCTTTCCTTTCTCTCATCCACTCAGCCCTGTGCACTGCCCCCATCCCTCCTGGAGGGTCCGTGATGCACAGGTCAGTTGAAGAGTCTGTGCACAGCCTTCCTGGGTCTGTGCTGCCATCACCAACTGGCTCCCTCAGTGCCATTCTATTTATTTATTGTTTGTTTGTATGTTTCTGTTGTTGTTTCTTCTCTCTCTCTCCCTTCCTTTCCTTTCTCTCATCCACCCAGCCCCATGCACCGCCCCCAACTTCTTGGTGGGCTGTACTGTACCACCTGGCTATAGAGCCTCTGGCACATGCCCTCCCTGGGTCTCCGCCACCCCCACAGGCCAGCTCCCTCAGGGCCATATTTTTTATTTTCCTTTACCTTTCCCCTTCTCCTTTTCCTTCTTCCTCCCACCTAGGCCCTCCACTGCCTCCACTCCTACTTGATAGGCCATGCCACGCCACGCCACCTGGTAAGAGAGAACAGCAGCTCACCACCACCCCAATTCTGCCCCACCCCAATGGCTGGCCCCCCCACCACTATTTTTTTCGTTGTTGTTGTTTTTATTTTTTTATTATTATTTTTAATTTGTTTGATTGTTGGTTTCTTCCCTCTCTTGCCCCTCTTTCCTTTCCTTTCCTTTCTTCTGACCACCTAGCCCCATGCACCACCCATGTCCCTTCTCAACAGGCTGAGCCACATCATTCGGCTAGAGAGTCACCAGCACGTGGCTTCACCAGGTCTGCCTTGCATCCACACACTGAATCCCACCATACCACCATTTTATTTACTTTTTTTCTTTTTATTTTTTTACTTCATTTTTTTTTTCATTTTTTGCTTTTCTCTCCCTTCTTTCTCTTCTTTCACTTACCCACTTAGCTCTGCACATCACATCCTCTCCTTTCCCTCCTGCCTATCTGCACTGTGCATCAAGTGGCACACCCCCGAGCAATAACAACACAGTCCCCTGGACACCACTGTGCACTGCCCCCCAGCCCTCCCTACCCCCAGTTCATGCTGCAAACTACCCATCCCTGCCTCTCCACCCCCACTGAACCTGCCCTGCTGCACCATAGCTGAATGACCAGCCCTGCCCACCTAGACAAGGTAGTGAGAAGTATCATGCCCACAGGTAAGCAAGCAACAAAACATACCCAGTCTGCCTGCCCAGACATAACCAAAAACAAAAACAGAAAAGCAGGATGAAACAATCAAATCTATAATCAACAAATGAAGAACATAATCCCTGAATGTCCCAAAGACAGCAGACAATATCAAAATATATTTTAAAAAAAAACAAACAAACAGGAGAAGATAGCTCCAGGAAGAAACCAAAATAAAATACCAGATGGCCTTCTGGTAGAAGAAAAGACATTGGAACAACTTGATAGGGAATTCAAAACTCTAATATTCAGGGTTCTCCAACAGATGAAGGAAAATGCAGACAAAAATAAGGAAAAAATAGACAAAGTCATGGAAAAGACAGACAAAACAATGGAAGAAATCAGGAAAATGATACAGGAACAAAATTTCAAAATAAATAAACAACTAGAAATCATACAAAATCAGCAATTAGAAATCAAAAAGATAAACAAGAAGATTTCAGAAACGGATGGTGCAATAGATGGTTTTAGGAGCAAATTTGAAACAATGGAAGACAGGATCAGTGAAATTGAAGACAAATCCTTGGATATCATTTTGTTTGAGGAAAAATCAGAGAAAAGAATGAAGAAACCCTGAGAACAATATGGGATACAATCAAAAGCAAAAATTTGCATGTGATTGGATTTCCAGAACAGGGGGAGAAAACAGAAAACATAGAGAAGATTATTGAAGATTTGCTGACAGAAATCTTCCCTAATATCATGAAAGACAAAAAGCTGACCACCCAAGAAGCTCAACAAACCCCATATAGGATAGACTGCAAAAGAAAAACACCAAGACATATCATAATCACACTCACTAAAACCAAAGGCAAAAAAGAATTCTGAGAACGGTTTGAGAAAAATGAAAGTCACATATAAAGGGGAAACAATAAGACTAAGCTCTGATTACTTGGCAGAAACCATGCAAGCAAGAAGGCAATGGGATGACATATATAAAATATTGAAAGAAAAAAACTGCCAACCAAGAATAATATATCCTGCAAAACTCTTGCTCAAATATGATAGCAAAATTAGGACATTTCCAGATAAACAGAAATTAAGGGAATATGTAAAAACCAAACCAAACTTACAAGAATTATTAAAGGGAGTCCTTTGGCTAGAGAACCAACAACATCAGACAACAACCTGAATCTAGCACATAAGACATCATCAGCCAGGTACCAAACTAGATAATGAATTCTCAAGAATAAAACAAAACTAAAAAATTTACAACAGGGAACCAGAGAGGTCAATCTGTAAATGAAAACAATTGTCAGAACAATAAAAGAGGAATAAATGGCATAGGTATAGAACTTTCAAATGGAGAGGAAGTCAAGGCATTATCAAGTAATAAAAGATTGGTTTAAACTTAGGAAGATAGGGGTAAATTTCAAGGTAACCACAGAGAAAGTTAACAAACCTAGTCATCAAAATAAAGAAGAAAAACATAAAGTCTTAGTAAACACAAGCAACCCAATCACGTGAGGTGTTTGGTTAAAGAAGTATCCATAGCTGTGCCCCTTATGTGCTTTATTTTATATATGAATATATATGCAGCACACACAAAAATGTATAAACATGTGCACCGTATATGCATATGTGCTCGCCTATATATACATAGAGAAGCACACATATCTACCTATGTAACCACACACATTTTTTGGTTGTTATTACTGTTGTTGTCAAATTGTATATGTTGTGACTTTTACCTAAATCATCCCTTATTCATGTGTAATTCTTAGGGTTATCTTTCACCTTGGTCAAGTTGTGCTGAATTCACCCTTATTGCCTTAAAAGCAAAAAAAAAAAAAAAAAAAAAAATTGTCATCAAGTCAATTCCAACTCATAGCAACCGTATAGGACAGAGTAGAACTGCCCACAGAGTTTCCAAGGAGCAGTTGGTGGATACAAACTGCCCACCTTTTTGTTAGCATACAAGCTTTTAATCACTACACCACCAGGGCTCCAGTATTGCCTTATCCGTTACCAAAACTAACAAGTGTCTGTTGTTGTTGTTTGGTGTTGCAAGTCAGTTCTGACTGATAGCAACCCTATGTACAACAGAATAAAACACTGCCCAGTCTTGCGCTATCCTCACAATTTTTGCTATGTTTGAGCCCGTTGTTGCAGCCACTGTCTCAATCCATCCTGCTGAAGGTCTTCCTCTTTTTTGCTGACCCTCCACTTTACCAAGCATGATGCCCTTTTCCAGGGACTTGTCCCTCCTGATAATGTGTCCAAAGTACAGAAGATGAAGTCTCACCGTCCTCACTTCCAAGGAGCACACTAGCTGTACTTTTCTCAAGACAGATTTGTTCATTCTTCTGGCAGTCCATGGTCTATTCAATATTCTTCACTAACACCATAATTCAAAGGCATCACTTCTTCTTCAGTCTTCCTTATTCATTATCCAGCTTTTGTATGCATGAGGTTATTGAAAATACCATGACTTGAGTCAGGCGTACCTTAGTCCTTAAAGTGACATCTTTGCTTTTTACCACTTTAAAGAGGTCTTCTGCAGCAGTACTGCCCAATGCAATATGAGTGTCTACTATCTAGAAAGTGATTCCCCCGCCCTCTCCCTCCCACCCCTGGTAACTACCAAAGAATGTTGCTTTCCAGAAGTGATTGCCTCTCTGTCTTCCTCTCATCCCTAGTAACCACAAAGAATGTTGCTTTTTGTATGTATACCTAGTCTTATCTTTTTATAAAAATGAGATCATACAGTATTTTTCCTTTTGTTATTGATTTATTTCACACAGCATAATGTCCTCCAAATTCATCCACATTATATTTCAAGAACTCAACAATATTCTTTATGGCTGCATAGCATTCCACTGTTTGTTTATCCATTCATCTGCTGATGGACAGTTAGGTTGTTTCCATCTTTTTGCTACTGTGAATAATTCAGCAATGAACAGAGGTGTGCATATATCTGTTCATGTCAGTAGTTTTAGTTCTTTAGGGTATATACCAAGAAGTAGGATTGCTGGATCACAGGTTATTTCTATTTCTATCTTTTGGAGGAAGTGCCATACTGTTTTCCATTGTGGTTGAACCAATTTACAGTAAGTATTTAATTTTTAGGAGGTCCTAGTTATCTAATTGTCTTCTGTTGCTCGTGTATTTGTAGTTGTGTTTGGTAACTCATTACTTAAAAAAAAATGGGCCCCATAGTTTTGTCCCTATATTGTCTTCCAAGAACTTTATAGTTTTGGCTTTAACATTTAGGTCTTTGATCAATTTTGAGTTAGTTTTTGTGTACAGTGGTAGGTATGGATCCTGTTTCATTTTTCTGCAAATAAGTATCCAGTTTTGCTGGCACCATTTGTTAAAGAGAGTGTTTTTTCCCCATTGAATGGACTTTGACCTCTTGTAGAAAATCAGCTAGCTGCCTATACAACCAAACCAAACCCATTTCTACTGAGTCTATTCCAACTCACAGTGACCCTACAGGACAGAGTAGAACTGTCCCATAGGGTTTCCAAGGAGCTGCTGTTGGATATGAACTACTGACCTTTCGGTTAGCAGCCAAGCTCTTAACCACTGTGCCACCAGGGCTCCCAGCTGCCCATAGATGGATAGACTTATTTATGGGTTCTCAATTCTATTCCACTGGTCTATGTGTCTGTCATTGAAGAAGTACCAGGCTGTTTTGATTACTGTGGCTGTATAGTATGTTTTGACATCAGTAAGACCTCCTACTTTGCTCTACTCCTTCAATATTGCTTTGGCTATTCAAGGTCTCTTTCCTTTCCATATAAAATTGGTGATATGTCTTTCTATTTCGGTAAAGAATGTTGTTGGAATTTGGATTGGGATTGCATTATAGATTTAGATCACTTTGGCTAGTACTGACATTTTCACAATGTTAAGTCTTCCAATCCATGAGCATGGAATGTTTTTCTGTTTATGAAGGTCACTTTTAGTTTCTTGCTGTAGTGTTTTATAATTTTCATTATATAGGTCTTTTACATCCCTGGCTAGGTTTATTCCTAGGTATTTTATCTTTTTAGGGCTATTGTAAATGGTATTGTTTGTTCATTGTGTTTGGGGAGTTCTCCTTGTTAGTATAAAGGAACCCAACTGATTTGTGTGTTGTACCCTGCTACTTTGCTGAATCCTTCTATTAGATTCAGTAGCTTTCTTATGAAATGTCTGAGATTTTCTATGATAAGAATCATGTCATCTGAAAATAGAGATAGTTTTACTTCCTTTCCAATTTGGATACATTTTGTTTCTCTTTCATACCTTATTGCTCTGACTAGACTTCCAACAATATTGAATAAAAGTGGTGATAGTGGGCATCTTGGAATACAGTTTTTCATAGTATTCTGTTATGATCCTCTTTATCTCAGTTGGATCTGTTGTAATGTCTCCAACTTCATTTCTTATTTTGGTTATTTGCATCCTCTCATTTTTTTCCTTTTGTCAGTTTTTCCAGTGGTTTGTCTATTTGATTGATCTTTCCAAAGAATTGTTTCTATTCTTATCTATGACTCTAACTCTTCCAATCTAGTTTATTGGCTTCCTCATTCCATGTCATTCTTATATGTCAAAACGTCTAATTAATTATTCAGCCCACTTCTCTCTCTTTTAAGAATTTGGAAGCCATATAGTTACTAAATATGTAGTCCTTAACATATGTCGGTCACTGTTCTAAATGATTAATTTTTTGATTCTCACAAACATGGGAGGTGGATATTATTTTTGTGCCCCCTAATTTACAGATGAAGAAACTGAGGTATATAGAGGATAATCCACAGTCACAAAACTAGTAAACAGAGGTGACAGGATTCAAACCAGGCAATCTGGCCCTAGATTCTACACTCTTAGCTACTGTACTACAACTTACCTCCTCCAAGAACTTAGAAATAAAGAAAAAAGATCAACCTCTAAGAATTAAACCCCAAGATGGTCAATGAATCAGAGAAGAAATATGAAAAATTACCTGAAAAAATAAAAATGAAGGAAGGAAGAAAGGAAGAATAGTTACAGACCACTTGCTAGTTAAGATCCTCATAATAAATGAGAAAGGTGAGGAAGGGCTGAAAGACGTTGACCCTCAATACAGAAAGCCCAGAGACTCTAGCTATGTACTGATTTCTACCCAGGCAATAAAATTAGATTAACCAGTCTAAGAAGTTGACTCTGTGTACTCAAATAGTAATCTGAAAACGTTTTCAGACTGGAATTTTTGGAGTATACTACATACAAAGCCCCCACGCATATGTCAGTTTGTCGTACTGTGGGGGTTTGCATGTTGCTGTGATGCTGGAAGCTATGCTTTCAGTATTCAAATACCAGCAGGGTCACTCATGGTGGACAGGTTTCAGCTGAGCTTCCAGACTAAGACAGACTAGGAAGAAGGACCTGGCAGTCTACTTCTGAAAAAAATTAGCCAGTGAAAAGCTTATAAATAGCAGCAGAACATTATCTGATATAGTGCCAGAAGATGAGTCTCTCAGGTTAGAAGGCACTCAAAAGACGACTAGAGAAGAGCTGCCTCCTCAAAGTAGAGTCAACCTTAATGATGTGGATGGAGTCAGCTTTCGGGACATTCATTTGCTGATGCGGTAGGACTCAAAATGAGAACAGCTGCAAACATCCATTAATAAATAATTGGAGGATGGAATGTATGAAGTATGAATCTAGGAAAATTAGAAATCGTCAAAAATGAAACAGAACACATAAACATTGATATTCTAGGCATTACTGAGCTGAAATGGACTAGTATTGGCCATTTTGAATCAGACAATCATAAGGTCTACTGACTGAAAGAGAGACATACTTATGCGTATTCCAAAGAAAGGTGATCCAACTGAATGTGGAAATTATCAAACAATATCATTAAAATCATATGCAAGTAAAATTTTGCTGAAGATCATTCAAAAGCAATTGCAGCAGGACATCAACAGGGAACTTCCAGAAATTGAAGCTGGATTCAGAAGAGGACATGGAACCAGGGATACCATTCATTGCTGATGTCAGATGGATCCTGGCTGAAAGCAGAAAATACCAGAACGATGTTACCCGTGTTTTGTTGGCTACGCCAAGGCATTCAACTGTGCAGATCATAACAAATTATGGATAACATTGAGAAGAATAGTAATTCCAGAAAACTTAATTGAATTGTGCTCACGAGGAAACTGTACATAGATCAAGAGGAAGACGTTAGAACAGAACAAGGGGATACTGAATTGTTTATAAGTCAGGAAAGTTGTGCGTCAGGGTTGTATGCTTTTACCATAATTATTCAATCTGTATGTTAAGCAAATAATCCAAGAAGCTGAACTATATGAAGAACACGGCATCAGGATTGGAAGAAGATTCATTAACAACCTGTGTTATGCAGATGATACAGCTTTGTTTGCTGATAGTGAAGAGGACTTGAAGCACTTACCAATGAAGATCAAAGACTACAACCTTCTGTATGGATTACACCTCACAACAAAGAAAATAAAAATCCTCAAAACTGGACAAATACACAACATCATGATAAACGGAGAAAATACTAAAGTTGTCAAGGATTTTATTTTACTTGGATCTACAATGAACATCCATGGAAGCAGCAGTCAAGAAATCAAATGACGCATTGCATTGGGCAACTCTGCTTCGAAAGTTCTCTTTAAAGTATTAAAAAACAAAGATGTCACTTTAAGGATTAAGGTGTGCCTGACCCAAGCCATGGTGCTTTTGATTGTCTCATACACATGCAAAAGCTGTACCATGAAGAAGGAAGACCGAAGAAGAATTAATGCCTTTGAATTACGGTGTTGGTGAAGAATATTGAATATACTATGGACTGCCAGAAGAACAAACAAATCTGTCTTGCAAGAAGTACAGCCAGAATGCTCTTCGGAAGTGAGGACGGCAAGACTTCGTCTCACATACTTTGGACATGCTCTCAGGAGGGATCAGTCCCTGGAGAAGGACGTCAAGTTTGATAAAGTAGAGGGTCAGCAAAAAAGAGGAAGACCCTCAACAAGATGGATTGCCACAGTGGCTGCAACAATGGGCTCAAGCATAACAATGATCATGAGGATGGCACAGGACCATGCAGTGTTTCATTCTGTTGTACAAAGGGTCACTATGAGTCACAACTGGCTCGATGGCACCTAACAACAACAGCTTACAATTAGCTAGGAGATAAATATTAAATGTCTATTTGAAAATTTGAACATTGAAGTTTTAAAATATATTGGAACATTTCCTGTCCATCAAGTCTAAAGTACAAAATGAAAATGGGAACAACAACAAAAGTATACTTTAGACAAATCAGTATCAGACCCCTAAACCTAAAATCTGAAAGGAATCATTATAAACCAGGTAAAAACAATAATGCCTCAAATTTAGCCCATTCACCTGCCTTTTTATTTATTTTCTTTCCTCGTAATGTTTAGGGGAAACTTCAAGAGACATGACTGGATTTGCTTGATATACTGGGAGTGAAGCAATAGAAATTAAGGTGGGAGGGGTGGGAAGAGAAGAAGGATGGTGTAGATAAATATAATGGAATCTAAGATTCAGAAAAACTCCAGGTTTATTGAAAATTTAAAGATCATGTGGTGTTTCTATATCCTAATATTAATTTATCTTCAGATATATTGTCAGATACATTAATTTATCCTGAGCTGTATCTAACACAACTTATAATAAATTATATTAATTCATACTTAGCTTATTTTAATTTTGGATAACTCCATCTTCAGAAAAGTTTCTTCTGATAAGTAAAATCTGTAGCTTCTACCCTATTAATTTTAGTTCTACCATTCAGGCAAAACAGAAGTCTGAATGAATTACAGATATTTGAAGCCAGCTCTCATGTGCTCTGTATAAGTCCTCTCTTTGCCAGGGTAAATAGCTCCAGTTCCTTTAATCATCTGTCTTAGGCCTTTGGCTTCTAGTCCTCTCACCAGCACATCAAAGCATAATGTCAAAAGGAGGGTTCCATCAATCAAGGTGTTCTGAGATGAATGCAAGTTATGGGAGGGAAGAAATCTTCCCTTCTGTCTTTAACATTGACTATATGGACTTGGGCACTCTCCTTGGCCTTTCAGCATCTCCTCTGTTTTACTTATAAGACAAAGAGAACAATCACATTTCTAAGTCCGATGTTGGAATCACACCTCCAAAAGAAGATATTGGAATCAAGAAAGACTATTGCTTTTCAAGGATATGGTGCTATACAAAGCACAACCTATATTTGAGTTAGGAGTCCCTGGTTGATACAAATGGTTACAAACCCAAACTCATTGCTGTTGAGTCGATTCCAACTCATAGCAACTCTACAGGACAGAGAAGAACTGTCCCACAGCGTTTCCAAGGAGCAGCTGGTGGATTCAAACTGTCAACATTTTGGTTAGCAACTGAATGCCTAACCACTGCAGAGTCCCTGGTTGGTGTAAATGGTTCAGTGCTCAACTACTAACCGAACAGTTAATCACCAAGAGGTGTCTCAGAAGAAAGGCCTGGCAATCTGCTTCCAAAGGTCACAGCCTTGAAAACCCTGTGGAGCACAGTTCTACTCTGCACACATGGGGTAGTCATCTGTTGGAATCGCCTCTATGGCAACTGGTTGATTGGTTGGTATATTTCAAGTAATAGCTAGATGAGGGATTCAAAATGTTATAAGAAACTAAAGGAGGAAAAACATATTTCAGTGGAGATAATCAAGCAAATTTTAATGAAGAATACATCCTATTCCAATTTTTTTAAGTAATATATTTTACTGTGTTTTTGGTGAAAGTCTACACAGCAAATTAGGTTCCCATTTGACAATTTCTACACAAATTGTTCAGTGACAATTGTTACATTTTTTACAATGTGTCATCATTCTCTTTAATTGTGTTCTGGTTGTTCTGTTTCCAATACTCTAGTTTCCCTGCCCCTTATCTTCTCATCTTTGATTTAAAGTAATTGTTGATCTTTTGATCTCATATAGATTTTTTTTTTTAATGGAGCACTGTATTCACAGAAAATGTCCTTTATTTTGTATGTCAATCTGTTATTTCACTAAAAGGTGACCTCAGGAGATAGTTTCAGTTCAAGGTTTAAAGAGTATCTGAAGACAATAGTCTCAGGGAGTCTTTCAGTCTCAGTTGGTCCAGTAAGTCTGGACTTCTTAAGAATTTGAGTTCTGTTCCGTATTTTTCTCCCATTCTATCAGGGTCCATCTATTGTGGTAGTGTCCATATAGTGGCAGCTGGGCACCATCTAGTTCTTCTGGTCTCAGGGTAGATGAGGCCATGGCTTGTCATCCTATTCCAATTTGAATTTTACAGTTAAACCTCAATAACCGAGGCTTTCACTACATTAGTTAATATTTATTCCAGTGTATATAGACATATAGATTTACCTGTGGTGGACAGATTATTCTTATGGTAAATAATGATAACTGATAGGTAAATGTGGCTAAAATGACCAATTCATATTAGTCTAGTGGAGTACAGAGAAAAGACAATTTCAAAAGAATGTGATATGTAGTCTAACAAAGTAACTCATGGGGTGCTGTCAGAGTACAAAGACGAGAAAGCTCCTTGGAAGAGAAAGTCATTGAGTCTTTCATTTGGCATTATCTGTGTTTCTAACCCCAATAAGATTATCACACTCTTCCTTCTCCTTCCTCCCTCATTGCCCCTCTCCACCATTATTCCACATATCAAGAGATGTTATTTCAGCTACTTGGGGTATCACTGATCTGTGTACACTTATGTACTCAACAGCACCCTGATGATTCAGAAGTCTAACCACACGTAAGGCTCCTTTCAAAGGAAATAAGGTCCATGAATCATGCCAAGTAGCACCAAAGTTACCAAAAATATCAATGGTGAGTTCAAAAGGAAAAAAAAAAAAACACATGAGCAGTTCTAGGAAATTAAAATAAAGCAGACAGCTAAACAAATAATTTAATTTGAAAATTAAGAAAATAAATTCTGAAAGTTTTATAATAAAACATAAAACTGTTTAGTTCACATTTTTATTCCCTTTTCATAAGGTGACAGTATGATTTAGTTCAAGGCAGACCATACTCTGAGGCAGAAGGACTTAGGCTAAAGTCGCAAGCCCTACTTACTCAGGGCTTGAGTAGCATCTGAACTTCATTTTCTTCATTATAATACGGGAATAATAGTACTTACCCTATCTACTTCACAAAGCAATTTTCAGAGCACATGAAATCAAGTATGTAAAATTACCTTATAAACAGAATGTTGTTGTTGCTGTTTTTAGGTGCCATTGAGTCAGTTCTGACTCATAATAAGCCTATGCACAACAGAATGAAACACTGCCCAGTCCTGCGCTATCCTCACAATCGTTGCTATATTTGGGCCCATTGTTGCAGCCACTTTGTCAATCCATCTTGTTGAAGGTCTTCCTCTTTTTTGCTGACCCTCTACTTTACCAAGCATGATGTTCTTCTCCAGGGACTTGTCCCTCCTGATAACATGTCCAAAGTATGTAAGATGAAGTCTGGCCATCCTTGCTTCCAAGGAGCACTCTGGCTGTACTTCTCCCAAGACAGATTTCTTCTTTCTTCTGGCAGTCCATGGTATATTCAATGTTCTTCACCAACACCATAATTCAAAGGCATCAATTCTTCTTCAGTCTTCCTTATTCATTACCCTGCTTTTACATGCATACGCGGTTATTGAAAATACCATGACTTGAGTCAGGTGCACCTTAGTCCTTAAAGTGACATCTTTGATTTTTAATATTTTAAAGAGGTCTTTTGCAGCAGATTTGCCCGATGCAATATGTTGTTTGATTTCTTGACTGCTGCTTCCATGGGTGTTGATTGTGGATCCACAATCCAAGTAAAATAAAATCCTTGACAACTTCAACAGTTTCTCCATTTATCATGATGTTGCTTACTGGTCCAGCTGTGAGGATTTTTGTTTTCTTTATGTTGAGGTGTAATCCATACTGAAGGCTGCAGTCTTTGATCTTCGTCAGTTAAGTGCTTCAAGTCCTCTTCACTTTCAGCAAGCAAGGCTGTATCATCTGCATATCGCAGGTTGTTAATGAGTCTCCTCCAATTCTGATACTGCATTCTTCTTCATATAGTCCAGTTTCTCTGCTTATTTGCTCAGCATACAGATTAAATAAATGTGGTGAAAGGATGCAACCCTGACACACACCGTTCCTGATTTTAAACCACACAGCATCCCCTTGTTCTGTTCAAACAACTGCCTCTTGGTCTATGCAGAAGTTCCTTGTGAGCACAATTTAGTGTTCTGGAATTCCAATTCTTCACAATGTTATCCATAATTTGTTATGATCCACACAGTTGAATGTCTTTGCATAGTCAATAAAACACACTGTTCAGGTACAGGAACACACTACTCAAAGGTTTAAATTTAATAACAAATGTATTCCTGTACCTCTGAACAGTGCTATTTTATTTATAAATAGAATAGAATAGCACTGTTCTAAGGTACAGGAACACATTTGTTATTAAATTTAAAGAAGTAAATAATAAAGAAATTCTCACAAAGGATTACATATGAAAGATGAATTGCCTTCCTGTATTATTTTTTTTATTGTACTTTACATGAAGGTTTACAGAGCAAATTAGTTACCCATTCAATAATTTATACACAAATTGTTCCATAACATTGGTTGCAATCCTTACGACATGTCAGCACACTCTCCATTACTACCCTGAGTTTACCATTTCCATTCGTCGGGCTTTCCTGCCCCTTCCTGCCTTCTCATCTTTGCTTCTGGGCAGATGTTGCCCTTTTGGTCTCATATAGATGAGCACTTTCCTCACTGGTATTACTGTTTATTTAATAGGCCCATTATTAAGTTGAAAGGTGATCTCCAGGAGTGGCTTTAGTTCCAAGTGAGAAGGGTGTCTAAGGGCCATAGTCTCGGGTTCCTCCAGTCTCTCTCAGACCAGTAAGTCTGGTCTTTTTTATGAATTTGAATTTTGTTCTACATTTTTTCCCATTCTAACCAAGACCTTCTGTTGTGATCCTGGCCAGAGCAGTCGATAGTGGTAGCTGGGCACCATCTAGTTCTTCTGGTCTCAAGTTAGTGTAGGCTGTGGTTCCTGTGGTCCGTTAGTGCTTCGGACAAATTGTTTCCTTAACTCTTTGGTTTTCTTCACTCTTCTTTGGAAAGAGACCAATAGTTGTATCTTAGATGGCTGCTCACAAGCTTTTAAGGCCCCAGTCGCTACTCGCCTAAGTAGGATGTAGAACTTTGTCTTTATGAACTATGTTACGTCAGTTGACCTAGATGCCCTCCGAGACTATGGTCCCTAGCTTTCTAACCCAGTAACTCAGTCCCATGAGGTGTTCAGTTATGTCCAGAAAGTTTCCATGGCTGTGTTCCCTGTGTAATCCATTGTATATATGAATATGCATGTAGCACATACAAATACGTATGTAGAAATATCCACAGTCAAATCTATATATGCACATGGGTGTACTCTCATAGCCCTCCCCCACAAATTTGTTATATATATCTACCTATGTATCCACTCATAAATTATTGTTTGTTATTACCGTTGTTGCAATATTGTGTATGTTATTTACCATCATTGCCTTTTATTCTTACGTACCTCTCAGTGTCTTCCCTTGCCTTGGTCTTCTTGTGCTGACCTCCCCCATATTGTGTATTGCCTTTCCCTTCACCAATACCAGGCCTTCACCGAAGTTAACACATGTCTACTATCTAGTTAGTTATTTTCCCTTCCTCCTCTCCCATCCCTGGTAACCATTAGAGAATGTTTTTTTCTGTGTGTAAACCTTTTCTTGACTTTTTATAATAGTGGTCTCATGCAATATTTTTCCTTTGGTGATTGACTTATCTCACTCAGCATACTGTCCTCCAGATTCATCCATATTGTGAGATTTCTCACAGATTCATCACTATTGTTTGTTGTTGTATAGTATTCCATTGGGTGTATGTACCACAATTTGTTTATCCATTCATCCACTGATGGGCATTTAGGTAGTTTCCATCTTTTTGCAATTGTAAATAATGCTGCAATGAACATGGGTATATATATATGTCTATTTGTCTGATGGCTCTTATTTCTGTAGGATATATTCCTAGGAGTGGGATTGCTGGGTCATATGGTACTTCTATTTCTAGCTTTTTAAGGAAGCATCATATTGTTTTCCACTGTGGTTGTACCATTTTACATTCTCACCAGTAGTGTATAAGAGGTTCAATCACCCCACAACCTCACCAGCATTTGTTGTTTTCTGTTTTTTGATCAGTGTCATATTATCAGAGTGAAATGGTATCTCACTATAGTTTTGATTTGCATCTCTCTAATGGCTAGTGATCGCAAGGATCTCTTCACGTATTTGTTAGCTGCCTGAATGTCTTCTTTGTTAAAGTGTCTGTTCATGACCTTTGCCCATTTTTTAACTGGCTTGCTTGTCTTTTGTTGTTCTAAAAATTTTAGAGATTAGACCCTTGTTGGATATATTGTAGCCAAAATTTTTTCCTTGTCTGTACGTTCTCTTTTTACTCTTTTGGTGAAGTCTTTTGATGAGCGTTTAAGTGTTTAATTTTTAGGAGATCTCAGTTATCTAGTTTATCTTCTCCTGTTTGTGCATTTTTAGTTATGTTTGGTATTCTATTTATGCCTTATATTAGGGCCCCTACTGTTGTCCCTATTTTTTCTTACATGATCTTTATAGTCTTAGGTTTTACATTTAGATCTTTGATACATTTTGAGTTAGTTTTTGTGTATGGAGTGAGTTATGGATCTTGTTTCATTTTTCTGAAAATGGATATACAGTTTTGCCAGCACCATTTGTTAAAGAGACTTTCTCTCCCCATTTAATGGACTTCAACACTTCGTTGAGGATCAGCTGTCCATAGGTGGATGGATTTACTTCTGGGTTCTCAATTCTGTTCCATGGGTCTATGAGTCTGTTGTTGTACCAGTACCAGGCTGTTTTGACTACTGTGACTGTATAGGAGGTTCAGAGATAGAGGAGTGTGAGACTACCTACTTTGTTCTTCTCCTTCAATAATTCTTTGCTTATTCAGGGCCTCTTTCCTTTCCATATAAAGTTGGTGATTAGTTTTTCCAACCCATTAAAGAATGTTGTTGGAGTTTGGATCAGGATTGCACTATATTTATAGATCTTTTGGGTGGAATTGACATTTTCACAATGTTAAGTCTTCCTACCCATGAGCATGGTAGGTTTTTCCATTTACATAGGTCTCCTTTGGTTTCTTGCAGTAGAATTTCCTTTGTATAAGTATTTTATGTACCTAGTTAGATTTATTCCTAAGTATATAATCTTTTTGAGGGCTATTGTTTTCCTGATTTCCTTTCTGAAGATCTTTTTGTTAGTGTAGAGGAATCCAACTAATTTTTTGTATGTTGTTCTTGTACCCTGCCGTTTTGCTGAATCCTTCCATTAGTTCCAGCAGCTTTCTTGTGCAGTCTCTGGGATTTTCTATGTATATGATCATGTCATCTGTATATAGGGATAGTTTTACTTCTTTCTTAACAATTTGTATGCTCTATGTTTCTTTTTCTTGACTTATTGCTCTAGCTAGGACTTCCAGTACAGTACTGAACAAGAATGGTGATAAAAGGTATCCTTTTCTGGTTCCCATTCTCAAGGGGAATGCTTTCACTCTTTGCCATTGAGAATAATGTTGGCTATTGGTTTTCTATATATGCCCTTAACTATGTTTAGGAATTTCCCTTCTATTCTTATTTTGCTGAGAGTTTTTATCAGGAATGGGTATTGGACTTTATCAAATGTCTTTTCTGCATTGATTGAGATGATCATGTGATTCTTGTCCTCCGTTTTATTTATGTGGTGGATTATGCTGATTGATTTTCTAATGTTGATCCATCTTTGCATACCTGGTATGAAGCCCACTTAGTCGTGATGTGTTATTTGTTTATTTTTGATATGCTGTTGAATTCTATTGGCTAGAATTTTGTTGAGAATTTTTTTGTCTATATTCATGAGGGATATTGGTTTATAATTTTATTTTTTAGAGGTGTCTTTGCCTGGCTTTGGTATCAGGGTTATGCTAGCTTCATAGAATGAATTTGGGAGTATTCCTTCCTTTTCCATGTTCTGGAATAGTTTCAGTAGTATTCATGTCAACTTTTCTCTGAATATTTTGTAGAATTCTCCAGTAAAACCATCTGGGCCAGAGTTCTTTTGTTGTTGTTGGGAGTTTTTTTTATTACCTCTTCAATTTCTTCTTTTGTTATGGATCTGTTTAGGATCCAGACTCCTTCCCTACTCTGTGGACAGCAGAATCCCTGGAATTTGTGCCATCCTTTCTGTGTTTTCCTTCCTTAGATTCAGATCTTCACTCACCCTGCTTCTCTCTGAGTATGTCTATACAGTTCCTATGTTTCTTATGGGAATGCTGTGAAGTTGCTTTCCTATGCTCCTCACCCTGGGTCACTACTGGCTTTGTCTCAAGACAGCCATGTTGAGCCAGGACAGCTGGCAGAGCCTCTACGCTCCATGTTACTCCTTGTTTGCTGGGTTCATTCAATTTTTTTCATCCAGTTAGTGTTCAATTCAATTCTTTATCCTTCCTTTCTGATGTTCAGGGTTACAGGGTTGTTATCTGCATCATTTCATTTGGTATTTCAGGTCTTTACTGTAGAGAGATGGTATGGTGTGTTTGACTAAGCTGCCAACTTTGCTCCTCCCCTCTCCTTTATTATTTAAACAAACAAAAGCAATCAAATAATTGAATGTAGATTTACTCATTCACTAATTATTTATTAAGCACTTTTTTTATATTAGGCAATTGAGGACACAAATAAGACACTGTCCCAAACCTCAGGGACTTCACAATCTACCAAGGGAGACAGGCATACAAACAATAAAATAAATCATGGAAACTGCTTTGAAATACACCCACTCCTCGCTTATCAACATGGTTAGGTTTCAAAGACCATACTGTTATGCAAAAATCAGCATTATGCAAAAATTGATGATAATGACATCATATCACAAAATGGAGGATGACTACATCATTACATAACTGTCAAATTACATCATTACATAATTGTCAAATAACATTATATAACTGCCAAATTACGTCACTACATAACTGCCAAGTTACACAATTACGTAACTGCCAAACCACTGAGGATCATGGCCCAGCCAAGTTAACACATAAACTTAACCATCACAGCCAGCGTTACTCTCAGCTTGCACCTTGGTGTTCGTTACTGCCAGATGTACATCGTTAATGAGTGAAATAGTCAGATAGTAGATTTTTTACTATTGTAAATCCGAAATTTTGAATAAAAATATAGTCGATAAGTGAGGAGTAGGTGTAGTAAAGCAGAGAGTGATTGACTTTATATAGTTTAGCTGGGTAAGGTTTGGCTGAAAAGTCCATAACTGAATCTAGTCTTAAAAGATGGGAGAAGGAAAAGGCATTGTTGATATTAGGAATTGCACATCAGGGGACTAAAGGGTGTAGTAGAGCCTGGTATGAAGCTTGGAAGGTGAATCAATACTAGATTTTTGGCAAGGACTTCAAATTTTAACCCAAAATTAACAGTAGCCAATAAAGGTTTTTAAGAAAAGGAGTAACTTGATCAGATCTTTGTTTTATAAACATTATCGAAATGACAGAATAATTGAAGTGGAAGAAGTTGTCAGATGAAATTAATTAAAAATCTTAAAGACTATTTGAAAGAAAATGATTTGTTATTTTCAAATATACATAACAGAAAAGGTTAACAAGAACAAATAGGCATATTTAATAAGCAAATCAGAATTATTTGAAGTTAGTATATGGCTTATAATTTTTTCAGATCATTTGAATAAAATGGTTTTCTAGTACTGGCTAAACATCTATTTTTTTACTTTTGGTGAAAATATACACTAGAAAACATATACCAATTCAACAATTTCTACACATACCATTTGGTGACGTTGGTTACATCCTTTAAGTTGCGCGACCTTTCTCAATATCTTTTTCTAAATTACTCACCACTGGTAACATAAACTTACTGCCCCCTAAGCTTTTAATCTAACCTCTCAAGTTGCTGTTGTCAATTTGATAATATATAGATAATTCTTTAAAAGAGCACAATACTCAAGGCAAACATTCTTTTTTTCTTTTTTTCAAGTTTTATTTTTATTGTTGTAGTTTAAATGAAGCTTACATTTCAAGTTAGTCTCCCATACAAAATTTTATACATACATTGTTATGTGACCCTAATTGCTCACCCCATTCTGCGACAGCACACTCCTCCTGTCCGCCCCTGATTCTGCATGTCCATCCAGCCAACTCCTAACCCTCTCTGCCTTCCCATCTCACCTCTAGACAGAAGCTGCCCCTTTGGTCTCTTGTATCTACTTGACTAAGAGGCACACTCTTCACGAGTATCACTTTATGTCCCACAGTCCAGTCCAACCCCTGTCTGAAGAGTTGGCCTCGGAAATTGTTTTAGTTCTGGGCTGGTAGAGAATCGAGGGGCCATGCTTTCCAGGGTACCTCTAGTCTCAGTCAGACCATTAAGTCTGGTCTTCTTACTAGAATTTGAGTTCTGCACCCCATCTTTCAAGGCAAATATTCTTTACTAATTATACTAAACTATTGCTCTGTATAAATATGATGTCAGGTGATAGTATCGGTTTTAGGTTTAAAGATTTCCTCAGGGCAATAATTTCAGGGGGTCATCCAGCCTCAAGAGATCCAGAAAGTCTGGATTCCATGAGAATTTGAAATCCTGTTCCACGTTTTCCTCATTTTGATCAGAATTCTTCCACAGAATCTTTGATCAAAACATTTAGTAATGGCAGCCAGGAACCATTCCAGTTCCTTTCAACTCAGTACTGAAATCACTCCTGAGGATCACCCTTCAGCTAAAGATTAGACAGGCCCATAAAACAAAACAAGACTAAAGAGGCACACCAGCCCAGGGGCAAGGACAAGAAGGCAAGAGGGGACAGGAAAGCTGGTAATGAGGAACCCAAGGTTGAGAAGGGGAGACTGTTGACATGTCATAAGGTTGGCAACCAATGTCACAATACAATATGTGTATTAATTGTTTAATGAGAAACTAATTTGCTCTTTAAATGTTCATCTGCGGTACAATTTAAAAAACAAAAGCCAGTTGACCATAGATGTATGGGTTTAAACATCTCCTTTCTGAGGGAAACTTTGAAGCTGACTGTGTCTGAACTTCACGTTTTAGACAAAGCTTTGAAATCAAAATAAACATGGCTTTATTATTTGCAGTCATCTGGTGCTGAGTATTTTGACAGACATTCAAAGCTCCTTCTCTGTCTTTGCCGTCTTACTACCAGATTTCCCATGTCGCTTTCAACTTAATAACTGTTCCCACAGGCAGTCTTCACTGACTACTCCAGACACTATTCTTTTCCTCTAATTTTCTATAGTATTTAGGTTCTGGGCCATTCATCTATTCACTTTTTCATATGAGAAATATTTGAATACTATGTTCCAAGCACTAAATATTATTGTAATATTCAAAGCAAGAGTCACTGAAGTCCTGAACTAGGGCAGTGAAAGGGACGATGTTCAAGTGTTCAAGGCAAAGGCTGGAAGATCAGAGCCAGAAGAATTTAGCATTTTCTATGTACTGTCTCAGAGCCCTGGTGGTGCAGTGGTTAAGAGCTCAGCTGCTAGCCAAAAGGTCAGCTGTTTGAATCCACCAGCTCCTCCTTGGAAACCCTATTGGGCAATTCTACTCTGTCCTGTAGGGTCTCTATGAGTTGGAACTGACTCAACAGCAAAGGGTTTTGGTTTAGTATGTACTGTCTTGGAGTCCCTAGGTGGAACAGAGGGTTTGCTCTCCACTACTAACTCAAAGGTTGGCTGTTCAAGTCCATCCAGAGGCACCTCGGAAGACAGGCTTGGCAGTCTACTTCCAAAAGATCAGTCACTGAAAACTCTATGAAGCACAGTTCTACTCTGACATATATATGGTCACCATGAATTGGAACCAACTTGACTACAACTGGTTTTACATACAAACCATATATATATATGATACTGATACATTTGAAGCAAGTATCAGTAATGTCTTCCTAACCAGATGGGAAACTGCTCGCTGGAACCAGACACTGGATCTTCAGTTCTTTCAAACTTCTAGCATAGTGCAGCACTTACTTAGCAGGTATTTTGATAAATTATTGATTGGATGTACATGGCTGCAACTTAAGGAGGGAATTTCCTTTTCTTCATAAGACAATGGTAGAATACTAATTACTTCTTGTCAGCTTCCTCAGTTTAAAAAAATAATGGCACTTATTTCCTCACATATCTTACCTCAGTTTTTGTTTCAGATCTCACATATCTACACTTTATCTGGAATTCATACCAGATTTGCTATCTGTTCATGTAAGATGAACAACTTTAAACAATCTGCATTAAACAATGCAATTTCAGCAAGTTATTCAGTGAGAAGCAGGTGAAGTCTTGATCTTCCTCTGACTATGCGAAGATGTTGTTATCACGCTAATAACTAGCACAGTCTCATTAAGTTGACTTTTAACCTAATGTCCCAATGGGTGAAGTTCACTTTAGTATCTCTTTAATGAATAAATCTTCAAGCTCTAGATAGTTCAGCGATGGATAGTAATTAGCATAAGATGAACAGAAGGCGTCCTCTTCACTCAATGAATGAGTCTTCACCTTTAAAATTCCACCAAGCGCCCAAGTATAAGCAGATTAATTTAAGCCTACTTTTCAACAAGCAATTAACAGAAAAAAACCATAAATTCTCAAAGAGGAAAATAATTGTTCTTTTCAGAGATAAGACCAAGAGGAGATGAGGGGAAAAATATTTAACTAAAATCTACGCCCTTGCAGTGTGAATCTGGTTATTACAACTTGTTTAAGAAATATTTAATCACATGCCTAATGTGTGCACTGGTGCTATGCTGAGCACTGTGGGGAAACAAAGATCAGTAAGATGTGCCCTTAAGCACCTCACAATCAACTAGAGGGGACATGCACAACAAATAATTGTTTAACATAGTTGTAATTATGCCGTACTGTAATTAGAGAGCTGAGAGCTTAGACAATGCTCTTCACTAATAAGGGACATGATATGACAGAAAGAAGAAATATTATAGGGGAAGGTGCAGGAAGGTGAACAGAATGATAAGAAACTAAGGACTTTTGAACTGGAGTGAGGTATGAGGAGTAATATAGAGAAGTAGAGTAGATTACAGCGCAAAAAAAAGGAAAAGGTGCCCTCCCTCCTCCACACCACACATATACACATACACATACATCCTTTTCCCCCTTCCCCCTATTAAGTTTATACATAAAGTAGATTTTGAATTAATCTAGGGAAGCAAGCACAGAGACAAAGATGCATCCAGTTACCTCTGGGTTCTAGAAGGACCATAAATGATACCCACATCTGAAGACTCAGGCAAGTCGAGAGAGCTAAGCCTCCACTACTAGCTGACCCACAACACAAGCCAATGGGAAACCAGCCCATGAAGACTCCCTCTCTCTTGGTTAGACTGGACTTCCCAGAAGTAGAACATGAGAAGAGGATTCTTGTGAAAATAAATTACTAGGAAGTGTTCCCAGGAAGAACCAATAGACAAGTAAGGAAGTAGGAGTTAGAAGGTAGAGAGGCCAAACAAGTGTGCAGTACTGAGCACAATCTAACAGAGGTATACTTTGGCTCAGTCCCACAGAGGAGCTCCGAAGACAGTAAGGTCGTATGTCAGAATTGTCCCTATAACGAGGCCAGTAGGTAGAATATTTATATTTACACACCCCCCAGTCATTGGTTAAGAGCTGCCCCTAGTGGGAGGGGGGAGCAGAAATGAGGCATTTCCAGTAACCTGAGGGCAGGGCTCCAACAGAGCCTCAGGTGCTGACTGTTGGGAATAAAATGGCCGAGAATTGACAGCATCTAATACACTCTTTATCTACTATGGGTGATGAGAAGGATAGCTAACAGAGTGGGATTTGGGTAAAATGAGGGAGAATCAGTGTCTGTGTTCAGTGTTTTTTTTACTTAAACATACTAGTACCAGTTTTCATATATATTTTCTGTCCATTTAACATATTTTTAATAAAAGCACTAATAAGAGGATTAAGAACTTAAACTCATGTCATATTTCAGATGTTGCCAGTAGGATGAGGAGGTAAGAAACTATGTCAGCAAAGGCAATATTCTATTGGTACATCATTCATTCATTCAGCAAATTTTTATTGACAACCTACTAAATGTCAGATACTCTTCCAGGAGAGAAGAATTTAGCCATGAACAAAACAGATAATATCCCTGTCCTCTTGAATTTTATAGTCTATTTGTGAGAGACAGATAATAGATATACAAATGCATTAGCATATAACACAATGACAGGTAATTACACAAGTTATTAAGAAAAAGCAGGGTAAAGAACTTGGGAGTGATGCTGAAGGTGCTAATTCAATAGGGTGGACAGAGAAGGCCACTCTGACAAGCAATATTTATTCAAGACCCCAGGTAAAGTGAGGTGGCAAGTCAAAATGATTCTGGGGGGAAAGTATTCGAGGCAGGTAGAATAGCAAGGGAAAAGACATTGAACCAGGAGAATACTCGGTATGTTCAAGGAGCAGAAAGGTAACCAGAGTAGCTTGAAGGCAGTGAGCTAGAGGGAAAAGGGTAGGAGATGAGGTCTAAGAAGCAGTGGGATTGGGGTTTGGGGTAGGGGTGGGGGTTGTTGATGTAGATCATTACATTCCATGGAACTCAGAGAAGTCTGTACTGAGCTGGGTGTTATTACTTACTGTGCAAAATGGAAAGTAATTACTGTCATAGGGTTCATAAGTGAGAAAAATTACTTGTAGAGAGGAATCAAAAAGACCTCAAAGGGATCTGGCATTGAATCAAGCCTTACAGTGGTAGAATTAGTATAAACAGATGTGGCAGAATGGACCATTTCAGGACAAAGAACTACAAGAGAAACAATATAGAGGCACAAAAATATTGAGGGTCAAGAGAAAACAGGGTCAAGTTCAGATTGACTGGAGTGTGGAATACCATAAGAAGGAGTTTGAACTTCATCCTATAGGTCAGAGTTTCCTGATAGAAACAATTCAGGATATTATGAAAACTTTATATCATTATTATACTATCATTATCAGTATCTGCCATAATGACTGTTTTATTACCAACTTTAATAAAAGAAAGACTAATGTTTGTTGATTGAATAAAACAACCACCATGTGTTACATACTTACTACCTACTAAGTACTCTGTATAGAAACCCTAGAGGCATAGTGGTTAAGAGCTATGTCTGTTAACCAAAAGGTCAGCAGTCTGAATCCACCAGGAACTCCTTGGAAACTCTATGATGCAGTTCTACTCTGTCCTACAGGGTTGCTATGAGTCAGAATAGACTCAACGGCAATGGGTTTGTTTTTTTGGTTTTTAAGTACTCTGTATATATTATTTGTTTTACCGATGAGGAAACTGAAGCACAGAGAGGCACAGGAAAAATTCCTGGTTGTCACACAGCTAGTAAGTGGTAGAGCTTGGATTGTCTGACTCAATGTTATATTACTCCACAGCCTGTACTCTTAAATGTTAGATATACTGCCTTTATTAGATGGTTGGAAATTCATAACTGAACATACATGTAAGAGAGAGTGAATGGTCTACAAAGATTATTAAAGACATATGAATTTGCTTTTGTTTGCCTAAAAAGCAAAAACAAAAACCTAACTGAAGAGATGAAAGATCTGATTGAAGACTCTAAGTTAAAGGAGATCTTCAGCTCACTCTACCACAACTATGACAACAACAAATAAAAAGAATTTTTATTTCCTAAATCACAATAAAAATTAAAAAAAGAATCTTTACTTCAAGACTGAAAACACTTCTGTCCCTGCTGGGCATGACAGGCATGGAGAAGATATCAAGGAGGCCTGAGCAAAACTTACAAACTTTTATATAAATCTATGGAGTTTTCCCAGGAGCTTGCCACCCAAATCACCACTCAAGAGAGAGTGGCTCTTGATACAATTAAATCTAAGTACTACATAAATCCTATGGAAGATAATATGTTTAATAAATAATAATACAGAATAACTTTATTAATAAAATTATTAAAATTATAATCCTGAGTCCACTGGTACAGATTTATTGAGTACCAATAACATGCCAGTTCTAAATTCTGGGATAGAGCAGTGAAGAATACAGACCAAAAATCCATACCCTCATGAAACTAAAATTCTTATCAGGATCAGAGACAGAGGACACAGGCAATAAATAAGTAAATAATTAAAATATATCGATGAGTGTTGGTTCCAAATGCTGAGAATAAAAATCAAGCCAGAAAGGAATATGGGAATGCTGTGGGCAGAAAGGGAAGAAGGAGGTTAGCAATTTTAAAAAGGTGGCCAGGGAAAGTCTCATTGAGAAAGGGACATTTGAGCAAAGACCTAAGGAGGTAAGAAAGTGAGCAGTGCAGATATCTGGGAAAAGAATATTCCAGACACAGAAACAACAAGAGTAAAGGTATGAATCAAGAAATAACAAAGAGTCCAGTATGGCTGTAACAGAGAGAGCATGGAAGAGAACAGTAAGAAATAAATTTAGAGAGATAAAACCCATTGCCATCGAGTCGATTGCGACTCAAAGCAACACTACTGGACAGAGTAGAACTGCCCCATAGAGTCTCCAAGGAGCACCTGGTGGAATCGAATGGTCAGCCTTTCGGTTAGCAGGCATAGCACTTAACCACTATGCCACCAGGGTTTCCAAACCAAACTCATTGCCATCAAGTCGACTCCTACTCATAGTGACCCTCTGGACAGAGCAGAACTGCCTTGTAGGGTTTCCAAGGAGTGGCTGTTGGATTTAAACTGCTGACCTTTGGGCTTAGCAGCCAAGCTCTTAACCACTGTGCCATCAGGGCTCCATATAACAAAGGTTAATTTGTATATAGGTCTTTTAGACCACGGTAAAGATATTGAATTTTACTTTGCATGAGATGAAAAGCCATCCAATAATAATGGACTAAGAGATTTATCTATATTATCTCATTTAATCCTAAAAATCTGTGAGTTAGTTGTGAATTAAGTATTATAATTAACTCTGTTTACAGATGAGGAAACAAAGGCTTAGAAAGATTAAGAAATTGCCTCAAGGTTAGCATTTAAAAATGGCATTATCAAAATCCAAAACCTGATGCCAGAGTCCAGACTCTTAACCTCCATGAATATTGCCTAAGCTAGAATACTACTTACATATATAAAACAATAGCATCCAGATGAAAAGAGCATATCATCTCACCATATTCAATCTATACCACACCTGGAGTTCAGTTTTGTGCACTACACTTTATAAGCTTGGATTCATCAACAAGAAGGAAACTAGGATGATTAAATATCTAGGAGATATATCATTTGAGAAACAGTTTGGGAACTAAGAATGCTTTAATTTAAAGAAATAAGAAAAGACTTGGCTAATGAAACATGGTATTAAGAATGCTTCAATTGAAAAGAAAAGACTTAGGAAGGAGACATGATAGTAGGTATCTGAAGAGCTATCATGGGAAAAAAAAGGTTTAGACAATCAGTATTCTCCAGAAAACATAGCTTAGAGCAAGATGGATACTTTGGCTCAATATGAGGAAGAATTATCACAGATCCATTCTTTTTTACTATTACTGTAAAAAATACATACAACACAACATTTGCCAATTCAAAATTTTTTACATGTACAATTCAGTGATACCAATTACATTAATCATGTTGTGCAACCATCACCAGTGTCCATTGTCAAGTTTTCCATCACCATAAACAGATACTCAATGCTTCCTAAACAATGACTCTCCCTTTTCCTTTCCCTCCTGACCCTTGTAACCACTAAAAACTTTGATTACAGACGCATTCTTTCAATACTGAGCTCCTTGCCACGAAGAATGCCAAAGAAGAACAAAATTGGTCATCATAGAAGAGCTCCCTGCCCTGGATGTAGAATTAAGTTAGATGGACAAAGTCCCCTACAACTCAAATATCCTATTGTCTAATTTTTTTTTTAAACTCTTTTTACCCTGCCTTGGACAAGTTGTGGTGGCATCCCCAGTATTCCTATCATTTAATTTTTAACACAATTTTTAGAAGTTTTAAAAAATTAAACCGTTCAGAAAACAAGGGTTTTAAAATAAAAGTAAGCAGTATAGTGTAACAATTGAGAATGCACATTGTGAAGTCTGAAAAACTTGCATTCTGCCACTAGGTGTGTAACCCGAGTGAGTTACTTAATCTTCTGAGCTTCTGTTCCCTCACCTGTAAAATGGGAATAATATTAGGACCTAAGTCACATAGCTTTTCTTAGGATTAAGTGGCATAATTCATGTAAAGGGCTTAGCACAATATCCTGTAAGCATTTAGTGCATGGTAAGTGTTGTTATTAGCTGGGTCTTACCTTCACCACTACTATCCTATGACCCGTATTTTTGTTTAGAATTAGTCATAACTATGGGTCTTATTTTTCCTTAGAATTAGCCAGGGCCACCACATCACTGAGGAATGCAGTCTCTACTGCTTGGTTTGGCCTGATCCTCTCTCTGGAGCCTTATCTTTAAGACTCCCACCATACCACACAGGATACTCCTGCCAAACTGATTGTAGTTCTAAATCACCGGGCTGTTTCAAGCTTTGATCACACTGCTAACTTTACTTGAAATATCCTCCCCTTCTCCCAAGCTAAGGGTGATTCATCTTGCAAAATTTTCTTCTAGGATCCCCTCCTCACTAAAATCTCTCCTGATGCCAAAGTAGAACTGAACATAGAAGCTGTCTTCGCACAAACGTGGAACTGGAAGCTCGGAAAGATTAAAGTAACTTAACCAGGGTCACTAACTATTAAATGACTACGGTGGTAATAATAGTAGTAATAGTAATATATTTGTGTACATATATATATATAGACAGACAGAGAGTGAAAGTGTTTGTGTCTTACAGTCTATAAGGCGCTTTCCTGGAGTATCTCTTATTTTTGCAATTCTGTAAAAAAGAAATCACTTTCTTTGTTTTTATGGATGAGGAAATTGAGACACTGAGAGGCTGAATGGCCTGTACCATGTTACACAGCTTGTCTGCTTGAGACCAGAGTCATGCCAGACCCCAGGACCCTGATCTTTTCATTCTTAATCCACTGAATTTTATTTACTAAACATTCTACTTAGTAAATAAATGAAATCACTGAATAAACAAAAAAATAAAAATGACTCTGGGTTTATCTTGTTGATACAGAGTATCTCATTCTGAAACTTTGAGCATGTCAAGGACAGGAATAAAGTTAAGGAGCAAGACCCGTTAAAAGCAAAGTTTTGTCACCCTACAAACCACTGAGCCAACTGCAAAGGCATCACTAACTTGAAGGGACTAAAGTTAGAGCTGATTTAATGATAGCAGAGTCACAAAGCTTACACATATTATCACAGAAGATACCAAATTTCAGAGCTAGCTAACTAAAATAAATCCTAAAGCAATTAGTGAAGAAAAGAATTTAGTGATTTCCAGAGCATCAGGGTTAGTAGTCCTTGGCAAGGATGAAATTGCCTGTACAATTACACATTTCACAGCATCTAAAGAAAAAGTGAAACTATGACAGTACCCACTGGGCTCAAACTGATCCATCAATTAAATACAATGTTCCACAGAGAAGAAAGGCAGCAAGTGTGGAGACTACCCACCTCTCTGTGTAATCTTCTGTAAATTTCCCAGGCATTATTAGTGAACTATTCTATTAAGGAAGCTGTCAAACAGCTAAAATAATAAAGGGAAATGGAAAGGGAGGGAGGGTTGAACAGACATAGGAAGAGTTTTAGAAAGAAAAACAACTCTTTAAAATTTACATTAGGGGTAAACGTTTCCTCTGTATGTGGGAACACTTCTACGGTTACATAATGTTGTATAACATTGCTAGGAGACTTAAGTCTCAGCCAGATGATATACAAACATCTAACTAGCTAACACTCTAAATTAGTACAGTTCCTACCATGTTGTAAGCACTCAATGCTTGAGGAATAAATAAAAGAGAATGGACCAATCTAATCCAGAAATCAATCACCATTAACGAGAATTGAGTTTTCAAATATGTCTTTTAAGTGCCTACTATGTACCAGACACTATGGTAGGATCTAGTCATTTGGAACAGTTTTTAAGTGCTTTGGTATTTTAATGCTAATACGACATGGAAATTTTCATTCATCTGTTCATATGGTTGTCAGAATATAACAATAGTAATTGAAGATAAATTCAGAGTCCCTCTACCCATGCAATGCAGGGAAATTATAGTTTGTACATTACAAGTTGACAGCATCATTTCTCATATGGTTGGTAGGATGATTAGTTCGTAGGATCAGAACAAATCTAGTCCCTTCTAAAATCTTAAAACAGAAGCTACGTTCCCTATCGTTAATAGAAGATTTGTCAACAAGCAGATATAATTTGCATTAGCACTTGTTTCTGAGGACCAATGTTTTATAGATGAACTGGTCTATAGCAAGTTTCTTTCATTTCTTCAGTAAATAAGCACCATGGTTGAGGTCCAGCTAAGCTGTTTCTCCAAAATTCTACTTAACAAATTGATAGTTATAATGAGACTCTATCACTGTTCTACTTATAAAAGAAAAATTACTAGCTTCTAAAAAGGTGGATGTCAGTATCAGTACTCAAAACAATGTTGTTAGGATGGTATAGCAGACACCATCAATACCCAACCATACTCCCTTAGGCCTCACCATTAAGTGAAAGCCAGACTTCCAACTGCCTTAGGGCTTTCTCTGGGCTAGAGTCCACTCTTTGTGCAGGGTAGGCTGGAAGTACCAGAGAATCAACAACCCGTTCTCCCTCCAAGCAGCAGCCTTAACTAATGACTGATGGAGTTGGTATATATAAATACCCTAGAGCCTTTGTTTCTGGGAGTGAGAGATAAACTGAGGCTGGCTGTTTCTACACTGACTCCCAGAGTTCCCCAGTGGGATTAAGTTACTAGTTTAGTAATGCACCCTTTATCTGGTATTTTACCTTCCCTGTCTTAATTTCTTACAGCCCTTCTGGTACTTACTGGGGTCATCACTCAAATAAACTACTTAAACTTGAATTCTTGTCTTTGGGCCTCTTGTAGGGGAACATAAAATAGATAGAATTATTAGGCCTATACAATATTCATTATTTCATCCCACCTTTATGAATACCATTTCCATTTCTAGCCCCACTAACTTCTTTCTATTACATCCCACTCCTGTTCCCATAAGTATATGCAGTGTGACTTGTGCTTCTTCTTCACAATAAATAAATAAATATCTAAAAAAAATATTTAAAAATTATTACTCTAAAGCATTATTAGGCCAAACTCAAATAAAAACATAAAGTCATGAGTTTGAATGGGGCATGAGAAACGGGAAAGTTAGGGCAGAAGTCCAACTTCAGTCGGTTAATGCCTTCATGGTATTCTATTAAATGGATATATCTTATTCAATGGATATAACATAATTTAAAAACCAATATCTTGTTGTTAGACATTCAGGTTGTATTTAATATTTTACTACTATAAATAGTGCTGAAATTTAATATTCTTATGCATAAATCTTTGTCCTCATCTCAGATTATTTCTTTGAGAAAAATTCCTAGGGAATTTGCTGGATAAGAGAATTTGAATATTTCAAATCTTTTGATTTATATGTAACCATATAATCATAGTTGAACTTATTTTCATTCCAACTAGCAGGAAACAAATGTTCCTATTTTAACATTTTCTTATCAATCTTGAGTACTATTATTTTTATAATCTTTGCTTGAAACAATCATTATTTAATGTATATTACCTGAACTTTTTTCAGTCTTCCGTTAGCGACTATTTGTGAATTCCCTATTTATTACTTCATTTTAATTATGTATTGAAGTGGTTTCGTTTTTTTTTCATTGAATTGTTTTCACACCTTTAATAATGTACTTCCAGAAATGTTTTATTTAAAGATAATGCTGACTAGATGTATCCATACCTTGTTACTGACTTTAATGGTAAGACATTTAGTGTTAACAACTGCATGAAATGTGAAATAGAATGGGACTTTAGATAGATTTTTTAAAAAATAATTTTAAGAAACACTAAATAGACAACAGATAAGTGGTAACTTTGGTGAAGGGTAAGACAGTACACAATACTGGGGAAGCCAGCACAACTTGTACAAGGCAAGATCATGGAAGCTCCATAGACACTGCCAAACTCCCTGAGGGGCTAAATTACCGGGCTGAGGGCTATGGGGACCATGGTCTCGGGGTATGTCTAGCTCAACTGGCATAATATAGTTTATAAAGAAAATGTTCTACATTCTACTTTGGGGAGTAGCATCTGGGTCTTAAAAGCCAGTGAGCAGCCATCTAAGATACTCCACTGGTCTCATCCCTTCAGGAGCAAGGGAAAATGAAGAAAACTAAAGACACAGGGGAAAGATTAGTCCAAAGGACTAATGGACCACAACTACCACCGCCTCCACCTGACTGAGTCCAGTACTACTAGATGGTGTCCGGCTACCACCACTGACTTCTCTGACAGGGATCATAATAGAGGGTTCCAGACAGAGCTGGAGAAAAAAGTAGAACAAAATTCTAACTCACAAGAAAAGACCAGACTTGCTGGCCTGACAGAGACTGGAGAAACCCTGATAGCATGGCCCCAAACACCCTTTTAGCTCAGTAAAGAAGTCATTCCTGAGGTTCACCCTTCAGCCAAAGACTAGACAGGCCCATAAAACAAAATGAGACTAAAGGGGCACACCAGCCCAGGGGCAAGGACTAGAAGGCAGGAGGGGACAGGAAAGCTGGTAATGGAGAACCCAAGGTCGAGAAGGGAAGTGTTGACATGTCGTGGGATTGGCAACCAATGTCATAAAACAATATGTGTACTAACAATATGTGTTTAACAAGAAGCTAGTTTGTTCTGTAAAACTTCATCTAAAGTACAATAAAACAAAGAAAAAAATAATTTTAAGAAAGTAATCTTTTAATTTAGTTTAACAACATTGTTTTTGTTTTTGTTTTGGTTTTTTTTTGCATTGGTTTTTTTTTGTTTGTTTGTTTTATTATCAGGAATGAATGTTCACATGTTTTAGGAGCGTAATAGCATATGTTTTGAAGGCAAACTACCTGGATTGAAATCCTAACTCACCACTTAATAGCTGGGTGATCTTGAGGAATTTACTTAACCTTTCTCCATCTCAGTTTTTCTTATCCCTTACTGCAAAAATGGGAATAGTAGCAATAATATCTGCATCATATGATTACAGTGAGGATTACTTAATTCATTTAAAGTACGTAGAATAGTGTCTTGCACATAGTTATCACTTGGTAAATGTTAGCAATCTAGCAGAGTGATTTAATGTCCTAGCTCGCCCACATACTAATTGTATGAATTTGAGCAAGTTATTAAACCTTTCTGTGTTTCATTTTTCTAATTTAAAATGTGAAGAAAAAATATTATCTACCTCATAGGATTTTTATATAGATTAATTGAACATATGTATATATAAAGTACTTAAATCAGTACTTAGAACATAGCTCACTATAGCATTAAATAAATGTTAACTATTATTTTTATCTATTGAACGGTATCTTGCATTTTTTTCAGCTATTAGTGACATATTATATTAATAGATTTCCTAATAGTAACCCTCATTGCATTTCTAGAATAAACCTAATTCAGTGATTTTTATAATGTACTGTTAAATTAGATTTTTTATTAGGATTTTTAATCTATATTTGTAAATAATATTAATCCATATTTTATTCTTTTAGAATTATGCGTGTTCAGTTTTGATATCAGAGTTACATTATTTTCTTAAAATGAATTAGAAGGGTTTCCACCTATTTCTCTCCTTTGGAAATAGGTATTTAGCATGAGAATTAGCTGTCTTGGAAAGTTTAAAAGTATTTGACTTTGAACCTACCTGAGCTTGTTTCCTTGTTGTTGTTGTTAGGTGCTGTAGAGTCAGTTCCAACTCATAGTGACCCTATATACTACAGAATGAAACACTGCCTGGTCCTGTGCCATCCTCACAATCATTGTTATGCTTGAGCCCATTGTTGCAGCCACTGTATCAATCCATCTCGTTGAGGGTCTTCCTCTTTTTCGCTGATCTACTTTACCAAGCACGTTGTCCTTCTCCAGGGACTGATCCCTCCTGATAACATGTCCAAAGTATGTAAGACATAGTCTCTCCATCGTTGCTTCTAAGAAGCATTCTGACTGTACTTCATCCAAGACAGACTTGTTCGTTCTTTTGGCAGTCCATGCTATATTTAATATTCTTTGCCAACACAATTCAAAGGTGTCAATTCTTCTTCAGTCTTCCTTATTCATTGTCCAGCTTTCCCATGCATATGATGCAATTGAAAATACCATGGCTTGGGTCAGCCACACCTTAGTCTTAAAGGTGACATCTTTGCTTTTCAACACTTTAAAGAGGTCTTTTGCAGAAGATTTGCCCAATGCAACATATCTTTTGATTTCTTGAGTGCTGCTTCCATGGGTGTTGATTGCGGATCCAAGTAAAATGAAATCCTTGACAACCTCAATCTTTTCTCCATTTATCATGATGTTGCTTATTGGCCCAGTTGTGAGGATTTTTGTTTTCTTTATGTTGAGGTGTAATCCATACTGAAGGCTGTGGTCTTTCAGCTTCATCAGTAAGTGCTTCAAGTCCTCTTCACTTTCAGTAAGCAAGGTTGTGTCACCTGCATAACACAGGTTATTAATGAGTCTTCCTCCAATCCTAATGCCCCATTCTTCTTCATATAGTCCAGTTTCTCGGATTATTTGCTCAGCATACAGATTGAATAGGTACGGTGAAAGGATACAACCCCGACGCACACCTTTCCTGACTTTAAACCACGCAGTATTCCCTTGTTCTGTTCAAACAACTGCTTCCTTAGTTGAGGGTAATTCTCTGACAATATTTTTATTTATTCCAAGGTTATGAGTCTACTCAAATTTTCTATTTCTAATTGGATCGATTTAGGCAGTTTATGCTTTAGAAACAAAATTATAAGCCCATATTCTTTAATTCAGCTAGAAATTACAAATAAGAGGTAACATTCTTCAGTTAATACAGCTATTTTAAAAAGACAAAGCCCTGTGCTAGCCATCACTTCCTATTAAGTTGGTGAGGCAGCTATTCTTCCAGTTGTTCAGGTCAAAATCTTTGAAGACACCCTTGATTTCTCTCTCCCTGACATCTAATCCATCAGCAAATCATTTGAAATATATCCCAAATTCAACCATCTCTCACCATCGCCACTGTTCCCCCAAACTCCAAGCTATCATTAGCTCTCACCTGGAGTATTTCATTAACCTTTTGATAGGTGTTCCTACTTTTTCTCTTGCTGCTTGTAGTGTAGGCTATGGTGTACCACCCAGATCTCTCCATCAGTAATAAGGTCCTCAAACCCCCATCTGCTGGGATTGTTGGCTGCGCACAACTCACACTGAGTCATTCCTTAGAAACTGCTCTCCACTCAAAGGGAACTTCCTGGCCCAAAGTTACAAACCCTCACTAAAGGTAGCCAGCATCCAATGATTGGTCAGTATGAGAGAACAAATGTCTGGCCCCCTTGCCTCAATTCAGGACAACTCTGAAAGGTCATCCTAGTTCCAGAACTCTTGTGGATCAGCTGAGGACTCTGCTGTAACCACACTGCAGTTGAACTCATCCCTCTGCCCAATTCTGCTTCCTTACTTCTTCACACATGTTCCTGAGAGCATGTCCCATGAATTTTCTATGTGCAAATTCTTCTTCTATAGTCTGTGTCCCAAGGACACTAACCTGAAACAGTTGGAACAAGGAATGGTCTGAAAAAACTAGACTCTAAATGGAATTTTTGAGCTACAGCATCCACTAGTCAGCAAGCAACAAGAACCTTATCACTAGTGGTAAGTGGAGTACTGATAACTAACTGATTAACAACTGGATAATCTAAAAGTAGACAGGTATTTGTTGTATGATTCTTTTAACTTCTTGTAGATTTTCATTTTTTCAATATAAAAAGTTAGGGGGAAACTCTGAATTTGAGGTGTAGAGGCTAAAATTTTTTTCAAATTTTTACATAAGTCCATGATACAAGGAAACATTCAGATCACTGTAGAACAATGAGGGACCAGTGCATTACGGGTACAGAAGGTGAACAGCAGGACATACAAGGTGAAACCCAGACCAGATCAGTACAGAGCCTCTTCTCTCAGCCAGACAGGATTAAAGATTTTCACTAATTTCTTAGTGATGAAGGAAGAAATGAACATTAAGTAGCAGAACTCCAATACATATTACTTAGGATTTAGTGAATGTAATTATACTAAACTCTATACACTCTATAATAAACAATTTATACTTCACACTCCATTGAGAGGGAGTTATTTCTTTTTTGAATTTATAATTCCAAATTATTAAACAGCACCAAGAATTTTTAGAGATAGATTTAAGGATGGAGTAGATCCTAATTGGAAATTGCAATCAAGAGTTATTGCCAACAGCAGAAAGAACAGTAAGAAATCTGTCTAAATATAATCTCAGAACCTCTGGGTGTAAATCAGAGCTTCACACTTGCTAATTGTGAGACCTTCAGCAAGTTACTCACCTCAATTTCATCTTTAAAATGTAAATAATAACACCTACATTTCAAGATTGTTGTTGAGATTAAATGTAAAATGTTTAGAATGGTGCACTGCATGTAACTCGTTGCCGTCGAGTGGATTCAGACTCATAGCAACCCTAGAGGACAGGGCAGAACTGCCCCATAGGGTTTCCAAGGAACACCTGGTGGATTTGAACTGCCAACCTTTTGGTTAGCAGCCAAACTCTTAACCACTACACCACCAGGGTTTCAGCATTGCATATGGGAAACATCTAATAACTATTAAACATGGTTCAGTACTTTCTAGTATTACTACAACTTACACACACACATAAACACCTTTTTAAAGGAAATATCAACCTAAAGACACTCTTCTAACTGTGTTAAGGACTTACATTGATGTTTTAAGCCTGTTGAACTGACAAGTTCTCATTCAACCATTTACAGACATTTAAACTGCACACATTATATATGCTTAGAGTTTAGTATCAGATAACAAATATAAATTTCCAGGTCCCCTTTTCACTTCTTTTATTTTCTTTTTATCTCTTCTTTTTGGTTTTCTTTCTTCCTTTTTTATTTTTGCATCCTGCAACATTTCTCTATAGTCACAAGTAAACTCTTGTTTTTCTAACTGCAATGACATGGGATAAAAATATCCTCGTATCTGACCAATTTGATCAAATAACACAGAAGAGTAACTTTATGACCTTGTAGAATACTACACAACAGGCAAAATGCATTAAATAACTGCCAGAGACTAAGTCAAGAACTTGTGAAGAGTTCAACACACATAGTTTTCTCCAACTAATAAGAAACAAAGTAAAGGTTTCTTGTCTACTGGACTTAGATTAAGCACTCAAATCCAAAAGTGCCCCTTTCAGTCGTCACCTTAACAAAAAATCGTAATATATTCAATTAAGGTAAGTTGGGTTTTTTCCAACAGTTTTTAGTGGTCCTTTATAAGTGTATCCACGTAAGCGTTTACTCCTTACACTGCAAGTCTTAGAAGTCAATAGTCTGATTATTTAATTCAATTTGAACAGTACTAAAGACAACATAACTTGCATGAATACATTTGAACATGTTTTTTGACTGTGTTCTTGTAAATCAGAGACCATGATGATTTGATCTGAACACCAATTAGGACGATACAACTTATGTTCAAGAATATAATAAAGACTTTAATTGAGCTCTTGGTTAACTCTCTCCAAAATAAGATACTCAGAGATGCAAAGAGGATACTGATTAAACATAGGATGGCATAAATGAGTTAGAAAATAAAGCTCATGAGAAAGAGAACTGCCAAGGATAAGTGAAAATTAATAATATTTTACGTTTGTATGTACTTAACTGTCATGGATTGAATTGTGTCCCTCAAAAATATGTGCCAACTTGGTTAGGCCGTGATTCCCAGTATTGTGTGATTGTTCACCCATTTTGTCATTTGATGAGATTTTCCTATATGTTGTAAATCTTATCACTCCGATGTTAATAGGATGGATTAGTGGCAGTTTATACTGATGAGATCTTACGAGATTGGATACTGTCTTGAGCCAATCTCTTTTGAGATATAAATGACAGAAGCAAGCAGAGAGACATGGGGATCTCATACCATCAAGAAAGCAGTGCCAAGAGAAGAGCACATCCTTTAGATCTGAGGTTCCTGGACTGAGATGCTCCTAGACCAAGGGAAGACTGATGACAAAGACCTTCCTCCAGAGTCGACAGAGAGAGAAAGCCTTCCCCTGGAGCCGGCACCCTGAATTCGGACTTCTAGCCTACTGGACTGTAAGAGAATAAACTTCTCTTTGTTAAAGCCATCTACTTGTGGAATTTCTGTCATAGCAGCATTAGATGACCAAGACATTAACCACATACAAAGCACCACTGCACAAATTTAATTCATTTCAATCCAATAAATACTAAGAGAGCACATACTCAAGGTACTATACCATAGAGTCTGTAGAAAACAAATATGAATACACTACACCCACAGATAGTTTAAATCCAGTGGAAGACATGTTCTGCTTGATTCAAAGAAGTAGATTATAAAGATGCAAATTGCTATAGGAATACAAAGGAAGGAGAGATGCAATCCAACTGAAGACGTGAGGGAAGCTTCACTGAGTCTTGAACTGGGCCTTGAAAAATTAAAATATTATTTGATTCACACCAAACAGTATGAGAATATCAGAGCAGTTACTATTATGTCTATTTCATAGGTCAGGAAGTTACGGCTTAAAAAGGCTAAGGGGACTCTCCTCTTTCCCCTTCCCACAAGATCACACAACTGGTAAATATCAGGTAGGACCTGAACCCAGGTTTTCTGATTCCCAAGTCCAGTGTTGTTCCCTATATAACCCTCCAAGAAGTGTCATAATTTTAGGCAAGAGAGCAGATGTTCTTTCAGGATAATGAGAAGGACAAAAAAAGCTGCTTACTCCTGCTATAATAATAAATTTGGCTGCCTTTCATACATTATATGAAATAAATGTTCTTACCCTCTAAGTATTAATATTATTTTCTGTTGTAAGTACAGACAATTTCTTACAGTATTTTAAATATGAGTACTGGGGAAACCAGATCTTTGCTTAAAGATTTAAGAAAACTGTTAGGAAAAAGTAAAAACCAACTTCATGATGATAATCAAATAAAAATTGTAGTATGACACTGAGAGGGATGCCCTGCTATTCTTTGTGTCCCCAGAGGAGATAAAAGGTAACAGCAGGAGTAAGTTTCACTGAATAAAAGATAAATTTTTCCCAATGGAATGAATACCTAAGGACATAATAATGACACATGAAAGCTTACTATATACCAGGCACTGTTCTAAGTGCTTCAAACTTACTTAATTCTCAAACCCCATGAGACAGGTTTTATTATTACCACCATTTATACATGATGAATCTGAGCCATAGAGAAACTTAGCCAAAGTTATATAAGTGGTAGAGCTGGGATTTAAACTCTGTTTGACTATAGAATCCTTGCTCTTAACCACTCAGCTCTATCAGTTGTCAAAAATGAGGTTTCAGATTCTCTTTTTCTGGGGGACTTTAAGATAAAAGTCCAATTTACATTCATAAGATAATGCTGTGAGTTCATGTTCTAGGAAGCTATTGAGCAAGGCATCTACGAGCACAGACTTTGGAGTCAAGCAGACCAGGCTTTAACACCTTGTTCAGCATTACCTACTCGTGTGAACTTGGGCAAGTTATTTAACCTCTCAGAGATTTAGATTCCTTCTTTTTAAAAGGAGGTAGCTTTTTTTTTTTTTTTTTTTTTTAATCTGGGAATGGGAGGAAGCAGCGCAGCATGGTAAGAAAAGCCCTAGGTTTGAATGTCAAAAGACTCAGATTATAGCTCCAGCTACTAGCCAACCATGTGAAATATGGTAATCAATTCATCAATTATTGAGCCTTATAGGTAAGGTTCTGTTGTAGTATTATGGGGTATATAGCAGTAAAAAAAAAAAAAAAAAAGGCATTGGTCCTTACTCTCTGAGAGCTAATTTATTCAAGTTGTTCATCAGTTTCATTAAATGAAACTCCAAAGGGAGGTACATTCTGGCAATAATAGTCTATGATTTTGAGACAATACCACAGTGGTATTATTTCTTTGCTGACTATAATTTGTGTATGTGTATTTCAATTTCTCCTTTTGACAGTTATAGAGGGGATATACACAGAGAGAGGAAGAGACTGAACTTCCAAGCTTGTCTCATCGCGTTCACTACCTACAGCTGCCATGATCAGTTGTTCCCACACATTCTCTCCATGGGACACATTTTTCTGGAATGTAAATTAATACATGGCACTCTAGTGAGCCAATGTAAGAGACAGTAGAATCAACGTGATTTATAGACAGTTGGTGGAAAATGTTGTCTTTTCTTTTTTCTTTTCCTCGGTGACAATTCTAAACAATTCATACAGAATTTAAAGACATTGAGACATGTTTCCATTCCTCTGGTTGATACGGACTAGCAATAGTCCTGTGTACTATGTAATTATTCATGGACTGCAGTAGACTAATGGTTAAGAGTGTCAGCTTTGGGGATTGGGTTGACAAGCATTTAAGTTCTAACTCCATCTCTTACAAACTGGGATACTTTAACCGCTCTGATCCTCAGTTTCCTCATATGTAAAATGAAAGTGATCCTATCTGTATCCTAAGATTACCAAATGGCATACTACATATAAAATGCTTGGTAAATAGCATTTGATTTAATGACAGCTATTAAGATTTGGAAATCCTGGTGGTGTAGTGGTTAAGAGCTATGGCTGCTAACCAAAAGGTCGGCAGTTTGAATCCACCAGGTACTCCTTGGAAACCCTATGGGGCAGTTCTACTCTGTCCTATAAGGTTGCTATGTATCAGAATCAACTCCATGGCAGCAGGTTTATTAAGCTTATCATCATCCTTAGCTACTAAAAATAAATACATAAATGCTAGAAGAAAAAAATGAATTACTGTTTTCAAAACACCCATTTTAGTACAAGGAAAACTAGTGTTTGTAACTATTGTTTTCAAATCATATAATATAGACAACCTCTTTTACCAAGTTCCTGTGTAGGCAGATCAACATTTCACACACAACATTAAGATATTTTGCAATATAGTACTTAAACCACATCAAAATGACAAGCCAAATAACAAGTGTATTCTCAATACTTACAAGGTTACACAGATAACAAGAGTTTGAATACATCTTTCCATGTACCTCCTAGTCAAGCTATAATGTAGGATTTCTGACAGGAGAAATACACATATAATTTCTAAGTAAAGTGCCAAGTTACTAGACAGTTTTGTAGCTCTTTATCAGCACTTGAATCCATGATTTTATAATTTCAAAGAGTACACCATAAATGTGGAAATAACTTTAGCAGTACAGAGAACAAAAAAAAACAAAGTAAGCAAAATGTGATAGCTCCGGAATTCAATATTTGTGAGCAAGTCATTAGGGAAACATTTCAGTCAGCAATCATGCCTTATCCTCCATAAGTAGGTCAAGAAGAAAGTAAATTAACTTACAGTGAATAAGAACTTCCTTGAACTCCATGAAAACACTTAGAAGAGTAAGATGAAGTTATACTTCTAAATGCAAATGTCTGCTACTAGCTGGAAGAATCCTCAGCTCTGTCTTTTGCTCATACCACCTCACCAAACACCCAGCCACAAACACTCCTTCCTAACAGCTGTCTTTTAATCCCATCTTTAGGTTTAAACAAGATCCTCTCAGAAATATGTAGCATGCAACACTAAAATCACTAAGATAAAAATTATTTTTAAAAATCTTTCCCTAGTACAGGAATGCTCTGTTTTGCTTCATTTTCCTCAAAAAGTAGATTTGCTTAACTTGGGAGCTGTACTATAAAATTTGCTTTACATTCATTGATCCATTCAATATATCAAGACTAACACAATTCTTCGTCTTTGTGCTGGAGGAGGGATGTACACTGGGATGTAATACAAATGTCAAAGACATTTAGGTGCCACTAAAGATGAAACATTAATGTTTCAAAGGCAACTGGTGCACTCAGGTATATTAATTCCAAGAAATAAATAAACACTATCAACTCCAGGTTCTCCCATAATACAAGTGCATAGAACCAGGGGATGACAATGATTTTATAGAGATTCCAAAGATATCTCCTTGTTGCTGCTTTTCTCTGCAATATCATGTATGACATGAAAAAGAGTTATATTCACCCAGCTTCCTAAAATGCTAAAATTCAATGGCAACTTTTCCATTTTAGCCTTTTTTAAGTGTACAACTCAGTTGCATTAATTACATTCATAATGTGGTGCAACCATTGACTGCTACCTATTTCCAAAACTTTTCATCACCCAAAATGGAAACTCTATATCCATTAAGCAATAAATTCCTATCTTCCCCTACTCCTCAGCTCCTCATAACCACTAATCTCCTTCGATCTCTATGCACTTGCCTATTCTAGATATTTCATATAAGTAGTATTATACAGTATTTGTCCTTTTCTATCTGACTTATTTCAATTACCATGTTTCCAAGGTCCACCCATGTTGTAGCATATGTCAGAATTTCATTTCTCTTTATGGCAGAATAATATTCCATTATATGTATAAACCACATTTTGTTTATCCATTCACCTATTGATACACACTTGTGTTGTTTCCACCTTTTTGCTATTGCAAATAGTGCTGTAATGAACGTTGGTATACAAGTATCTGTTTGAGTCTGTGCTTTCGGTTCTTTTGGATACATACCTAGAACCACTCCCAGGTCATATGGAAACTCTATATTTAACTTTTTGAGTAACTGCCAAACTGATTTCCACAGCAGCTGCACCATTTTACATTTTCACCAGCAACGAAAAAGAATTCCAATTTCTCCACATCCTCACCAACACTCATTAGTTTGTTGTTTTTTTTTTTTTTTGTGTGTGTGTGTGTGTGTGTTTTAATAATAGTCATCCTAGTGGGTATGAAGTGGTATCTCATTGTGGTTTTGATTTGTATTTTCCTAATGACTAATTACATTGAGCATCTTTTCATGTACTTATTGGCCATGGCAATAGTTTTTGCCCACAGAAAATAATTTTAATTTAAAAAATTCACTAGCTCTTTTTTTACATACATCACAAAATCACTTACAAATTATATTTACAGAATAATTACATAAAATAAGACGAACATTATTTCCTATGCACTATCTGTTTCATCAAAACATAAAACTACTACATTTGATTTTCCACAAAATATTGTCCCAGGGTTTTTATACACATAAGAACTCCTCATCTAAATATCATCAACAACTAGTATTCACACAACAAATATTTACTGAGCCTACCATGTGCCAGGTACTGTGCTAGCTTCTAGAGATACAAAGAAAATGGCATGCTCCTTTGTGGAATAATTTGCAATATAGATAGTGGCTCTTCCAGTAGTATACAGTGATGTCAATGCACTGAAATCCTCTCTCAGTTTTCCCTTTTCAGAAACTTCTGCAGCCAGTTGAATTACATATTCTTTCTTGAAGGTAAATTCTTCCTAACTATATTAAGTATAGGAACATTGGAAGATGTATATGGAAGAGAGGAGCGACAGAACATTGTTACGCGTTAACTATACATCAAACTGGATTTGCACATTTAAGGCCAGTTCATTTCTACAGTAACTGCCAAGGATAATTCTAAAAATGACACAATTTATAGAAGCCTAGAATTCCAAGTCTCTAATCAACGAAGATCCCCTAAAGCAGCAGCCACAAACTCAAAATTCCCTCAGGAGACAAGAAAAAAGGTAAGAGTAACACAAGCCAGGAGTTATAAAAAATAACATGGCCTTCTTGAATTATCTTTCATTTTTCCAGAAAACACTTAGGTAAAAATGAACACTTTCCTACTATAAGAAAAGAAATAGTACAAATTCAGGCAATTTATACTCTGCCTCAGTATAAGCAATACAACTGGGAATGCTGGGGACCATAGTTTATGGAAAAGAGCAGTTAGCCACTTAAAGGAGGCAGTGTGAACCAAGTATCATCATTGTTAGATCTTCTGGGTTTTCAAGACAAGCTATAAATTCAGCTTTTTTGTGTGAAATATCCCAATCTTTTCACGTCAGCTCAATGTTTTAAAAAAATATTTGGTGTCCCCTCTCCCCAAAAAGAGCTGTGAAGTAGATCCAGCCCTCTCAACTTAAATAAGGGCATCCATGAAAAACTCAAAGCTAATATCATACTTAATGTGAAAGTCTGAAAGCTTTCCCCTAAGATCAGGAACAATATTAGAATGTTCACTGTCACCACTTCTATTCAAAATTGTACTGGAGGTTCTAGCTATTAAGCAAGAAAAAGAAATAAAAGGCATCCAAATTGTAAAGGAAGAAATAAAACTATCTCTCTTCACAGGTGACATGTTCTTGTATATAGAAAATACTAAGGAATCCAGACACACAGAGAAAAAATCTATTAGAACCAAAAAACAAGTTCAGCAAGGTTGCAGGACACAAAACCAAAAGAGAAAAATCAATTGTATTTCTACACACTAGCAATGAACAATCTGAAAAATAAATTAAGGAAATAACTCCATTTACAAAGAATTAAAAATATAAAATACTTAGGAATAAATTTAACAAAAACAGGGTAAGGCTTATACACTGAAAACTATAAAATATTGCGGAAATAAACTAAAGAAGACCAAAATAAATGAAAAGATATATTTATGGATTGGAAGATTTAATACTGTTAAGATGGAAATACTCCCCAAACTGATATACAGATTCAAAATGACCTCTTTCAAAATCTCAACTGATTTTTTGCAGAAATTGAAAGCTGATCCTAAAATTCATATGAAAATGCAAGGGACCCAAAATATCCAAAACCATCTTGAAAACGAAAAATAGAGTTGGAGGACTCATACTTCAGAATTAATTTCAAAATTTATTACAGTAATAAAAACATGTGGTACTAGCATAAATATAGGCATATAGTCAATGTAATAGAATCGGGAGTCTACAAATAAATCCTTATATTCATGCTCAACTGATTTTCAATAAGTTTGCTAATGCAATTCAACGAGGAAAGAATATTTTTTTCAACAAATTGTGCTGGGACAACTGAATATTCACTTGCAAAAGGTGAAATTGCACTACTACCTCACAGCATATACAAAAATTAACTCAAAATGGATCAACAACTGAAATGTAAAAGCCAAAGCTATAAAACTATTAGAAGAAAACATAGATGTAAATTTTTAGGATCTTGAATTAAACAATGGTTTCTTAGATATCACACCAAAAGCAAAAGAAACCAAATTAAAAAACCGACTTTAAAATATATGCTTCAAAGGACACTATCAATGAAGTGAAAAGACAACCCACAGAATGGAAGAAAATACTTATGAATTTTCTATCTGATAAGGGTCTAGTATTTAAAATATGTTAAAAACTATTATAACTCAACAACAAAAAGACAACACAATTAAAACATTGACAAAGAATTTGAACAGACAGTTCTCCAAAGAAGACATGTAAAAAAGCACAAGAAAAGATGCTCAACATAATTAGTTATTAAACCAAAAAGCAAACCTGTTGCCATCGAGTTGATTTCGACTCATAACAGCCCTATAGGACAGAGTAGAACTGCCCCATAGGGTTTCCAAAGCTGTAAGTCTTTAAGGAAGCAAACTGCCACATCTTTCTCCCACGGAGCGGCTGGGTTCGAACTGCGGACCTTTCAGCTGGCAGCCGAGCCCTTAAGCACTGCACCACCAGGGCGCCTAATTAGTCATTAAAACCAAACTCGTTGCCATCCAGTTGATTCCATCTCACAGCGACCCTATAGGTCAGAGTAGAACTGCCCCACAGGGTTTCCAAGGAGTGGCTGGTTAATTCAAACTGTTGACCTTTTGTTTAGCAGTCAAGCTCTTAACCACTGTGGCACCAGGGCTCCAATTAGTCATTAGGTATATGTGAATCAAAACCACAAGGATAGAAGCAATAAACAAAAAAGAAAGAAAGAAAATCAATAACTGGACTGTTGGTAACTGGAGAAATTGGAACCCTCACACATTGTTGGTAGGGATGTAAGATTGTGCAGCCGCTTTGGAAAACAGATTGGCAGTTCCTCAAAAAGTTAAACATAGAGTTACCGTTGTGACCCAGCATTCTACTCCGAGGTATAGAACCAAGAGAATTACAACGTGTGTTCACACGGAAACCTGTACACAATGATCATAGCAGCATTATTCATAAGAGTGAATGAGTGGAAACAATGCTAATGTCCATCAAATGATGAACAGATAAACAAGATGTAATATAGCCATACAATGAAACATTACTTGGCAATAAAAAGGAATGAAATACTGATACGTGCTAGAACATAGATGAACACTGAAAACATTACGCTAAATAAAAGAAGTCAGACATAAAAGGCAATATATTGTATGATTTCACTTATATGAAATGTCTAAAATAGACAAATTCACAGAAACAGAAAGTAGATTAGCAGTTGCCAAGGTGCTGGAAGAGTCATCAATGAGGAATGACTGCTAATGGGTAGGTTTCTTTTTGAGGTGATGAAAATGTTTGGAAATTAGGTAGTGATGATGGCTGTACAACTCTGCTAACATATTTAAAACCACTAAATTTTATATTTTAAAGAGTGAATATAATGGCATGTGAATTATATCTCAATAAAGCTGTTATTTAAAAAAAATAACTTTGTAATCTTTGCCTAAAAGGAGTCCTAGATCACAATGGCTCTTACATGTGTGCGTATACACGTATACATATATACACATATAGACATACATATAAATGCATATAGATATATATAGATATATGTTGTTTTTCCTCCCCTGAGCCATAGGAATTTTTGAAAGCATGCAGAAAGAAAGAGAGACACAGAAACAACAGGTGCTCTGAACAGCTGAAGGGATAGAACTGAAATTCTCTCAAAATAATCCTAAAACTAGCACATTTTCAAATCCCTGTTGGAGAAGAGACACAACAAATAAGTCACCTCAAAATTATAGTTCTACTTTACTCCACCCCACATCCCCTGAACAGTGACAGGGCCACGGTATGTATCCAAGCCTTGTCAGCTGCCAAGTGACCATTCTAAATCTAGCAGCTGCGAATGGTGAACAATGCAACTAATACAGCTGTCAGAAAGCTAAATATACTGTTTATGACTCCAATAGTGAATCAGTGAATAGTAGCTAATTTCTGACTACCATATGCGAAAGGACATCCACGAAGGACATCTTACTCTGAGTTCAATAAATTTACAATAATGAATATAAAATATAATTTAGTTTAACAATGGAAATTATAAAAAAAAATTCTATATATCCACACAAGACAAGTTGGTTGTCCTGCCTTCTATAACCTTTTACTTTTGGATTAGAAGTTCAGAAAACTACAAGATTTGTATACTTGAAGATAGTTTAAAAACAAATGGAAGAAGTTGATTAAAAAGCATTTGTCCACCTAAAATTTTTTACAAACTAGTGAGCATGCCAATAGCCAATTTCAAATGAAAAGAACAAAGTTCTGGGAGCTAAAGTAACACACAGCGAGTGACAGCAAAAGACAATGCTAATGTCTGTGCCATCTGAAGCAGATGTCAGGCCCTGACCCTGCCAAAACACACAGAAATGTTTGAACATCGCTAGTTTAGCATTAAACATGGCTAAAATAACTGTTAAATTCTCAAAAAGCTGAGAAAATATAACTTATCCTTCAGTCATTATTAACTCAACAGATATTTATTGAGCAGTGAATACTAAATAAGGCACAGGCATTCAAGAATAAAATAGAGCAAGTTCCTTATTCTCACAACTGAGTGTGAGATAGATATGTAACATATAAATTTTTAAAAAGTGTTAATGAAGAACAAAGGGCTAGGATAGGCTTCTTGGAAAACGTAACATTTAAGGTAGACAGAGAAAGTACAATGCTATCAGTGATAGGATAGTATCCATACTGTTACAAGGAAGAACAGTTAATACAACTATTAATCAAATTTATGCACCAACCACTAATGCCAAAGATGAAGAAACTGAAGATTTTTACGAACTTCTGCAGTCTGAAATTGATCAAATATGCAATCAAGATGCACTGATAATTAGTGGTGATTGGAATGTGAAAGTTGGAAAAAAAGAAAGATCAGTAATTGAAAAATATGGCCTCAGTGACAGAAACGATGCCAGAGATGGCATGATAGAATTTTGCAAGACCAGTGACCTATTCAATGGAAATACCTTTTTTAACCAACATAAACAGCAACTATAAAGATGAACCTCCCCAGGTGGAATACACAGAAATCAAATCGACTACATCTGTGGAAAGAGATGATGTAGAAGCTGGATATCATCAATCAGAGCAAGGCTAGGGGCTGACTGCAGGACAAACGATCTACTGCTCATATAAAAGTTCAAGTTGAAGCTGAAGAAAATTAAAACAAGTCCATGAGAGCCAAAATATGACCTTGAGAATATCCCACCTGTATTTGGAGACTATCTCAAGAATAGATTTGATGCATTCAACACTAATGACGGAAGACCATACTAGTTGTGTGATGACATCAAGGACATTATACATAAAGAAAGCAAAAGGTTATTAAAAATACAGGAAAGAGAGGTCGGGGGCAAGATGGCGCTCTAGGCAGAAACACCACGCCGTCCCTCCACAGCAAAGATCCGAAAAACTAAGCCTAACAGAGAATCAACAATCCTGAAACCCTAGAACACCAAATGAAGAGATAAAGAACTCAGCCAAACACCAAACGGAGTGAGAATACTAAAAGAGAACGGAGAGCGAGGAGAGACTCAGGCAGAGATTCCTTACCAGCTAACGCAGCGCGGATCCACCATCTTGGATTCCTATCGGAGACCAGCAAACGGGAGAGCAGCCTTGCAGAGCATCTGGTCGGAGACAGAACGACCGGTAAACTGCGGTGCGCGCTCTCCCACCACCCACCCCTCTCCGCCTCAGCTGGGGATCCCCTGCTTTCCGTGGCCAGGGTCTCTGGGCTGGGGGGCACCGGTGCTTGGATTCCGCGCGCCCGGGCTGGAGGCTTTCTGGGAGCCGTTTGCTGGCAACTAGCGAAGCTTTTTCTGCCGCCTCCCCCTCCTTTTGCCTGGGTGCCTGGTTCCGAGTGCTGTCTCTGCTCTCTCCTGCGGGGCTGTAGGGCTGCGTGCGGGCGTGTGGTTGTTTCTAGGTCGGGCTCCCGCGTGGGTGGGATCCCGGGGCCTTTGTTTGTTCGCCCCTCTGCTTTCCGTGGCCGGAGTCCCTGAGCTGGGGGGCGCCGGTGCTTGGATTCCGCGCGCCCGGGCGGGGGGCTTTCTGGGAGCCATTTGCCGGCCGCTAGCGAGCCTTTTTCTGCCGCCTCCCCCTCCTTTTGCCTGGGTGCCTGGTTCCGAGTGCCGTCTCTGCTCTCTCCTGCGGGGCTGTAGGGCTGCGTTCGGGCGTGTGGCTGTTTCCAGGTCTGGGCTCCCGCGCGGGTGGGATCCTGGGGCCTTTGTTCGTTGGCCCCTCTGCTTCCCGTGGCCACGGTCACTTAACCCCGAGACTACCGGCTTCTTGGAATTCGCGCCCCTGAGTGGGGGCTCTCTGGGTCCCATTTGTAGGCACTGACTGCTGGTGTTGCCCTTTTTTTTTTTTTCTCTCAATTTTATTTTTCTTCCTTTTTTGATTAGTTTTGTCATCTTTTACCTCTTTTTCTCTTTTGTCTTTCTTCATTGCTTAATTTCTTGTCTCTCTATCTCTTCCTTCTCTTTCTGATCCCTGAATTCCAGGCGATGTATGCCTCTGTACCTTCTGGCCAGGCTGAGCTGTGAAAATTGAGACCGACTCCCCCAGACCTCATAGCTGCATCGGTGGGATCCCTGGGAATTTTGCAGTTCTTTAACTTTTCTGATTTTTATTTGGTCATTCTTTCCTTTTCTTTCTCTTCCCCCTTCTGGTTTCCTCCATCCCATAGTCTCTCTTCTGTACATTCCAACGACAAGCTCCCCTAGCATTCTTTTATGTTTGTACACTTTTTGCTCCTCCTCCTCTCTCCTCTCTCCCATATCCAGCTTAGCTTCACACATAACCATCTTCCCGCTGCACCTGCACCGTGCACTAGACATCACATCACCAAGCGGTGCAGGCACGCCCTATTGGAACCTGCCCAGCACTGACTACCGACCGTCCTGGTGGCTGCGGTGAGTGCCACAAGCAACCCATCCCAGTGGCTCCTCCTCAACTAGATCTGCCCAGCTGTACCACAAGAACGAAAAAAAAAAAAAAATCTACAATCAATAAACGAGAGAAATATCTACTGAATGCCCCGAAAACAGCAAACAATATCAAAACATTTACAAAAACAAGACAAGATGGCTCCAATAGGCGTCCAAATTAAAACACCAGATAACTCTCCTGTGGAAGAAAATGCACTAGAAGTACCTGATACGGAACTCAAATCACTAATACTCGGAATTTTCCAAGAACTGAGGCAAAAAGCTGACAAACATGAGGAAAAAATAGACAAATTTATGGAAAATACAGACAAAAAATTGGAAGAATTCAGGAAGATGATGCAAGAACAAAATGCCAAAATAAATTCACAACTCGAAATTATACAAAAACAACAATTAGAAATCCAAAAGATAAACAACAAGATTTCAGAAATGGACGGTGTCATAGAAGGGCTGAGAAGTAGATTTGAAACCATGGAAGACAGGATCAGTGGAACTGAAGACAAACACTTGGATACAACTCTATTTCAGGAAAACTCAGAAAAAAGAACAAAGAAAAATGAAGAGACCCTGAGAGTTATGTGGGACACAATTAAAAGCAAAAACTTACGAGTGATTGGCATACCAGAACAGGGGGAGAAAACAGAAAACACAGAGAGGATCATTGACGAACTGCTGACAGAAAACTTTCCCAATATCATGAAAGATGAAAAGCTGGTCATCCAAGAAGCTCAACGAACCCCATATAGAAGAGACCCCAAAAGAAAATCACCAAGACATATCATATTCACACTCGCTAAAACTAAAGACAAACAAAGAATCCTGAGAGCAGCTCGTGAAAAACAAGAAGTCACATACAGAGGAGAAACAATAAGACTAAGCTCAGATTATTCAGCAGAAACCATGCAGGCAAGAAGGCAATGGGATGACATATATAAAATCTTGAAAGAAAAAAATTGTCAGCCAAGAATAATATATCCTGCAAAACTCTCATTCAGATTTGATGGTGAAATTAGGTCATTTCCAGATAAACAGAAACTAAAGGAATATGCAAAAGTCAAACCAAACTTACAAGAATTATTAAAGGGAGTTCTTCGATCTGAGGACAAACAGCTTAAGCCCTCAGGCAGGACCTAGGACCTAGGACGCAGGTTAACATGAACCAGATACCATTCTAGGAACTGAACTACAGACGACTTTCCAAAAACAAAAGATATACAACAGGGAATCAGAGAAATCAATCAAAGGATGACAACAACATCAAAACAATGAAAGAGGGAACAAACGGCATAGGTATAGAACCTTCTAAAGGAGAAGAAGGCAAGGCGATACCAAGTAACGGTAGACTGCTTCAAAATTATAAAGATAAGGGTAAAATTCATGGTAACCACAAAAAAAGTTAACAAACCAACTCATAAAAATAAAGACGAAAAACATAAAGTCTCAACAAAACCAAAACCTACAAAAACAAAAGAAATGAACACAAAATCCACAAACAAAAGGAACTCAGCACAAGAGAGTAAGAAGAACAAAGAAAACTTCAGCATCACAAAAAAAAGCACTACAAAATGACAGCAACAAATTCACATCTATCAATAATTACACTGAACGTAAATGGACTCAATGCACCCATAAAGCGACGGAGAGTGGCAGAATGGATAAGAAAACAGGATCCATCTATTTGCTGTCTACAAGAGACACATCTTAGAAACAAAGATGTGAATTTATTAAAAATCAAAGGTTGGAAAAAAATATATCAAGCTAACAACTACCAAAAAAGAGCAGGAGTGGCAATTCTAATCTCAGATAAAATAGACTTTAAAACAAAATCTACCATAAAAGACAAAGAAGGACACTATATAATGATTAAGGGGATGATCCATCATGAAGACATAACCATAATAAATATCTATGCACCCAATGACAGGGCTCCAAAATACATAAAAAAAACTCTAACAGCACTGAAAAGAGAAATTGACAGTTCCACAATAATAGTAGGAGACTTCAACACACCACTCTCAGTAAAGGACAGAACAACTAAAAAGAAACTCAGCAAAGATACAGAAGACCTAAAGGACACAATCAGCCAACTGGACCTCATAGACATATATAGAACAATCCATCCAACCGCTGCAAAGTACACATTCTTTTCCAATGCACATGGAACGTTCTCCAGAATAGACCACATCTTAGGCCACAGAGCAATCCTCAACAAGATCCAAAATGCTGAGATAATTCACAGTATCTTCTCTGACCACAATGCCATCAAGGTAGAAATTAACACTAGAAAGAGCAAGGAAAAAAAATCAAACACATGGAAACTGAATAATGATCTGCTTACACATCAATGGGTAATAGAAGAAATCAGAGATGGAATTAAAAAATTCCTAGAATCAAATGAAAATGAAAACACATCATACCAAAACCTTTGGGACACAGCAAAGGCAGTCCTCAGAGGACAATTTATAGCAATAGATGCATATATCAAAAAAGAAGAAAGGGACAAAATCAAAACATTAACTACAGAACTCAAACAAATAGAAAGAGAACAACAAAAAAAGCCTACAACCACCGGAAGAAAGGAAATAGTAAAGATCAGAGCAGAAATCAATGAAATAGAGAACAGAAAAACAATAGAAAGAATCAACAAAACCAAAAGTTGGTTCTTTGAAAACAAACAAAAAAATCGACAAACCACTGGCCAGACTGACAAAAGAAAAACAGCAGAGGGCACAAATAACCCAAATAAGAAATGAAATGGGGGACATTACAACAGACCCAACTGAAATAAAAAGGATTATAACAGAATATTATGAAAAACTATATTCCAACAAATTTGAAAACCTAGAGGAAATGGATAAATTTCTAGAAACATACGGCCTACCCAAACTACAACAAAGTGATATTGAAAATCTGAACAGACCCATAACAAGAGAAGAGATTGAAAAGGTAATAAAAAAACTCCCAACCAAAAAAAGCCCTGGCCCAGATGGCTTCACTGGAGAATTCTACAAAACATTTACAGAAGAGCTCGTACCAGTTCTACTCAAGTTATTTCAGAGCATAGAAGAGGAAGCAACACTTCCAAATTCATTCTATGAAGCCAGCATAACGCTGATACCAAAACCAGGCAAAGACATCACAAAAAAAGAAAATTACAGACCAATATCTCTCATGAATATAGATGCAAAAATTCTGAACAAAATTCTAGCCAATAGAATTCAGTATCATATCAAAAAAATAATACACCACGACCAAGTAGGATTCATACCAGGTATGCAAGGATGGTTTAACATTAGAAAATCCATCAACGTAATCCACCACATAAATAAAAGGAAAGAAAAAAATCACATGATTATCTCAATTGATGCAGAAAAGGCATTTGACAAAGTCCAACACCCATTCCTGATAAAAGCTCTCAATAAAATAGGTATAGAAGGGAAATTTCTCAACATAATAAAGGGCATCTATGCAAAACCAACAGCCAACATCATTCTTAATGGAGAAAGGCTGAAAACATTCCCCCTGAAAACAGGAACAAGACAAGGATGCCCTTTATCACCACTCCTATTTAACATTGTGCTGGAAGTTCTAGCTAGAGCAGTAAGGCAAGAGAAAGAAATAAAGGGCATCCAAATTGGTAATGAAGAAGTTAAACTCTCCCTGTTTGCAGATGATATGATACTATACATAGAAAACCCTAAAGACTCCACGAGAAATTTACTGGAAGTAATAGAAAGATTCAGCAGAGTAGCAGGATACAAGATAAACATTTAAAAATCAGTTGGATTCCTATACACCGGTAAAGAGAACGATGAAAAGGAGATCAGGAAATCAATACCATTTTCAATAGCCCCTAAAACGATAAAATACTTAGGAATAAATCTGACCAGGAATATAAAAGACCTATACAAAGAAAACTACAAAACACTGCTGCATGAAACCCAAAGGGATCTACATAAATGGAAAAACATACCATGCTCATGGATAGGCAGACTCAACATTGTGAAAATGGCAATTCTACCTAAAGCAATCTACAAATACAATGCAATTCCGATACAAATACCAACAACATTCTTCAAAGAGATGGAAAAACTAATTATTAACTTTATATGGAAAGGGAAGAAACCTCGAATAAGTAAAGCACTACTGAAGAAGAAGAATAAAGTTGGAGGACTCACACTACCTGACTTGAGAACCTACTATACAGCTACAGTACTCAAAACAGCCTGGTACTGGTACAACAACAGAGACATTGACCAATGGAACAGAATTGAGAACTCAGATGTAAATCCATCCACCTACGGTCACCTGATTTTTGACAAGGGCCCAAAATACATCAAATGGGGAAAACACAGTCTTTTTAACAAATGGTGCTGGCAAAACTGGATATCCATTTGTAGAAAAATGAAACAGGACCCATACCTCACACCATATACAAAAACTACTTCAAAATGGATCAAAGACCTGAATATAAAGCCTCAAACTATAAAATTCATAGAAGAAAAAATAGGACCAACACTTCAGGCCTTAATACATGGCATTAACAGGATACAAACCATAAACATCAACACAAAAAACCCAACAGATAAACTAGATAATTGGGATCTTCTAAAAATCAAACATCTATGCTCTTCAAAAGATTTCACCAAAAGAGTTAAAAGAGAACCTACAGACTGGGAAAAAATTTTTGGACAGTACAAGTCAGACAAAGGTCTAATCTCCATAATCTACAAGAAAATCCAACACCTCTACAACAAAAAGACAACCAATCCTATCAAAAAATGGGCAAAGGAAATGAACAGACACTTCACCAAGGAAGACATTCAAATGGCCAACAGACACATGAGGAAATGCTCGCGATCACAAGCCATTAGAGAAATGCAAATTAAAACCACAATGAGATACCATCTCACCCCGGCATTACTGGCACGAATCAAAAACACTGGAAATAACAAATGTTGGAGGGGCTGCGGGGAGACGGGAACTCTTATACACTGCTGGTGGGAATGCAAAATGATACAGCCATTTTGGAAAATGATATGGCGTTTCCTCAGAAAGCTAGAAATAGACGTACCATTCGATCCAGCAATCCCACTCCTAGGAATATATCCTAGAGAAATAAGAGTCATCACTCGAATAGACATATGCACACCTATGTTCATGGCAGCATTATTCACAATAGCAAAACAATGGAAACAACCTCGATGCCCATCAACAGATGAATGGATACACAAACTATGGTACATACACACAATGGAGTACTATGCAATGAGAAAGAACAATGAATCGGTGAACCATCTCATAACATGGATGAAACTGGAGGACATCATGCTGAGTGAAATAAGTCAATCACAAAAGGACAAATATTGTATGAGACCTCTATTGTAAAAACCCATGAAAAAATTCACATGCAAAATGTAACAATCCTTGTTGGTTACCAGGGATGGGAGGGGGGGGGGATACTAAATAGGTAATAGGTAAGTGGTAACTTGGGTGAGAGATGAGATAGTACATAGTACAGCGGAAACTAACACAACCTGCACAAGGAAAGGTCATGAAGGCCCTATAGACACATCCAAACCCCCCGAGGGACTGAGTTGTTGGACGGAGGGCTCTGGGGACCATGATCTCGGGGAACATCTAGCTCAATTGGCATGACACTACTTATAAAGATAATGCTCTACATTCTACCTTGGTGAGTAGTGTCTGGGGTCTTAAAAGCCTATGAGCGGCCATCTAAGATACTCCACTGATCTCATCCCTTCGGGAACAAGGGAGAATGAAGAGAACAGGATACAAGGAAAAGATTAGTCCGAAGGACTAATGGTCCACAGCTACCAAGGCCTCCACGGGACTGAGCCCAGTACAGCTGGATGGTGCCCGGCTACCACCAATGACTCCTTTGACCAGGATCACAACAGAGGGTTCTGGGCAGAGCTGGAGTAGGATGTAGAGCATAATTTTAACTCCCAAAAAAAAAAAAAAAAAAGAAGAACAGATATACTGGCCTAAAGAATACTAGAGAAACCTCGAGAGTGTGGCCCCCAGACACCCTTTCAGCTCAGAGGGGAAGTTACCTTCAAGGTTCGATGTTAAGCCTGGGAATGGACACCCCAGTAAAACTAAATGGGACTAACGATGTACAGGAGTCCGGTGACAAGGGCCAGAAGGCAGAGGGAGAGTAGGAAACTGATGATAAGGAACACAAATTGACTAAGGACACTGTCGATGTATTGTGAGATTGTTGACCACTGCTATGGGGCAACATTTGTAATAACTATTAAATGGGAGGCTGTTTTGTCCTGTAAGCCTTCATCTTGGGCGAGAATGGCAGCACAATTGGAAGAGCATAGTCAATATCACTTAAATGTGTAAGTAAAAAGTTTTGAAATGGTGATTAAATAAAATAAAAATAAATAAATAAATAAACAAACAAAGGAGACTAAAGAGGTACAATAGTCCACTGACAAGGTCCAGAAGACAGAAGGGGACAAGGAAGCCCCCTGGTGATAGGGAACACAAGGTGGAGTAAGGATATTCTTGATGTGCTGTGAGATTGTTAACCATTGTCATAGGGCAACATGTGTAGTAACTGTTAAATGAAAAACTATTTTGTTCTGTAAGCCTTCATCTTAAGTGAGAATAACAGCACAGTTGGAAGAGCGTAGTCAATGTCACTGAACTGTGAATGTAGAAAATTTTGAAACGGTGTATCTTTGGCCATCTGTAATTTTCATCAAAAAAAAAGGTTGAGAATTTAGAGGCTTAATACGTTGTGGGGTTGTTAACCAATGTCAAAAAAAACAACATGTGTACTACTATTTCATGAGAAACTATTTGCTCTGTAAGCTTTCACCTGAAGTACAATAAAATATATTTAAAAAAAAAAAAAAAAAAAACTACCAAGAACAAAATTAAGAGGCAAATAGTAAACTAGGGAAATGATTGTATCATATGTGTCAAAGAATTAGTAATATTTATACAAAGCAATAGGAAAAATATAAACGTGCCCATAGAAAAATGGACAAAGGATATGTATAGGCAATTCACAAAAAGGAATTCCAAGTGGTAAATATATATTCAACCTCACTAGTAACCAAAGAAGTTTTTTACCTTTAAAATTGGTAAAGATTAAAAAATATATAATATTCAGACTTGGCAAGGGTTTGGGGAAACAGGAAGTTCCATATAGGACTGATAAGATTTAATTCGTACAAGTTTCTGAAGTAATTTGGTGAATCTAAAGCCACCTACAGGAATGATAAACATAGATGTTGGGAAGATGTGTTGATATGGCTATTACTACTCTTGTTTATAACATCGAAAATGTTGCCGCTTATTAATAGTGGCAAACATATATAGTGCTTACTGTGGGACAGACAGTGCTCTAACTGCTATAAAACAAAAATCAGTCCTCAACAGCCACCTATGAGGTAGGTGCTATTACGAAATGCCCAACAACAAGTAATTGTTTAAGTTTGGGTACAACAAAATAAAGAAGTCCCTGGGTGGCACAGACAGTTAAGCACTCGACTATTAGCTGAAAGACTGGTGGTTCAAACTCATGCAGAGGCACCTTGGAAGACAAGCCTGACAATCTGCTGCTGAAAGGTCATAGCCTTGAAAACCCTTTGGAGCAGTTCTACTCTGCACACATGGGGTTGTCATGAGTCGGAATCAACTTGATGGCAACTAACAACGATAAAAACAATCAAATAATAGGTTACAATATCATTAAAAATTATATAGACTATTTAACAACATGGGAAAAGTCTGTTATATATTGATAAATGAAAAAATTTTTCAAGTTACAAAATAAGAGTCTAATGGTAGCCTCCAATTTTTATAAAACAAAATAAGTATGTATAAAACAAACAAACAAAAATAATGAAAGCTTTGTAGGCATATCTATGTATCAGGGAAATACATATTACAAAATAAACACACCAAAAAAGTTAATAGATTATAATGATAAAAAAAAAAAAAAAAAAAATACAGGAAAGAAAGAAAAGTCCAAAATGGATGTCAGAAGAGAATCTGAAACCTGCTCTTGAAAGTAGAGTAGCTAAAGCGGGAAGAAATGATGAAGTAAAAGAGCCAAACAGAAGATTTTAAAGAGTGGCTTGAGAAGACAAAGTATAATAATGAAATGTGAAAAGACCTGGAGTTAGGAAACCAAAAGGGAAAGCACACTCAGCATTTCTCAAGCTGAAAGAACTGAAGAAAAAATTAAAGCCTTGAGTTGCGATAGTGAAGGGTTCTATGGGCAAAATATTGAACGATGCAGGAAGCATCAAAAGAAGATGAAAAGACCACATAGAGCCACCCACTGTACTAAAAAGAATTGGTTGATGTTCAACCACTTTAGGGCAGCATATGATCAAGAACTTCCTTCCTACTGAAGGAAGAAGTCCAAGCTGCACTGAAGGCAGTGGTGAAAAACAAGGCTCCAGGAATTGAGGAAATACCAATTGAGATGTTTCAACAAACAGAAGCACTGCTAGAAGGCTCACTCGTCTATTCCAAGAAATTTGGAAGACAGGCACCTGGCCAATCAACTGGAAGAGATCCATATACATGCCCATTCCAAAGAAAGGTGATCCAACAGAATGCAGAAATTAGCGAACAGTATCATTAATATCACATGCAAGTAAAATTCTGCTGAAGATTATTCAAAAATGGTTGCAGCAGTTCATCAACAGGGAACTGCCAGAAAGTCAAGTCAGATTCAGAAGAGGACGTGGAATAAGGGATATCAGATGGATCTTGGCTAAAAGCAGAGAATACCAGAAAGATGTTCACCTGTGTTTTATTGACTGCAAAGGCATTCAACTGTGTGGATTGTAACAAATTATGGATAACGTTGCAAAGAATGGCAATTCCAGAACACTTAATTGTGCACATGAGGAACTTGTACATAGATCAAGAGGTAGTCATTCGAACAGAACAAGGGGATACTGTGTGGTTTAAAGCCAGGAAAGATGTGCATCAGGGTTGTATTCATTCACCATATTTATTCGATCTTTATGCTGAGCAAATAATTCGAGAAACTGGCCTATATGAAGAAGAACAGGGCATCAGGATTGGAGGAAGACTCGTTAATAACCTGTGTTATTGAGATGACACAACCTTGCTTGCTGAACGTGAAGAGGACTTAAAGCACTTACTGATGAAGATCAAAGGCTACAGCCTTCAGTATGGATTACACGTCAACATAAAGAAAACAAAAATCCTCACAACTGGACCAGTAAGAAACATCATGATAAACTGAAAAAAGACTGAAGTTGTCAAGGATTTCATTTTACTTGGATCCATAATCAACACCCATGGAAGCAGCAATCAAGAAATCAAACAAAGGATTGCATTGGGCAAATCTGCTGCAAAAGATCTCTCTAATGTGTTAAAAAGCAAAGACGTCACTTTGAGGACTAAGGTGCACCTGAATCAAGCCACAATGTTTTTAATCGCCTCATATGCAGGCGAAAGCTGGACAATGAATAATGAAGACCGAGGAAGAATTGATGCCTTTGAATTATGGTGTTGGCAAAGAATATTTAATATACCATGGACTGCCAGAAGAATGAACAAGTCTGCCTTGAAAGAAGCATAGCAAGAGTGCTCCTTAGAAGAGAAGACAGCGAGACTTGGTCTCACACACTTTGGACATGTTATCACGAGGGACCAGTCCTGGAGAAGAACATCATGCTTGGTAGATGGTCAGCAAAAAAGAGGGAGACCCTCAAAGAGATGGATTAACCTTGTGGCTGCAACAATGGGCTCAAACATAGCAACGACTGGTAGAATGGCGCAGGACCAGGCAGTGTTTCATTCTGTTGTACACAGAGATGCTGTAAGTCATAACCAACTCAACAGCACTTAACAACAACAGAGAAAGCTGAGAAGGACATAACGGCCAAAGGGAAGGACAAGGATACAGATATTGCATAAAAGGACTTGGCTTTGGGGAAAGAGTGAAATTGAATGTGACTAGAGTCCAGGGTTGTGTGGGAGGTATAGGGGAAATGTAATTGGAAAAGATTAGTATCAATCAGGTTGTGAAAGAAGGCAGTGAAAACCAACAGAGGTCTTTAAGCAGGATGATGGCATGGGCCTGTTTGTTTTTTGGGAAAGATGTCTCTAGCAGACATGTGGAAGACAGACTGCAGGAGGAAGAAACTGGTTGCAAAAAGACCAAAAGTGGCAAGCTATTGCAATATACCAGGCAAAAGTCTGAAACAAGACATTTTCAGTGATGATAGACAGCCAGGGGCAAATTCAAGAGAGTTGCTAAAGTAGAAACAACAGGATTTGATAAATTATGGAATTGCGGGTGAAGGGGGAGAATAATCAGATAAAACTCCAAGCTTGTAACTTGTATATTTTAAGCTTAAATTACTAATGAATTCTTAGAGACCTGAAGAGTAGAAAGAAACTGAACACGTACAGTTTGAATCATTTTACAAAGGGGAAGTTCCCAATACCCTAACCTAGTCTGGGTTAGGAGACAAGGGTAGGGTCCAGGTAAGATACGTAGAATATAGTTAGAGATAGAAGTTTGAGCTCAGGAAAGAGGTCAGTATTAAAGATAAATAATTGTTGGCATATATGGACATAAAATAAGATAAGACAAGAGTGCACAGAGATGAATTCAGAAGAGGACCAAAGGTGCAGGCCCTGGAAACGCTACCATTGAACAGATTAAAAGAAGTGTAGCCAACAAAGGAGCCTGAAAAGTAACAAGAATTCATTTATTCCAAATTGTCCAACTATTCCAATTATTTCAATAGTATTGATCACCTATTATGGACCAATCATTGTGCCAGGGACTATAAGTTGATTGCAGCATTTAGCTCTTCTGTGTCTTTGTTGAGCTTCTTTCTGGATGTTCTGTCCTTCACCAAAAGTGGTGTGGTGAAGTCTCCTACTACTGTTGTGAAGCTGTCTATCTCTCTTTTCAGTGCTGTTAGAGTTTGTTTTATGTATTTTGGAACTCTGTCACTGGGTGTGTAAATATTTCTTACAGTTATGTCCTTCTGGTGTATTGACCCTTTAATCAGTATAAAGTGTCCTTCCTTACCCTTTGTGGTCGATTTTACTTTAAAGTCTATTTTGTCAGAGATTGCCACTCCTCCTTTTGGAGTGTTGTTGGCTGGATATATTTTTTTCCATCCTTTGAGTTTTAGTTTGTTTGTGTCTTTAAGTCTAAGGTGTGTCTCTTGTAGGCAGCATATAGATGGAGCGTGCTTTTTTATCCAATCTTCCACTCTCTGTCTCATTATTGGTGCATTTAGTCCATTTACATTCAGCATAATTATTGATAGGTATGACTTTATTGCTGTCATTTTGATGTCTTTTTTTGTGTGCTGTTCACAGTTTCTTTGTTCCACTTAATTTTCTGTGCTGAGTAGTTTTTCTTTATGTATTTCTTTTCATCTTTTTCATTGTTGTTGATTTTGAGTTTGCTGAAGCTTTATATTTTTCTAGTTTTTTATTTTGACTTGTAAGATTGTTAGTTTCCTTTGTGGTTACCTTAATATTTACCCCGATTTTTCTAAGTTTATGCCAGTCTTTTATTTCTTTATATTGCCTTGACTTCCTCTCCATATGAAAAATCTATGTCTACATTTTATAAGTCCCTCTTCTTTGTTTTAATGTTGTCATCTTTTACAAACTGACATCTGTTTCCCTATTATCAGTTGTTGGAAGCTTTGATTTATTTTTGTGACTTCCCTATCTGAGTTGATAATCTGGTTGCTCTGTCTTGTGTTCTAGTCCTGGGTTGTTATCTGATGTTATTGATTTTCTAACCGGAGGACTCCCTTTAGTATTTCTTGTAATTTTGGTTTTTGCAAATTCCCTAAACTTTTGATTATCTGGAAATGTCCTAATTTTGCCATCATATTTGAGAGACAGTTTTGCTGGATATATAATTCTAAGCCGGCAGTTTTTTTCCTTCAAGTCTTTATACATGTCATCCCATTGCCTTCTTGCCTATATGTTTTCTGCTGAGTAGTCCAAGCTTATTCTTATTGACTCTCCTAGATAGGTAACTTTTTGTTTGTCCCTAGCCACTCTTAAACTTCTCTCTTTCTCTTTGGTTTTGGTAAGTTTGATTATAATATGTCTTGGTGACTTTCTTTTGGGATCTACCTTATGTGGGGCTCAATGAGCATCTTGGATAGATATCGTCTCATCTTTCACGCTATCAGGGAAGTTTTCTGCCAACAAATCTTCAGCAATTCTCTCTGTATTTTCTGTTATCCACCCCCTGTTCTGGTACTCCAGTCACTCATAAGTTATTCCTCTTGATAAAATCCCATATAATTCTTAGGGTTTCTTCATTTTTTTAAGTCCTTTTGTCTGATTTTTCCTCAAATAAGTTGGTGTCAAGTGCTTTATATTCAATCTCACTAATTCTGACTTCCATTGCCTCCATTCTGCTCCTATGACTTTCTATTGAGTTGTCTAATTCTGAAATTTTACTGTTAATCTTCTAGATTTCTGATTGCTGTCTCTCTACAGGTTCTTTCAGTCTGTTAAATTTGTCATTTTGCTCTTCTTTAATCTTTTTAATTTCCTCTATTGTGTGTTCTGCATTTTGATTAATTTCCTTCCTAATCTCTTGAAGAGTTCTGTATATTAACCTTTTGTATTCTGCCTCTGGTAATTCCAAGAAATTTTCTTTCTCTGGAAATTTTCTAGATTATTTTGGGAGATTGCTGAAGCCATCATTGACTATCTCTTTATGTGATTTGATATTGACTGTTGTCTCCAAGCCATCATAAGTTATTGTATTTATTTATGTTTGCTTACTGTGTCTTAGCTTCTTGTTTTGTTTTGATATGCCCAAATAGGCTGCTCGTGTGAGCTAGCCCAGTCGCCAGTACCCTTGAAGCTCCAAAGTCCTGCCCCTATGTGGCCAGACCTGCCACTAAGTATGTGAGACCAGGAGTCTGCCCACTCCTCCTATACGGATTCAGCTCAGTTGGCCAACAAGAGTGTGGTGCAGGCTCCCACCTACAGTTCTATACATGCATGGGTGATTGGTGTAGGCATAGGCATTCAGCTGCAGCAGGGAGACAGAGGCTGAGCCAGGCAGTCGACCGAAGGCCACGCTCGTGTGTCCAGGAGGAAAGCATGTCCCTGTTCCCTGGAGTGCACAGATGGGTGGGTTTTGCAGCCAGACTATGAGCACCCAATGCTTTTTGCTATAAGGACTGGGGGGCACCTCTTATTCTTGGGCCCATGTCACAGGTGGCTAGGTGGCATGGGTGGAGCTACCAGTCCTCAGGCCCCTGATGTTGGTAGGTAAAGAACCTGCTTAATGAGTAGAGCAGTGTCAAATGTCATGGGCCCACACTTCACAGCTGAAACAGTTGAAATTAGACTTCAGGTATATACCCTGTTGTACTGCGGTAATGAGGGCCTAAGCTGTTGAAATGGGCCCACACAAGTCTATGCAGGTGGAAAGGCACTCAAAGTCTGTGGATCCCTTATGCCTGTGCCTAGGCAAAGGAGCTGTGCCTACCCTGAGTTTCTAGCTTAGGGGAGCCAGCAGATTATTTTTTCCCGCTTGTTAATTTGTTCACTCTCCAAGGCTGGGAGAATGGCTCAGTGTGCGTGATGGATCCTACTTCCAGCCCAGGGGACTAGGCAATTGCTGAAGCCGATCGGGAACCCAGTGCAGAGCAGGGAGCAGGAAGTAAATGCGGGAGAGATTTACCCTAAGGGAGGTGTTTTTGATCCACGTGGTAGGCCAGACGCAAGTACTTATCTTTCGCCGCCAATCGAGGGCTGCTTCTCACTGGTTCTAGATGGCCAAGTAGACTCTCTGCCGCTGGGTCTCTCTCAGTGCAGAAAATGCCTCCTGAGCACCGCTGCTTGACTGCCTGCCTCACCCCTCATCCCTGAGTTGATCCCGGCTGAAGGGCTCAGGCCGGGTCAGTGCTGGCAACTCCTCGCTGCTTCTGAACCTTCTCTCCCTCCCCCTGCCACTCAGTCTGGTTTCTCAACTTTGCCTTTTATGTTCAGGGCTCCTAGATTGTCATACATAATTGATTCACTTTTTTTTGGGTCTTTGTTGTAAGAGGGAACACCAGAAGCATCTGACTACTCCGCCTCCTCTTTGCATTCTTTAATAAAATTTAAAAGCAAAATATTAAAGTACAATTCAGAGAAGGTGATTCTAAGACATGATAAAGTATTACAGTCTAAGTTGTCTGGCTTGATAAGTGATAGATGTAATGGAGTATTACTCTGAATGAACTGATGATGGCTTGAATCCTACTTTAGACCTTTAAGAGACTATACATACTGCCTATTACACTCTATCTTACAGATGAGAAAACTAGGATATAGAGTACCACACAGCCAGATAGAAGAAAATACTCCAGGCCTTTCAATTCGTGGTTTACATGAACTCTAGTTCACATATAATACAAAGGTTAAGCATATGGATTCTGCACCCACGCTATCTGAGTTCAAAGCCTTCCAGGGCCACTTTAGCTATGTAAAATTAGACAAGTTACTTAACCTCTCTCTCCCTCAGCTTCTTGCTCACTAAAACGATAAATATGAAAACATCTATATCAGGGTAGTTATGAGCATTAAAATAATATTTAAAAGGTCTGCTTAGGGATAAGTATCATATAAATTTTATTATCTGCCAATAGTTGCATTAAAGAGAAAAAATGGATGGAGAGAAGAAACTGCCTAAGAATAAGGGGTCATATGGATCTTAGAAGGAAAGTGTTTTATAGCAAATGTAGTATATTCCAGTTTACATGTTAAAGGACCTTGAAAGTGATTTCTATAGCTGTGATTAAGGTTATCAAGAACAATGCAGGTGGGAAGCAGCATATATTTTCCGATAAGAATGAGGCTTCTGGGTTTGAATTCTAGTTCTGCCACAGCTATCTGATATTTGCAAATTATTTAAACTCTCTGTTCCAAAGTTTTTTCATCTAAAAAATGGGAAAAATAACAGTACCTAAAAACTCTTAGAACAGTGCCTAGAAAATACGAAAACAAAACCCATTGCCATCGAGTCGATTCTAACTCATAGCGACCCTACAGTACATAGTAGAACTGCCCCCATAGGCTTTCCAAGGCTATAATGTTTACGGAAACAGACTGCCAGAAAATTGTAATGAATATACAAATTTTAAATGTTTGTTATGCAAATGGTGTCCCCTAGAATTGGTAGTGCAAACATGTACAACTATACACTAGGGGCTCTGCTTAATGTGTGCTTAATGAAGTTGTTTGTCATAAAAAATGCACTGTGATGAGTGCTGAGAATGTAGATGTTTAAGAAAATAAAGTCCCAGCCCTCAAGAAGTTCACAGTAAAACCTACAGTTAAGCTATGGTATAGTAAGTACTGTGCTAGAATTGATACAGGATGTTAATCAAAGCACAGGAAAGGGAATCCTAAGACCAGACTGAAGGAGTCTGTATGGTAACAGATTTACTTATACTTTAGTGGTGGTGATTCTAAAACAATAAAACAGCAAGCTCCAATCATTTGGAGCAGGTTGATGCTCATCATTGTCACCGTTTGCTTCTAGCAAAAAATGCTTTAAACTGAAGAAAACTAAGCCATAGCAGGTTTGCTTCCAGAGCAAACTCTCATTACAGCTAGCAGTCCTGCTAGGGAGGCAGAGATGGGGAGAGAAGGAGAAAGAAAAGAAAGAGTCGAGGAGAGGAGAAAGGAAGGAAATTGATAGAATATACTTCAGAAAGAAAACAGGAAAAAAGTAACAATATAAAGAGAGTAAGTAGAAAGAGGCATATAGAGGGAAAGAGGAGAAAGAAGTGACCAAAGCAATATAATATACCTCATGAAGTGTGCATGGTGCAGAAAATGAAAAGTAAAGAAAAAAGACAGACAAAAAGATAAAGAGTATAAAATGAGAAAGGAAAGAGAAAGCTTGCAGACAAAAAGGAAAAGTACATTTAACTGGACTCCAAAACACTTACACAGGCAGTCTCTTAGGCTCTTGCAACACGAAAGGACAGAGACATATTAAGAGGGGGCAACCTTTCAACCAGTGGGGAGACTGATGGCAAGATGGCGAAAAGAAGGAAAATAATGATGGATCAACTTTAGATGAATATAAGATATAACAAACTGATAGAAACACAGTGGTGTAAACCCTGTAATTAACTATATATCTTTAATTTTAACTAATTTGGCAAATCTGAGATGGTATTTACATTGTACACACTAGGCTATTTTCAAGAAATGTCCTGTTTTTCTGAAAAATATGTATATAAATATGTACATAAATTGTTAAATGCGAACCTAATTTGCTGTGTAAACTTTCACCAAAAACACAATAAAACATTATATAAATAAATAAATAAATAGAATTCACTAAATGTAATGCAGTATCCTAGATTGATTCCTGGAACAGAAAAAGGACATTAGTGGAAAAACTTGTAAAATCCAAATAAAATCTGTAGTTTAGTTAAAAAATAAAAACTATGGACTTCAGTTAACAATAACATATCAATAGTGATTCATCAACTGTAATAAATGTTTCATACAAATGCAAGATGTTAATAGGAGAAACCATGAGTGGGGGAGAGGGAGCATATGGAAACTATCTACTCAGTTTTCTGTAAACCTAAACCTGCTCTAAAAATAAAGTCTATTAATTAAAAACTAATAATGAGAAATATTGTATGATCTTATATGAAATATCTAGAATAGACAAATGTGTAGACACCACAGATCATTAGTGGTTACCAGGGGCAGGAGAGAGGGAGAAATGAAGAGTTATTATTTAAGAGGCACTGAGTTTCTCACATCTCACAACACGGATGAATCTGGAGGGCATTATGCGGAGTAAAATAAGCCAATCACAACGGACAAATATTGTATGAGACCACTATTATAAAAACTCAAGAAAGGTTTATACACAGAGAAAAACAAACTGTGATGGTTATGAGGGCAGAGATGGGAGGGGATATCACTAATTAGATAGTAGACAGTGTCAACTTTGGTGACAGGAAAGACAATACACAATTTAGGGGAACTCAGTATAACTGGACCAAGGCAAAGTCACAGAAGCTCCCTAGACACATCCAAACACCTTGAGGGCCTGAGTTACTGCTGCTGAGGGCTGGGGACCATGGTCTCGGGGGATATTTAGGTCAACTGGCATAACATAGTTCATAAAGAAAATGTTCTACAAAATGGTGGTAAATATTAAGGTAACCACAAAGGACTCTAACAATCCTACAAATCAAAATAAAAATGTAGAAAAACACAAAGACCCAGTAAACACAAAATCTACAACAAAGAAAAAGATGAAAAAAAATACATAAAGAAAAACGACTCAGCACAGAAAATTGAGGAGAATGAAGAAACGGTGAACAACACACAAAAAGAGATATCAGGGTGACAGCACTAAACTCATACCTATCAATAATTATGTTGAATGTAAACGGACTTAATGCACAAATAAAGAGACGGAGAGTGGCTGATTGGATAAAATACTTAGGAATAAATCTAACCAGAGACGTAAAAGATCTATACAATGAAAACTACAAGACACTACTGCGAGAAACCAAAAGAGACCTGCATAAGTGGAAAAACATACCTTGTTTATGGACAGGAAGACTCAACATCGTGAAAATGTCAATTCTACCCAAAGCGATCTACAGATACAATGTAATCCTGATCCAAATTCCACTGACATTTTTTAGTGAGATGGAGAAAGAAATCACCAACTTCATATGGAAAGGGAAGGGGCTCCGGATAAGTAAAGCATTACTCAAGAAGAAGAACAAAGTGGGAGGCCTCATACTAACTGATTTTAGAACCTATTTTACCACCACCGTAGTCTAAACAGCCTGGTATTGGCACAACAACAGATACATAGACCAATGGAAGAGAATTGAGAATCCAGACATAAATTCATCCACCTATGAGCAGCTGGTAGTTGACAAAGGCCCAAAGTCCGTTAATTGGGGGAAAAGACAGTCTTTTTAACAAATGGTGCTGGCATAACTGGATAGCCATTTGCAAAAAACTGAAACAAGTCCCATACCTCACACCATGTACAAAAACTAACTCAAAATGCATCAAATACTTAAATATAAAATTGAAAATGATAAAGATCATGGAAGAAAAGATAGGGACAATGCCAGGAGTCCTAATACATGGCATAAACACAATATGAACCATAAATAACAATGCACAAGCACCGGAAGAGAGAGTAGATAAATGGGAGCTCCTAAAAATCAAACACTTATGCTCATCAAAAGACTTCAACAAAAAAGTCAAAAGACAACCTACAGACTGGGAAAAAAAATTTTGGCTACGACAAATCTGATCAGCATCTAATTTCTTTAAAATCTACAACATACTGCAAAACCTCAACAACAAAAAGTCAAACAACCCAATTAAAAAAAGAGCAAAGGATATGAACAGGCAATTCAGGCGGCAAACAGACACATGAAGAAATGCTCACAATCATTAGCCATTAGAGAAATGCAGACCAAAACTACAATGAGATATCATCTCAACCCAACAAGGCTAGCATTAATCCAAAAAACACAAAATAACAAATGCTGGAGAGGTTGTGGAGAGACTGGAACACTTAGACACTGTTGGTGAGAATGTAAAATGGTACAAGCACTTTGGAAATAGATTTGGCGCTTCCATAAAAACCTAGAAGTAGAAGTACCATACGATCCAGCTACCCTGCTCCTTGGAATATATCCTAGAGAAAGAGCTGTCACACAAATAGATATATGCACACCCACGTTCATCGCAGCACTGTTCACAATAGCAAAGAGATGGAAGCAACCTAGGTGCCCACCAACGGACGAATGGATAAACATACTATGGTATATCCACACAATGGAATATTACACAACGATAAAGAACAAAGATGAAGCTGTGAAACACCATATAACATAGTGGAAGCTGGAACTTATTATGCTGAGTGAATTTAGTCAGTCACAGAAGGACAAATACTGTATAAGACCACTATTATAAGAACTCAAGAAAAGGTTTAAACACAGAAGAAAACATTCTTTGATGGTTACCGGGGTGGGGAGGGATGGTGACAGTTATTCACTGACTAGATAGTAGATAAGAATCATCTTGGGTGAAGGGAAGGACAGTACACACTGCAAGAGAAGCCAGAAAACTGGGCTAAACCAAAGCTAAGAAGTTTCCTGAAAACAATCAAATACTTTGAGAGACAGAGTAACAGGGATGGGGAGTCTGGGGACCATGCTTTCAGGGGACATCTATGTCAAAGCTTAAGAAAATGTTCTGCATCCTACTTTGGTGAGTGGCATCTGGGGTCTTAAAAGCTTGCAAGTGGCCATCTAAATTACATCAACTGGTCCCAACCACTTGGAGTAAAGGAGAACGAAGAACACCAAAGGCAGAAGGAAAGTATTAGCCCAAGAGACAGAATGGGCCACATAAACCAGAGACTTCATCAGCCTGAGACCAGAAGAACTAGATGGTGCCCAGCCATCACCAATGAATGTCTTGACAGGGAACACAACAGAGGGTCCCTGATGGAGCAGTAGAACGATGGGATGCAGAACTCAAGCTCTAGTAAGAAGAGCAGACTTAATAGTCTGACTGAGACTGGAGGCGCCCCTAAAAGCATGGCCCCTGGACTCTCACCGTAGAACTAAAACAATTTCCAAGGACAACTCTTCAGACAGTGATTGGACTGGACTGTGGAACATAAAGTGATACTTGTGAAGAATGTGCCTCTTAGTCAAGTAGATACAAGAGACCAAGGGGGCAGCTTCTGTCCAGAGGTGAGATGGGAAGGCAGAGAGAGTTAGGAGCTGGTTGAATGTTCATGGGGAATCAGGGGCGGAGGGGAGGAGTGTGCTGTCACAGAATGCGGTGAGCAGTTGGGGTCACATAACAACGTATGTAAAAAAAACATTCTGTATGGGAGACTAACTTTAAGTGTAAACTTCATTTAATTACAACAATAAAAAAAGAAAATGTTCTATACCCTACTTTGGTGAGTAGCATCTTGGGTCTTAAAAGCTTGCGAGCAGCCATCTAAGGAGACAACTATTGCCGTATCCCATCTAGAGCAAAGGAGAAGGAAGAAAATCAAAGACACAAGGAAAATATTAGTCCAAAGGACTAATGAACCACATAAAACCACAGCCTCCACCAGCCTGAGCCCAAAAGAACTAGATGGTGCCTGCCTACCATCACTGACCCCCGACAGTATCACAACAGAGGGTTCGGACAGAGCAGGAGAAAAATGTAGACCAGAATTCAATTCACAAAGCAAGACCAGACTTACTGGTCTGACAGAGACTGGAGGAATCCCTGAAAGTAGGCCCCTAGACACTCTGCTAACTCAGAACTGAAGCCATTCCCGAAGTCCAGGGATTAGACAGACCTATAAAACAGATAATAACACACTTGAGGACTGTGCTTCTTAGTTCGACCAAGTATACGAGATCAAATGGGCAACACCTGCCCAAAAACAATGATGAGAACGCAGGAAGGGACAGGAAAACTGACACATTTTGGAGATTGCAATCAATGTCACAAAACAATTTGTGTAGAATTTTTTTAATGTGAAACTAATTTGCACTGGAAACTATTACCTAAAGTACAATAAAATATAAAAAAGAAGTATTTTAGAGTTCCGGCAAAATGGCGCTCTAGGCAGGAGAACCATGCCATCCCTCCACAGCAAAGATCCGAAAAACTAACCCGAACAGAGAATACAATGATCCTGAAACCCTAAAACATCAAATGAAGAGATACAGAACTCAGCCAAGCACCAAATGGAGTGAGAAAACTGACAGAGAATGGAGAGCGAGGAGAGATTCATGCAGAGGTCCCCTACCAGCTAACGCAGCTCAGATCCGCCATCTTGGACTCCTATCGGAGACCAGAAAACGGGGTACGAGAAAGCAGCCTCACAGAGCATCCAGTGGGAGACAAACAACCAGTAATTTGTGATATACGCTTTCCCACCCCCCACCCTTCTTCACCCCCACTCGGCCTCCTCTGCTTCACGCGGCCACAATCTCTTGACTGGGAAACACAGCTGCATGGATTCCACATACCGAACGGGCCGGCTCTCTGAGTACCAACTGTTGGCTGCTGATGTTGCTTTTTTCCACTTCTTTTGATTTTTTCTTTACCTCTCACCACCTCCCCCTCCTTTCGTTCAAATACCTGGCTCTGTGTGCAAACTTTGCTTCTTCCTGAGGGGCTATGGAGCTCCATTCAAGTGTGGAGCTGCTTCCTGGTCTGGGATGCTCTGCTGGGGGGATCCGGGGGCTTTTGTTCCTTTGTTTGTTTTGAATTGTTTGTTTGTTTTCTTCTCCTTTCCTTGAGTTGGGAGACCCTTCTGGCCAGGCAGTGCTGGGTGGCAAGGAGACTTCCCCCCGGCTTGCACAGATGTGCAGAGGGATCCCTGAGGGCATTTCTTTTTTTGTTGGTTTTTTGTTGTTGTTGTTGTTTCTTCGTTTATTTGGGGGGGGGCCATTCTTTTTTTTTTTTTTTTAATTTATTTTATTTTATTTTCCCTCTTTTTCCCTTTTTGTCTTTCTTCATTGCTCAGTTTCTCATCTCTCTATATCTTCCTTCTCTTTCTGTTCCCTGAATACCTGGCATTGTATACCTCTACGCCTTCGACCCAGGCTGTACTGCAACACCTGAGAGCGATTTCCCCAGACCGCATAGCTGCACCAGTGGGATCGGGGGAACTTTGCAGTTCTTTAACATTTACGATTTTTATTTATTCATTCTTTTCTTTTCTTCTGTTTCCCCTTTCGGTTTTTTCTCCATTTCATAGTCTGTCATTTCTCCACTCCAAAGGCAACCTCCCCTAGCATTCTTTTTTGTTTCTATGTTTTTGGGTTCAGTTCCTCTCTCCTCTCTACCATATCCATCCTAGCTCCACACATACAATCTCCCCGCTGCATCCTGCCTACCTCCACTGTAGCACACCACCACCAAGCAGCACAGGCACGGCCTACTGGAACCTGCCCTGCACTGATTACCGACCTGCTCTGGTGGCCATAGTAAGTGCCACAAACAACCCATCCCAGTAACTCCTCTTCAGCTAGACGTGCCCTGCTGTACCATATCTGAGTGACTGATCCTGCCAATTGGAGAAAGAGGCAAAAACTATTGTGCCCACAGACGAGCAAACAACAAAGAAGACACAGTCTGTCTGCTCAGATATAGTCAAATTTAAATAAAAAAAAAAGGGTACAAAACAAACAAATCTACAAACAATAAACAAGAAAAATAACTACTGAATGCACTGAAGACAGCAGACAATATCAAAACATTTACAAAAACAGGACAGGATGGTTCCAGTAGGCGCCCAAAACGAAACACCAGATGACTCTCCTGTGGAAGAAAATGCACTAGAACTAGCTGATAGGGAATTCCAATCTCTAATACTCAGAATTCTCCAAGAGCTGAGGGAAAAAGCTGACAAACATGGGGAAAAAAATGGATAAATTCATGGAAAATACAGACAGAAAATTGGAATAATTCAGGAGGAGCAAAATGCCAAAATAAATTCACAACTAGAAATTATACAAAGACAACAATTAGAAATCCAAAAGATAAACAACAAGATTTCAGAAATGGACGGTGTCATAGAAGGGCTGAGAAGCAAATTTGAAACGGTGGAAGACAGGATCAGTGGAATTGAAGACAAACACTTGGATACAACTCTGTTTCAGGAAAAATCAGAAAACAGAACAAAGAAAAATGAAGAGACCCTAAGAGTTATGTGGGACACAATCAAAAGCAAAACTCTGCGAGTGATTGGAATTCCAGAACAGGGGGAGAAAACAGAAAACACAGAGAGGATCATTGAGGAACTGCTGACAGAAAACTTCCCCAATATCATGAAAGATGAAAAGCTGTACATCCAAGAAGCTCAACGAACCCCATACAGGAGAGACCCCAAAAGAAAATCACCAACGCATATCATAATCACACTCGCCAAAACCAAAGACAATGAATCCTGAGAGCAGCTCGTGAAAAACAAGAATTCACATACAGAGGAGAAACAATAAGACTAAGCTCAGATTATTCAGCAGAAACCACGCAGGCAGGAAGGCAATGGGATGACATATATACAACCTTAAAAGAAGAAAAATGCCAGCCAAGAATAATATATCCTGCAAAACTCTCATGCAAATTTGATGGTGAAATTAGGTCATTTCCAAATAAACAGAAATTAAGGGAATATGTAAAAGTCAAACCAAACTTACAAGAATTACTAAAGGGAGTTCTTCGATCTGAGGAAAAACAGCTTCAGCTCACACGCAGAATCTAGGACGCAGGATCGTACCAGACAGATATCAATCTAGGAAATGAACTCTCGAGGACATCCAAAACCCAAAGAAATACAACAGGGAATCAGAGCAATTAATCAGTAAATGACAACAACATCAAAACAATAAAACAGGGAATAAACAGCATAGGTATAGAACCTTCTAATGGAGAGGAAGGCAAGGCAATACCAAGTAATGGTAGACTGCTTCAAACTTAGAAAGATAAGGGTAAAATTCATGGTAACCACAAAGAAAGTTAACAAACCTACTCAGAAAAAAAAAAAAGGAAAAACATAAAGTCTCAGCGGAAACAAAACCTACAAAAACAAAAGAAATAAAAAAAAACTCCATAAACAACAGTAACTCAGCACAAGAGAGCAAGAAGAACAAAGAAAACTTCTGCACCACAAAAAAAGCACTACAAAATGCAGCAACAAACTCACATCTATCAATAATTACACTGAATGTAAATGGACTCAATGCACCCATAAAGAGACGGAGAATGACAGAATGGATAAGAAAACAGGATCCATCAATATGCTGTCTACAAGAGACACACCTTAGAAACAAAGATGTGAATTTATTAAAAGTCAAAGGTTGGAAAAAAAATATATCAGGCTAACAACTACCAAAAAAGAGCAGGAGGGGCAATTCTAATCTCAGATAAAATAGGCTTTAAAACAAAATCCACCATAAAAGACAAAGAAGGACACTATATAATAATAAGGGGACGATCCATCATGAAAACATACCATAATAAACAACTACACACCCAATGACAGGGCTCCAAAATACATAAAACAAACTCTAACAACACTGAAAAGAGAAATTGACAGTTCCACAATAATAGTAGGAGGCTTCAACGCACCACTCTCGTAAAGGACAGAACAACTAAGAAGAAACTCAGCAAAGATACACAACACCTAAAGGGCACAATCAGCCACCTTGACCTCATAGACATACATAGAACACTCCATCCAACCGCTGCAAAGTACACATTCTTTTCCAATCCACATGGAACGTTCTCCAGCATAGACCACATCGTAGGCCACAGAGCAATCCTCAACAAGATCCAAAACGTCGAGATAATTCAAAGTATCTTCTCTGACCACAATGCCATCAAGGTAGAAATTAACACTAGAAAGAGCAAGGAAAAAAAATCAACTACATGGAAACTGAATAATACCATGCTTACACATAACTGGGTAATAGAAGAAATCAGAGATGGAATCAAAAAATTCCTAGAATCAAATGAAGATGAAAACACATCATACCAAAACCTTTGGGACACAGCAAAGGCAGTCCTCAGAGGACAATTTATAGCAATAGATGCACAGATCAAAAAACAAGAAAGGGACAAAATCAAAACATTAACTACAGAACTCAAACAAATAGAACAGCAAAGAAAGCCCACAACCACCGGAAGAAAGGGAATAGTAAAGATCAGAGCAGAAATAAATGAAATAGAGAACAGAAAAACAATAGAAAGAATCCACAAAACCAAAAGTTGGTTCTTTGAAAGAATTAACACAATCGACAAACCACTGGCCAGTCTGACAACAGAAAAACAGGAGAAGACACAAATAACCCAAATAAGAAATGAAATGGGGGACATTACAACAGAACCAACTGAAATAAAAAGGATTATAACAGAATATTATGAAAAACGATACTCCAACAAATTTGAAAACCTAGAGGAAAGGGATAAATTTCTAGAAACACACAGCCTACCCAAACTACAACAAAGTGATGTTGAAAATCTGAACAGACCCATAACAAGAGAAAAGATTGAAAAGGTAATAAAAAAAAATCCCAACCCAAAAAGCCCTGGCCCAGATGGCTTCACTGGAGAAGTCTACAAAACATTTACAGAAGAGCTTGTGCCAGTACTACTCAAGCTATTTCAGAGCATAGAAGAGGAAGCAACACTTCCAAATTCATTATGAAGCCAGCATAATGCTGATACCAAAACCAGGCAAAGACGTCACAAAAATAGAAAATTACAGACCATTATCTCTCATGAATATGTATGCAAAAATTCTCAACAAAATTCTAGCCAATGGAATTCAGCAACATATTAAAAAAAAATACACCACAACCAACTAGGATTCATACCTGGTATGCAAGGATGATTCAACATTAGAAAATCAATCAACGTAATCCACCACATAAATAAGAGGAAAGAAAAGAATCACATGATCATCTCAATTGACACAGAAAAGGCATTTGACAAAGTCCAACACCCATTCCTGATAAAAACTCTCAAGAAAATAGGTATAGAAGGGAAATTTCTCAACATAATAAAGGGCACCTATGCAAAACCAATGGCCAACATCATTCTTAATGGAGAGAGGCTGAAAACATTCCCCTTGAAAACAGGAACAAGACAAGGATGCCCTTTATCACCACTCCTATTTAACATTGTGCTGGAAGTTCTAGCTAGAGCAATAAGGCAAGAAAAAGAAATAAAGGGCATCCAAATTGGTAATGAACAAGTGAAAATGTCTCTGTTGCAGATGATATGATACTATACATAGAAAACCCTAAAGACTCCACGAGAAATCTACTGGAACTAATAGAAATATTCAGCAGATTAGCAGGATACAAGATAAACATTCAAAAATCAGTTGGATTCCTATACACCAATAAGGAGAACGATGAAAAGGAAATCAGGAAAACAATACCATTTTCAATAGCCCCTAAAAAGATAAAATACTTAGGAATAAATCTGACCACGGATGTAAAAGACCTATACAAAGAAAACAACAAAACACTACTGCGCGAAACCCAAAGGGATCTACATAAATGGAAAAACATACCATGCTCAAGGATAGGCAGACTCAACATTGTGAAAATGACAATTCTACCCAAAGCAATTTACAAATACAACGCAATCCCCATCCAAATACCAACAACATTCTTCAAAGAGATGGAAAAACTAATATTAACTTTATATGGAAAGGGAAGAAGCCGCGAATAAGTAAAGCACTACTGAAGAAGAAGAATAAAGTTGGAGGACTCACACTACCTGACTTCAGAACCTACTATACAGCTACAGCAGTCAAAACAGCCTGGTACTGGTACAACGACAGATACATTGACCAATGGAACAGAATTGAGAACCCAGATGTAAATCCATCCACCTACGGTCACCTGATCTTCGACAAGGGCCCAAAGTCCATCAAATGGGGAAAAGACAGTCTTTTTAACAAATGGTGCTGGCAAAACTGGATATCCATCTGCAAAAAAATGAAACAGGACCCATACCTCACGCTGTATATAAAAACGACTTCAAAATGGATCAAAGACATGAATATAAAGTCTAAAACTATAAAGTTCATAGAAGAAAAAATAGGACCAACACTTCAGGCCTTAATACATGGCATTAACAGGATACAAACCATAACCATCAACGCACAAACCCCAATAGATAAGCTAGATAACTGGGATCTTCTAAAAATCAAACACCCACGCTCTTCAAAAGACTTCACCAAAAGAGTCAAAAGAGAACCTACAGACTGGGAAAAAATTTTTGGACAGTACAAGTCAGACAAAGGTCTAATCTCCATAATCTACAAGAAAATCCAACACCTCTACAACAAAAAGACAAATAATCCTATTAAAAAATGGGCAAAGGAAATGAACAGACACTTCACCAAAGAAGACATTCAAATGGCCAACAGACACATGAGGAAATGTTCCCGATCACTAGCCATTAGAGAAATGCAAATTAAAACCACAATGAGATACCATCTCACCCCGGCATTACTGGCACGAATCAAAAACACTGGAAATAACAAATGTTGGAGGAGCTGCGGGGAGATGGGAACTCTTATGCACTGCTGGTGGGAATGCAAAACAATACAACCATTTTGGAAAATGATATGGCACTTCCTCAGAAAGCTGGAAATAGACATACCATTCGATCCAGCAATTCCACTCCTAGGAATATATCCTAGAGGAATAAGAGTCGTCACTCGAATAGACTTATGCACCCCTATGTTCTTGGCAGCATTGTTCACAATAACAAAACGATGGAAACAACCTAGATGCCCATCAACAGATAAATGGATAAACAAACTATGGTACATACACACAATGGAGTACTATGCAACGAGAAAGAACAGCAATGAATCTATAAACCATCTCATAACATGGATGAAACTGGAGGACATTATGCTGAGTGAAATAAGTCAATCACAAAAGGACAAATATTGTATAAGACCTCTATTGTAAAAGCCCATGAAAAAGTTCACACACAAACTGTAACAATCTTTGTTGGTTACCAGAGATGGGAGCCGTGGGGGGGAAATACTAAACAGACAATAGACAAGTGGTATCTTGGGTGAAGGGTGAGACAGTACACAATACAGGGGAAACTAGCACAACTTGTACAAGGAAAGGTTATGGAAGCCCCATAGACACATCCAAACTCCCTGAGGGACTGAATTGCTGGGTGGAGGGCTGTGGGGACCATGGTCTCAGGGAACATCTAGCTCAACAGCAACCCTGATGTTAAGCCCTATTATTATTATTCCCATTTTTCACATGAGGAAAATAGAGATTTAGGGAGTATAAGAAACTTATCTAAGATCATGCAGTAAGGAATGGAATACACACACACAAAAAAAAAAAAACCCTGTTGCCATCAAGTCAATTCTGACTCATAAACATGAAAATGCAATTCTAACCGACTCCAAAGCCATACTCATTCCACTATGTTATGCTTCTAGTTAATCTGTTTCTATGGTTGCCTTTACCCACTGGACTTAACTCTCCTAAAACATGGTAAAAACATAAAGCCTTACCCTTACCCCACAAACCAAAAAAACCTACAAGTGAATAATAGATTTTAAATTACAGAAAACAGAATAGACTATTCCCAGATTGTCACAGATTACATTGTGTCCTCCCTGATAAATGGATAAGAAAAATGTGGTACATACATACAATGAACCGGAGCCTTGGTGGCACAATGGTTAAGCATTTGGTTGCTAACCAAAACGTTGGCAGTTTGATTCCACCTTGGAAACTCTGTGGGGCAGTTCTACTCTGTCCCATAGGGTCACTATGAGTCGGAATCAACTCAACGACCATGGATTTAGTTTTGTTTTTAGTTACATACAATGGAATACTCCTCAGTGATAAAGAAAAATGAGTTCCCAAAATGTACTGGAACATGGATGAACCTGGAGGATACTATGTTGAGCGAAATAAGTCAACCACACAAAACAAATATTGTATGTTCTCACTTCCATGAAATGACGTGAACAAGTAAATATGCAGAAACTAGTGTTTATTAGTGGTTACCAGGGATGGGGGGAGGTTACTCTCCAGATAGTAGGCACTTGTTATTTTTGGTGATTGGAAATGTACCACCAAATGTGGGGAAAGCACACACAGCTTGATGAAGGTAAATGATGTCACTACAAAGTACACAAGAAGAAAGGACCTATTTGTAATTGCTATGGCATATATAATTTTGAAGCAACAGCAAAAACAACAGAAAAATGTATGTGCAAGTACATATGTATGTAGGCATATACGTGTACAGGTATATATATGTGTGTATATATGTATATGCATATGTATAGGCATCTATGTGACTATATGCCCATACATTCACATATACAATAAAACCCATAGGGACACAGCTACAGATACTTCTTAGACATAACCAAACACCTCAAGGAATTGGATTTCTGGGTTTGAAGGATTAGGATCATAGTCTCATGGGACGTTTTAGTCAATTGGCATAACATAGTTCATAAAGCTACGTTCTACATCCTAATTTGGTGAGGAATGTCTGAAGTCTTAAAGCTTGCGAGCAGCCATCTGAGATACAACTATTGGTCTCTATGCATCTGCATCAAAAGAGAAAGAAGGAAACCAAAGACTCAAACAAGAAACTAATCTACAGTACAAATAGTCTACAAGAACCGTGGCCTTACCTACCCTGAGACCAAAACTAGATGGTGCCCTGCTACTATCTAGTTCTAATCAGAGCCACAACAGATGGATCCTGATAGGATAAGAGAAAAATGTGGAAAAAACTCAAATTCCTAAAAAAAAGAAAGTAAGAATAAAACCAGACTTACTAGACTTGTTGAGACTAGAGGACTCTCGGAGATGGGGTAATCTTCAAACCTTGAACCAAAACTAACCCCTGAGGTCACCATGTAGCTAAACTACAAATTGGCTCAAAAAATAATGAATAGCACCCATAAGTACTGTGCTTCTTTAAAAAATCACCTATATGAGACCAAACAGTCAATAACTACTTTAAAACAAAGATGAGAATGTAAGGGGGCAGGGAAACTAGATTAATGGAAATGGAACAATCAAAACAGACGCATGACAATACTCACACATTGTGAAGAATGTAATCAATGTCACTGAACAACTTGTGTAGAAACTAATAAATGGAAACCTAAACTGTGTAAACCTTCACCAAAAACACAACGAAATATTATTTAAAAAACTGTGTCCCCCCCAATATATGTGGTTGGAATCCTAACCCCTATATCTGTGGATGTAATCTTGCTTGGAAATAGAGTTTTCTTTGTTAGGTTAATTAGATCACAACTGAGAAGCATAGTGTGTGGGACAAAGAACTTGATTCGGCCATTGTCTCCGGTTTCTAGAAAATAGCCCTTGGAATTTCTCAAGCAATCAAGATCTTTGTTTTCTTAAAACAGCCAGGCAACACTTGGCAACGAACCTCAGGAAGGGAAGGGGGCATGATTCAGTCAACCATGCACATGCATTTACTCATGCATATTCACTGAGGTCCCAATGACTAAGGGACCCTGGACCTTGGAGCTCTCTTTGGAGGTCTCTCGTTGTTGTTGTTGTTGTTGTGTGCCATCGGGTCAATTCTGACTCATAGTAACCCTGTAGGACAGAGGAGAACTTCCCTGTAGAGTTTCCAAGGAGCCGCTGGTGGATTTGAACGGCCTACCTTTTGGTTAGCAGCCTGAGCTCTTAACCACTTCGCCAGCGGTGCTTCCTAGATTGGTGAAAACATTCATGCACAGGAGACAGTGTCACTTCCCTGGAGAGTGGGGAAACTTCCTGCCAGGACCTCCCCAGACTGACACTTCCCTTTGCTTGTATCCTTTATGGTTATAATAAATTGGCAACTATAAATATAGTTAATAGTCTCTGTTAATTTTGTGAATTGTTACAGAGAATTAATGAACCCACAAAGGTGCAATGAGACTTTGACTTAGCTCTGGGTGACTAATTCAGGGAAAGGCTGTGCAAGCAGTCGATTTGTAAAGACTCAGCTCTGGGTGGCTGGTGGTCAGGGAAAGGCTGCAAGGGCAGCTGATGAAGAAGGATAGACTCCTTCTAGCCTGTGACCTAGCGCCAGGGCGTGGGATGGGGGGAGGTGGGGGTGACTGGTCTGAAGTGTAGAGAGTTGTGCATATTCCTGAGCCTACAGCTGGTATCCAATGACCTGGGTGATCAGGGATATTTTGACCTGGCTCAGGGTGGCCAAGGATGAAGTCTGACCTAACTCCAGGTGATTAGGATCAGAGAGAGGAATGGCCACCAAAGCGGCTAGCAACAAGGAGTTGAGATGTGGGAAGGTGGAGCATGAGTGTACCTCCAGATGGGAATTGGATTCATGCCAATTATTACCACGCAGTCAGCGATGAAGGTGTGGTTTGCCTACCTTGCCCCTTTTTTTAGTGCAGTTGGCAGCACTGGTGAGTCCTTAATCTAATCACTTCTGAGTGATAAAAAGCAGATTAGACATAGAGATATGCATGTACACAGGAGAAGACAGGTGCCACATGAGGACTGTTTAAAAGTCAGGTAACCAAGGAGCACCTGGGACTACATATAAGAAAAAATCAACACAGTTGACACCATGATTTTGACTTTTAGCCTCCAGAATTGTGATAAAATAAATTTCTGTTCTTTAAAACTACCCACTTGTGGTATTAGTATTACCACACTAGGTAACCAGGTAACTTAGACACAGATCTTTTGATAAACATTACTTTTGTAAGGTTTGCAGCAGAGTATCTCACAAAGAAAAACTTACTTCAGTATTTAAAATGAATAAGAGACTAAAAAAGAAAAGCAACAGAGCTGGAAAAAATAACTAGCTCTATAAACTACAAAGGGTTAATATCTATAATTACAAAAGAGTTCATTTAAATACTATATGTTAAAACAACATAGAGGTACTAGCAGTTAAATGAACAAGAATATAAATAGAAATTTTACCATAAAGAAAATGTGCATTGTAAATAATCAAATGTTAAATACTAATATTCAATGTTTGTGAGGTTATGTTAAATTTAGTGTGCTCATACATTACTGGTAACATTTTAATTTGAGAAAAACATTTTGCAGTATAATTTGGCAATACATAGCAAGAATCATGAGAATAGCTATATCCTTTGACCTAGTAATCCAAACTCTTGGAATTTATATCAAAAAAATAATTCAAAAGAAGAAAAATATCTATGTGATTGAGAATGTTGATTGTGGTGTAATTTTTAATATGATAAAATTGGGGAAAAATCTAATTATCCTGTAATTGCAGCCTATTAATGAAAAAATTATATATGTATATATACCTACACTATATCTCATAATATTCTAAATCCATTAAAAATCC